>OU342794.1:6941713-9341713 GCA_910591515.1 Cerceris rybyensis
TGAAATTTAGGTGAAAATCAGCTGAAATATAGGTGAAATTCAGCTGAAATTTAGGTGAAAATCAGCTGAAATTTAGGTGAAATTCAGCTGAAATTTAGGTGAAAATCAGCTGAAATATAGGTGAAATTCAGCTGAAATTTAGGTGAAATATAGGTGAAATTTAGGTGAAAATCAGCTGAAATATAGGTGAAATTCAGCTGAAATTTAGGTGAAAATCAGCTGAAATTTAGGTGAAATTTAGGTGAAAATCAGCTGAAATATAGGTGAAATTCAGATGAAATTTAGGTGAAAATCAGCTGAAATATAGGTGAAATTCAGCTGAAATTTAGGTGAAATTCAGCTGAAATATAGGTGAAATTCAGCTGAAATTTAGGTGAAATATAGGTGAAAATCAGCTGAAATTTAGGTGAAATATAGGTGAAATTTAGGTGAAAATCAGCTGAAATTTAGGTGAAATATAGGTGAAATTCAGGTGAAATTCAGCTGAAATTTAGGTGAAAATCAGCTGAAATATAGGTGAAATTCAGCTGAAATTTAGGTGAAATATAGGTGAAATTTAGGTGAAAATCAGGTGAAATATAGGTGAAATTCAGCTGAAATTTAGGTGAAATATAGGTGAAATTTAGGTGAAAATCAGCTGAAATATAGGTGAAATTCAGATGAAATTTAGGTGAAAATCAGCTGAAATTTAGGTGAAATTCAGCTGAAATTTAGGTGAAAATCAGCTGAAATATAGGTGAAATTCAGCTGAAATTTAGGTGAAATATAGGTGAAATTTAGGTGAAAATCAGCTGAAATATAGGTGAAATTCAGCTGAAAATTAGGTGAAATTTAGGTGAAAATCAGCTGAAATATAGGTGAAATTCAGATGAAATTTAGGTGAAATTCAGCTGAAATATAGTTGAAATTCAGCTGAAATTTAGGTGAAAATCAGCTGAAATATAGGTGAAATTCAGCTGAAATTTAGGTGAAAATCAGCTGAAATATAGGTGAAATTCAGCTGAAATTTAGGTGAAAATCAGCTGAAATTTAGGTGAAATTTAGGTGAAAATCAGCTGAAATATAGGTGAAATTCAGATGAAATTTAGGTGAAAATCAGCTGAAATATAGGTGAAATTCAGCTGAAATTTAGGTGAAAATCAGCTGAAATATAGGTGAAATTCAGCTGAAATTTAGGTGAAATATAGGTGAAGTTTAGGTGAAAATCAGCTGAAATATAGGTGAAATTCAGATGAAATTTAGGTGAAATTCAGCTGAAATTTAGGTGAAAATCAGCTGAAATATAGGTGAAATTCAGATGAAATTTAGGTGAAATTCAGCTGAAATATAGGTGAAATTCAGATGAAATTTAGGTGAAATTCAGATGAAATTTAGGTAAAATTCAGATGAAATTTAGGTGAAATTTGGGTGAAATTTGGGTGATATTTAGGTGAAATTTAGGTGATATTTAGGTTGGAAATAGGTTGAAAATAGCTCCAGGGGACCTGAAATTTAGGTCTAAAATAGGTTGATAATACCTTCAGGTGACTGACCTTTTGTTACCTTTATTTTATATCACCTGAAGGTTTTCTTAACATTTTTTAAATATCTATTTTATATCTCCTGAATATTTACTTTACATGTTTTAAATATCTAGTTTATATCTGAATCTTTAATTAACAATTATAGTTTTATACTAAAAATGAAACGTTAATTATAAGTATCTTAAAAACTATTGTCCATCTGCCCCTATAATAGGGTATATTCTTAATCAGAATGACTTACTCTACAAGTATATAAAATTTCAATAAAATCGGTGACCCGAAGGTCTTGCGTTCTCCTTGTAAGAGGGTGTACCTGCACATTCTTCTGGGTTACGAGACAATACATTATTTATAATAATGCCATTTTACGATCACTAATTTCCCTTATCGAATAAAAATCTGTAGAAATCTCGTCTACAATCTTTCAAAGCTCGACAAATTCTGTTAAATATCGCAAATAAAAACTTCAGCATCCTGAAGGTTAAAAATATTCGTGAAACAAAGGCAGGAGAAAGGTCGAGCAGGAGGAGGGTGGTTTCGAAGGGGTGGCTTTGGGCGATGGAACCGTGTCAGTGGTTCCATTGTCGTGGCGTGCCATTATCAACTCGGTCGTTCTTAAGGGTCCGCAAAGCGACGACTTGGCTGTTGCCTGTCGTCGTCGTCGTCGACGAGCGACGACGATGCCGCGTCGACGTAGTGCGCCGTTATTGACGAGGCGCTGTGACCTGTATTTGGTAACTGCGCGCTCCAATGCTCCTCCACTTCTGTCTCCTCGGCTCTTGTTTCCTCTTTGTCGAGGACGTCCAGGTTGCCGTGGCCGATGTGTTCTCTCGCCGCGTTCTCCTTGCTGATGTATCCAATATCGTAGAATTACACGGCAATCGCGTCAATCGAGTGCCCTTGAACGACGAAACGCGCTTCCATGATGTCATACGACTTCGTTCAGTCGATATCTTCTTTCTACTTTCGAGGATTTCTCCACTTTTTCCTGTCACTGTAAGATCTTCGTTGTAGCTTGTGACGAGAGGATACTTGTTTGGAGAAAAGCAATATGATGGGATTTAATGTTCTGTTATTTTGAATGTCTTTTTTACGAATGACGAATCTACTTTGGATTTTGTACATTTTTGACTGGAAGGTGTATCATTTCTTGCTATGGTCATTTTGTTTAAACCTAAAATTCTATAATTCAAGTATGAAGATGTATTTATCTATTTTGAACTCGAATCGCAACATAGCCTCATCACATAAGTTTGTTTCAATTGGATAACTTTGTGTTATAAATATATTTACAATCCACCATATCAATTCCTCACCATTCGACCATAATCCGCTCCTTACTTGCTCTCGCATTTCTCCGATATTTTCCCAGCTATCTCTCTTAAAAAAAAAAATAAAAAAAACGATTCTCAAATTATAGGTACCCAAAAGTATACTAAAGTAATCTCCCAAAAAAGATTCCATCCCCATACATAACCGGATCATCCGATCTGAATATTACGTTTCACGTGCCAGCACGTTCGATCCGTCTTACAAATATCCCAAAAGAGCATTCAATTTATCCCGACGCACTCGACATACAGAAATAACGATATGCAAAGCAAAACCGACCCTCCTCGTCCACGGTTTTCCATCTATTCGTAAAACCTACGGTATCACCGAGAAATTAGGGTCGATCCCCAGTCGGACCACAGGATCGTTCAAAGGGGGATCCCCCATGCCCCTAAAAATTGCATCCACCCTCTGTCGAAAAGGCAGCCGTAGCAAGTACATAGATTTCGCATTAGCCCAAGTCAGGACGTAATTCGAGGCTGCACCAAGCACCAACCAGGCTGTTTTCCCTCTTATGCAAAGCTAGCCACTTCTTGCCCCCTCGTCGCCGATCCGTGCATGAACCTGACAGCTGACGCAGCCTGCAACGCTATGGGGATATCTGTCAGGTTGTACAGAGAGAGAGAGAGAGAGAGAAAGATAAAGAGAATTGTAGCGTGAGAAAGAGAGATAATCATAGAGAGAGAAACGGACAAGGCAAGGGTGCCGGAAAGGGGATGAAAAAGCAGAGCAGTGGCAGCAGGATCACGTGGGCGGGCACCTACGTATTGTCAGCCATGTTGGTAGTTTAAAGGCTTCTCAGAGACTACGGACAAGGATAACTGACGTTGGGCTCGTTTATACTACCATCCGTGACGTGGAAAAAGCGACGAGAGAGGTGCTTTAAGGAGAGTGCTCCCGTGTAAAGAGAACAGCGTAGGTGTTAGACCGATTTTCCGTTCGATCCCTCTTTTACGGCGGAAGTTGTGCCAGGATGGCTCGCCATATCCGCGAGTGTTGGTAAGACGGTACAAGGGATATTGCCTGGGAGGATGATAAAAAATGTCGGCTTGCGAACGATGCAGAAGAGGGTGCTTTGTACCTAGGAGGAAATCTCGTCCGGATGGGCTTGATCAAAGATCTTGTAAAGGGTGTTAGAGGGAGCGAGAGGAGTTTGCAAAGTCTGTAATCGCGACGTGAATTGCCGGCTTGATGCTGAGCTACTCGAAATTTCGGATGGGATTTAAAGTTTTGAACGATTGTCTCGATATTGCTTTCGAAGGAACGATACTGTTTGATGACATTAGTCAGATTTTGGTTTCTGTGAAAAATTACACACTTTGTGATGAGATAACTTTTTCTCTACTAAATCCTAGCTTTCGATAAATAGATGGGAATTCTTGAATATTTCTTCATTTCTAATTTCAGCACGTCTTCGTAAACTGATTAAAATATTAATCTCTTGGCTGAATTTTCATTGGAATTTATTCCAAGTATAAATTCGAATTCGGAGTTCAATCTGCGCCACTGCTAAAATGACAATGGAGAGACGTAAAAGATAAACCTTCGATACTCGACGGACAATATCGTTTCTCTGTATAGTTTCATCCTCCTTTTTGTCGTGTAGTGTAAGCTAATTTCAAAAATAAAGATACTCTCGATCCGGGAAAGCGAGACGCGTCAAGAGTTCGATAAACGTTTGCATAGTCGAATAAATATTTGCATCGTTCGGTCCGAGAGCGTTCGTATTACGAGCGAATTTTATTTCGATGTAATACCGAGGAAAAACCTTTATTAACGACACAAAAACGTATTTTCAACTCGACCTCGACGAAATGGCGATGAAGCGACGTAATCGAGTATTTCATAACGTTTGTCATTCGTACCATCCCTGCATGGAGAGGGTTGTTTCGATGATTTAGAATTCGCGCGTACAAAGCCAACTAAAATGATCGTGTCGACAGAGGGATGAAGTGTTTACACGAAACTCTTTCAAGAGATAGACCCTTAAGCGAAAGAAAGTTCAAGGGTTAAGATATTTTCCGGCGAGAAGTTTTTTTTTGGACGGAAGGTCGCCTTATTACGAAGATTCAGAGTTTTCTTTTGTAAGAAGAAACGAATTGCCGAACAACCTGTGACAAAATGACGACTTACATGATACAATACTTTCTCTCATTGCCCATGAAGACAGAAGAACGGAGAGATAAACTTCACGTCAACAATACAACTCCGTTAATAATTTGTCTATGTATCCTATCCATCTAGAAAAATTAAAAATTCTTCGTTGCGAATAAAATCTTTCTTTCATAGTATCAAGTGAAAATGATTTTCATTTCAAGTGAATTAACCCCTTTGCCATACAATAACGAGTGACACTCGTGACGCGATAAATCGAGTAGGAAACTTTCAAATTTACCAGGAACTATTAAATTAAAAATATCAACGGCGTATGGTGGGATTAAATGATTACTATACTATTCATATTGTGTTAAATGACAAGCTATATCAGAAATGTACGGCGGATTATTATTTGAGCAATTAATTTTGATTTGCTACGCATTCAGTCACAAAAGAAATTGGTACGGCAAGGGGTTAATAACTAATTCAACCTAACAAGCTGCGTTGAAAGACACGAGAAGAGAAGAAAGAAGTTACGTTATAGAGCAAACGGCAATAAAGATCAGCCACAGGACGAACGAGTTATTTATCGTCGACTTTAATAGAAAGTACGCGAAGGATGCATTTGAGGGTGCAATCGCGCCACCGCAAGGAACCGTAAATGCGAAGCAATAAAGACAGCGGGAGAGACAAGAATAAGGGTGGTTGGTGACGCTAAACCTTATAAAACTACGGTGGACGAAGATGGTCAGCTTGTTTTGGACGTCGGCCATCCCGAAGTGCCTGCCAGTGAAAATGTCTTCTTCGGGCAGAAGGCCATTTTTGTTCAGCATTTTTTTTCTCCGCGAAACAAGCGTGTCTAGAAGAAATTCAAGAAAGTAGAAGCAAGAGGGGTGGTATATTTCCTTCTCTTTGCCTTCTCTTTTGCTTTCGTTTTTCTCTTGCTTCTTTCTTCTCGACGAAAACCTTCGTCCTGGAGCGACGACTGGTTGCAACCCCTACGTAAATACTTGGTAGCTCGACTGGTCGCAGCCTCATATTTTACGACTGTTTAAGGTGTTCTGCAACCCATAACTTTGCATTTGTCGGCTCTAACTCACCCTAGCCTTTCCTCATGTCTGCAAAGTTCTATGGACCCACTTCCGGGCTGTGATTTCTTTTGTACTTCCTTTAACCCCAGCCACTTTCACGTGGTACTTTGTTGGAATTACTTGTTTCCCGTTTCGTGGTTTCGGCGATTATGTTTCACTTAAGATTAAACCTTAAGTAATACTCGAGACTATTTTTTAATGTTAAATGGTCGATTGTCTTCATCGTAAATAATTGATTGAACTTTTTCAACGTTTGAAGATTTGTCGAAATTCTGCGTTTTGAATGATGCAATATTTATTCACGAGGTTAACATGATTTCACGACATGCATTTTATACTTGAAGTTAGTCAAAATTGAGCGTAAAATCTGCAAGTCAAATTAATTCTCCGCAGTGCAGCATTCGGCTGTTCGCGAAATAATGTTTAAAATTCATCAGTATTTCATCAAATAACATGATTTACCGACACGAAGAGACTTCTTTTAATTAATAACTCTGTATATTACTATTATTAATTAAGTACATTAATCGCCCAATCTAAGATAACATTACGATACCTTACACATCGAGAACTCTCGTATTCTACCAGCTAAACGGCTAATATCGATTCTCAATCTATCAAAGACAAGTAAACCTTGTAAAACGGCCGTGTTTTTCTCATTGAGTCGGTCCAATCGATACACTTTTCTTTTCTTCAAAAAGAAAGAAACATCAAAGAAATATCGCACAATCAACGGTATTGTTGTCCAGGTACACTGTAGATAATAACCCTCTTTTGTTTTTGCCGTCCCTCGCGATTTTTCTTCTTCCTCGCAGCCTCCCTTCTCCCCATCGGCTCCATCCCTCGTTTTCTCGACGATCCTTCGTTACGTACCCCGAAAGACTCGACGTTCGCTCGTGCAGCAAATAGCTCGACCTTGACCTTTAACCGCCATCTCACGATCTCGCGCTTAAGGGTGTCCCGAGGTGGCAGAAACGCTGGGGAAGAACGAAAGAGAGAGAGAGAGAGAGACGGTTCAACCCCTTTATCGATTCCTCGACGGCATTAAGCGTTTTTCTTCTGGTACCGCGAGGACCGACTTTTTAAATACTTTTTAAACTCCACTGTCGTGATTTCCCACTGGATTGATGGCCTATTGCAATTACAGCTTTTACCGAGCATGTGTATGATACCAAAGGTCGCCCCGATAACTTTCACCGAACACGGATCAACATTCACAATAATCTAGAGGTTAATAAATAAAGAATCTGTTTGCTCCTCAAAAATTTAAAAACCCACGTAGCGTGATCGTGCTGCTAAAATTTTACGCGGCAAAGAAAAAGGTTGAATTTTACCAACATGCACAAAGAAGCGCCGTCGCGCCGCTTGGCACTTTATGGCGAGATTCTGCCACTGTGCGTCGTTACTCGGGCGATTAACCAAGGAAAATTCTAATTTCAATACATCTGCTTCTCGCACGAGCTAAAAATTTGCAATTTCAGGATTAAAATATCGATTTTCTACAGCCAAGAATTTTCATATAATTCGGTGTGGTGCGAGAGATCTGACGATACGTGAGAAAAGTAAAAGAAATATTCGTATAATCAAATGAGACGCGGATTGAAAGGGTGGAGACTCGTAGTGATACATGCAGTTCTGTTCTCGCGTTTCCACGTTTCTATCTACCGTGATTCTCTATTCTCGATAATTAACGCGCTCATTAATAACGGCGAACGGCGAGACAAAAATATTTTCCCTGAACGTCGAATGAAAACAACGTGCATACGAAATATCGATATAATAATTCAAAGGAGGGGATTCAACCCCTCCCCCCCTCATCCCCGTCCAGTGAAATATCGCGTTCGGTCGAGTTTTCCAGATTTCATTCGTTCCAACAGCGCATCCGGTGCTCGTTGAACATTCGGCACTTAATTTGCACATAGAAACTATACGGTGCATCCGTTATGCGCATAACTAAACTAGTCGCACTTGCGCCAGGGAATGCGAGTGGAAGTGCTATTCCGAAAGTTTGCCAATTAATCTGTGCAACTTGCTCGAGCATAGTACAATCACCAATAGTATTATTCTCTCGTAAACTATGTCGCTCTCTTGCTTTGTCATTTGTAATCGATAATTATAATTTGCAAACTTATTTACGGAACGGATTGTGGAATGCCTACATTTTCTACAGTAATTCACACATTTCAGGATTATTATAATTTGGCAAATAGATGCACTATTTACGGAGAAATTTTCGATTTTGCACACCGACACGTATGAAATGTTTGGCGTTTAATTTCAAACTTTGATGAAACCTTTGCTAAACAAAGTTTTCAAAAATATTATAAATATTGACAATTACGTGTAAGTAATAACTGGCCGTGGTTACAATAACAGTATCGGTCATCAGTTGTTGGAGAGTGGAAAATTTGCAATAGCATGTGCTAAAATGTCGGTCAAAAATAAACCGATATCGGTCCACCGTGCGACAAGAACGACTACAATTTCGCATCGATCAATCAACTTTTTCACCAGCCAAAGTCACTTAACAGGTTTGTACAAGTTTCATAATTTCAAACGTCCAAAAGACAAAAGGTCAATATTTTGCCAGAACAGTACCTACAAATTACCCATGATTCCCAATTGCCTATGACAACACCGTACAATACAATTATTCAGAGAGCTTATCCGATATGAAAGTTCTTCGAAATTCGCATAGCGAAGGGTCGCATTAAGGTCTTACTTACGCATAATCGAGGGCAAAATCCGCGAAGAGCGTCGTTGAGGCATGCGAGTTTATCTCAGAGGTCCTCAGCGAAAGAAAAGGGAGAAGACGAGGCCATGAATACTAAAGTTAAGTTATTAATGCCATCTGGCAAAGTCGCCGCGATATCTGGAGGGCCGGTTATGGCGGCATTTTAGCGTCTCCTGCTTTATTACATGAATCGCGTGAAAAGGGAACGAAAGGGGACGAAAAGGCGACAGGAGAAGTAGAAGGCCTAATAGCGGAACGAAGAACTCGACGGCCACCCTGATAATGGAGCCCACCAGCTATCGTTATAATAATCGTAAATGTGAAAGCTACCCCATAGCGTTATACTAGGGTGGAAAATCGCGACTTTCTTTATGGTAATAAAGACCATCTTCCTGAGAATCGTTATCTTCTTGCGACGACTTCCTGATTGGAAAGTGTTCCTCTACCATACCTTAAAAAGTATAGAAGCCAGTACTGAGAGTTTCGATGTATCGAATGGTAACCTGTTGCGATGTTTTATTCTTTAGAATTTCAGAATCTACTGTCCTTGCACTATCGATAATTACACTCCGTTGATCTCGCTTTTCATTACGATCCACGCTCTCTGTCATTCCGCTATTCAACCCCCTTTGTTCATCAGAGATCCAGATTCGTTCAATGTGTCGTGCCAATAGGTATTGGTCGACATACGGGCTCGGGTACCCCGGGTTCGCCAAACCCGTACCTGCCAGAAAATGCTGACAGGCCCCTGGGGGACCTTGAGTTCATGAACAGTAACATAATTTCAGAACTACAAACAATATCATATCTCCACTCTCGTATACATTCATCAATAAAATGACAGACACCATGCCATTCAATAAAACCTAACAAAATAAATCACTTCTATCACCAACAGTCTAGAATTTCTCTTCGAAACTAAACGGCACCCTCGCTTATAACAATTCCAAATCCATCATCAGCATATCTATCAATATAATTTCCCTCTAAATACAAACGACATAATTCTACCATTAATAAATCATGGAGGAAAGCATATCTAAATCAATGAGGAAAAGAAATCAGTTCTTTCCCTCGAATGTAACAGCAAAAGTTCCACTCGCGCTTGTTTACTTCTGCCCTCCCTGGCGACCCGGCAGAAGTCGAGCTCGCGGGACAATCGCGATCGATGCACGTACTCTCCCCCTAACTCCTCCGGGCCTCTTCCGTCATTCTCGTACCCTGCCAGTATTTTTCTCCGGCATCCCCCTCTCTGGGTTGGCTCGTGACCCAATTCGCGATAGTAGGCGGCCGTATACTCTGCACACCGCGCCACTACCCCCGCCGGCAAAACAAGGGTGCACATACACCGCGACTCGCAAGGGCGTTTCTCGTTTTTGTCAGAGAAGCGCGGAAAGAAAAGCTCGACGGAGAGGATCGCAAGCCGCGGATCAGAAAATTGTCAGAGTGGCAAGGTGAAGAGGGGATGGGGAGCTTTATTTAAGGTAATCCCTTTTGTGAGAGTAGAAGGGGTGGGTTGAGACGAAACAGCCCGTGGATTAATTTCCAAGAACGTTGCTTTGTTTGTGTGCTTTTATTGTTGCTATGTATATATAAGGAGAGAGAGAGAGAGAGAAAAAGAGAGAAAGGGGTACATATTTATACATTTATAGTATCGTGTATATATTGCAGGTATAAGAGCGAAACTCGTCGTAGTTCTGAAAGGGAGGAAAGCTTCAGAGATTAAGCTCTTGTTACAGGGGACAATTCTTTTTCGTACTCGCGAGTCTACGTTTCAACGAGAAGAAAGAATATCGTTTGTTCGCGAATGCTCGGTCAGGGTGGAAAACTGAAACTGCACGGCGCGACTGTTTTCGCGATAAACAAAGAATTCATCCCCCTCTAGGACGGTAGACGTGATATTATATTTCGGGTGACGGGAAAGCGGAATTTCAAACGGAGGATTTATAGCTGGTTAAATGAATGCCTATGTGTTTGGATTTCGGGGAATTCATTCGTTTGGTTATTGTTTTAAACGGGTGCTTGCATTTTCCTTTTGATCGCGTGGTTGCTGTTTAAATTAAGAATTGAGATTGTATTGTAGATGGCTATGGAACCATTTACTACTTTATGGAATTTATATGTATCTCAGGGATGGCTTTGTAGATATAACTTTGTATTATATTATTTCTTTCTCGATTATTGCGAGTTTAATTAATTTGTCGGAGTTTAATAAAATTCTCAGGGTTACTTTTAATCGATGCATCTTCGTTAGCCTTTTTGAGAATTAATTATTCTTGGGAATTGGGTCAGTGCAATCAGGCTAAGACGAATTTACTATCCGGATAAATTTAAATTTCTGTCAACGTATATAATAACGGTGAAGCTTCTAAAGCAAATTTCAAATTCTAAATTAAATTCTCCCTTAACTATCCTACGTTAATTTAGCCAATGCACTTTCGTCGGACTTTCGTGATTTAATTATTCTTGGAAATTGAGGCGAAAGTTCGAAGAACTTTTCACCCGACGTAGTCATAGGGTGATTTGATGTTTCTTTCTATTTAGAGAAACTATTGTATAATTTTTGTTTTTCGAATTTTTTCAACATCTTCTAATTGTTGATTTACTTGGCGGAAAAACGATTCGTTTACTTTTATGTCAAGACTATTCAAAATCTAAATGAGTGACCAAAATTCTTCAAAGTGAACAGATTTATCAAACACATCACGTATGAAGAAGTCACGCATTCTTCTACCTCTAAAGCACTTTCAAAGACATTAATGCAAATAATTGAGATGCTTTACACGAGAGCGCAGCGATCGTTATAACGTTAGTCCGATTTAATTAATTCATTAATTAAATGGCTTTGATGCACGGCGATGAGCTTGTTTGATGTGGCCAGGACAACGCTACAGGAACGGCAATTCGTGGATTAAATCCAGTTGAAGAATACGTGACGAGCTTCGTTTTCGCCATTTAAACGATGCAGAAACTTGGCCAATACGATTATATTCCAGTGAATACCCAATGAACACCTAAAATCTCTTCCCTTCTAAATTTGATATATTTTCTACAAGTTTCTTCGTAATTTCAATATTTCATTACTTAATATTCTACCAATTAAATCATCCATCTATCACAAAAATTGTTCCTCCACAACTTACACCCTCCTCCACTATAGCAATCGACAATCGCACCCTCAATATTGCCCAAAAATCCTCAAAAAATCAAAACCGCCGTAAAACTCAAGAAAACGCAAAAACACACAAACCCTGAAACAAATAAATTGCAAATTTATTCGTCGCTGCAACAAAATCACTTCCATCCCTCAACCACCCCCGTTTTCGTCCAACAATTCCAAGTATCTCAAGACAAACCTTTGAAAGCATCAATCATAAATAAATAGAGAACCAACGTCGTGGATTGAAATAGTTGAAATATGTCTGCCAAAAGATCCAGATATTACAGATCGTCCCAAGGATGCGTAGGAGGTCAAATATTTTCAAAGCACCGTGCATCGCCGCACGCGTGTAGTAATATGCAAAAGTAGAGAATCTCGGTGGCTGAATCACGCAATTCCACGGTGGTATTTCGTTGCGTCATATCTTCCCAGCGACATGTTTATTGAATCGTATATTACGTCGTGCCGAGAGGCAGGGTAGGAGAAAGGAAAAGAAAGCGGAGGAGGCGGAAAAAGATAACAAAAAACGAGTAGAATAACCAGGGGTCTTTTGGTCGTCGGAGTTCCGTATATTTACGAGGAGCAGACCGATGCATCGAAGAAAGGGGGCCCTTTCTGCCCGCAGGATGCGTTATTATCGATTTACACGTACAATTACGGTGTAGGCCGGCAGTTACCAGGGAAATTCGGTGTATCGTACGGCACGGGCATAAATGCACTGCCTTTAAAGTACACGTCTGCAGAGTCTGGTGTCGCGGGATATTGCAATATTAATTTCTCTCCGTGGCGAGCGAGCGAGCACTCGCAGGTTCGGTGTTTGCTGCCCTGTAGCTTATGAATTTCTATCGCCATGGTACTCGGCTTCTTGTGTAGTAATATTACATGATATACGAAAGCCCTCCGTCGTAATATTAGGTATTCATTATTATTTACCGTTACCTAGATTACAACGGTGGCGGTTAATTCACGGTTTTTCATCGATCGCTGATCACACGGGGATTCGCGCGCTGCGATTTTTGAAGTGGTTCTCAGCGAGATTGATCGCTTTGCTGGATATTAATGCATTTTTTTTAAAGGAAAATGTAGATCTGATTGTCTTTGATGAAATTTTATATCCAGGACAAGAGAATTATTTTCATTTGCAACGGATTTACAAATTCATTAAAAATTCCACGTTTCATCATCTTTTAACCCCTTGCCGTACAATCACGAGTGATACTTTTAACACAGTAAATTGGACAGGAAATTTTCAACCTTGCAAAACATATGAAATTAAATGTATTAGCAAGATGCGACACGAGGAAACTATTTCTATGAACTATTCTTCAAAATCTACGAATCACTGGTCAAATTTTATTTTACCAACTTAATTTTAAATCCTTGTGGAGTCGGTCACAAAAGAAATGATACGACGAGTTAATGGAATAGGAAATTTTCAAATTATTGCGATACCTATGAAATTGAAAACGCTAATGAAACGTGACGCGATACTATTATTTCTACAATATTAATTAATGTTAAATTACGCAAATTTTCAAGAATCACTGATCAATTTTTATTTTAGCAATTAAATTCTAAGACAAACCGTAGACAGTCACAAAAGGAATCATAAGTCAAGGGGTTAATAATCCATGGAACAATAACTCAAACATAAAATTCACAAGAACCACCGCAGAAAAATTCCCCTCGTCAATTCTCCCCACCTAATCCTACTCTCTCCAACGACCCCTCAAAAACCACCCCCATAAAACACGAAAACACTAACAATAATTTAAAACGCCTCCCAAGAGTGTAATAAAGCGGCATAAAAAAGTGCTCCGGCGTAAAGAAAATTCGCGCGAAGCGTGTGAAATGAATTCCTGCACATTCGGAATTACTCGTGCCCACCGGTGCACTCGATCGCATCGTCGGGATTAATTGCCAGCACGGTGACTAGGGAACTATACAACTCGCTAATCCGCAGTTATGAAATATCTCGTTACTATGTACGCGTGCACGTCGGCCCGTGCACGGTAATACGCTCATCTACCTCTGCACCCTGCGTGCCTACGACGAAGCATTCCTACGGTGCCCTTGCCTGGCGATAGCCGATTGCAAAATTCCCAGCCATGGTACTCGAGCATCCACTGGTTCTCCTGTGGAAATTTCGCCCCCGGGATCGAATGCCACGAAACTCTCGGCCTTTCGCCCATTCTGGCCTCGTTTATTATGCGTACGAGAAGGAAAGAAAAAGCCTGGCACGTCAACTGCAGCCGTGACTTGACCTTTTCTTAGGATCGAATGTAAATTAATGGTGGAGGAGTTTTCAGCAGTTTTCCATTTCCTTGGAACCTGGAGTATGGATGGATTTGAGATTATTCCTGGTTGTTGGGAATTTTAGATCGTTTTTTGTGATTATTATAGATTGAAGGATCGACTGTAGAATGAAGTAGTATATAATTTAGTTATTTTGGAGAAGATTGATTTTTCTATTCTTTATAGGAATTTTGTGAAGAACTTGAACGGCTCGGTAATCATTATGTGAAACGGTACCCTCGTGAATTGGTAATACGTGCAACGTTAAGTTCAGGATCGTGTGGCCAAAAATCTAGGTAAATTAGCCATGAAATTGACGGTAATACCGTGTGCAAAAGCGTTGGATCGATACTGAACCATTTCGATTTAATCGACGTCATAATTTCGCAGACTGTAGAATGGCTTCTATCATCTACCCTTTGTAACAATTTCGCACCAATCTACCGAAGAATGAAATAGAGAGATTGAACGGAATTTTTTCTTATTAACGCGAAAAGCGTAAAACAGAATTGTAAGGTGAATTTACGTGCACGTAAACGTTTCTGCCTCGATTGAATAACGGGAGCTGCGTAATCGCAAAGCGTCGAATGAATTTTATCGATTCCGAGCAGGCTAGGTCAAAAGGCTGTTTCGCAGAGCAGCTTTATTCGATTGCTCTCGAATGTGCACTCGTTGCCGTGACGGGGACGAGTTTCGAAACTCGACGATAGGAGACTGCTTATCGGTACCGGTAAAGGACTCTGTGAGTCCTAACAGCGGAGGAAACAACGAGCTAGGAAATCGAGCTGGGATCAGACTTACTCCAAAGCGACTCACGCTGCTCAAGGAAGGTTATATCTTCCTTCGAGGATTATATGCGAGGATGTACGAGGATGTAAAGCGTGTATATACGAGACGCCTTTGGCTGGATATACCAATTCCGTCGGCTATGCTCGTAGGAACTTCCGACGTGCGTTTATTAAAACACAAGTACTTGAAATTAATGCATTAACTAGCTCGGTGAATTGGCGCGTCAATTCCGCGTTGTTCCATGGGGATGATTTCCAGAAAAATTATATTTTTATTAGGTGTAGTTTTTGCGGTATTGGGATGAAATATTTTTAAGAATTGTTTAAACGATTGTAGATTGAAAAATTATTGTAGCTTGCAATAGAACAAAAGTAGGTCGACGTGTTGGCGCGTTCAGTTGGGGATGTTTCAAAGGGTTTTACGAGTCTTTATATATTTATTAGGTAGTGGTTTTTGTGACATTCTATGGCACTTGGACTGAAATATGTTTAAGAATTAATTAAACGATTGTAAGGTGATGAGGTAATTGTTGTAGCCCTTAATAGAACAAAGGGTAACTATGGGGATTAAGTAGATAAATTATTTCAAAAGAGCGAAAAATTGCATTTTTATATTGTACTCTACAAAAGTTGCATTTGCAAAAATCATTTTATCAAACTACGATATTACAAAGATCATCTAATAAGGAAGAAAAGAAGAGAGCAAGTAACAAGTAGTTAACATAATTTCAGTTCCCAAGTTCACAAGTTCGTTAATACTTATATGAAATACCCAGTATATAAGAAGGCTGATAACCTCTTCTCATCAAAAATAGGATTTCCAAAATCTATTCTGGAAAGCATGAAATTTCCATCGACTTGTTAGAGTCGAATCCAACATCCGTTCCGGGAAACATCGAAAATTGACAGATGAGACGAAAACGCACAGAAGGCGCCTTAGGCGAACTAACGTTTCCAACGAAATCTCTCCGTTATACCGTCTCTATAGTTGCAAACGCACGGCTATGCGTGTCACAAGTGCGTACGACACTTGCGTGAAATCAACACGGCTGTGTGCAAGTCACGTCACACGCAAAGCAAGTCTCACCAAGAGCCTCGACGATGGAATGTGCAATTAATTGAAACACGCGCCACGACATGCTGGAATAATATGCATACGATTAACGCGAGTATACGTGCAAAGATCCAGTTCAAGTGCCGATTTTAAAAGCGAAAAGAATATCGAGTTGCTCCTGCCGCGTTTAAAAATTCGCCATATAGTTTTTGAAATGATGAAGCTGCTGCTGAGAACTTCTTTCTACAGAAATTTATCTTGAAAAATAATGCAATGGGTCCTATGATTATTTTAACAAAGTATAAAGAACGTAAGTTGATAAGGTATTTTTAATAGAACTTATTGATCTCTACTTCCTCTTTCTCGAAGAAATTAGAAACCTCTGTTATATCTTTTGCAATTATTGATACCTTGCAGAAAATGGATTCTCGAATGACACAGCTCTCATGTAATTGAATATCACTGCGAAGAAATACTGTAGTTATTTTAAATCAGTATCTAACTAATTATAAAATATATAGTGCTACTTTACAGTGTCAATCAAACTATTAATCGTTTCACAACACGAACAGAATACTTTCAAAGTATCAATAGCCTCCCTTTCCAAAATTCTAAGACATCTACATTGTCATGCTAAAATTTGATGCATCGATTGCGTCAATTTCATCTCAATCTCTGAATCCATCGATACATCCCAAATACATTGGAGTGAAAACTGATTCAGGAGGATGGAAGCAGTGCATTTGCGTTGTTCACACGGCGAACTATCACCTTGGACAACAGCAGCATGAACAAAGGCGTCTAAGTTGCTACCGTTAGTAGGTGATACCGATACCGCCAGACATACCGTCCAAGCGAAGCCTTGACCCGTCGAGCCCATACATTCAGCTAAAGTAGCTAGCTTTTCAAAGTTCGAGAAAGGAAGACAACAGCGACTACTGAACAGTAGTCGTTCGATGACGGCCTCATGGATATTTCATTCGATACTCCGAACGAAAACGTTTCGATTCCTATCGGCAAGAAGAGAGAGAGACACGAAAAATTCAATGGATAAATATGTATTGCACGAACGAATTCGAAAATTGCAATTTCGTAAAGGAGATGGAACATCGCGCTATGGTACCGCAATGTTTTCGCCAATAGCTTTGGAACTCGATGTTCTTACTCTTTTGCCCACCGTAATCTCTAAATGTCAAAGTTCACTATACCGTTAATCAATATTGCCTCGTGTACTGCATACTTCGAGGAGTGCATTTCTTTTCGTATCGGAAGTACGGCGCCTCTCGTGATTCCTGCAATATATTAACGACCACGTATGACCGTTCGACCTATGGCAATGATCCTTTAAAGGGTGAAATGGATTCTTCGACACTTCCGCAGCGACCCCGTGATTTCTCGCCACGCCCAATGCGAGCGGGTAACATCGATACGTCGAAAGGGTAAAGGGCGCGTGCCGGATAGCGACATCGTAGAAATCAATTACGGGGCTTCGACGTGGCCGATCGGAATTTAGTGATTTTACGGGACTATCGGTACTTCCTAGGCTTTTCATTTCAAACGATATATTCTGTGATTACAATTTCATCGAATTTAAAATAAAGGGAGATCTCTGATAAAATAATGTTTGACTTGAAACCAAATATTTTTATCTGGAGAAAAACTAAATTCAAGTTTTTGTATTTTTACCTTTCATATAGATCGGATTTTCGATATTTTCATCCTTTGTTAGAACTGCAACGTGTCGTTTCATGATTTATTTACAAGACAAGAAAATATTCATTTTTCGTGTGTCCTCTTCATCGGTCGTCCAAGACTTTCGAATTTTGTAAAAGCTTCTAAAATACAGAACTCTGATACAAATATGCAGCAAATACAAACCGACTCAAAATATAAATATCTTCTCAGCACCAATTTTCCTCGTGCTTCGATTCACCGTCAGGAAATGCCAGTCCTGTAACAAAAAAAAGAGGGTGAAATGACCTACATTGTCGAAAAGAAAAAGGAAATCACGGGGGTGGAGCTCTCTGCTCGATCGATAGAATAATTACAACCTAACGAAAAATCATACCCGTCAGAGGCGCAATCCTCCTTAAGGGCCGACATTCCCCTCGAAACGAGCTTCTCCAGCCAAAGAAAGCAGCGAGCAGACCATCGCGAAATGACCGCGGAAAGAGAACGTCCCCGATCTTGGCTCTCGCTCCGACAAGGACGAGGTCGCGAGTGCGGCCTAATCGTGTGCCGGCCGATCTACACGTAGGTGGTACGGAGGTTCTGCAAAGGGGATGTATACGGCTGCACAGTGCAGGCGCACCCCCGGGCCGTGCTGGTAGATGCATGGTTATACGGAATACACGGGAAGAGGGTGGGCAAAGGGGTGCCAGCGGTGAAGGAGGAAAGGTAGAGGGAGGGTGGGAGGAGAAATAGGAGGAAGAGGAGGAGGAGGAGGACCAAGTAGGAGAGAAAGGGTAAGAGGGCGCGAGAGAGAGGAGAATAGGAAAGAGTGGGTGGTTGCCGGTACCGGGTCGCGAAACGGGTCGCAGAGGGGGTCGGAGGGTAGCGAGGATTCGCTTCCGTGTCCCAGTAGCACTAATGACCGCCATCCTCCCCTCTTTCCGTTCAACCGTTCCCCCACCGATTCGCCCTTGCCCTCTCCCCTCCAGCGTACAACCCCACTATTCGGCCCTGCTCCTTCCCCTTCTGCTCCCTTCTACGCGAAGTAGATCCAGGATGACTCGGAGTTACGTCACAGCCCCGAGAGCGTGCGGCCTCCTCCCTCTCTCCTCTCTCTTTCTCTTCCTCGATCGTCCGCCAGCCAACCGCTCTCTCTACTTACTACCCCCAACAGCCCCTCCGCGCCGCTTAGATCCAGCAGCGGTGTATACACACGGTACGTGTGCTATATATCTCTTTCCACTATACCGGCTAGCACTCGGCAAAACCGAGGGGAACCCGCCAGTCTCCGCTGGTACACCGAGCTGCGTGTTACCGTTCCTCGCTTCTATCCACGTTTCGTCGTAATCATCACCGGCGCGCGTCCAACCCGACGAACCAAGTCCGTGGCACGTCTCTACGCACCGTGCATACACACTCGCGCACCGATACCTCGCTCGATACGATACATATATACAGACACGAGCGCACACACACACACATACACACATTCACTTACACTTAATCAGCACACAAGTTCAGGCAAAGAGAGAGACACGTTTCACCTGTTCGGCTCGCGCGCACAGTCTCACGTCAGACGGAGAACAGTTGGAGAACAGTTTTGGCGAACGGTGTGGAGAACGAGACACGTTACGCGCGCGATTGAAATCGAAGACGGACCGGGACGCGTGTTACGTTCGGGATCTCTCGTGTTAAGACGACCAACATCGAGGAGTAACTCGTGCAGGTGTGTATTCGTGCGCGCACGAACTCACGTGTGCATTATACTCTTTCGTTGTCTCTTTCATCTCGTCGTGCCTGTATACGCGTGATTACGCGTGTGTCTCGCGAGAGAAAGAACGAGAAAGAGCAAAAGGGAAAGAGAGAGAGAGAGAAAACTTAGAGTTATAAAAATAGAGATAGATAAGAAATAGTTAAAGAGGAAGGAAAGATAAAGAAAAAAGAATTCAAAAGAACCATGATAGTGAAGAGATCGTGGTAGGTTCCCAGGTACTAAGACCGTCTCTCGATGACTTCCAACCGATCTATCGTGACTCTTGTGTATGCGTCGCGAGTGCACCTTCGTGAATACGACTCCGATCGATCTTCTCCGTTGGTGTGCCGCGCATAGGTCGACTCTCGTGGCACGAGTTCACGCGAACACCTCTTCGTTCGCTCTTTAGAGCTTTGTGACTGTGCAAGGGTATATCGTTGGCCGAAAGCGCAAAACTTGGTATTAGAGGATCTGCGCCAGGGCTTCTCGGCCTGCCTAACCGGGGGAGTGAGTGTGCCTCTTTAAAGACGTGAGTAGCACGCTTCCCACCGTTCCAACCTTGCCATCGTACGTTGAGAACGCTCGCGTTGGGGTGAAGGGTTGCGTAAACGTAAACGTATGAGTCGTAATGGAGGAGGGTAAACAACACGACCTGTGTGCACCGGGAGTGCAACTCGAATGGACGAACGATTCGATCGTGGTTGGGTATTTTTACCTTGCTCTTCGTCCTTTACCTGTTATCGTGTCAACCGTTTTGTTCGCTCTTTCTTATCTGATCGTGCAAGTGTAAACGTAAAACGTGCCTTCCGTTGAAAAGTCTCGCGGAGGATAGATAAGGGATGCGTCGGATCGGAGCGGTAGAATTTTGAGATACGCGGTGATACGAACCTTATGATAAGATAGTTAACATGCAGTTTTTGTATGTTACACTTTTCTGTTTTATTTCACGAGATTGGTATTTGTTTACTGTTACATAACGATGATCAAACATTGTTGAATTATGGGGGTTGAATTTTTGGAGCGGAAGGGGAGATTTGTACGTTTGGCGCGAAACGCTTGAAGTAGATTTGTGTACTGATGTAACTGGTATTCGTTTGATGCGAGGAATCCGTGTGAATTGATGATGATGATGATGATGATTCCATGAAATAATATTGGAATATTAATGCAAAGACGTTAACGCGTACTTGAGGAGTTTGGAATTTTTTTCTTCGTGAGAATACGAATTTTCAGGTTTTATTAAAACGTAACATTAAAGATGTATTTATGTGAGATCATTTCGAATCTTTCACGTGTGAAAATAGTCGTGCATTTTGCCCTTTCGTATTAAATGCCTCGTAAACATTGACTTATGGTCGAGTAGGCGTGAAGATCGGATCGTCATTTCTGCTTTACTAATGTTAATGCTGACAGCTACAATTTGTGTCGTCTGCATTTTATATTTTCCGCGTGCAAACTTTTCCTTCATGCTCGCACAATGATGTAACGTCGAATCAATAATACACGTAACGTTTGCGAAAAGAATACACACATATTAAATTATGCAATAATTGCGTATTATCCTACGTACGTTGCAACTTTATCGTAAACCAGCTATCAAGACTTTCCCTGATGAATCTGATCGCATGCTATTAGATTATGCTAGTTAAAAATTCTTTGTAAACTCTATTCTTTATAACCGGTCCAGTTTTCGAGCACTGACGATAAAACCGCACGAGCTACATATTTCAATCTGCTGTATGTTTCGTTTCAATTGTCGAATACTTCGCGAGCTTTTGAAATTATAAAAAAAATGCTCTGACAAATGTTATTTGATGTAGCTTATCACATTTAACAAATTGCTTTCACAAAATTCCTTTTTGGACTGAACAGTTACGTCTATAATTATTCAAGTGCAAACGTGCTGGAATGCAACACTGGAATTAAGCTTTGATGACATAACGATTCAACCGACGCAAAAAATGAATGCATTTGAGTTTCTATTTGCGAATGGTGTTCCATAAAATTGAAATCCATCACGAGTGATTCCAAAATCAACATTAAAATAACTTTGAAATTAATACATACATTCAAAAAATGAAGTTAATTTAAAAATCTCATTTGCAACTACATCTACAAAAAAAAATACTTTGCAACACGCCATCTCCTCTAAACCAAATAGCTTAGAGTGATAAAACATTTTCTTGATAACGCTAATTCCCCGTGAGATAATTAAGTGGTTCCAGTTAACACGTTGATTATCGTGAGGGTCACCAGTGACCGGTGCTATTCACTTCAATGAAATTGCACTTAACTTTTAAATTGTAATGTTTATGCAATTTTTCGCCATACTAGATATTTAACACTAGAACGACCAAGCAAGTCAAAATGACTTGTTCACATTTTTTTCCAAAAATTCCCTAAGTTTACAGGAGAGTCTACACTAGAAATTCTAAGTTGATCTTCTTCCAAACTTCTTATTTTATATATTTAAATGCAATAAATTTAACTGTTTGCTTACCACGAGCCACTTTCACGCTCTCCAGTTTTTATGTCGAAAAACCCCAGGAAATTTTTTCAATGTTGACAATTGAAGGAAGACTTTGTTAATATATTTTGTTAAGAATGCATCAGGTTTCTCTTTTATAATATAAAGTAATTCCAAATTAGGATGCAAGCACGAGAAGATTGTTCTTGTTCTGCACTACATAAAATAAAACTCCAACTTCAGCTTATTTTGAAATAAAATCTCAAGAGCGCGAAAGTGGCTTTTGGCTTGTTTCGAAGTAATTTTTTAAAACCCTCCCGGTATTCAAACGGTTAACGTCGGTCGTTCTAGTGTTAAATATTGACATTAAAAAAAAACAAAGAACTATCAAATATCTATCTGTACCTTTAAAGTTTCTGCTTCATAAAGATGTGAATTTGATAGAAAAAGTTTCACTTCAGTAGAAATAATGAAGTTAGGGATATGCCGGTGATGTTCAACGTGTTAAACGATACATCCTGTATAAGGAGATGATCGCCTCGCGAAACGTATTACTCGGACAAATTGAAGAACAACATTCTCAGTCTTAGATTTGGCATCGTCAGATTGAACAATTTGTCGACGGTTCTGCGTCAAAGGCTCCGGTCGCCCTGTTCCCCGACAGGTGTTGTAACTGGCCCAGATTCCGGTTAATTTACCAATAGACCGTCTCGCTTAAATATATCGTGCGGCAGCTGCGCGCCGATTTCGCAACGATGGAACCACGGAACCTTGCGAATCGATATCGTCGGCCGGATCGGTTCGCGATCGATTCTACCGATAGTCGAAACGAGTCTAATCTTGCGAAAGAAAAGGAAAGCGATCTTTGTTTACACACAATCACAGAATGCAATCTCTTACGTTTACCTCCCACGCATCCGCTATCGCTTTGGTTTGCAGAATCCAGGAGAATTGCCGTTATTATCATTTTAATACTGGAGCAGTCGACATTTAATCTATTATGTTGCGATATATTAATACGTTGAACGCCACTGATATTTCGCTCGTTTGATCATTTCTATGGAAGTGATACTTTTCCTATTAAAATCCCATCTTTGTGAAGCAGAAACTTTAAAGATACAAATAGATGTGTATTTAGCAGGATTTAAATACTGAATGTGTTAGAAAATTCGTAAATATTATAATATTAAAGTCGAAGGAAATTTCATTGAATTTGATAGTGCCGGTCACCGGTGACCACCATGGTAATTAGTGTTAAATAAGTAATTCGGAAAAAGAGAAATTAAGAGGTGGAAAATATGATCGATTCGGTGATCTGTATTTTATAAGATCAACGTAAAATATCTGCTCTATGACTCTCTCACAAACTTGGAGAACTTTTGGGAAAAATAGAGAACAAATCATTTTGATTTGCTCGGTAGTTCTAGTGTTAACTATCGTAAATTTAAAATTCTTCGGTGGAATACAAAATTAAATTTTTTTGAAGACATCGATCATCGTTTCACAAAAATTCTGGTAGAAAAAGAAATATTTTTCCATTCGTTTATTTTAATTTACAAGAAAATTCCCACAGGAATGTTTCTTCTTTTGGAATTCTCAAAGTCTATTTTGTTTTTTGTCATCGATCATTACAAATGCAGGAATTCTAGTTGGAACGGGTACTTGAAACTGCAATTTTCGAGTTACTAATCACCCGTAAAGTAATTATGCAATTTAGTCGGTGCATCGTTTCTGCGACACGTATTTTTATGCAAACCTGAAGCGCCACTGCCAAAGCAGCCGTCCAGCAAAACGGTAGTTTCCCGTGATTTCCTCTTCTTTTTTTTCTCTCTCTTTGTGTACTCTATTGTCTTTTGTACACACTCGGTAGATTTTGCATACCAGAGGCCGTGTCTGTCGCCGCGGAATGTCACTCGATGTGCAAAACGGACATTTGAACTTGGCTCACCCAATTATACCCTCGACACGTTTGCTTCTAGTTCCCTTCCTGCAACTTGTTTTCGTGTGCGTTACATTGTTAGACTCGCATGATCGTGAGAACAAAGCGAAGGCATTTGTAACGTGTTCGAACAATTTGCGTGCACGTAATACGTTCATGGACATCAATTGCAGCTGGATGTTGTTCGAATGGCATTGTAATAGTTAATGAAACGTGTCTTTTTAACGAGGAATTGAATTAATTGCTTTAAATAATTTTGGTTATTATGTTGAATGATGTGAATTTTTTGATTTCAAAATAACTTTGTGAAATATATCCTATTTCTAATAATAATTAAAATATAGTTTTATCGGTTGGAAGTGAGTAAATGAATTGACGTAAAATTTGTATACTTGGATGTTGCTTCAATGATATTAGAGTAATTAACACTTTAGTTTACGATTTCTTTTCTGACTGGGGGTGTAATGATTGACAATTAATTCCTGAAATCAATTCTCACTGATTGCTGATGTTTAGTAGAAAATAATATTAATAGTATAGAAATAATAAGACTGATTTTGAAAGACTTCAGAATTTCCTATTCCATTTAAATGGGAAATTTTTCATCGAATTAATTATATCAAATGAATTGAAGTATTATATAAAGTGATAAACAATTTTATGACACGTTTCCTCTTGTTTATAAAAGCTGAAGTAAAGTTTCGGTGAATGTGGGACTACAAGAAATGTGATACAATGCTTTTTTATCATTTATAACTATGGATAAAAACTGCACAAGACAGTAGGATGTAATTCGTGAGAATTGATTTCTACCTTACGAAATGTTTCGGATTTCTCAAGAAAATGGTGATTTCTTGCTCGTGCACACTTCCTGTCACAATGAAGATGACATGCAGTTCGACGAGTAATAGATACCTTCGACGTTAAGATTCCCAACGTACAAATTTATGCAAACTTCTAATTAATACCAAACCGGTGATTCTTTTATCTTATCATTATGAATTCCTTATAACTGCAATTGATAAAGAAATGTCAAATGTTATTCGCAACTTTGTCATTCGTTTCTTATCCACAGTAAGCAAAAGTAGCACAGATTTCCAAGGAAAACCTCGTCACTCCACCTGCATATATTCGTCTAACGGCAATATTACGATTGCAAAAGCCACGACTTCCATAAAAGTTAAAACTAACGAAAATATAATGCAATATCCTACAATTCTTAAAACATCGCCCATAGATCTTTCATCGAAGAAAAAAGTAAAAAAAGGGGCTTCACACACTTTCCTGCTCGTTGAGCGACAAAAATGATTATTGTCGTCAATTAGTGATTTTATCGCAAACTTTATCTCTCCAAGGCTCCTTGTAGTGGTGACAATTACACGTGGATTATTATTGCGACCGCAGATATCACCTTGCGTTTCTCGTTCATGGATTAGCGCCATGAGAAAAAATTGCAATAAGACCGTTCCCTGTTTTTCTACTAAAAATCTCTAAAAATTCTTACCGCATTGTTTTTTTTTTCCTGTTCATTCTTCTTACGAGATATGGTTACGTGACGCTAAAAGACTAATGCGTCACGTTAGCGCTAATTAAACGAAAAATCCGTCGGATGAAAATGAGTTGCGGAAACAGTCTACGCGTTGGCTCACCTGCGAGCGGATTCTTTTTAATTAAGGGGACAGAATTCGCGACTCGGTTGGAATACACATTTTTACACGAGTAACGGCTCCGTCGTAACGTTTACATTACGTAAGCGCGTTTAAAAGCTACTATACGGATAATTAAGCAATGTTTCCCGAGTAGCTGCCAGGAGTTACTTTTTTTTTGCTTCGAGTTCAGCCTCGCACGGTGGCGTTTTGAATATAAGAAGCATCCGTGGAAACGTCCTGACTTTTATTCAAATATTAGTACGGAAATAGCAAACATACGAAAAATGTATTATTAACGTTTGTACGATTACAGCGAGGCGTGTAGAATAGCTTGACGTGTTGTTGATATAACCATGCCACGGGATTTTGTATGTGCACGTGGCAAGGAGAGATAAAGTATCGGGGAATTCGATGCACCTGATAATTTTTTATAAGCTGGGCGTTTTATCGAATTCCTAAGTTTTTCTGTTAAAATGATATATTTCATGGTTCTTTAATTATCGGGAGATTTAAGAGAGATCTATTTAACACTATTTCTATCGCGGTTTTGGGTACACCCACTTCGACCAGGAGGTGTCTTCTGACACCTTTGCATTTGAATGAAAATATTTTTTTATTTTTCACTTTAATCAACATTATAACGTTATTATCTGAAAAATAGCGTTATAAATAAAGTATATCAAGGTTTCTTATAACTCCTTCGGTAGAAGTAGGGTAAAAGTTTGTACTGAACGGTAGAGCAGAACACGTAAATATTCACTTTAGTAAATAAAAATTACTTAAATCCGAAACAAAGTACAAATAATCGCTAAATTCATTTACTTCCGTGTTTAACGACATCAGTAATGCCAAAGGAAAAATTCAGAATACGTAAAAAAGGATATACTTAATCAGAGTTACTGTTAAGATCTTCAACACTACCAATATTCTGCTAGATTCGTCATTTTTACTGCAGTAAAAATTTGTCCATTAAAAGCACATCTTTTCAAAATATAAATCTTAAGGACACAAACATATATGTGGTCAGCAGGTCTGTACCTTACTATAAATACTTAAACATTGAATTAAATACTTAAATATTACGATCTAAAAGTAATATGAAATTTTATTGAATTTAATAGCACCGATGATTAGTAATCGCTGTATTCAACACTAAACCTACCAAGCAGGTGAAAATACCGGTTCGAAATTTTTCTAAATATTGTCTAAATTAATAGAGTAGCTATGAAATAAATATCCCACTTCAATCATATAAAACCTACATCAGTTAATACGCCATATTTGTCAAATCATCATTTCTCCTTTTCTAAAGTAGCTATTAAGTATATCTAAATTTTAGTAGGTATAACGAGTTTTAATGTTAGCGCATTAATTATTCGAAATCCTGATTTTCAAGTATCCGTTAATAAAAATGCGGAAGCATCGCCAACGACGTCGCAAAATTTACGACACCAAGTATAAACACGAGGCGTTTAAACACCGTGTACGCGTTTCGTTATAAAAATCATGCCCATGACGAAATTGATAATAAAATGACCCGTCGCCATCGACGACGATGGAAAAGTTGAAAAACGTTAAAAACAGCGGATAGAAAAGTGGGTGTAAAAAAATGCGTGAAGATGGAAATCGAAGAAATCACGGGTGCTATCGAAAGTGGAGCAATAGTCGAGAGTTTCCGGGACGAGACGAGAGCGTTCCGTGCGACAATCGATCGGCGGTCTAATCGATTCGATACTCCCACGCCCGTTCCAATCAGTGCCCGCACGAGTTACACAAGACCCCCGCGATTGGTCGCTGCTCGGTCGTGCGCTTCGTTTTCGTTTTGGCATCATCTATCGCCTTTTCCGGCAAGCCATAATTTTCGAGTACGTTTAGAACGCCGTTCCCTGATATCTGCACCAATTTATGGCCCGATATTTTGCATTACGTTCACGAAATTCGCACTGGGTCGTCGATATGGTCGAACGTCTTTCGATTACGTTCGTGCGATTGTTTTTGGGTATTTCTGTTTATTGGACGATACCTTAGAATTCTTGAATTACATTTAGAATTCCTAATACGATATTCTCATAAAGAAAAGTTTCCTATTTTTATGGCAGAAATTAAAAAAACAAAAATGTGATTAAAATTAATGACCCTGTAAGGTAGATCGTGCAAAATTGTCATTATTATGAATATCATTCATAACCTGATTTCTATTAATTAACAGGTCCACCGAGGTGGTCAAAATGACTTGTTCTTAATTTTTTTATAAATACGCCTGAAATTTCCAACGCCATTTCATCTATTGCTTATACTCTGAGCAGTTAAAATCGATTAGATTCTTCGCCCCCTTCATTTCTTTTCTTCTACCATATTTATTACACATTTTGGAATATATTGGATTAATCGTCGATAGATCCAGTGTTAAATATTAGTAAGATAAAACAACTGGAAGAATTCTTGCACCTCTACGTTTGTAAATTATCGGTACCAATTTCACAAATACATCAACTTCACCAAGTACCTCTGTAATGAAGCATGCAATTTATTCCATCCAATAATTTCTCTACGATCCTACAATACCATGAAACTTTTCATTCCCACGGAAACTCGTAATTCCGGGTGGAAATTTCCAGCAAAGTCGGGAAAGGACTTATCAATTACATTGTAACACCTACGTAAATGCACCGTATCGTCCCTCGCGTTTCCGTATCGTCGTGACAGGCGCCGTTGCGAATTCGAAAGTCGAACGGTGCGCATAATTGACGATGTTGAAAGAGTTAATGCCGGCTGCGTTAATGGAGATAACGGAATTAACAGTTTGCAATAATAGTACCGCCGGCGGTAATAGCACCGTTGGCAATAATATCCGATACTCGAGAGAAGTTAACTGTACATCGACGTGGTGACAAACGCAGCTGCAGTAATGGGACCTTGCAACGATGCACGATTAATTATATACGATCCGTCAAATCGAAACGACACGGAAACGAATTTTACCGTGGATGAGATCGATACCTTAAACGAGATAGAATTGCACACGATGGCGTATGCTTCTCTCGAGTTTCACGCGAATCGGTAAAATACTTCTCGATGAAGCGTGGATTTATGGTAATTTATGTACGTTAATTTACGTTAACATCGTCGCTGTCTCGATGTAGGACGGACTAATGTCTCTTTGTTAACAACTGTGCTGGCGATTCTTGCTCGAGGAAATTAGATTTGCAATTTTTTGCAATGGCGCCATTCATCGATCTGTCGCGTGACATTGTGCTTCGTTAGTCACGTGCTGATTTCCCGATAAGTCTCTTTTTTTAGATACGATGCAAATGAAATATTTGGTTCGAGGATTTCTGTGATGTTTTCCTTAATTTGAGAATAGTTCTGGTAAATTGTCCGTCATCGTTTGATTTAAAAAAAAATATAGAGAATTTCAATAGCAAGGTTGTACTTTGAGAGATATTGAATTGACTAATTTTAAACTTTGTTTTTTTTGGTGAGATATGTCACATTCATTTAACAGTGACACATAAAACGGTGTTTACCATAATAATTTATTAACACGTCAACAAACTGCATCGTTTCATGTATCCCATCATTAATGGATAATATATTTTCGCGAAATATAATTATTTGCCAACAATCAGTAATCACCTCATGCATTCTACATCAACACACAAGTCCTACACCAGTTTAATACCGTATATTTTTTTTTTCGAATTTAACGAAAATTGTCATTAAATATTCTATTACAATAAACGTCCATTTTGAATAGTCAACAAACAGAATACTTATATTTTATCAGCACGTTAAATCCCATAGGAGTTATTTGTTACTGGCGCTGCCAAATTCATTGCAATTTCTTAAAACTGGAATTACTATAAAACTCAAAGTACAGGAAACTCTACAGTAAAAAATATTACCAATGAAATTACAAAACAATCTGAAATTTCAACAGCTCCCTAAAATCAGTCGAACAGAATATTCGGTTATGAGTGACTACAATTTCTGATAACATGGATCAAACCTTCAATAATGGATGACTATAACCATAGGAATTTTCCATGGGATTAAATCAACATACCGTCCATCGACCAATTTGAAATTCCAACCAACTGGATTCACTCTAATCACAATTAATCAGAAACATTCGCAAAAAAATCGCAAACTACCTAGATGGTCAATAAGCGAAATTGAATCGTACAAAGTTACTTTCAACCTCGTCATCGATCCTCTCGACAGTGTTATCGAAGCCATACTTTTCCACTGTACCTCATGCTAATGAGGTTAGTATATCATAATGTCTGAAACGAGTGCACACCGGAGATAAGTCTCTTATTTATACAAGAAATTAGCATGGGCTCGTTGACGTGGTGTTGGTTCCTGTATCGGTGCGACGAGGAGTACCCTATTATTCAATGGGAGTGAAGGTATACGGGGTGCAATAAATTTTGCAAGGTAATACGTATACTTTACCGGTGGAAGTAAATCTTCGAAACTACGCCCCTTCGCTGTTCTCTCGAAGAGCTTAGCCGGTAACGCGGCTAGAATTCTTAAAATTAGCGAATTTCTACGCGTCGAATGCACTCGCGTTGCGAAAATTACGACGCAAGTTTCACTGACGAAGTCGTGCCACGGAACGCCTTTAATATTCGTGGGTTTTCTGCTTTCTATGTGAAAAGTTTGTCTTTAATTCTTTCTCAGGAAAAATCGTTGATATTTGTTTTCTATTTCAATGCTGAAAGTGAAGATTAATTTTGAGTCTGATGGAAAGTCGATAGGTCAGTTTAACAGGAGGTTAGAGAAAATTGTGGCACATGAAGAGAATTTTCTTGATTTAAAGGGAATCCAATGGGGGATAAAAATATAGAGGAAAAATAGGAGAATCGTAGAGAAACGAGGCTCAGGTGTTCTTTCCTACCCTTTTCGGTCGCTGAAGTTGAAGGCGAGGGTCAGCGATACGAGATCTCAAGAAAGAGAAGAGTGGTATCGATGTCCGAGCGAGGAAAAAAACATGCAAGAAAAACGTGTTACACTTGTTCTTGTCTCGTCGGGCTCTCATTTCTCTTGGACTCTCTTTACTCGTCCTTGCTTTTTCCGATGTACCGCTCCATTTCGTTAAAATGAGACCAGAACACTGTTCCTTAATTACTTCGTCGTCTTTTACACTGTACTTGGAAAATCGTTTTTACTTCTATTATTCGTTTGAAAATCTGATTTTTCCAAACTGAATTTTTATGCAAATTTAATTTAACAAACGAGGTGTGAAGACGAATTATAAATTTTGTAGTAATTTGAAGCGGAATATCCTTTTTTCCATATTTGAATCTGCTTTTTGATAAATTAAAAAATTCGGAGAAATAATATAAGAGAATGGGCTTATCGAGTAGATTGAGGGCTTTAACGACAAAATGTTTAATTCTAATTTGATTATTTCGGTTGTTGAAGTACGTATGTAATCAAGAAATTTATTATTTTGAGTATATCGTCAAAAAGAATCGTAATTTTGCGGATTTAACAATTGTACAGTCATAAATGTATGTTATGACAACGAGAGGCTGGTTTGATCCGTCCAACGAAACGACAGAACTGCGACCTTCTCGAGGTCGACGCCAGTTAGTCGCGGCTTGCTATTTCGAGATTCGGTACGACACTGTTTTATACGCTCTTCAAGGTCACTCTGGTTTGCAGTTTCACGATTTTTACGAAAAGGCATAAAAGCTTAGGCATCGAAGCTTTCCCGATGGCATCATCGCTCATTTTTTCTAGTTTCTTTTCGATCTCAAGAGAGACACAAGATATGTACTTCCACGAAGAAAAATGAAAGTCACAGTAGACCTTTGTCAAGTTCGAATTTGAGCAATGTTGAGAAATATCAATTTCAGAACGTCACTTATAAATTAACAGAGGTGGATACGTAAGCTATTGAGCTGTAGGTTTAAACTCCTAATTAACCCCTTGTCGTCCTATAACGAGCAACACTCCTGATACGGTAAATTGGGTAGGAAATTTTCACGTTTTGCAAAACCTATTAAACTTTTTTCAATGATAACATTATTTCCACAATATTAATATTACGTAAAATTATACGATATGCCAAGAATCACTGATCAATTTTTATTTTACTAATTTAATTCGGAATTATTGCAAAGGCAGTCACAAATTAAATGGTACAAGTGTTGTACTTGAAGTTCTAATCAGCTCTGGAAGATTTTTGTACGGGATATAAATTATAGTCTCAACGGTTCAGAACAATAAAACATTAAAACTTATCCGAAATAACTCCCTCAATTGAAATAAAAAAACAATATTTCCAAACAAATACAAGGAGCTATCTATAATTTTTAACTTGCTACGTTTGCACAAAATTAGAAATAAATTTTGCTTGTATCATAGAATTATATAAATTCATCACCAAAAAAAAAGAAACGAAGAGAATGGTACAAACATCTATATTTTATAATCAGAAATATCAAAGGAGTCGGAGGAAAATACGAGGCAAGGAGGAAACCTACCGAATGTCCTAATCTAGTGGTCACGGAATTAACTTTACCTCCGCCAATGCTAATCCCTCGCGGCTTCCTCGCTATGTACGCTATCGTGACGTTGACTCCGAACTTTCTTGCGTAAATAAATAGGTAGAACGTGGCGAACACCCCTCGCTTATCATGTACACGCGAAACTGTCCCCTTTGCGCGGCGAACCTCGTTTCGTATGCGAACCTACAAAAGGAGGTCAGTATTTGGGCTAACGTCGATACGATAGAATTCCTCCGGGCGGAAGCGCTCTATCGATTATACGGAAGTTATTTTCAACCGGAAAGTCGCAACAGCACTTGAAACTACATTTTACTGGAAATAGTTTAATAAATCAAATCATAGTTAAGAGAATATAGTATTTCCACTGAAACGTTACGCGATATTCAGTTATGATTTTTATGGTTTATAACTGGGAAGATTGATGTTAGTTATAGATTTCTAAATATTGAGGACACGGTATGCAATAATTCCCTAGCGACTCTATATAAGTAAACCAGGTTCTACCCTTCATCCCCATGCTATTATAATTATAATTACTCGAATAATATCCCTCCGTCGTCCCTATTATAATCAGAACAGTAGTAAGTAAATTATTCACAAAATAAAAAGTACTAAAACATCCCTCGTGCAAAGAACCGATAACATCAGCAACACTAACAGGGAACGTCATCGATACAATTTATCCATCATTAGAAATTCCAACGTCGCTCTCCACACCTGAAACGACCTAAAACTGCTCATCGTTTATCATTTCCTCTTTCCATCCATCTTCCCTCTCCACAGTTAACCCCGTAGGGTTAAAAGGGGACGATAAAATACTGAAATTCCGACGTACAAAACTATCGATACATCATTGTAAAATAGTGGGCCACACGCAAACCCCGGGACATTTTCGACGCTCAACTCGAACTCCCTCGAAACGAGGGAGATTATTTACAAGAAATGGAGATTCCTTCCCCGGGGAATTAAAGGGCTGCCAGGAACTCAGGCTGAAAATGTAGTAAATTGCTGGCGGTATACGTTCACCGGTGAGGGACGAGTTCAAGAAGGCCGGCGACAAAATGAAGGCGGCTAAAACGTGCCGGATTACGTTCTCGTTGGATGACGAGAATTCCGGGGGTGCTTTTCGGGGTATGGCGTATGTGTGAATAATCTTTCTGATGGCGCCACCAGCTGCGCGGCACCTACGGGCGGGTCCAGACTGGGTCACGGGTCGATCTTCGCGACGTAACGTTCCAATTCGCGCTTGATATTGATCTCAGCTTTTCCGCCCACGTTACAAAACCACCTTCCGGGCTGACTCGCTCCGTATCTTTGTGCCAGAGAGGCAAAGCCACGGATACCGAGGGAAAAACCGGGCGAAAAAGTCGTTCAAAGGGATGATAAACTGCACGGTACTGGAGTTGAAATTTCATTTGGAATTTATACGGTTTTGTGGGAATCAGAAAATTGCGTAGTCGTTGATGAAATAACGCTGAGGATAATTCAGTCTTGAGAGACATTTGTTGGTTTCCTGTTTGGAATTTTCAAGGGAAATGAAAGGTCGAGGTGTACTTGACTCAATGAATTTGAGGAATGTTTAGAGTTATATTTTGCTTATGGTCAATTAACATGTCTTAATTCAAGTGTACTAGTTGTGTTTATGTGCAGAAATGGTTTTGTAATTTTGTATATTTCAATTTATAGTATATAAAGAATGTAAAGTGACAAAAACAGCATGTCATATTATATGTGGCGCACGAATTCAGAGGATTATGAATTAAGCTTTGGAGAGGTAGGATGTTTTGTAAAATTATACACGTTGTTACGTTAAGCTGGATATTTTCCTCCGACAAACAATGTCATATTTGTAACATTGCAAAATACTGGCACGTTGTCAGACGGAGGTTAGCAACGGCAGGAATAATATACATATAACAATGCGATAATAGCCTTCAAGAACAGGGTCCAAAAGATAATATTCCAAAAAAAAAAAAGAAAACAGTATGAAAAGATCCAAAACACTTGATACAATTACGTAAATCACGGGACGAATGTCGTTACCAGGACTTCCTGTTTTCGAGCCGATTCGCTTCGTCTTTCATTTTTCCCCTTCGCTCCGGAAATTCAAAACAACGCGCAACCATCTACGGAGATTACATCACGAACACGGCAACACTTCCCAACTTTGGCCATCCCGACAGAATTTCAGGTTGGCCCGACTTCCAGGAAGATAAATCCTCGAGATAGAAGTTCGACGTTACCCGGCCGATCAATTGCACGAAGTAGAACTTCCACTCGATGATAGTTAAACTTACCCTCAGTCACGCCCCGGGTTCAACGACCTCGCGTGCCATGATCCAAAATTACGAATGGGAGCCGCGGTTGTTGAAGGAAGGGATACGATACAGGAGTTACGAAATATTTGCTCACTCTCGTGTCTCGGTGGCCGTACGACGAGTTAATTCGTGCCGATCGATCACTCAGGGTCGTTCGTTAAAATAGCACACCACCCTCTTTTCGCCTACGTCACTGCCGTGTCCTTGAGAATTCAACCCTCGCCACGACTCCCGCGCTTGTGTCTAAATATGACGCGAGGACCCTTAACGACTTTCTCGGTATTTTTTTTTCTCTTCTTCATCCCCTTCTGTTCCCCTTCCGTACACCATCGTTCGAAAATACACGGGGAAAATCGCGACACTTTTAGCTGCTGTTTTTTTTTGTTCTTTCGAAGGAGGGTAAGCGCAAAAAGTCGGTCGAGAAAGGAGGCATGAGAGAGAAAGAGGGAAGAAGAAGAAAAAGAAAATGAGGGGTAGAAAGTGAGAGAGAGAGAGAAGGAGGAATGTTTTTGGTACGATCAATACCGCCCTCCTAGTTTCTTCTCGCCCCTTACCGTCGTTGGAAGTGCGCACCCTTTAAAAAGATCGTCCCGACGAAGCCTTCTCGTTCTCTCTTATTGTCGAGCCGTGAAAACGGGCCTTAATTCCGAGCTGGCCACTTCGTGCCTCCTCGTATTGTTAATGTCACGCTTATCTCGTGGCTCGTTTGTCAGAAGAGGTAATGGCGCTCTCTTGTTTCTGCGCGAGGGTTGGCGAAATCACCCCCTAATCGTGATTTCGTCCGTAGTTCTTTTTTCTTGCTCGCCCGTTTTTCGCGTAAACAATTTCATTCTATCGAGGGTAATGAGATTAAGCGACCGTAAAACACGGTAGCCTTTGCCCAAACCTTTTTTCTGTATTACTTGAAGAAATAAATCTGCGGTCTGTATTACTACTCGAATCTCCGACAGTTTTGTTTTTACTAGTAACGATACTAAATATTTGTTTTTTCCCAACACCCTTTTGTTTAGTGTAAATTATGTCCAATGAAAAATTAAAGTGGTTTAATTCAGTTAGCGTGTTATTAAAATTTGTCTTTACAAATCACATGTTGTTAACACTAGATTTACCAAACCAGTCAAAATGACTGGTGCACAATTTTTTCCAAAAATTCTACGGGTTTATGAGAGAGCCGTAGAATAAATATTCTTCGTCCATCGTATAAAACATAAATTACCGAATCTATCATCTCTTCCGCATCTTAATTTTCCTTGCTTTGAGGTACATATTTAACATATTTAAATATAGTATATTTCACGCTGGTAAATCTAGTGTTAATGATAAAAATGACTAGATATTTCGGAGTATTTCAGCTATTTTACCGCAGTATTTTAGTATTGCACATATCAGCAGATTGGTAAACGTTATCATTCAAAAGTCCCAAAAAGTTTAATTGAATTTGGCAGTCCAGATCACCAACAATCTCCACTGTGTTCAAAGGGTTAACAATGCTAGCGAAATTTCAATTCCAACAAAAGAATTTTACGCTATTCGGCGCAAAATCAATTTTGCGCCAAGAAATTCCAATGAGATGAAAAATTGGCGGGAAAATTTACAAACGATTTTCTAACCCTCTCCTTCGCCCACGATTCAAAGAAATGGACAATGCAGTCGCGGCCCTCTTTGTCCACGCTGCATACGTGATATCAATTCCATCATTCTTTTTTTCCCCCGCAAAAAGTATGATTTCACGTTGTCAATGGAATTTCACTTTGTATTCGCGCCTGATCCAAGTCCATTGTTCGGACGGTTGGTTTTCATCCGCGAGGCGATTGTGTCTAATCGACGCGACAATGGAAACAAGATACACGGTGTCATCGGTGCATTGTCAATCACTTTCTCCATTCTCTCGTTCTGAACCCACGGCTCGTAAAAAAAGAAAACTCGTTGAATTATCAATTGTCGAGGCATTATCAAAATCAAGGCGCGCAGACAACGGGAATCTCGCAAGAAAACACGTGGCGCATGTTTCGTATTATTCGACAGTTTGTTCAAATTCACTCGGAGATTACTCTACTGGAATGTGATATTATAATTTACTCATCAACATACGTTTAATAAATTCACACTATAATGAGCACGTTCGACGCTGCCTGATAAACGATGCCTCCGATGTATTCGTGAGATACTATGACCCGTGAAATTTTCTGCGATGCTACCACTGGCCTTGGAATTCATTTTTTACGCGCAAAACAATGTTTAAGTTATTTACGAAAACATACGGACAACGAATCTTGAGTTGTTAAACTTTCAGTTACACAGTGCATAATAAAACTCTGCGAATAAAGAGAGCTGTTTTGTCGATTTTGTAAATTTTTGCGAGTTTATTTTCACCGTCCATCATTTCAGTTTATCGTTGTCTCAAACGTCATTTTTATCAGTAGTAGAAAAATATGAATCGGTTACGTAAACCATCGAAAAATTCGAAGTAAATGTACATTACGAGGAGCAAATGCAACATAATTTGTAATGTTTCATTTAATTCTTCGAATCCGTATAAAATCTGCATTGCATATGAAAGTATTGAAAAATGTAATTCTAAGTGCAGTTATTAAAATATCTGGTAATTTCGAATTTCCACAAATTTCCATCGTACAAGCTTTCTCGAATCCGTAGGAATGCTTTCGAGGCAGCTATCGAATCGTAACAACGTTTCCACCCTCGTTTTTCTCTCCTCATTGGCTCGCAAAAAACTAATGCCTTGTAACACGATCCAGCCAGCAATTACTCCCAATATTTCGGTCCGTGGCATCGCGTCCCATACAACTCCATAATTGGTGACAGCCGACGAGTTCGTACGTCTTCCCAGAACTTTTATTGCCGTACGGCTATTTCTGATCCTACGCATCGGCGCTTCTCGTTTCTCCGCGATTGCATTTCGAATGCAGCTGGGATTCTGCACTCCCGCCAATTCTTTTCTCTTCTTTCACCTCTCCCTTTCTTTCTCTCATACATACACAAAGCACTCTCCTTCACTTTCTCTTATACTTTCGCATCTTCCAACCCCTTTTCTACCTCCTCGTTTCTCCATCTCGAACCGTTTAAAAATTGAATCAGGTCGTACGAAGGGGAGGGAAGGGGAGAAGCTGAGTGATTTAAGCGAGCGTATTTCGCGAAATTTTCCTCATAGCGCATATAGTCGCGATTACGACAGCACGGACATTCCTCTTGGCGAACGTCACGAAAATAAAGCGCATTAAACTCACCGACTCGACGTTTATTTTTTAACGCGCCGGCGAGCGCAACGGGAACGGTGCGCTCTTCCTGAATATTCCATGTCGCGGTAAACAAACGATAACGGCAAGTCTATTGCATATATTGACACGTACGCGACGAGAATTCTCATCTTTCGTGTACTTCCGTGGAATAAAACCGAATAACGATGGCTGGGGGTTTTGCTGCGGAGACACGATCGGTCGCGATGAAAAATTCATCGATATCGCGCCGCACGGTGAACGTAATGCTTCCTCCACTTTTGCGAATTTGTTGCCCGAGATCGTTTCAAGCTTTGGTAGAAACCCACCATCATATCTGGAATAGAATTCTTTGATCCTGTCTCAGAGTATTTTCCAAATTCTTGATTACATGGTGGATGTCTTGTAATAAAAACGAAAAGATGGATATAGAAAAGGGATGTTAGAAGAATGAGATGAATATCGAGATTAGATTTTACTCCGATTATGAAAGGAATATTGGAGAAGGTGGATAGGTTCGATGAGATTTTTTATAATTTTATATAAAATTTTCTATAAATTATCAGTCGAATATAATTTGCAGCTAGGAAAACCGGAATATCTTGGGGAGAATGTTATATTATTGGTAAAATAGAATGTAAATTGCAACATCAATTTCGACTAGTGAACAAAAGATTCAACGTTGAAATTTTATACTACATTCGTATCCATAAAAGTTTGCTATTTATGGCTTCTTCGATAAAGGTAAAAACCGTTGTAAATGGCAGACGTCGTATCGGTAAAATGTTCCATTCCGCATGAAGTTGCATACGAATTCCGAGAGAAAGTAAAGGCGTAAGAAATGATATCAGAAATAGTAATAATATATGTAGATAAAATAATGATCACATAACTGCAATAATAATACTATAAATTCAAGAAGGTTGAAACGGACATGAAAACAATTCTTGTCACTCTTTTTCCCGAAGAAATAAATTCTGTAAATTACAATGAATGACTTAAAGTACGTTCAGTATGTGTGTGACAGACAAACGTAACTAATCAGCAAGAAGAAAAAACAGAGGAGTAAAGTGCGGAAGCGCACTCGGGAGATATTTTTGCGAGCGAGGCCTTCGTAGCGAGGTCAATCGTTTCACTCGATATAAACATTCCTGACCGACATATACAACAGTCACGCGTGCTCGTCCGAACTTTGACCGATGAACTTCGGTAATGACACCTTGTTGCCCGTTCCGCCGGTTCATCGTCAGCGTTGTTACGTATCTCTCGTTTTTTAGCTAACTCTTTCAGCAGATTAAATCGCGAGAGAAATCATTTCCTTATAATTTTAATGCACTTCGTTGCATCGTATGAAAATTGAAATTATATTATGCTTTAACACTTTTCCGACCTCTTCCTAAACCATCGACTTCTGACCGGTCATTTGACTGCAAATACTTCCCTGATACCGATATCTTTTCGAAAATAACAAATTCTGGTCACTGAGTCTTTGGCATAGTAAACCGCAAAGACAAATAACAATTTACTAATTGCTATTGTAACCGATTAATAAGTTAAAAGTCCAAAATCTTTAGGCCCGATAAATCTATTAACACGTTGACTGTAGCGGGGGTCACCGGTGACTGGCATTATTGATTTCGATAAAATTTTATGTAACTTTTAAACTGCAATATTTATGAATGTTCTAACATATTGAATATTTCAATATTGGCGTTAAAAAGACAAAGGTTTGGCGAATGTCTATCTTTTAATAGAAAAATTTCATTTCAGTAGAAATGGCGAAATTTGCGAAATACCGGTGGCGTTCAACGTGTTAATCGGCTACTGGTTGGCAAAGTGTGAATTGCAAAGGAACAAAATTGCAAGTGAATTCTATTTGATGAAGTGAATAGATTTGTTTAACACTAGAACTACCAAACCAGTCAAAATGACTGGTACACAATTTTTTCAAAAAATTCTCCAAGTTTGTATAAGAGCCATAGAATAAATATTCCACGTCGATATCAATAAACGTAAATCACTCAATCGATCAAATTTTCCACCGCTTCATTCCCCCTTTTTCAAAGTACTTATTTAGTTTATTAAAATATGTTAATTTGACGCCGGTAGTTCTAGTGTTAACATAGATTGTTAGATATATTTGATAAGTAGAGATGTTAAATTGGGTACTAGATGGAGCTCGTTGTAATTGTTGGTTAGTATGTAGAAAGTTTTATTTCGTATGCTATATGAAGTTGCCGGTGGATATTGTAAAACAAAGACGGATATCGAATTTAATATACATCGCTTTGATAGTAACGATACAGTTTGGGTTTCTCGCAGGTCCCTTCTGACTAAAAGCAGGCCAATTTCCCTTTTGATCGTGCTTCACAGCCGTATGTTCGCTAATTCAATAATTAGCGATCCGATAGTACCGCATAATTGATACAGTGCGCCATGTATTGTTTCTGAGAAACAGTTGCCGTTGATAGCTCACTATGTAAGACTATGCTAATATACATGGTTCGATCGATGCCATTCAAATCCATAAAAACGATGTACAAAAACGTCAACGTACCGGTAGAAAATTTACTAAATTTTCATATTACTGACAACAAAGTGAATAAATTTAAAACACCACAATTCCGTAAGTAACATTGCTCCTTCGAAGATAAAAGTATGCTTTCTACTTTGAAATTTTATGCAAAAACGATTGTACCCTAAATTCGAAAGTAATTCTGTCTCAAAGGTACTGATTGTGCAGCTACACAGCAGCAGATCGTTGTTTTGCAAAAACACTGTTAGTTTGACTTGTGAAAGTGAAGCAACTGTCGTAAAAAACCATTGTCGTTTCACGCTGGAGACTGCAGTAATTATTATTTGTCGATCCTTCGTCGATGGAAAAGTAGAGTTTCATTAGCAGAAACGACATTTTGTCCTGGGTAATGGCCGTGTCGAATCGATTTCGCGCTCCTCCACTGATCGACCATCACCGACGACAATTGCCATTTCTCAGTCTATTGTGGTTTACAGTGAAAGTATTTCATAGTCAGCGGAACTTCGAACCATCGTGTAAGAAGCATTTCCTATCGACAGGGCGAGATTTCTTTTGGTTAACTTTCGTCGATGTTTCAACGAAACTTGTATTCATTCGGCCGTTAAATATCGTTACGCAAAATGCCGCTTGTAAAATCTCGTGACGAATACTAAGCTCGTTTCGATCACGATGAAAAATTCACGAGGAATTCGTTTGCTTGCAGATTGGACAACGAACGACTGCCGACACCGAGAGGAGAACTAGCTGCGACAAAGGTACGACGACTCTTGGATTCAATATCTCTTTCAACCCTCTGTAGTCCGAATTTTTCGTTGTATCCGAAGATCAGTTACACGGTAGCACAATTAGAACACGATAAAAATAAAATTTTAAATAATAGATTAAACCTGATTATTAAAAATTTAATTGTAAAGAATTTCATGATTTTCGCGAGCTAAATTGTAATACTTGGCAAAGTTAAAAATTTGTCTTTGAAGTGTAGAAGCTTAGATGAGTTGCGTTACCTCAAAGTCACGGGGGTCCATAGAGGGTCAATACGATTATGTTAATAATGCAAAACTGATGTGTGGTTTATAGGATAGTCATAGACCAGATATTCTACGTTGATTTTTTAAAACACTGATTACCAAATCGACCATCTCTTCCACTTCTTAATTTCTCTTTCCAAAGTGAAATTTATTGAAATATAACAGGTTTAACACCGGTAGTTCTAGTATTAAATTCGGAGAAAATGTGACGTACAATTAGGTCATATATGTTCATAAATGAAATTTGAGGAACTAGATTATAATTCGCAGAGCTAAAAAAAATTATTTCAAAGAATAGAAAAAAATATCTCGTGTTACCACAAAGTTACAAGGGCCCATAGGGGATGAAACTTTACAGTCCGTTAATATGAATTCGCTTAAAATTGTAATTTAAGGAAACTAAAATACCGTTACACGTAAAACGTTAAAAAAATTATAATTAAAAGATGTAACGCTTTGAGAACGGTGGAAAGATTAAATTATTCGAATTACGAACGTAAATCCTTGGAAAGTTCGTAGCTCGATGAGAATGTAAGCCGAGCAGTAGCTGATAAATTAAGCTCGTGAAATTTTCCCAAATTTTCAGACGAATTCAGGGAGGGTTAAATGTCAAGCGGAAAATGTGCAAAAAATATTATCCGAAAGTGGAAAGCTGTGTGTCATACGATAAGAATAACAACAATAGATACTGATAAAAATCTGGGAAAGAGTTTCGGCTTTGTTACGTCACAATTACGTAGCAGCGATACTCCATAAAGCTGACTCATTTCCGTTCGTTTCGGCTTAGTATTCTGCTTTTAACGCGCTCCTTTTATCCATTAATCTATGTCATATCAATAATATATTTCATACATGTTTGAACACCGCGTTAAACGCGGATGTAATTCATCAATTTCAGCACAGACGTTCGGTGATGAATCGACGACTATTGATACTTCCGCGGTTACAATGTAATTCGTAATATATTAATCTTATATAAATATTCACCTCGAATTTGCTTCACAGGGATGCTATTAATTTTGGATTAATGTTCCATGATTCATCCATGGTATACCTCCGACAATTTGTCTAATAATTAACGAGCTATCTCCCACGTTCTCTGATTACTCCAACTTTCAATATTTCAAAAAACTTAACGACTAACACCGATTTTTTAAAAATTCCACCGATTTTAACGTTAATCATCCCTCCTCGTGTTTACTCTACAGATATTAATTTAAAAATAATGTTTCATTACCGAAACAGTTTGCCTAGTAAATAACAATAGTTCTTTTCCGTTCATTGAACGATGGAATTCTAGTATTTTGAAAAACTGACGATGAATTTTTCCTGAAAAATTAAGTCACACTTCATATTAAATCCTTATCTTACAATTTCATTTTGAAGATTCATACTAATTTTCCTCGACATCCTATAAATATTATGAGACCGTGAAAATATAAAACAATTGGAGCACTATTAATTCACTACTCTAATATAAAAAGTTAAGCTTCATAATCCAGGAAACAGTTCGGCACAAGACCTAAGATATTCCATATATAATATTCCCGCCCAAAAGCTAGCCATCTTAATGCCATTTGCTCAGATTTTGTGACATTATCTCTACAAAAAAAGAGACAAAATTTCCATTACTTTTTATCTACAAACTTGTACGTCTTTTTTAAGAAACCATCCCAGCGATTTTCACTTGTTTCGCGCTTAAGCCACAAATTTCTTCCCGCGCTTCTGGAAAATTCACTTAGCCGTAATTTCACGTTCAGCCCCAAGTAGGTTTTTCGTCGGATCTCTCGCAGTCGAGAATTTTCCAATTTCCTTGGTCGCGTAATAAAGGCAAACGCGTGCCAGCTCCTGGGGCAGTTTGCCGGCGGATGCTGGCACCAGGAACACCGCGAAGATAATTTATCGTTGCATCGCGAGGACATTAAGGATCCGTTCGTGGTGCTGTTAAAATTTAAATCAACATAATGCGCCGTAACGACCCAACATTGCGGGCTTTCATGTGTTTCTGTATACACGTTGAAGAAAAATGGCCTTGCGTCTTTGCTAGACGAAAAAGAAAATTCACAATGTACCATTATGTACAAACGATTCGAGTAGCTGGACTGAACTTATCCTTCGTTAATTGAAACACAAATTTTTAATTGAATCAACTTTGCAGACATTCGGCTATAACTTTTTTTAAGCCTCTGAGTAATGGAGATTAAGCTGTCATTGGAGATTTTACTTTGATCGATCCAGACGAAAGTCCCAAGCAAGCTGAATGGGACCATGAGATAACTCCTTTTCTATGGAACCACTATGGGTTTGCCATGGCTCAGGTAACCCCGGGTTCGCCAAACCCGTACCTGACCAGCGAGCTGGCTAGGCCCCTGAGGTAACTCCTTTTCTGTGGAAGTACTATAGTTTCGCCCTCCCCTGGGTCAGGTAACCTCGAGTCCGCCAAGATCGTACCTGACCAGCAAGCTGAAGTGGTCCCTGCAGGGAACACGTCTCGACAGAGATCTCACTCAGACTCGCCGGATAATTTGATAAATATTCAAGAATTCTTCACATTTCTCAAATTTAGTGGTAATTATATCTGCTATATTAACACATTAAGCGCCGGCTAAAAAAAAAAAAAAATTTGATACCTTATACATTTTCACAAGAATTTTTTTCGTGACCCAATGATTCTAATATCGTCATAATTCTTTACGTGATAGTCTCTAAGGGCAATCATCTTTTGATCTACGAGATGTGTATATAAAGAAACAAAAAATCCCGCATTTTGGTGGTTAATGTGTTAACACATTGCGTACGGCACTCTCTGGTTTCAATGTGCCCTCAGATTTTTAAGCGCTCAAAAGATTTGGTATATTTTATATATTTGATTGATTTGTACTCTTTTGGAAATTCGATATACATCTATTTTGCTAAGTATTTGTCATAAGAATATTCAAAGTTACGTTGCATTAGTAAAGTAGCAAGAAGTCTCGAGTAGTCGGTTTGCCAAATACGAGATATCTCGTTACCCATACGCAATGTGATAATAAAGGATTAATCGCATTTATCGTAACATGTATATTGCAAATTATAATTATTGGAAACATATATTTGCTTTATGGTAAAGAAATCTTAGAAGTTTCTAAGACCTACTCGTTGAATTAAACAATTGAAGATTTTGTAATATTGGAGTAGGTGGAATAATAATTTTGTCGGTTAGTAGTAAATGTGAAGGGGTTATCTAGAGAAAGAAAAATCTTAGGAGCACGTAGACATTATTGTCAGGAGTTTAAAAAGTTCAGAAGAATTATTTCGGGTTAGTATGCTCAGATTCTGGCGGGAATCTTGGACCGCCTTTTTCTTTTAACTTTCAGTTAGCACGATCTTACGCCTCATTTACGTCAACTATACCATTCCAGCTTACTTACATTCTTGCTTCGTGAACTGTAGATGGAAGTGAAAAATACCATCTGGATGTACGCCAATGAAACTATTCTCAGAGCGAATGGCATAAATAGCGTTGTTGTGGTGAACGTGTAACACGGTGTATCGTCTTCGCGAAACGGGAGACTACTTTCTGCGAAAAGGAAAAAGTCAGTGACTGACAAGAGAGCGCGAATCTCGTGTGATGCCATGCTTGGCAACAATACTCATTTTAGCGGATTCATTTTGCCAAAAATTTAATTCCAATTTCACTGTAAACTCTCGAAGTCTCGTGAATGCAGAGTGCAATCATAAAACCGTCTTCTTTGTGCGAGAAGAAAGAAAGCGTAATTTTACTCCGTCTTAATGTATCCTTCGTTATATCGATTAATAAATATCCATAGACGATAGAAATTTTTGATTTCCTAGCAATAATTCTAAGTGTAATCTACGAAAGCAGTCGTAACTACTTGAAACTTTACCCTAAGCGAACAATGGGCGATCAAATGATCTATTTAACGGGGTAAAAATTTGCAAATTTTTGCGGCATTAAATAATAACTACTTACTGCGTTCTTTCTATCATTAAATTAAAAAATAAGTTAAATAGACACATCAGGAGTCGGTACGGTTAGTGTTAAAACAACGTAATTGAATTTCTATGGTTATCTTGAAAAATATTAATTATTTAATTAACATATTTATATCTCTTCTTAATTACATTCTTTTCCGTGATATTTAGGACTATTCTTATTCAGTATGACCAAATATATTAGATGAATTGGTAATTCTAGCGTTAAAATTTCACCATGCTCCCGTAAAGCACGACGCAACGATCGTATTTATTCGATGACATCATCAACAAGAATTCGGGTCTGTGCAAATGATAAAATATTAATATTGCACGTGTCATGTAGAACGTTGAACAACGTACTCAGTGACAGCAGCAAAAATATGCCGCACCCTAATTACTAACGTAATGACGTAGGAAATTCAGAGAACTCCGTAATAATAAACTTCAATATCTCCTTAATGTGATTTTCAATCTGTATAAAATTCATTAATGTTCCGTAGTATTTATTAAAACTCTAATTTTTAAAAAATATATCTCGTCTCATAATCATCGTATTTACGAAATTTTCAACGTTAAAATTAAACGTACACAATTTCCAGCGTCAATCATCCCCCTGATTACATGTCTCTCCGCGTCAGCCAGGATCGTCGCTCATAAAATTCACCCCTGAAAACTCTACGACCCACCTTTCACCTCTTGTAATTTCGTATACACGATTGCACGTGCTACGGCCAGAAATTTAATTGCCTCTGCACCGAGGCAAACTAAAATGTACAAACAGTATCCATTTTTACCCCACCCAAATGACTCTTTATATATTCAAGTTCAATTCAAGCTTCTCATGGTTCCTACGTTCGCATTTCAAAATGCTTTACATGGTACAAATATTCTTAATTTACCTTACTGCAATTACACCATCTATACAGACTTAACACTTACAATTAGATAACCGAACGTGGAAATCTCCCACACGAGTAAAAATACACGATGTATTGCATACAGTTAGGTTTTTCCTCAATGGTTGGTTAACTTTTAACATCTTACATTTCAACCATTGTCCTATAAATTTTATAGAATTCAGCAGCACCGACTACCCTATGTAAATCATAGCATCAACCCCTTACCGCACAGTAACAAGTAACACTCGTGATACAATAAATGCAATAGTCAATTTTGAAGTTCTTGAACCTCCAAAAATGATTAAATTAAAAATATCTATCTAAAACTTCTATGACATTCAATATCGCATTAAGTCATAAACTATATCCGAAAGGGATGAATTGTTATTTCAGCAATTAATTGAGAATTATTGTGCCTTCAGTCACAAAAGAAATGGTGCATCAAGGGGTTAATAACTAAAACCACAATACCCATCACTGAAAAATAATTCTCCAGATAGCAATCTACCAATAACAACCAAATTTTCAACCCTTCCATCGCCACGTCTCGTAACGATCTTCGCATCGGTAAAAGTTAGATTATAATCTACCCCATCGTTTCTACGGCATATATGTAATAGTATATACTCTTCAAAATTCTCCACAGGTACCTCGCAAATTATCGTGGCACAAAGAAAACTATGAATTTCTCGCTTTTGTTTCGCGTCCGACAGAAATGCGCGGACGAAGGCCCATTCACACCGACGCAGCCGGTCACTCGGTCGACCGTGGTATTCCTGGGGTGACACACGACGCGCACCTTCGCTCCGTTGGAGATGAGGCCTCTCTATTTATAAATGTGGGTCGACGTGGCTGCGCAGCCGGCTCGTTTCGTCATTATTACGAGTCCGGGAGCGCGCGGAAACGGGAGTTCTCCTCCTCCTCCTCCTCCGACGGTAACTTCTCCTCGTGCTTTTCCTCCTCGTTGCTTGCGGCTGTCTTGTTGCATCGCGAGAGAGTGACAGATTAATTGAGATTTCTGGATCGGTAATTGGCCCGACGCTCGAAATAGTCTGATCGGACTATCCCGTATCGTTTCTTCCGCTTCTGTCGATGCGTTGCGCAACGCGCAAAAAGGCAGAGACAACTGTTTACCGTTTCGCGTATAGTCTTTTTTTATGTTGGAAATTTTAAGTCACCTTGTTTCGCTTGCTTTTCGAGTTACAATAAGATGACTGGTTTTATTCTATTCGTGAAAATGATTTAGGGGGTGGTGTTTCTCTAAAGGGTCTCCTAGTCGTTGGATGAATTATGGAACACGTTTTATGACGATGTAGGAGAAATATGAGGAAGTGTATCTTCTAATATAGGATGTTTGTTAATAGAATTTCAGTGATAGTGTCTACTTTTGATATGCATCGTAAAACTATATTTATCTCAAGTAGTATATTCACTCGTGTGCTAGCATGAACGAAAAGAGGTGTAACAAGGGGTGGAATTTTATTCTGAGTGTTTTCTATCTAATGAACCACACGTTTCAAATTAAAATTTATAGATCATACAGTTCATACAATTGTTAATAAATAAAACTCTTAACCCCTTGCACTATCGGTAAACTCGCAAGAATCCATGCCTAAACCGAACGCCCGATATACGATATCTTGCGACTGACAAAGATTGCCGCGCTAATATTTACTTCACGCAATGAAACTTCTGTGAAACTCAAATGAATTTGAATCAAAGTCTAAATTTAATAATCCTGCACGGGGACATACGATCGTATTCAAGATATGAATACTTTGCCCGAGATTAATACCACGAGTCAGACTCGTGATATTCAAGTTTGACCTAAAATTTTCATCACGAGTCAGACTCGTGGAAATAGTGCAAGGGGTTAAGGTAAGATCATACACAGAATCTCCATAACTTTATCTTGAAGCCAATGAATTCACGCAGTTTTAAAAAGAGAAGATAACACTGTCATCGATAACGATTCATAATTAATGAAAGATTCTTAATTCAACTTCAATGCGCACCAAGTATGCCGTTGTGAATACTTTCAACTTTACGACTCGAAATTTCAAAGAACAAAGTCTCTCATCGAAAGACCGTTGCGAGACTCGTAAAAGGACTTCGATCGCACTGGTCTACTTACGTTTTACGGAGAATAGCATAGAATAGTATAAGGAATTTTGTATGGCGCTCAAATTCTATGGCTCGCAGGAGGCTATTCTCGTCGGCCGAAGACAGACAGTCGGTCGTAAACTGGAAACTGCCAGTCCATTTTGTGCGTAAAGACACGAAGGCTCTTGAGTCACGATAGGGAGCTCGTAAACACGATTAAAAGGGATTGGCACGAATTTCGCCTCGATCGTACGTTGGCAAGGTCAAAGATTTCTCAACCGGCATTACATTAGACCTACCGATACGTCGACTAACCTAATTCTTCGTTTCCTAAGCCTGTAAAAGCTTGTTTCGATCGACGAAGAATTTCTATCGGTGTATGCTGTCTCATACGTCCTTGACTTTATTTTCCTCTTTATCGTAGAAAATATATTGGATCACCTTGTAAACCGGAAATCGATGATTTATTTATTTTAAGAGATATTGCAGAGAACGTATCACTTCAGGGACATTAATAGAAATTGTAATTCCAATAACTGCGATTAATGCAATGTGTCTAACTTTAGAAACTAGCACGGTCAGTAAATTGAGAGTTGATTCGAGAGAATTCAATTGATATCGTTTAGCTAAGATTTACTTAAATCTGTATTGTTCGGTGAATCGGTATGTTTTGGGTTGATTTAAAAGATTGGTAAATTAAATGTCGTTTATGTATGACTCACGAAACGAAATTCTTCGTAGACGTGGAAAACATCGCGGATACGTGCGGGAAAAACGGTGTTTTCAATCTCACGGCGAGACGGCGCGGAACGGAATGCGTATTCGTGACATTTGAAGGGGGGTCTTAAATTAAAACGATGGCAGAGAAACTAAGTTGGCAGAGTACGAAAGAACGCAACGATTGCCACATCGACGAGTTGGCAGTAGCTTCTCTCGAACGATCATCTTCACCAACCCCACCTTCTTCTGCTTCTTCTACTTCTTCCTTCTCTGCTGTCTCCACAATATGTATAATTAACCAATAGCCAATCGACGACTAGGCTCAGACTTTTCTTAGTCGATATTTTTAAACTTCTTCGCGTGAATACTTTCAGCATTATCGCCAAGAATCATACATTTTTTCGTTTCTCAACTCCATAACGTATTAAATATCAGGAAATCCTGACTTCTTCGTGAATTAAATCTTTACTCTATTGAATAAATAAATTTCCATAAAAAAAAATATTCTAATTCTTCTCCTTGAATCACAATAACTATGTACACATCGATTAGCATACTGTTTTAATAAAACTTGTAAACAGGTTTGACGTTCGTATTGTTTACAAATTTCCACTTTAAGCTAATTCAAAAGATCGATCGTGTATGAAGTTTCAATTGTCGCTAATTATCGTCGTTCTTTATACAACAATTTGCAAGATGTCATGAAACGTATGAGATGAACCGAATGTAAACATGTGATACTTTGTCTTCTGGCAGTCTGACTACTGTCAGTATTATTCCACTTGATCTAGCGAGTGTCCTATTATATCGCAGTGCACATTATTGCACGTAACTAGACCGACTGCAGCTGGTAAAATTCCATCCGAAAGAAAATGTCACCACCTCTTTGCATGTTTAAATAGAAGGTAACACGCATCGTTTCCATCGTAGGCTTTTCCTCCTAGGTTAGATGTATGTGTGATAAATGAAAAAAAGAATTTCTCACTGTCCAATTTAACACACGTAGTACGCGAGGTCGAGTTTGAAGTTTGCGATTTCCTCGAGCCTTCGAGGTTTTCAAGGTTTACACTTTCAACGTGTAAAATTTCTACTTTTGCGGATTTTACCTTGCGTGGCTGACATTTCGATTGTACAAATAATTTATATTTCCTCTCGGAAATTTCAACGGATTTTATATAAAAACTTTAAAAGTAATTATCCTTGATATTTCAATTAAATTAATTATACTATATTACTCTTCCAGTTAAAAGGCCTACGGAAGACTTTAAAGTTTCAATACCGATGTCTCCATCTTGCTCCAAAAAATCTGTTCTAACGTTTTACCGAATTTTACAAAATGTTTCGTAAATTAATCTTTTATTGTTAGATGCGCCACTATAGTGGCTGTAGTGAATATCATGATTTTTAACAGTATTATAAGTTCCACGTCGTATTATACGATCCGAAATGGAGCTTATATTTTAACACCAACTATATTTCTGACTATTAGTTTTTGATATTCAATGCATTTAACATTTACGTCTACCAGTTTGTATATTTTATATTTCTTAAATTGTGAACCTTTGTTTGCCGGGTCGCTACAACTGAAAGGAATACAAATATGTGATAAAAATGAGTACAACAGCAGGGTTAAAATCAATTGCAAAGTAATTTCCCACTGGAAACCATTTTTTTGATATCCCCGGCCAAGTGTGCCTAAAAGGGTGAATACATTTGTACAATTTGCAGTAGCTATATTTCCCATTAAGTTCAGCTCTTACGTAGAATACAACGTGATTGGAAAGTCCATTGAATTTATCGTTCGAAGAATTTTTCCAAACCATTATCAGCAATCGTACGATACTCATCAGTCGTAATTACACCGTCGAAGAATTTAATACGAACGAAGAGACATTTCATTCTGCAGAATGACTGTTAATAGATAATCAGATGAAGATATTTGAATACATTTCGCTTAATCAAATTTATTAGACGACCGGAAAGTGAAATTCAAGGACGCAAACTCGCAGTGAACGCCGACGATATTATACAGACGAGGGGACACGCTATAACGTAACGTTGTAAATTATGCTGTCGTTACGTCGGCGACGATTATGCCGTTGCGTTAAATAATCGTCGGGTCGCGGTAGGCACGTACTATTCCAAGGTTATTACGCGAACACGAGTCTCTGGACCCTGCCATAATCGTGGATACCGACGCACATTAATTACGATATCCTAGGTCATAGTACTACCGTTGTAATTCAATGATTGATTACGATATTCGATTATGTCACGCGCTATTAGAATCATCCGATAAATTCGCCTGCATTTCTTTCCTATATTATTGTTCCGTTGGATTTTGATCGTTTCGTAAACATGGTTTCAGCCAATCGTGAGTGAAGCTGTGAAAAGGAAGTATTTATAATATCGTTGTTTGTCACGGAATCGATGCACGAAGCTTAGTAATCAATCTTGTGCCAGGGTTATCTTTAACGTTTAGACGGAGCTTTTGTTTAAATTTCTGATTTCATTTTGTGATTATCGTGTAAAGGTATTGAAGGACGATTGAGTAAAGTGTGAACGAAGTTTGTATACAATTTGTGAATGTTCATTGTTTGAATCACTCGACATAATGGAATTGAAAACATTTTTCTTTAACGGTGTATAGTAAGACGGGAAGGTTTTGTGCGGAGATTTAATTATTTGAATTGTAAAATAACATTCAATTCTGTTGGTGTATTATGTGTTACTTAAAGATTGGTAAAAGGTAAAATTTTAAAATAATTTCGGTGCTGTTAGTGGTAGCTGGTAATACGAAACTCTCAAATTTCTCGTTTAAAGGTACGCAGTGAAACAGCGAATGTACGAAATTCGAAATCTGTCAAACACGTCGGAATTAACTGCAGTAAAATGGTGGAAAAAAAAATTCTGCAGTCACGAACAGAATTAAATCCGATAACGTGTGGTCCTGCAGTCTGCGGTAAAGCGTAAATGTAGAAAATAGAAATGCCATGAAACGTTCGCTCAGTTTCAACTCATGCGGCATTATTCGTGATTGACGAAGCAATTGCGACATCGGCAGGTGCGAAAAGTCGCGGGAATTTAATCTCGCGCGAAATAAATTGTTTTATCATACCGATAACAGAATGCGCAATCCTGTTCTACGGTAAGAATTCGTCAATCAATTCCGTGGGTTGTTTCGTTGTTATACAAACAAAATTGATGCTGATATCAGTATCGTTTTTACAGAACTTTTTATATTTACAATATGTAAACAAAACAGACAGCAATTCTCGTCGAAATAATTTCATATTTCAATAAAAATCGATTCTGATAATTAAAAAAAGGTCCTCGATATAATAGTTTTCCCGGAGTGCTTTAATTGTAGGCTTAAAAAAAGCAACTAATACAAAATTAAATTCATTGCACATCTTCGACAAAACACAGGACAGACGGTGCTTCTCCTCGAAATAATTGCGTATTTCATTCAAAATCGATTCTCATAAATAAAAAAAGGCCCTCGATATAATAATTTTCCCGGAGTGCTTTACTTGTAGGCTTAAAAATAGCAACTAATACAAAATTAAATTCATTGCACATCTTCGACAAAACACAGAACAGGCGGCGGTTCTCCTGGAAATAATTTCGTATTTCATTCTCATAATTAAAAAAAAGTCCTCGACATAATAATTTTCCCTTAGTGCTATGCTTAGAAATGGCTATTAATACAAAGTGAATTAATTGCACATCTTCGAAATTTGTTTACCAAACACCTAATCATAAACAACATTCCGCCAAGACGATTTGTCTATACCAACTTTATAAAGAACAATAATTAAATGTTGCATTCGAATATCTGAAATTTTGTATCCAGTTTCTAATTATATATTTAGATGCTCACCGATACAATAAATAGAAACACATGGTGTTCAGAATTCAAAGTAGCTTTGGAGCTTGAAGTAAAATTAAAATGGAACACTCGAGCTTTAACTCTTAAAAAATAACGCAAATCGTGTTAATTCTAACAAAGGAAATATGTCACCGTTAGAAAATAGGAAGATGCACAATAGTACGATAAAAATCGAACAAACGAAACGATTAAATACATTCAGTCGATCAAAACATGCCTCGCATGTTGTGACCCACTAATAATAAGACCTTGGACACATTGGACTGCCGTTAGTACGTCGTGCGCAATATTTCATTGCTCGAAGGTCAATCGATTGTCGATCGATTATTGCCAGGACTGGTCTGGCAATCGGCGATCGCTAAACCGAGAAAATACTAACGAACTTATGGTGAACTTATCAAATAACTAGAAAACTACTGATAAATGTTTCGAAAGATAAAGTGAACGTGAAACTACCATGGAAAATAAGTTACTTAAAAATACATTATTGATATTTAACTATCCTCACCAAAGTGCCTAACGATAGTTCTTGCGTTGATCGAAACTTCTGTATTCTTTGAGCTCTCTTATCTTAACTGTTACGATCATTTGACTACATTATAGAGAAACTAGTATGTGATCACTTAACGAACTTGTTCAAACGAACAACGTATTTAAATAACATTCTAATGAGAGGTAAATCAATGAAATCAAGAGAACAAATTATGGTTAACTCTTGGAAATGATGGTATTACGTAAGAATCGAATAATCGAGATTTGTCTCGATTACTGCAAGAGCAAAACCGGCGCAAGAGTCAAGAGCGCCTTTCCTTGCCGATAAGTACATATGTGTAAATCGATAATCGTATTTCTAGTGTAACATTTAATCTTATATCCGTCTATACACACGTTATTTTTACATCGCAGTTTATAAAAGTTTAATTGGCTAACTTCGATGAACTCCATGGATTTTCGCAGAGGCTTGAACATTTTGAAACCAGCTTTCAATTTAATTAGATCCCTAGACATTAAACCAATTTACTCCAATTTATGTTAGAACTCTTTGTATCCGTAGCACATTTAATTCTAGTCATGGGATACTCATTAAAAAATTTTTAACGATCCAAACAATGACTTTATTCAGTGAAGAACGTACGATTAAAAAAAACATAACATTTCTGTAGTCCAAACGTGAAATATATACCAGAATTTTAATGATACAATTCTCTTAATCATTTATGTCCCCGATATATGAATAACATTAACAAACTTGTTGCACCTGCTAAATCTCCCACCGCGGTAATTTCTCATGCCACCCGATATTTTATTTAAAACTAAACTCTCCTCCATCAGTCTAAATTACACAAAAAAAAATTTCAACTCAATCTTCCATTAAAAAATCGTCGTAATAAATATCAAGCGCTCATAAACTTCCACGTGAAACATACTCCAATGAATTATTCGTATTAACCCTTAAATTCGCGGAGTTGCATTTCTGCAACATACTAATTCTATGAGAATAAAAAAAAAATCTGAACGGATTACGGTTTTTGAACGAACTTTGTCATAGACTATAGTGTACTTTGTAAATTTTTGACAATTGCAGTGGCACCAACTTTGAAATGTTTTAATTATTTGTCAGTTTTAGCGCGTTTTTATCGGCGCGGAAAAAAATGATATTGGAATAAATTTCCTCGGTCTTTGCTATAATAGAGAAAATAACTGTTTTTATAACTATCGTAATAAATAGAATTATAATTAAGTACTAAAGTATTTTTGATTCTATTTACATGAGTCAATAATTCCCCCATACATCTACTTACCTAGGAACGCGCAGTGTTGCATAAATGCAACAAAGGATTTTCAGGTAATTTACAAGCTGAATTCTTTCAAAAGAATTTTTTTAATATTTTTCCTATAATCTAAACTATATATGGATATTAAAAACATTTTTTCTGATTACAAAAATAAAATCGCGCATTTAAGGGTTAAAACCAAACAACGGCAATAAAAATTCTACAATAAGCTTTCCAAAATAAAACCTACATAAAATAGCATACATTTAAAGTCTAACCGAAAAATGTACTCAAACAATAAATGAATAAAAAATCAAAGAACAGCGAGAACGAAACAAAATCGTAGCTCTCGTTGATTCCCATGAGAGCCAAGGATAAACAACGAGCCGCACGAAAGTGACGCTAATAACGGCGGTAATTACGAATTCAATTTGAACTCTGACTTTCCTAGCTAACGGGTACGCGCACTGCTAATAACCGCTCGCCGTCAGAACTGACGGAAATTTTCGATTCACGGTACATTCACGTGTCCCTCCACGGTGGCCGGCTCGTTGATATTCGCGAGGCTGCAAGTCGCGATGCGCTTTCAGCGAGGACTGCTTTGCCTTCGCATGCAACCCGTCGCGCCTCGATTGAAAACAAACGAGCATTTAATTACGCGCTCGTGCCACGACTCCACGATCATCGTCGTTTCGTTGAGCAATCTCAATGACCGCCGCCGGGGAGACGGTCACGATCATTCGAGTAGGGATGGGATCAAGTTCGTTTCTGGTGTTACGAGTATGAGTCAGTTTCGCAACTGATTGTGTATCTCGTTTTTTGACATTTTTCGGAATAGGGAAATATTTACAATTTATAGATGCTGTCAAAACGATATGTACATGGTTTTAGCTACGTTGTTATTATTTGTTAATTGTTAGGTGACTGGTGGAATAGGGTATTTCATTTGAAATTGAAGAATTGAAAGTTGATGGTTGGTGAGAAAAATTATGATAATGTATGTGTGATTGAGTGTGAAATTTAATCATTGAGATATTTCTGGATGAATGTTAACGAAGTAGATGGTGACTTATTGAATTTTTATGATTGTTAATTCCTTGTCTTATGTCTTCTTTTGTGAGTGTTTCCGGAATGAAGGAGAATTGAATTGCGAAAATAAAAATTGATTGGAATCTTGATATTGCGTATACTTTAACGTAAGATTCATATTGTAGGAAGGATTCTATCATTGATATTTTCAATTTTATAGGTTTGACGAAATTTGAAAATTTTCTATTCCATTTTATTGTTGGATGAGGAGAAATTAATAACTTGGTTGAGGAAATAGGAATATAAGACTGGAATTGACCTTAAATGATAATTGCGGAAAAATAAATAATAATTTTGAAATTTTACATAGAAACTTATTCCATCGAATTTGAATGTTAATTTTAATATACTTTGAGCTATCCATACGAGAGTCGCAGGCTAAAGTATCGTTCTTTTTTTTGCGATTGCAATGACCTTTGCCACCATTCCGGCGAGGATCGATACACTTGTTGGATTTATCATTTTATTCGACTGAAACTTTGTACGACGCATCGTACGACCGAGAATTCCTCGATGTATGCGCATGTTCCTTTCCTGAACTTGAATACATCCGATTAGCGGAACGATGATTTACGTCGCGGACGTACGTATCCCTCGAGAGACTCTCGTAGACAGACACAAAACGGATGCTGCGATTTGTGTTATGAGGTGATGTTAATTGTTTCTCGGTTACGTTCAATGTTACTTGCTTTGTTCCGCCGTTTTTAGATTCTCGTTACGTAAGGAACGTACCAGCGGAAGGATGCACTTACGTAATATGAATAAGTAAAAGGAAGCCGATTCGTGAGTGAAAATTACGACTCCCGATTCAACTGCGTTGTTTTCGAATTTAAAGCAATTTACTACCGTTATGATTACTATGCTTCCTTGCCTATTAAAGCTGCGGATCAAGGAAATCAATCCTTTGAACGAATCATAATTGAAGTCTCTGCGATTTGCCTCTTTGAACCTGAAAGCCTGAGAACCGAAGGAAGAATGGTACCACCGTCTGTCAAATTATGATTTCGCATTCTTCGGTTTTTAGTGTTCGCGATAAGTTGAATTTTTTTTGTACGACATTTAATTCTCTTTCAGACAAATTAAACCGGAAGTAATTCTCTTTCCTGATAGTTATCTACCGCGTAAAAAAATCATTCTATCTGATTGCATACGTCGAAACAAAAAGTAATTAGTCCTAGGCCGGTAATGGCAAACGTTTTTCAGAGATGGATCAAATTTTAGTAACGCTTTGACTGCCATGGGGGTCATCGGTGACCGGGCCTATTGAATTCAGTGAAATTTCGTGTAACGTTTAAATTGCAATATTTATGAATTTTCTAGCATATTGAATATTTAAATATTGGCATTAAAAAGATAAAGGTCTGACGAATATCTAACTATCTGTATTTTTAAAGTTTTTGCTTTGCTTTGAAAAAGTTTCACTTCAGTAGAAATGATAAAACTAGTGAAACACTGGTGGTGTTCAACGTGTTAATTATTCTTTTTTGTACTATCTCGTGGGCTATTAAGCAAATGGCATCACTTGAGAAGAGGATGAGAAAGATACCTAAAAACTATTTTTTTAGGTTCTCAGCTAGCTAATAAAAAAACTTAGAAATATTTGTTTACAAAATCGAAATATATATACCTTATTTAGAAATTTGTTTGACTGTCTACTATCTCTTTTATAATATACAAACTAAGCTTATAAAAATCAAGGCTTGAGTCATTTAAAAAGCCCGCGTGATTCAGTCTCTAATCCGTAGGTCATGTGTTCGCCATCACTGTCCTAGGCGAAACGATCAGAACGGTCAAAGCCATTTAACATGACAGAAAAAATAAATGGAAAAATGAACCTATGAACAGATTGGCTTTTAAAATCATTACTCAAACGATTCAATGAGAAAACGACAGTTCTCATTTGAAATTTCGACCGGCAAACGAGCAAGTCCGCCACGACGCTCTCTCGGAGTTTATGAATGGCGGGAAGGAATCCAGCTCACGACACGCCTCGTGCGTACTCCCGACACGCACGTGCGTGCGCGGTCTCCCAATGAAAAGAGTGCGCAGAGCCGACTGCTTGCAAAAGCTGCACGCGTCCGCGTTGCAGCGCTGGCATGCATTAGCGCCGGCATTGCGCTGCACTTCGTGCTCCGTGCAATTGCACCATTGTGTAATCGCTCGATCGGTCCTACACATGCGCAATTTTTCCCGCTTCTACGCCTACAGTCGATTGCAGTAACGTCGCGCGGAAAATTCACCATTTATTACGAACATCGCTTCATCCTCGAGTAAAGTGTCGTTCGATAATTGTTGCATACACTTTATGAAAATAACTATTTTCACGTAGAAATTCATAGAGCTAGTGTACGTTTGACGACTCTAACTCGTGGAGGAAATATCATTTTCCGCTGTAACTAAAGATAAGGCTTTCCTGATAAGCTGTACATATCGTATTTTGTTGCGTAACACTTAGCCAACTGAATGAAGAGATTTCCCCACTTTAAAGATAGTTACTTGATGATCGAAGGGAGAGATCTTCTACCTTCACTTTATTAGGGCGCGTTACTGTTGAAAAATGCACGGTGCATTGCGTATAGTTTCTTTTTTTTCAGTGAATGGCTAATTGTAAGTGTTAATATTGGACATAGGCTGGATAGTTCGCATAGTGATATTTTGATGTTGAAAGCCTTATGACGTTGAGTGATAAACACCATAACTATGATACTTTAAGGTTTTTGGTACCATTAAAATATTCCATTTTCTAATATATTTCTCGTTAGCACGCAAGTAATTTGTGTGTACCAATAATCACTATAACATAACGTATAACACTTGGGCAATTATAAATATATTCAACGTTAGCACGCAAATAATTTGTATGTACTACAATCACTGTGACATCAGCTATAGCGCTTGTACACTTTTGTATTTCCTTAAATTGTTAAAAATCATTCGAAAATTTGGAACGCAGTAAGAGAAAATAAAGACAAGTTATATTTCGTTTGGATGAAGATATGAAAAGTTGACTTGCTGTGCAAATACGTAGCAGTAATTCCGTTTCACTCGGCTAGAAATACTTGTGAACGGTAGTGTACATGCGTGCCTGCGTAAGAAGGTCTCGCAATGACCGTGGCCGAGCGAACCGGTGTGTCGAGGATAAATCGCGCAAGAAACACGAACACGGTAACGTTTCTGTGTGTACACGCAACGTCGATCGACCTGGAAATTTAACAATCGTCGTCGTTGCGCCATCGTTCAGAAACAAAAGAGAGCCGTCACTGTGCGTTCAATTCCACCATACAAAGATCTCTCGTACGCCTCACATTAAAATGGAAACTCCAACTTGCCATTACTTCTGGAAGATTTTTTCTTAACCCCTTAAGCTACGATTTCTTTTCCGATGAGGCGTGGAAAGATTCAAAATTAATTCCTGAAATTAAAACATTTTACTGATTTCTGATATTTCGTATAACTGAACATGATATTGATAGTACAGAAATAATGAGACCGTTTCGTGATCGATCGGTATTGTCTAGTTAGTAGTTTTTGGAAGTCATCAAAATTTTCTATTCTATTTTCTGCGCTACAAGTCTTACACGTAGCTGTAGGCTATATACTGTGCATAGACCGTCTAAAAAAGACGATTCGTGGCATTAATGACTTAGTTTTGAAATGTTAAGTATATTTTCGAGTTCAGAGAATACGCAGTTTTCAATTTTTGTAAAAATAAAATTCTTGCAAATTTTTCAACAAGTTTCCCTCTTGAGTTTCAATGAGACGTTAAAAAACACCCGTATACAATGCATTAAATTATCATTTAACAAATCCTAACCACGATGCTTCAAAACCACGCCCAAAGGTGCAGATCTTATACAAAGTTCCCGTAACGATTAAAAAGAAACAAAAAAGAACATTAAAAAGAAAACAGGAAATCAATTCCGGTATACAATTCTTCTCAATGTACTTGTGTAAAGTAACTTCCGGGATCATCGACGTCAATTTACGTAAAGTTCCTCGAAGTTTACGTAATGAACAAAAATATCGGTCTACGAATTTCTTGCATGCTTCTCTACTATCGTTTATACCGTCGTTTCCTTCATTTATTAATTTATCACGATCGCAATATTCCACAATGACGTGTAAAGATCTCGTAGGACTTTACTTTTTACGCATAGAAAGTAGATCGTCGTCGAACATAAGGAGCAAGTTTTTCTTTTGCTTTCTTCACGTATTTGCGCAAGATACGATAGGTATCTCAGAGAAGAAAAGAAACCGCATGGAAAGATTTACGCAAGAATAGAAATATCGATTGTGATGACGATAAATTAATAGAAACTGCGTCGGTTGCCGATCTACTGCGCAGTAGCGCGTTCTAGCGTGTAATACTAACTAGTCTTCGTAATGGAATTATGACAACACGAGCGCCGTTGACAACCAGTCGACACGTGGCTAGAAACGGACGGTCCCTTCGAAACGTCGACGCTCTTGATCGCTTATTAAAAGCTCTCAATGCCCGTGGGCTGTTATCGTAACGTAAATCGAATCGTGGGTTACCAGGCGAAGTAAAATGTTCCCGGTTTACGTCAAACGGCTTCGCGATACGCTTCCGTTAGCTTCGATAACGATAGTTGCCATAATTCGATCCTTTACGATGCCCATTATAATCACGTGTTATGTCGATGCGAAAACAATATCCTGCGCGCTGCTCGGAGCACGTAAAAAATAACAATGGAATTTTCAGAAAAAAACTTCGATATTTAAATTTCTAAAAATTCAAATTGGTAGTTGAAAAATTAATAGCAAACTGAGACGATCTATTCTCTTGCAGTGTGCTCTTATTGTAGAGTTTTCCAAACCTTTCCATTCCTGGAGAGTAACGCTATAATAAAAACCAAGATACAGACTTCGAAATAAATGGACTTCAATCGAAACGCTATGGCGGATGAGGAAGTAAAGACTCAAACTCGCAATCTGCTCCGAGGTCAAAAACCTCATAATCCTCAAAATCAATTTTTTCCTACATAATATAAATATCATATCTACAAGTTTCAAAATCCGCCTAAAACAGTAAATCCAATAACCATACTATTCGAAGTCAAAAAAAAAAATAAGAACACAAAATCTCGTCCCACCGTCAACCCCCTCAATTCAGAATCCACCTCAAGCTCCAAAATCACCACTAAAACCTCCAGGAAAACAAATTTCAACGACAACTTAAAAAAAACGGTTTCCTTCCATGTCTGCTCTTAACAGACACCGTACTACTTTCCGCCCGACACGCAAAGTTGAACCGGAAGGACGCGAAGGGTATGTCGCAGAGTCGACGATAGGTCGAGACAAGTAGTCGCGCGTTGAAAACTACTTGGACTCCGGAACCCGAGACCTTGAGTGCGTGCACTCGCGTTGGTACGTCCCTGAGCCGCAAACAGGAACACGACGATTATCCGGCAAATGAATGAAATCGAGTGAACCGGCTCGCTTGCTCGCTCGTGTACGGCTGCCTCCGCTCCGGTTCGCTGCGATGTCCGCCTTGGGCCAGATCGTTGCGTCTTCGTCAATGGTCATTCTCGTGGCGAACGTTGTATCTCGTGTTACGTCCAAATTAATGCGACTCTCGGCAGACTATCGCGCGATCATTAATCTTATTAGTCACGTGGCGTTAAAGCGCGTCGACCCGTGGACGTCGCATTAATTTCATCTTACTTGAGCGGAGAATCTTGTTTTTATCTTGCCATACACGATTAACGAGAAACTCATCGTTCAATTGTCTATCGACGATCCTCTAACGCGACGAGATAGATGGGAAGTGAATGGGGGATTTGGCGGGACGAGATCAACATTTGAGAGGGTAACGCGCTGGCGCGAGAAATTGAAAGGACTTTTGTTCGAATCGTTGAAATGCCTCTGACGAATGTGCCGGTATTTCGGACGAGTTTGTTCAGAATTCTGTCCGTGGTTTTGTTTGGAATTATTTCAAACGTTGCACGAATTTTTCGAGGTTTTAATAGAAATTCTGGAGAGTATCGTTCTTTTGGGAGTAATTGAAAAGATTTTTGGGGGATAAATGTAGGATTGAGAAAAAGAAAGAGATGCGGGGTCACCCATCAGGGCAACGTACTGGGCCTGAGTAGCTTAACGTAGAGATCTTTATAGTCGGCGTGGAGCTACGCCAGTATCTCTCTCTGATGAAACTTCTTTGTCACGTCCTCTTCTTCTAAATTCTTTATAGAAGAGATCCCATATAAAGTAGGAAGGAGTTAGACCTTTGCACTCGAGGACTTTTTAGTTTGGGTGAAATAGCAACTCGAGACAATTTCTGCTAAGTTAGGCAAGTGTTTTACAGGTACTTTCAAATGATTTGATAGTAAGAAGACATGCCGAGCAGGGTCAACCAAAAAGTTTAGGATAAAAATACTTTGTCGTATTGGAAACAAATATATAGAGCTGGAGAATACGAGAAACGCCAGGGCGCCGTAGTGATGCCTCTCGAGTGCAAAGGGTTAATTTAGAAAGATTCGTGGAAGAGGGGTGTTTTCTACTTTCAAGCAAGGAATATCTGATATTGTAGAAATGAATTAGAGAGGAATATTTCTGACGAGTTTTCGCAGTAAAAAGAAATTAAGACGAAAAAGGGATACTTGTAAAATCGTGATAGGAAATACGATAAGTCGTATCGTGATAGACTTTCACGTACAGTGCTCGTCCCGTTTAAGATCCTTCGATTGCGGCCTGATAAAACAAAAAACTCGAAGGTCGAAGACACGAGTTGGATTCTCCAATTACCACGTCAATACGTACATTGTGGTTCTTGCGTAATCCATTCAATTCATGTGCAATTTACGCTTACAGTAATGCACATTTCTTTTTATTACCAAGTAGGAAATATGGAATGTCGAGCGACAAGTGTGTTTCTTTTTCATTACGTTGTCTTCCTTTGTTCACAAACAGAAAGAAACACACGTTGTTGCTAATTCGAACAAAGAGTCAAGACATTTTTGATCTGACTTATCGATATTTCTCGTTATCGTGCTATAAAGTGGACAAGACGAGATAAGTAAACCTGATCGACACGTTTGTCATACATTATTTCAATGAAGGAAATTTCAAGAAACATTCGAGAACTTTTGATCATGGAAACGACGTCTATAGGTAGCCGAAGTCTGAATAATTACGGAGACCTTCAAGTATCATAGATCATTGTCTCATTGCAAGTTTAAAATATGCAAAGATGTGCATAACTAACGACGGAATGTACTGCAATTTACAGATACTCTTAATGTATTATTGATTAGTGAAATAATTTATTCGGGTGGTAAATAACATTTTAAACAATAATTTCAATGGAAATTATACATAATTAATTAATCAATGAAATAATTATCAATATATAATATCAATTTCAATTATTCCTTGATTTTATAACTTCACTTTATCACATTTATTTGCGAAAAATGTTATAAAGTGTCCCGAGCACGTTATCTTCATTAGTTGAGCTTAATTGATGTATGAATAAGTAATGTAACGTGTCGGCGGAAGTAGAAAACTGCGAAAACATTTATTAACCGTTAAGACACTAACATTAATGTCTACATAGACCCTCAGCACTTCAGCTTAATAAAAGTCCAAACTGAATTGACTTTTTCTACAACTATCTTGCAAATAATCTAAATTATCGAAATACCAAACACATGTACTGAAAGTAATATTAAATGTAATTCAAATAAACGATCTGAAAATCTTACGATATTTAATTCCTTCGAAGTAGAGAAAACTTCTACAGATTGAATTACTTGCAGAATTTTTGTCACTATCGGCGTAACCGACTTTCGGTAGAGTATTCGTAGTCGTATGGCTAGTGTTCATAATTACAATTAAACCTTGACGTATATGCCGATAAAACCGGCGCTATCGACGTCGAACGATTGCGCTTATCGATATAAAAACCTCCGAGCGTTCATTCAATGAGTCAAACCTACGTTTTTCTGCGATTCGCGTGTCTTCTTTCGGCACGTGTCCTGAAACATGCCTTGCTCTCTGCACCGTCAAATTCCATTTTCGCAATCACTCGCGATACTTGGAAAAAGAAAAAGTAAGAACCGAGAGCAAAAATCTGCATCTTTCAGTAACTTCCACTATGTTTTTCACGTAGATTCGTCGCTTGTTGTTACATAATCGTCTTTTATTTATCGTGAATTTCAACAATCTCCAAGCAAAAATTTATAATCCTTCGGAAATCTCTATCGGTTTATACCTGGTATTGCAATATATTTTATGCAAATAGTCTCGACGAAAACCGTTGAGCGAAGTTTGAAGACATTTTCGCGCGACGTTGGCTCGGAGACTGTCGTTTTTCACATTCTATGCAAAATACTGTGCTAACTTTTCTCTGCTTCTAACTCAACTAAATAAGCGGTTTTAGCACATTCAATTACGATTGGATTCCTTAAAATTACTGAAGTAAAGTATTGTCTGTTAAAATTACACTTTGGTAGTGTGATTATTGATTAACGAATTATTGATGATGAGTAGAAACACTCAAATTGAAAATAGTTATAGATATCAAAGGTAGAAGTAAATTTAGTAGCATATATCACAGGTGACCCTCACAATATTCATCGTGTTAAATGTGTTTTAACCCACCGAGGCTATGGTATCAACCACTGTACGTCAAGTATTTTTCAGAGATGACAAGGAGATTCTATTTCAGGCCCAATATTTATATATGTATCCAAGGCTCTATCCCCGTCGACTCTATCCCTCTAACTATATTCTTGTAGCTTTTTATATTCTCCGTTTCGATTGCTACATCCATTCCATCGAGGAATCTACAGCTTAAACGAATACTATCAAAATTCTGATATTTATGTCATACAGAAAAGATTGCCGAATATACCAGCAAAGAAGTTTCACCATAATTATATTGACGATCCTTTAAATGCTATACAAAAGATAGTACATAAATGTGAACAAATAGTCGAATGTTCGTTGCAAAATATACGCGTCCCGTGTATTAAAAGATATTTAAACTTCAACCTGCTATAAATATTTAAACTTTGCCTCTGTTCTCAATCACCGAATAAATATATAGGTACTTCCAAATATACAAAAAAACTTTACACTCTGAAAGGTTCAAAATCCTATTCCCATAGCCGTTTTAAACTCCTCGCCAATAGTCGCCAAAAATGTTTAAATTTCAATATGTTACAAAACATTTAAACTTCAACCTGCTATAAATATTTAAACCATTCCTCTGTTTCCAATTACTGAATAAGTAAATACTTCCAAATATTCAAAAAATCTTTGTACCCTCAAAGGGTTAAAATCTTATTCCCATAGCCGTTTTAAACTCCCCGCCAACAGTCGTCTAAATTATTAAATTTCAATATGTTAAATAATATTTAAACTTCAACCTGCTATAAATATTTAAACCATTCCTCTGTTTCCAACTACTGAATAAGTAAATACTTCCAAATATTCAAAAAAACTTTATACCCTCGAAGGGTTAAAATCTTATTCCCATAGCCGTTTTAAACTCCTCGCCAATAGTCGCCAAAAATGTTTGAATTTCAATATGTTAAAAAATATTTAAACTTCAACCTGCTATAAATATTTAAACTTTGCCTCTGTTCTCAATCACCGAATAAATAAATACTTCCAAATATTCAAAAAAACTTTACACCCTCAAAGGTTAAAATCCAATTCCCATAGTCGTTTTAGTCTCCTCGCCAACAGTCGTCAAAATCGCCAGTAAAAATGAATACTCTTCGTTCACACCGCTCTATTTCGGAGTTTATACATGCTTCAAATCACGTTACGCATTTCATCGGCTATCCCGAGTCGAAGAATTGATTTTCTGTTGGTTCTCTCGATTTTTTACACTTGAAGAAAATCAAAAGAGAATTATAATCTGTATGATCTGACCATTAAACTCTATATTATTTTGATTATCTGTTGGTACTCTGTGGATGCGGATATTTCCGTTTTCACACTTGAAGAGAATCAAAAGAGTATTATAAAAAGATTTTCTAGGTTCTCCTTTGATCCTCTTTCATTGTATTTTAGATGGAATTTTTCATTATTCATTAATTATTAATATTACTTAATTTTTTAAAAAGTAAATTGAGTGACAACTACGAAAAAATTAATTTCACGGAAACTTTATTGTTATAACATTTTAGTTACATTAGTAATATTTATGCGGTTTATAAATTGAAGTAAAATTTATTACTCCAGTTCACTATTTCCAAAGGCTCTTCTAAAATGTTTCCCTCGTACTCTTCAGGTTCTGATACTCCTGAAAAGTATAGATTTTGTATTGTAGAATAACTGCATCATTTTCACAATTTACACGTGATAGTCAAATTTTTTGACGTGTAACTAATAGAAAAATAATATTATACAATGTTTTATTAATTTCCACTGGAGCTTGTACTGGAGCATGTGATGCCATTGGTTCGATAATTTGTTTCGAAGAACTATCTGATGCTACCAAAAATTTAGCGTTTAATGTCTGAACTTCAAGAGTCAGATATGGTACTTGAAAGCAAAATTAATATACCTTTTGAATTTTTGCTACCACTTGTTCCCTCAAAACGTTGGATCATCTATAATATAATGTAATATTCGAATTGTGTAGTATATCGTATTATAAGTTATTCAATAGAAAGTGATTTTGACTTCATATAAATTGTTAACTTCAATGAAACAGCAGTAAAGTTTCATCAATAAAAAATAAACAAGAAGTATACTTACGACTGATAGCCATGACTTTTGCTTGAAATTTTTCTTGTTTTCCCGAAACATTATGCCATGACAAGGTAGTTATAGAATGAATTGTTCTATCTTTTAGTGGTATTGCACTTAATGATATAATATTCGAAGATTTACTCTGAATCCACCAAATAAGTGCCCACTTTTTTTTACGACCAGATGGATTTTTAGGTTTTGGCGGCATTTTTCACTTTATTCTAAAGCTATTGTTGACACTAAATAGTTTATTCTTTAGTAATTTCTACACTTGATAACAATCCAATATTATTGTCAATTGTCACTCTTAAATTTCATATAATTCACATCATTTACTGGACTGCCTGATTTTTCGCGAACGTCGTCATGTTACGACACGCCGCGACGCTCAGTACTTTTTTTCTCCTTTAAATCGCGAGGGCAATTGTTCGCCGTTGCTAGCGAATGTAGGATCGCTGCAATTGGCTGTTTTACGCTATAATCGGCCGTTTTACGCTTACAGTTAAAAATTAAATTAATTTTTTACTCTAATAATAAATATATATTATATATTATATATTTATATATTATATATTTGAATTGATCAAAATAATAATACTAATTTAATATACTTAAATTTAAAAATTAAGGTTGATACAATGATAAATTAACGGAAAAAATCAATTGGTAATAAAGAATTTTGGGTCTAATCGTATTAAATTAATATATTTTAATTCAGAATTGAAATTTGGAAAAAGCATAAATTAACAGAAATAATTATTTACAGAATTCATACCTTCCCTTTTTCACTAATTCTCTTCTAATCACAAGATCCAAAATGGGATCTATTGTTTCCATGATATTCTCAATTAAATATTAAATTAATTTCTACCTTTCCAAAGAATTTAATAATAATATTATCTATTATAATTATATATTATTATAATATATAGTTATAAATATTATAATTATTATAATTTAATAATAATATTATTATTTAGTCTATATGTTCACCTGTACCTACGAAAATTACTGGACTCTGTGTTGCTGCAACACTAAAAAAGTTACGTATCTTTGAAAAATACTGTAGGAAATAATTAAATTATTAAATTACAGTTCGATGTCTAATTAATAAAAATTTGTATATTTATTTTCCGAAAGTAAAAGAGAATCAAGAGAGAATTACAACGACTAATAGAGAAGTAAGGAGAATAATAGAAATATGAAGAAAATGTAAGAGAATCATAAATGATGATTTCAGGGTCCGAGATAATCAACAGAAATTCATAACTTCGACTCGGTATATTTTGCGAACATAAAAGAGAATCAAAAGAGAATTATAACGGCTAATAGAGAACTAAGGAGAATAAAAGAAATATGAAGAAAATGTAAGAGAATCATAAATGATGATTTCAGGGTCCGAGAGAATCAACAGAAATTCAAAATTTCGACTCGGGATAACTCGGTCCGTTTATGAATATACATGCGAAAAGCGTGTAAACGACGCAGCCATGTCAATACCATACAATTGCGCTTGTATATTTCGCGCAAATATTTGACGTTGCTCATCTCGTCGAGTGGATTCCGTCCAATCGAGAATCTCCCCATTTCCAACAGGGGCCTCTTTCGACCCCTCTTTCTTCCTTCACCTGGGTTTTCGAATTTTTACCGCGAACAGGCTTGACGCAAAGGGAAACAACGAAAAACACGCTGATGCAATGTGACCAGGCATATTGATGAATTTCTGCGAATGGATTGAAACGAGAATTCATGATGAATTTTCGTCGATTCCCTGATGAAAAAAACGCGATATCCAACGGAATGGATGGATAGCGTGCGATGGCAGTAAACATGACGAAGCTGGTAATGTTTTCGCAAAAATAACTGTTGCTCTCGGGAAGCAAACGCGATATTGACTGTAACTGGTCCTTTCCCACAGCGAGTGTTGAATAACGGTGAAATGCTAAAAATCTCCATTATTCGCGAGTAGTAGGGGTTACTTGTTTACAGACATTTTTCCCTATTTGCACCGCCCTCGCTCGTTATATATTTCAATGTATTTTTTTTCCGCTGTCCTATGGAATCAATATCCCTGAAATGTTTTTCCTCCTTTTTGCTGCAAAAATTTTAAACTCTCTCGCTGTTATTCTCATCTCCTCGAATATATTAGTTGTAGGAATGATTTCTTTCTGACTTTTTCATAGAAAGAAAATTCTATTTCAGAAAAGATATTACATCTCAATTATTAAAGTAAGAACTGAAGTTCAAATTGATAAGAAATCAGGAAGTTCCCCGGAAAGAACTCTTTTCTACACCTAATACTTGATATTACGATAGGATACTTTAATTCCTTGGAATAATGTATTTGAAGGCCGAAGAGTCTATTGTAAATTTTTCAAATATATCAAATATTTCTGCAAGAGTTTTTTGGAGAAAGATAAATTTATAACGATCGAATCGTACATACGTATGGATGTGATTGTCGAAGCAAATGAGAATTCAATTGAATTTTCACGCGCAACTTCTCAGGCATATCGCCTCGACAAATTTCTTCCACGTGCCAAGGCATTATCGCAAAAGCGTGGCTTGTTACGCAAAATAACGATCGGTGAATGAATACTAATACGGGTGTTTTCGAGCGGTTGGCCGTGACCACGAAGCACCGATCGGGAAAATAGAAACTCGGTAGCGCGGTGCCTTTAACGGAGGGCAAACACGATTATCGACTTGTATCGGTGGATATTAATCAAACCATGATTTATCGATATTTTGGAGAATGCTCTACATCGCATGCTCTATATATGCGCGTTTTGTTCAAGTCTTACTTAATTTGTCGATCGTAACGAGAAAATACGACGTATAGAATTATCGAGTTATAAGCTGGACAAGATTTCAACTTTCTAGAATATTTTTAACGGCATTTGTAATATTGTTCGAGGTATTTTATTATTTGGACTTTTATTTATTCATTTTAACATACTTGTTTTTGATGGTACCTGTTTTTTAAATATTTGGTTATTGGAGAGGGAGCATTGTATATTGACAAAAATTTGTAAGACAACAATCTTGTAAAGATGCACAGAATCAATTCAAACTTTGAGATGCATAAAACGTAAATGCAGACTGCTTGGAAGGTATGATTATGCGCAGCATTTTCAAGTGATTTCATACGTTAAAAATATATTCCTCGATTTCAAATTATAATCATTTCTGTCGCAGCGAGCGGAAATGTTTTGCGCTCGATCGTATTTCACTCGGTATCATATTCTTCTGCGATCTATGCATGTTTCAACTGCATATACTTGATATAAAAGCGTAGCACGATTTTAATTAATACAAATTATTCTATTCTTTCGAGTAATTACATCCTCGCTACTAACAAAATGTAAAATTCTTAAGTATTTGGGCATTGAATGTACTAAATTCGTAATTTCGTGAAAAGGGAATCTTCAACCCCTGATTCTTGAACACAACTTGTAAATCCTTATTATATAACAAAATTGACATACTTCTCTTTAACCCTTGCCGTACAATAACAAGTGGCGCACGTGATGCGATAAATGAAATAGAAAATCTTACCGTACAATTTCTTTTGTGACTCTTTGCGCAATAATTTAGAATTAAATTAGTAAAACAAAAATTGATCAGTGATTTCTAACACATGTTAAAATTTAACGCAATATTAATATTCTAGAAATACTTTTGCCGTGTCGCATCTCACTGATATTTAAATTTTGTAGGTTTTGGAAAACTGGAAAATTTCCTATCCAATTTACCGCCTCACGAGTGTCACTCGTTGTTGTACGGCAAGTTAAATTACAAATATCTCACCGTTACGATTAAATTATTTCAGTGCTATTAATACTGCGTTATCCCTTTGCCATGCAATTTCTTTCGTAATTAAATGTGCAATAACTCTGAATTAATTACTAAAATAACAATCTAACCCCTAATTTCGGATGTAGTAAATGACTTAACGTAATATTGAATATTATAGAATTAATTTGATTTTATCAGGACCCACTGATAGTTTTGATAAAATAATTTTTAGAGCACTTCTAAATTGACAATTCCATTTATCGCGTCACGGGTACCACTCATTACTGTACGGCAAATTGAATTACAAATATCTCTCTAAGTTACACTTCATATAAAAAATTAGGGGTAGATTGTTATTTTACCAATTTATTCTGAAATACTCCAGATTCAGTCACAAAAAAAATGGTACGGCAAGGGGTAAAATTATTTCTGGTTCCTTTGCTACACTAAATAGAAATCCGCGAGTGCACAGTACGCGTAACAATATCTCTCAGCCACTCTGTGTATATCATGTTCCCCGGTGTTTCTCGTTTTTTATGAAAATAGATTCGCCATTTCCTATTTCTACTGTGCCGTATTATTGCATCCGTGCGTCGTTCGTAAAAGTTCATACCAGTAATCCTTGGCATACTTAACTGGAATCGTATACAGAGTTGCGAGGTAGGAACACGCTCTTAACGCTGGTCGAAAAACCTGCTCGAACAATATGCACGGCACGTAGAGACACATAGGTGTACGTAGATATTATACGCGTTACCATATGCTTGCACACATGTTAAAGTTTCACCGCGATCTTCCCTTCGTGTAAGTACATTCTTACTCCCGCACTTCTCTCACGTTCCTGCTTCCTGCGCTGGAAAAATTGGCTAACCTGTTTACTGATGCAACAAAAGAAAGGGAAACAGAGACGGAGAGGAACGAACGTGAATGTCTGAGCAGGGAAGTCCACCAAAGGAAATGCCGAGTTTCAGAAAAGATGGTGAAAAATAGAAGACAAGGGAATATTTCAAAAATGAATGAAGTCGAGCGATAGTCGTGCTGTGGGTTAGACTTGACGATTTTAAACCGACCTTCTTTTCTAGTCGACGATACAGATAGTGAGTACAAATTATTTGTAAAGAATTGGACGAGATTTATAATAACGCGACGAGTAAATTTATTCAAAGGTGAAATTTTAAATGAACTTTAGTACCTGAGGTTGCAATGGTTGACGATAAAATGAGAATTGGTTGAATCTGTACACTCTGAGAAATAGTTGACATTTAGTTAATAAAATTTCTGTAATTAATACTTTCAAACGCAATTATTAAATCGATAGAAAATTAGATACGGTAAGAACCTATAATCGGTTAAACGACATTTGATACATTACCGCAAGGCAAACTCTTGCAGGCAATTTTTCGCAAATGTACAAACACCTTATCATTCCTAGAAGTATTATTAACACCAAATCTACCGAGGTGATCAAAATGACTTGCATCGAATTTTTTGAAATTGTTTTTAAAATGTCTAACACTGTTTTCAATTTTCTACGTCTGCCAGGAAGTCTATAAGCGACTGAATCTTTCAAGTTTTCTACCCCCTTCATTTATCTGATACGGATAGATTTATTTTATTATTTGAAAAATTTAAGTATATTAAATGAACCGTCGGTGTAAAAATGAAGGATAGACGAACGAAAGTCCAAGACTAAACTGAAACCTTAAAAACGAATAAAAATTCGCAAGAAAGAAAAGAGCGAGGAAGAGTTTGGAGCAGGAAGAATCGTAAGACAAGAAACGGTGGCTGCTATAAGGCCTCCGGAGCGAAGTCGTTAAATGCGACACAAGGGTGAGTCGACGACCAGTGCAATGCGCCTCGGCCTTTATTTACCTTGCGCGTGCTGGTTTCCATGGGACCTTTAAAAGGCACGCGTGAAAGGAAGAGTGACAGAGGAAAAAGAAGGGTGTGCGCGCGCCACTGATGTTTCCTTCCTGCTGAACTTTCCGCTTCCTCGAATTCACCACCCCCATGCATCTCGAGGGTGCGCTCGTGCGTGCCTATACTTGCAACTTTTTATTTGCGAGAAGGAATAACAAATCTAATCCGTGCAATGTGACACAGAACTTTGCATATTTTTCAACTTCCAAGGGAAAAATTTAGAAATCGTTATGAAAGAAACATTTTCGAATTCGAGTAGTCTGGGGGACCACTTTTGCATCGACACTCATAACGCGATAAATACAATAGTTAGTTTTGAGCTGCTGCAAAAATTATGAAATAAAAAATATCAATGGTTCACTATAAAATAATATTAATTATATGCCGTTCAGTATTGGGTTAAGTCATAAACTATATCCGAAATTAGGGACAGATTATTATTTCACCAATTAATACAGAGTTTTCAGTCATACTTCAGTATGTAATTCAGAGCATTCAGACATAAAAGAAATGGTACAGCAAGGTTGTTTCGTGATAAAGAATTTGTAAGTATAAATAACTCTATCAGCTTGAAATATTGAGATTAATCCGGATAAATCTCTGATCAAACAGTCCGTAATTGTATCGCTGAGAATACGCAATAAAAGGTGAAGGTAAAAGCCGCATTGGACTATCTATTTGAATAAAATTTCATTTGGAAAGGATCCAAAGCTGAATTACACCTGTGCACCAGGCCGCGCATTCTACCCGAATTAAAAAGCGTCTGGCGAGGCAACGAAACAATTTACAATTGCTTCCGTCGTTCCTCGGTCTCCCGTTCCAACAACCAAGAAACCGTTTCTTCTCGTTAAGACGGAGAAGAAAAAAAAGATCCATTCCTCCCTGAAAAACGAGCCGCACTTTACAATCGCGATTGCGTTTCGTCGGTCTTACTTCATCGCGGAAGTCACGATACGAATCTGCCTCCGCGATTCGATCGTCTTTAGATAACGTGTTTCCTGTTATATGTTAGACCAGCGGTTCACGCTCAAGTAAATCAAGGTTACCGATCAAATTGCGATTACGCTCGGCCTGAGACAATGCCATATTTCTTTACCTCGCAGACTTATCGTAACCATAATACCGTACTCTATGAAATGAAAATTCTACATGTTACGACACAGATACCTCCACAATTTTAACCCATTTGCATCATAAGCGCCTATCACTGAAAATGATATTAACCCCCCTTAGCCTACAACTCGTGTGAGACTCGTAGCACGGAAAATTGAATAGGAAATTCTCATGTCTTCCAAAAACTACTAAATTGACAATACCAGCCGATCACGAAACGGTCTCATTATTACGGTACTATTAATATCACGTTCACTTATACGCAATATCAAAAATCAGTGAAACCTTTTAATTTCAGGAATTAATTTTGAGTCTTTGCACGCTCCATCAGAAAATCAATCGTAGATTAAAAATAGAAATAATAAGACCTTTCCGTGATCGGCTGATATTGTCAATTTAATAGTTTTCAAAAGACCTCAAAATTTCCTATTCCATTTTCCGCGCTACGAGTCTCCCACGTAGTTTAACACTAGAACTACCAAACCAGTCGAAATGACTGGTACACAATTTTTTCAAAAAATTCTCCAAGTTTACATAAGAGTCATAGGATAAATATTCTACGTCTATATCGATAAACATAAATCACCGAATCGATCAAATTTCCCGCTGTTTGATTCCCCCTTTTTCATAGTACTTATTTGATTTATTAAAATATGTTAGATCTTAGACCGGTAGTTCTAGTGTTAACACTAGATTTACGGAGTCAATTTGGCTCATTCAAAATTTGATTACTACATGTAAAATATATTGGTTGGTTAATTTTTTAAAAATAAATCTTTTATTTCAATTGATTTGAAACTATTTTCTTCGCAAAAAAATTTCTATTTTCTTGTATGATTCAAATTGGCTCACTTCAGAAAAATAGATATATCAACATCCGTAAATCTAGTGTTAAGGCTAAGGAATCAAAATAATCTTTTAATTTCCCAGTCGCATCATTCTAATCCACGCTATCGTCAAATTCCTATCACAGAATCCATTCTCAATCGTGGCGCAGTCTCGAGCTCGAAATTCCGGGTTATCGGGACGGAAAGACAAAACGATCTATCTTCCAAGTCTCGCTCCAAAGACCGAGTTACTCGAAGCAATGCTATCACGGAGGGCCGTCGTCCTCGAAACTAGAGCGACACTTTTGAGCCTAATTCTCAGTCAGCGGGAGGAAAGGCACACCCGGCTCACGTCATACTTCTCCCTTATCAGCCCCTCAGTAAGAGAGTCTATGAATCGCGCACGGCGCGAGTGCGCCAAGAGCGAGAAGAGTACGCCGAGAGCTTAGAGGTCTCGCGTCCTTGCCAGTCACCCTCCCCTAGAACGACCCGGAGTGGGAATCGTTCCCCACTACTGGTTACTCTGGCTCCTCCACGGTGATTCTATCCCTACCTCCTTTTTCTCGCCCTCCTTCGAGCACCGCGCTATGTAAGAGCCTGCACATGTTACCCCGCGTTCCAGTCTCGCAGCGGCATTCGCGAGCGACGGTTCGTGTGTGAATGATAAAGCGACGTCGTCGATTCGGGAACGTTCGTACGCTCGTTCACGAACGAAGGACACACTTATACGATAAAAAGTATATATACGACGTGCATGGAGAGTTGTAACGCGCCCGCGCAACGACAGTTCTTTTCCTTCGGTGCTTCGTTCGAACTGACACGCGAATAGACGAGCCTGTCATTTTTCCACCAAGAAACGAGCTCGGTTGGAAAAAACAAAGGCTTTGAGAAGAGATCAGACGTCTGTTCGATTTATTTCCTGCCATCCTAGATACCCTGCACCTTTCTTTTTTACTTTTATATCGTAGAGTAATATATAATTGATCGATGTACATATAGAGTTCCGGGTAGAACGGAGTGGAGAATTGCGCGAGTGTTAACGAAAAGTGCGAGTAAACGATAAAAGAGGAAGTTGTTGCTGGTACATCGTCGTGCGAGGCGAAAGATCGGAGAGGGAAGAAGAAGAAAGATCTTGGATAAGTTGGAGCAGAGATACCCGAGGGAGTTACGGGACTGTGATCTCTTTTGCTGACGTCAAGTCGCAGCTACGTGCTTTCGTGCGTCGTCAAGAAGACGAAAATAGTGTCCACGACCCCGAGACACGTGAGTATCGAATCTCTCGACGATTCGAAGTATGATCATCGAAGTGGCCAATCGAAAATTCCACGCGTCTGTGCGAAACTTTTGTAATAGAATTTTTCATCGTCGTGTGAAACTTCGTTGTCGGGTAAATTCGTTGAACGTCTACAATTGAATTATTTTCGTGAGTAGTATCCTTTCGTGGAGTAATCTCGAAGTGATTTATCGAGGAAAGTGAGACAAAATTGGTGCAAGTAGGAATAGAAAATTGGAATTACGATTTGCCGCATCGACGATCTTGGACTTTTCACGAAGCACTTAAAGGACGCTGAGGAAGGTTACGAGACGATCGTTTATAAGGTTGAGTGCTAATTTATGCGCGTGACAAGTCGCGATACGTATTCTATAACGTGTCGTGCGATTACGCGTCTGACTTCCAACCGGTCCAAGACTAGTTGCCGCATCTACGACGTAGAATCGGTGAAGGAGTTACGATAAATGATACTTCGATGAAAAACCAGTTCTCCTTAAGAGACCTACTAAACTTTAGCCCTTCCTACTATGATTTCATGAACTGATAAATTTGATTTCCGTCTCAATTATAACATTAAATTATATCACTCGTTGACAATGCGATTTTCTAAATGCTAATGAATATCTACTACGGAGATATATTTGCGTTAATGTGATTTAAATTGTACTAAACAAGGGAAAGTAATTAACACTAGATTTACGGAAGCTGTCAAATTGACGGGTTCCTAATTTTTTTCTAAGCATTTCTAAAATTTTCAGAGGAGCTCTATAATAGACATTTTACGCATATTTTATAATACAATCATTAACGAATATTCATATTTGCCGCTTGACCCCCCTTTTGTCAAAATCCTTATTTAATATATTGCATTGTAACAGATTAACCCTTTGCGGTTCAAATTATTTGATCAATTTTGTAGTGAGCTAAATGAAATTAATTTCACAACATTTTCTATCATAGGTTATTCATTTTTCTTAATGATATCAATAACTATAGGCGCCGATAGATATTCAGAGGATATTCCACAATCATTATGAAATTGGAAAATTAATATTAAATTGTCAGAAAATGAAATCAAATGAAGATATATATCCAGTACCGCTCGACATAGGACCGCGAAGGGTTAAAGACAACCCCGAACAATTTCAAGAACTTTATCCTATCTAGAAATTACTTTTACCATTTAATTCTGTATTTGTAATTAAAACTGTGCGATTGAAATACAAAAACCACCATAAGATATCAGCGTTGTCGAGTGGTAATTTATGCAGGTGACACGTCGAGAAACGTCGCGATACGAATTCTACAATGTTCTCGGTGCTCGAGTACACGTCTGACTACGAACCGGTCCTAAACTACTTAACGCATCTCTGGCATAGAGAAACGCACGAGGTAATCGTGACGAGAATAATTACTCGCTCGTAATATCCACGCAACATCTTCAGCTTTTCTTCGTCGTCATAAATCACAAGATTCGTGAGATTACCGTTTTCCCGTATTCGCAAGCATCTCGAATATCCGCCACTTTGAATCGTTCCTATCGTTTCGTAATAAATTCAAATCTACGCTTCTAACGAGCAGAAAATCCACGCTCGGAACGCATGGAATTTGCGAACACGTTCACGCGCTTGATAAGTGATAATTGACCGAGTTTATCCGCGCAACAACGTGGCCTCGCAATTCCCCGGCCGGCGTAATAAAATATTCGCACGTCGCGTCTCTACGTAATGAACATTGATTCATTAACTCGAGCCGTCCTGGCGGAACGCGATCGCCTTCGATCGCTCGACCACGTCGACCAACTCGATCGGATTGCTGATCTTAAAACAAATGCGCTTCTTTAAGTGTACGTGAGGTGATTCTTTTTTTTTTGCTCTTCTTCGAGGCTTCCCCTGAGGAGGCCGGAGATCTCGAACACTCGGCGTTGAGTCAGCCTTTGCGAAGACAAACATTACCTATTGCGATAGATTACGTTAACTCTTTCGCTTCCAAGCAACCTCTGCTAATTCAGAGAGGAATCTTTGCTAGCTCGTAAATACTCCTTTCGATCTTAGGGAATTTGTAATTTTTCTAGGGTTAATTCAATTAAATTATTTTCTTAAATTCTTCGTCGTTGGATATTTAATTGCGAGTATAGAAATAATTGGCGGTAGTGGAGGATACTTCGGTTGACACTAGAACTAACGACTATTAATTTAGTATATTTAACAGTAGGTTTACTAGACTGTCAAATTGACGGATTTCTACCTTTCTAGAAACGCCTTGCAAACTTATAGAGACGTGGTATGATAGGTCATCTATAAATCATCTTTGCTGATTCCTTTATTTTCCAAAGTCCTTATTAATATATTGCTGTGTAACAGTTTACACGTCTGTAATTCTAGTGTAAATACTAGATAAGTACTTCAAAAGAAAGAGGATGAAATGCGGAAGAAGCGAACTTAATTTAATCTCTCACGTTTTATAAGGCGTGTATAAAATATGCAGCATAGTACTAAAAATTTTAGCAATAATTTTTAAAAATTCGGTACAAGTCATTTTCACCCTTTTTGTAGATCTATTGTTAAATATAAATTAGTTGTGGACACTGCAATCAGCATACTGTGCGAAGAAAATTCTATCAGCGTTAATTGCGTTTGTTCGGTAAATGTTGAAGTTCCAATTTGTCCCTCTATTGTGACAGAGAAGGGATTAAAACTGTCCTCCGTGATTAAAAAATCTTTGTCGAATTTTCTTTCTAAACGTGTAGCGACGCGATGCGAAGAAAATGGAATTATCGTGAATTTTTCCCTTGTTATCGTCCGGTCCATTGGCAACTTATTTCACCATCATCGCGAGCAACGCTCTAAGCGCGGCCGTCATGGGAATTAATCACGGTTTAATTGGAAAATCTCACCGTGTAAATAAAGCTTTGCAAGGCGCGTGCAAATAAAGCGACCGGTGACTGAAACGAGCTTGTACAAATGCCCTCGCTACCCTCCGACCTTTCTCCCCCCGATATTTCCCTATGCCGGTGCCAATCGAATCGATAGAAAACACACGGGTTTGCCGAAAATCGCCAGGCAATTAACGGCTCCGAGAGTTTTTCTCGTCTCACCTCTCACCCTTCTCGTCCACCAGAAATTATTATGCTGCTACCGGGGACGTTGGAGAATTTCTCCCTTGCAATAAATTCCTCCCCTTGCTACGACGCTGCTTATGCGACGAAAGCAAAATTGAACGTAGTTGGCTAAGGAAAAACTGTAGGATGAGAACAGTGTCAATACTTTCACCGTAGGGAAATATCAACTGCGCTTTCCTCGAGCTATAAGTGAGATTTGTCACGTAAATATCGAACGATTCCAATTCGGGTATTTTGCAATCCTAATTTAGATATTTTGCTAATTATCGTCGATGTTCGATTATTCCTGATGCGTTTGACTATACAGGTATAGAGAGTAATATTCCAAGTGTCATTGGTTTTGTATTTCCGACTTGAACTAGGATATAGACATTTCATTGAGAGTTTCAAATTCTAGGTGAATTTTGTACTACTTGAGGCTGTGATATGTTGCGTGGTAATATTGTTCAAGAGATGTGCAAGATAATAATAAAGAATCGTTAATATAATAATAATAAAAATAATACAGAATCATTTCCAGCCAGCTTAAAGTTTAACGTGACGTTTACGGTTCCAGCTGAATGTGCTTCCTTATGAGCATACGAAGTATTAATTTTAATTAACCCACTATAGTTGGAATTTTTTGTGGTATCCGAAGATCAGTTTCACGATAGCACAATTAGAAAATGATAAAAATACAATTTTGTAATAACAAATTGAACCTGAATTTTTAATATTGAATTGTCACAAATTTTATGATTTTTACGAGCTACATTATGATATTTGACAAAGTTGAAAATTTGGTTTTGAAGAATAGAAACTTGGTCGTGTATTTCGTTATTTCAAAATCACCACAGCTCATAGAGGATTAATTAATACCCCGCAGGCTGATTTACTATTTGTTATATTGACTCTTTCTTATCTTGTTTAACGTCGTCGCCTCGAAGAATGAAATTGGCATGGAACAAAGAAAGTTGGAAGGAAATAAAGGGAAAGGAAAGTGTACAAGATGGTTTCGGGGATGTTAGAAAAATAGTGGCTTCAGTTTTATCGAGAAAGTAATACTTTCCTCCCTGTGTTTTCGTCGATCGCGAGTTTTTCGTTTCCGACTCGCTCCGTTGGAAATGAGACTTTACTTTAGAACTTTTTTATTATCGTTAGAACTTGCACTAGTAACGAACTTCTCAGCTCGTTTCTTTCCTCCTCCGTGAGAGGTCAAGGGTGACGTCCACGAAATAGTAGAAGGGCCAGCTATCAGATTTGATTTCCTTGACCTTAAACCTTTGCCCTCTGCAACGAATCTTTTTGCGATTCTCATTGTAAATCTGTTTTGCTTTATCAGCAACATTTAACGACGTGAAATAACAATAAATTTTAATAGCTCACAAAATTATTGCATCTAATACAATCTAATTGAGCTAGGAACAATTTCCTACCACAATATCTATCTACGATATAATTTCTTCTGTTAGTATACAATCTCTACTTTTTGCCAATATTTTAACCATAGTTAACACATTGGCAGCCCTGCATTAACAATTTGACTGCCATGGGGATCAAGCTGACCCGGTGCTATTAAATTCAATGAAATTTCATGTTACGTTTAAATTTCAATATTTCTGAATTTTCTCTCATATCGAATATTTAAATATTAGCATTAAGAAGATAAAAGTCTGCCGAATATCTCTCAATCTTTATCTTTAAAGTTTCTGCTTTACAAAGACGTGAATTTGATAGAAAAATTGTCACTCCAGTAGAAATTATAAAACTAATGAAATACCAGTGGCGTTCAACGTATTAATTAATGTTGATATTAAAAAGAGGCAGATTCCTTCGGAATTTTTGCAATTACCAAAAAGGCAGAGTCATTCGATATCCTCGCACAACAGGAAATTTACATACGTTCACGTTACAATTTCTCTGAGTCGATGTGTTAATTAAAACCGTGCGAATTCCAAGCACCTTCGTTTCCCGTTGCTTGTTTGTTAAAGCGAAACAAAAACAACAAACTGACTAGCCAAGAAAGCAGACAAACGCCCGCGTAAAGTGCTCGTAGGAACGTTCAAGTTTACGTTTCGACTTACGCATTACCAACCTCGAATCCCATTACCATCAATTTTCAAAATGTCTGAAAATTATTCCGACGAATCCTTACTTCCGACTGATACATCATTACCATCATCATCGTCGTCATTATTATCGGATGGATCGAAGTTAACGAAACTGTAGAAAACACTCAGGGCGTTGAGCGAGAATTTGCACGTCGCCGAGGTGTCTCATTAATTTCTCAGCTGCTTCGAGTCGGCCAAGAATAACGTTGACAATCGTGCGATGAGAGGGAGAGAATGAAAGAGAGAGAAAGAGAGGGAGCTCGTTTTATACACCGAGGATCGTTAATCTTATTGTACCTCTAGCGATGTGCTCTTTTCCGTAACTCTGTCATAATCACCGAATAGATATCGTCTTCTTTCACTTGCCAGAGTTTGCATTTATGATGAAACAATCTGTTTCAAAGCATAGAATAAATACAGAATAATCGTATCCGGTGTTAGATCCATTTGTTATGACGATGATTTTAATTACGGCAGTATGTATGTAACGTTTGAATGACGTGGAAATAATGAATTTCGAGGGGAAACGTGAACTTTGTTAATTTTCGAGCGATTTTACTACCGATCCTTGAAATATGAATGGTTTGATAGATATTAACGTCTACATTTGCGTTTATTTGACGCTTTGCAATACTTCAGAGTTAAATTAGTAAAATAAAAATTAATCGGTGATTCTTTACATATGGTATGATTGAAAATAACATTAATATTATAGTCATAACTTTATCGTGTCGTGTCTTACAGATATTTTCGAATTAATAGGTTTTGCAAAATTTGAAAATTTCCTATCCGATTTACCGCATCAGGAGTATCGCTCTAAAGAGTTAACACATTGTTGGCCGATCACGAGTTAATTCGTTTTCGCATTAGCTAATTCCATTTTTGAAACTTATCGTAACATAGAATTATACAGGATATGCAATGTTTCATTTAAATTCTTTGCGTATAAATAAAATATACTGAAGTTTATTTAGATTGCTTCACTTTTATACTCAATCACGAAAAAATACTCGGCGATATGAAATAATTTCTGCGTAAAATTGCCGTCCAACAATGTGTTAAGCAAACATGCGATAATTATAACCGTGAAGTATGTATCTGCCTTATCTGCTGGCTTTTGTTTTATGTTAAATAGTGTTTGTAATTTTGAGAAATTGAGGAAGGAGGAACAAACTTTGTAAACTGAGAAAGAAATATGAAAAGAGAATGTTTAATAATACTAAATATAACTTTGCTGTAAAATAAAAATTGTGCACATGTGGAAATGTGTACTGAGAGCACACAAAAGAATGTGTAAAATAATTGAATTGAATTATTTTAATCAAACGAAATATTTATTAATTCGATTGTGATTGCTACTGCAAAGAGAAATTCAAGATGTTCTCAAGGAAGTAGGATTTTTTTCCCGAAGAGAAATTGCAGTAAAAGAGCTGCCTCCTGACATCGAAATTACGGGCATGTGAAACGTGAATAATTCCCTAATGACAGTTCGTTTAGCAATAATTTCCTTCGCGTTTATTTTCCCACGTTTAAAGGTCACAATTCTTAAATATCGATTGTCATCCCGACCTTTATTCAGGCTTGACATTTTCCGATTTTACAGTTTCAGCTACTTTGTTGCGCTTCTCTGTGCCTCTGTTTCAATTCAATTATGCCGCTTAATCACTTTTCCTTGCATTACGAGCCTTTTGTCCTCAGAATTTATTCGAGCCACTGGATTCAACGAGAGGCGCACACGTAAAAAGAATACAGATTCATGAAAATGTGCACCGACACGAGTGACCTGTTTCATGCATCAACGAACTTATACCGAACAATTCTTGGCACTGAATAAATCGTAATGCTAATCTTTCCGTCTTTCATCTCTTATTCAATTCCAATTTATCTCTTTTATATCGCGTCTATTGTTACAAGTGATGCGAACATTGAGAAAAATAATAATACTGAATAGCAAACAATTTTTCTAATTCTTTCATAAAAATATCAATATTCACCACTACTTTGAATAAACGAATTCCAAAATGACTTCTACGATTTTGACTTCAAAGTACTTTCTACCTTTGATAAATTCTCTTTAAAATGTTATTTATGTACAAATTACAAAGTAAAACTAACATTACCTACGATCTATTCTTCAAACATATTTCTTCATATTTCGACTGAACTATGAAAAATCGAAGACTGTAGTCACTTTTCAAAAGCAACGTAGATAAAAATTCCTAAAACTTTTCTTTAATTCTTTGACCTACGATTTCTTTTCTTCAACGTGCAATAATTCAAAATTAATTCCTACAATCAAAAGTTCTCACTGATTTCTGGTATTTTGTATCACTGAAAGTAATATTAATACTATAGAAATAATAAAACCATTTTATGCGCCACGAATCCCACACGTTGTGGTAGTCTAAGGGGTTAATTTCAATCCATCTCTTCCACATCGCCTCAATTACCAAAAACATTGCAAATTTCACCGACATAAACTATTATCTAATCAATATTCTCCCTTTCTTCCCAAAACTTTCCCATAAGTAAGCACATCACCTTGGTAAGACATTCTTTCCACTTACTTCTATGAAAAACACAAAAACCTGCTACTTTTTCCCTAAAAACAGGGTAGTCGAGGGACTTTCCGCGCCTTTTTCAGAGCCGCGTGTTTTCCTTCAAGGCGCCATCAAACGTCGGTCGCAATCGCGTTGCATTAGGATCGGCATAGGTCGTGACGTAAGCGAGGTTTATTGATTCGCAGAATCCAATATAACGAGGCACAATGTGCACCGGCGGAAGGGGTACCTGCTGTGGTTTTATAACACCATATGCATTGTTAAAGAAAAATCGTTTAAGCTCCCCGATATCGATCACACTTTCGAGTGGGTCGAGTTTTGCGAATTTCATCCCTCCTGTCTGATCTATAATATTATACCAGACATTCTCGCATCGAATTCTCGTTGTAGAAAGGGTTTGAAAATGAAAGACGATTTAATGATACCGTTCTTTTATATAATCATTTATATCGCTCCGCTATGTATTCTCGGAAAGGCTTCGCTCATCGGTCAAACTTCAAGGACTTCCTTGAGATTCAAATTAATCCTAAATCATTCCGATTGAAATTTGTTTCCTAATTTTCTGTAAACGGAGTAAAATTAATTTCTTGAATTTCTCTGCAATCAATTGTCTATTGTTGCTGTATGATAGGGGTGGATATAGCTATTAATCCCTTGGCCGACAACCACGTGTGACACTCGTTGCGTGGAAAAAGGAATAGGAAATTTAGAAGTCTTTGAAAAACTATTAAATTGAAATTATCAATCGGTCGAGAAACGGTCTTATTATTATTACACTATTAATATTACGGTCAGCTATACGAAATATCAGAAATCAGTGAAAACTTTTGATTTGAGAAATTAATTTTGAGACTTTGCACCCTCGTTAGAAAAGAAATCGTAGGCCAAGGGGTTAAGTTATTTGCGGTTAATTTCCTTTAAGGGAAAACTGTATCATGTATTATAACTACAAAGGGTGAAACTATTTAAAAATTCTGTGAAAATAAAAAATTCTAGTAATATATAAGTATAATATGAATGAGAACGTGACGATAAGTTCTCCTGTTGTGAAAGCTTCTCATTCGTATTCCATTCCCTTCAGGAAAGCAACAAGACTGACAAAATGAGGGTGTGATTAATTTTAATTAACAAATGGCCAGAAACGAGGGAAGAGGAACTTGAGTGACGCGTGATATATCTCTGTTTATAGTAATAAATTTCTACGCGAGGTTATTGCTTGTTTCGTGCTCGTTACCAAGTGTAAGAGCTTTTATTTCGCCTTGGGTCCGGCCAGTCGAGAGGGGTTGCATTTTTCGAGGGTGAAACGAACGCGGCAGAGAAGGGACCAAACTCGTTAAGGGCTCTCGAGGAAATGACAGGGCTGCCAAACGAATCTCGAGTTGCCCTGTGGTTAAGCGTAATTTTAACCCTCGTCTACCTACCACTGTTTGCTTTGGCAATTTCACCTTACCTTATCACTATACTTTATTGCGCTTTCGCATGATAGAAATTACGAAACTTCGTCATATTTTGTCCACGCTGTCGTCCCCCTCGGGGCGGACAGGGAGTTTTCTATTAATTTTATGCACGATGGAAATCTCGTACGTTCCACTTTTTTCCCCTTCTACAAGTGTTACAGGTGGAATTTCATACGTGGCAAACTTTCGCGAATCTTAAGTTCAATTTTACTGAGCGAATTATTTTTTTACCACCAAATCTACGGTAGACGTCAAAATGACGGGTTCCTACGTTTTTAAAAAGATTTCTCAAGTTTATAGAGAAGAAGTATAGCAGATAGTTCACGTGTATCTTATAATAAATAAGTTATTTAAGTGATCGTATTTTTTGCCGCTTGATCGATAGTTTTTCAAAATACTTATTTAATATATTTAAACACACTAGATTTGCCTGCTATAAATATAGTGTTGATGGAATTTTTTGTTTACATTTATGAAGAACTTTTTTTCGATCGATAAAAATCTGTAGTGTGATTAACGTTTAAATTTATCTTGGATTATTGCACGTTGATGTGATTATGATCCCTTATTTCGTACGTTAATAAATTTCTCGTTTAGAGAGTTCACGTATTAAGTGGATGCTCTATAAAAGTGAAAGTGGAGCAAGAAAGCGGAGCAAATTCTCGAAAAAAAAGGACGTATACTGTAGAATATAGTTGACGGTGTCGAGTGACCTACTACCCCGTTTCCATGCGATTTACACGACCCTCCAAGTTCAAAGTGGTTGAAGCAAGTCGTGCATAAACATTATCGGCTATGGCCAGGCAGGTGTTTCGCAACGAGCTAAAACGAAGCCTTTCTATGTCCTCGTGTATAAGATGGCTTAGATAAAATACTGTTTATAACTTATAACACTATTCTTAAATAAATCGGAAGAAATGTTTATTACAGCGAAAGAATTTGTTTGAAAGAAATTAGAATCGTCTAAAATCGGAAAGATAATTCTTGGCGGAGTTAAGTAAATGGTGATTGTTTATTCTATATGAACCTATTATGATGAATTGTCGAATAGGAATTTTCTATGGGCGAAAATTTCCGATTCAAGAATAGAAAGACTTTCAAAGCAGTACTTTCTGAAATAGATTTTAATTTTCAGAAACGATGCCAAAGAAGTTGTGAGAGAATTAATTTCACAATTTAATGCTTTTGGATTCATAGTGTGAACACAAAATAGAGTGCGCTTGGACTACTTATTTGTAGCTTTTACACAATTGGATGACTCAAAAGAATTTAAACTGCATGCATCGATAGTTTCAGAAATATTTTTATAACTACAAAATGTATTTTATAATATCATTGCAATTAAACTATTCGATTAAGTCATTTAATTGAGCTATGGTTCTCGAACATTGAAAAAATATAATATTTTTAGTTCTCTTTTAAAGGAACTTTTCTAGAATGATAGTTTTCAAAATCTATAATTAATAAATAACAGATAACGCGAGAGGATTAAAAAATGAAGTAAAAGGTCTTGATTTACGTAGAAATTTGAGAAAATTGAAGAATATTAGAGTCGTAATTTTCGTGAAAATTACAGCAGACGCACATATTCTTTCTGCGTCATGAATGTACAAATATTGTACCGATAATGTCTCCGAACTTGAGCTCGCACGATTCGCGTCATACGGATGTTTGAACAGATTGCTGATCGCCAGTTTCTATATCGGTAATAACCGCAAATCGTGAACTACGATGGAAACTCCATGCGAATGCAGCCTTACGAATATTGTATCGTTTGAATTGATTGCTCCCACGATATAGCATCTGTGCTCATAATTCGGAAATTTCGCGATTCTGAGAAAATTAAAACGCTAATTTCTGCAAATATTGTACGTTCGCATCGTAAGTTTTCTTCTTCCTCAAATATGCTATTAGGAAAATAAAAATCAATTGACAAATTGAGAATGTGAAATAACCATTGCGTAACAAACATTTCATAATAAACGATCAGTTTTAAATTCCGGTTATACCTCCCTCGGTATTATCTTTTTTTTCATTTCGTTACCTAATTTAGTTGTCGTCACAGTAAACGTTATTTCGCACGTGTGATTTTACAGTCGCATGATATACTCGTGAAGATAATTCCGCGATAAGTACAACATCTTTAGTGTATCGTTGCGTTAAATTATATTACTGTAGCAATGTAATAATCATTAAAGTTTCCAAGCTACACGATTCTTAATGATTCATGAAATTATCATTTACGATGTTCTCCAGGTATATAAAACGTTACCGACTCTTATAAAACCTACCTCTTTACACAATCACATTTCATCACTCGCTCTACCCATTCAATGCCAAATTTGAACTCATTTTAATTTACTCCTCCTTTAAAAAGCCACTCCGAGTTTAAAGGAGAGTCATAGAATAAATATTCTACATTCATCTCAAAAAAACATAAATCACCGAATCAATCATCTTTGCCACCTAAAGATTCCTCTTTTTCAAACAACTTATTTTATTTATGAACACTAGAACGACCAAGCAAGTCAAAGTAACTTGTTCACATTTTTTTCCAAAAATTCCCTAAGTTTACAGGAGAGTCCTATGCTAGAAATTCTAAGTTGATCTTATAAAACACATTACGAGACCGATCATATTTTCCACCCCTTGATTCCTCTTCTTCCAAATTACTTATTTAATATATTTAATTGAAATAAATTTAACGTCGGTTGTTCTAGTGTTAAAATAAGAAAGATTTAACGCCAGTAGCCCTAATGTTAACTACTACAAATACCGAGCTCCTAAAATAAGCTTTGAATATACCTAAGAGTCTACCTATACTATCAATCCACACATACAACAATTAGTAACTAAACTGAGATGAACACACGAAGCTAAATACATATGAATTTCTCAGCAACAGCAATCATCAGCTCACCCCAAGTAAGAGAGTATTTCATCAGAAGTAACAGCAACTTTGACCTGTTCACCCTAAGGCTTACAACCAGAAGCATTCATTAGTCAAAGGGTTAAAAAGGCTACAAAACAAACCATCCCTCATAGTCATACCAACAGCAGTCATCAACGTAAGAAAGCAAAGATCGTGCAAACAGTAGCACCGATTTCTTCATCAACCTTACGCCTGCGAATTCGCCACGATAAAGATTAATTAATGACGGTAGACAGAGGCAGCGTACCGCGCGGCCGAGGTGAAAATTATTCATTCGAGCGAAAGTTTATCATGGCACTTTACGCGCGTGCACGCACGCCGTTTATCGCGATATAACGGCTCTATCGCGATTAACGTCGTTGCTCGCCGTGCGATATTACGCAGCCACGATTCGATCCTCCGAGAGAGGGACAGCCGGATACTGATATCACCATGAGGAGGAGGCGGAGAGTCGAAACATTATCAGAGACCGCTATCGTTTGCCCATGCGATCCCAATTTCGCGATAGCATCGATCCTAGTGCCGTGACCCTTAACCCAACGAGGGTTATCTCTTTGCGTGAACGAATTCTAAAGTACTTAGGACTTGATTTTTCCAAATTCCTTTCATTAAGATAGGTAACAGTCAGGTTTCTTAGATCAATTCGTTATTTATAGGATGGTCAATTTATTGAGGATTTTAAAAGTTACTGATTTCAGAATTATTTTGATGTTTGCTAATTTGTATTTGTTGATACAATTTCTAAGCTTGAGAGGTGGAATTTTCTGTTAGATTGAAATTAGGATATTGGAATTTTTTGTCGTGTTGCTTTGACTTACTGAAATAAATGGCAATTTCGAATGGATGATTTTGGTGGAAGAGTATTTTACGATAATTGGTGTGGTGAGAGGAATTTTCTTGAAGGAAATGTATGTCGTAATGTTATTTTTGTGCATGTTTAATTTGGGTGATAGGCACGGTACTGTAGGTAGTTCTTATCAGAGAAATCATACATTTAACGATTTTGGTTTCCTCTCGCAGTGTTATCATGAGGTAATATTGCACAATGTCTGATATCATTTCTAATTTCATAACACTCATTAGTAAAAGAACTTAATGAACAGTTGCGTTATACTTAGGCTTCTACAAATTTTACATTTCCTATATAACTACGAATTCAGATTTACTTTCCTTCAACGATTTCATAAACTACCCAATAATACTAATATTCCCAATCAAATCAATTAACTTGGCATTAAGCGCTTCATTAACATAAAATTTACGATCGCTAAATCTAGCGTATTTAAATATATTAAATAAGTACTTTGAAAACTGATCAAGCGGAAAATAATACGATCAGTTAAGTAACTTGTTTATTACAAGACACATATAAAATATTTGTTGTACTCTATAAATTTGAGAAATATTTTGAAAAATGTGGCAACCCGACAATTTGTGTTGATCTATCATCTGTGAAATCTAAATTAATACAAATATTATCAAAGGGCATTTAAAAATCGCGATATCTATATTAGTTTGTTCTATATCATTGTCAACGTTGAAATTCCTGGGCAGAATGTCTTTTACTCGACACGCGATCAACGAGAACATCGGCACACTGGGACTTTCGCGCGTGAAAGATCGCATTCGCGACTTTCCACGGCAGTCAACGATCGCGTAGGAGCGAGGGACCGATGATCTTTTTCAATAACACCTACCGAGTCTTCTTGCGCAATGTCAGTAACAGATCGGATTGATTTCTCAACGTTGAAAGGTGGTTCGAGTTCGCGTTTGCATTCGCTAAACGATGCAACGTCGTGTGCGCGCATTTGGTGCTTGTCTTCGGAGTAACTCAGTCGTCGAGAGTAATTATTTACGCTAGACATGTTAATTTATGGTTGCCCATAATTCCTCCACCCTTTTTTTCCACCGTCAATGTAAACGCTGATGCAGGTTTGCGGTTAGTCGCGTGCAGTTTGATACATTGCTCGAAATGCAACGGAGATCGACGAAGCCGATCGCGGCCTCAGAAATATGCAAGATCTTTCACGATGCATCATCGGCAATAGTGTTTGAAGATTGATTGAAACGACTGTGATGATTTTATGTCATTGTAAAAATTATGGCAGATTTTAATTTATAGCTTGTACTGAATTAGTTTTGTATCTAGGAAATTATTAATACTTTACGATACGAATTAATTTGACAATGTCTTCTAAGGGGAATAAATTGGAGGAATTTTTGCAATTGTTTATTAATTTTGTCAAACGATAACTGTAGAGCCTGGGGAATGTTTAACACGTTGACTGCCATGGGGGTAACCGATAAGCGGCACTATAGAACTCAATAAAATTTTATATAACTCTTAAATTACAATATTTATGAATATTTTAAGATATTGAATATCTTCCTATCAGTGTCTTTAAAGTTTCTGATTTGTAAAGATGAAGCCTTAAAGATTCGATTAAATATCCTGATAAAAAAAGCTTCGCTTCAACAGAAATGACGAAACTGACGAAATACCGGTGGAAAACAATACGAATCTAAACTATAAATTAAAATATTCAAAACATCTAAATTACTCGTAATTATATAATTATTAAACTTTCTTTTTAGATATTTCTAGTTCCTAACTTTTAATTTCATATTAATACAGTCGGAATTAGAACTTCAGCGAAAACTAACGATAAAGAAAATATATCTGGTGTTTAGGTCGTTGAAGAGATGAATTTCAGGTGAAAAATTCTAGTTTTAATAAAACCTGGTAGAAACCTGAAGCTCGTCAGGAGAAGTGAAAAGCACTTTTTTTCTCACTGAAAGGATTTCAGTTTAAGAAGCTGTCCACAAAGTTTGCTGGATTTTCAGTTTAACGTAGCTAGTCAAGTGTAAGCGATAGAAAAAGTTTGTATCGTTTTTAATTTTTTATTTAGACATTTTTTTTCAACAGACCCTTTTTAACTACAACCTTATCGGATTTTATTCTGAGAAACGTGTTAGCAACTTTTTCTGCTTTTTATAATATCGGAAAAATTGTACTTTGTAATCCGGCATTTTGTAATTAAATTGGGAACGTGTGTAAGTTTATTAATAAATACCGTCGTTTTCGCGCGAACAGAGTGTAAATGAAGATCGATACTTGAGCAACAACGTCTCCTTGTTACATCTAATGTGAATTGCATTCGCGAATCTCTCCTGATTGCTCGCCAAGTGAAATTGCTAGACGAGCCACGTAGCAGTTAAAGAAAACTAACGTGACTACTAAATTTAACACACTCTTTTTTTCGAAAATTTAACTTTCATAAGAACTTTATAATCATTGAATTCATAGAGTAATTAATTATCAAATAATCTTGCTACTTACGTCCCTGCTAATAACTAATTTACTATATCATGTATCCTATAAAATGTTGAAGGAGTACAACAAATTAGCACGTTTTCATTCATGGTGAATTTGGAGATCTAATGGTCATCTAATATTTCTAATTTTATCAAATATAATGTAAGCTAATTACGAGAAATTATAATATCTCGATCGAAATGTACTTACATTCAGATTTACAATCTATGTATTTTAATTTACAGTATATAAATGGCATATGATCATTTCTGTGCATAATAATAATAACGTGTTTTATGATAATGAGAATATCGAGCTTGTGTGACGTTGATTATACACGCATGTAGCTAACGCGCTCTATTTAATCACTTGCACGTTGCAGCATCGCTGAGAAAAATCTGCAAGCATCTAAAAGATTATATCTATAAAAATCTACATACAAAAAAGTCCTCCACAAACTTTGATCTCTTTTATAAAAAAAAAAAATTCAAAGTACACATCTGAAATTCTCAACTTTATTTTCCTATTTAACTTGAATAAATTTCAAACATCCACTGCCGTATTGAAAAAAGTATCGTCAAAGAGTAACAGATATCCAGGCATAATCCTTAATTGAATCTCAAAGATCGTCGCTAATTTCCTCGAGTTCTCGCGAAGCCAGAAAGTGCACTGAGCGCATCTAATATTTCTCGCGAGCTCGTAGAAAAAACATCTCGGTAGCGCGGTTAATTGGCATGTCAGAGAGACATTAACGTAATTAAGATACTGGACGATAAATTTTCCGTTGGTCTGCGTCGAGTTTTACCGACGCGGCTAATTGACGTGTTCGAGATACATGCCCATTATAATTGTAAAGAAAGAAGGAGATTTTCGTCAAGATTCTTTATCAAAAAGCGAGACGATGCCGGCTGTTTATGGTATTACAAACGGGATGTTTTGTTGAGTGTTTATAATGCGTGCAAACCGGGTAAATCGACTTCCTTATCGAGCGAACGAACGAGAAATCGACGATGGTCTACGCTTTCTCAGTTTCCTAGCACATGACTTTGTCTCTTTGCCTTTGACTTTGTCTCTATTAGATAAAACTATGATCAATGTTTGTTATGTTATTGGTGATTATTTGGAAGTGATAACAACTTGATTCGATGTGAAATCGATTTATCTGAGGTCACTGTAATATTGCGGTTATCTTTGAATACATGCAGTTTTGTTATATTTTGCACACGGGGGAGGAAGTAAATGAATTTTTCTAGAATCGACCCGTGGAATACGCTGAGTTTGACATAATGTGAAAGACAATCCGAAATTTACTATTCGTGAAAAGGTTTATTAAGTTTTATTCATTATTTTCCGTTTCTACGTGTTTTGTTTATAATCATGATAAAAATAGCGTAATTTTCCTTGATATTTGAAATTCTATTGAAACTTCTAGAATAGAAGTAGAGAAGGTTGTAGGAGCTTCTAATGATAGAAAGAGTCATCTGTTTATCGGTTATGAATTAGCGCCGATGTCTGCAGCAGTTGCGAATTTGTCATTCGCAAGTTACACCGTGTTTGACCGCGAGTGTTCTATTTTTGTCGGGTCGATAAATAAATTGCATTACGATGCGTAACAAACCGCGCATTTTGCCAAGATTCCAGCCAAGGAATATAGTTACCTCGAGTTTCCACGATTACGTACACATCGCACGTTGCAAATTTCGAGAGGTTGTTGTCGCGTCTTGCTAAACAAGAGTTCTATCGTGAATGATTGATTTGATTTTTATCACGTAACTTATTTCTGTTGCACGAACGTGTCGGAAATTGAAAGGTGCAAAATAGTTGAGTAATTTATAGCACTTGAACGTCAGGTTGAAAATTTATCAGAGGTTGTAACACATATTTAGGCTAAACTTTGCACTTCAATTATTTTTGGACCTGAATCCTAGCCAATTTTAAATTGAATGCATGTGCACTTTATCGTCTACTCATACTATTGAAACGGATGCATTTCTTTTATTGTATTTCTAGATAATGAGAATTCAAATGAGTGTAACTTTAAATAACTTCATTATTAACTTCAAACTTGTAGCAATATTTTTGTAAGATGGAAGAGGGACTTTGAGGAAACTTAAACAATTTGTGTACTAAGAATAGAGAACTGAAAATACGCCAGAATCATGTGAATGTAATAATACTAATAATCACTCGTCCGAGTAAATTACTGAACAAGCAGTGAAAATAATAAATTTGCTCCTCCGTATTACACATTCAGAAAATAGGAATATTCAATTCCACTCAAACTACTTGTTCAAAGATAATTAAAACAGTATCAATCAAATTTTCAAATTATTTTCAAATTTCCCAAAAGAAATAACCTAACACGAAATTTATTAATTGACCCTAAAGCTACAAACTTCTCTCCAAATTGTCCATAATCTAAAAATATTCCACTTTGCCAAGCTTCTCATTTTTGCAAACTTCCCCTAGAAAAATTAGTTCAAAAATTCTTCTATCAATATTAACACTAGAACGACTGACGTTAAATTTATTACATTTAAATATATTAAATAAGAACTTTGGAAGAAGAGGAATCAAGGGGTGGAAAATATGATCGGTTTGGTAATCTGTGTTTTATAAGATCAACTTAGAATTTCTAGTCTAGGACTCTCCTGCAAACTTAGGGAATTTTTTGAAAAAAATGTGAACAAGTCATTTTGACTTGCTTCGTCGTTCTAGTGTTAACAATGGAAAAAAAAGCAAAAAAAATTATTAATTTATCAAATTAAAACCTGCACATTTATGATTCCTACAAACGGTTTGAAAGTTACGGATACCTTCTACATATATCACAAAAAAAGGTTGATTGATCGCGAGAAAATAGACTCCTAGCAGAAGATCACAGCATGAATTTCCCTATCGACGTCCCATCGATCGGAAATCGATCCGGGGTGAAATATGCGGAAAGTATCCGGGTTACATGATGCAGCATGGCGCGAGAGAAGGCCGACTAGGTTGGAGCTCAATTGTTAGAGCTCCACTTGGCAATGGTGCCGGAGTTTTTGCTCCGAATATAAAATTAGGTCTGTTCGGGCCGTGCTAGCACGCGGGCCGGGATTTCGGAGAGCAGTGGACGCAAATAGATCAACGTTAGAATGCGGCACGTCTTATTCACACTTACGTAAACAGGTCTCGAGAACGCGACGCTTTGGATGAGGTCATCACAATAGTAGCTACGAAAAAGGACGCGACGTTCGCCAGATAGCAAAATCTATGGTAAAATCGTTCATACTAACATCAAGGTTTCTAATATTAACCTTAGATGTTCCTAATATTAGATTGACTTTAGAAATGTACAATTCCCAATGTCGTGGATCCTCTTGAAACGAATAATTCAAAAGTGTTGAATTTCGATTAGCATACATAAAAGTACATATTTCAGGCTAAGTTTTCAATGGAGGAAAATAGTTTGAAATGGAATTTCGAGGTTGGAAGATTTGGAAGTTAATTAACCCGTTGTCAGGAAAATTAAGAAACGTTAATTTTCGTGACAACATTTGAAGATAGAACGGACAGTTTCCAGAAGTATAAGTTAATTAATTGAACGTGTAATGTCGTAATTTGTAATGATATAGAGAACACTTTTGTTCTCAAAATACTGTATGCTGACCTGAAAAGAATTGTTGTTAAAATAACAAAATATCAGTACAAATTAGGCTTCAAGTGTAAACATCATAAATCACGGGCAATTATAAACATTCTAAACACAGTGACGCAAAAAATACGACGAAATATAGGATATGGATACAACTTAAAGGCTAAACAATTCATTTTTATTTATTCACAATTATCTTTCTAAATTACATAACAACCTGCGAATAGAATAAATGAAACAGTATATTCAAGAGACAGGTAATTATACGATGAACCACCAAAGTCCAAAGCTTGCTCAGCGAAGAAGTTCTCCATCGATATCGATTTGAAGACGAAGAATTATCAAGTGAGAGAAAGAATTATCAACTTATTTCAATAATTTCAATAAATATGTTATCAGAATCGTGATTCTAAGCCCCTTTTCCTAAACATGTAGCCCTCGCTCGGCTTTGATTTTCAAGATATTGGCAAAAAACTTTTGCTATCTCAACATTAAATTTTCCCTATACCTGCACGTCTATGAAAACATGTGCGTTAACCCGATTTAGTCGCTCATCTATTGTTCCTACAAGTTTTTATAACCCAGAAGAATTGTGTATAACGGGATACATGTCAGCGAAGAGTTTGGTTTAATTTAGGTATTTGCAAAGAAAAATCAATTAATATTGGTTGGGCATAGTTTTAGGAAAGAACCACCGCTAGGTCGCCTGACTAAACATTGGAATTATATTTATTACACATCCTTGTATTATAAATTATAAGATACATTTTCGACAAGTTCACCGATTATAAAGAGCCTTTGGAAGTTGCTGCAGAAACAGTAGATAAGCAGCAGCATTGTACCGACATACACGTTACCACAGACGTGCATGCATAGGCAAAATTCAATGTTTTTTGACAACATTTCGTAAACAATTCGAGAAAGTCGAGCTGAGGTTACATATACAAAAAAAGTTGTTTAGAATTATGATTTTGACAACTTATCCAAAAACTATCGGAATCAGCGGAACAGACCATAATATGAATATCAAAAGATAATGATACATGCTATTAATTGTTTCTATAGATTTTCTTGATTAATTACGCAACAAACATAATTAATGTATTGGAAAGAAGGCCGATATAAGCATCAAATATCTCCTGTAATCCCCTATTTGGACAAAGCCTCGTGACCTGTCAGTTTCGAAGAATCAACGATGTTAAATTTATCCTCGTAGTGTAATACAAGCATCGTAAGACGACCATGAAAAGGACGAACAGCCAAGCTCGAGTCACCTTGTTGACGTTAAACGACCCTCGCGGTCCAAAACAGCACGCTCAATGCACGGTCAAACAATATGCTTATTGTTAGTCGTACGATGTACTCAATTGCGTCATACGCATTTACTCTAAGCGATCCTTTTAAATACGTTTAGCACTAGAACTACGAGCAACTGTTATATTGAAAAAATAGTAAATAAATAAAACCTTCTTCTTGAAAAGAAGAAGAATCAATCGGTACGAAAGATGCTCCCATAGTTAATTAATTGGTTACAAAATACACGTAGAATATCTACTGTACTGTTTCTCTACAAATCTAAAGTATATCTAGAAATAATAGGACTCTGTCAATTCGACAGAGCTTTTTCATTGTTTTAGTGCTGGCGGTATGTTTGCATAGAGGGCGTTCAGATCGAGCAACGAACTACGAATATGCCGGTTCATGGATTCACGGATAAAAAGTCAAAAAGTACCTGGTAGTTGCAATTAGACGTTGTTGAAACTCGATGGTATCGCCAGATGTGTTAGATATAGGCAGATGAAGGTGGAGTCTCTTACTTGAAGAACGCAAAAGAGATGGGGCATCAGTGGTGTCTTTCGGTGGTAGGCAGGCCCAACGTCGAGAGAGGATGGCGATTTGTAGTAGAATCGTTGACATGTGTTGTCATCTTCGTCGGAAATGTCAACTCGCGGAAGAATTGGCACCGTGGAATTGACACAATAGGATATTTAGATCAATCGCGTAACGTAATTTGAACAAAACTATTAATTATTCGAGCACTAACGCGCACGCACCGTCTGACTCGACGCCATGACAGTTTCTGCCGTAAGGACTAGGAAGGAGTGCGCAATAGGCGGCGGCGCAGTAAATCTCTGGTCGGCGCATGCGCATGATTCCATCTGAATTGGAGTAAAGGATATCATTTTTAAAGGAATTATATGGAATAAAAAGTGAAAAATAATTTTAGTAATCGAAAGAGGAGAGTAATTAGGTGTATAGGAATTAATATCTTTAATTATGCATATGAGATTTACGTAATAATTGTCAGTAAAAGGGAACATTCATTCCTGAGATGCTCATGCTTTGATTTATCGATGAATTTACATTTGAATTGTAACTCGAAATTAATATTTGTAAAATTGCTGGACTATTTTCATTATTACATTTACATTTCACGTAAACTTCACGGCGCTCTAAACATAAATCGCATATAAAATAAACATCTGACAACTGCAAACTCGTCATGTTCTCATTGAATACACACGAATATTAACTACATTGTCGTCTCCGTTATTAGCAATTATTTTTCCAAGTTTCACTAGCTCTTTGACCCAACTAAGACGACGAATTATATAAAAAATGATCTCAGGAACAAATACAATTTTTATATCCAATATTATTTATCCCAATAAAAATTGTCCAACCTGTACAAATATTCTGTCAGCATCGATCACAAGAATTACTTACCACAGAATAACAGGGGACTTACGATCGTCGCGATGCACAGGCATTTTGCAAAATTGAACGCTTTTAGGGGATGATCGTACGTCGATGGGGAATTTTAACGCAGGAACTTTCCTCTCGTAAATAATGCGAAAGTAGTCGAAAGTTGGGGTTTATAGAGCTCGCTACTACGCCTTCGATGCAGGGGTGCGTCCATTGCATGAGAAGAAGGTATCGATCGCACCCTGTCTTGGTGGCGTTTTATTTTTCTCCTCATTCTTTGAGTCGTCTTCGCCATGGGGGTGCGCAAGACGTACCAAGATACGTCGGTTTAATTTAATCGTCATTTCTAAGTAATTTCGGGATAACTTCTGTATAATTTCTTACATAGTATTACGAAAACAAAAGATCACTTTTGTGTTACCTAGTATCAGAAAAATATCCTAGAAAATAAGAGAATTTGAACTTTATCGCATTTATTGTGAATCTAGATTCTCTTTTTCCCTTTTTATCTTCGAAATCGGTCGGAAAAATTGCAACTAATAAATTCTTTCTTATTTTATGCCCAAAACGTGTAAGTTTCACCAGGTGCATCGGACATGTTCTCGTTCCGAATATTTCTACGAAACTAATCCGGGTTAGAGCGTCCTGGCCGAAGTTATTACATTTTGCTCGCCGCAAATCTCGATTTACGAGGTCGGATCTAGATATCGGTGAGATATCGGGTATGTCGAAATCCTTCCCTTTCCCTCGTAACTTCTCATTCTTCTCCCAAGGGTTAACTTCACCGAAGACAACTAACGCCATCGATAACTTTTTATTTTCTCCCGTGGAAGAATTATTCCCTTGAATCATTTTCTCGTAGTCGAAAAACCCATCGAGATTAACACTTTGAACGCTACTTTCATCACTTTTACCGAAGAGAAACTTTTCTATTAAAATTACATCTTTACATAGCAGAAAGCTTAGAGACACCCATAGAGATATATACAGCAGGACTTTGCCTTTATAATGCCAATATTGAAATATGGAATGTATTAGAAAATTTGTAAATATTACAATTCAAAAGATATATAAAATTCCATCGAATTTAATAACACCGGTCACAGGTGACCCGCATGTTCGAAGTGTTAAACTGAAAATCACCAATCTATCCAACATTCGAAAACTTTCCAAAAGTATGAATTCTACTTATCATCGTTTTATATAATATAAAAAAATACTCAGTTCATGCAGAACCTTATGCAAAGTAAAACTATCAATTTCAACGTTCGCTGAGATTAAAGCGTGCTTAATTAAAAATTGATTCTCGTAGCACGGAATTTGCTTTACTGAAAGAAGAGAGAAAAAAAAATAGAGGAATCCCCAAGAATCCTTTCCACTTCGAGATATCATCGGAACTTGCGCATCTTCCTCGTATTTCCACCGACTCTCCCGAGAATAACATCAGCTCGCCGTCTGCAAATTACTTTTCACTTCCATTCTCGCTTTATCAGAAGTTCGTCCCCGAATCCCGAGAAACGAACTCCGTTGGTTATCGTTGAGATACGGCCACGTTGAAACCCTTTTCCTTCCCTCATGCCTTCTCGTTCCTTCGATAGAAACCACCCTCTCTTCTTCTACGACCCCTTCCATCCTCTACTTGCCGGGGGTAGCTGCTTTCTATCGATCACTCCGCCCACATCCTTTCCTTCCGCTTTTCGCAATGGAAATCGCGGACTTCTTTTGCAGCACTCGAAAGAGCTCGCTTTATCGGATACGCCCTCAAAGGGTTTTCCCGAAACGCGTTTAAAACTGCCGACCCCATAAGCAAGCCATGGAACAACCCTTTGCTCGACACCCGGTGAAAAGATCCTTTCAAATCCTTCGTCTCATCCTCTCCAAAGAAGATTCTGTTGTTTCTTAGCCTACTGCAGGAAAGTTGGAAGTTTCCTTGAAAACGAAGCAATTTAAGTAATTTACGGAGAAGAATTAAGTATTTATTTATCGGTCCAATTATCGATGAAAGTTTCTCTTTGATTCGGGGGAAGTTTTAGAAAATTCTTCGTATATTTTTCAGATTAAACGTTCAAGATTCTACGGGACTTTGAAAAGAGCTCGCTTTATCGGATACGCCCTCAAAGGGTTTTCCCGAAACGCGTTTAAAACTGCCGACCCCATAAGCAAGCCATGGAACAACCCTTTGCTCGACACCCGGTGAAAAGATCCTTTCAAATCCTTCGTCTCATCCTCTCCAAAGAAGATTCTGTTGTTTCTTCGCCTACTGCAGGAAAGTTGGAAGTTTCCTTGAAAACGAAGCAATTTAAGTAATTTACGGAGAAGAATTAAGTATTTATTTATCGGTCCAATTATCGATGAAAGTTTCTCTTTGATTCGGGGGAAGTTTTAGAAAATTCTTCGTATATTTTTCAGATTAAACGTTCAAGATTCTACGGGACTTTGAAAAGAGCTCGCTTTATCGGATACGCCCTCAAAGGGTTTTTCCCCGAAACACGACTAAAACTGCCAACCTCCTGTGCAAAACCGCGCAGCAACCCTTTACTTGATACCCGACGAAGTGATCCGCCTTTCACCCCCGTGTCGAGAGGAAGGGCTTGTTGTTTTGCAAGGCAAGGTATACTTGGGGTAACTTTGAAGTTTCTTTGAAAAGCGGTAATTGAAGTAATTGAAGGAGGATGAAGGGTAGGAGTTATTTTCAGGGGGTAATTCTTGATCGGAGTTTCTTACCGGAAGATATTATTATAAGGAATCTATAGTAGGGATGAAGTTGAAGGCGTGAACATTAATTTACTAGGTTTGTTTTCAAATTTCCGTAACTTCTAGAAAATTATACTTAACCCCTTGCCCTACGGTTTCTCTTCTGTCTGGGCGTGCAATTGCTTAAAATTAATTCCACAAATCAAAAGTTCTCACTGATATCCGATATTTTAAATAACTGAACGTAATATTAATAGTGTAGAAATAATGAGACCACTTCATAACCGGCTAAGATTTTCAATTTAATAATTTTTGAAAGACTTCAAAATTCTCCTATTACATTTTCCACGCCGCGAGTAACACACATTGTTTTAGACTAACGGGTTAAATTATTAATTTAATATATCATAAAGGGGACTATAATCATTTGAAATGAATACCAAGAATAAAAATTGTATGAATCCTAGACGAAATGAAGTGGTAGTGGAATCTATAAAATACAAATTGAAAGAGATAAAAGAAATTCTTAGAAATACTGAGCTAAATATTTTCAAGGTCGAATAGTTCAAGAATTCATGATTGTTCGAAGCTATTTTTATCAAATCCACCCTTTAGAGGTTTTCCTGAGATACGTCGCAAATTGCCTACACTCTGCGTAAACCAGGAGGCAACCTTTGACCGACACCCAATGGAACGATCTACTTTTCATCCCTTTAACGAAGGGGAGGGTCCGTTGTTTCGTAAACCTCGACTACTTGGGAAAACTTGGGAGTTCCTTTGAAAAGCGGTGATTGAAGTAATTGAGCGGTAGAGAAGGATACCAGTCATTAATCGGTGTAGTTATTCAAGTTTTTCTTCGAATTCCATCTAACTTGGTTAAAGACAATAATTTATTGCGATCCTAATTCCATCCTCCGTAAATTAACTTAACGATTGAAATGGTTAATCTAATTTCTCTCGTACGATACATAGATACTGAAGAGCGGAAAATGATTTATTGATAGAGAAACTCTTTGTTAATCCCTGCAAAAACTTTTCACGGAATTATCGTATCGATGTTTACCATTGCATATCGCGGTTTTAGATATGGTTGAAGATAGGAATGATTGCACGTTCTTTTATGCTTGACAGAAAAAGTTCTAAGCATCCTTCAGCCTTAGCTTGTTCCCTCAGAGGAACTTTCCAATGTTCAATGTTAGTTTAACTGACGTAACAATAATATAAAAAATGAAAGTAGATTTTTACACTGCCAACAAGTTCTTTGTGCTTACTTATGTTAGAAAGAAACTGTAGAATTTTAAAAAAATTGTATATGGACAAAAAAGTCCTTCCTGCAGGATTCAGCTGGCAATGAAAAGCAAAGAAACATCATTAATGGAAATGATGGAGTTAACACGAGAAGATTGCGCAACTGAATCATTAATCCATGAGTTCCAAGATTTTTCATCGACTGTTTTCCTTCCAATGCATTCCCTTCTGTGAAGATCGATGCTACTTTTTTTTTCTATTTCTGTTTGAAATTTTATCAGCAAATTATCAAGCAGAATAGTGATGTTTCTCAACTGTTTCCTGTAATAACTACGAACGATAAGATGAAGTAATTCTCGGTGGGATTTCCCAAGTGTCCTGTCTCGACTGTTCCCTCGATTGCAGCCACACTGTTACTCGCCTTGCGGAGCTATTTCAAACGATGGTAATGGTCGTCCCCGTAATTGATAATATTTTAGAGAATGCGGAGACGTTGTGCTTCCATTAAAGTTTCTCTGCTTTCACGATTATGTAAATTTCATACGTTAAATTTAACGTTTATACATTCTTTCCCTGATAACTCCGGGGTGTAGCTTGGACGAGGCGATTTTCTATCAAATTAAATATATAATTAGACTCGAATAGCTGTACTTTCAAATAGCAAAATGAATTTTCACTCCGTTGGTCTCTTATTTTGTCAGATGCGGTGCAATTACAAATTCCTTTCTTGCAGAAAAACTTCAATCTCTTTGGAAAGATATATATATATATTTTTTTTAATCGTACAATCATCAACGATTTAAAGAAAATATTTATTTCACCGGTTCTTTTTATTTCCTCGAGGCCAACATTGAACTCATGACAGAAGAATAAAATTATGCTTATAAAAGACTCGATAAAAATTCCGCAAATCACTTTCTGCACCCATTGGAAACATTGATCCTTAACGTATCGACTAAAACGTCATGTCACGGTAATAATTTTCAACGTGTCCGCACGGAAAGAATGAGAATCTTTTACTTCATAAATTTTAATTACTCCCTCGGAACGACAAAGAGAAGGAAAACAATGTGGAAAACACGCGGAGAATAATTAAAAGACCACACTAATGAATGCCGCTCGTTTCCTTCGAAACAACGCAGTTGAAAGTCCAAACGTCGAGGGATTCCATGGATATCGCTAAAATGTCGAAACCAACGATATTTCGAAGCGAATAAGAGAGAGAGAAAGAAGAAAGAAAAAAAAAGAAGAAAGGCGAAACGTTCGACGATTTGTCGAAACGCTCGTCGTGATTGCCACTTTTGGACGATAGAACGGAAAAGTACGTTATCCCGGTGCTCGACGTATAACGATGAAATGGATTATAAAGTTGCCAGCCGATGACTCGATCGCTGAAGTCACCACGGAAGAAAGTATGAAATAACGGAGATTCCTTAGATCGTCTGGAGCAAGCTCTGAAGATGACAACCGGCCGTATTTTCCCGGATAATGGTCCTGGCCTTTCTTCTTCTCTCTTTTATCCACCATCCTTCCATCCTTCGTTTCCCGATACTCTCTTCTCATCCAATACTCTCTTTTTAGCCATTAACCTTCTCTACCTCCTGGCGATTCAAACGTTTTCTGCAGACGACGAAATTATCGAGCAACGGCGCGCACATTTTCCTTCCGCATCCGTCAGTGCCGTCGTAAATTCCAAACGGGAGGTTCGCTTCGATTTGCACGAAAATTCGCTTTCTCACCTTTTTTTTCTTTAATCGTGTCGCTTCTTATCTTTGCCTTTTACGATTCCACGTGGAATCAACGTTAAATGTTTTAACGACGATGGTTTCTGGGTCGATTCGCGATTGAAGAGTGTCGCGATGTTCATCGACGTCGTGCTTTTTTTCTTCTGAATTTGCAATGTGTGAGTTTACGTGTATACACGATAAATTCACACTATCGGTCAGCCGTGATAGGAAACCTCGTGATAACGACGTAACAGGTGTCAAAGTATCGAGGGGAATCACTTTTGTGTCTTGTTATCAGCGTGGAAGAGTTTGATAACACGATGCGCCGTGGTGTTTTTCTCTGACGATTCGAAAGAATTTTTTTCAACTATTAAAACGAGCGTGACGTTGCGACATGATTCTTGTGGTTTGTAATTAACAGAGAATTTTATTTCGAAAGATCTATAACGCCAGATCGTGGATGCACCAAGTGTTTTTTAATTAAGGTGTATTTTCTTCTTCTACTTAAACAATTGTAAATTTCTAATGTTAATTCTAATGCAAAAAGAATAGAAAATGGTATGAAATGTTTGAAAATTACTTGTACTTAGATATCTTTTCCAAGAAATGTGATAATGAGAAATTACAAATTTCGTAATTTGCAACAGGAAAATTCTGTTCGTTGCATCGAAAACCTTTGAATTTAAACAGTAGAAAAATAAAATGCGAAATGCAAACTGTTATACGTCGACAAAGTGCGATAAATTACGAGTCTTAAAGTTTCTTTACATCGTAAAGATGCATGAAATTGATTAAAAACATGACAATCATGCGAACTTGTGACGCACGTACCTCAGAATTTACTTCGTAGCGTCGATCCAAGACGTTTGACGTAATTTCCCGTTCTCCTGAATTTTCGCATTTTCGACGGTTTCACGACATGTGAGAACCATGTGAAATGAATGCGATAGTATCGCAAACACGCCGGAATCACACGTGCATCGTAATGAGGAAAACAACGAATGGAGTGCATCAAACTTGACCTCCGCGTTGGCTTTCTCCCGGCATTTAATTAACCGTAGTTTTGGTCTCGGCGTTTTACTCAGGTGCGAATGACACGCGAAAACGTTTAGACCGTGGGTAAGAGGAAACGATTTTCTTTGGGATTTCTCCATTGTCGGCTTAAGAAAACGGAAACGCGGCTCTGCGTGCACCTCGTGCGGTTGAAAGGTTACCTTTCGTAGAATTCTCTGGAAAGAGGTGTAGTTAAATGTCTTTCGTTCCAACGGGATTCACTCGCAGGCAAGAATTGTAGGTGTAATTTAAAGGTTTCTTGGTAACTAATAATTGTTGGGTACTTAAGACGTTGGAAAATTATAATCCTCAAATTTACTGCTATTAATAAATCTTTTGCGTAAAAATATTGTGGCTTTGAGTAGATAGAAAATCTAGCTTAAATTCATGACGACTAATTTATTATTTATTGTGTCATACTTTAGGTTCAGACTCCACATGGAACTCCAAGTGTTCTAAGAATTTATCACAAAAGTTAAAATCAAAATAAAGAACAAGAATTAAGATAATAGAAATATTGGAAAATAATGTTCTTCGTTATTCGAGAAACTTTAAAAAAGAAAAATTAGTGATCGAAAAGGAGCACAATTATCCGATGCTCAAGAATACTGCAACATCGGCAAAATGATCACAAAGTGTCCACTCGTACGAACGAAGGGTTCCAAGACAGCAGAAAGATTCATAGACGAAAAAGCTTAAAGCTCAGGAACTAGGTCAGGTCGCTTTTCTCCCCTTATCGGTCTGCCACCCCTTAGATTTGGGGCGACATTTAATTTTAGATCATTACGCTAAGAACAATGCTTTCCCTCAAAATCTACTTTTATCATTCCATGTGCATTCGAACATTTTCTAAAATCTAGTGTATACACTGTAAAAATAAATTAAAAAATGTACCTCGTTGCAGAGAGTGCAGTTATTCTCAAACAAGAAAATTCTCCAGCATCGATCAATCGAAACAAACGAGAAAAAACTACAAAGAGAAAACGAGACATATTGAAAGCCAAAAAAGCTTAAACCCCGAGGAATTGGCCCAGGTCGCAAATCCACGAAGCGTTTCATCGCTGATCCTATTTCCCCTCGAAAAGGGGTTGCTCCCATTGGATTCGGAGCACAATTTAATTTTAGATCACTCCACTAAAAATAAGTCCCCCTCTCAAAATCTACTTCTACCATTCCAAACGTATTCTAATCTCCTCCAAAACCTCTTTACAAAAAAAATCAATAGAACAATTCCAAAATAAATAACCCTCAACAATCTCCAAACATCTGCAACTACAAATGATACAAGTATTCTTAAAAATGGAAATACTCCAAAATCAACGAATAAGAATAAACCAGAAAAAGAGATATATATTCATAGACGAAGAAGCTTAAAGTCCAAAGAATTGCCCCAGGTCGCAAATCCATGGAGCATTTCGTCGAAAGCCCTTTTTTCCCCTAAAGGGGTTGCTCCCATTCGATTTGGGGCAAAATTTAATATCAAATCACTTCGCAAAAAATAATTCCCCCTCTCAAAATCTACCTTTATCATTCCAAACTTATTCTAATCTCCTTCAAAACATCGTTCCTCCAAAAATCACACCAAAAATCTCTAAAATAATCCTCAACAATCTCCAAGTATGAAAGATCTCCAGCTACAACCGGTTCAATTACTCTCAAAGATGAAGATACTCCAAGATCAATATATCAGAATAAAGCAGAGAAAAAGAGATATATTCATAGATGAAAAAGCTTAAAGCCTAATTGCCCCAGGTCGCAAATCCATGGATCATTTCGTCGAAAGCCCTTTTTTCCCCTAAACGGGTTGTTCCCATTGGATTTGGGGCAAAATTTAATATCAAATCACTTCGCAAAAAATAATTTCCCCTCTGGAAATCTACCTTTATCATTCCAAACTTATTCTAATCTCCTCCGAAACATCTTTTGTCCAAGAACCATACAACATTTCCAAAATAATCCTCAACAATCTCCAAGTACCTATAAAAGATCTCCAGCTGCAACCGGTACAATTATTCTCAAAGATGAAGATACTCCAAGATCAATGAATCAGAATAAAGCAGAGAAAAAGAGATATATTCATAGATGAAAAAGCTTAAAGCCTAATTGCCCCAGGTCGCAAATCCATGGATCATTTCGTCGAAAGCCCTTTTTACCCCTAAACGGGTTGTTCCCATTGGATTTGGGGCAAAATTTAATATCAAATCATTTCGCTAAAAATAATTCCCCCTCTCAAAATCTACCTTTATCATTCCAAACGTATTCTAATCTCCTTCAAAACATCTTCCGTCCAAAAATCATATAAAATTTCCAAAATAATCCTCAACAATCTCCAAGTATGAAAGATCTCCAGCTACACCCGGTTCAATTACTCTCAAAGATGAAGAAACTCCAAGATCAATGAGTCAGAATAAAGCAGAGAAAAAGAGATATATTCATAGATGAAAAAGCTTAAAGCCTAAAGAATTGGCCCAGGTCGCAAATCCATGGAGCATTTCGTCGATGGCCCTTTTTTCCCCCTTTGGAAACGGGTGGATCCCGTTGGATTTGGGGCGCTATTTAAATGGAGGCTTATAGGGCAGGTCCTAGGCTCGTTATCTGGAGCAGCAGCGCTTGTGTCTGCGGAGGCTGTGTCGTATTGATCTGTCGGCTCGCTTGGCACCGCGATGGAGAACGAGAGCGCGAAGTAGGGAGGACGGTAATTTATCGCGACCCACACTCTCTGCCGATGGTCGATGAGAATTATGCCAAGCGGCGCGAATCCGATCGAAGACGCGCCCGTGGATTCTTCCTCTTGCGATTACTTCGGTCTGCCGTTTCCATCGCGAGTAATTTGCCTATTCCGAGCTGGTAATTAATTATGCTTGTTTGCGAGCCGATAGACGTCGATTCCGCCACTTCGTACTCGCGCACTCTGCGAAGCTGTGGTGTTGGTGTAACAAGTTGGACAAGTGACTTTTCAACGATGCGTTCACGCCAATTTATTTTTTTTCTGAGACGCGTAGGTGCTACCAATTGACGTCGCGGAATGTCTCGGTTTAATATTTATTACGTGATTTTTGTAATTTGATGATGAATATTCTTAAGCTTGATGTTGAACGTTTCATGTTTGTGATTGTATAGGTATTTGAAGATATTTATTGCTGTTAAGATAACTGGTGGTTTGATTAATTTTGAGGATTTTGAAATGTTTATTGGAAATAGATTCTATTGGAGTGTTGTATACTTTGAGGAAGAATGTTTGTTAAGGAATTGGAGATATTTTGAAGGTTTGTTGATTTGATTGTGTTGTAGGATGTTCATTATTGTGGGACGAATGTTGTTAAGGCAGAGATGAAATAAGTGGAATATTTTCGGACGAGTATCCAATTATTTTTGTACTTCACGAGTTTAGAGAATCTCATCGGCACGTGGATGTTGATGAAACTGAAGTCAGCAGAATAAAAAACTGCATAATTGCACGGCGAAATTAATCCTGATCCGAGTTCGTTTTGAAAACGAGATCAACATGATGTCACGCGACTCTTGCGGCACGTGTTCGAAAGTAATGTCAAGGGTTCGCGTTTGCGTGATAACCCGTGGAAGGGTTTCCGCTAACTTTAGGATTCTTCGTGACATATCAACGAAAACTTCTCCTCGATCTCTGAATATAAAAATAAATCCATTTCGCAAATTATTCTCTCTACACGACAGTTCTAATCGAGCGAAAATCTTCCCCAAATCCTGACGTCCACGTTTTCGCGATAATCAACACGAACACCTAAAGTAAAATATTCTAAATAATCAAATGTACAAAAGTGCTATTAAACTAATTTTAATTCCTCTGGGAGAACAACTTTATTAAATTAAAATATTTCTATAAAAAATGTTACCTCTTTTTCACGCAAAAATAGCACCAAGAGAAGAAAGTTTATCCTAGATTTTCAAACACAAAGATACATCACTGTTGAAAATATTCTAAATAGTCAAATCTAACAAAAAGGTATTATTAAGCTAATTTTAATTCTTCTAAGAGAATAACTTTATTAGATTAAAATATTTCTATCAAAAATTTTACCTCTTTTTTATGAAAAAATAGCCCAAAGAAAAAAAGTTTATCCTAGATTTCCAAACACAAAGATCACTGTTGAAAATTCTCCTTACAAAACGATAATTATAACGGAGTTAAGATCCATCATCAAAGTAAGCGATTTCTTGGCATCCGAATTAAATCGTTTAATGACTTCGAGGGAAAGAATTTCACGGAGCAAGTGGAGTCACGTCCATCGATCGTGGAACTATCCCAAAATGAAATACCGCAACGCGGTTAATGCGCCAAAAAGGTGTTGGCGAAGGCCGCGCGACTTGTAAATTAGTATATACGTATATATTTGTTTATGCGACAGCAAAACGACCTTTAAAAAGCAGCCGTGACAGGCGGTTCGCGCACGTGAGCACCGTGATTTGTTGTATAACCGGTCGTCGTTACGTAACGCGATTCTGCACGGTTTCCTCTCCCGTCTGCCATATATTCATTGTCAGAGTGGAGTAATCAGAGAGTTGCCACTGACAGACGAGAAATCGTCTTCCACCGATTGTCGATAGGTTCGATGAATCGAGAATAAGCCACATGATTCTTTGTTCTTTTTCGTATCGCGATCGGAAGTCGAATTTTGACGGGACTTTGTACGATTGTTGAGTTTATGAGTTTAATTCAAATATACGGGTAATTTCATGGAGCGATTAATGCTTCATTTTACTCGATGAGGTACGATTTATAATCTTTACTGTTTCCTATTACTTTGTACTCGTCTCAAATTTACTGATACATGGAAATTTCATACTATTATAGAACTAATGAGCAAATCAAAATGACTATTTTTTTGTAACACAGAATCGATCATGTTTTCCACCTTTTGTCTTCTCTTTCTCCAAAGTAGTTATTTAATATACTGAAATATAGTAGATTTAATGCTGGTTGTTCTAGCGTTAATGTTTCTGAACTTCAGCATGACGTGAAACTTGAAATTTCTCCTCATTGACTTTTTTCTGGAATTACTTGAAATTTTTCATTAAAACTGATATTTTTAATTAGTAAGGAGAAAAGATGGGAAAGAATAGAATCTTTATCTCAATATCATTGAGTGAACTACTACGGTATCGAAAAGGCAGGTATAATTTGAAGCAAGAGTTCACTTCTGCCGAGAACATTGTTTGAATTGCGCCCATTAAAGAAGAACTTCTTAGACAGCTCCATATTTTGGAGGGAAGACACTCTAAGTAGCACAGTTTGATTTAAACACCTTTCCACTCCAGTTACTGAAGGTAGAGACGACTGAGTTAGGTCGAGCAGCCGTGTCTTGACCCCGTTTATACCGGGTCATAATTAAATCCACTTTCCGACGCTTCTTCGCTACATGCTTCTGATCTCATTTACCGAGTGTGTACTTTTCACTCCTAACAATCTCGTAAGTCGTGATTACACTTGCGACGATCAAAACACCTGTTTTCATTAAATGATAGTTAAAAACTCGAAACAGGTCCGGTTATTAAACACAGCAATGAAATGTAATGACACCGTACAATGAATACGTTCAGGAAAAAATAACGTGTACTCTCTACAATTTTACGTGAAATAATGTCATCGTGTTACTACACGTAACCCGTATTTACTTCTTCCGAGAACAGATTCTCGTAATAGCCTCACGTGCTAATGTCGTGCTTAACGGCTTACTTAATACAAATTGTATTATTCAACAGAAATTTCCGTGAAAATCCAACTTTACACCCGATACTATCCTCTATAGATGAGCAAAGATTATCCTCCGTAACATTAATTACCTACACATACTTTGAAATATTCATACTTTCAATCACTGATGGACTATTCTTTACGAGGAGAAATTTCGCATGTCTATAAAAGCAATAATCTCTTCAACGACTCTATTAAAATACTAACACAAGCTTTACGGGGCTATTTTGGCTCATTCAAAATGTGATTACTATATAACTATATAATATACTGGTTGGTTAATTTTTTGATAATAAACATTTCGTTTGGAACTATTTTTTTTGGAAAAAACTTCAACTTCTACGATTCAAATCGGCTCACTTCAGAAAAACAGGTATATAATCAACATCTGTAAATTTACTATTCACATTGAAAATTCCTATACTATTATTTTCAAATTTGCCCATCACTGCTAAATAATACCCATCCCAAAATACTAATACTCCAAATTGTAGCTCCAGATCTTAAAAACTACCGTCACAAATAATCCAATTGATTCTCCAAACTTGTTCTGGCACTTTGAAATGCCTAGAAAGTCCAAGTAAAAAAAGAAGATGGCAGAAATTCATTTAAACTATACTTTCGAGCAACTCATCCATACTTGTGTTCCTCAATCGGTTCTCCGCTCCCCTTCGCGGACGCGCAATTATGGTTCTATCGGCAGGAACACCGGGAGCCCCCCGTGTCTATCTCGATCGAATGGGGCCACTCGATACGGCTAACGCCAGCGAAGAGCATAATTATTGCCGGGCTTCTTTTGTTCCATCGGATCGTTACGATTGTCACCGGCACACGTCGACTGACAAGGACACGTCGAGGAAATCTATATCTCGTGCGGACCAACACAGCGTGCTCCATTGACTCGGTCGGTCGAAGGACGTTCCTATGCCCCATATTCCGTTGTTCTCCTTCTACCACGTGACCTCCATTCAACGGGGGTTGGAAAATGTAAAGGGTGTTGGCGCGCACCTGCGCGACCGACCTTTCACGGTTTACCCTCGCAATTTTTCACGGGGGAAGATTGCCTTTGAATCGTGCCGCCATGCAATTCTTTCGGACAGAAAGAAGACTGTGGTGAACGGTGAAAGGGAGATGATTGCTTTGAGGGTAGTCCATGGAGGTTTGATGTTGAAAGTAGCGGTTTAACTGAATCGGAGTTTGAGGAATTACGAGCGATGTTGAAAATTCGTTTAAACGCGAGGCCACGTTTAGCGGTTACTTTCATTCCGTTGTTGTATAGACATTTCTCTACAAGTCTTATCATCGGAGGTTTCGTCGATTTGTAATCACCTAAATGAACTTAGTCGAATGGAGTTTCGTTGTGGTATTTTAAGGGGTTAATAATTAAGAAGCTCTCGTTTAATAGCCACTCAAAGTGCTTCGCGAAAGTCTCAACGAACGTCGTCTTTGAAAGCAGCACTTGGGCGATAATTACCAAGCTACGTAATCGCTTCTCCCTGTCGAAAGTTTTTGGTGAAAAGTATCGTGGTGAGAGAAGAGGCTACGAAAACGATGGCGTTTCGCAGTTACTTTGTTCCCCAGGACCGACTCGCAAGGCCGTGTATTTTTAACTTGAGAACCTTCCGGCAACCCTGCTTAGGATCAATACCTCCACCAACCCCGTCGTCGTGTACTACTGCAAGTAGAAAGGGTACACCGGCTAGCTTTAACCTACATATCCCACCTCTTCCCTCGGTCCGACGTGGAAATTTGCCGCAAACTCGAGTGTCCATCGCAACGAGTCGAGGAACATTTCGACGCCGAGAGAGATAAATTCGAACGGGAAAAAAGACAACGATGGAGATAGGATCGAGGAAAATAAGTGGAAAGTTTTATGCCTAGACTCATCGGATAGTGAGGTGTTTCAGCGGTAGAGGCATTTTTATCGTTTTGCATCGAAAGTAACTTTTTCCACTTCTGTTCAAAAACAATTTCATCAATTTTTCTTCGAAAATGTTCTCTTCTCCTAGCAAAATTAACTTTGAAATATCTTATTCTACGTTTGATATAAGAAATTAGCACGATAGTAGTCCGATGAATTAGTTATCCGTATCGATCTATTTCTCGCATTTAATTACTATGCTGAATGCTATAAAAACACCCTCAAAGATAACAGAAATGAAAATTCGAATATATTAATTAACGGATAAAGTCTGTAACTTCATAACTATTATAATTTTCCAAGAGATGAAGAAACGATAGAAGCGAATATGGACAATCCGATGTCTCATATAGGAAACTGTTGATAGGAAATAAGTAGGGGGGAATGTTTTACCCTTTTCGAAACATATTTGCCGATCACGACTGTCTTTTTCTCCGTAAGATCCACGAAAGCAGGGGAATCGAGTTCCGTGGTGAACACACCCGGCAATTGGTAGCTCTCTTGGTAGACGCCCAAGAAGTTCTAGGAAGAAGGAAAGAGGGAAAAAAAACGAAGTGGATGGCGTTCGAGAGAGGAAAGAGGGCCGCCTTTCCCTCTCGATGTCATTCAGGTTCAGAGAGCGACTTCCGCAATTGCGGTGGGGTGCTTTTCTGAAGATAGGCACTCAAGAGGTCGCAAGCTCTATAAGGGCAATCCCTTTTATTGCCTTTAGTTTCTTCCTTTTCACGGTGTCGACGTACGCGCCTGAGAATGCACGTTTTGGTATGTAAAACTCTGTATGGGGTCTCCTCGAAGGGTCCGTGCTTTTGAATTGGATGAACTTTTCGCGGCGAAAGCTTTCGGTGAAGCGCGAAGGCGGAATTTGAAAGTTTGCCTCGAGAGGAGCGCGACGATTTCTTCTCAAATATTTGATAAGCTGGAAGCAGTTCCGAAAGAAAATTCGCACGACGGCTAGAAGGAAACTTCGCTCGAAGTTTTCGAGAGAGTTTCGGAATTTTCGAGCAAGCGAGATCTCTGGATTTCAAGGGGACTTTGAACTTTGAATACGTTTTTAACGACCCGTTGCAACAGCTACGATCGGTTGCTGGATAAAATTGATTGATTTTTAATGTAATATCATGGATACCTTTGATTTTATATAATTAATCGACTGCAAATACGACGAATTTTCAACTGGTACTCCGCGAAGGCTTCAAAGATTTCACGAATCCCGGATATTAATTAATTAATGAAATTCATTCACGAAAGAATCGATTAAATAATGAAATTATACTAAATTACTCTGACAAAGCACATTGACAATTCCAATAAAACAAAATAATAGTCAGTGTACCTACATAACAACTTCATATTTCAACAGTTAAATATTTCAAAAGTATCCAATCCCTTTTAAAATCCGCATAATTCCAAACAAAATACATATTTGGAGCTATCTTTGTGAAATATTTCACGTGAAAATTAACTTAGCACAATATATAATACCTCTCGGAGTTCATTCGACAATAGAAGGTTTAAGCACAAGCCGGAAAAGTCGTCGGGCAAAGGATTAATTTAATGAAGCATCGTATTGAAACGTGCACAATTGGTAGTTTAAATTATCACCGGTATGAAACGAGAAAACGAGAATTTAGATAAGACCCTTTTGTCAGGAGAACCACAGAGTGCACCGAGAGAGGCATTATGCCGCGTGAATACTTCTAAAACGATTGGCTCGTCTTCGGTTCCTCGAGGGTGCAGAACCCGGCAGGCATCCCGAGTAACCGGAAGCCGCATTTCGTTTCAATGCGCGATCGTGAAAGGAACCGATAACACGGGAGCCGAGTCAAAGCGAATGCTTTTCGAGGATACTCGTGTGGAGTCTTTAATGTGATTTTGCACTTCGAGAAAGCCCCACGGCAGCCGATGGAATTCCTTTGCGTGTAACCCGCGCATCCTTTCCGAGCTTTTGTTGGCTCCGTAATAATGGATGGTTCTTGATAGAACGCCTTTGTGTCGTAATTGAGAAGATAGGATTATCTTTCCAATATTTTGAGTATTTTTCGAAAAACATTTTGAGGCTCGTTTATTTGCTCGATATCGAAGGGTTGCTTGATTGAAATTTTCAATAGCTGTGGGTAAAGTTGATATTTCTTGATCGTGTAGAGTATGGTGTATACGAATCCAGAAACTTTGATAACCGGATGTGCGGGTCGCGAGAGACTACACGTTTTATAAACATCTATAACAAGTATCGATGGACGAATAACTGCTCCGTTTTACCAGAACCATGTGTTTCTTCCGGAGGGTGTGAGAGTTTAAGTACTTTTGTATTTCGTCACATAAATTTTTCTCGTGATTCTTACACATAATATTGACCACAAACGCGTTGAATTATAATGTGCAGAAGTAACTTTCATAATTTCAAACATTAAACAGTCGCTCAACTCTTGAACATAAAATTAACATAATATTTTCTTCGTCTGTTACAGATTCCCCGATCAAGATCATCCTAACTCAAAGCCGACCATCCACGAATCTCAAAACACCATCTTCCTGCCACTATCGATAATCGTCTAGTGGCATACACCACAGAAAAATCTCACGTCCGTGGCAAGACGGCCGATCGTCCGAACATCCTCGGTAATATTCCGCGGCTGCAACGAGGAACAACAGCCCGAAGATTTTCCCACCGAAGGCCAAAATGCACATCGAGGTGCAGGTGGCGCTCAATTTCGTGATATCATACCTCTACAACAAGTTACCCCGTAGGCGGGTCAACATCTTCGGCGAGGAACTCGAAAAAGCTTTGAAGGACAAGTTCAAGGGTCACTGGTACCCGGAAAAGCCGTTCAAAGGATCGGCATTCAGATGTCTGAAAACCGGGGATCCGGTGGATCCAGTGCTGGAAAGAGCCGCGAAGGAGAGCGGTGTGCCCATTCAAGACATCCTGGAGAATCTTCCAGCCGAGCTTGCCGTATGGGTTGATCCCGGCGAAGTGAGCTATCGTATCGGTGAAATGAACGCCGTTAAGATCCTTTACTCGGAAACTGGCGATCCTCATGACGAGAGTTCTGCCGATCGTGAAGTCACCAAGACTTTCAACCCTGAGGCTCAATGCTTCAGGCCGATCGAAGCAGTGGGAACGTCCCTTGGTGGATTGAGTCTTAGCCCAAAGTCAACCTCGCCGTTCCCCAGCTCGCTTGGTAGCAATGCGAGCAATGGTTCCTCGAACAATCAGCAGAGTGGCCATGGATCCGGTTCCTCGTCGGCACCATCGCCGACACCCATCGCTAGCTCCTTCAAGGGCTCGCCCAGCCCTGTTCCGGCTTTCATACCGCGCACCACGGCGCCCCTCACTTTCACTACCGCCACCTTCGCTCAGACCAAGTTCGGCAGCACCAAGCTCAAGACCAGCAGCAAACGAGCTAACAGGTTTGTACTTGATATTTAACGACGATCTAGCCTTGCTCCTATTCCGATACATGGTTACGCAACCGTGGCGGTTCACTGGATCTAGTTTCTGCGAGAAGTTTCCCATTGACATCGGGGATATTGAATACTTTCGCTTTGCGTTTAGCTACAAACCGCAAAGAGAAGATTGTTCATGGAGGATTGTGTTTTTTTTATTATGTCACCTGTATATGGTTCGTGAGGAGGGTGAAATTTCTTTGACGCTTTTGGCAGCATGATTTTATTCTTAACCGCTTGCTCTACAATAAAGAGTGACTCTGGTGACCAAATAAACGGGATAAGAAATATTCAATTTTTCGGAAACCTATTAAATTGGAAATATTAATGAGGACCGACGCGATAATATTATTTCTGCAACATTAATATTACGTTCAATTATACTACAGATGAAGAATCACTGATCATTTCTTATTTTACCAATTAAATTCTGAATTATAGCGAAGGCAGTCAGGAAACAAATCATAGTGCAAAGGGGGGTTAATGCAAGTAGCTTTTTTACTGATTGGGTTATACGATGTTACAGTGTCGATACAAAGTGTGAGAATAATTCTCTCGCAGAAACTCCCTTCGTCATAGTACGACCCTTCGTCACCTTTCACTTTCACCCCCCTTGAATCGCGATTGCTCCCAACGACATAGAACTCCGGTCAAACTGTCGATCACACTGATGAATCGCACGTTTCCATCTCGGTTTCAGAATGTCTCCTACCGAGTTCTCAAACTACATAAAGCAACGTGCGATGCAACAACAGATCCACCATCATCATCATCATCAACAGCACCAGCAACAGCAGCAGCAACAACAGCAGCAACAGCAACAGCAACAGCAAGCAGCCGCCGGAGGTTTGCCAGTTTCGCAAAGTTCTCCCCGCAGTCGCAGCCTCTCGCCCGGAAGTATAGTGGCAGGTGCGGGCCAACAACATACGGATCCCGGCGCTTATTTCTTCCAGCATGGACCTGCCGCGTATCATCCTCAGTTCCCTCATCGTAACATCTTCGACTCGTCGAGCCACGGTGGCTACCTGCCAGCCGATCTTTACGCGGGTGCCAAATTCCCGTCGTCCTACCTCGATCCTACCACGATCGGCCATCAGTTCTATGGTGGTAGCGTGAATGGTACCAGCAACGCGGCTGGTAGCAATGGGAATTCTCAGAGCGCCGGAAATCTCGGCCCGGTCGGCTCAACCGTTACGAACAGCAACGTGAACGGTTCGGCTCAACAGCAAGACAAGAGCGCACTCGTCGAGGATCTCAACAACTTTGGCCTCGGCTCTGTCGCGCCTTATCCGGCCAGCCAGTATCAGCACCTTCTCGTAGCCAACTAAAATACTTTGATCTCCGGAAGGAGTAAAACCGAGCGATTAGCGCGCCTCGATTCGCGCCATATCCTCGGTACTGCTTTGCCGGAGAATAAGGAGAGGAGGATCAGAGAGATGGAATCGCTTTCTCCGTCTCTCCAGCGTCGAGATGTCGTCCAGAGTCTAGGTTCCATACCCTGACATACCCGATCCGCTTGCACCATCTGATCCAACGGCCTCTGCACACAGTCGAGCGGAAGAGGCCATTATTCCTGCTCATCTCCTAATTCCCACCTCTGTCTCTCTCGTTAAAACTATCCGTTCACACTCACGCCTAGCTGATAGTAGAACCCTACGACGGTCTTTGATCTCCGAGATTATCGTCATCATCGTCATCGTCTCCCGATTGTACAGTCGAGGATACGTTCTTCACTCTCCGGTCATCATGGAAATCCTTCCATCCAAGGAACTCGAGACATTTTGTTACACACAGGACAGACACACAGAGACACAATTATACTTTACACTCTCATAGACGAACACGAACAGACTTACACGCAGAGAGATACGGACAGGTAGAGACGTTAAACGGGCAGCCGATCGTAGAGGGACGATACACGTTCACACGCAGAGAGGGAGATGGAGAAAATGAGAGGGAAACATAGAAGAGGATTTTAGATCTCGATAGAAGAAATTAAGATCGAAGCAACCATCCACGAAGACGATACGACGCGTATAGACAACGAAAACGCGCGGCGTAAGAATGAGAGAGGGTGGCGATGCGAAATCCTTTTGGTGCGCCTGTGTTGCAAAAATAAGCGTGCGTGATAAACGTTAGGCATGGAAATAGGAAGGAAAGGAGGATTACGAACATTAGCAGCGATAGACAAAGAGAAGATCGCGTAGATGGGCGTTACAGAAACGCGATCGATTAATCGAAAACGCGTAACATACGTTAGCCAAAACACCCGGATACGGACCCGAATGCGATGGCGCGAGGCGTGCACGTCCGTTCGATGAAAAAGCCCGTTGGTTGCTCCTCTATTGTTATATCATTGGTAGCAGCCGTTCGATACACACACGAACCATCGTGCTTGGTCTTCTGTCAGTGCCACGATCGAACGACACGCCGAGCGCCTACACCTGGGACAGCAAAAAAAACACACATGTGCACACGTACGTAACACACGATCCCCAATTCTTACACCCAGAAAATACACCCTCGTACTCACCCGTATTTACCTTGGTACACACATATACGTACATACACGAGAAAGACACAATTCTCGCACGCCACACCAAACAAGTACACAGATATTACCAATGTGTAATAATTTATTTTTTCACTGGTATAGTCGGAGAATTGATAATGAATATATCTGTAGAGCCTATGTATTATATTCAAGAATGCACTCACTCTTACGGGTTCTCGCGAAACGGTAGGAACTACTTGTATAAAACTCGTTTTCGAAGTAACGAGCCAGGGACACATCGCAAATTCTGACCGGAAACTCTGACCGTACACCGAGAGGCGACTATAGTCGGCCGTAGGATACGACGAAGAAACGCGGCAACGACCAAGACGATCAGCGGAGATATTTAGGAGAGAATTGAAAATTGAAGTGGAAAGGAAACGAAAGAGAAGAGGATAAATGGCGGGGAATAATTAAAAAAAAAAAACACATGAAGGGAAAAAGATATGTCTTTCTCGAATGATCGGGAAGAGCTGGCGGTTCGATGGGAACGATTACACCACCGAATTTCTTCCTCGATTGAAATTGCCGATGGAACTCGCAGTTCCATACCGTTTGGAAAACTCGTCCTCGGTACGATTTTACATTTTATTTTTATAATAAATGCAGTAGAGCGTAGGAGAGAAAGAAAATGGAGAAGAAAGGAAGATAGAAGGAGAAACGGCGTGTTCGTAGGGACGAAAACGGTGACGTTGCGAATCTCTTCGTTCCATTGTGCCATCAGGAAGTCGATCTTTCTCGCGACGAATGCTCGTGACGATCTCCTACGTGTCGGGATCATTCGCCCGGAACCGAATCTTTCCCAGCAGTCGAGAGACAAGAGCCCGAGACATCGGCAAACTTTCCGACACCGGTTACGAAGAGGAGGAGTTCGCGAAGTTTCCTAATTCCGTGCTTCTATCGAAGAGCCGATCCTGTCTCGCTCCAATTTCTCGCAGTTGGATATAGAATCTATTCTCTTCGAGCACGACGATCGGACGTCGATGAACTCTCCTCGAGAGTCATTTAAACCCGTGGAAGTTGGAGAGGAGAAGAAGCCGATTGGATGTCCTACGTTCACTTTCGATCGGCTGAAACTTGTCAACTGTTTTCGGAGCTGGTTAACCGAGCGAAGGATCAAGTACAAAACTTGGAAGAACGAAGAGAAGAAAGGCGGAAGATGGAGACGGAAGATCGGCAGAGGGATCGTCAACGTGCCGCTTTACGTTCGAGAGATTAATTAGGTGATTACATTATTAAAGGCCGCGGTTATTGTCCTTGGCGGTGAAGCAACGACCACATTCGATCGCTCTGCTCGAAGATTCGATTCTACGACGAAATCTATCGATGGAACATCAGGTCGTTTTACTTTGACATCGAATATTTTCAAATTTTAATTCAGTGTTGAAATATCACAAAATTCAATGCCGTGCATGCAGACACATAACACATTGTTCTATCTGATATTTTCTCACGTGTCACCCATCTGTCAAAATTTTCGAATTTCGCATCTCTAATTATCAGATCGGACGAAACACGTGTCATTTTTATTCCATCGGTAGACTTTGAACGTAGAGTACGCTAAGTTTCACTTTTTTTCTTATTATTTTCACGCTGAATTCTTCTTCGTCTCGTATTTTGCTTCCTAATCGAACGTCGGTCGAGCTTCTCTGTCGAGTGATCGATTCGGTTCGACAGTAACGGCGGCGGAGGTGCCGCGAGCCGCGGGCCGGGCACTAGGTGCTAAAAGTATTAAAAAGTGTTTATCTTCGTCGTCGTGGGACAAACGTACGGAATACACGCGGCCGGAGACTGTCAACGAGCTCGTACGTAATACGCGACGGAGAGAAACAATAATTGAGAAAACGATATCCGCGTCGATCGGCTCGATTCATCGGTTCCTCTCTCTCCTTAGACTAGTTTCTAATGATTAACCTTAGCGTGAATTTGTATCGTGTAAATGTGTAGTATAATTTAGGCGACGACAAGTTAATCGTTCTTTCTTACGGATTTTTATATAGGCCATTTTGTATAATCGCTCTACAATGCAGCTTCCGAGTACTGCCGAACGTGACACGACTTCCAATAAAGGAAACAAAGAAAGAAACGTGTCACGGTCGTTCGTATGGATCGAGAGATCGACCAGTGGAATAGAAAATATCGTAAAAAAAAAACTCGCGAATACATGGTCCCGACGAGCTTCTCCTCGTTTTCGTCGATACAGCACATTTTTGTCGGAACGATCGAATTTGCTCCCGCGATCAACTACGAATTTCATAATTCGTAACGTTCTTCGCATACGATCGACGTTAAGCAGAAATTCATTGCTCATTGTCGCGGAAGAACGGTGACTTTTTTTTAACGAGATTGAAATCGAGGATGAGATCGAAAGACGATGAATAAACAAATAGAAACGAGCAAGTTGGCAGAACGTTCTCCGGGCGAGTGGGGTGTGTTAAACAAGTTTTTAACTGCGGAACTAATTAAGGGTAAATGGGGTCAGAAAGGCGCGCGATGGAGGAAGGAAGAAGCCAGGAGGAAGAACAGTACCCTTTAGTAATATCTAAACTTAATTGTAACTATTAACGATACGTACGACTGTGGTAGCTATGCTAGTACCTGCTATTGTTAAAGAGAAATCGATGAAGGAGGGGGAGGGGGGGGGGCGGATTGAGCGAAGATAAAATAATGAAGAAGGAACACGAGAGGTTGAAAACGAAACGAATTAATCGAGAGGAGTTTTGGACCATGCTGTTCAAGATACCGCTGGTTTTTCGCGGATAGATCGAGAAATTGTAGAATGGAAAAGGTTTTTCTTTCATGGAAGAAGGATGCTCTTCGTCTTAATCATTGGTATCTCGCGATGTCGGAATTGCTATCGTAATCGACGATCCTCTCGCACCTCGGTTATTTTTCTAATCTTTGTAATCTTTCGCAACAACTGATCCAAAAAGTCTCCCGCACAGAACTGACATTTTTTACTGGAAGGAAGCAACGAGTGACGAAATTTTTCAACAGAAACCGTCGACAGTACTTTCACGTATTCGATGAGCGATCGTTGACGTTTCGAGATACCTTTTCGATCGAGACGAAGGGATGGTAGGTGAAATTGTTCATGAAGGGAGGGAAAAAGGAGGGAAACAGCCATTGCGGTAAGTCGCGAATCAAATGGACCTCGGCTTGAGACGAGAGGCTCAGCTCAGCGAAGAATCAAACACGATGTATACTCTAAAAAAAAAATAAAATGATGGGGATGATGACTTAAAACGCAGACATGCATAGGGATGAAAACGAAGTAATGCAGAGATAGAAAGAGAGAGAGAGAAAATGGGAAATGTTAGATGGAAGCGATCTAATTAATATTGATAGAGCATACATTGAGATACACAACAAAAAAAAACATATAGTATTATACGTTTACAATACGATTGTAATGAACACTTTGTAAGCAAGAAAAAAAAAATTATGCATAGTTTTCCATACCCTATAATGGATGTATTCGTTAAAATGGGAAGTTAAGGATAAATCATGCATACACACGTACATACACGGTCATATACACGTACACGTACAAGGAAACACACGATTCACACGGCCACACGTTCGAAGTAACTCGGATACACACTACAAAGTGATAAAACAAAAAAAAAACGGTAATCTGTCTCTTTAAAGTGTCATGTGTCTATAAACTATAGCGATTGATATTGTCTTCTTAACATAAATGGAAAAAAAAAACAAGTAACCGTGGTAACGTATAATGTCATAGCGTTAACCGAACACTGCAATATTAGATATAATATATATCCGTACATTTATAGAGAGGGAAAGTGAGAAACGTCGATGAAAATGAAATGGAAAGATGGAAAGAATGAAAATATAATACAGAGAAGTAATTAAAAAAAAAAACACGATGCGGGAAGAAACGTGACGACTTATCGAGAACGACGATACACCATTACCCTTGGATTTCGTTTAGTTTATCGTACTTGTCCCATACCGGGATAATTCGACGAAAAAAAAAATGCAAAAAGGAAAAAAAGTAATGAAAGAGGCAAACAAAACAAGCTCCTTACACCCGAAAGAAATGGATTCGCGAATCTCAAATTTTCTCGGCTGACGAAAGCGCGACAGGGAAAAATAAAACGCGAATACGATATCATCTGATGAACATATACTCGAAAGACCGCGTATTACGTGGATACAGCAAACTACGCGTTCTGTGTATCGGAAAACACTCGAAGGACACACACCCCATAAATACACGACACTCGACACGCACACGCAATTTACACGTACGTTATGAGACACGATAGGGGGGGAGAACACAGTGAACACACTAAAGGAAGATCCAAGAAAAAAAAACAACAAAAAACTATCGATTATTATACCAAGTAATGAATTAACAAGAGGATGATAATTAGATTTGTAATTAATTACATATATATTTTTCAATACTTTAACTACTTGCTGAATGTAAACTATATACATATATATATATTATATATATATTATATATACACATACCGCATAGGGCTGTACCTCCGTTACAGCGTGGCGAAAGGGTAACACCGCCGATTTCCCCCGGCGGGGGAGGATCGAGGCGCAAAGGATAAACATGAAAATATGGGGATGAAAAGAAAAAAGAAACGGGAGCTCAATTGTCTTTCGGCATCGCGATCGTCGTGACGCTAGGCTGGAAATCGACGGGTTTTTCCCATTCGCATAGCGGAACGTCACGTTGACACCCCCCTTCCCCCGAAATTCCCAACCCCTATGTCGATCCCCGAAGAGGGAGACGAAGATTTGTGGAAACCTTTTTGTACCCCATCCAAGTCACCCACTTTCTCGGTGTCGAAATGAAAAAAAAAAAACAACTACGTTAATCGTAATAAGTGCATCCTAAATGTAACTGTTAAATATACCCCTTCTCCAAAGCCCCACCCCAGGCCCCAGATCTTAAATCATTTGTAGGAGGTTGTCGAAAACAGATATCGTGCGCGAAACGAATGCAGTTGCGTGTTTTCTGTGTACGTTTGATCGAATGTTCGAGAGATTGAACGTTTGAGGTATTGGTAGTACGATGTAAATTGGATACGTGAATTTTGAATGTGTGAAGGGAAAAACAAATGGATGAAAGAAGGTGTTCCAAAGGATGATCGCGCGCGTGTTCGCCTTCATTTTGTTTGCGAGAAAACAACGTGTACGTATGTACGAGTCATTTTCATTCTTAAACGATGATTTTCACGCGCCTACTTTGCAAATTGGCATTGCGTAGAATTACGTACGTGTACGTGCGAATATATTGTTAGAAAAGTGAGAGAGAGAGAGAGAATTATATTTAGAGAGAGAGAGAGAAAGAGGAAACGAAAGGGAGAAAATGAGCCAAAGCGTGCAACCGAAGATGCGTGCGAGCGAGAAAAGAAGAGCGAGACACTATGCGCCTATATATTTATATCTGTGTATAGGTACTTTCTCACCCGCTACCATCACTTTTCACCCTTTTTAGTTGACCGTTTGTTTCTTTTTATTCGTTAATCGAGATGTATTTTCTGTTGGCTTTAGATTTTGTTCCTTTATTTTTGTACGAGATGAGCGGACCGCGGAATTACGCGTCCCTCCGCGTTCCGCCTGTGTTTTTACCTACGACGTATGTGTACACACATTAAGATTATTATTACTATTATTATTACTACTATTATTATTATCGATTATAGATCACGAACGATTTTTATCGTGCATACCTCGCTCATTGCCGGGACCGCCATTTGCCGCTGGCCCGGCAAAGAACGAACCAACGAAACTCTAGCGTTAAGAAAGATAAAAACCCTTTTCAATATTTTTTTTGATAGTTTGTTATTGTTGTTTTTGTATGATATTTGATTATACCAGCGTGTATTGCGCCTTCAAATAATATAATATATACCGCTATATTATATACATATACATATACATATATATATATATTTTTGTTAATAATGCAGCAGTACGACAACTACATTATCCTGTTAATGGATTTGTTTCTCTTATGGCTCGCGTATGCGTATTATATAAAACAGAACACGTGAATATATGTATACATATATATATAAAATGTATGTACATATGTATATGTGTATACACATGCGTATATATATACGTATATAAATATCGATTATACATATATATGTGTATATATATAAACATATACTGCTACATTATATTTTGTTTAAAAGAAGAAAATGAAAAACAAAACAAAACAGTGTCACGTTTCGGAAACTACGCGCAGTGCACGCGTGTGTGCCCGACGATGAAGCGTTTCTTGAAATTTTTCGAGCGACCGGGCCAATTAACCCGACTCGAAATAACGATATCGAAAACTCGCGTGTAATATACTTATAATATCATTTTGTAAATTATTTTTTGTATTTTTATATATCTTACATACATATATAAATATCGAAGCATACAAAAGTCGCGAAGCAGTGTTATGCGCACGAAATTTCAAAAAGGAAATAGAGAGAAAGAAATCGGAAAAAAAAAACACGTAAAAGCGAGGGAGAAGTGTGCGTGAGTAGGATGCGAGCGAGAAAACCTATCGAATAAAATAAAAAGGTAGAAGAAAGAAAAAAAAAGAGAAAATTGCAAATATATGGAAACAGCGGAAGATAAGAAGATCAAAGAATAATGAGAGAGAGAGAGAGAGAGAGAGAAAGGAGAGAATGTAGAGTATGAAAAAGCAAAAAAATTCTCGTGACGCATTTTTAACACTGACGATACTTAAATCAATCGCTGATAAAATAGTCCTTTCGTTGATCGAGAGCGGCGCAAAGATCCTATTCGACCATCATAAAACAACACCATGTATATGCGCCTGTATGCACCATTCGTTAGAAAAAAAAAACAAACGTGTACACACAAAGACACACCGCAAAACGTAGGAACACGGAGCATATACACAAATTTAACCTACACACGCAAAAAACACACGCAAACAAAAAAAAAGGTTGCGTTAAATTGTTCGCGACAGTCCCGATGTGAAAAAAAGCGATTTTTGTTCCCTATTATTTGTACCTTTGTATGTATTCTGCAGCTTGTCAGTGCTTTGTTTATTATTACTATTATTATTATTATTATTAATATTATTACAAATTTTAAATATTATCGACTTTGTTTTGTACCATTCTTTTCGTTTGTGATGCGTCGATGTAAGAAAAACAAAATTCGCGTAGACGTAACACGATTGCCTCCAAAGAGAACGCACTCGGTGTACCGAGACCGACTGTGACGTTGCTGACCTCGCAATCATTTTAGTCGTCATCGGAAAAGTTATTTTTTAAATTAAGAGAACACACGAGAACATCCGTCTAATATTTCGGCGGGAACGAGTAAGCGAACTTTGATCGGAGAATCGCGTGAAATTAATTCCATCGGCAGAAGGGTGGAGGAAGGCCGAGGGTGGAAATTCGCGATACAGATCGATCAGGTTTCCGCGCGAGAACGAATTCGTAAGGTTCAAAGTTCGAGTTGAGAAGTCGTTTAAATTCCACTTAAATTCAACCTCCGCCCGAGTGCTACCATCGAAATACGACGGTGAATTTCTTATCCGCGATTTTCCTTGGGGAACTTCGCCTTTTCCCGATCGTGGATTGAATTTATCTCGTAAGAAGTCCACGGTATTACGGCACCGTTACGAGAATAATCAATGGTGCACGATTTCGTGGTAATTCGCCTCGATTCCTTGAAGTCGGCACATGGCTTTATTTAGCTGGCTGCGGAGATCCGTCGAGAAGTTTCAAGAAAATTTCGTTTCGCGCGTGTGAAAGGGACAGCGAGAAACCGAGAGAAAGAAAGAGAGTGAGAAAGTATGTGGAGAAACTAGAGAGAGAGAGCGTTATTTCTCGAGCACGGTTGCGTTTGTTGGTGCATGGGTTTAAAAAGCGAGAGGATATTTTTTAATTTCCGCGTGGAAGTACTTTCTTCATTTTTCATGCAAGTACGGTGGACGAGGGTGGCGCCGATTAAGTCGCATCCTGGATTGAATCTACACCCGTTGTTCTCTCAATTAGTGTCATTTAATCGGATCAATCATGACGCCTTGACTCTTGGCACTTTTTGTATCCAATGGCAGAGTCTAATTTCCTAAGAGTAACTCTTAAGGGTAAGCGAACGTTTAACGAGTGACGTCTTAGTATTATTATCATTACTATTATTAATTATTACTATTACTATTATAGCGTCACTCGCCCCCCTTTCCCAATGACAATTAGATAATTAAAAACGTTGTATGTTTATATGTAAGATCGGGATACGGCCAGTAATAAATTCGTCATGGAAAATCTATGGGAAAACCCGTCCGTAGGGTAACTCCCATTTGAAATTAGAACTCGAGACGCAACTTTAGACTCTGCCTATTTATTAGTCGATAGACAAATTAGGCGTTTAAAGGTATACACTTAAGGAGAGAATATCGCCCTTGAGTCAGGCTGAGAATCTCGAAAGGTAGGAAATTGTCTTTTAGTCAAAATGAAAAAAAAAAATATGAAAATATGAAGAGATCGAACGAGGCTAATAGAGGAAATCCAGGATGCCATCGGTGAGGTCAAGGGGAGGGCGCCTGGTATTAGTACACATTAGTTTCTTCGATAAGAGGCGCCCAATTAGTTGTTGGAATTTTGTAGTCTAGGCGATAATTCTCGATATAGTTAAATGTTGTCGAGTTCTCAGTAGTTGTGCGAACGAAGGCGCGATTTATCGCGGGAAACTGGAATCGGCGTATCTTTGCACAACGTCGTCGCAAGGATGGATTTTATTACCGTTAAAAACAAATGACCTCGCACGCTTGCAATTAAACGAGCGTATTCCAATGAGTTAGTTCTGGTATCGTGAGATTAACTGGCTGGTTTATTTGGCACTACATTCTCAATTATCTTGTAAAAGCAATTATTTCTCGTCGTTAATTAATCGTTGGTAAATTGAATATGTGAAAATAATTCCTGTCAAGAGTTCGCTGGAAAACAACGGTGAACTTTCCCTTCCATTATTTAGCCAGCTGGTAAATCGTGTAGTCTCACGTTATTGGTTACCCTCGGCAAAAACTACGGGCGATAAACCTCTTTCAACGTGGCCACGCAAAAAAATGATGAAACTAGCTAGATGAGACAACCGATAAGGACATAATTCACGTCTCACGCACCATTTGCTAGATGGTCCTTCCCGCCACGACACTCGATTCCATTTAATAAACCAGGAAATCGTTATGCCGGCTCGTTAACGATCACAATCGTCGAACGAAGTCTCCGTGGAAGTTTAGCAAGCGGAACAAATTATCGCGGTTCAAATGTAGGCTCGTTGCATCCAGTAAATCGGATGCTTCTATGCGACAACATTAAGAGACGTTAATTACGCGAGACCATATGTTGCAGCGAGAGATTAACATCGTTCACCAAAATGGAAACCTACGAATCGAGTATCGTGGTGCGCTCGAAGTAATAGAAATCTTTTTTAATCCTCCCTGTGTCGATTTCCGGTTTCCTCCGAGCGTCATCTCTGCGATTGATATTTAAAGATTTCGAGTTATTATCAATGAGTCCGTCAGCGTGAAGATTGTCGCGCCAAAGAATGAAAATTCTTGGCAAAAGAGACAAAGCGCTTTCGTTCGGTGCACAGCAATTGCGATCATTCTCGAGCCGATGAATTCACGGGGGTTTCGTAAACGCGATTTTTCCTGAACCGTGGAATTCAAGAATGTTCACGGTTCTCGCGACGAATTCCCTCGTGACATCGTCTCGAACGAGAACTCGACGAATTCCCTCGTGGCGCCGTCTCGAACGAGAACTCGAGGAATTTTCGAAGTTCTCGTGAGACGAAGGGGTGATCGAACGATCACTTGGACGGCGATCGAGATGAATTAGGGATAGAAATGTGCGAGAGGGAGGAAGAAGAGGCACGTCTCTTTTCCACGATCGGTATCCACGACGTGTGAACGGTAGATGAAACCTTTATCTATATATTTGCCACGATATTCGATATGTGAATGAGTATATCTATTAAAATACTATTGATATATACATAGAGAGCGTGTGAGTGATTATACGAGAGAAAGATGAACAGAGAGAGGGAGAGATAGAGAGAAAGAGAGGAAGAACGAAAGGGAGAGAGAGAGAAAGTATGGTAATATCATGAAATTATTATTCTTTGTTACTTCTTTATAATTAAAACAATAAAAAAGCTGCTGAATAAAAAGATGCAGAAGGTTGTTATTTAAGGATGACTCAGGCGTGGATTGTGCCGTTTCTTGTGCGTTTACGTTATCGCGACACTGTGTGCGACGACAGTAACCACGTGTGTGATGTTTATCATAAAATACTATCGTTTTTTCCTCGAGTCACACAAACATACGATTCTTTGCTGAATTATCGCGAACTCCCGTAAATCACGATCCTCAAATCGAGGAGTAAACTCTATCAAACATAGATAAACATATTTCCCTAAATTAGATATCTCAAAAATCTCAATTATACTTCGTCAGTAACACCTCGATTTGAGAATTAATAATTTTTTCAAATTACAATTCGGTCGATTGATATTGCGAATTTAATTCACACAAGATTCATACCTAAAATATTCCCATGAAAGATCATCGATGTTAATTCAGATTTAGCGACAAACTGACAAAATTTACCATCGTATTTGCGAACAATTACGACAAGAATAAGAATCATATCCAAAGATTCTTCCGACTGTTCGTTTCCGCTGCGAAACGGTGCGCAAAAGTTAACCTTGGCGCTTCCGATCGAATGTCGCGATTTTCCTCCGCTCGTCCGACACCGTAGAACCTACTGCACGCAGTAACTTACGTTAGTCTTCGTTTCTTTTAGCATTGTCGCGTGTAAACTCTTTACGTAATGGACACGAGCGACCTTGAAATTGGAGAACGCCAGATGCGACCGTATATCGACATGGCCGCGAGACGACGACTCCGCGTCCATTGTCGTCTCTATGGTTTCGCGTCTTTGCCGCGTTACATAAAGCCGATTCGCCATCGCAATTGGATTGTCTTAACGAGCCGACAGATGCTTTCGATGCTTAGTCTTTAAACAAGCAGCTCGCACTCTTCAGACAATTATTTTACGACTTTTCCTCCATTTTCTGTGGCATTTTTATCTGCGCATTCTCGTAACCAGGAGATATAACTCTATTTTTATACATTTGTCGTGTTTTCTTGGTAATTTTTTAATTGCTTTGCTTTGTAGATACATTTTTTGCGGTATAGTTGTTGGGATACATTAGCAGTAGGTCTACTAAGGGGGTTAAAGTGACTTGTACCGAATTTTTTAAAAATGTTAAAGTTTGAAGCGCTGTGTCCGGCTTAATTTTCTACTAATAATTATAAAATTAAATCAATTTAGTTTCCTGGGCATTGTCTTTCTTCTGAAATATTTAAATAGTATCTTGAAATATATTGAATTAATAGTCGGTGGTTTTAGTGTTAAGAGGAGATTTGGGGAGAAAATTTCTAGAATTTTTATTTAATTGAATGACGGAAAAAGTGAAATAGTTTCAATAATTCTTAAACGTTAAAATATAGCATGGAGAGTGGATAAGTTTGCAGTCAATTTGGTAAATTTTTCAATCAAATCGCAAAGTTTGCCTTATCGAAGAGTGCGATTCAGGTCGATTTTCCTTTTCGTGTATTCCGTATCAATTTCTAATGAAATTATCATCGGTGCATCGTACACTCTGTGACTCGAATTTGCTAAATCGCAACAGGGCTTCAAATATCACCTCGCGTGACTGAATCGTGGAACATCGAGAAATGCACACGATAGCGTTTTTAAATTTCGTCGATTCGGCAAACAGGCAAACGCAACAAAGTACAATGCACGTGCACCAAGAGTCCGTGCAAATTCAAACCGTTCGATAATCTAAGTTTTTTTTTCGCGCGTGTATCTCAACGCGTCTTGCATCGCAAATTTCCGCAATTAATCGCACGATGCTGGTAAGCATCGAATCGGAGGTTTGCAGAAACGGCACGATCCTCGTTGAATTACTCAATTAATTTTAAAATGGGACAAGGCACACTTGTCGAATGGCGAAGCACGCGCCAGTAGAAAACGTAGATAAGGGAACACGATAAAGTAACGTAAGGGACAGAGAAAAACGAGCTAATCAAAAAAAGACATCAGTATTTCCTTAAGTGTACTATTCGAGCTCGCGCGTACAAAAATAAAACGCGGGAACGAAAGAGAAAGAAAGAAGAAAAAAGAAGAAGAAGGAAAAGTATTAAATAATAAATTAGCGGCCAAAGAAAAGCACGTTTTTCATCGTGCCATTTTCTTGCGTAAATTCACACGCAAGTGTATACATGGCGATTGATACCTTCTTATCGTTGTCGAGAATCATAGAGAAGCACAAATTAAACGAAGATGCGCGAAGGAGGAATGCCGGTAGCGTGTACAGTGAAGTATATTTTTTACACAGAACGAAACAAAGGATGATGCGAGAAAGTGAGGGAACAAACGAGAATGATTGTTTGGTTGAGCTCAAAATGATTGCGTGCGAGAGAAAATGATAGGGAGTGGTAGTGATAAAGAGAAAAAGGGTGAGAGTGAAAGAAAGAGGAACAGAGTGAAAGAAAAAGTTAAATGCGCAAGTATGACAACAAACGCGATATACGTGTGTATATTATCCAAGTCAAAAATCTATTTTATGCTCCGAAGATCCTTGTATCTACTACTATGTGAACGTCTATATTCGATTTTATATTCTAAACAAAAAAAACAACGTTGATGTACACCTATTCATCGTAGGACACGTACTTTCAGATAGTCTAGAGAACGTGTGTGAACGAACGTACGTATACCTCCAACACTGTACTATCGTATCGTGCAATGTCCGTCTGCCGATTCGAAAAGAAATTCCCATAAAAGAAAAAGAAAATAGAAATTTGTTCCAGAAGATTCCGAAATTCACCGGAACTGTGCAAACTTGACGGAGATTTAATAACATTTCGTCACCCTTGTTGCGATATTTCGTACAGAAACGTTAGAATCCTGTTTGAAGCAGGAGGATAAATATTTTGCCAAAATTGGCAGACATCGTTGCACGACTTTCTTCGATGTTGTTCTACCTGTGTCTTTTTATGTATTTGTCGTACCTATTTTACGTCTACATACTGATCCATCCATGAATCTATGCGAAATACGTACCATACCGCGCAGTTGCGAAAATTGAGGAGGAAATTATGTTGGAAAGAAATCGGCAAGGAACTCGAAACTACGACTGTGCAAGGCGTAAAATGATCTTATGTCCCAAGTCTCGATTTACATTCCATCGATCGTCTTTGGACGATGGATTAACGATGTCGAAAAACGTATACGAGCCTTTAGGGACGCGGGGTACGATGTCTTTGCAAACTTCGCACGATTTATGAGTTGTAAGCTTCCAGTCGAGATTCTTGGAGTGTTTGGGATTTTGCATGTGCTCTGAAACGGTGTGTTGGGAAATAAAATTCAAACTTACAACGGGGATGTCTGAAATTGCTTGAGAGACGAATGACAGATCGGAGAATTTGATTGTTACTTGTATTCTTACGTTTGATCGACTTGCTACTTCAGTTTCTTGGTACTTATCATCTTAAAGCTTGCAGGACGTCAAAGTATAGGATTGGCTATGGTATGAAATGTTGTTAAATATGCCAGTAAGATCGGTAGAATTTCACCTTTAAAATCACAATTAGACCACTCTCTTAATGACCGATATAAATATTTTCTGCCAAAAAATTCGAACCTTCCTTTCATTTTCTTTCAAAATCGACAAATTGAAAAATTTAGATTATATAAATTGTGTCACAAATTTGACTACTCTCTTAATGACCGATGCAATCATTTTCTGCCAAAAAATTCTAAACTTTCTTGCATTTTCTCTCAAAACGTGAGAAATTTATATTATACCAATCGTGTTACAAATTTGGCTACTCTTTTAATGACTGATATAAATATTTTCTGCCAAAAAATTCTAAACTACCTTGCGTTTTCTTCCAAAATCGAAAAATTGAAAAATTTAGATTATACAAATCGTGTCACAAACTAGACTATTCTCTTGATGACCGATACAAATACTTTCTGCCAAAAAGTTCTGAACTTCCTTGCATTTTCGTTCAAAATTGAAAAATTAAAATAATGCAAATAGTGTCACAACTTTTTGTCCGCAAAGTCATTCAGAAACATTCGAAATCTCCAGTTTGTTCGAAGAAGTGTACAATACAAATTCTTAAATCATGATCTCCAATCAATCAGACCTTCACCCCAAAGCAATAACATCGTATCAAGAGTCGAGCAGTTTTTCGTCAATCGTTATGCAACAGATGCAATTCCTGTCCAGATTGAATCGCTTTGTAACTCAGCTTTTTAGACGACACCCGTGGCACGTACTTGCTTCCATTTCCAATGCGAGAACCTCGACACAGATGACGGAATGCACGAATAAACTCAGGCAGATTCAGTGACGTGTACGCAAAGAACGAGACAAAACAAAGGACAAGGGAATGCATACGAAGATTGATAATCGTGGCTGACCATCGATTACTAGATTACTTTTTCACGGATTTTAATACTGGATGAAACCTCGTCGTTAGATCATTGTGTTTCTTTTTTAAATAGTTCAACGTTTACTATCACTTCCTTGGGTGTGCTACTATTATATATAATTACAAGTGATAATTATATATAATGTACCTATAAGAATTAAATACGACAGCATATAAAATGAAACTAAAGATCAATAAATGTATAAACATACGTGTATATTATTGTACTAACGTGAAGTTATCGAGAACGTAGGTGTTTAGATGTAATTTTCTACGAAGATTTTTTGCGCAACTACGAGATCCTTGTTAAACGGGAGGGAATAATGAAACGTGAGAGGAGAAAAAAAAACGTCTTGAGGTATATACTCTCTTTAAACGGCTCTCCGAGGGCTATGGTTGTCTTATGTCGTATTAATTAGCGGATGATACGTGGGTGCTCGAGCGATAACTTCAATCGAAGCTACGACAAATTTCCTCGCAAAGATGTACTTTTGTTCTAACATGAAGACACGTGTTACGTTCGTCAGGATCGTCCATGAAACGTCGCTGTAAATAGTTTAAGTGTTTCTTTCATTCGCAACTTTATTCGCGATCGTTGCACTTATCATCGTATCGAAGCACCCTCATGTTGCATACTCGACGAGAGTACAGAAATCGTACGATGAGATATTCCTTCACGAGACATTTATCAACGATTGTTTTAAATTGAACGTGCGAGAAATCGGCGTGAATTTTCTACGACGATAATCGTGTCGTACGGGAGACAAACATCGAATCGGAGATTCGAACGATCGGGTTGAAGCGCGCCATTTGCATCTATGCATAGAATGCATCCAGGGTATAAAGCGAGACAAACAGTTGGAATAACTGTCAGCCATAAATCCGAGAATGCTTTGACGGCCGAAGGGAAATGATCGTGTAATTACGGACAGACCGAAACGTCCGTGTATCACGCGGAGAAATATCGAGAGCGAGGTCGTCAAAGTACATCTCGATGGATGAAACTCGTGAACACGTTTAACTAGCTTTCTTTTGGCGAATAACAGCGAGACGTTGCTCTTTGTGATTATTTTTTCATCTTCGTTGAGTATCTTTAATTTCTATAATTTAATCGACTACGGGCAAAAGTCTCGATGAATTTTACTGTATTCAACAAAATTTTACTTCAACTGCAGTGTATAGAAAATTATTCTTTCTATTTGATACTCATTTCAAGATTATTTACTTAGCAATAATTGCTTGACCCTTTGACCTACGACTCCTTTTGTCACTGAATGAGCAATAACTTACCATCAGTTACAAAAAAGATCTATCATTGATTTCTGATATACTGTAAAGTTTAATGCAATATTAATAGCATAAAAGTAATTTGAACTTCTCCTGACCCATTGATATTTTTAATTTTATAGTATTTAAAAAACTTTGACATTTCCTGCTCCAGTTATCGCTTCGAGTGTCACACGTGATCGTAGGGCAAGGGGTTAAAAAAAATGTGTATTTCTAAGGAACATTTGAAACATAGAATCATTGACCGTCGTTGATGGAAATCTCTAGTTTCTAATGACACATCTGATTTATAACAAATTCTATTTCTCTATTGATAAATTGTAAGAAGAAGACAGAATCGAAAAGTTGTATATTCAGACGGAAAAGTGATAGAAAGAACGAAAAAAAAGCTGATGCGATGTAGAACGCGTGGATAGCACATTGGATTTACAGGAAAGAAGATAATTCGATTAGAAGATAGTGACCATGACCAAGTTTACGGTATACGTTAAATTGTCGATCGCATTATCGAGCGTTGGAAGCTCGTGCGCGTCTCGAAATCGCAAGGCAGAATAATCGTGGCTTTGCTAATTCGATTTGTACGACTCAGCGAAACTGAAGCGCGTTAAACGAATCGTAATCAAGAGAAGTTGGATTTAAGGCACTTCTTGTCATTATCTGCTCTCCGTATTTTCAATGGTTTCGCTCAGTCACGAAAGAATAGTGTGCAAAGACAAAAACTAGAAAGAGAAAGTCGTCGTAAATTCACACCGAGATGGAATTGTCAATCACGAGGACTGCGAGGATGATGGAATTTCACACAAATCCATTTCAATTATCCAGTGCGTATCTTAGACTCGTCCTTCGAGCAGGATCGAACCTTCTGCAGGATACGTAAGCGTATATTTCGCAAGCGAGCCTCGCAGTCGACATTTCACGCTACGCTTGATCAACATTCACCTTGTTACTGTATCCGATCGTAAAACGAGAGGAAAAGGAGATGAGAGAGATAAAGAGAGAAATAGAAACGCAGAAAGAATAAAAATAAGCCGAGAACGATTGAGTTCAGTCGTCCGAGGTGCCTTTTCTCGACAGACTTGTGTACTGTGACGTGAGAAGGCCCCCAAAGAAGTATGGCGAGGTCGGACTTTGACTCGAACACCCTGTCTGTTCGAAAGACGGTGGAATTGTGTACTTGATGACAGAAAAATAAAAGAAACAACATTCGTCCAAGTCGTTCAAGGAATAACTCGAAGAACGACGAAGATTCGACCGTCTTTCTTATCAAATTACAATTGTATGGGGCATTTTTAGTAATTTTCAAAAGGGTAAAGATTACGCGGGAAAATATGAAACGTCTTGACGCAGAAGGGAACTACGGTACCGCTGTCGAAGACAATAAAGATCTACCTCGCTCCGTTACCTCGGGCGACAAATTCCTTTTCACTGGTTAAATCACCGTTCGATCATGCATTTTTCCACCGTGACATCTGTCTTAACCGCGTGGATTCCGTAGAAAACGAGCACCGTTGAGTAACAAAAGACCTATTTCTATAACAGCTAATCGTAACCGCTAAGGAAACTATTGTTGAATCGATGTCAATGTCGTACCTACCTAAATCTACAATATGATCTCTCTTTACGATTAATGAGTGTGACGTAATAATGTTCGATAGTCAGTGTTATTAGCGTATAATGCTATCTCGATTAAAAAGTACAGTGCGCCCTCGAGTATTCGTCCTGTAAGTCACGTCTAATTATCAGATAGAAGAACTTCGATATTACTACCTTCGTGAAAGGTAGAATTCTGCAATTGTACAACAATTCTATAGATATGAATAACTACGGATGAAATTCTTTATTTCTCCGTCATTAATTGCTTCACAATTAGCCATCTTGACTTATCGTTGGCGAATCTCGTAGGACCCTCGTCGAGATCGAACACGGAAACAAGCGGTGTCCCTAATCAATTAATTAGGCAACGACGCATGGCGTGTCACTCGAGGGCGCCTAATTAATCGAGCAGTCTCGAACAGCGCAGCTACACCTCGTACATGATCTTAAGGGTTAAATTATACTATTTACAGCATAGGTAAAAGTTAAGTCCAAAAAAAGCCATTTCCTTGCTCTGTACCACATACCCACCTCAACAAGAGGAGAATTGTCATCCCGTGAAAAACAAAAAGGAAAAAAAGAATCTATCCGTCTCCCAAATCCGTCGAGGATCGATAAGGTCGTGACGCTTTTGGGAGGAATTCGCGATAGATAATCGATCGAACGTGGAATCCTCGAAGCGTGGAAGAGTTGGGGATGATTTCCACCGAGAGTCACCAACGGAGAGATCGAGGGACGGTGACGTAATCGCATTTCACATGCGAGCAATGTTGCCCGGACTTTTTGAAGAATGCTCCTCTGCAAACGCGCACCGGGAATCGGGAGAATTTAAATTGAACGTTCCAACGGAAGCATCGAAATCGCGTCTGCCGTGGTTTTTCTCTTGTTTCCTGTCGCCCGTACGTCACTGTCCACCTCTGGACACGATTTTACAGACCGGCGCGTAACCGAATGCACGAAATTTTTCTTTTCAATTTTACCAAAGCTCCGGAGATTCTCGTTCGATCGTAGCTCGTACAGGTGAAGAGTTTTCTTTTTCTTCTACTCTTTGTTTGTGTTTTTTTTTTTTACGTTTCTCTTTCGATTCTTGCCATTGCAAAGTACAAAGCGTAACGGAAGGGTCGTGGCGGATGAAGCGAGACGGCAAGTGAGCCGGAAATTGCTGGGACGCGAGGAGAGGATCGTTAGAACGCGATTATACGATTAGAAAGCCAACTCTATGTGTATACATACGGCGAAGCTAGTTAAAAATTCGATCGATAGGCCGTCTCTGACCTAACTCCCCGTGTACTGAATAATTAACGACGTTACAGATACCGGAGCCTCGGTTAATTAAGGGAATCTAAACCAGGGAAGTGTAATATCGTTCTGAGAAATACAACAGTAGACCGGCGAGAAATTACGCGTTCTCTGTTATATTTTTAAAGCTAGAAATACCAGGGATTAATCCGATGCATTTAACATTAGATCTACCAAGGGGGTTAAAATTACTTGTACCGAATTTTTTAAAAATCTTAGTAAAATCGGTAGGGCTGTACAATTCTTACTTTTCTATATCCATAAAATGTGAGGGATTAAATCAATTTAGTTTCTTGCGTACTCCAGTCTCTGTCTTCTCAAGTATTTATTTCGTATCTTTAAATATACTGAATTAATAGTCGGTAGTTCTAGTGTTAAACGTCGAATAATATAATTGAAAAGTAGGAATAAAGAAAAATCTATCAATTTGATCATTTATATTTTGCAAGACAAACGTGAGGAGTGAAAACCTTTTGAAAATGTGTACAACTTGTTGTTTATTTAGGAATCAATTATTTTCATTGTCGCAGGAAATGGAGTTAGATTAAAAATAAGCCAATGGGAAAACTCCGCCACGATACCTTCAGAAATCTTGTAGCACCGTTAGGAATGGTATCATTTTAATTTGGCAATAATTCACACCCAAAATCGTCCCAGAGCAAACGATCGTAATGTTTATGGTACTTATAAAATTCTACTACCATCGCTATACTTCTCGTATAATCTCTTTTACTCTCACGTCTGTGTATTTAAACTCTAATCTACTCGGGGACGAAACGAGAATGAGTGTGAAAAGAGAACACTAGAAACGAGTTTGAGATAATATAAACGGTGACAAGCCGAATTATTGCCGAGCGAAACTTTCATCGCCGAAATGTTTCGTGGGCGCGGTTTGCGCAATTGTTTTGCGAAACATTGCGTGCAAATGTCGCACCGAACATCCGCATATCAAGTCTCAGGAAGGTAACGATTCGCAGGGCAGAGGAGATAGGCGCGTGATAACGAGCAACGGACGTATTAAGAAAAGGGATAATTGGCCTAATCTGTATCTCATCAGTGTGCTATGTACCTAGTATTTATCTTCAGTCATCGTGAAACGTTTTAACCGGCGTGTATTTTCAACGAAAAACAAACATTTCTGTATACCATATACCAAACGATCGCTTATCAATGATTGCAAGACTCCGAATCGAAAGGTGCGAATTTCAAGATTGAAATTGTTTAATTAGACACTTTAACTGCCACGTTAAAACTGAGAGATTATTTAATTCAATTTATTTACCAAAGAGAGACATTATTGAATAGAAGGACGTGGAAATTATACGACTTACTTGACAATTCTAAAGTCAATTTAATCCTAATTGTTAACACTTTACCAATCGGTATTTTTTTAACATCCTACCCACTTCTAACCGGTCACTTGACTACAAATACTTCCCTGATATCGATATCTCTTCGAAATTTACAAATTCTCGTCACTGAGTTCTTGGCACAGTAAATCACAATGATAAATAATTTATTAACTACCGTGGCAATCGATTAATAAATTAAAAATTCAAACGCGTTGTGCCCGAAGAGCCTATTAATTGGCTACCGATTGGTAAACTATTAAGTATATATTGATATGATGAATCAGTGGATCAATAAATCAAAATACTGTCTTCTTTGATGAGATATTTTTCAACGAACGAAACGCCAATCATCTACAACAGATGTGGCAGTTACTGTGCCAAATACAATTAACGAGCAAGCAAACAACCACCCAACGATCTTCGCTTCTGTAATCGCCACTTTAATACACCATACTAAAATTTGTAATAATTAATTTAAGTTAATAAGTTTAAAAAATCACTATATTTGAAGGAAATCTAAACCTCGTATCGTCAAGTGGTTGAAAATCTGATAAACTCGCTCCAATTGTACTGATTTCCAAACGAATGCCAAAGGACAAAATTGATAATTGAAAAAAAAAACAACAATGTAAGCTAGCACATGTTAATTAAAGACACATAAATATCTTCGAAAACGGTAAGGGTGTGATTTGGAGTCTTGCGAAACTCGATGTTACAAGGCACGCGATGTACGTCGAGTGTTTACCGCATCCGAAACTCGTGCAGCTCCGTTTGACGGGAATAACAGCGTGCTGTGCGTAATTACGAAACACGTGAAACACTTGGTGCACATCGTGTTTACGCGAGCAATTCACCAGCTATACATGTGTCCGTGGTATGACGATACTTTGCTATGTAAAACACCCTCCCTCGTAAAACATTCTAGGAAGAGAAAACTTGAAGAAGTGACAATGCGTAAAGCGCGATACGTTTATCGCCGTTATTATTGTTATTAATGCAAATTTGATTGTCGGTATTTATACTATGTGTAAAATGGTTTAATTGTTACGGTATGTCCTTGAGATTTTTCGTAGCCGATTAATGAGCACACTTTGAATTGTAAAGACGTAGCGCGAAAATTCGCGTTGAATCGGTTCACTTTGTATTTATACATTTAATATATATATATATATTGCATATATGTATTTTTTAGTGAAGAGAAAAACGGAAGTTTTCCATCCCGCTGAAAAAAATGAATATATATAGCAAAGGAATGAAAAAAATATGAGGAGATATATATATATGCATACATATGTATATAATATATACATGTACGTAAATGCATATATATGTATATATATGTGTATACGTATATATGTGTATGTATATTTATACAGACGTGTGTGTGTGTGTATATATATATACACATATATCGATAAATTTTGACGATGAAAAATAATAAAAAAAAAGTACGACATATATCTGTATACATGTGTATAATAGTCTATAATTTTTCATATTGTTGTACGAATTTTTAAGTTTATATTAAAATGTTTTGTGCATTCATAAAAAAAGGGGAATAACAATATTCACAATGCATTATTCTGTGTATATCTCTACTACAGCTCCAATTTCTTACATCCTGTGTCCATTCGACGTCAAATAAGCTGAATTTCATCTACAAATTGCAATTATCGCCGGTTACAATCCAATCGGTTTCGCAAAAATTCAATTTCTCTGGAAATTCGTGTTCATCTCTACGTTAAAAAGAGAGTGAGAGCGACAGCAGAAAAATTATACATTTCGTATGGAAGTATTATTCTTATTGAACAGGATATGTTGCGATAACTCGACGGAATACATCGTTCATGATCAAATTATTCACAAATTACACAATCGCATTCCAGAAATGTTGACGATCTTATTTCCGATTAACATTACAAGTACCCGGTTTAACGGATGGGTAGATACAATGTACCATATAATTTACAGTATTTCATCAATACTTTATTAGAATATTCTCAATTGTCGGATTCACAGTAACCTTCTTGAGGAACAGTATTATAAACGAATCGCCACCGAGTCTTTGGATCTCTAGAATTAACGATAACGTTTACGCAGTTACAGTAGCTCACGAAAGTATTTGAACTCAATGATAAAACATTAAATAATAAAAATAAGCATGTTAAACTTAAGTTCTGAACGCAATGGTGCAACTGCAGTAAGGTAACAACTACTACAAAGGATTTTCAAGAGGGGGTTGGTTACTCCCACCTTTTATTTCCGCTGTATCGTCTCTATCCGTCTGGTAAATCAGATCAAAACACTTGCCACGTGCCATCAAGTCGTTTATGTTCAGTATCAAGATTATCTATACAAAATTTGAAGAGACTCTAATAATATTTACAGAAGTTATAACGCATTCGGTACAAAGTTTTTGTACAAAGAGGTAAACAAGTATCAAGGAACCGAACAATGTTTTTTTCAGAAAAACTATAAACATTTGTTGATTCAGTTGATGTAGTTACGTCGTGTATTGAGTTGCGTGATACGTTGTAAAGTTAGCTTATGTAGTTATAGTCCGGCAACTTAAACATGGCTAGGCAAAAGAATGCGGGTCTCATTTACAGAGGGATATCCATATCGCACTTATTCAGTCAAACAAGTAGAAATACGGGAATGCTACGACTACGCAAAGTGTTTACTTTAGCAGGCTGGGTTTGAGGATTTCAAAAATGAAATGATGGAAATGGGAGATTGAAAACGAGTGGTTCCGCTGCTCCCTAGCCATCTTGCAGATGTCGGACTGTACAATGAATTCGAAGAAGAAATCGGAAACGTATAAGTGCGAGGGAGGATTAATATTAAAATTGCATACAAAAGGAAAATCATGTAGGTAGATTATAGCACATTATATTATAAAAAATCAAAAAACAAAAGCACAATTACGAACAAGCACTACAAAGAAAACTATCTAGTATAGGAAAGAAAATAATATTTTGTAAATGGTAGGAAAACCATTTAAAAAGGACCTTCAATCAGAATCAAGGGAAATCAAACTAAATATTTAATAAAATAAAGAACATATAATTAATAGCGTTCGAATAATTTTGTGACCCTATTTTAATAGAACTTTGTAACTAATGTGTTATAACTTCCATGAATATTATTCCATTCTCTTCAAATTTACTATATATAATCTCAATAGTAGTGCCTTATATTAATTGACACATTGCTTTCTGAACTTAAGTCTAACATGTTTAATTTTATTATTTAATATTTTAATGGCAACCATTCGAATACCTTCGTGAACCTTTGTATTTCCGAGTAGCTTTAGTATCTTTGCCATTTTTCTGGTTGTCCTATCATCGCATTGAAAGATTCAAAGAGATGTGTAAACCGTATATCATCACGGAAAGGAAGACGGTAGAATTTGAACACAAGATTAGAACGACAAAAAGAAAGAAAACAAAAGAAAAGATAAATAGATCTCGTGCATCGTACATACAATGTAGGAAAATATGAAAATCAAGCGAAACACCTACGAACACCGTGAACAGTGAATGTAGAAGTTCGTTGAAATTCGTCGAGATGGTAACTTTTAAGTGATACACCCTGTAATTTCTTCCGTATACGAAGCGCAAGTACGGTCTTTAATAATCGACGATTTACACTTAGTTATCCTTCCTTTATTATTACTATTATATGCAAAACGCTACAGCTTATACATTGCATATACAAGTATGCGTTTGATAATAAAACCTAAAAGTAACGAATTTCTTTCCAATGTCTAAAAATAAATCTTAATAAATCATGGTGCATTTTCAGTGCGATGGGAAATTGATGGAACCATCGTAAAATTCATTTATCCGTCAAACATACCATATCATGAATACCACGTCACTGATATGGCGATCTTGTTGCACTTGTTTTCGTGGCACCTTGGGGAATCCCCATGGTCACGTGCATCCCCCATAGGAATACAGTTAAGTCAATATGTTTTATAGAAATGATAAAAGGTTTGGTTTTTCAATAAAAAATTACGCACAATATGATTCAACAATAGGAGAAAAAAAAAAGATCTTGCGACATCGTCCATCCATTATATAATACAACTGGGACACTGATGGATGTCGTAATTACACGATTCTCTTCGACTCATCTTCCCGTTGTCCCTTAGGGAGCATTAATGTCACCGTTAACTCACGATGAGTAAAGTCAAAAGGTATTGTTTAAAAATCGTAACAACTTTCTCAAAACATCAAACGAAGAAATATATAGACTCTTTCATTTTTTTTTTTTTCTTTATCCCCCAGCGATCCAACTATTCTTACGATAATACGTTATGTACAGAATATCCCAGCGATCGTGAAACTGTTAACTGCATGAAACAACAGGTAAACAAACAACCCATGTCAATGGGTAAACCATAGACAGGTGGAAGTACTAAAGTATAACGTAAAAAAAGTATACGAATCGCGTCAGTGTTTAAAGAAAGAAAAAAAAAGCACATGGACGAAAAGACCGCAATTAGGCGGAAATGTTATTCCTTTGTCTTGCCTGGTTCCTCTTGGAACCATTTCGACGAATGTCGTCCTCATTTTAAATGGAAAGTCCGTGGAATTTTTTCGAAGCAAATCAGCATCATATTTGATTGGAAAGATCTAATGCTGATCGTTTGCCTCGTGGAACTTAAAGTAATGAATCTTCATGGCTCTGTTATTCGGATACTTGATCTTGCATATAGGACAAGTCGCATGGACAGCCCCCTCTACCACGTATGTAGTCAAATCTGTTTCTCTATGGAAGTTCTTGTTAATCTCAGCATCGTAAATGGTATTGTGCACAGTTAACATGTGCTTCGTCATTGCTAATCTGTTGAAGACATGTCGATCGCACAAATTACAGCTGAAGATCATGCTGGTATGCGATACCTCATGCTTCTTCAACGATATCGCGGTAGGAAATACCATCTTGCAACCCTCGACGTGGCAAGCATGCTTCGGTGGGCTGAATTTGTGCTTCATTGTGAAATGTTGACGCAGGTTCGACACACCCGGGAATTCTTTGTAGCAAACGTTACAAGATACCTTACCGTCATTACCTAGCAATGGTATACACTCGTTGCTCGGAGCTTTAACCAGATTTCTAGTTGTACGATTCTTATGGGCGAACTGTTTGTGTTTGTAAAGTACACTCATATTTGGGAAGAGTTTCTTGCAAAGGTGACATGTTACCGGCTTCTTACCAGAAACGGAAATAGCCTCGGGGAAATTCATTTCTTGAGATTGATCTTCGACCTCGACTTTCACCTTCTTCACAAGGTGTTCCTCGTTAGATAATCTTCGTGCATTGTTGGATATTTGATGCGATCGTTGATTGAATGGATCATTGTGGAAGGTGAACTTGTGACGCTGTAGGGATTGATTACTGCTGAAGACCTTGCGGCAAACTGAACACAAGTATTGACTAGCCGCAGGCTTCTTGGTGACGGATTGGAACTTCATGGATGCAACCGTAGTAGCCTTGTGTAGTTTCTTGTGTCTCCAGAGAACTTTCTTAGAGCTGTAGTGCTTGCCGCAAATCTCACAAGGGAAGTTTGTCTTCTTTGTGTCGCTTAGGATAGGATGAGCTTTGTGCCATTGCATATGGATATTCAGAGTTTCATGATCTGGGAAAACATTTGTACAAAGCTCACACTGAAGCTCATCGCCGGAAAAGCTCTTCTCTGGTTTATTTCGAGCACAATGTACTTCCCATAAGTGTTTCCTGAGGTCTGCCACATCATTGAATTTGTCGTAACACACTTGACACTGAAAACTGTTCTCCGGCTTGGTCGGTGGTGGATTGGGGAAGGATTTTCGTGCTCTGGCAGGTCGACCCAAGTTTCCATCATCCGATTCCTCCTGTTTGGTCATGGGTACATTGTTCGTACTTTGCCGATCGTTCATTAAAAATTGCATACTCAAACGAGAATTTGCACGGTTATGCCAACCTCTGTGAATCTTTAGTGATGCTTCTTCGAGGAACACTTTTCCGCATATATCGCACTTCTGACCACCTTGCGATTTCTCGCCGTGAGCGGTTTCGAAGTGAAGATTTAAATTCGCTTGGAACACGAAGCTCTTGGGACACTGAGGACACTGATGCATTGTTTTCGTGGACTTGTGTTCTATCTGTAAGTGGCGGTCGCACATATCCTTGGACTTAAACATTCGTGGACATTGAGGACAGTTAATGTTAGCTTTCTCGTTCTTGTGGACATTTCTGATGTGTCTTCTGAGATTGGCGTAATTGGAGAATGCCTTACTACATGACTGACACTCGTTCTTCCGGGTTTCAGGATCGGAAATAGCACTTGCGTTCATAGAGGTTTCACCTTGAGAATCTTCATCGACTGTTCCATACTCGACGCACGATATGTTTGCGTTCCGTTCATTTGGATCTTCAATACCATGATCTTTCATATGAATCTCTAGAGCACCAGCGCTACTGAACATGCTACGGCAAATAACGCATGAATATATCTTAACCTTCAGATGGAGGTTCCGGTGTTCCGTTAGTTCAGCTCTAGTGGTGAACTCTAAGTTACAAAGAGCGCAACTATAATGGTTACTAACGCTTATCTTTCTAGCGTTCACCTCTGCTTCGAAGGTATCCCAATCTTTGATGGAGTTTGAGGGATTTGGTTGGGAGGTTATAATCTCTTTCTTTTTCTCGCGGATTTGTCGTTCGTTGTGCGTGTTACGGTGACTTTCGTGATGGGTCAAATAGTCGCTGGGTGATCTAAACTTAATTCCACATTTCGAACACGTGAATTCTTTCTTTTTGTGATCAACAGTCATGTGAGTATGAAATCTCTTAAATATAAGAAACGTCATTCCGCAATGTATGCATTTATAAGACGTTCTAACTTCTGGCAATAAACGTAGACATTGTTCTCTGTGTTTGAACAAGTTAGGCCTATATCTGTATATCATTCCACATAAATCGCATACATGATTGTGCGCGGGGTCGCCATTTTTATAAGGACCTGGAATTTCTATATCTCCAGTGGATGGTTTTTGTATCACATCATTTTTAGGCTTTGGCAGCGGTCCCATTGGTTTCAACTTAGGTGGAGATCTCATTGGTGACGTCAGTTCTTCGTACTGCTTTTCCGAGTGCTTCGAAAGATGACTAAGTAATTCTTTTCTGTTTTGCATGGACCGTAAACACATATTACATGTAAAATATTTTTCTTCTCCTTCTTTTGGTACAACTAATGCAATTTTCATAGCGCATTCAAACGAAGCGCCACAATGTAACTTGTACATTGATCTGTCAGGAAATTCTGTTAAACAAGCGATACAAGTGTATGATCTCAAGTCGGGCATATGTTGACGAATGTGAGAAAGTGTACTTCTCCGATCGGTAAAAGTCTGTTGACAAGAATAGCAAGAGAATGTTTTTAATTGACTAATAATGCTTTGTTGCACTTGGGTCAGTGATGCGTCTTTTTCCATACTCATTAATTCATCCTCCACGTCTTCCACTAACTCCTCAAGATCTTGAGACTGTGACGTATTGCCACGATTTTCTTCTTTTTGGCTATGGAATCTTTCCATATGTTTTGCATATGAATATCTAGAATGCAAGTTGATCTGACAATGTGTGCACTTTTGTTTAAATATACGTGTTCCTCTAAAATGAGTATGAGGACCACGCTTGACCTTTTTCTTGACTGTTGTGGCTACTGTATTAGATTTCTGTGTTGAATCAGCTTCCATCACTGTATCTTCTTTCGATGCTGAATTATTCAGCAACAACTCACTACCAGTAATTGATTCTATCTCTATAGTACAGTCTGTATCATAATCGTCCGGTGGCTCTGACTTCACAGGTACAGTGGTACCTTTACTGATTTCTAAGTTAATTACTTCAGCATCTTTATCTTTATGTACATTGACATCGTCATCAATTAATTCCTCAATATGATCATTTTGTATTACATCATTTGTACCTGATGCAAGGTTAGTTGCATCCTGAAAGAAAAGGTTTTGGATGATACAAGAAAGGGTTTAAAGTTAAAAAAAATGTTGTAATACATACCGAAATTGAATCATCATTAGATTCTGAAATAACCTCAATATTATCCTCATAGAAATCTAAATCTACAGGCTCATCCTTAATGGTGACAACCTACATCATTGAAAAGTAATGTGTAAAAATTTTGATACGATATCCTAGAAAACATTGGAATATTGAAATTTACCATAGGACTCGCTTGCAAATGTGTTTCCAACCACTGGTTTAATTTGTCTTGAGAACGAAGACATAGTTCTTTATAATTATGCCACTGATTCACGCTTTTAACACATTCCGCACAAATCATTGTTGGTAACCTATCAGTGGCTGAAATCTATAATAGGGTAGGTGTAAAATAAAATAATATATGTATTTCATAAATTTTATTTATTTAACAAAGATGCAACTCAGAAGTCTGATTCTTTTGATGAGGATCAACAAGTGTTTAATATCAGCATCGGTAAGCCGTGGAAATAATAATATTTAGCATTAATAAACTAGAAATTACATCATTGCATCTAACATCATCCTTTAATTCCCGTTAGTCATAATCGTTCGAATGTCGTTCAACGTAGACATAACCTCAAAGCGTTTTCTTCATGCTTTCAAGAAATTATGCGTATAACGAGACAGAAGAAGAAATCATTATCAAACATGTAAATTACGGTCATCAGTATGTATCATACATACCTGAATTGACAAACAAGCTTGTATTTTAGTTGCTAGCGATACCGGAGGATCTTGTACTCCGAATACCGACGATTTGGGTTCATCGGTAGAAAGGCAAAGTCTACACACATTATCCATATTTTCCAATTCAACCACCTCGTCCATTTCGAATGTTCACTGTTCAAATTCCTTTCTACACGATCCCACCACACTCTGCCCGCCGCCCAACGCGCTTTTTAGGGGCAGGTTAGAGACGCAGCGTTTTGTTTGTACGTCGACATTTGAAACTGAAATCGAGCGGTTCGTTTCGACGCGTTCCCTAAAATCTGATTGTACGGAACGTGGTAGTATACGCGCGCAAATGGCCACGCTATGTTTGTTCGACAGGTATTTGTTATTAATTACAAATTAACGTTAAAGTTTAAATATTACATTTTAATAAATGAAATGTAAATTATTTGTTATACGTGAGAAGAAAAAGCAGTTGGTCTTTTGCGATCTACGAAGGAGGAATCGTTTGGTCCATCCTGATGCTGTGAGGAAAGGAGAGGCGGGATATCATTGATGTAAATATAACAATTTTTTTTTCTCAATTGATTGAATATCAGTTTATTTTATATACGCATCCGAATATACATTTGACACATAATTATTTCTCATTTGTACATGCTGGTAATATAGGCTGCACATATACAGTAGATGGTAACATATTTAACATACTTTTCATTCTTTGGTATTAACATTAAATCGTTAGCAATTGTGATCCCATTGACAAAAATGTCGTATATATAAAAAAAGACTTGAAATAATTGGTGCCCTAATTTTGTCTTTTTTTTTTGGTAATACTAACAATACTTTGTACGATTGATTTCAAAATAATCGAAATGCATAGAACGACGATGTAAAATGTAGCCACGAACATTTTAATTCGATCAAATAATTTGCTGCAATAAACATATATACATATAGGATGCTCGAATTATACATAGTTTCATTTATTTTTCATTTTTTTTTCGAATGTCATGATATAAGTTGCTTAATTAATTATTGTACCTAACCTAGAGGAAAAAGCTAACCAAAAAACATTGAGCCTCTTTTTTTTTATGCTAATACGTTATACATGGTAGCTATGAAATATTTGTGGGAAGCTCGTCTATAAGATAGCTTTTCTAAAGCTATCGATCTACTTGGTACACATTGAGCTTCTTTTTGAAATTTTCGTGATTCCCGGTACCGAATTATTGTATATTTCAACACCTCAACGATCGTATACAACGCAAGTTAGAACCATGGAGGTATTTTCTATTAAAACTATTTTGTGTGTTCCTACCAAAAGTCTATTCACATTAATGTACAGTATTAATCACTGACATCTCTCTACATATTTATATTTTCAACAAAAATGTCACGATCGATTCTATACAAAAAGAAATATTTCCTCTCCAATAGTCTTGAAAAATATCGGCATTAATATTTCTTTCTTTGCATAATTGTCATTTGTGCTTCGAAGATCAGTAACATATTGTGCTTTCATCGCGATAAATAATATTCTTTGTATCATCTATAACGTGAATATTACATCTCAAACATACATAACTTTGCTATTTTACTTTACTTCATTTCTCATAATCGGACTTCTCCGCTGTTCGAGTATCGTAGTAATCAAATACAAAATTCTCAGCAACGACCAGCGTGTGAAAATTTATATCGATTCCAATATTTTCGAGAGCTAAGTAATACATGATTGAAATCAATCCCTGTGCATACGACATTCAAATTTAACATTGTCCCGCCATTGTAACGGCCAACGAGTTCCGGTTCGCGTTCCCACATACTCGGTTAGTAAAAGATGCGCAATTGACTACTGCGCAATTCAGGTTGTCAGACAATTGGAACTGAAACAGGAATTCCGTTGCGACTGTTGACGCACGTAGTCCTGCACGTTGAATTTCGTATTGTCCGGGTCGTCGCTTTTCCTGGCCTTTAATTCCCTGAAAAAAGAAGAAAGTGCAGTTAAATTCGGAGTCCCTATGAAATATCGAAGCTGCCCGATGCTCCGCGTGCGATAGATCAATCGAAACAGTGTCACGGTAATAATTTAATTATGTTATTTCGTTAGAATGTATATCCTCTTTGGAAGTTACGATGGAAGACACTGTCGATTGCGTTAGTGGCGTCGTTTTGAGAAATACCTGGCAACGGCCAAAAAGGCCAATTCCACATTCAGGCCGGTTTTAGCGGACGTTTCCATGAAAGGGACTTTGTACTCTTGCGCTAATCGTTCACCGTCTTCTCTCTTTACCAATCGTTCGGTACCGCAGTCGGACTTGTTGCCTAAAAATAGTTGTCATTTTAACCTCTTAAATGACGCCATAACTCTTAGCAACTTTTCGCGTTACGATGCCAATACATAACACATTAGCCACTTGTTCGAACGTTCCGTGTAGTCATCTGGTAGAAATATTCAGAATTTTGTTTAAAATATCACTTTATTGACCGAACTCTGCATATACTTAAAGCTAGCTTGTACTACTAGGTTTTTAATTTAAAAATTCCCCTTTTGCACTTTTTAATTTCATATCTTATAGTCATTTGGCATATGTCCTATCGAGTTCTAAGTGGAAGTAAGATAGGTTAGGAATGATTAGTAGTTCTAATTAAAAATCACCATTTGCACTTATCAACCTTAGCTGTTATAGTCATTTCGCCAATCTCCTGCTCAATTCTAAGTGGAAGCAAGATAGAGTGGGAATGACTAGTAGTTTTAATTAAAAGTCATCCCTTGTACTTATTCACTTTAAGTGTTATAATAATTTCGCTCAGAATCTACCCAAGCTTTAAATGGTAGCAAAATAGATTAGGAGTGATCCTGAAATACCTACGATGAAGCAAGATTCCTCAGCTTATTTTACGATTAAAATGTAGATATTTATCACATATCAACTGCATATCTCTCGTCAAGTAATATCCGGTATATAATGTTTGTCTCATTTGCAAAGAAATCGGTGTTCTTGGTCAATAAAGTGTGAATCTCACGGCATTTTATATTCGCAATAGAATCAGGAAACTGGTTCGAAATGCGATGCCTAATCAGACTATCGCGAAGTACCATCGTTGGCTTTCTCGGCAGAAAAGAATGGTATAGAGTTTCTATAAAGGACTAAAACAGTCCAGATGCTCGTTCGAACGGAAACATCTCGTGGTATGTGTAATATGTAGAGGTTGTGGATAATCCAGGCTTACCGAGCAACATGATGACGACGTCCTCGTTCGCGTGTTCACGAATTTCGCTCAGCCAGGCTCGAATGTTGTCGTAGCTCGTCTTATTCGTCACGTCGTACAGCAATAAAAGAGCTAAAATTAGTAGAAATTGTTTAGCAACTATGGGAAATAGTTTTCAAAGGTACACTGGTTAAAGGATGTGTTTATGTAGGACATTGATGAAACTGTTCAACTTAATCAGACGAAAGAAATGGAGTTTTCCTATAATTCAGGGAAGTGAAGTAATTTCCTCAAATTGCTTTTTTACTATTTAGCTCATTAAAAGCAATATGGAGTGGAATTAGTAATATTAGCAAAATTTCGAATGCAATTTTGTGTAATAATTTTAAAGCAATCAGTGAAGAACTTTCGTAACTTTGACATTTTAAACGAACATTTACATTTCTATTCATATAGATAAGTTGTATAATTCAGAATCAATTTATGCAAAAAACTAGACGTCCAGGAGAAATTCTAATTTTAGGATGCGATACAACAGACATCTTTCTAGTATAATTTTTTTTCCAAGTATACATTTATTCTTCATGAGTTGCTTTTCGACAATAACCCTACATTAAATAAAGCACTGTATTAGTATCATTTAGTTATATAAATAAACAACATCGTTCAATTCCATTTGCAATTTTAAAATAAATTCTATGACCAACGAGAGAAACTATTTCCATTTCAGTGGCCAAGAGTACAGTGATCGCCTCGTGTTGTGAAAATATTTTCGGCCGAACTCAGCGTCCGTAACCTACAGGTATTTTTTCCGCAAATCACAACAATAAGACATTTCGACGAGTAATCAGTGCTCCGTGACCGTGTCCAACTAATTCCACTTGTTAGCAGGTGTATAATAAGTTCGAAGAGGAGATCCTGTATCAGTAAATACTCTCTCTTTGCTGGCTACGTGGTTATTCATCCCCACAGTGGTATCAACCCTTAGTTGGCGGCCGTACGTCTACGCTGAACCACCAAAGCACGTTCACCAAATTCAGCCACCCAAGCAAAGAATCAACATCTTTTTGAGGTATTTATAATTTCTACTAAGATTTTAGTAGTTTTGTTTTAAGTGCGATTACACATTTGTTTTTCACCCTTTGAGGACGACGGGCGCATATATGCGGACTTAAAAAAAATTTGGTTATAGTTTGTCAGTACTTTTATACGTTAGAGTGGAAAAATTGAAATATAACCGTTGAAATATTATTATACAAATAGTAAAATTTAACTTCGATGATTAAGAATTTGACTCTTTTGATAAAAAAGTGGTTTTTCATCGCCAAATAAATGATTCTTTCTCAATATTTAAAAAGGTCTCCGTCCGCAAAGGGTTAATTGAATACGACCACAGAGGGTTAATGTGAGAGTACTTGACGACAAAGAAAGTATTTCTTTTGGCACTATAACACCCGTTTTATATTAAACAAAATAATTGAATGATAGTGACACTAGTGTCGCGGTAAATTAAAATAAGAAATTTTCAACGTTGCAAAAAATCTATTAAATTAGAAAAATCAGTAAGACGCGGCACGATAAAATTATTTCTATAATATTAATATTACGTTAAATTATACTATATTTCAAAAATCACTGATCAATTTTTATTTGACTAGTTTAATTCTTGCGCAGACAGTTACAAAATAAATAGTATCGCAAGGGTTAACATCTTTTCTCTTAAAGTTCTTTTTTAAAGAACGTGCTCTATCGCACGTTATTTTTTTTTAATATAATTTTATACTAAACTGCTTTGATCGGATTTTTCGTCTACTATAGATGTTGCTCTTAACGATCTAATTAGTGAGGGTAACAAGGCTTTTCATAAACCAGAAACATTGTGTTATAATGTTTCATGTACAGTAATTGTAATGTTGGAACGTAATCCGATGGATTCATATATACAAAACTGACATTGTTATTTGTGTTACCTCATTGTGTTTCACTTCATTTATAAATCCAAAGCCTCATTTACGAGGTTCATTAGTGATTATTCCTGAATGAATACTTCCTATATTGCAAGAGAAAGTAAACATGGAATATTTTCCTTTTATTTCTTTATCCAACAAATTTTAGAAGGAAATTGAATTGTTCTTTTCTCTTCGTTGGTCAATGGATAATTTGACAAGTAGGATCATGTTTCAATCAACCACTAATATGTACTTATTTAATAGAAATCGTGTTACAAGGAAATAAGGTTCTTGAACAAAAGTATTCTGTCACGTTAAGTTCACGCGATGAAATCAAAAACAATAATTCAGTATCGGAGGCATTACTATTGTGAAGCTGTCTCCGGCAAGTAATTGTCATCAAAGCCTTTGAAAAGGCCGGCTATTGTCACAGTAACGTCTCAGTTCAAAGAGGGCTTCTTCGTGCAAACAATAGAAATTCCGTGCTGTGACTACCGCCTTTCCCTTATTCATCAATTCAAAGTCAGTTTAGATATCCTTCCAAATCATCATTATACGCTAACTTAAATACTTACGATGATCAATTCTCATTTACAATTTATTACATTATTTAACAACTAGTTAAATTGTAGTATAACTCCAAAATTTAAAAAACTGAATTTATCACTCGTTTCATATAGCACTGAATAACATTAAAAATAAAAAAATATTATTTAACAAAGGTGATTATTGCCTAATTACCGTGATCTCGAATTACAATTCAAGTAAAAAATGTACATACCTTAAAACTAAACTTTGTTCACTACTCTAATTACCAGTGGTTATAATTTCTAGTAAGCAAAATGACAACAAATTTCCCATTCTTATAATAAAAGATATTAATCATTTCTATGTGTAAAACACGCTGATAACGGCCAACAACTGAGAGTGAAATTATGAAAGTCCTTTTACCAGTATGCATTGCAGCAATGTTTAACGTAAAACTGCATGCAATGAAATTAAAATACGCTTGCTTAAGCAGCAACTGCGTGTGAAATTACAGAAGTACTTTTACGATGATATTACCTTTGCATTACAACAAAATTTCGTGAAAAGCGTGTCTAATGCAACTGAAATGCGCTTAAATGATCAATAACTATTTGTCCAAAGTATTCCAACAGGATAATACATGTTACAACAGTTTTCAATGTGAAGCTGAATAAAATACTTTACTGCATATTTGAAACGATGTCGATAATAATCCCAGGTTTTAATAAACTAATCTATTCTATATTTATTTTAATTAATAACATAGAACAGCAATATAAAGAGGAGAATAAAACAATTTTTTGTCACATATGCCAATACGTATTCGGAGAGGAAAAATGTTAATAAAAAAACAATCCAATTTATGGAAATGTTTCGATTTTACATATTTTGAACATACGTGCAAGGAAAATATTCGCTCGTAACGTAAAGTTGTATAATTGAGTAATATTATCGGAGTTTTTACTATCATATGGCTCTTGCATGAAGTATCGTTATCAGCAAGGATAATTAAAATGTTTTTCAGCAATCGTTTTTTTTTGATCATGTAAATCGAACGTTGTAATTATCTACCAAACGACTGAATCGTATCGTAAAATCATAAATGCACGGATATATTGCAACAAGCGCAATAGAATACATTTAGTATCGATAGTATGACAAAAAACACTCGTAAATTTATATGTTATAATTAATTGTTAATCAATTCAAACTTGCTGTCGATGCGCTCAAGTTATTATCGTCTAACTAGTAATTCCACTATCGCTTCGTGGCCTGATTACTGGTTGGAACGTTGTCATCCATAAATGGAGCACTAATTATCGTTCGTCCGAGGTGCGACGGATGTTCTTATTGCATAATTTATTTCAGTAATATTCATCTTTCAGTAGAACCTTCGTTTGGCTTGATGTTTGCTAGAATATTCATGGAATATCGACAGAATTGGAATTTTAAATCGGAGCAAATTTTTTTACGGTTCAAGCCAAATTTTACCATCTGTAATTTATCAGCGATGAATTTTAGATTACGATAAAATCTTTAAGTCCCTCAACTGGGATAAAAATACTTATTCTTTCCTTTTGAAATTTAATTTTTTTAGAAGTTCAAAAATGGGTCTTCACACTAGATTTACGAAATCTGTTTTATGTAAACATATTAAATAAGTACTTTAAAGAACGAGGGATCAACCGAAGATGAGCAGTTAAGTAATTTGTATATTATCAGGTACATATGAAATATCTACTTTACTGCGTCCCTATAAATCTAGAAACCGTTTCTAAAAAAAGTAGGATTTCGTTAATTTCACGGCTTCCGTAGATCCAGTGTTAATAGCCTGATGGTTCAACATAATTAAGAAACAAAAGTAAGTATATGTTATTAGATAGTTATGAATAACATTCAGATATCAATATTAGCATAGATATGTCGATAACTATTATTCTTTTTGGTTTTCCATAATTAGAGATATGAGGGAAGATTTCTCTTTGTTACATTTTACATATTTGTCGCTATTCCATTGCATAATTTAGATTCAGATGGAATAGAGAATTAGGATTATGGAACTATTGATAGTACGAAGAAAATCATAAATAATATAGCAGTAAGTAATAAAGCAAAAGAGATTCTGTATAATTCTATGTTTCTGTAAAAATCAACAGAAGCATACTGCAAAGATTTCCATTCAAACTCATCTACATTTCGCCTCCTTAATGCAATCTCACCGACTCTGTCTACCTCTCGCCGATTATTAATCGAATAATGAACTTTTTAATGAACTTCCAACGAGAAAGTTATCGAAGTAATTGAAATTCTAAGATACTATCAGAAAGCAAAGTTTAATCGATAAAGAACCACTTTTACGAACAGACTTCATTCAAAAGAATCCGATAGATTTTAGATGAGACGAGATTTAGGATTATGTGGAAGCTATTCAAAGTTATAGGAGGTATTTTCGAATTCCGACACGTTTCTCGTGTTGAAAAGTGTTTGAACAACAGAGAGAAAATATTGTTTACCATGTGCGTCTCTGTAGTAAGCGTGCGTCACACTTCGAAACCTTTCTTGACCAGCCGTGTCCCATATTTGAAGTTTTATGGGTGTTTCGTCGACGACGACCACCTTGTTCTGAAATGAGAGATCAAAGCCATCAATTTTTCATATAAAATGCTATATTTACTCTTTCACATATGATCCTTTCTCTTCCAAAAGACCTTGTACAAAAGAAGTTATTAATTTTTGTTAATGCGAGCAATGCATTTACACGATGCTCCTCTAAACAAATCCGCAGGTATTGGATTCTTAAATAGGCGCACAAAAATCTGCGAAATGCTTCTCATAACATAGTATCCTGTGACTGAACGTCTCTCACCCTAAAATCAATGCCCACAGTGGTGATGTAGTTGCCAGCGAGGAATCGACCATCGCGAAATCGCGTCAGAAGGCAGGTTTTTCCGACGCCACTGTCTCCCAATAACATCACCTATATTTGCAGGAAATTTTCGCATAAAACTAACTAACGCATTTATTAAAACTAGTATTTATTTACTAGTATATTTAATAAAGTATATTTAGGCAAAGTATCAATGTCCATTGTCGATGCGTTTGATAATCAATGGACCGTGCTCATCTTCAAATCGCACGAAAAGATTTCTTGATTTGCAATTCTTACAAGCGAACTACATTGGCGCATTTTCCTTGAAACAAAAGTATTTCTTTATTCAATCACAATCCATTGTTCATGGAATAAAAACAAACTGAACAAAACACTACCCCAGCACTATTGTGTATCGGTACATTCTACCGATTCGTAATTAACGAGTAAACAAGTAGCTAGTTAACGATCAATCAAACCGCGTCAAATAACCGGCCGAATTCAATCCCCATTCCAACCGCGACGTCTCTTTTGAATCTCCACACGAAGATTTACTCCCACAATCAATTCCCACAAATCAACAAATTAATGACAATCAAACTTCAAACGAAACAAAAAAGAAACGTCAAAATCTTGAGCCCAATCGTTCAAAGAATCTTTCAAAACTTAAAAGAACTTCATAAAATACGCCAATGAAATGTACGCCCGTAAATGCTCCTGCTAGTCGAAAGTATCAGGAGAGAGGGTAAGACCTTGAAGAAGAGCTCGCCCTGATCGGGTGGGGCCTGATGTCCGCTCGAGTCGAGGCTCGATTCTCGGGATTCTCGAGATTCTCTCGAAGAGCGCGAGGAGCGCGAAGAGTGCCGCCTAGTAGGGCCCACCGTTTCCTGGGGCCTGTTCGAAGGGGCCGCGCCAGCCTGAGGGTTGGCATGGGCCGGCTGCGACAGGCCCCTACTCCCACCACTCGGGCCGCTCGCGTTGATTCCGCTCGACCAATCAGATCCCGAGTCTCTGCCACTCGGTCCGCTTCCACGCGCGGAACCGTGCCTGCTCCGCTTCGACGAGCCGCGTTTATCCTCCACGACGCTCATGGGCCCCTGATATTAGGAGCACCAATTTGCTCTTCTTCTTCTCGGCCACTCCTCGTCGCCTCGTCGCCCGCTCGTCGTCGTCCTACTGCTTGCTCCTTCTGCTTCTCCAACGGTTGCCGATGACGACGGCTACGACACAACGATGCCGAGGACGATGACGACGGCGACGGTGATCGGCTACCTCCTGTCACGCTGGAGGTCAATCAACTCCGTGCTAGAAGGGAGGGAGAAATATACACGGTCTACGATATACACTCTTCGCTTCGTGCGCCTCTTCTGCTTTCCGCTTTGCCCGCTTCTTCGGACAGGCCGGCCTGCCCGATTAACGAAGACGGAGTGAAAGTACGCTCGGAACGACACGCGCCGCTCCCGGTTAGATCGATCGTTTCTCGAGGTTGCCTTTTGATTCGAGATTTTTTATGCACGGTATGACGCTTATTTGCGTTTGGACATTTAGCAGAATTGATTTTTTGTAGTTTGTTAAATGGACAGGTGTTTGGATGGAGGAGAATGTTGAGGAGATTATGGGGATTTGATCGAACTTGATGATGGTATTTTTATTGTTTTTTTTTTTTAAGTTTTAAGTAAGATGTATAGGGAAAGTATGAAAGAACGTGTTTTATTGTTAGAGTTAGGGAACTTTTGGGAAAGTATTAGTGACAAGAGAAAAATGAAGCATCTTAAGGTACTGCGTTAAGGTGATTTATAATGTCTTTGATGTATGGTCAGTATATGGCCGTAACTCATGATCGAACGGCACCTATGTTGATTTATTTCCGATAGATATCGTAGTCGGTTGCATGAATTGCATATCGGTTCACTTTATCCAATACGTGAAATGTCGATGCATGTTACACCAGTTTCTGCATGTTTATTAAACGTGTATGCACCGCTAATTCGACAAACCTTCGAATTGCTGTATTTAATCCATTATTATTTTAGGAGTTTGATACTTTTTGTGTACCACATTGTTTATACATATTCGTTGCATTTTATATTTTGCAAATGGAAAAGTACAAATATTGTTATATTTATAAATTCACACTATATACATTCTCGATGGAGAACTTAAAATTCCATGAAGTTTATTCTGGTAATGTCGCATAGAATCGAAGATTTTACTCTTTTAACACTAAGAATTTGTTCTAAAAAGTGTCAAAGCTGATAGAGGAGCAATACAGTGAATTTTAATTTGATAAAATCTAAATTCACTTCTTAATTTTCTTTTGCAAACGTACTTATTCAGTTAGAGGGAAACAAATTTGAGAAAGACAATTGGCAAATATGAATGCTCACACTTTTCAAGCTAGAAGAAAACAATTAAAACAGTAACGACGTCAAAAATTTGCCTTGTCATATAATTTTTAATTAAAACGAGATCACTTTAACTACTCTAGTAGATCCAATGTTAACAAGTTTTAGAATGAGATTTCGCCGATCAGATTGCGGTGACCAAGAATATATTACACTTTGGTTTGTCAATATCAAAATTCGTCATTTTCGTCCGAGCAATTAAACCGAAGCAATTATCAACTTGTCATAACGTAGTTGCCATGTCAAGCTAGAACGAGCGTAGTATTTAACAGGCTGTCTTACACAGCCGACGAAATTGGAGTGACGTAGCTTTTGTCTTGAATCTTTTGCAAAGTGTTATTCCCAGTAGAATAGAATTTTATCGATAAATTCTGCTGTGTCGACGCACAAAGTGTTATTAAATTTTATAAAACATTCTGTAGACAGTGTAATAACGTTCAAAGAAAGTCACAAAATGAAAGTTACCATTGGGAATTTTAATGAATATCGCGCACCTAGGAGAACTGAATTTTAACAGAAAATTTAGTATAGTCGCAATGCGAAACAAACGTAAGCACATTGAATTTAAACATTACATTTTGAAATAAATTGTTAAGACCCATGTACGTTATCAGACAGTTAATTTTTACTGCAATATGCGTTACAGAGTTGTTTGTTTAATTTAAAAAATGATGAGGACTTATAGATATTTAACACTAGAAGTACCAACAACAAATCTATTGTATTTCAATATATTAGATAAGTACTTTGAAAAAATCGGAATCGCTAAATGGAAAAGATGATCAATTTTGTAATCTGTGTTTCATAATATCAACATAGAACATTTGGTCTGTTGCTGTCCTTTAAAATTGGAGAATTTTTGTAAAAAAGTGGAAACCTGTCACTTTGACTTGCTTAGTAATTCTACTGTTAAACAGTTTTAGTTTTCAACACGATATACTTTAACGATCTTGTTCTTTCAAATTTCGTAGCCAAAATGCGAAATATATTCGCAACAGGAGGAACAATTTTTCCTCCTTTTCGAATATTATAATATCGTCTTTCTTTTCGTGTTTTTACACATTCATTTAATTTCTATTAGTCTTCATTCTCGGAGGAAGTAAACCATTGCGCTAGCCTTCGCTACATATTGCCTTATCCTTCCTTCGAAAGATGCGAAATCACTTTACCAGCTCCATATTTCAGATAAAAGCTTTCACGAACATTATACCGTATTTTCGTGACGAAACAAAGCCAGATTTAGAAAGAACGAACTTTCCGTTCCGGTAGGTGCGCCTTCGGCGCGAATAAAACATATTCGGTCGAATGGAACTGAAATGCGATTATTCGAGATGCCAAGTCTAGAGGCATTTTTCATGAAACCCGTGATATGTGATCGTCCAATGCGCTTGGTCAAAGTGCAGCCGATTTTGCCATCGGAGTTCACTAATTTCGCGCCGTGATTTCGGCGAATTGCGTTTCCGTGCGGCAAGTTCGCATCCCCTTTTTCGCTCATGGTCCTCTTTTTTTTCGCAATGGACGTTTATTGGGGCGACACGACGATAAAACTCGTTCGCACGCTTCGATTACTTCCCGTTTCATTGAGTACGAAATAGGAAGAGACGATTGTAATCGGATGGACAGGGAGTTTCGTTTAAAGCCGATGATTTTTCTCATTCCTACGATGATTCGATATCCTGCCATTGGAGCTTTCATTTCCATGGTGATTAAAAGATTGGAAAAATTCTACAAATTTCAACAATTAGATGCCTTTATTAACAATAATTTGAAAACTAATTACTCTTGCTGATCGTGCTTCAGAGATAATTATATATATCAGCGAAACAACCTGCTTCTCTACTTATTGACGATAAAGAAAATTAAATATTAATCTTTTCGTCTTAGTCTAAGTTTTGATTCTTATAGTTTTAGAGATATATTCGAAACCATCGATTTCCCACTCTAACTTTTTCTATTAAAATCATATATTTATAGAATCGAAACGTTAAAAGTTTAAATAATTATATACTGAACGTCAGTACACTCTTCTAACAATAGTATTTAAACATTGATTAAGTTAGCAAATCCGCAAATACTGCAATTTTGAAAGAAGCAACAAATTTCATTTAACTTAACAGTACTTTTTACCAAAGAAGTCTATAGAATTGAACGTGTTAATAGCGAAAAAAAGTATCAAAATAAGTAGAATCCGTCGATCTTTTCTCCACAATTAGATTTAAAGAGTTCGCTGAAGATCCTATCGAAGATTCTCATCGTGATTTAATTATAAAAACCGATGCCTGATGAAACACGAAGCCGAGTGGGTCCAGCCTACCGCTTTGGGCCCACCCACGCCGTACCTGGCGTGAAAAAGGCCCTCCGGGGTCCGGCAGGCTGGGCCTTCTAGCCGGTGGGCTCTTAGAGCCACCCGACTGGTGGCGCCCTTCGGAATGCTTTGCTGGAAAACGCGAAAGAAGCGTACGTTCACTCCTTGCATTCCGCGTACGCTCACTCGGTTTCTTTCGTTTCATACATTTCGAAACCTTTACTAAATGCATCACGCTATGAAATAATGTTTTCTAATTGTTCACAATTTATTTAACACTAGCTGCACGAGCGTTTAATCTGCTGTAATTAATTATATCAGATTTTTGAAATGGGAGATCAAGCGACAAAGATGATCTGTTAAGTAATTTTTCTATTATAAGATTCATTTGAAATATCTATCGTATTGTTTGTCTACAAATTTAAGAAATGCATATAATAAAGTAGAAACCCATTAACTTTTCGATTTCCGTAGATGTAATGTTCAGGCTGAAATTTCTGCGCAAATTTCAAAGCATGTAGGTGATGATTTTCTTACAGTTTTTGATCCTTTCGTTATATTGTTTTGCATTGGAAAATTATTCTTCCTTTCTGAAGATACTATTTTGTCAGATTGAGATTGGAATTTCAATTTTATATTGGATATTTAAATAATAGTTCTTACTATTATTTAATTTCGAGTTAAGAATGTTGAGAATGTTATAGCGTTTCTAAACATTCGAAATTTAGACGAATTTTACGGAGAACGGAGTTTAATATTTTATTATGATGGAATTGAATTCTACTTTTGAAGCTATCGTTTAATGAGGACAATTCTTGATAATTTGCTACATTGAGCAACTGCCCTTGGCTTTGCACTCGGACAGTGACATTATCTTCTCACGTGGCACAGGTGACCCGTCCTCATTGCGTCATCGCGTTACACGCCGACAATTTCCTTCTTTCGTGCCAGGTACCTCGTTCTACTGCAGAGTACTCCTTTCTCCAGGCAGTACCATCAATTTAACATCCTTTTTAAATTACGTCCTTTAACTCTCATCAGCCAGTGACGGTTATTACCGAAGATGTCGATAGGTCCGTTTAACTTTCTTCAATAATTCCTGCCCTTCGACTCATCGCCATTAACTTTTCTAACAAAATTAATAAGAATTAATTTCTCTTTAGATTCTTCTCTTTTTGCCAGTTTTTTGTAACACTTCTTCCAAATTCTGCCCTTCTGGAACGTATTCGACGATCTCTTACAAGCCTCACTCTTCTGGAGCTAAATTTTTTATTGCCCTTAAAGATTAGACAATGATACGCTGATAAATGTTGAATCTAGAACTTTTAGTGTTTCTTTAAACTTTATTCGACAGAATTTAACTTTAAGGAATCTTTCTACTTTCAACGATAAAATGACAATAGTTTGGAGCGTTAAGAAAGTAATTTCGGAGATTACAAACATAGCTTTACATTGTTTTGCCCTCAACCTATAATGATCCATACGATTTCTTATTATTTGCATTCTTTTCCACGTAGCAGCTGTCATTAAAATTCAATTAAATATAGTTTACAAATAAACCACGGTTATTCTGTTAATAAAGGATTCCAATCGAAGTCTCAAAGCAAAAAAAGACACCAGTATTTCTTCAAAATCGTATCTATTATCAGTTACAATAGAAAATATTCGTATATCATCATTGTTATATTCCAACTTGAGCACGTTGATACATCGAAAGGACAGCGGAATATTTACTGATATTTTAAACGGAAGAGATACGTTATCACATGAAATTTTTCAAACGTCCATTACGATAGTCCGAGTTCTTCCATCGCGTTAACAACGTCCACCGATCGCTATATTATCGTTGTAACGCAGCGTGTGTCCATCAGTTTCAGTGTAAGTTTAATAAATCGATTAATTGCGAAGTTGTTGGCGATGCCGCGGCATCTATGGGATTCGTTACGTGCAAGCTAACAGACAAATGTATGCTTTAACATCCAACGTAGGAATAATAAAGGTGCAACCGGATGTACGGCGTCAAGTGCATCTGCAGTGCGTTAATTAATTACTCATACGCGAAGTCACGATTGATCACGAGTCTACGTGCCGATCAATAATTAATTTCACGTACGTCATATCATGTGGCACATTCGATACGTTTGCACCGACATGCTGCAATAATCGAATGCAATGGCATGCGATTAGCGTGTTCTATCGAACTTTTGTACGATCTTATCGATGAATTTATACACTCTTGTCGAATTGATACAAAAATTCACGTATCTTAATGGCAACCCCTTATACAATTAAAATGATAATGATAGATTAACCGTTGAATTCGAAGGAATGATCAAATAGATCCTAAACGATCACTGCGCTATGAATGAGTCAACCCTTTATGGACTCTCGTGACTATGAAATAATTCAAATTCCATTTCCATCCCTTAAAATGGTTTCTTTAAATTTCGCCATCCGTGATCGCTTAACTCTTCAAAGTTACTAACTGTCTTTACCATCAATCGAATAAAGTTAAATTCATTACTTCTAATTCCATTTTGAACATTTTTCTTCGCTACTGATACTTATTAACCCCTAGACTATAAGCGCTCAGAAATTTTGTGTTTGAGACACTTAGAGCACCTATAGGTGCTACTGTTTTGGCTTCCTGACACTTTTAAATTTCTAATATTTACAGTAACTCGGTTCAGAGAAAAAAATAATTTTGTTTTACTACAGTAAAATGCAGTTTTTTCATTATTGAAACCTGTTTTCACAAAAAAGCATCCATACACAAAAGTTTGCCGTTCTCGGCCGCTACGTCTCAAAGTCGACCATAGTCAAGGGGTTGATATCTGCTACCAGTCAGTAACCAATTACCATTGTAACAAATCCTCAGCAAAATTTAAAGTACAAAGGGTTGAAGACAAGTCTCACTTCTTGCTGTGAGTCTTGAACTGAAAATTGTGCACAGTGTAACTGCCATGTTCGGTCATTAGCGATTTTCTATCCCGGGTGAAAAGGTCGCATAGAGAAAGAAGAAAAAAAAAAGCGCACGTGCAGCCGGATGTCTTTATGTAACCAGGACAAAAACCTCTTGCGCAGGTGAAAGAAGGACATTCAACTCGTCCAATTTTGGTTGCGCCGCGCAATACGGGGGCCTTACGGCCCACGTGATTTGCACGGCCTTTTCGACACGTGTGCACTGACGTAACGAGGACATCGTGGACGCTCGTAGCGTACCGTGAAAAAGGATTATCTGTGCCGCTGTCCCGTTTCTTCGAGGACAATGGGACAGACTTTCTACGTGGAATGATTTAATTCCACGAAATTTCACGATGTCAATTACCGACACTTTTCACTTTACAATTGGCAGTGATATCGCCGAGAAAAGGCGGGGAATAATTTAAGAGGGGGATTATAAATTGTGTTAGCTTGAAGGAGATGACAGTTTAACTGTTCTGCAGTTAACCCGTTGCCCTAGAATAACGAGTGACACGAGCGATATGGTAAATGAGATAGGAAATTTGCAAGTTTTGCAAAATATATGAAATGACAAAGTATCGGTGGAACGTGAAACGTTAAAATTATCTCTGTAATATCAGAATTACGTTGAATTATACAACAATTCAAATGTATCGAAAATAATTGAGTAGCTTTTGTTTTAGTGATTTAATTCTGAATTATTGCAGAGACAATCAGGCAAGAAAGCTTGGAGCAAGAGATTGAATGATAGGGATTTTAGCTAAGAATATAATTAGAATTTTTAAGGGGTGAATTTTATGCAAGTGTGCTTAAAATTCGAAGATTTAAGATAGAATCATTGATTTTATCTGTAGAAATCAAAAAATTCTATGGATCACATCAAGTTTTACAATAAATTTTTAAGCTTGATATAGAAAAGTTCAAAAGTAATTCTATAGGATATTTATATGACAAAAAGACTTGAATTTAAACTTTTCTTTTGTACTCTGCCCCATGGAAAATTTCAGATATCTGTTTCGATAAAACGTAGCTCGTTAAATCAGTTGCGACAAATTCCAAAGGAGTTGATAATTGTAGGAGGATTCGAGTCTAAAGCGCCGAAATGAGGTGAAGAGTTAACCTTGTTATTACAAAGAAACTCTGCCCTTGTTATTTCCTCCGATTTCGTGTTTTATTCTCTTCTTGACAGCAGATGGGGTATTAGGCGACTGTCGTACTGCGTTCTAACGAGGCTAATAATACTTCGCCTACTTTTCTACACCCGGTGGAACGTCGTTCTTGAGAGAAAGGCTTTTAAGAAAACCGAAAAGTGACGGCTAAAAAACTACTGCGATGAATTCTACTTCTATTTTCACCCCGTTACGCAAGTTACAAAAGACTTCGATCGTTCGTTCAAACAGAAATGACCTTTAGTAGCCGCACACATCAGTGTGAAATCTATCCATATTTATCTAATATGCAAAACATTCAGCAATTATTTTCAATATCTCGAAATTTATGAAACACCGCTTCACTAAAATTCAAATACAATTAGAAAATACATGCTTTCATCCGCGGCCTTTTATTCTTGATAGTCAGAGAATTTCAAAATTCACAGAAAATATCACCTTGTCCTGTCAATTGCTTTTGAATTTCAATAAAAGACAGATCCATTTCTAATATTCGGAGAACATTAATTCTTTTATTTATCACAATTTTCTGACTTTTAATTCGAAAGAGAAGAATTGTTTTTTAACATCTTGTGCGCATCGACGTGAAACGTTGAAACATCGCTTTTTTGGGATGGAAAGTTGCACGTACAACTTTATTTTCGCCTTCTTTCTTCTTTTACCGTCTTCGGCAAGAAATGCTTATTAAGCTGGGCGGAGCAGCCATTATGAAAATTAATCACGCCCTTTCGGAGCGTGCCATTGGCCATTATGGGCGCATCACCTGCCGGCAATGCGATGAAAACGGGCACCTAATGTGCTTTTCTCATAGCTTATGGGGGGAAAGGATCGTGGGGTTAAGGTTACAGTGCGAAGGGCCACCGGAGAACGACAGAAGTGCGCGGTAGTCGATACTGTCCACTAATTAACGTAGCAATTAACATGGTGATCGCTGGAACCGCACCACTGCCACAGCGACCTATATATTTGTCAGTGTTAGGTCGGTTTCGGTGTGAATAGTGACGTCGAAATTGTAATTTATCTGACTTGATTGCTCTTGTACTATATTCATCAACGTTAACTTGCTTATTAAATTTGAAGATGAATTAAGTAAAAACGATTATATTAATTATGTTATCAATTATTTAAGGTTTCTAGCTATGATATTTTTCTTAAAACAGTAGCACCTGCATAAGGACAGTTCAATATCATTCTATCGCTATTGATCTATTTTTTACATGTCTTCGCATTTAATTATTCACTTTAGGGTACTTCAAACACGGCATAGGTGATTAACACATTATATATGGGTGTTTTGTACCGCACCATTAAAACTGAGGCGTGAGACGTGATGACAAATTTGGGAGAACTTTGTTTTTGCTAAAAATGAGTGTACAAAACTGTCTGCTTTCCAAATTCGAAAGTGTACTTCAAATTTCAAATCTAATTTGAAATTTTTTAAAACATTCTATATACGGTTTTCGAAGATAGTACTTTTACGTGGCCTCCATATAATGTGTTAACTATAATTCTACAAATAAAAGAGCTTTGTTTTCTGCAAAAAAAATAATTGAAGAGTAGAAGAGTATGTTGAAAAAGAAATTATATGCAAAAACAATGTGTCAAATTCACACTCAGAGTAACTATGACTACTGTTAAGCTTTCATTACTTGACGAGATCCCGATCACAGATCGGGTTCTATCGTCAGGCTCGTGTAAACATTCAGTTATCATCATCGTGTGAATCGTACTACGCGAGATGAACGGTTTATTTGCAAAAATACTCAAGAAAAATATTTCCAAGTTCCACTCTGACAGCTGCTGGTTTCGAACCCGCGCAACTTCAAAGTGTAGGTTACAAGTCGGCCACGATAGCACCGTAGCTATCGCAGCGTAGTGTAAAGCCGAGTCCTTTTATTGGTTATTTAAGTTATCCATTCATTGTTAAAGATTATATATTAATTTTTGTTACATGCATATTTCAGATTATATTGTTCAAGTAAAACAAAAATAACTTGTAGATATATTTCAGTGATAAAACATATATTTTTCTCCATATATATAAATAAAATTAATATTTTATGTGAAATTAATACTAAAACTAACAAGCCGGTCAAAAGACTGGTCTCAAATTTGTCCTAAAAATTATTTAAATTGACGAGATACCCGTAAAGTAAATATTCCTTATTATAAAACCTAAATTAGGTAATTAATCATCTTTTCTACCTCTTCATTTCTCTTTTCCTATAGTAGTTAAGTCTACCTAAATTTTCGTAGATATAACGTCAGCAGTTTTAGTGTTAAGAAACCTGTGAATTTTAATAAAATTAAATATCCTCTGGGGCGAGCTATTTTTTTGATTCGCATTTTTATACTTTCGTCTTTGAGGATATTTAACTAAAACACGTTTTTGATATTATTCCAACACGAGATATAAATTCAGTAATAAACGATACACATGTATTTAGAAGTATTCGAGTAAAGAACTATTACAGGCAACTCTCAAATTACACCTTTTCATCAGTGGCTCCGCGATCGGATTTAATTAAAGGATACAAAGTGAATCGCCAGAGTAGAAATTCGAGGTCGGGAAATCCGCCAATTACTTCTTATTATTGCTCGTCCGATTAACAAAGAGTGCCGGCTTACACCGTTATATCGGAATTTTTAATTTCCTCCAAGTCTCTTCAACTCTCTTCAATTGGAACTCGCCGAACCGATCAAAGCAAATGCCGCCTCTTTCGCCCTTTTTCCATCAAATAGCTTCATTTTTTCACACAAGTTCTTCTCTCTCTTTCCTTTGCACCGAAAGTCCAATAGAATTGTCCTTTATTGTGCAATTTTCCGACTACTAAACCATATAATTATTATTTGCGAGTTCCCCACCAGCGTACCTCCGAGCGCCAGCTAATTCATATTCCTCAGGGCCTTGCTCTCTTCTTGGTAATTAAATAAAGCTCGTCCTCGACAAGAATATAAAAATAATTGCGGTCGTTCTGTACGCGACGAGAAATCACCGACATGTTCCGCCATTTGCGGTGAATCATTCGTTTTTTCCGCGTGGAAAAATCGCGTGTCTCTTGCACATCGTTCGATCCTCATAAATAGCTCTATTTTTTAGTATAAATTGTTTTAGGTTTTATTTTATAGCGTTTTTTCTTTTTAATACTAGAAATACCGACGTCACATCCGTTAGATTTAAAAATATTAGATAGATACTTTGAAACAAGAAGAATTAAGAAGTGGAAAATATGACCGATTCGATTATTTATGTTTTATAGGATTGTCATGTAATATCTATTTTATGACTGTCCAATAAACTTTCGAGAAGAATTCTCTTTGAATTCTTTTGGCAAAAAAATGAACCAGTCATTTTGACTTGCTTGGTAGTCTAGTGTCAAGGATTATTCAATACAATTAACAATATCACACTGATAAATATAAGTGATATTGTTATAATGTAAGACATGCCAATAATTTTAATTAGTTACCAAATATTTCGCTTGTATGTTGGTCAATTTTCATGTTTGACACAATGAAAACTATCGACGTATTTCTACGTGAAATATTCCTAACAGTACATAGTCTGCAACTGTCGATATTTTTAAAGATCCCTTCAAAAATGCAAAAGCTTTAAAAGCGATAAAACGAAGAATTTTAACACTTTTCCCGTATCGCAAAATATGCGCATTGGTTCCGTAAGAACACAGATTAACGTGTTTCAAGAGACTATGTATCATCGAAGACGAATATTGTCGTGGAGAACGTATAAAAACGTTTAACTCAACGTTCATGAGAGAATATTCGCGTGGCGCACAGAAATAATTTTCCCGTCGGAATACGAAATGCCTCTCAGCGAAGTAACCGGAGCACCGTTTTAAATTCATGCTCCAATTAATATTCATACGCGCGTATTTTAATGCAGTTAAAAGAGTAAACGATAAGAAATACGGTTATATCGTAAAACTCTTGGAAAACAAAAAGTCAATGCTCAGCTGGAAATTAGTCGACAGATTTACGACGAACCTAAAATACATGGGTGGTAAAAGATCAATGCTGACAATTGCGAGGGAGGACAGTGGTTAACTTTGTCCGACATGTAAATTCACAGCATCTTGTAAATGACGAACTACAACGACATAAATTTCAACCGTGTCCCCACAAATGTTTTTCACTGCCAATATGCTTTTTGTTTATGTTTGAGATGTCGTTAAATCGCACCAACCGGTTATAAACGCGCCAATGTTGACAAAGTTCACGAATGTTCTTCATCAAAAAAGAAATCTCAGTTGGTGATTGGCACCGATCGGTTGTGTCAGGAAAAATAACAATCGGTAAATTAATTCGTCGGTGAAAATTAAACGGCAATTAAACGGTACATAAAGAGAAAAGAAACTTGTGCGATGGAGAAAAATGAGATGGCGCACATTACAAAATGATAATAGTATTTAAAGATATGTTTGGTTGTGAATTTATATTTCAGAATGTAAAATGTACAGTTGTATTCAGATTTTATTCGAGTAATTTTACAGATAGCGGTTTTTAGCCATTTCTCTGTGGTGAAGTTTACTAAACTATGCAAATGAATTTAATACTTGTAGGCAATATTCATTTTGAGTAACTTCTCCGTAATTAGATAGCATTTTGCTGTAGACTGGCAATGAGGTAATTGAGGCACTGCAACTGTAATTCTAGTGATCGTCAGATTATTTTATGCAGAATGATTACAGGAGATTTTATTAAAGGGCTCAGAATGAATCAAAACGTTTTACCCAGTTTTATTCTAAGTCGTACAATTATTTATTAAATTAGCCTAGAAACGAACGAAACGTAAACAATATAAAAGTATAGACTGTCATGGATGATCTAGTACCTACTCCAGTTCTCTGCAATAATTAAAATATTCGATAGCCAACCAATCGTGGCAAGAACTTTGCAAATAAGCTAAAATACTTCTGAAATTTTTCGAGTATTATTCATACCTAAAACGAAGTCTGAATATTGATTCGACTCCAGCTACCAAATAAAAATTGAACTTGATCTCGTCTCCGCACTGAAATTTAATTAACTTCGGTAATTGAAAGAACCTGCGGACGAGTGAAAAAACGACGATTCTCGAGGGAAATGTAAAAATATGGTATCGAACGGGACACATCGGTGGTATTAATTGATATTGTAGAATAAATAAGGCCATCCACGGTGAAATGGCATGGTTTGTGAATTCGTGTGCTTAAATACGCGACTAGTGCGAGTTGCTTGACAAATTCGCGATTGTCTCGCACGAACGTGACATAAATATTATACCGGCAGTTTGTGAAACCGACACCGGTGTGGAATAAACTTTTCGGTATTCAGAGTGCATTAATTTTCTACGAGCAATCGTGCCGTTGCATTCGCTTGAATTAATTGACTGTCTCGAATTAGAGATCATTTATTTCGTTCGGAAATTAATAATGTTGAGCTTGTTTCTAAAGTACTGCATCAAAAACAATTGCTAATTAGTGATTGTTTTACGTACCGTTCTCTCACTGAATTTCTAGTATCGTGTTTCAAGTATATAACTTCAAATTTATAATGTCTCCTTGCAGAAGAGTGTAATATTGTGCAGATTCTATACTCTCCTATATTTGAAGTATATAACTTAAAATTTATAATGTTTCTGATTTGTAGAGGAGTATAATATTTTGCATATTGTATACAGTCTCTCTTATTCCATCTCTGAGTAAAAGAAGATATATTTTATATCTTTAAATTAAGAAATATACCCCATATATTATTCTACTGATAGAGCTTCATATTTGTCAACTGTCAATTTTATAGGTAATTCAAGTCCTCACTTTTATGACGTAATTTATTTATTTGCACGTTGCAATAATTCGAAGTTATTGTAATTCGATTTAAGCGCATTTCGCGATAAACTCATTAATTTTTTGCACCGCGTATCCATTACAGCGTATGAAAGTTTATGCAACATCGATGACACCGCCGTAATTTTTGCCGTATAATTGCATACACAAATTTTCCAATAACAATGTCGATCACATTTGGTGTTATAAATATTCCACATGCGCTTCGATACACTTCGATAGAATCTGTCGTTACATAAATATTCAAGGCAATCTCGCACTTGTTTACAGTCGCATCTCGTTGAATTCCATTGTCATATAAACCGAAAACAAATTAAACATCATCCTTTGTTACCATTATTGTCGTATTGCTGTGAGTCAACATTACATCGACAGAGATTCGATTATTTATTTCGATGCCAAGATGTTTACGACTTTGCGGTTTCCTTTAGCGTTTAGCGATACAATTATAACGCGAATAGGTGCGAAAATACAGAAGGAAATTACAGAGGAAATTACAGATTTTTTAAAAAATTCTATGGGTCCTTGTGACATTGATATAACGCAATACACGTCTAAGCTTCTATGCTTCAAAGTTAAATTTTTAACTTTGTCGAATATTTTAATTTATCTCGTGAAAATCATGAAATTTTTTACAATTCAATATTTCAAATTCAGAACCACATTAACATAAAAAAATGGAAGGAAGGAACTTGAGATTTGAAAAGTTTAGAGCGATGCAATATCATTAACACAGTGATCGACGTTGTAAAATTTAACGATGTTAGTTATATTTTTTAAACGATCTTTCATGTAATCTTACTAACATATTTAATATCATATTATTACTGCCAAGTGAGTAAAGTCATTAATGAATATATCGAATATAAGTATTACTGAAAATTCGTGCTCCTTTGATACTTAAGTACATGAAGTTGCGAATTTTCGGTGCAAGTGGAATATTTTGTAATTGCTTCATTTAATCTCGACGTAATGTTTGCACGAAAGTAATTATTGTGCTAAATGTTCTACATTCAGATATTACCGTTATTTTGGTGACGATTTTCCATTTTGGTTATATTATTAACATTCACTCATCATCAAAATGAATTTTCCGAGGATTTCAAACAGCTCCGTATATTAGCTCCTGTGTTTGCAGACGTTGCAAATAATTTATCGTTTACATTATAAACGATATTGTACAAATATAGAAATTCTATCGTTCAGTAAAATATTTCGATTTTACGAAGTCTATCGATCGTATGAATTTTGGAATATATTCCACCTTATAATTTATTTCTTACTTTAATTAATTTTACTAATTTATTTCTGCCTTACTTTTTATTCCCATAAATTCACACAAAAACATTTGTGTCTCGGTTAAAAGGAAAATCGGCGAATGAACAATGCAATTTCTCCTTCGTCTCCTTGAACGTCAATTTTAACTATCGTTATTGTTTATTATCGATGGCAATAAGCAAATTTTAATGATGGTACCATTCGAGAAAAACATTGAAAAACTCCTTGAAACGCTAGAAAATTTTAAATGTAACATTAAAAATTACTTAAAATTAAATCTCTTCTGCCAAACATAAAATTTTCATCGACAAATGTCCCTAATAATCACAAAATTTCAACGACCAAATCCTTTAAAAAAAAACCGTCCCTATTTATTAAATTCATTTTTAGTTTACCATTTCGTGAAATAATTTACCATTTCTCGATTTCTCCGAAAGCCTTTGCCCTCAAGTTTTCAACCGTTCCCGCAAGAAAATACTAGTAGCAATAATATAAAAGGCAAACAGTGTCTTTCATTCCTTCAAACATATTATTTTTAATGACTTCCGATATAAATCTCGCCAATGAAATTGAATCGATGGTAAGGCATAAGCGTGATTTCCGTAGCACTATCATAAATCTCTCGTTAAACTGTTCCCCGACTGTCATACTTGTCGAGCAACAGTACGATTGGCACAAGCGAATCTGGTCGCTAATGATAAGTGACGAGTGTTTCACGGTTCGGTTTCAAGCATGACACCAGCCGTTATTAGCATCGTGCATTTTAACACTAGAACTACCGGCCACAAATCTAACATATTTTAATAAATTAAATAAGTACTTTGAAAAAGGGGGAATCAAGCGGCAGAAAATTTGATCGATTAGGTGATTTATGTTTATTGATATAGACGTAGAATATTTATCCTATGACTCTTATGTAAACTTGGAGAATTTTTTGAAAAATTTGTGTACCAGTCATTTTGACTGGTTTGGTACTTCTAGTGTTAATAAAGGGAAACGAATGAGCAAGAAATAAGGAAACAATTTAACCGTAATTCAGCTTATTTTCTACTAACATATATTATATGATTTTTGATAGCTCGCAAATGACCATAAGAAACAATAACAAAGTAAATGAAGTGGGTCGAAAAAGAGATTGCTTTTAACCCCTTGACCTACGATTTCTTTTCTGACGGGGCGTGCAAAGACTCAAAATTAATTCCTGAAATCAAAAGTTTTCACTGATTTCTGATATTTCGTGTGACCGAATGTAATATTAATACTATAGAAATAATGAGACCGTTTCGCGACTGGCTGATATTGTAAATTTAATAGTATTTGAAAGACTTCAAAATTTCCTATTCCGTTTTCCGCGCTACGAGTCCCACACGTAGTTGTAGGCTAAGGGGTTAAAAAGGGAAAATCATATTGCCAAAATTCCATAGGAATAAATTATGTAAGTTCTTCTTTCCTTTTTGTACAAAAAAAATATGAATTTGCTATTGTCTTTGAAAATTTAAAAAAAAATATGGATTGAAGGTAGGAGAATTGCTTTTGGAAATGATATAAAATAAGAAACCTCAGAGGTGAATTATTTAAGAATTTGGGGATTAATAGCCAGCGGTTTTCAGGTTTCTTAATTCAAAGAAAGCTTATGTAAATTATCAAAATGCAAAACGTCGAATTCCTGGGTCCGTAGAATATTGAGTTGCACGTCAAGCGACATAATTATCGGTGTAGATCATCATTAATACAACGTATGTACATTAGTCGGTTACTCGGTGGCTCTTACTGGACTTGTTCTACGAAGACTGGTTCTCCTGGACTTTCCACGATCTCCGATCTTATCCTTTTTTTCACTTCTCATCTCCCTTGCACTTTCCCTTTTCGTTCGAGTTTCTCTCTTTCCCTTTTTCTGCGTTATTCTCTTTTCTTTTTCTCTTTTTGTATGCTGTGCCATTTCTTCCTTTTTCTTTCTTCCTTCTTTTCATTCTTTTTCCATCCTGCTTCATCTTTCGTCTTCTTTTTCTCTTTTATTTATACTTTTTTCTCTTCCTTTCTCTTTTTCATCGAAAACGATAGTCATCTATTTGGAAATACGATTTGCGTATAATTTCAACGATAAGAGTTTAGTCCGTGGAATGCAATCGATGCGAATAAATTTCATTCTGATTTCGATATTCGTTAAGATCGCACTGAGTATCAGGTTCTGCTGGCGAAAGTAAATTGTTACAAGATCGGTGAAATATTCTTACGAGAGATTCGTTAGTATAAGTATCTCGATATCTGCACATTTTCATACCAAGGATGCGCCTGATTTCGTGGTTGTAAATGTGATTTCAATTGAGGAGATAGCAATCATTTGTCGCTCTAATTCCATCGATTTAGAGTGGCGATCTCGTTAAAGATAATCGCGAAGAATTTATGTTTTCACGTTCGTTTTACCAGTAGCACACCTAATTGGCGGAGAAGTTATTTATTACAGCAATTATTTCGTAATAAATCAACGAAGTGATTAATATCGTTGTAGATATTTATTAATTTTGTATTTCTGAATGTTATCAGTGTTTTCAGAAACATTATTTAGAATGTGTTTCATAACTTCCAGAGAAAATTTCATTAACGTTAGAACTATCAGTGCTGAATCTGCTATATTTTAACATATGAAGTACTTTGGACAAGAAAGAACCGGGACGTGGAAATGATAACTGATTTGCTAATTTGTATTTAATTAAATATAAATGGAATATCTCATCACCGGCCTTGCTATAAACTTGGAGAATCTATAGAAAAAACTAGAGGCCAGTCATTTTGACGTGCTTGGTAGTTCTAGTGTTAAGAATCTTATAAAACCAACGTGTTTTTTTTTAAAGTTATTGATCTCAAAATCTTGTATTTTTGACTCTTAGTTATCTCATAGAATAGCAATTTCAAAATTCTAAATTAAAAATTGGAAAATACTTTTCTCTCATTGTTAGCGCATAGAAAACTCCTATCGATAAATTCGTCAGATCAGCAATGTAAACTTGCAAACATTTGCAAGTGAACAATTCAGTGAAGGGTGCTAAAGTAGCAACAGCTTGCTTAAACACCTGTACGCCATTCATTCGTAATCGTATCTAAATGCTCATATGGTGTCATGGAACATCATCATACAGACGTTATCCCCGAAGAAAGATCATTCGCGAGCAATTCGATATAATTTTCTGTAACTTCAAGTGTCTTTTCGACGATCGATAAGCGCATAATCGGGGAATCGTAAAACACGAGCTGTCTCGTGCACGACTCTTCCGATTGGGATTTTATTATTTCATAAACATCAGCCAATTACGCTCGAATATTCGTCGTATACTGCAATCATCGTCGTTATCTGTCCTCTGACATAACTGGAGGATAAAGGCTCTCGATATCTCGTAGACTTAACGAAGCAGAAAATCGTGCGATTTTACGAGCATTCTTCTCCATTTCCCGCTTTTAAGCTTCTCTGCAGAGGCTGCATTCAATGTTGGATTCTTTTTCATGATTATAAACTCACTATAATAATCAGTTACTCTACTTTATAATTAATTAAAACTCCTGACTAGTTAAACTTCCAATTACTTAATATGTTATATCTATGAAAATTTGTGAAACTTACACGTTTTTCAACATACTTCGTTAAGCGAAAATCTTACGGACTTTATATTAGATGCAAGAAACATCCATAAGTTTGCTTTCTACAGAAATTTTCCACGAGCAATATTATTTTTCGAAGTAACATTTTATTAAGTTGACATGTAATTTTGAGAAGTATTCAATTTTAATATACTTATAAAGTAATACTTCAATCACAAAATAAAGCTTTCTGCGTACACAATTATCTCTTTTGTGAATTATAAAATTTATGCACTTTCAACTGGTCTCCTAATTATTTCCTAAAAGTTGGGACTGTGATTGAAGTATTACTTTATAAGTATATTCTTAAGCCGAGAGAGCTTCTTAAGCCGTTGATAGGCTAATTATAGATGATAAATAGTTACAAAAACCCTATTTCTAGTATTCAAGGAACATTAATTACGCGTCCATTGTTCCTCAGATTTACGCTATACCCGTTGATAAGTTACATAAACACGCTTTCATGTTCCTCATAAATGAAATATTTCCTCTGCACTTTTCCTCTCCTTCGAGCTTCGATTATACGAGCACGTTATTTATGCGTGCCAGGGATCGAACGGCACAACCTTACGATTAGACCATAATCGTAAAACAACACGGCGCCCGCAATACGGCTACCACGTTCTCTGAACTTATTGTTACGCACACAGGTATCCCATAAACGTACTTCTGTCGATTTGCGTATCAATGTTACACGGTGGAGCTACATTTTTTTAACAAAAGAGAGAGTCTGTCTTGCTTTCCACTCAGGAAAGAGAAAAGATAGGGACAAGGAAAGAAAACTTCCCTCTGGTTCCTTCTCGGCCTCTCTAAATTTTTCTGACTCAATCTGGAGCTTTCTTGTTCCTTCTCGGGACCTCTGGATTTTTCTGACTCCTTCTGGAGCTTTCTGACTTCTTCTAGATCTTTCAGAATATTTCTGGATCTTCCAGAATCTTTAAAAATTTTTGAGGATGTTTGAGAATCTTTGAGGATCTTTGAAGATCTTTGAGTATATTTTAGGATCTTTGAGGACCTTTCTGGATCGTTCTGGATCATTCCAGCACTTTGCTCGTTTCCCTCTTTCTGTCTTGCTCCTTTTCTGGCCCTCCCTTTGTTCCTCTTTGTCCCTACCCTACCTTCTAACTGAGCTTTAAAGCTTTAAACAAGAACAAAGCTTTAAAGACATCTGTAATCCATGGAAGTTCGACTCACTTATATTAAGTGCACAATTACTTGCCTAACATCAACCAAATGTTTAATTAAATAAGTTAGTCCCCTCTTCAGGAATAAGTTCTAAAAACATATTTCATGTGGATTATTTCTGAAAGTTCCTACAGACCGACGAAGAATTTTAAAAATCTCCAGTGGTAGGCGTGAAATCGATAATGTTTCAAAAATGAAATAATACAAGGTGGATGAGTTTCGCGTAATTGAGAGAATACGCATAATGTATTAAATGAAACACATTATCCATATTATGCCGAAGCATAAATGTGAATTTCGATGGAACTTATACCATATTATTCGTTGATATCTGACGAGCTAAAGGTAACGAACCTATGTTCTGGAATTCAATTATCTTAATTAAATCACTGTCGATAATACAAATAATTATTCCGTCATATACCACAGGATAAAATCCATCCCCAAATACCAAAGAATTTTGCACCAAAAATTTCCATAATACAAATTTCAGTCCGAATACAAAATTTCTTCTCTTCCCCGGTATTTTTCAATTTAAACTATCATAATTATTTCGTCTAAGCGAATTTGAAGAAAATTCCGAACCACCACGACTACAATTCATTAAATAGTAATTTAATAAAAATGTCTCAGAGCTTGTGAAGATTTTAATTCGTCTCTAATTAGGAGTCCAAGCTTTTAACTCCGTGTCCACTACAGCCCCTCTAGATTTCTCTCTCTCTCTACCGAATTTAACGTCTCCCTCCACTCTAAAACATTCCATAACAAATTAATATTTCTAAATCACTCCAAAGCTTTATATTTCTTTCCGAAATATCAACATTCAATGAAAGTAAAATAAAAAAAAAACACAGGGGCTAGTAGTCACTCAATATTTGAATTTGCGCGACTCATCGTTGAACTGTTTCGTCAGTATCTGTCTGCGAAACGAACGGGAGCGAGTATTCGGGCCATTTCTCTAGCGAGAAAGCCGAGCACCGGCGAACCGTGAGAAAGGAAGCAAAGCCGTTCCCTGTAACCGAGCAGAATGGGAAAAACTCGTTAAGACCGACCGAGGGCTGATGTTTTAAAAGACTTCGATCGACGACTGTCAATTAAACAACGGAGGACGACCGCACTCGTGAAACAAACGTCCAAAGACGATGCTCATCGGCTCTCGCGGAAGTTGAATTGCGAATTGCATTCCTTCTAAGCAAAAACACCGATGAAAAACGATTCAGTAAGACACGGTGCTGCAGATACAATGTGGCAACGTGAAATGGCTCTATTACGTAATTTTTCGCAGATAAATATAACTTTTCTCGGGTTTCGTTGCACGAGGAATGTGAAAATTGCTGATTATTTGTGAGACATACTTAATTTTATTCGTAGGAATTCGAATTTAGATAAATCAGCTTTTGATTATTGAAGGTTACTTTTAATTTAGATGAAGTTTGGATGACCTTGGAAGTTGAGATTGACCCCTTACCGTACCATTTCTTTTGTGACTTCACAATAAATATAGTATATGACTTAACATAATATTGAATAGCATAGAATTAATTTCATTTTATCGTGACCCACTGATATTTTTAATTTAATAATTTTTGGAGTACTTTAAAATTGACTATTTCATTTACCGCGTCACGAGTGACACTCATAATTGTACGACAAAAGGTTAACAATGATTTTATTAATTTTATAACCAAGAAGAAATATATACTGTACTTTATGAATATTTTGAATATCGCGCGAAGAGTAAAAATTGATTTTGTGGATAATTATTTTTCATTTCTGGGACAATTCAACATTTTTAATCGACATTTTTAACTTCTAAAATAGAAATAGTTTAAAAGTGATGTATGACTTTAAATAGAATATTGTTTCGCTCTTTCGCAACACGAGGGAAAAATTGTTTATTGGGAAGCGTTTCAATATGGGAATATTTGCTGTGTACGAGAGAGATTCGTACGAATTTCCTCTTTATATGAATTTAACGCAATATATTCGATATTGTAAAAAATATATCTCTACATTTTTTAATCTTCTACAGATACATCCACAGAATCGGTTGATTTCAGCAATACACGCTCTTCGTTCGACTAAAATCAAACAAACCTTCGAACGATCAATATGAGTAAATATTCCAGCTACGCTCTCTTAAACAAATAAATGAGATTTTTCAGTTATAACGTTTTACACTGAAATCGAACAAGCTCGCAATTATCGCGTGTAAAATCCCAGCGTAAAAACAGAATTCAATCTACGTGCCAAATATTTTCGCTCGGAATATTTTTCATTCCCGTGCCAATCTCTTATCGTTCCCTCTGCAAAATCATAACGATTTTCCATAAAAGTCAAAACACGAAAACAATTTTTGTAATTGTAAAAATCGTGTGTCAAATCGTAAAAATTTGTGTCATTCGCGTCGCGCATTCCTTATCTCGTAGCCTTGTTCGAAACGATATTGTCCGCACAATGAAACAAATTATAGCATGTCGATTATATCGTAACTGCACCACGTCGAACAATAAGTAGTCGTGTCACTTTTGTTATTTTTTCGTGAACGACACGTTTGAACAAGTGGTTGCACGATGCAGTTGCATACAAACAGCTGTCTCATCGGTCTCCTCGTATGTATCGTAGGTCTGCAAATTCACAGTAGAAAAACCCATTTGACAAACTTCATGTGTGGAACATTGCTGCACGATAATGTGCAACGGTTGCACGATACGTATATTGCAGAGATGCAGCTGCATCCGCCGTTAGGGAGCAGTAATTCTTAATTAATCGGGTCACAGTTACTGTACAGCTATTTGAAATAATTGCTGTATATATTTGAGTGCGATTATTTCTTGAATGGACATATTGGAATCGTTTTTACGGTGGTTTTTGGGATTCTTTTATGGGGTGTTTATAAGTTAGGGGGATTTCGAGAAGGGGACAATATATGATGATTATTAGCACTAAAACTACCGACCTTGTATCTACTATTTAGATACTTAAGTCTGTATTAATTGCTGAAATTACAATCTATCCCTAATTTCGAATATAGTATATGACTTAAGGTAATATTGGATAGCATGGAATTAATTTTAATTTATCGTGACCCACAGATATTTTTAATTTAATAATTTTTGGAGCCCCTCAAAATTGAGTGTTCCATATATCGCGGCGTGAGTGTCATTCGTTATTAATTAATTAATTTAGGATTTATAAGATTCTTTCTCTTTCTTTTGCGATATTTTTTTTTATTGTTTTTCCACAGATCTATATTTTCAAGGGAGTTTCAAGTCATTGTGACTAGGTTCTTTACAATATAAAACTAATTTCTAACACTAAATTGGAAAAGTGAACCTCTGTGTACTATAATATAAAGATTATATAAAGTTCTATAGAGATTAAGGCTCGAAATTACTTGAAACTTCTTACAAATCTCACTTTCAACAAGTTCATATTAATGTTGTAGTTTTTTTTTAAGAAAGAATGATAAGTTACAGATAGTGAAACAATTGAAATATGAAGCAAATTTGAAATATCAATCTAAATTTTATGCACGTGTAGAATTTTATTTTATCCATCCACGTATCTTTTATTCATATACGTAAGCAGTATTTATTTTGGTGTAACATGAATTACGAAGAAATATATAAAAAGAATACCAGCTGGAAGGAAAAGATAAACATTCGTGATCGGAGAAAATGATGAAGGAATAAAGTGAATAATGAACGACGATAAAGCGAATTACGAGAATATGTTACGGAAATTTTACGAGAGTCGAAAACCGGATATTTTTCATCGGAGCGGAAAGGAAAAGGTCGCATTAATTTTCTTTCTATGAAAACATAACTAGTGAGGAAGGTAAAGGAAAACGATAAGTGGATTACGTGCGAAAGAAACTTTTGTAACAATCCTCTCTTGTTTGCGCGTAAACTGAAGTCTCTGATACACAAATGAAAAAACAGTTTCCAATGGGGTTAAAGTTTCAGAGGTAAAAGAGATGGGAAGGAACGACTGCAAACTGATGGATTACTGTGTAACTTTTCGCGACGTTAATCTTATTAGGAAAACGGTAAAGGTAAAAGGGAACGTTAGTCGAGAAGGGTGGAATGAATTTTACAAGGAAATTTCACCAAAAACAACCCTCTTTCATATTAATCTTTCAGCATTTATAAATGATAATGATAGTTGTAGATAAATTAAAGATACAAATGAAAGATATGAATTAAAATGGTATAAGTTATTGATCAAAAGAAAACTTTTAGCCGTTTTGAGGTAATTTTACTTTACCATTAATGATTTCTTTCCTGGCTGCCTTCGCAATTATTCAAAATTAAATTGGTAAAATAAAAATTGATCAGTGATTTCTGATACATCATAATGTTAATATTATAGATATAATTTTATCGTGTCGCAGCTCACTGATAATTTCAATTTCATTGTTTTTGGAAAACTTGCAAATTTCCTATCCAATTTAGCACATCAGGAGAATCAGTTATTTCATGGCAAGGAGTTAATGCTCAATTTCTATGGGATGTAATATCGTGTTACAATTTCACCGTGACAGATTGAACCATGAAACGATTCCCATCACACTGGAGTTTCTATTGTGCCTGTAATAGTTGTCAAAATTGTTAAAGGTATTATTTTGAAGTCGATGACACGATCAAATGGTGTAGCCATGATTGGTGTGACACAACGTGCCCCATGGCGAAGTAGACTAATACAAGAGAGATCGCGAAAGGACGTCGATTTTACACGACTTTCGCAGATCTTTCATAAAAATTGAGCAAGGAGTACCGAAGGATAATAAAAATTGAAGTACCAAATTGTAATTCTGTCTCAGGTCATGTAGTCCCAAATAGAATTACATTTCATCGAAATTTATGTTAATCTAACTTTTCCATCGATTCTTTGATAAGGAAAGAACATTACTAATATCGTGGAAATTTGATAATATCTTAAAATTAAATATCTGAACTTCCTTTTTCAAGAGATATGTCCGAAAAGGTATATTTATATTCTAGAGAATTGGCACGTTACTTGACGTATTCAAATTTTTAAGTGTCACAAATAATTGATTAATTAGGATAGAATTAGGTAAAATTAAATTAAAATAGATCAAGTAGATAAGTAAAATAGATTGCCAATGGACTCGTTTAGTCGACTTTCGAGAAAGTTTCGAGTTGATTTTAACGCAAAGGGAAACCCGATGGAACGTCCTCGTCGACCGAAAACGAATTCCACGTGGACGGCTTTGAAAAGAGGGGAAATGAGAGGTAGAGATGAATCAAATGAAAAAAGTTGAAGGTCGACGGAGGATGGAAAAATATCAATGATGAGAGCCGAGGAAGTTAATAAAGAACGAAGTCGCGAAGTTTATTTCACACTACGTGATAAACATCGTCACAGATTTATTATAAAAATTTCTCCATTCTGAGTGTCAAATTAATTTCATTCGACAGCTCCAATGAGAAATTCATTTCTTACGAAATATTTCATTAAACAAGAAACCAAAAGTAAAAGCAAAAATCTTATTGAAAATTTCATTGCGTCTACTATTACCCACATTTATTTAATAAATGTTCGATCAGTGTGAAAATGAATATTAAACTGTTCGTGCTAATTATTAATACAAATTTGAAACAAAAGTGTATCGATGCATTTCAAGTAATTTTACAAACTGTGGATATTCCATACAAAATTTCTACCTAGGAAGTCTGGAAGAAAATTCAAGGTTTTTCTCTGTCGTCGTTTGGAGTAATTAGTATAAGTTGGAACCCTTTCACCCCCCTAGGCTTCGAGATAAAGGTAAATTTTATCTCTTAGCCTCGAGGTGTGATAAATTAGAGTCGGTCTTTATCCTCCAACGATTATCCTCAGTCTGGGGGTAGACTTTCTTCCCCATATTGTGGCGAATGTGCAATGAAATCGGGGCAGGGTGGAAATTAACAGCGCAAACACCCTCCCAAGTAACTCCGTAGGGGTAGATACCGTATGGATTTCACCGATAGAACCATTAACGTTGTTCCGACGATGATGAAGCGCTTGCATGGTATGCGCCAGACAAAAACAATTATTTCTTGGCATGAATTTTGGAAACTGACATGACAACGGTTTCTGTAAGTTTCCTCTAACTATTAATTTTGCGGAAACTAAAATCTGCTAAGGATTTCCGTCTAAAAGCTAGTTACTTTCTTCGTCACTTTATAAATTGGAAAATGAGATAAATGGTGTACTTAACTTTTTGATAACCATGTGAATTTGTTCATTAGTTATACAAAACAAAGGATGATCAAATGAATAATTCCAACATTCTTTTCTTTTGTAAAGTGTCGTATTTAAATCCATGCCATAAGTTTCCCCCCAAAAAATGGACAATTCTACGCAATGGTATTAACAGAACCGACGTGCGCAATTCATTTGGCAAACGATGTAACAATATTTTTTTCGCCGATGGATATACGGCTGAGCTTTCGAGGGGGATGAAATTAACGACGCGAATATCCCTCGCCCTGTTTCTCGAAGGGTAGATTCCATTTTGATTTCGTTTGCGGTCCATTAGTGCGTTTTTCCATCGCCGAGAGCAATGGAAAAGTCACGTACACGATTCAGAATCGTATAGTATGAAGCTTGGCGGGTTTTTCTCTTTTTTTCCTCGTAGTAATTTGGGAATTTCTATGTACACGTGGCAGAATTACGGGCTCGAAATGTAAAACGTTATGCAATGGTGAAACCTGGCAAGGTCGAAGAGACATGGAATATCGAGGCTTTAATTATAAATTGCATAATATCGAATAACGCCTCTGCGGCGGATGTGTGGTCGAGTCAAGGCGGGGTTGACATTAATGACGTAAACACCCTTCGGTGTAGTTACCTAGGGTGGCAACCGTTTTGATTTCATTTACGGTCCATTAGCGTTCTCTTTGTCCTGGTCAGTGCGATCGAAGGGTCACGAGACAGGAAGGATAATTAGGTAATTTAATTAACGATTCTTTGAGAACTTGCATTCATACAAAGAATACTAAGGAATTTTTGTGCGCTAGTATTTCGACATTCATTATTAAATCTCAGATCTATGTTGTAAGAATTTTTTTATTTCATCCAATTAGGGCTTTAATTGATTTTTGTTAATTCTTTGCGTGGTTCTTTATCAACATGTGAAGAACAAATGCTGTAGTCAATAAGGAACTTATTAGCAGTCCATAATTAGTATAAACATTTTTAAATAAATTCAATAAACACCTTGCCCCACGATTTCTTTCGTGCAATAACTCATCGTCAGTAATAATTCTTGAAAACAGAATTTCTCACAGATTTCTGATATTTCGTCTAACTGAACGCAGTATGAATAGTGTAGAACTAATTTGATCGTTACGTGATCAACTGACATTTTCAATTTAATAGTTTTTGAAAGATTGCAAAATTTCCTCTAGCATTTTTTGAGTGTCACATGTTCTTGTGGGCTAAGAGCTAAGGAGGGTTTTTTGCAGAACATATATTACCAAACTTGAAATGGATAATACAGAAATATTGTTAATTTTCTCCCTTGATGCAAGATATATGCAATTATGCACAAATTTGTCCAGAGATAAGTTTATTAGGTACGTATCTATTATATACGGTTATCTTTCAATTAAGGAGAAATGAAAAGAACGTAAATACATTTGCAATAATCAGACACAATACCTGTAACACGATGGTCGTCGACTCTGTCACATTCACTTCGCAATACCTCCTTTTTTAATCCTGTCACGTTTCACTTTTAATTAAACAAGCAGCAGTTATCGGATCAAAAGAGCACACCGACCATTTCTCTTTTTCCTCGGACGTTAAACTCAACCTCCACAACGACTCCGTTCCGAAAGTCCGTTTAATTTCGCGAAACGTTCTCCCCGCTTATTTTCGCAGCTACGATTTTACGTATGCACTCGATGCACGATGATCGTGTTCACGAGCACGCGTCTCGTTCTTTGCGAAAAAAAAAATCACGCGCGCACCTTCTGCGTGCAAATTTGCAATAGACACCTCTGATTGAGTTATACGCGACGCGCAACTATTTCTGGGCTCGTTTCTAGCTCAACACGTTAGAATTAAAGAGCTTCTTCATGGACGTATCTGCAGAATGATTTAAATTCTGCCAATGTTAAGTCGTGCTTATTTTGCAAAGTGACAAATTCATTGGTCTGTGTTTTTTGAAATAATACATTCGTTAAAAAGATCTTTGTTAACTCTTTGAGGCACGATGGGATTAAAAATGTCCCGCTTCTTTGATGAACATTTTCTGTTCCACATTAAAAATTTGTATTATTATATAACTTCATTAATAAATATAAATCAATTTAAATCAATTTAGAAAAAAAATGCTGTGCAACATAGGCCTTTTAATTTCCTTAATTTCTGCGCCTCAAAGAGTTAATTAAATAATTTTTCATTGTGTGATATTAATTTGAGGATTTTTACTGATCATTTCTGCTATACATTCGATGTCAGAATTAATAGAAATTTCTTGCAGAACAATTAGTAAAGCAACTTGAAAATGTTCATATAAATTGCACACCCCTTTTTGCACTTCGATAGATTCACTAAATTAAATCGTTCAGAGTCTTTTCCAATTGACGTGAATGCGTTCAACGTCAAAATCAATCCACACGGCACAGTGATTTGAATTTTGCATTTAATTACAAATTCTGTGTCACCTTCATGCTCTGATATTTCCTTAGAATTTCTCATAACACACCATTTATTAATTTACGAACGTAATACTTTTACAGTTATATTCCAAGTTCGAATTAAAAGTTATTCTTTGTCGATTCGATATTTGCAATTTTTTCAATACTTAATCGAACTCTGTATACAACGCGACACACGTGTTGGCAGACGATGCAAACGAATTGCATCGTTCGCGAGTCTTTACGGCCGTCTATTGCACTCGAAGTGAAGGAAACGGGGACGATAGGCAGTGCAGTTTACACGCGAGTGCACTTCGTGTCGGTAATAAATCATTAAGAATGCAAAAGTCCGAAACGAAGATAACGAGCGATGTCATATTGCCGAACTCGGGAATTCAAATCAAAATATTCGCGCGAACTTGTTAACGGAATAGAGTGATCGAACGGAACAATGAATAATTGATTGTTGCTTATTAGACGTTTACGAGACATAGTTGGATTGTGTGAAGTTTGCACGTATCAACGACGGAATGATTTCGTTCCTGTCGTCAACCTCTTTGCAATGCTAATTGAGAGACAGTTCGCATAATGTATGATACAGTTTTGCTTTCTGGATAGAAACCGGCTATGTTTTTTTTTCCTCGACTTAATGGCGTTGCTTGAAGGCTTGTGTTTTGTTCGGTGGACAGTTACAAGAAAAATACAAAAAACTCGTATTAACGTTACCGATGCTGGAAGTTTATATTGTAATTAATGTTTGACACTTTGTAATGGTGTATTTTCAAGAGATGACGATAAGAAAATCGATTATGTCGGTGTGGAATTGAAAGTGTTTGCTGCTGGAATTAATTGACGGAATGTAATTACTAATTGGTATGTACTTTTTAGCAGGCTAAAAATCAAGTGAATTAACTTTTTCATTTCTTCGCTTCGTATTTGTAATTTGATTCAGTTTCTTGCTCGATTACAGCTTTGCAAGATTATAGAACTTTTCCAATGTTATTAATTTAGTCCATCTTAGAGTTTATAGTTCATGAATCTCCAAAATAGAGTAAATATTTGGGTATCTTTAATTTCGTTTAGATTAACTTTTAAATTTCTCCTCTTGCTATTTGCAACTTGATTCAGTTTCTTGATTGTTTACAGCATTGCAAGATTAAAGAACTTTTCCAATATTATTAATTTATATCATCTTGGAATGTACAGTTCAAGAATTTCCAAAATGGAGTAAATCTTTAGATATAATTAACCATCACTATCTTCCATTTCGATAACTCCGACTTACTCTTTGAAAAAAAAAGGAATTAAATTTCACCTTGCAACCTTTCCCTCCAACTCTACAAATTTCTCTTCCATCCGAACTCTGTGCGAACGCAATTAAAAATTCTCCAAATTAACATCATACCACAATCACCTCCAGTACATACACATTCTTGATCACCCAAGGTCAAACTCACACACGCGAACGACTCTATCATTTCATTCTCTATCAAAAATCAACTCCAACTATTACCATAATAGTTTCACTAAACCGATTCCCTCAGCTAAACAATTAGCGAACTTTTACCGCGCAATGAATAAAGTAATTTCCTCGTTAACTTCCGAGCATCTGCAGAAGCACGTGTCAGGTTTATAGCTCGGCGAAAAGGAGAACGAAAGGAGCGCGATTAATAATCTTGCGAACACGAAGCACGGGGAATCGCTTTGTGGCGACTATTTTCAGAGACAGCGACGAGATAGGAAACCATCGGGGGTTGAACGGGGGAGAATCGCCGGAGGGAAACGAGAAAGAGAGAGAGAAGGTGAGTGAGAAAGAGGAAAAGAGAGAAGGGACACTATGGGGTGGCCTGCGCGTTTGAAAAAGGGTGAGGGAAAACGGGTATCGGTCTGGAAAATATGTTGCTCGCAGTACGACGCATACCACGGTCTGCCTTCGTTGTATATTTTCACTCTGTCTTCTTCTTTTTCTCTTTTTTTTTCCCCTACCTTCTTCGTTTCTTTCTCTTTTTTTTTCCCCTCGTCGGTCTCTGCCCGAAGCAAATCACCAGTTTTGGCGGGCACCCTCCCGTTCGATTAAAATTCATACGAGGATCCGGACAAAGGACCTGCTACCCCTCAGAGACATTGTTTGGAAAGCTCGTAACGAGCCAAAAGTGGCCGATACTTTTGCGGTAGCGTGTTTGAAATGTCAATGGCTGTAATTGGACCACTTAACTTCGTGGATGGGGAAATCATTTTATCACGAATTGGATAATTATGGCGGATTTTTTGCCGAGTTTATGGGGGAAGGTAGGTTTCGGAGTGGAATGAAAGGGAATTATTATTTAGGTGTTGTTAAGTGATTGGGAATTTTTTATTTGTTTTTTATCACACGATGATGTATGAAAGTGATATTAGAAACGTGAATACGATATATTAAAACCTTTCGCTTCATTGTTTTCGTATTAAGGGATGAACTGTCCAGATAATTAGAGTAATTTATGTTAATATTTTAGCAAGACTTTTCAATTTTCTTTTGGCAGTATTTCTTTACTTTTTTGCGTTCATCCATAGTTTTAAAAATTGTGTCATATTGTACGTATGTAAATTTTGTTTTCTTCCTTTCCTTTGTTTTCTTCCACTGCGTTCATACAATACGTTTAATTACTCGTAAATAATCGTCGAAATTTCTGGTCTAAATTCATCAATAGCAGTAACAAATAATATTTAACAAAAAATGAGAGATGTAAAAGAGACGTGTAGTAACTCGTTAGCTATTGTTCATTGCAAAATCAAATGAATATCCCTCACAGACAACGAGTTGTAACGGGTTTGTTCGTTTGATGGTTTTATTCTTCGCGGTACATTTCAAATAGCTGTAAAATTCATCGAGAGGAAAATAAAGCGATAATATGGGAGACTGAACGTGTTTATTCATCGATATGGAAGCAATCGAGACAGGTGTAAGCGTCGTTTATTGAAAATGCAACAACACGTTGCCCCGTTTCCCTTCGTTTTCGCTCCATTTTCATCGACGGCTAAAGGCATCGGTGTGAAACTTCTTCTTTATGTAAGACAAGACTTTTATGTCAAGATAATACATTCCTTCTCGTTACGATCGTTCAAATGAGACTTTTTGTCTCCCCTGAAGAATGCAGTCCCTAAATGTCTCGATTTTAACTCTCTTCAGATAGATACTTCATCATTGTTCTATATAACAGACGAATACTTTGAAAACTTTCCTGATTCTACTGTTCCTTTTTATCAGAATTCGATGAATGTAATTCCTAAAGGAATCAAACGATTTCATTTCGAAAGAAAGCGAAGCTTTGAAAGGATTTTCAGGAAGGTTTTCTGTTAACTGTTTCATTAAAACGGGACTGATTAAATAAGGCTGAATTAAAAATGACTAATAGCATGGAACTAATTAATTCATACTTAGAAATCTCATCAGTGGAGGTACTTGAAATAAAGAGCGTTTATTACATCGAAAAGTAACGTATCTTTGTTTCTAAATCAAGAATTTTAATGGGCAATTATAATCACTCCTAATTATCCTCGGTAGAGAAAGGATTAATTAATGTAAAACAGGAATAATAAATTCAATTTGAAAACGTAGTTTGCACTGGAGTTGCAGAAGTACCTCTTAATTCTCAAAAACTCGGTACTCTCGGTTATATAATTTTTACGAACCTTACACGGATATTTACCAATTAAAATGTACTGAGCACATTGTGAAACATGGAGATAACGATCATCAATCTCCATATACAATTTAACCGTGAAAATGATCCTACTGAAAAATGACAACAGTCGTCGTCACAGGCTAATCTGAATATTTATAGAACAAATGCAACCGCAACATTAGTTATCCGCGTGAATCACGCGGAGAATGCGTGATTCGCGAAAGCAAACACAAAAGCACGACGACTGTTACCTTTTGTGATTACAAGTTACGAGGACGAGTTATGTAAAAGGTTACACCACACCGACACCCGAATTCCACGACTCTCTCGCCGCGTTTTACGCAATGAGAACCGAAGTATTATCCACATACATGGTGGGCAAAAATATTGCACTGATATCCAATTTAATAGGTTGAACGACACCGATATTTCACTACTTTTGCCATTTTTACTAAAATGAAACTTTTTCTATTAATATTACATTTTTGTAAAGCAGAGACTTTAAAGACACTGAGAGTTCGATACTTAGCAGACGTTTATCTCTTTAATGCCATTAATTAAATATTTAGTATGTCCAAAAATTCATAAATATTACAATTTAAACGTTACATGAAATTTCATTGAATTAAAAGGCGCCGGTCACCGGCGACTTCATAGCAGCTAACGTGTTAAGCGGCAAAAATCCTACGTTATTTCTTGTCACACATATTAGGTATTTATTTTAGAAAAACGTCAACGTTGTGATTAGAAATTTTTGAGATAAAATATATTTGTGAATTGTGAAATTTAATTGTGCCCGACTTTAATTTAATTCGATAAACGTAATCGTGCGTCAGGTAGGTTAAAAAAATTTGGGAACCTTTGAATTTTACTTATACTTTGATTTTGTTATTTTCTATTTGGCAGAATTAAATTCTTTATAGAACAAGTTTTTCTCATTTGAGCAAGTAAAGCTTCGATATATCGAATGATTTTATTTTTCTATCGCTGTCTACACTCTTGATAAAATTATATGTCGAAGAATGTGAAAATGAAATTGCAAGAAAAGACAGATATAATTGTGATTCGCGTGGACATTAAAAACTAAGAACTGTGTAAGAACTGGTCGTAATAAAATCGTAATAGGGTGAAATATCGCACGACTTTTGTTCGCATCCGATCGTTAATTTCGAGGACAATGATATTTATTGTCCACGGAACTGTATGTTGGTAATTGTGCGGTCAAATAATCGAGAATCGTAGCTTATTACGTCAATACCGATAGTTACTCTTATTATATAATTGTTATTGAGTGAATATTGAATTTGACCTAATTAATTACCGGAACCGGAATAGCGATTATATTCACTTGGCAAACCTGACAATTTTGTCCAATTAATTTACTCTACCAATCGTATGGAATTGTCAACTCGTGGAAGAGAAGTAATTGTAGCGCGAAATATCAAAATATTATGATTAACATTTACAGGAAAACAAACCATTGAAAAAGTAATATAACTACAATCAATACATTCTTTTGCAACACTTTTTGTTTCTCTTTATAACCTGTCCATCTTTACGACACATTTATGTGTAAAAATGGCACGCAATAACTATTTCTAGAACGAAAAGTCAATATAAAACGCGTTGCAAAATTGAACCCTTTGTGTTCTGAACATACCATCTACATACATTGAAACTCGTAAAACACTATTTATCAAAATATTTTCTAACATACCTCTCATTGTACAAAATACAAGAACAAAAATCAGCAAAAGATAAAAATAGGAGAGCAAAAATAAATCACTCCTCTTAATAAAAAAATACAACATAATCTACATCAATCAACTAAAATAAAATTTCGCTACACCTCCATTCTCAATTTGCTATCCCTTCGTCACTAAATTTCATCATAAATTCATTTATCCATTTTTCAATTGAAATTTTAAAAACAATACCATAAATTCAATCGATTGAAACGCTTGGAATTCCCGTGTTTCGCGAGTCGCGGCAAAGTGCTCTCTGCCAATTTGTCGGGATGCTAAAAGGCATTTATCACAGTCGGCACTATTTCTCGAAATCCGATACTCGTACGATACGTTCCCTTATCTTTTCTCCCAGCCCGGTATATGGCGGTTGGCGAATTAAAATCGGCGGAGCGTAGCTATCGCGCGAGATTCACGAGGATACGCGATACGACGAGGCGCTTTACGCTCGTTTCACTTTCTCCTTGCGTCTCCGGTTCCCTCCGGATGGCGCGCCGTGAATTTCAAATGCGGGGGGTCCGAGGGACATCGGGAATTCGCGATAACTCGCAACAGAGACTCCGATCTCCAATAGTTTTCCGATGAACGAACAAACGATGGATATTAGCTGGACTTGCGTATTTTGGGACGAATCTTGAGCGAAGGGAACATCGTGATTTGAGTTAAGAAATCTATGGAAGTTTTACCGTCTTTCTTATGTTATCCCTAGTGTAATGTATAATGCGACGACCTCAAGAAGTCTCCTCGGAAGTAGGCCTGTTTCGGCAGGATTTGATTCGCCAGGCGTCAAGATATTTTAATAAAGATATTTCAATGTTACGACTTTGTCATGTGCCTCCTTCAGGAGGCTGAGCAGGGTGGATTAAATAAAGAAAACGGTGCGAATAGGCGGTCTTTAGCGTGAAGCTCTGCCGCTCAGGAGACTTCTTGAGGTTGTCGAAGAATACCGACCCTCCGCTTGTTTAGTATATAAGATGACTATAGGAATATTTTGTAAGCGCAAACATTTGTACGCCGTCAAACTAACTTCCATCGTCACCTCTGATTCACTACTTCAAATCCAGTTCTCCTAGTTTTCCATCCCGACCTTTCAACTCCCTAGCATCGTCACCGCTCCTTACTCATCTCCAAAATCACTGTTCCAAGTCCGAAATCCGACTTCTTACTTTGACCTTCGTCTTGCATCCATCATTATCACTACTCCCACTCCTTCTCCAAAAGTCCCTTAAAAACCCCGTATTCTCTGCCCATTGAGGAGTTCATTTAGTTCACTCAGATCATTCAAACCATTCTTACAACTAACATACAATACGCCGAATCGCTGTTCGAACGAATCACGACATTTTAATGTATAAACTCAAAAGTACAAGTTCTCTTTATTTGGCGGATCCAGATTGCGAATAGCATTATTCGCCATTACACTGGTGTTCTCCATGGGTCTATGTGACCTGAAATTAAACTTATGCTTCAATAGATACTACTTTTTGATGTTAATGTATTTGACACTTTGCGGTCCTATGTCGAGCAGTTTTGGATTTAGTTTTTCGATTGCTTTCATTTTCTGACATTTTATTATTGACTTTTCAAATTCATAGTGATTTTGTAATATCGTCTAATTGTGTGTCAGTATCTTTGGTTATTAATATTACTTGTTTAGAAATTAATATGAATTATAGAAAATTTTGTGAAATTAATTTTATTTAGCTTACTATATAATTTGGACCGGGAGGGGTTAAAGTGACTATATCTGTTGTTGTTTTTTGTATAGATTAATTTTTTAAATGTGAACTTTTGATTATCTGGTCACTGCGACCTGAAGAAACACGAATGTGAGGTATGAATGAGAACGATAGGGTTAAAGGAGAGATAAGCCGTTATGTGGAGTGATAAGATTTGAAATCTCTGTTGATAGACTGGTTTCGGTTAGAAGTTTACAGTGGGATGTGTGGTAGATATTTTGGTATCATAATTATGGGATTATGAACAGTAGAAAGGTGGAGATGCAAAGTTTTTATCAGTTGAATCGATTCTATCAGATTTTTATAACATTAAATTTGATGGATATTACGGAAATTTGTGAAATTCATAAAATGCCTGAGCAAGTAAAACATCACAATGTGCCTTCGACGGTGAAGTATCGATAGCTTTTGTCAATATTATCGATAGGCCGATAAGAATTTGAAGTTTCTTTTAGCGGGATCGTTCCGCTCCAAGATTTTTCATAAAGGATCAATTAAAATGTCTCGATTATTTAACTCTATTCAAAATTATAGTGTATGAGAATAATTCTCTGCATCTACTTTGTTATAATATGGCAGAACTACAGATACTATCAACTAATAAGATACAACAGAAATAAAATTGACTTTGACGAGTACCAAAATCACGAGTTCTCATAGATTTTCATCCATACTCGGAACATTCGAGATCCTTGAATTACGATCTCTCTTTCATGTGCAGATTCCGAAACTATCCTATTGTTACGTCAAGGATGACAAGGAACGTCACGTTCTGGTGAAATTTTGGGTCGTCATTTGTTCGCCAAAGCTCACGACACGGTTGTAAGCCGATAGTCATGGAGAGTTTGATTGAAATCTCACTGAATTAGTCGACATGCTTAATTGAAACAGGGAAATTGCTTGAACAAGTTACTATTAAAAGTGCAGACAATTTTACTTCTCTTAAAAGAAGCTTTCAGAAAATTTTCAATATGTCAAATTCCTTGTAGAATTTTTACGATAAAAGCTCTTCCAGTAAATACCAAAACCTACCTACATTTTAGAGAAATTGGAAATCTCTGCGATGGACATTAATGGATTTCTTCGAAACGAAATATTTCGGTAAATTACAGTAAACTGCTTAAGGGAATGTTCTTTCACTGAAAACATTTATTGTTTTTTAACAGTAGAACTGTCAAGCAAGTCAAAATGACTGATTTCCAATTTTTCCGACTAATTCTCAAAGATAATAGGAGGGTCATAGAGCAGATATAGCACGTTGGTCTTATAAAACACAGACTATGGGATTATCTCTTCAATCTCTTGATTCCTGTTTTTCGAAAGTACTTATTTAATATATTGAAATATAATAAATGTGATGCCGGTAGTTCTAGTATTAATCTCAAAGGCGATTTCTCGGAATTTAAGACGCTAAATTCTATTTTGTGATTCAGTTTAAAATCTACTGAGGCAAATTTCAAAGATTCCAGAATAGGAATTTTCAAATTGATTTATTCCAGTCAAAAATATATATCCGTATTCTATGAAAAAGTAAACGAGGCAGCTTCAAATATTTTTGCCGATCGACGTTCATCGTTTTCTATCATATTTTGCATAGGGTATTTTCAATCTTTCTGTATTCCATACAGAATGAGGATTCATTCTTCCCGAATCTCCATTTCTCCGGGGCGAATCCTAAAACCTCTGATTTCAGATTTTCCTTCACGGAAGGAGATAAAAAAGCTCGAATCCTCTTCCATCATTCGCCTGCCAAACTTCAAGTCGTTTCCCTTCCTTCAAAATTTTGAAATTCGATTCAGAGATTTATCCCTGAAATTGATCAGATTCGCGAATGTCGAGACTCAGTTTGAACGGTGTCGAGCATTATACTGTAAATCGAAATTTTCATAACTCGACAACAAAATTGGAATTCAATTTTTAAGTACGTATAATATTAATAAAAAAAAATTTTAACACTAGATTCACCGAAGTTGTAAAATTAATGGGTTCTTACTTGTTTTATAAACATTTCTCAAATTTACAGAGAAACTGTACGATAGATATTTCACGTGTGTTTTATAATACAATCATTACGTAACCCTTTGCCCTGCAATGACGAGTAACACTAATGATCAAATAAATGGCATAGTAAATTTTCAAATTTCGCAAAATCTATCAAATTGAAAATGTTAATGAAACACAGCGGGATAATATGATTTCTATAATATTAATATTACGTTACGTTATATGATGTATGAAGAATCGTTGCTCAATTTTTATTTTAGCAATTAAATTCTGAACTATAGCGGAGGCAAACACAAAACAAATCGTAGAGTAAGGGGTTAAGGAATTATTATTTTTTCTGCTTGATCCCAGTTTTTCCAAAGTCCTTATTTAATATATGAGAGTATAAGAGTTTTCACGCTCTTAAATCTAGTGTTAAGAATAAATCATAATTCCAAAACGTATGACGCTTGAACCCAAAATCATGGTCGTACTCTTTGATCAGCACTACAAGACCATTAAGTTCACCCGTAACATGTTTCCGCACATCTTGTATTTCACATGGTGTTCCCTGTTCTTTGTTTCGTGATTCCACAAGAGGAAAAAAGAGGTAGGCGGGTTTTCAACGAGGGTTGGATGCTCGTTGAAAAATGGACGGTCATACGCAGCCCTACGACTCAGAACACCCTTGCACAAGAAGGGGGTTGTTACGCGATGGACGTACACAACAAGGTCAACGACCGTGCACCCTTATTCACCCTTAGACGAGCAATGCCCGGAAGCAAGATCGAAGCTCTTTCATCTTGAAAAAAAAAACGCTCGGAAGTCTGCCACCCTCGATCCAGGTGCAATCTCTGAATCGGGTGCATCGTTACGCCAGTATATCGACTATAAATAAATTGACCTGTTTCCGTGCAAAATATCCAAGAGCTTTCTTACGGCTTATCATCGACGAATTTTGAAGTAAAAATCACAAACTATAGAGTGTCATGTGATTGAGAAACTAAATTGTCTTGGAAAAAAAAGATTGTAACATTTGAGACGAGTTTTGAGAATTTGCTAACGTTTGGAGAACAATAAGAGTTACGGTGTGGTTTAAAAGGGTTGGTGAACGGCATTAAGAGAAAATTTCGACAGTGGAGTTGAAATTTCAGCGTTGTATGAATTTAATATGGTGTACCGATCGTTGCATTAATGCAAATGGTTATGCGAAAATTGGAAACTCTGGTCTTTTAGGTAATATAACCTCGCACCCTGTTTTAGGTAGTTGAACGACGAAATTTATGTCGAAATTCGTTCGATGTGAAATTCTATGGGATGTAAGGTGAATTGAATTTATTATATGTGCAACGAAATTGCATTAAATGATTGTACGTATTTAGAGATGCAATCGAGCCTAATCGTAGGTACGTTAAATGCACTGCAAAATTCAACGAACTTCGGGTTTCCCTCGCTCGGTTTTATGGTACATTTATGCGCGTATTCGTGGTAATGGAATTCATTTTCTCGGTTAAACAAGTGGAGTAACAAAACAGCAATTACGGTTCTTTTTTCGTTGTATAGGTTCTACGTTGGATTCACTTGTTTACGAAGAGGTAAAAAATTGCAAAAAAAATGCAGACGTAATTTCGAAGTAATCTCAGTCTCGAAGTTTCATTTACAATAATTTTTTACATATAGTTCAACTCAAAATAGATATGACAACAAATCTGAAATAAATCATTGGCAATTTATTATTTCAAAACATCTATTAAGATAATATTTTAATAAGAAATATTTCAAGTTGTTGCGGACAAAGTTATCTTGTAAAGATAAAAGCGTAATGTGATTTCATTATTAATAATATATAATTCTCTTTGGGTTTCGTGCATTAACGTTCACAGCTACCGTATTTTCAATTATTTAACAAGATAATTCTGTCAGCACAGGATTCACGTCAATCTATGAGCCAAATTGTTGCAAATTTTGTCGAAGTTACTGTGGCATGTGTTCGTCACATTGTTTAACGCATAGTACTCAAGTTTATTCAACAAAGTTTCTCTTTACAGTATGCGTTCTACCTGTAGACCGCAAGAGCATAAAAACATATTTTTAACTCTACAAGAACTTCATCAAAGTATTAATTACTTTCATGTAATTCTGAAAGATCAAATACACTTTTTAACTTAAAAATTCACAAAAAGTCCTTTGAAGATTTCTAAATCTCTCATGAAAAAAAACGAACTAACTCTTAGAAATCTGTTAAACTTATTATAAAATAATTTGAATAATGCACTTTTATCAAACAACTATCTAAACACGCCAGAGAAACCTAGACTACATAAATTAAGATCAGTAAACTCTATATTCTAATAAAAAAGGAACAAAACTTTCGAAATTGACCCAAACAGCTTTTAGATCATAATAGTTTACTAAAAAAAAAATATCAAATCTCACTCGAAAAATCTCGAAATGATGTCCAATCAAAGCTTTCCCGCCAAAAGTTTCCAACGCCTTCCCCTTTCCACCATCACTCTTTTTCACGTACAACCGACATTTTCAACTTAATTTGTCTATTTAATGTAATATAATATAAAAAAAAAAACATATGTAACAAACGATTCACTCGCAATAATCGCACAACGCACGTCCTTTTCTCGCGCCGATTGTCAAAGAACAGTGGAAGAATGACAAAACTGCATCATCTCGCACACGTGATTGCACATGTATCTCCTTGATTGCACATTCGTGTACGTATATACATACGTATACACGTATTTATCATAGTATTTGAACGAGCAACAGGAAAGCCCCCCGATAAGGTATCCAAGGCGATTCCTTTTCCGTGTTTCGTTCTGATTTCGCGTTCTGTATATGTCGCGTTAAAAGTGCAAGTTAACCGCATAATGCGCGACACGCTTTCACGACATTATCGAAGAGAGTTAATTAAGGGCTGATTGGTAAAGGCCTCAACGCCTTGGGCACTGTCCGCTCGTTCAAAGACCCCGAACGGTTTTGCATAAATTAAATTTACGAAGGAACTTAATTAAACGCCTCGCATTAATTGTAGGCTCACGCCATTCGTGATCGTTTTGGAAGTTGTGCGATAAGGAACGATTTAACGTAAGCTTTAAAATGCTTCTGGTGAATATACGAAGAAATTTCTTGAGATAATTAAATGAAGAATTTAAGTGATTACATACCTTTGAACGGTTGAAAAATGTGAAGAATTCAGTCATTTTTAAATGCGGTAGATATTGCTTCGTTAAAAGATTAGTATGCGGATCTTGTAAAATATTATTGAGGTATCATTATGTATTAAACATTGGGAGGTAAATATCTGAAGGGAAAAAGATGTGACAGCCCCTTTGCCAAAGGCATTTTTGCAAAATATCGTTTCTGGTAGCAGATATAGAATATCTCCTTGGGGCTTTAACTGAAATAAATTGCTTTACTTTTGCATCAAACTGTTCAAAACCAAACTGCTACCAATGGAATTGAATGTTACAAAAATTCATGTTTTCTGAAATGTTTGAAATGTCTGGAAGCTGTTTGAACTCAAATTTATAATTTTTTTGTCCAAATGTTTAACTTCTCCTGCAAAGAATCGTACACACGGAATATGTAATTTCTGAAAAATCAATGTTTTTTTACATTATCATAGGTATACAAACCTTTAAGAATTATTTGTATGCTTTAGTTAGAATAAATTGAAATTAAATCGATGAGAAATATAGTAAGATAATAATATCAGAAAAGAAAAGATATTAAAAGACGATCCGAACCGGAAGATTTCAATTTGTTGAAGTTACTCGAGTTTTTTACGATAGATTTTATAAAAAGTCGTAGTAATTACGGTGCACCGATGGTTAGTGAGTCTTCTAGAATTTAGGTACACAGTTTTTATACCCTACTAACTGCACTCCTCGAAGGAAAAGTTGAGAAGATAGAAAACTAAACGGAACTCGGCAGAAAGGTTTCATAAAATCTCTTGGAATGGTATCGAAAAGTTTTCGAAACACTTTACGAAAAGAATACTCCGATGAGATATAAAAACACAAAACAGAAAAGTTTGATCGAGTACATTTAGGAACCTCGATCGTTAGAACTTATTTTTCCGTCCATATCTACCTCAAAATGTTACTAAAAGACATAGAAGAACATTCGATGTTCATTAACCCCTTGCCGTACTATTTCTTTTGTGACTGAACGCGCAATAACTCTGAATTAATTGTTAAAATGACAATTTATCCCTAATTTTGGATATAGATGACCCACTAATATTTTTAATTCAATAATTTTTGGAATCTCTCAAAATTGACTGTACCATTTATGCAGTCACGAGAGTCACTCGTTATTTTACGGCAAGGGGTTAATATAAAATGTTCAAATTACACGAAGCAAAAGATGCAGAATAACATTTGAAAATGTAGAAACAAGGAAACGAAAACTATTTCACATATTATTTTTGTACCAAGTATCCCATATATACAGAATCTCTAATTATTACAAATTACATAACCGAGTAACGAACTTGCTCCATCTACTCGGAAATTCTCGCCCTAGAAGTACAGTATTACACCAAATCTTCCTAAATTTCAATTGATATTACACAAATGACATAACATAAAAATTACCATATACCAAATTCGCCAAATGTAATAAAACCTACTTAATTTACATCACCTTAAATATCTCAAATTAATAAAACGCCAACAAAGAAAAATCCCATGGAATTCAGTTAATTGCAAAACAGAACAGAAGGACTTTCGACGGTAGGTAGTATCGAAGAGGAGAAAACCGCGAGGCAATAATTACTTGAGCTAATTACAAAATCGAACTCGTAACGAGCCGCCGCATTACACGGCCATGTCGTACGGCGCGTACGACTCGTTTTACAAACGAAACCAGGCAAACACACGAGAATTACAGTCTGCGACCGGGAACCCTGTCTTTCGCAATAAATTCATCCGTTGTACCTGTCGATGCGAAGCTTCGAATATCCCGTAACCGGCAACGGGATTCATTTGTCACACGTCGGAACGTTGCAATAATTGCAATTCTCCCCTCGTATGTCCACGTGTATGTCTTTCCCTCGTGAAGTTTGATAAACGTAACGACGCAAAACCGTCGACGGATGGTAATATCGTCTGTCGTCGGGTTTGAAAAGGTACTTTCTAAAAGTCCAAGAAAGCCTGGAAACTCGACTTTCCGGTAGTTGAACACATCCAACAACAGTCGCGCATCGTGTCCCATACGGTGTCTCAATTACATCTAAAGTGGTACTCTCCGCTCTCGACTGGCTCTCAATAAACGATCTCTCCCTCCTATTCGAGGCTCACGGTGCTTCCGAGGCCTGGTCACGCCGGCCACATCTATTCCGGCTGACTAATTAAGTCGCTAATGAAATGGTAATTGCTCGAAAAGTTCAGTCGCTTGCCGCACGAGCGTTTTCAGAGAAGGATGTTGCTCGTTCTGTCGTCCGAGGGAGATAATTAATTGGTGGACGATTATACCGGTGATTATGCAGACAGATTTCATGGGGATGGGAGTTTCTCAATGAAGATGTATTCATTTTAGGGAAGATTCTTATGGGTCTCTTTTTTTTCACTGTGTCGCGAATTTTCGAATTGATCGAGCAAGGAAGCGCTGGGATGATTAATTTTCGAGAGGATGAATCCATCGTTACCTAACTTTACCATGATGTTATTGGTATGATGAAGTTATTGGATAATCGATACGTCGTTACTGTGAAGTGGAAAAAGTTTCGGCCTAAAGTGCATGTTGGCCGAAAAACGAAAGTGTGAATTAGCGCACGGGGAATCGGAGGAGTATTGGGGTTGGAGATGCATAGGGGTTGAAACTGGCCTCAAGAGATTGTCTCCAAGAGACATTTTAATCAGCATTCTAAAAAGAATTGAAATAATATAACTTCTTATTCATTATACTCTACAACGAAAATGGAAATGAAAATTATTTTATTATCAGAAACAGAGTTAACCTAAAACAGGTATCTCAAAACTGGAACGAAACTATTTCAAGTATATTAACGATGTACCATCTTTTAAAACTGAAATCCAAGAGATAAATAATTTTAACTTTTATATGGAATTGTGAAACACAAATCAAAATCACTTTGCAAATTAGAATCTCGCGATTCGAAAGCTAAGTGATCTTCCTCTCCGTCAAGTGGTTCGAAAAAATCGTGACAATTTTTCCGGTGAAAGTAATTTACATTAACGAGATGGAAATATCGCCGGGTTATTTGCCGCGATCGTAATGAAGCCAGCTCGTCATTAGAAACACCAGTACCGCAATGTTTAATGAACACCTGCTACATTACCAAGATCTCAGCTGGCAAACGATCCGCCGAAGATAGAAGAAACTTTAGCACCGTTCGAGTTGTACGCCGCACTTCTCGATAATATATCGTCGAGCGTGATTTCTCGATGGTGCGCTGGAGAATTACGATCGCCGACAGGGGAATCACTGTTTTACATGATGTACGCACCATGGGAAATTGATAATCAGGAGGATAAAGATTAATCGCTTCGAAGAAGTCGCAAATTTCAACGTTATCTTTGGCGTATGGAAGTACTTACTATCGCGAGCTGGTCAGCAATTGTGAAGGATAATAATTAATTCGACATCTTGACCGGTCTAGCGTTACTCGGTTTGACCTTTTTCGTGACCTAAGTTAACTGAAATTGCTGGTAGAAAGAGGGATAGAGACAGGGAGAGAATTCGAATTGGTCGCGATTACAGTTTGCACATCGAGGAAATTGGATGCCAACGTATCGCCGTGCTATTCGCGAAACTTAATCCACACTTCTATATGTATTCACGAAAAACACTGAAAAATATAATATTCCAATACTACCGTAACACTAGATTCCAGGCGAAAAACAATGAAATAGACACGGTTTTTATCATTTTCTAATTAAACGCAAACGTTCTACAGTTCGTTTTTGCAAGTTCAACTTTTGCAACTTCAGTTTTTGCAAGTTCTTTTTTTCCTTCTGCGCTCCAGATATTAAAAAGGATTTATCGTCGAATAGGAAAAAAAAGTCACCATAAAGTGTAATTTTCCACGGAGGATTATCGTCCCTAAATATATTCGGATTTATTAGAATCGAATAATTTTAAAGAATTTTCCACCATAAAGGTTTAAATTGAACTCCATATAATTATTACGATCTCATCGTTGGAATTATTGTGATAAAATGTAAGGCTCGTTGAAATCATGGGAAAGCTTTTTTCCGAGCGATCTTTGCCAACGAAGAAAATTTTTTCCCTGTTGCGATAAAAGGATTTCGTTCCTCCCTCTGACAGCGGATAAGTGTTTTATGAGATCCCAAATGTCCCGTCGATCTATGTCGAAAACCATACCGTCTTTGGTATTTTCCTTAGAATTGCTTCTATCAGAAAACTTGCTGGAAACGTCAGCCAACCTCTCCTCATCTCGTGGTAAAAAGATCGTCGAAAAAAAGACACCGTTAAACTTTATTAACTCCTTCTTCCGCCTTTAATGAGTCTTCAATAAACGTCAAGTCGACGACTAAGATGCGGTAGGAAAAATTGTTACACTTTTTAACGTCTGCTCTGTCTATTTAATATTTTAAAGGGAATACTCGAATTTAGACGTTAATGGTGAAATTTTCTTACGACAAATTCACGTAATATGAAATTTCGAAAGCTTTAATGACAGACGCAGTATTCGTAACACGATGCAGAGCTTTTCATGCGACTTCAAGCACGTAGGATAACGTGATACAAAGCGCGGGTGTCAAATAACTATTGCGTTCGGGAAATTCTGCTTGAAATCACGTTAAATGTTGGCCGGAATTTATATTTTCACGTATGTACTTAAATGAAATTTTTTAATCGTCAATGTGAAACGAATTTCTTTTTTATTGTACGTTTACACGTAGAAATAAAATTAACATATGCAATGTGTTGTATCGTTGCCTTGACTTTAAAATTAGAAGTATAAAAGAATTAATACACCATGTTAATGCTAAATAAACATAATACATGAAAAGAAACAAGGTGAGGAAGAAACTTAATATGATTGCTGACATTCGTCAAAGTAGGGGTAGCAAAAAAAAAGATGAGATCTTTAGAAATATCTTTTTAAAGAAACTGAGAACTAATCTTTAGCCCTTAGCGCTCCGAATTATTTTATCAATTTTTTAATGAACTAAATAAAATTCATTTCACATTTTCTATTATTGGATATTCATTTTTTTAATGATATCAATAACTATAGGTGCTGATGGATATTCAAGTGATTTTACAAAACCATTATGAAATTGGAAAGTCGATATTAAATTATTAGAAAATAAAATAAATTGAATAGATATGTCGAGTATTGCTCGACATAGGACCGCAAAGGGTTAGAGACATAATGAAATCTGATGAAATGATAGAAAAAGCAATTGCAAAATTAGCAAAGTACTTTAAAGTCTTGTATATTATTTTAGTAGGCAATTAAATCATGTAATAAAGAAGCTATTTAGTATTCAACGATAAGTAACACGAAAACGAAGTAACTCCGTGAGATAATGATGAAAGGAAATAAAACGTCAGACTTTGGAACATTTGGAGGCTCGATCAATCTTAAGCATGCTATCTTTTCGCTCTGGCTGTTGAAACCGCGTAAAAGATGCTCGTGGATAGTTCCATTAATCACTCTCGAAATTTGAACTTGATTGCTGTGACAACTTAATAATGAAGCTGCAAAAATATCTCAGTTTTAAGCAAACGTTTAGCATCGGAAGAGGGAATGGAGGAGGAAAAAAATTTCGAGGAAAGGATGATACATGTTCCACGCATCTCTCGATCGTTCGTTTGAAAATCACGAAATATTTCACGGCATACTTTTCGTAAGCGATGCAACGATTGATTGCAACAACTAGGAATTTGATATTTTATATTATACCGTCTTTGATTCCGAATATCTCAAATTTTTCTTTCTTCGTGGAGTACATCGACAGAAACAATCTACGCTCACACCACAACCTGAAACGCTTTCGAAGAATCTCTCAAGGCAACCTTGCAGAACGATCTTGCAAATGATTTATTCATCATCAGCTAAACCACAACTGAACAACGTATTGCATAATTAACAAGTACCATCTCACATACTTCCAACCAACAAAAATCTTCCCACATCGATCAATGAAAATTTCCTATCCGAAACCAACAAAATCTCTCCCCACTTCCAAAACCCATCCAAATGCCAAACAAAAAGATCACAACAAAAACCAAACCATTCAATCTTCAAAATCACCAAGTCACACGAAACTCCGATCGACATCGACATATCGCCCACTCGATCGGCACGTTCCGTGTAAAAATCCATCCTTCAAAAAATTGCACAAAATAATCCATAAAAATCAAACCATATCATAACACCATTAAACCATCAATACGTATACACACGAATCCATCTACAGACTCACGGTGGATGATAAAACCGTAAAGAATCAAGTTTCTCCAGTAGATCACGATAAAGTCGAAGTGGTTGCACGCCGCGAGATCGGTCCGACTTGGACAGTTGGGTGAAACTGTCGGAACTGTGAGTCGCAACTAGGGGTTTTCTACCCCCTAGTACTGCCACCTGAAGCCGCAGGGGGTCCTTCGGGGTGCGCGTCGGCGTGTGAGTGACGTACGTAGAAGAAGAGAGGACTGTTCGGAATTGCACACGCTCGCAGGAGCGCGCTCATCTCCATCGGCTGGCAGGAGCCCTTCCAGCGCCGTTTCCATGGCGATACGCGCGCGCGTGCCGTTCTTCTGCTGGTGCATGCGCACCCCTCCGCACGAAATCGCTGGCAACAGGTTTTGCCACCTCGTCTGGGGAGCTCCTTTCCAGATAGAAAGAGAAACATAGAGAGAAAGGAGCTATAGCTGAGAAATCCCGGATCTCTAATCGATCGATCTCGATCGGCCGCTTCAAGAAACGAGGGTAGAAATTCACTACGAGGGGTAGAATCGAAGGACCCTCGTGGAGATTATAGCAGTTTTGCGACATGGATTTTCGGAGAAATGCCACGAGAGGTGGTGGTTGAAGGAGAGATTAAGATAGGGATAATAGCGGGATACGTGGGGAGGGTGGAAACTGCTGGATCGTTTTGTTACGCTGAGATACGACGACATTGGGGATTCGGTCGGGGTGGTTTATATCGATGGTTGAAGAAACGGGGAACTGATGGGGGTAGGTTTGAGATGCCGAGTGGTATTTGCAGGATTTTGATGCTGTTTTTTGAACGGTGGAATGGCTGAGGGAGAATCGATGTGGAGATGTGATGAAGAATTGAGAGGGGTGAGAATTTGTTTTTGGATGTTTGGATTTAATTGGTATGATTGTTGTATGGAAGATGTATTGTTTGTAGTGGACTGAAAATTGGTTAAAGTGATGTGATTATGTGTTATAGGAGGATATCTTAGAAGTGATAGGAATTTGAAAACTATCCTGGCTGATTGGGAATCCGTTTTAACACTAGAACTACCGGCGTTAAATCTATCATATTTCAATATATTAAATAAGTTCTTTAAAAGAGGAGAAATCGTGTGGCGGAAAGAATGATCATTTCGGTGATTTATGTCTTTTGTGATGGACGTAGAATTTTTGTTCCATGGGTCTTCTATGAACTTGTAGAATTTTTGGGAAAAATTGTATACCAGTCATTTTGACTGGTTTGGTAGTTCTAGTGTTAAGTTGGATCGTTGGTTTTTTGGAGAAAATTGTGGTCTCGATTGTGGAAATCCGGATTCCATCATAGATCCGCGATTACGGGGGTGTGGATGTCGGAGGTCAAAATGCAGAACAGAATATTGTACGTGTAATAGGAGACTATAGCTGTAATAGGGGTACTCTCGAACTACCAATTAATGGGATCTAGTTTCAATCCCCTTGCTCGTAGTTCGGGAATTTTGAGCGTGTGCAGCATAGTTTCAATGGTGCAATCTTGCCCAAAACCTGTCGTAATTATGAACCTGCTTCCTAATCTTCCAATACTTTCACTTCAATTATATTTTACTATCTATTTAGTAAATCACTTTATGATTTTCCTTTCTCAATACTTACTGCCATCACTTTATGCCATACAATACTTCCTACACCATGAACCTAAATTATATTGCTTCCACTTAGCCTATATTCACCGTAAATGTAACTTTGTTACATTTAATTAACAAACAGTAAGTCGAAATCGAACAGTTGAAAATGTTCATTGTTTGAAAACAACAAGCAGAAAAATACACGAAGGATTTTAAATTGTTGGAATTTCAATTGAAAATCCAAGAGTTTACCGGATAATACCATTACCATTACGATGAAGTCTGGAATTCAAGAGAGATGCTTTCGTGGAAGTTGAAATCGCGTAACGAGAATGAATTTTCCATCAAATACGCAACGTAACGAAATAGTGGATCGACGGAAAATTCTGCAACATGCACACATACGTTCCTCGACATCCCTTTGCTGCTCCACTCTATTCATCGTTTCAAAGCCGAATTCTAAAACCGTAATGCGATAACGAAAGTTATCGGACAATGTAATTACCATAGTTAATAGAATCAGGTGAAACTTCGAAAAAGTCCCCTTTACACGATTATATGCTTGAATTCGTATGAAAAGGGTGGTAAGCTAGAATTCAAGATTGATTCTACCGCATTTCCGAGCAACTTGTAATCTACGATCGACGTAAAACGTGAAACGACCGCCTTCTATTTTCCTGTCTAAGGGCGAAAGACGAAACCTTTCTCACAAAGGTAAATTCTGAACTACCTTCGTGACTGCCTCCTGATAATAACGAGGTCAAAAAGCTTGGTAAGATCGACCTTCGTCTTTAAAAGATCGCCCTCGCTTTTCCAAAGTGACAAACGTTTCAACGATTCCTGGTGCTTGGCCTTGCATTTTATCAGATCGGTACACGGACTTCGTTGGAGCTCTTAAAGCCGTCTTGTATGCAGATCTCGTTGATCGGGAATGAAGAGAAAGTGCAATTATGTAGTCTAGTGTGTGAGGGGAAATGAGGCTGTAGCTTGTGCAAAAAGTGTTGCCACGAGGAGCATAGAATCGGTCGATGCGAAAGCTCGACTAAATCGTTCACTTCTGTAAGATAAACTTAAGATATCGGTGAAGTTTTCTAAACTATCTTTTCACACACCTGATACGTCGGTTCGCTTTGTTCCGATGGAAATAGTATTCTCTTCAATATATTCGCGCAATCTTTTAAAAAGAAATTTGAAAAAATTGTAAAACTCAACTTGCAGAGGAAAAAGGAATTTTCACTGATAAAAGAAAAATGTTTTGGCTAATTTGAATAGGATTTTGTAATTCGTTTATTGTAGGTATACTTGGTCGAAGAGTATTTTAAATTAACCCTAGTCGGTTCATTAGGTTGCAAATTATTTATCTTTTGAAGGAGCATTACAAATTATTGATTTTGAAATTATTATTTGTAAGTTTCTAATGTATGACATTTTGTTAAACAATCTGCAACATGGAGGAATAGTGTTTTCTTGCACGTTTCACAAAAGTATAGTGCTATCGCCAAAGTATTGTTGCCACGAGAGAGGTGACTTACGATCGTTAAGGGTTAAAGCGGAAAAGAAATATGATTGATATGTTACGTGAAAGAACAATGTAAGAAACGACATCCAGACGGAAGAAGTGTCTGACATCAGCTTGACATCAGATGCAGATAAATTGCTCCAAACTCCCCGACCTCTATGGAAATCGTTTCACGGGATTTCCTCGTTTATACGGCAAAAAGAGTAATCATGACTCGTTGCTGCTTCGTCGAACGATGTATCGACGATTTATGCAACTACTCCGCGACTACCTTCTTCTCCATTCGGCAACTTAAATTTCCATCGTTGAATTCTCACCGAGATATCTCCACAGCCCCAGGGAGCATTCGTTTTCGAATTCACGGACATCCGAGAGAAAAATTTTGCATCGATGCTGCCTCGACTGCATTCTTAAAAGTGAATTTCTTGGACTCGAAGATACATTGTGATAGGCATCTTGTATAAGTGAGTTGTGAAAGTATCGAAAAGTATTTTCCATTTCTCTGGGAATATCTTCGAAAATCGAATTGCCATGGCGCCTCATTTCCTCGTACTGATAAGATGCGAATTTCTCTGCTGCCGGATCCGTTAAAATCAAATTTGTAGAGTTCCCCTTCGAGACGATCTTTCGACGTTTTGACTTTAAAGGATTCGCACTTGGCGTACGAACTGTGAAATAATTAATCGCTCGCTTTCTACATCACGTTGGACTCCTTCCAACCTCGTTTTGTGTATAGAATGCACATGCAATTTAATGCTCGACTAGCAAATTAATAATTGCTACTCTGAAATCCCCGCTGAGTTTTCGCACATGAATCTCAACGAGATTCACCGTTCACTGCGAGTGAATTATTTCACTCGTTAAGTTTCCACAAAGTAGAAATACATCTTGATTAAAATGCATATTTTTTAGATTCTCAACGTCATCGAGGCTTAATACGTTCATTACGGTCAATTTGATTGCAAATTTTTTTAATGGCACGACTTAATAATACGTCATAGCGACATGAAATTGCAATCACCGAGGCCATTAGCGAAGACCGTAAAAACGTCTCGAAAATGGAGAGAACATTTTTCCTGTTCCTCTTCCGAAGATCACTTTGCAGACTTCTTTCATTTCCTTCGTGAAATGTGCTCTCATTGGATTTCGTGCCAACGTTATTTGAATACGTAACTTGGATTTGCAAATTTTCCATCGTACAATTGCCCGCCAAGTGGAAAATCAATTTGATTCTGCCCTATCGCGCGTGTTTCGAAATCCGTGTAATACGCGCACGGGTACACGTCAATTTTGTTACTGACAATCAAATTTCATTACCCTCCACACAATACCGATAAATAAATTCGAACGAAACTGGAAAGTTTCGTTTACTACGTAAACGAATGTACAGAGTTTTCGAACTTCCAGTTTATTCAGTATCGCGCACTGTAATTCCACGAGGTAGAAAAATTTTGGCAAGTAGTCAGTACAACGAGGAAATACGATATAGATCTGAATTTTCAAATTGAAATAAATTTCCTCCATTCTGGAGAAAAGTTTGGTCGACATATCATATAAAGAATAACGAACTCTGTTGCGTTAAGGAAGTTCAGAGATTTCATACAAGAAATACAAAATCCTTTCTTTCTTTTTGTATTTTTCACCTGCAACTTACGCTCACTTTATCAAAGACTAACAATAACTCAACAAGCTTTTATTTCAATTAAAGATGCAGTTTTCCAAGTAACTTACTTAACACGTTTAACACCGCCGATATTCAGCTAATTTCATTAAGTTGAAACTTTTTCTATTAAATTCACATCTCTTTAATGCAGAAACTTTAAAGATACAGATAGATATTCGGCAGACCTTTATCTTTTTAATGCCAATATTTAAATATTCGGTGTGTTCGAAAATTTATAAATATTGCAATATAAAATTTACATGAAATTTCAATGAATTCAATAGCATCGGTCACCAGTGACCCCTATAGCAATCAACCTATTAACAAATACGACATCGACAAATTACGAGACGCACAATTTGCATCTTTTTATCCAACTATGAAAAATAATACTTCATCCGCGAAAAACAGAGAAATACGAAAAGATCAATAAACGAACACCGTGCACAAAATTCGTTCGCCTAGGAAACAAATCGAAGAACTCTATGCCAAGTATCTAAATGTTTAAATATGAAGTAAGACGAAGTATACAATAACCGTTGTGGTCTACGAACGTTGCACGATTCCGTCAATACGTCGATTTGATCCGTCGGCTTTCACCATCCATTATTCAAGCCCGTCCATAGAGCAGCGAGAATAATGCAAATACGCGAAATCGACATCCGCCAACCTGTTCGTTCCAGGGACTTTTTTTCAAACGCAAACGGAATCCGATCTAATGTGGCTAAACGTTTCGGTCCGGTGACATCGTCGATTCAAATATTTACACGTTCCCAATCCCGGCTTCGTTGCAATAACCACAGACGGTGAACCACCATTACGCGGATATTGTAAATTTGTTGCAATACATTCGGTTGAGGCGAAAGTGTAGCCACGAGAAACAATGAGATGTAACAACGAGAAATGAGTGTTTCTCATGGGTGGAATACGAAAGGGACGTTGAAGTAAAATTATGAGACGTGCGTTTACATGATTTCTTCATTTTTATGGCCAATTCGAAAAAAAATATTGCTGATAGATATAAGAATTGACAATAAGAAGTGTAACGATTCTTAATAGATTGTTGTGTTTAAAGAAACTTAGAATAGGGATATTCTAAATATTTAACATTAGATTTACGGATGTTGATATACCTATTTTTCTGAAGAAAGCCAATTTGACTCATACAGGAAAATCTAAATTTTTTTTGCAGAAAAAATAGTTCCAATTCAATTTAAATGAAAGATGTATTATTAAAAAATTAACCAACCAATATATTGTATATATATATAGTAATCAAATTATTAATGAGCCAAATTGACTCCGTAAATGTAGTGTTAAAGGTAATTGAAAATTTGATCTACCAGTCTGAATTAAATAGACTTCTCTCCTTTGAGATCGCAGAAACTTAAATGTCATTTACACAGTAAAGTAAAGAGAACCGTAAGTAGAAAGTGAAGATTTGAATCTATCGATAGAGTCTTGTAATTATTGCATCCGTAAATAGCTATCAGTAGTAAGAATGAAACTATAGACTCGTCTTCACATCAATATGTCTCACCGTCATTGAATTGACTTGGAACATATCAAAGAAGATCGATCTTACCATTGAATGTCCATCGAGGCATCGATTCCCTCGAATCTTCCAATCTAAAGCACCTTTGCTGTCAATTTACTAACGTAAAAACATCGATACGCTTTTAGTGATATCTTTTAATCATTTCACAATTTAATCGAACATAGTGAATTAACATTCGCAAAAAAACCATGAAATTTCGTTCTAGATGTAAAATCGGCCATGCTTCCCTCGCGATGTTTGCATATTTGCGCGTTTGCATACGAAAAATGACAGAGCGCGTTTTTGAGAGGGAACATTCTACGACGTAAAAAAAGAGGGATTCATATTCGTCCGATCCCCAGTCGAAAAGTCCAGCCTAAATAGAAACTTCAAATCCTAGATTCTTTTGATTTCTCATTTGCCGCTTAATTATGTATACCATTTTGAACCACAAAATCCTCAACTAGTGTGTCTACGCGCCTCAAAGTCCTGTAAATATGATTTTTAGGAGTTATATGCACTGATCAGGTAAAATTTGTATTCCAATTTAATCTGACATCCCCTAAAAATATTTCAGAAGTTCCAAGTCTGTCTACTCATATTCTAAAAATAGGGCTTTCAGGAGCAAGTAGGAATTAAATGATCATTGTATTCCATATAAATTCGAAATCTCCTAAAATCACTCCAATTCCAATCCAATTCTACAACTCCTCATAGAATATATGACTTAATATTGGGCTTATTGTTAGATTAATTTTCTAAATAAGAATGCTGAGGATTATTTTAGGCTGTATGAAGCCTAAATTGATCCTAAACTAGGAAAAACTGGCAAAAATGAACAAGTTTAGGGCAATTGTGGAATTAAAATTTGCATTCTTTTATATGTAACATATTTTTCCATATTCAGCCTAAATATCCTAAGTTATTTGGTAATTTAGGAGGATTTTGGGCTGAAATTTTCGACTCGGGATGAAAACTAGTTTTGGTTTTTGCATCGGTCATTTCGCGAATCGATGAGGGTTTTGCAAGTGCTGAAGACAGGGAATTATTACGGTCTGTCGTATGGGAGCAATATTATCCACCGCCATGCCTTTCCCTCACGCATATTCAAATTACGCTTTCTCTTTGTCGCCACTTATTTGACTACGACCGTTTGCCCTTTGTTGTTATTCAATAGCCGAACCATCAAAGGCGCAACAATTTCAGCGTGATATCGATCGTAATTCGTAGCTTCTCTCTCTCTCCTGTCAGAGATTCCAAGTTTATCCAGATCGACGCCTTTCAATGCATCATGTTCAACGTTTCTGCTTGGTTTCGCCACGGCGTTAATTAGTTATTCGCGAATCTCCACAAATTCCGGAGTTTCGTGTCTACGTTTAAACCACTAATTATCACGATAGTTTAGTTTGTTCTATTAATTAGTACTAGGTAGAATCTGGAATCACTTCGTGAAAAACGTCGACTTTTCCAATAGAGGGAAGGACTTTTTTGACCGGAGTGGATTTTTCTGGGAGAACGAGCAAAAGTTAGACTTGTGAGAATTCTTGATAACTGGAAACTTTGAGGGTACTTTTTTTTAGTGAGATTCCTTTTATTGAGAGTATTTTCCACGGGATGTTTGCATGAAATTTTTATTCCTTTTTACGAATATTCTTTATATAGCTTTATTTTTCTGTGTTTCTAAAATTTGAGATTATTAATTTATTCAAATGTTCTACATACCCTTGAATTTCGTTCTCTACAATCACTGTCCAATCGCTTTAACTTTTTTGTAGCAATGACAAAGTCTAATTCTAGTATGCACTCAGTGAGACTATCTATAGTACAATATTTTAATTATTAATACAGTCGATCCTCGACTTTCTCTATTTCCCATATTTTTAAAAATGTAATGTTTCAAAGATTTTTGCAAAAATTGTTCACTTTCACGCAGTCGTTTTCACGGAAAGCTATAGCTCGCGTTGACACATACATTGTCTATTAGAGGTTTTCAAACATTGTAATATTACCTCTACTACTTCTCACCCTCAGAGGATACTGTCCACTGGGGAACATTAATTGCCTCTACCATTGCCTACTAGGGCTTCAAGAATCTCAAATTCACAAAGAAACCACATGAAATCGGTTAGACACGCCCCATTATATTGATTATTAATTTTTCTATCCCTTTACTTTCGAACATCCAAAATTCGCACGCATTTTCAGAAACCAATGTGCAAAAGTCGAGGACCGAAGTTTAAGAAATTATAAATTCTCATATCCAGCCGCGCTATAGAATCTAGCCAAAAATAATTCTCCGTTTCTCCAAATAAAATATTTTCTCAATTACGAATATCCCGTTGGAAATTCAACTATCAGCGAGACGTGCTCATTTTCCTATTATCGCATCTCGCTTATCGTCTCGCCCCGTCTAAACCAACGATTCTCCGTTCCCTCTTTCTCTCTTTCCTTCGTTTCCACCCACTGTATGTCTTTTTCTTTTGTTTCCAACGATCGTACGAGTTTCTCTCTTTCCTTCCTTCCTCCTTCTGTCTCTCAGCTTCTCTATATCCTCTCTGTGCCGCTTTCTGTCTACACACAGAGAAGACAGAGTGGCTAAAGCCTGCTATCGGGCGCCCTACTGCGAGCGAGCCCCGGGGGCCGGAGTTTATTAGCTCAACCCCCGGTTAGCGATGGCTATGATGCTGCAAAAAGTACGAGAAAAAGCGAAATTTAAATTCCGCCTGCGGTTCATGAAAATAAATGTATGCAACGTGAGCGAGATTTCATCCCCTGTCTAAACGATAACGCATTTTGTAACGAGAAACTCTGGGAATCCGGAGGCGCTGGAGATTTGAGCTTTTTGGAAAATCCTCGTGCGAAAGGTACAGCCTTATTTCTAGCGAGAAGTTTCTTTCGTTTGTAGCTATTTTTCATTTAACACTATAAGGAAGTATGTTGATTCATGCTTGTAGAGTAGGAAGGAGAGTGCGAGAATTTGGAATTTTTTATAGTTCGAGAAACTGAAAGTTCCAAGCGATATTATATCGCTGAAGAATTTTTTGTTGAGGGAGATTTGCTTTATTTCAAAGAATTACATGTGGTAATCTGTGGAACGTGTCTACTTTGGCGAAATCCATTTGATTGAAATCGTTTAATTTGTGGAGTTTATGGCTTTATAGTTTCTATCATACCATTCGATTTAGGAATCAAAAAGGGAGCTTTAGCTTAGTCTCGTTGTGTAGAATCACAACTAAACTTATTCGCAAATTAACTTAATTTTCTCGTAGCAATGAGAGATCCTATCTAACTCCGACCAACTGAATCAACCCTCAACAAACAAAGCTTGTATTCCCCTATGATTCAAAATTTAATTTACAATTCTCAATGATAATAGAAAAAAAACGTTATCAAATTTCTCTACAAGAGAAAGTTAGACGCTCCAATTCTCGACTACTTCCTCGAGTTCGAATCTCCATCATCATACCATCATCATCACTATATTACCACTGATTCTAAATCCACCTCACCCCCAAGATCCCACCGTAAACAATTACAGCAGTCAAAACCAACAAATACAAGAACAAAGAAAAATGTTCATTCTCCGATCTATAGTCAGCAAAATATCTGTACACCGTCGAAAATTTATTTCGTTCCAAACGTTTCTCTAATCCCTCGCTATCCCCATTTTGTCCTCCACCCCCAAGCGCCTCCGTTCTCCCCAGAGCGTGGAACGCATGATACAGAAAACATATAGGGACGCCTCCAGCCACAACACTACATCCGCCGTTGTGCATAAACGCAGGGTGTTTCACTGCCATTACGCGAACGTAAGGCAAAAGGGAGAACGACGAAAGGAAGGGAGAAAGAGATAGAGGGCTGAAAGAGAAAGATAGACGAAGTAAGAGTAAAAAGGTAGCAAAGGAGAAAAGAGGAAGAGCTTATTTGCACACACTGCGAACGGTCAGATATAAGTTGGTTCGAGCCACCCTCGACCCTGTCGACAGATGTTGGATGTTCCCCTGACACGGGTCCGTCCATGGGCCTCCCACTTGGCTCTACGGTCCTTCTACGGTGCTCTCTTCAAAATGGCAGAGGTGCGATGTTCAAGGACGCAGGAGTAGGGTCTCGAGGCCTTTCTCGCCTGGTGAAACCTCCCTCGTGCAAATTTCACCACGAGATCGCGTTAACCTCTCGAGAGAAAACGAGCAGTGACTCGGGGTTGGTTGGAGGGAGCGAGAAGTTACCCTTGTAACCCGAATTTTCTCGCTGGAAGAAGATTAATGTGGTTACGGGTTGGCAAATAATAAGCCCGGTGTGTGGAGAAATTTTACGCGATAACATATTTGTCGTGTGGAGTAACGTCTGTTAGATAATAATGGACGAAGGTTTAATGGGAATTCGGCAATTGAATCGAAACGTTTTAGTCTTTTAGTTTATTGTGCTTTAGATGGATGCTAAACTTTGTAGGAAATAGATCTGAAAGTCTGCAAATGAACGTAGGAAGAATAACGTAAAAAGTGTCCCCGAGTCGAAATATTAAACCTCATTTGAACCTTTTACTACCCAACATTTAGAAATTAAATAAGATATCTTATTTTACATTGAAGTTAGACCTATTTTTGTACTCTCGGGGAGTTACAGGTTTAAATTAGGAGTTTTAGTATTGAAAAGTATCATATTTGGTTCAAATAGGAGTAAATACCATGAAAATAGGTTCAATATTTCGACTCGGGTCTGTTTACGACCCGAATTTAACAATATATTCTATAGCGAATTATTGGCGTTGCTATAACTGCCGAACACATACCTATTTTTACCCTTAACTATTCTACTCCATAAAGATGTGATTTGAATAGAAGTTTCACTTCGATAGCTGTGATCAAACTAGCGAAATACGGATGGCTTTTAATGTGTCAATCTAATTTCCATCAGAAAGGCTATATGATTGATTGGTATGCTTTTAATGTTTTGCAACTGAACCGTAGAAATTTGTAGAAGCACATCCCATAATATATTGCTCGTAACTTCTGGCAGATCACTTAGAAGATATAGATAACTATCCCTCGCAAACTACTATCTGACATTTTTCCTCGAGAAAACAGAGACAAGGTAGTTTGTCGGGGAAAGTGCACTTTATACTCTGCGCGATATTTTTGAAATTGCACGTATGAAACGTTAAGAGCTATGGCGAAAGTATAGCATTCTGTTGTCAAGTTCGTATGTTAAATAAAGGGGGAAGTTTCGAGTAGAATTGTAGAACAACTGTGTCGTTGAGTTAGTTCGAATTCTTGAAGGCTCGAAGATAGAGATGAGTTGAAAGTTAGATGATTGAAACAAAGGAAAGTTTACACAACAGATGAGAATAAGAATTGAAAGGATTTAGGAGATAAAAGTAGAATGTTTGATGGAATGCATCAATTAATGTAAAAATACCATTCGAGAAAGTGACATCGATATATATTTTATTTTTGACATCATAGTATTATTTATGGGAGATTAATATAATCCTCGGTGTATACATTTTCCACAGAAATTTATATTAAGCATAGATTTCAAATGAAATGTAATTAATTTTCAGAACAATAGATGATCAATCGATTCGGAGAATTTACGTAAATCAAGGATTACGTTGGAGATTCATGAGATAATAGCATTGTATTTTGATACAACTGCCGTGTTATGATTCGAGAAGAATTTTCGTAAATTTTCGTGAAAATACAGAAAAAATCTTAACGAACCGTGTGTGCTTTGTTTATGAAAGAATTAACATGTCATAGATATGGTTTCGTGCATGCACCCTTCCGCGAATTCAGAATGTAAATCTCGTGAAGGCGCTTACGTAAATTTCCAATGTAAATCCTACGTGGACACTTAAATAAATGCAACAGCACCATTCTGCATTCAGCGGAAAATCATCGAAACGTGAAAATCAGATGGTTACGCGAAAAATTGCGCAACGACAGTGCAAATTTGTTGCCCGTTGTTTGATACGCTATTTTTAACGGGTTGAAAATAATACCGCTGTATTCGTCATCGGCTGTATAATTTTTCTCATCCATTCCCCATTCGTTTAACTCAAAAATTCATTCCTGACATACTTTTTCAAAATTTTTTGAAAAACTGAGAGTAGCAATGTGTTATAAATTTATTTGTGAGAAATAATTCAAGCTTTTATTTTAATAGTTTGACACAGTTAAAAAAACCATGACGGTACAAATTCAATATATACAGACTGGCAATTTGAGAATAACAATTTTTATTATTTTCAAAAAATTAAAATCTTATTCAGGGTTATGAGATTTTTATACTATCCGTACGTTTCTAAACAGATAATAAATTTGTACTCATCTTTTGGAAACAAACGCTTCCTGAATGTTCAACGTACGCAAAAATTCACGTCTCGATTTATCCCCATAGAAAACCGTCGATACAATTCATTTCATTTGACTTTGAGTTGAAAAGTTTTGCCTGGAATGAATTCTCTTTATATTTCAATTGTTAAGACAATTTACAATTTAAGATAAACAAATATTCCAAATGTAAATTACATCTGACATAAATTTAACAAGTTATAATATTTAATTGTCTTTCAACGTGTGGAGCAATTATTCCATTTTCTTTTCAATCGTAAACTCTGTTTGCAGGGAATGTTATTTCGGACAAGTCCTTACATAAATCCAATGTGTGCAACACTTTCCAATGCAATTTCACCGAAACTCAAGCCATCCAAGGATTACGTAAGTTTAATCATACATCGATAATTCGATACGAAGTAATATAATACATTCAAATCGAAATCGGCCTCATCCATTCTTCTGCCATTTCTATTCAATTGGACGTTCAATATAAATTGCAATATTCCCTACAAATCTGTCTCAATATGTGCTTTATTAAAATTGATACTGTAATAAATTACAGTATTCTAAATTATCCTTTATTCTTCATAGAAGATAACATTTAATTTATGACTCTATACCAGCAAAAGAAAATAGAACGAAGTGAAACAGCAATAGAACGAAATTCTATTACGAGAAAACAACAACGAAAATAAATTTCATTCAATATTTTAAGTAGTTTAGAACTTCGTTTCACACCGTAGTCGCTGCAGAAACTAATCCTCGAGCATTTCATTCCCGTAACGACTGTTTTCATAGTAGTTTCTGCGGCTCGTTACGTTAATCAACACTAACACTTAGCAGATTTTGTGAATTAACGTGTGCAAGCGCGAAAAGAACAGATTTGTGCGAACATTGCATGTAAGGGACAAAGTTGCATGACAAAAGATTCAATGTCGATGTAGAACTCTTTGTAAATTATAATTTAACGAAATGTATGTCAACGATTCTCCTCATTTGTTTCAAACTCAAAGCACTCGTCAAGCTCCCTTTATTATTGGGTACTGAAAACTTGCAGCATTTAAAGCTGAAGAAGAAATATCTCCGTTTGCGCCAATTTACACGTTACTTACTTTACTATTACTTTAACACTTTACGGTGGAATTTCTGTTTTTCTCAACTTCCGGGGAGTTTTGAGGGGAATTAAATAACTAATGATACCAAGAAAAAATAGCACAATGTGCATAAAATGAAAAACTAACATTACCAATCCGTTCAGTGTTAAGGTAGAAGTGATTCTCTGCCTCAATAAGAAAAATGCAAAATCTGCTAATTTCACATATTGTACTATCAGGGAGAACGCAAGGCCTACGGGCCACCGATTTTATTGAAATTTTACATACTCGTAGAGTAAGTCGTTCTGATTAAGAATATACCCTATTATAGGGGCAGACGGTCTATAGTTTTTAAGATATTTGTAATTAAAGTTTCATTTTTAGTATAAAAATATAATAGTTAATATATAGTTATGATATCAATATTTATAGAATATTCAGGGGATATAAAATAAATATTCAGGGGATATTCAGGGAATATTCAGGAGATATTCAGGGAATATTCAGGGGATATAAAATAAATACTCCCTGAATATTCTATGAGTATTTATTTTGTATCCCCTGAATATTTATTTTATATCCCCTGAATATCCACTGGATATTCTAAATTTCACCTAAATATCACTCAAATATCACCTAAATTTCACCTAAATTTCAACCCAAATTTTATACCCCCTGAATATCCCCTGAATATCCTCTGGATATTGTATGGATATCTATTTTATATCTCCTGAATATTCCCTGAATATTCTATGAATATTTATTTTATATCCCCTGAATATTCTCTGAATATTTATTTTATATCTCCTGAATATTCTATAAGTAAATATTTATTTCATATCTCCTGAATATTCTCTGAATATTCTATAAATATTTATTTCATATCTATATATTAACTATTATATTTTTATACTAAAAATGAATCTTTCATTATAAATATCTTAAAAACTATTGACCGTCTGCCCCTATAATGGGGTATATTCTTAATCAGAACGACTTACTCTACAAGTATATAAAATTTCAATAAAATCGGTGACCCGAAGGCCTTGCGTTCTCCTTGTATGTATAAAGTTCGCTTTAGTGAACCATAGCTCCTTGCACCATTGTAAAACCTTGTAAACCGATGCAATTTTCGAACAAGAGCATCAATAATACAATTTGAAAGTCACAAGACACGGAATATTTATTCGGCAAAGAAGCCTTAATTGCAAATCGTTAAAAATGAAAAATTAAAGGAAATCCAGAAATAAAAGTAGACAGAACAGGAAGACAGGAATATTTGGCCGCGATATTTCGCGCACTAATATCGTGATGAAAGCAAATCGACATAAATATTGATAACCAACGGATAGAAGGAGGAAAGGGCAGGACGAGAACGAAGGAGAGGAAGGAAGAAGAAAGAGAAAGGGAGTTCGAGTTCGTGACCAGAATAACGCCCAGGCATCGTACTCCGGCGCATGCAAGAGCAAAAGGTCCAAAGCGATTCGAGCAACACTCCGGGGCCGTCTCGAATCGACTAGCCTTGCCGTGGCAGAAACCGCACGATATACGTCCACCACGATCTCGAAACTTGCCGAGTCGAACAACTATCGGTTGGATGTACGCCTATAAAATCATCCTACAACGGCTAATTTTTCTACGATGGTCTCGAGAAGGGACAGAAGCATGTCACGTTTAAACAAGCGGAGATGAAAAAATTCCATTGATAGCACGGTAAACTACACTCTTTCTCGATTAAAACGAGCTAATAATCATCCTCCTACGACTTCCAGAAGCCGAGAGACGTGAATTTAAAGCGGAGGCTGTTCAAAACTGGCTTTTCGTCGATCCGTAGGTGCAGGAAAATTTTTTTATGTCCTGTACGAAATGTCCATGGAATGTCGATGAAATTCATAGATAAAAATCATACGTTTACGATGCGATTCCAATTGATTTTTAACAGTCTTTGGCTATTTACCGCGGAAATAGGTGCATCCAAAGTTTAATTACAATATTGATTAAATGATGTATTTATAGAACTGCAGGGATTTCCAATATTGAAGTTTGATCTACGGTTTGCGGTACCGATTGATTTTGAACAGTATTTGGCTGTTTTGGGGAGAGGTAACTACGCCAGAAGTGTTATTACTAAAATATTGATTGTTTGATATGGTTATAGAAGTGAAGGAATTTCCAAGACTGAAGTTTCATCTTTGATTGAAAGTATCAATTGATTTTTTAATGATATTTACCCTTTTTGAAGGGAAAATAGCTGTGTAAGGACCATAATTGTCAAACTCTTAATCGTGTAAAGTATCTGTGAAACTTATGGAAATTCAGTGATTGTAGTTTTACCTTCGAGCTGCAGTAGCAATTGATCTTTGACCACTTATAGATATATCCGGCCTAGATACCTCTAAAATTGCAATTGTCAAATAACTATCCACGGTATTCATAGATGAAAATCGTACCTGTATCCATTTGTACCGTTAAACTCCATATTTTTGAATAGTACAAATTGATCCATCATCTTCTATATAATTCGTTATTGTAATTATGAAAGTGCCTTTCTTAATATTGCAAATGAATTTCATCGCTTTGAAATTACCAGCTAGCTTTTTATCTACACACACTTTTAAGTAAATGTCATACCTGTACGTCATCCTCATGTTTAAAATTCAGAATCCTGAGATTATCTTATACCATGAATACGTGAATATGAAGTATTTAACTTTACTTCAACCTAAAAGAACATTTAAATTCTCCGACAAAATTTCAGCCTCAGGCAGATGTCTAATTAATTAATCCCTTAATTCAGTATCTAAAGAAGAAGGAAAATACAACTCCGAGAATAATCCCTGAAATATAATCGCGTTCTACTCTCTTGGTTAGAATACTTATCGTATATTCTCCCGAACAAAGTGATAGTCGCATTTCGTATCGTGTGCACTCGCAAGAAACGCAAATGCATTTTATTGTCGGCCTAGACGGAGAAAACTGCGAATGCATTGTATCGTTTCGGGCGAGACAGAAGCGACTCTGCCGGGAATATCTTAGAAATGTGACTTCACCGAGTTAGTCGTAACACAGAAATCGTTGATCTGCACCGTCCTTTGTGCATTTTCTCTGTGGTAAATATTTGCCGAACCGAGGAAACGGGGCTGAATACGCTTGCTTTTCATTCTCTGCTCACTCTGTGGAAACCGATTCGGTCGTTTTGTAAGGAATATTTCTTCCATTGCCACATAGAAAGTAACTGAATTTGCAATCCTTTAATTTCACCGAGAAACGTAAATGTGATTTTAAAACGTTCCCTTTGACGATTTTTCCACCTCGCGTTTCAAACTGGGCAAAAATTCGTTCCAAATTACTCGCTGCAATTTTACGAGAAAATTCGAAAATTGTCGTGAATTTATTTCTAATTAAAAATTCTGAATTAAGAATCGTGAAACATTGTTGTCGATTAAAATAAAAGAAATTTTGCAATATCAGGGGTTACGTGTTTCGATTATAATTTGAATGAGATTTTAGATACGAAATGAACGAAACTGTAGAAGAAAATCTGCTAACGAAGCAATCAATTTTACGGGCAGAGGAATAGCGTGAAAAAAATATTTCATTAACGGGTACGAAATTTTTTTTTTGTTCGAACTGCCAGAGCCGCGAGAAGTTCACCGCGTATGGCGGAAGAACAAAAATGATTGGACTCGAGAGCCAATTTGAAATTTCACGAAGAAAAAAAAGTGAGAGGTCTTTCCATTTCGATGTAAATTTATCTCATTATCGCGCTCATGAAAAAAACAGAGAGTATTCATACATACTTTGGATCCAAATACTTTCTGCGATTCGTTAAAGGTTTTTGATGGCACACGTATTTCGCCGATCTTATCGCTCATTTCAAGCAAGTGTTTTAACTTTTAAAATACTTCGCTTTAAGAAATATTAAATTACCTTTCAATAATGAATAACTACACGGTTGAAATGCAAAAAATAATATCAATTACAGATTTAATGGTCCAGGAGAAGTAAAAAAGTGCTATCAACGTTTCATCGCTAATCATTAATAATTCACAATTGAGATATTGACCCGACGAACAACATCGACATTTTTAAACTTTCATTACATTTATTGAAATGAAACTTTTAAAATTAAAATCATATTTTTACAAAACAAAAACCTTAGAGACACAAATAGACATACATTTAGCAGCGTTTCACCTTCTTAATTCAAATATTAAAATATTTAATGTATCAGAAAACCCATAAATATTACAATTTAAAAGTCATATGAAATTTCATTGAACTCAATATCACCGATCACAGGTCAATTCCACGATATTCAACGTGTTAAAATCTCTCTCATAATGCAACAAGAAAATTAAACTAAAATCTACCGTCACTTCAATTCAAAATAAATCTGTCGTCTATTTTCATGAATGCCAAAAGCACGCGAATGAACGAGAAATTGCACGTCTGCCCTGTCGAATGAAACGGTGCAAAGTGTATCATCATCGTCTCAAGAGGCACGATGTTTCTGCATATCATTTTGGTAGTCCTGACAGCCGGTAATTAAGCAAAGATACGGAACGATTACATTGGGGGGTGCCAAGAACACGCTTAATCAACGTCACTTTAATTAACAAGGATACGGCCAATCAGCGAGGCTCGTTTACTACGATTAGTAGATACTTCCTGGCTTTACGCTTAATTTATACCTCGAAATATTTGTCAGACACGAAATGGATTATTTTACGGAATGGTATCCTCCAGGATCTGTTCTTTCGTATTAGGAATAAATAACGTATCATACAAGAACTGATTCGGAACAGATATTCTTGGAGGATATCACGATATAAATAGAGGCGATGAACGCTTTGAGATCTGTTATAATTTCGTGAGAACAAATGGATCCGGTTAAAATGCAGTAGGTGTTAGCTTTAGGTCGTATGTATCCCGTGCTGGAGAAACGACAAGGCACGCTCTGAATTTAACGAAGGTGCAATAAACTTAATTGACTGGCTAAGTTGGCATGTTTCCAATTGCCCGCTACTGTCCTCGAGTCGATCTCTTTCTCTCAAATCGACCTAAGACGACTTGACAATTTACGGGACAAGATTGTTCGTAGAGAAATATCAGGCTATCGATTTTTTTTTGCAGTAGGATTTTTTACTTTGTTCTATTTGCTTGTAACGACTTTAGAATGAATTTAACAGAGTAGGTAGTAGAATGAAACTGTGAAATTAGGAAGGATGAATGGATAGAAAAAACAAAATGCAATTTATTCTTAGTGAGTTTAACAACTTTGGTGTTTTGACATTTTAACACTAGAACTTTTGATATATTCGTTATTTTTTAATGTATCTAATAAGTACTATGAGGAAAGGCGAATTAAGAGGTGAAAAGGATGAGCGATTAAGTAATTTAAATTTTATAAGATAGATGGAGAATATTTATTTTTTAGCTGTTCTGTCAATTAGAGGAATTTTTATAAAAAGATAGAAGTGGCCATTTTCACTGTCAAGATAGTTTTATTACTGACAATGAGAGCAAACTTACCAAGTACTCTTAATTTGTAAAATACTTTTTCTTCCTTCATATTTCTAAATATTTCGGATATTACATTGGACCTTAAACAAATAAAGATGTTTTTTACCGAGAAACTTTTCAACACGATCATCGGAGCTTCAAATGCAAATGCAAGCTATCAGAAAAATTGATAAACCCTTCGACGTCTTCTCGACAAGATAAAAAATACGACGAAACGCAAAATCGATAGGAGGGCGAAGATAATGAAGTGAAAACCGAAATCTCAAAGCCTCACCCTTAAATTTTGATAAGCGCAACGAAAGAGAAACGGCGAAGGGAGAAAGTAAAGATGAAAAAGAAGCAGAAGGGACGAATCCGCCTCGTCATGCGGCCCAGCCCCACTTGGCACTGTCAGCTCGGCTGATTTATTGCCCTCTTCCCCTTTCTCCATCAACCCTCGATAGCCCAGTTACACATAAGAGCATCAAACTTCCTGTCTCTCCTTCACTTTCAAAGGTTACGATCGGCTCGCTCATTTCTCTGCTTCGATTAAATCGCGCGCTTAATTGCTTTTAAGCCAAAGCTTCTTTATCCTTTCGAATGGAGAAAACGAAGAAGATGTTAAAAGTATTCATCGACGAGCCTGGTCGTCGTTCTTCTCGATTCTTATATCTGTGAGTCACGTACAAATTTTTATATTTATTGCAAAATGTACCTATATTTTTCGTGCAATAATTTTCTGAAAATTTATATTTATATTTGTAATGTGTACATTTTAAGAGAATTTTATTTATTGTTCTATCAAGCTTATATTTCTCTGTACAGGTATTTTTTGCGAGTCTGCTGCTCGATGAAGGGTGCAAGAACAAGGGTTGCTTTCGTGACACTTGTTTTTTCCATTTCTGAGCGCAATGTCGCTAGATATCTTTCTTTTATTACACTTCATAAAATTTTATCGCCTCCACCTGTAACTTGTACAGAGGATTTCACTTTTTCTACGAAAATTTACTCAAATATTATGTTTCCCGTTGTTGTTACATCGGTACAAGTTCTTTTTGTCAAATCTTCCGTACTGGAAGTACCATCGTACATAACGTTTCTTCTTATCAAGCTTTTCTCTTTCCGTATGCAATATCTGTCTGCAAAACCTGCGTCAAATCTCATTCCTTCTTGCGAAGGAGTCTTTTACCTCGTCGTATCACCAAAGTAAATTTCTCATTCTTCGATATTCATCGAAAATTGTTCAGCACACAACCGTAGACACGTGTACGAAATAACAATGAAACTTTTATTTCAAGAGCTAGCAATGATCTTCGCCAGTGTACTTTGAAGAAAAGCATAATTTTTCGAGATACGTCGTTGGTTCAAAAAGATTGGATCAATTTTAATAATCCCCATTCCAAATCACCCTCGACTCTTTTCCACTTAGCATCAGCTGGCGTTTCCTATCCGAGAATGACTACTTTAAAAACTAATTCGTTGTAATCTCACGATTACTCCTGGAAACCTTCCAATATAAGCCTTCCTTCTCGTGCCAAGAATTTCTCTCGTTAAATCGCTTTTTCCTCCCTCGTCGTCTTCCGCTCCGGGGATCTTCATTTATTTTACCCGTCCGACGAGATCACGACCCTTTCTCCGCGAATTCACTTCGACCCCGACACCCACGAATGATCGAGAGCTACGCTAATCACGAGGGCAGGTGCTACTTGAAATTACCTAATAACGATGCCGCTCGTGCCTCTAGAGTTTGTAATTTCTCCTCGTTTCTTTTCGAACTGCCACTTAACTCGTGTAATTGCATATCGCTGCAACTCACGTAACTCCTTCTATTATGATTCCGTAAATTCTGTTAACGTTGCTGAAAATTGCAGGAAATTTGCCTTTGTCTCTCTGATGAGATATTACTAAGCTGTTGTAAAGAAAATTAGCTCTGTGATTTTTTTCGAAATTTTTTGAAGATTTCTTTAATCTGTTAACTGCGCTCGACGTGTAAACACGTTAAACTAAAGATCTATTTTAGTAATCTTTTTAATATTGAATTGTCAAATCCTTATCGATTAAAAGTGTAATTTTTTCCACGTTTTGCTTAACTCTTTTTCTAAGATTTATAAGAGGAGCATTTGCCCTATGTTCGACGTACATAGACGTCATTTCTCGATTTTAATTCCATATACGTCTAGGGATTCTTAAAACTTAATTCCGCAGTTAACTGGTCAATCTTTATATCATGGACACCTTGATAGTTTTAAGTATTTTATAGTTTCTGTAGGATCTTTTGCATATTTGTTTGAGTGTTTAGTACCAGATCGATGATATAAAAATTTTCCAAAAATGTCACAAAGATGCCGGAATTTTCCTTTGATTCTCTTTCGATATGGAATTGACCTTTCTCCTTTCTCGTTTCTGCTGTTTGAACAAATTTTTTTAGATGGTTTTCGATATTTTACGTAAGTATATGCTAGATCCTACTCTATTAATCGTTACACGATGGTTAGTAGATTTGTTACATATCAGCTAAAGCCTGTTCTCTAACTGTTTGGATTTCTCAAATTTTCTATTTAACGCGTGCGTTTTGTTACTTTCTACGTTGGTTTAAGGTAACATAAACATAACGAAGGAATATCTCATCGGCATTCAGTCGCGCAGCAATCAATTCTCACTTGATTAAACTTTATTCTACTTCGTGTGTTGCATTTACACTTCGATACTCTTCGCTGCTCGTTGAATGAAGTAACTATGATACGTTAATAACTGTTCCCTTCGCCTTTTTTCACTCTGCAAAGACGCACCGACTGGATGGATTTACATGCAAATCCACGCACGAATGGGTACTCGTTTCTCTTGATTTTATAACTACATTTTATTCTATATCACAACCTTCAACTTTATTGAATCAAAGAGATGAAAATACACGAAAATGATACGATTCCTGTTACCCGTTTACTTCAACGATGAAATAAAGTTTTCCCAACATTCGGAACGATATAATTACAAATGAAGTTAAAATTGCGAGAAAAAAGTTTGCAATTTAACCATGCGCCGTTCTGTACACCGTATAGCTTTTAAAAAGGAAAGTTTTACAATTTCGGTTACGGTTGTAATTAAAGTTGAAACGAAATGGTTGAAAGGATAAAAACCTCGTCGAGTTTGACTGTATTTATCATACAATTTCGGCGAGTGAAATGGTAAAAAATACATTTGCAGAATAAACGTCGTTTAAAACGACCAATTACAAGGGCCGTTAATTTCAGCCACTTTTTAAACGAAGGGACATTTACGTCTCCATTGTTCGTTCGTGAGCGAGATGCGAATTATCGATCTGCCAATCCTTGTAAGTGCATTACCCAGAATGCATTGTACAGTGGGGTAGCATGAACTTTGAACTCTAATGCAAACTATGAACCGAAAGTTGCGAATGCATTTTGGAAATTGGAACGTTACGGGAGAATGGGTTTCGAGACAAAATGGAGTACACTTGGATCGGACTAGCTGTGTTTTGCAAAAACTTGGCGAATTTCCGTGGCGACGGTTTCATTTGGACGATGGAATTTGCAATAACAGCAGATAGTATTGGCGAGTATAGTTGAGGAACGAAGATGAAGGGAGTTGTTCATTTTTCCGGACAGTTTTTTGTCGTTTTGAACAGGCATTTCCATATCTTCGACGGATTTAACGGGATGGAATTTAATTACATTCGATCCAGACTGATTTACGAGTGTTAAAAAAAATCCATGTATTTTGAATCTGTTAAAAATGCAAGCAGCAGCTTCTTCAGTCAGGTAGAGAAAAAAGGTGTAACGAAATTAGTAATCGTCTTCAGAAATATCGATTTCTCTGGACCTCGATAAGCATTCTGTCGCGATTTTTAAAAATAATTTGCTTCAGGTGGAATACTGATTTATAATATATATTAACTTGCACTGAATTTTTTAAGAAAGCTGCTGAAACCTGTAGGGCTATTTTTCTGTTTAATTTTCTATATCCACCTTGTAAAACGTGAAAGATTACGTCAATTTAGTTTCTTGCGTATTAAATTCTCTTTCTTCTGAAGCATTTATCTAGTATCTTTAAATATACTCAATTAATGTAATTCTAGTAATTCTAGTATTAACTCTGAACTTCTAATATTGAAATACAAATTCTAATCTTCTGGTAATGAAATTCAACCTTACGTCCTCTATGCTCCTAATATCAGAATTTAAGAAGCGTTTCTTTCCAACTGGGAAGAAAAGAGATACACTGAAATTAGTAACCGTCTTGACAAATCCCGATTTTCCAGAATTACAATAAACATTCCTTCGCGACTTTTGAATAAAATCTATCCCCCGTAGAATACTATTTAAGAATATCTATTAACTCTGAAATTGTAGTATTAAAATCAAAGTTTACGATTTTCAATCTTCTAGTATGCAAATTCAACTGCACATGTTCTGAGCACTTAACATCAAAATTCCAGTTTACGTCTTCTACAGTCTGGTCTAACGATATGCAAATTCTGACAAAGTGTTCGTACAATAATGTGATCCATTTGTGTCGATCAAAAGAGCCAAACGACATAGTCAAATCTTCCAAACTGATTTGAAAGCTGCGCAGGTGCAATTCCACCCTTTGTCTTCTCTCCTTTATATGCCGAACATATCGCGATTGATGGAGTGGATACGCGAACCACTTCCTTAATGCAATTCCCACTTGCTCGTGGATACGGTGAATTACGTAATTATTAGAAGCCGCGTCGACATGGAGTCAATGAGATTCAGATCAGCCGCGGAGTCGAGATAAGCGCCGGTTCAGCCCGGTAATTACGTAATGGCGCGCACCTCGATGCACCGTAACTTTTAGAATGCATCCATGAATATGCAATGTCGTATACTTACGTCAAACTGAGAGAAGCCGATATCTTTCAACGAAAAATAAGAAAAATCGGAGAAGAAACATATAGAATAATATAACCTGACAAACGGCGACATTTATGATAAGGAGAAAAGAGACAGAATCTTCTCGGTAATGTCAAAAATGATTTTTTTATTTTTCTAATATCTCCATTAGAAATTACAATTAACGTTCAATTATTTCTGCTCTACTCCTAAATATTCTAATATGTCCTCTTAAATGGACATCTATTCTAAAAATTGTAAATAATTCAAACGACTAATTAACTTTCTACCCTTCGTCCATTTTCTTTCAACATATTTATGTTTGAATATAACGCAGGAATAATCGAGAGCTTTAATGTTAATTTGCAAATATTTCCCGATTCTGGATATTGCTATTAGCACAGTATAAAATCATTACAGTATTCGAAAATTAAATGAGAAAGAGGTAAAAAGTGGTTAAATGGAAATATAACGTTGATGTGAAAAACGGGCGTGAATTTGTGAAATAATTAATGGCAGATAAACGTGCTCCATATTGTCGGAAAAGTATCACTTTGGGAGGTGAGTATAATCGATGCATTTAGTACTGTAGATTAATTGCCTGCGTCGTAATGGCTCGGTTAAAGCACATGCTTTATTACTCGCGTTATATCGTTTCTAATTACATATTAAGCGTAATACCGACATCTTCTATGGAATAACAAGTACGATGGAAGTTAAATTAATTAACGGCGAAGACATTAAACCGCGGAAGGATTTAATTAGCAATGCTTCTTCCCTTTCGAGTGATTAACTGTTACGGATTTGAACTACGATTGCAGTCTAGGCTAATTAATTGCCTTTTAGAGTCGCGTTTCTCCCTTGTTTTTCACTTTCCGTGCGTTTAGAACGTAAACTCGTTGAGTCGCTTCAGGAAGTGCGAATTTGTCTCGGTACTTGCAAAAGAAAGAAATTTTCTACTTAGTTTTCCTATACTTCATTTTGAAATCCACTCGAATCCGTCTATTCTGTCTTTTGAATTTGTTTGACATATCGTGTACAAAATTAAAAATTAAAATTTCCATTCATAACATTTCTCATATTCTGTACAATTAAATATTTCACAAAGTGAAAAGAAAGCAGTAACTATTTGACAACGTTCCCAGTGTTAGAAGATCCCATAAAGGGTTAATAAACATACACTCACTAATAAATGAAAATATTTGCGAAGAAATTAAAAACACATACTGCACCTTTATCGATAAAAGTCTTTTTTCAAAATACTCAAGTAGATAAGGACTATGGTGCATATGTACATAATTAAAATCTCGAACTTCCTATTGGCGACCCTAAGTTCAAATCCACAGTTATAGGTATACCTCCGAGAAATCATCCATAACCTGTTTAATTTTATATGTAGAACTAAATTCAAACATTCCGATTTCGGAGCCACCTTAAAAGAGTAACACGTTTTCTCACAAAAGAAGAAAATATAAGTTTAACAGTAACAGATAATAAGTCTTACTCTACTAGAGAATCAGGAGTCGATTGTTTCTTTAACACTAGATTTACGGCCGCTAAATCTGGCATATTTCAATATACTAAATAAGTACTTTGAAAAAAGATGGATCAAACTGCAAAAAATATGGTCAGTTAAGTAACTTGTATATTGTAATATACACGCGAAATATTTACTATACTGCTTCTCTATCGATTTAAAAAAAAAATTGTAAAAAGTAGGAACCCGTCAATTTGACGGCTGCCGTAGATCTAGTGTTAATATAGCAAAGAACGTTGAAAACAATTTTTAAATAATGATAGAAAAAAAAATCTGTCTTCATTCTGCTGGACCGGTTATTTGACCGCGTGGTACGATGATCGTTAATATAAATTAAAATGACCGAAAAATTTCATCGTCATCATGGCAACGCGTAAAAAAAATTGCTGATAGAGAAACTGTCATGCTCGTCAAGAGATAGATGCTTAGAGAGGCTCCAACTGTTGGCTGTACAGCGTGTAATCTCGAGCCGGTTCGTTAGAAGAAGCGAGAGGTTCGCGTGCTCGTAACGAAATTAAACTTTCGCGGGAAAGGCAGGAGGAGACCGACATCACGAGATAGACACGTGTTACAGGAGAAATCTGCGTCGGAGCGGCCGCTTGATAGAGCAATTTCAACTTTCTCGACGGTACACTAAACTGTTATCGAACGAGACGAGACTGGATAGAACGTACATAGATACGTATATATCCGTCTGTCTTCTCTATCTGGAAAGTACGGTAGCACTGGCTACGCTATAATCGACGACCGAAAGTCTGACTCATATTGAATCCTTCGTGAAAATTACTTTAAACAGGTTTCGGCGAATTCTTGGAAACGGCATAACATCGCTGACTTTTTCCTGCGGAATTTGACGGATCTGTTGAGTACTTATGGAAAATAGCGGCTGGAACGATCCTTTCTACTTGATCGAACGGCAGATGTATTGGTTAGTGAAATATCTGGTTGTCGTTGTTTTATGGCTGATAGTAAAATAGTATTTTATCGATAAAACTCGAATTTTTACGGTTGAAGTCTGTGAAGAGTTTGATGACTTTGAAGATATTAAAATTACAAGCTGTTAATTTTATAGTTTTTATCTATAGATCTGTAAAGTCACGATCCAACTTCTTTCTTTGGTAATTGAAAAATTTATTTCTTTACAAAGGAATAATATTTATTTAAAAGATTACAAGGTTTACGAAAAGTGTGTTAGACAAATAGAAGATCAAAGTCGTAAGACATTTCTTTGAATTTAGCTGCGCCGTTCACCCGTGACCTATTGACTTACAAAGTAATAAAATTAAAATCCTATAACAGATCATACTGATTAAAACACGTTAGAAATTGGTAAAAAATCGTTATGTCGAAAAAGGTTTCGTTTTTCAAAATTTCGCGAGGTGACGAGTTGCGGCAGAGTATCGAGACGGGTGTCTCGATAATAAACGCAGTGCGAAATATCAAATGCAAATTGATCTTGGTTTTGTTACGTTTGCTTAATGCCCGCGACATGTAGGAGACACTCTTCTTTTGTTCTGCAGCCGCAAAAATCAAAGACGAAGTCATAAATTCAATTTTTCTCTGACGAAAAGCACGAACTGCGTCACTAAGAAGCTCCCATTAATATTCATTCTGTCGAGAAAATGCGAATATTCCAGGTTCGCATAACTGATCAAATCTTCATAATTAAAGAACCATTTTTTTCCTCCTCATCTCATTGAACAAGATTCATCGACAAATGTCTTGAAACGTTTTGCGTGAATCGAACCGTGCAATAAATTGCGTACGAGCAGTAAATGACCATCGAATACTTTGGCGCGCAAAAACTCGTCGATCGTGATAAAATCATTCGCAGAAAACTGCCATAAATCTCTGGACTTACTTCATCGTAAAAGCTTATACGAATTACTCGATTTATCTCTGACTAAACCGTAATGTAATTTATTTTCCACGATACCTGGAATAGATTATTGAACTATTTCAAAAATCGTGCGAATTTACGAGACTAAAAAAACGTCCACCCAATTTAAAATGTTTAATGGAGAAAATCGAGTAAGATCGTGGTATTATTTTCTACGAAAATGTCGGATTAAAATTGCAGAAACGAATTCACACCTTTCCATCAATGACACGAACGTGTCAACCAAGCAGATGAGATTGGAATCATGGAATGTATTTTCTTTTCGAAGAAGTGGAAATTGCAACAATGTTTTGCATGAAAAAATCGTACGACTTTGACAAAAGAGACGCATAATACGTGCTCGTGTCTCTGCGTGGAAACGCAGAAATCTATAAATTTCGCACACGAGTCAAATCTGTGTAGAATGAATGTAAAGGCATCGTACGGCTCTTGGCCTCATGCATAAATGCATTGCTCACATTGTCAGACGCTGATACACGTAGTTGTCACGTGGTGACATTGCAGTACGTCGTTCGTAACGACGAGACGTCGAGTGCTAAATCAAAATTCGAAATTATGTAATAAAGGAGACCGATCCTATCGGTTTCAACTTTTCACTTCAGTTTCCAATAAAACTTCATGTTTTTTTCTCCACAAAGGAATTTGATCGAGATTACTGACCGAATTCGAGAATTTAATCATCTGATTTAATTCTGTAAATATTTATTATTATATTTTTGTACCATTCATTTCTGTATAATTACATTCCATTAGTAGAAATTGTTTATTTGATCGAGAAAAGTGATTAGACTTCTAGAGACATTTCTTTTTATTTTTTTAACTGAATAATTTAATTTATCGAATTTAGTTAGGGAGTAAAGTTCAACTTCCCTGCCGAAAATGAAAATCGACAATTGTATTATGTCCTTTATATTCTAGCTTGATAAAATAAAGCGGGGAAATATCAAGAGCAAAGTTTCCGTGGAGAAATTATTATTCAACCGAGAAGTCGGTTTCCTCGGTTGTTGATTTTCATCGGCGCAATATTAAAGTATCGTTTTCATGGTACATACCGTGAAGCCAATTCCAACGGTGGCTGCAAAATTTCCGGGTTGAAATTTTCCGGTGTCAAACTGCACCAACAAGGAGGTCTTGCCGACTCCACTATCCCCAAGAAGGATTGTCTACGAACAAAAGACGAAGTTTATTTGCGATCCTCAAAGTATTTGGAAGCTTTATGACAGTACAATCGATTGTTGAACACTTCCATGGAAGATGTGTGAAATTAATTTAAACCCAAGAAGGGCAATTCGGAAAGTATTGCATCGTACTTTTGACACTAAATGTGTGTTTTACAAGAAAAAAAACAAGTATTGAATAAATCCTGTAAAGTAGAAGAAAACTGTGAACGGTAAAATTTGGCTTAATTAATCTTTGCAGTCGTGATAATTTTTCTAACTACTTTGAACTAATTACAATTGATTTGGTATTAAATAAAAAATCAATTTAGTTCCCTGTTGTGCTACATTAATTGTTGTGCAGCAAAAATCTTGGATTATGGAGAATTATGATGATTAGATATAACACGATGTAAGATTACAAGGGATAATTCTTTATAATTCAGACTTTTATCTCCGATTCTATTTTCTTAAATAAAATCTGTACCTGTTGGAACTTCAAAAATATTTTAAATTTGAAAACGTATAAGAATTCTCTATATTATTAATGTAGACGTACTTCTAGTATTTTTTAAAACTATTGTCTGCACTTGCAAAGGTAGACAACAGCGTACGTGATCTAATTTCGACGACTAAAATCGCTTTTTTTACGCGGCCGAAAATAAAAAGGAAGTACGTGGCATGGAAAATCCACTCGAGTGCAACGAGTTACAAAGTTTTACGAGTTGAAGGGATAAGCAAGGGGCCACTTCGATGGCAGTGTTGATACTAACGTTAACAGAAAGGTGCATTATGGAAGTTTTGCGGCAGCTGCGAGTCCATTGTGTTCGCGAAAATCCATCGCCGCTCGTAAATGCGCTAAAACCATCGGCGAAAGAACAATGACCGGTTAAATGACAGTCCCTCTTAACCTTCCTTCTTTTGTTTTTGACAATACTTTCTAGCCGACATTAAACCGCGGTACACCCATTATTCTCGGTGATGTGCGCGTTGACAGAACGAGGATATTAAAGAACAATGATATTACGAATTTCACAGGAAATATGACTCTCAGTAATGCACTATTTACTGCAGTTTCAACGTTTAAAAAGGTATTGTAGAAACACTGCTGTCATATTATAATTAATGGGACGAATCAGCTATTGTAAATTTAATACTTTTTAATACGTTTATCAGAGACTGATGTTGAACATCTTCTCTATTTCAAGTTCACCAGATTCTTTTAAACCTTCTGTGCAAAAAGCTGACTATAATCATCCATCACTACTCGCTAGTAAAAATAGCACCACATAATCTAAGAAATGCGCGTTATTTTATAATCAATATTAACACTATAACTACCGGCTATATATCTATTAAATATATTTGAGTATACTAAGGAATCGAGAAATGAGAAACATGATCAGTGAAGTAATTTTTATTTTACAAGGTATAGATATAGAATGCTTAAATACTTTATGGGTCTCAAATTAATTTGGGGGATTTTTTAAAAAAATTGAGAACTAGTTTTAGTGCTAAACAACTCAAACAGCGGTTTAAAATTAAATATCTAATTCTTTGACAAATATTACTAGAAAAAAAAATGCATCCAGATTGATTAATATCCTAAGAATTAAAAAGTCTACTTTGAGATATTATAATTACTAGAAAAATACGCCTGAATTGTTTAACATCCTAAGAATTGAAAAGTTTACTTTGAAATATTGGAAAAGTTCTAGTTACTTGGCTACTGATCGTCAGCAATCTCCATGAATACCACCGAGCAATAAATTAAATGGTAGGCATCCTCGAAAACATCCCCACGGATGTTTTACCTTCGACTACGCCTACGCCAGGTATATATACCTATATACCTGCGGTAAAGCAGGTGCCATCCTGCCTCGTAATGTAATAATCTGCCGCGTGTCCAGGTCAAACGATTATTGCTGGCTACAGGTGTTACTATCGAGAAAGGAAACTCCGGGCAACAAAGTTGACTCTCGACCGCAGCCTTTATGGGACCACACAACGCGATTGTTAATAGGAGAAAGTGGGGAGCACCTAGACGGCATAAGGGTCGAAGAAAAATAAAAATAAAATGGCTTTTACAGATGCTTAGATCAGTGACAAATACAAGAAGTCATCAAGTTTTTGAATGAAACTTAAAATTCGACAAAAAGTAACTTAAGTGACATATAAGTAATACTACCGATAGCAAAACCTATTAAAAAATGAGATAACGTAAGGTCTAAAATAAAAGGTGATATGTTAATATCGTTTACACGATGCTAATTAAACTTACAGATGAAGATTCAAAATCGTCAAGCCATTTGACCGATACCATATGTTGATACGACATAAAACATAAAAAAATGAAAGCACATTATTAAAATCCAATCAATTTACTATAATTGCGTATCTCTGACACTTTAATGTAACATATTCATCCAAAATTCTCAAAAACGTTTCATCGACGTATATTACCCAATAATTAAGTACTTTTGCACGTTAAATTCGATACGTCTCACCCCCAAAAATTTCTCCGGTAGTCGGCAAAGTGATGTGCTCCGTTTTCACGAAACGCAGTGGATAATTTGCATTTCGGTATCATAAAACTTACAAAGGTGACCAAAAGTATAGCCTCGAAAGAATCACACCTGCAGTATACACGGGATCAAGTAAACGCCGAACTGTATATCCGCAGGGTAATGCAGGTGAAACGGCTACCCGTAATGCAATAACGTGGCCCGTGCCCCGGGTCAAACAGTAAGCGTTTACAATCCACCGAGAAGTGCATACAATTTCACAGGTGTACGTTCATGAAAAGAGAAAGGTAAAGAAATATTGTGGATAATTTCTGACCCACGAAGAGGGAGAGACGGATGGATGAAAATTTACGACCTAGCTGTAAAATTCAGCGAAGCAGCACTTTCGCCTTTACGAGGTGAGGCACACCGTGAAAGAAATCCTTCGTATCATCATCCCTCTTTGGATGTACTCTTGGGTTTGTTGAAAAATAGGGACAACTTGTTTTGTCAAAGATCAGTTCTTTTTATATTTCAGCGGGTACTTTGGAAATCTTATGCTTGCTTTGATCTTCTTATGTTTGATTAGAGTGAGTTAACCCCTCGCCATACCATTTCTTTTGTGAATGCGTAGCAAATCAGAATTAATTGCTGAAATAACAATATGTTTCACATATTTGATGTAGCTTATGAGTTAACACAATAATAATAGCATAGTAATAATTTGATCCTATCGTGGACTATTGATATTTTTAATTTAACTCTCTATGGGCACTTATAACTTTGAAGCAATACAAGACAGGTCTAAACTGTTATTCTTTACAGTCAATTTTTTTAACTTTCTCAAATATAATTTAGCTGTTAAAAATCGTAAAATTGTTTTCAATCCAATGTTTCAAAATCAAGTTAAATCTATTATTTATAATAGTAGTTTTATCATTTCCTAATCTTGTTTCATGCAACTGATCATCAGATGCCATAGAAAATTCGGATTATAGAGGGTTAATAGTTTTTGGGAAATTTCTAAGTTTCTTACTCTATTTATCGCGTCGCGAGAGCTACTTATTGTACGGCAAGGGGTTAAGAAGGATTGTGAACACTTCTCGTAGGTGAACTCCATATTTTTCTGATATCAAAAAATTGTTCATACAGAATTATAGAGATTATCCTACGTATTATAGAATTGTCGTACAGTATTACAGAAAGTAAAATTTTCATTAAACCAATTTAAAATCATTGTTTTACCGATCAACTACGACGATTGATGGAGTTGATAATAAAAATTCCGACGGGATAAAACCCCTGTCATTTTTCCCTTTGTGAAAAAAACAGGAATCCCGCATCCCTCGCGTTTATCCCAAACAAACAAATGTCACACGGTAGCAGAATTTGTTCCCCTCCGACTGTTGAACAGTTTTTTCCTCATTTCCTCGACGGATGGCGTCGATTTTTCCTCGAAGCAGGAAAAAGCATTCGATCTAGAGGAAAGACCGTGAAAGTATCGCAGGGACATATCTCGTTCTTCCTGCTAAAGTTACGATCCGTCTTCTAGCGTTAAAGTAAAACGGGCCATCGAAATTTTGATGTCGTGCTCGCCTACACTTTTTTAATCCATCGAGTATCGGCTCTCCCGGATGACTGACTTCATTCGACATCAATTGAATCATCCTTGTCTTCGTTTTAAGCTCGATCACTGGAAATTTTACGTTAACGAAAACCAGGTTGCATACAATCTTCCAACTATTTTGAAGATCTCCCCTTTGATAATAAAACTCGACACAGAAACTCCCAAAAAATAGATATCTCGAAATAATATTATAAACAGGATCAGAATCGAATTTCTTCCTCCCTTCATTTATCCCGAGTCGAAATATTAGATACAATTTTAGACGACCGTACTGTGTTTGCATCGAAAGTTTGTACTACTTCTGCACTATATTTGCAACGTGAACAAATGCATTTGCAGCACATTAGAAAAAGGCCAGCAGTACAACCGCATAAGATGTAAAAATCATCCGTATAACTCTGTTGCGCGTTTGTACTGGATCTGCAGCGTGTCTGCATGCATCCATAGCAAGTTTGCACTTGATTTGCAGCATGTCTGCAAATGTTAATATTCCGTTTGTATAGGGTTATTAAAAATATGAAATTACAATACATATTCTTTAACTTATTTCTAATTAATTGCTTATTAAAATTATTACGAATCGAAATTTTATAAATTAACATAAAATTTATCGAAAAATTTCTAAGTTCGAATAAATATACATTTAAAATTTTCATTTATCCGTTTGCAACATGTTTGTACTAGTACTGTAACAATTTCACGAAAACTGTATAATTTTTTTATCTGTAATGGACATGCTACAGATACAGTGCAAACGAACGTAAACATCATAGTCCTGGTGCAAGCGTATGTTAACCCCTAAAAAATGTAATTATTGAGTGCATATCTAGTACAGACGTGGTACAGAGAATAATTGTGTCTACAGACCTCTGCAAATCTACTGCAGATCTGAAAATTTCTACTCGGGATTACATCGCAAAATACATAATCGATATCGATAATACAAAATTCTGATCTCGTAGATTCCCACTTAGAATCCCAGGGAATCAATCCGCAAATCCTCCGATCGTTTACCCGCGAAATCCCGAAGGATATATCAGAGTCTCACGAAAGAACGAGGGCAGAAAGTGAGGTCCGTCGAGCTCCCATAGATTTCGGAGTGTTGCTGGTAAAAAAAAAACATTTTTTCACCGTCAATCGAAGAAGGTCGGATGGTGTCGAGACGTAGGATTTCTATTCCCTGGGCCTCGAGGCGGCGTCCCCTTCGCGGAGAATTTCCATTGAAAGATTCGCAGGACCCCCAGGGGGTGGTCGTGACGAGTGTCGGCGAATGTGTCGGCCTCAGGGGCGGAGAAACTTAATTCACTGCCCTCCCTTCTCTTTCTCTCTCTTCCTCTCCCTCTCTCTCTCCGTCCTTCTCCCCCTCTTATTCTCCCTTTCTCTCCCTTCTCGCGAGCTACACCTTTGTCCCCTTCGCTTTACCCTCGCGAAATTGTCTCTTCGTTTCTCTCACACTTTTGCTCTGTTTCCCTCTGCTCTCTTCTCTTTTCGTACCTAAATTCTATTGTAAATACACCGGCGATTGCGAGCAGCTACGGGCATGCCGAATAAAAGGGTAATAATGCCGGTTGCTTCCTTACCCCCTCGCTTCCCTTACTTTGTACGGCCGACGAGTTTAAGGGTGGAGTGTCGTTTGCTTTATTAGGTTTTATGGTTATTGAGATTATTTAATAATGCCAGGTTATTATGTCGTTGAAAGTAGTTTTGGTTATGAACTTATTAGGTGTACATCTTTTGTTCGTTGTGTTGTTAATCTGTTTTATTGATTTCTGTATCTATGAATTACTTATTCTGAGTTTTATTGTCGTATGTTTAGAGAATTGAGTTTATATGTGCTATCATGGTTAATCCAACTAAATATACGTGGACTTGAGTACTGTATTTTTTAAGGGTAAGATAATTTGTATCTGTGTGGATTGACATTGACAATAGGTGAAAATTTTTAGTATTAATGGGGGAAAGTGAAACTGGGAATAATTCATGAATGTAGAAATGGCATGGTGCACGAATATTGTTTTATTCGAAATTGAGAAAATCCATGCTTCACGTGATAAAAGTAAAATTCGTTTCAATATATTATCGTTTTAAACGCGTTACGAATTAATCGATTGCGCAGTGTCTCGTTGGCCATTACGAGCTGGAGAATCAATCACACTGCTCCAATTACTTTTGCGCAAACCTTCCGACACGAATATTTTCCAGTCAGAGAAATTGCATGTTCGCGCAACCGATGCATTTATTTTGCACGAACGTGTCGCGCGTATGTCGTTTATCCACGGTGGCAAAACATTTTTATTAGGGTTTTCATGAAAACATGCGAGTGTTTTGCCCCGAATTCCTTCGTGAAATAACATCCCGTACACATTGAAATTTTTGACCGAAATTCGCCACGAAATGGGAGGTTGAATATGAATTTGCATAGTTCAACATATGATTTTGAGTCGCGGGCAGAGAATTTTAATAAACTTCGACCCCATTCCATACACTCCCATCGATTGTCTTCTTCAGACGTAAAATTCTTGCGATAAAATCTATCATGATATTGTTGTTGCATAAACGACGACGACAAAACGACCATCAGATATTACGAGACTATTTTCAAGCTTCATTTTATATTTGTGCACCACTGTGATACGTAAAACTCAAAAAAAAAACTTTATTTGGACATTATGAATAGCAATACTGAATGAGTTGAAAACTACAAACAGAAAATAGGGATGAAAGAATATAATTACGCTGCATGGGCCTGTAAATTTCACAATAATCACATCTAAATGTACACGTCATTTTTCTCTTAACACTAGATCTACAGAAGCCATCAAATTAACGGATCCCTACTTTTTTAGACGCAGTTTCTAAATTTATAGAAACGCGGTACAATAGATATTTCACATGTATCTTACAGTACACAAGTTACTTAATTATTCTTCTTCTTTGCCGGTTGATCTATCTTCTTTTCAAACTCCTTATTTAACATATTTCAATATAACGAATTCAACGCCCGTAAATCTAGGGTTAATTATTCCAAATTCGACTATTTAAGTTGCAACAATACTATAACGAAAGCTAAGAACTACCCCCGTGACACGGTTCGACGATGAAAAAGATAAAATCAAAGATCGAGAGCACTTACGGTCTCTCTTACATTTCCTTTTTCGCGTCGATACCTTTCACGCAAACGAATATAAATTAACGTGCACGTAGAAACGCGCTTATACGCGAACTGATTTAAAGGCGCGGTGAAAGTAAGGACCACTTTCGTACATGGAGCACAGATCGATTCTACTCCAAAGGAGTACTCGTGTGTAGGCTTTATTTATGTATCTTTATCCGAACACCGTAGATTTATCGGTCTCCATAAACATGGCTCGCCTCGTGGATTTCTCGTGACGATTTCGTTCGCACGAGAAAACTTTGATGTCTTAACGATACGGACTAATCGTTAAGTATCTTGTTTTTTGTTTCGAAATTGTTGTATCACCTTGTTGTAAAAACTCCTGTCAATTATAAATATATTCAAGTGGATATTCCACTGTGAAAAAAGTTCTAGTAACATCTAAATGATTTTAGTAGGTGCTAGTACCTTGATTTTTGTAGATTGTTGAGGATTCGAGCTGATTCTGAGTAGATTTGAAAGATATTACTAAATTCTAGCAAATTCTAACAAATTATAGAAAATTACAGCAGATTCAATTAGAGTTTAAGAAAATCTAACAAATGCTATTTAGTTCTGGAAGATCTTAGATCTTTCAAGTAGATTTCATTGTAGATTCTAATATAGATTATTTTATAATAGTAGATTATAATATAATCAATTTAACAAGCGTGAAAAGATAGCATGTTAATCGGTTGTTAACCACAGAGTATCCATAAGATCTGTTAATAAGTAAGTAATTCTTTATTGTCCATACTCGCTGTTTATGGGGATATTTGAAAAACAATTTTGTAAATATCATACGATAATTTTATAAATAGATGTGTTATTTAGCTCCACATGATAATTGATGAATTACCGTTGATTTATGGTTCGCGATAAACTCCGGACAATCTAAGGCATTCGATTGCATGTCAAATTCTTGTTTCCACCTATCTTAATTGACTGCGAACGAGACCGTCAATTAGAGATACCTCCATTGAACTGTCGATGCTCGATACAACCGCTTAGCATAATTAGACAGCACCGATCAGCTTGGTCTTTAATTTAAGCTTCGAAGTATCGATCGGACTAAACTAATTCAATGACTAGCCACGATTTCTCACTCCTCTTTATAATCAAACGACCGAACTCTCGTCGAAGAAATTAGTAATGAAATTAACGAACTGTACCGCCTAATTACTCAAACCTTTAATACATTCTTGAATCAAAGGACAATTAAATTATTTCAAAAAAATATACAGCTTATAGTTATATGATGTTAAGTTCGTACAAAAATTTAATGGTAAAAGTTTCTAAGATTTGAACCACAAGTTGATTTTTAAGAAGCTTTTCTTTCTTTCACGGAAATATCGATGTCTTGAAGGATGTTTTTCGACCATGAGGAATATTCAACCACCGCAAAACCCCATCGCGTTAATGTTGCGCTTTTTCGCCTGGAGCATTTCACGGGGTCGGGTAAATGTAACGGAAGTGTGAGCTGAATATACATGATCGTGCACACCGTAAAAGTGTAATCATAACGTCAGTGTACCATGAAGACGAGCCATAAAGATCTACAAACGAGATCTCCGAATGTTGTCGCGAACAACGGTGTTCCTCTGTAAAATCTACGACTAGGAAACGATCGAGATACGCTGTTCGTTTCAAATGACTAACTTTCAAGAATTTCCTAAAATTACAGGAAGATTCTTATGTCCCCTAATCTGAGTGCTTTGTAATATTTTTCGTAAAATTACGCAGACACAACTGGAACTTCTACTTGTTGCTAAATGATTTAACAAAGAGCGAGTGACTGAACATTGAATTCTAAATTGCACATCATTAAATATCAAAAATACACTTCACTGTAGATTTTTTATCTTGTATTATTCACCTTCAATTTCACACCTAGCAATTTCTATCATCGATACTTAATTCTTTACAGTTCACGTAATATGTCTAATCTCATATAAACTAAAGTTATTTTAATTTAATTTAAGATTAACACCAGCAACAGAAGTTACTCTAAAACATTTACAGTTTTGTCTACGATCAAAATAATTAAAAAAAAAAATTAGTTATCTCAGAAATTTTTCTCAGTTAGCTTAAAAATCTCAAACGACCAAAGATATTGCAACGCAGAAGTTCTCTTTCAAGCTTTATCATAGTTCTGTGCATCCAACAATGCACTTCCGATGTAATTGCAGCCACAACGCAACAAGTCAGAGAAGCAAGAGATGAAGGTGCATCTCGGTCTCTGAAAGAATTAGCGAGGCGCATCGACAGGTCGACGAGAAGTCATAAAATTTCCAGGCATCCGAACCCGTGCAAAGAAACGCGCACAGAGTACACGCCATGACAATGCCGGACGTGCATATATACGGGCTGCATTATAATTTGCATTGTGCGTTCGCTCGCTCGCGTGCATTTATCCGCGCGCTCGTGACCAAGACGCATGTGCGTGCACGTGCGTCACTGAACGAACATACGGGGCGCTTGCGGACTCACGAGATATCGCTTTACGTGCACCTTTGCGTACAATATGCATTCGTATACCGAACGCGTAAAAAAAAAGAGTGCACATGTACGTGGTAGCGTCTGCGAAAGAGTTGCCGTTTTCTCAGTGACTCTCAGTCGATTGCGAGTATACTAGGTGACTTGATTGTCGTCTGAATTTCATTAACCCCTTGACGTACAATAACGAGGGACACTCGTGACGCGGTGAATTGGATAGGAAAATTTTAAGTCAGCGAAACCTGTAGAATTTAAAGTATTAGTGAAACGCGACTCGGTAGAATTATATTGGCGCCCAGTGTCAAGGGTTAATATCACGTTAAGTTATTACTCAGTAGAGTTGATATTAATATTATAGAAATAACTTATATTGGCGCCCAGTGTCAAGGGTTAATATCACGTTAAGTTATTACTCGGTAGAGTTGATATTAATATTATAGAAATAACTTATATTGGCGCCCAGTGTCAAGGGTTAATATCACGTTAAGTTATTACTCGGTAGAGTCGATATTAATATTATAGAAATAACTTACATTGGCGCCCAGTGTCAAGGGTTAATATCACGTTAAGTTATTACTCGGTAGAGTTGATATTAATATTATAGAAATAACTTACATTGGCGCCCAGTGTCAAGGGTTAATATCACGTTAAGTTATTAGTCGGTAGAGTTGATATTAATAATATAGAAATAACTTATATTGGCGCCCAGTGTCAAGGGTTAATATCACGTTAAGTTATTACTCGGTAGAGTTGATATTAATATTATAGAAATAACTTACATTGGCGCCCAGTGTCAAGGGTTAATATCACGTTAAGTTATTAGTCGGTAGAGTTGATATTAATAATATAGAAATAACTTATATTGGCGCCCAGTGTCAAGGGTTAATATCACGTTAAGTTATTACTCGGTAGAGTATTTCTATAATATTAATATCAACTCTACCGAGTAATAACTTAACGTGATATTAACCCTTGACACTGGGCGCCAATATAATTCTACCAAGTCGCGTTTCACTAATATAATACTTTAAATTCTACAGGTTTCGCTTGTTAAATTTTGACACGGTAGAATTATTTATATAATAACATCAGAGGTGGCACCGAGTGCCAAGGGTTAATATTACGTTAAATTTTGACAGGGTAGAATTATTTTTATAATATTAACCCTTTGAACTTGGATGTCTCGTTTGAAAGGACATCGTAAGTCTGATTATCACTCGGTTGTCTTCTGTGAGAGTGTATTCAAATTAATTGGTGATTACGGAGGATGAACTTATTGCATCGCAGCATTTTAAGAAATGTATGTTTCCCCATACTTTTCCATTGAAATAACACAATTAAACAAATTGCAAAGTGCCGCCGAATTATTAATACTATAGATAACATCAGAGATGGCTCCTAGTGCAGAAGGTTAATATTACTTTAAACTATGACACGGTAGAGTTATTTCTATAATATTAATATTACGTTAAATTATATGATGTATTGCGAATCACTGATCAATTGTTATTTCACCAATTCAATTCTGAATTATTGCAGAGGCAGTTAGAAAAGAAATTGTACGGTAAGGGGTTAAATTGTTGTGGTGAGAAGTTGTGGAAATACGGTTTGAACTTTGATAAAGAGGAATAAGGATTAGGGCTGTAGTAGTGAAGTTTCAAGATGGCATGTTTAGTTGAAGCAGATCTCAATTAGAACGGTCTTTGGGGAATTGTTCTTCGCTCTTTATTAGAGTGTTTGTGGTTATAAATCGTCCGAATCTCTAAGTTCTGGCAAACAGATTGTAATAATTGAGGGCTGCTATTGTAGAGAACAGTTTGACAGTAGTTCGCAATTACGCAAGGTACTTTGACAACAATAATTAGTGTTTAGAATCACCTACGACCTTAACTCTTAGCGAGTAACTGGAATAATCAGAACGGAAATACAGAACGATCTGTTAGTAGCGAAAAACAATGGAGGAGAGTATTAGGTTAATAGGTTGTGGTAATTAAAAAATTAACCAAATTAAAATTATCAAAATTATTTATACATTGAAATCTCGCCAATTGAAACAAAGAGCGAGCAATCAGTAGCTCAAGCAAGAAACTTCGACAAATAGACAACCTCGAAGTCTCAAACAGACGAGCTTAACAAATGAAAGATACGTGTACGTATCAATGTGTACTAAAATTGTATTTCATGCACCTATCGTTTGATCTCGAGATTTCAATGCTACAAAAATTAGTAAAAAAAAAGTTGTTCGTTGATATTGGCAGACATCAGTGGATTACGATGAAAATAAACTCCACGAGGTACTTCTTAATACTACACGCTATTGCAATCATCGTTACTTAATATCCACAAAACGATGTAAAATCCAATTTAACAAGATCGTGCAAACTTTACTCAAATACCATGAAACATTTAAAGCTTACGGTGATTTCGCTCTAAAACGAGCGATATTCCTTTCCATCTGTCACCGATATTCCAGAAGTTAAATCGGGAACTGCGGTGTATGCAGTCACAAAACAAATCGTAAAGAAACCAGTTAAAGGTGTTATCTTACAGCTAGCTCTCTCGCAAACGCAACCATAATGTTTGAGTACGGTAATGTTTCAGCAATAAGTATCTTTTATTTTGCAATCATAAGGATCTTTCATTGGAAATTTAAATTTATTTCTTCAAATCTATCTTGCATAACAACATTCTACAGTAACATCATTTTTCATTATTGGCACATTTATATAATCACGGTTAATCTACAAAGTTCCATGGGAAAAAATTGCAAATTTTTATATTTGCAATGCACAGCGTGTACTTAAATGTAATTAAATCAAGGATTATTAAATATAGCTCTTGTTATCTTTGTCGGTGCTCGTCAAAGAGAATGAATGCGCGGGAAACAATTTCAAGCAGAATTTAATATGCGAAATACTATCTCATTTTACATATTAAAAAAAATGATAGTATTGTAATTTCATAAAGTTTCCCTTCGGATTAAATAATTATCACTCGCCAGGGGGTGATTCTCTGAAAGAGTGAAATAAAAAAGTAATTTTGTCTGAAAGAAGTACAAGGCAGAAAATAATTACAGATTACAAAGGAGAGATCAAAGCCTGTGGAAAATGTATTCCAGAACGGTTACACGATACGCGTCTGCACGAAGGTAACGTTACAGAAATGAAGATCCTGAAAAGCCTGGAAAGGATTGTCCCTGGCAAAGCATAAAGATCGGGTACAAAAGAGATAACGGTGAAAATTCTGGATGCATTATGGCCGGGGAAATGAGCCGGGAGGAACAAAAAAAGACCGGGAAAAACACGGCGAAATGATGCGAAAGAAGTATGAAACAAAGAACGACGATTGCGTTCAAGCGTCAGTGATTTCGCGATGCAGCGGCGCTTACGCGAAAACTGTTGGGAAAACTCGAAGGAAATAGATTATCCGATACATTTTTTAGGACGGTATCAGCACACGTGGATCTTTAGTATTATTTTTTACATGAAATGGAAAGCTCAAAATGTGGAAGAACTATGGAGGGATGTTATCTGAAGTACGAAACCGTTCCCTACGAATGCATTTTGATATCTTGCTCGTGCAATTGCCTTTTTGTTCATTCGTTGTATTTATTTTGGTGTTAAAAATTTCAAGATAGTCAGGTATATGATTACAAAGTAAATGTGCTTCTGCATTGTTCATATCGCGTGGAAACAAGAAGTTTTCGAACGTGTATGTTCAAATTTAACAAAGAAAGAGGACATTTACGAGGAATGAAATTATCTTTGTTCTTTACAAATGTACGAGATTCTCATTCGAAGGCGAAGCTTATCACACGACGGTAAATCTCTGGTTACGTGTAATACAAATTGCTAGCTCGTTCACTTTCTGTCTTAACACCGTATTTAAATGGCGTTGAGCAACTGACAATTACTTCCAGGCGGCTATTAATCTTACCTTTTTAACACGATATTGAGAAATACGCTTTTACATATCAACGAGGATATTGCTGGAGAACCATGCGATTTTTGCATCAGAAATGCAGAAATTTATCATAAAGTCTCCACTCTCGGAACCGAATTTTATAATAGTACGTTTTTTTTTCTTGAAGTTGCCGCTTTATAAATTGACTTGAAGTCATACGCAACGATTACACTTCAAGGCTGCATATTATTTGCACCTTATGGCAAAACAACGAGGCGATTGCTCCTAAGTATAGCCTTTCAGAGTAATTACCAACGAATGAATTATATCCTGGCTTCTGTTTCGAAACTCGATATTTATCAAACGTCGAAGAGAGTAAGAATCTAACAGAAACTAAGCGTTGTCTTTCTTAGACGACGAAGGTGAGAAACGACGAGAGAAGAAATTTTACATTATATTTATCAAAGGATAAAGCAATCCACAATCTATTTCGAAGATACTCGAAGTTAAGGAGGAGAGAATTCGCAAGATACGAAATTTCTATTATATTTATCAAACAACGATGGATCAACAATCGTGGTGATACTGTGAATCGAGTTCTTCAGACGACAAAAGGAGTGAAGCCTCAAGAGAACCAATTTCTGTTATATTTATCAAACAACGATAGACCAATAATCGGAACGATGCTACAAGTCGAGTTGCTCTCAAATGCCAGAGGAGATAAGCTCACGACAAAAGAAGTTCCGTTTACCTCTATCAAACAACAAACCGACCGGAACTCGAAACGATGTTACAAATAATGTATTTCAGACGTCAAAGGGGAAGACCTGCAAGAGAAGTTTTCCTGTTTTACTTATTAAACAATCATAACTTACCAATACAAGTTCCCTTCAAACAAACATATATTTGCAATAGAAGAAATTTCACTTATGATTATCATACAACAAACTGACAAAAATCGGAAAGATATTACAAATAAAATATGCAAAGGGGAAAGCCGCAAGAGAAATCAACTTCCGTTTTCTTTATCAACCAAGGACAGACCAATAATTCAAGTATCTTTCAACTAAACATAAATTCACAATAGATGAAATTTCCATTGCGCCTATCAAACAAGGAAGCAACCAATAATTAAAACAATATTTCACTTAAAATATCTTCGATGTATTCGCAATAGATGCAATTTCAATTGCGCCTTTCAAACAAAGAAACAATCAAAAATTGAAACAAAATTTCATTTAAAACATTTTGGATGCATTCGCAGTAGATGAAATTTCAATTGCGCCTATCAAACAACAAAGCAACCAAAAACTTCACTCAAAATATCTTGGATGTATTCGCAATAGATGCAATTTCAATTGCGTCTATTAAACAACAAAGCAACCAAAAATGGAAACAAAATTTCACTCAAAATATCTTGGATGCATTCGCAATAGATGCAATTTCAATTGCGCCTATCAAACAACAAAGCAACCAAAAATTTCACTCAAAATATCTTGAATGCATTCGCAATAGATGCATTTTCAATTGCGCCTATCAAACAACAAAGCAACCAAAAATGGAAACAAAATTTCACTCAAAATATCTTGGATGCATTCACAATAGATGAAATTTCAATTGCACCTAACAACGAAGCAATCAAAAATCGTAACAATATTACATTTAAAATGTTTTGAATGCTAAAAGTAGAAGCCAACAAAAAGGAGATTTCTTTCTTCCTCTTAACGATAGATTGCAATTCGTCGATAAATCCTCGGCGATCGCTGATTCGTTCGGTCGCATTTCCATGCGCGGCAACGTTTAGACAAGCTCTTGCACGAGCGCACAATACGGCTCTTCGTACCGACGGCGTCCAATGGCGCGACAAGGTCGTGTACATTCGTATGCTAATCGCCGCGAAACGAGGGAAAGAGAAAAAGAGAGAACGAAGGAGAGAACTCGCGGCGATACCGGAGACCGCCGACCGATAAACGCAGGAAACCGGGGACTCGGCGAGGATAACGAGATCTCAAAAAAGTCATCGTGCAACGGCGCACGAGAACCCGGCCATCGATGGATTATAATTAGGAGTGACGGACGTTCAATGATTGAGAAGTGGAACGTTAAAGACCAATTTACGATGCTCGAAATGAACTTTATCTGTTAATGAATCGATTCATTATCGCAAATATCCTGAATCCTACATTGGCCAGTGTCTCTGCTAATTTTAACTAATTTTCACTTCTTCGTGACACTGTACTACTGTTTTTTTTTCAAAGCAAGAAGTTTGGTGAAAAATCGTGGTAACTGCTATTGGGATCAATTCACAAAAGCGCACCCTTTCATCGCTTTATCTGTTGAGCGACAGAGCGCGGTTTTGAGGGAAAACTGTTGAGGATAATTTTCACCGGAAAAACGTTTACAATGACGTATGGCGAATAGGCGTGCCGAGATGTTTTTTTTCCTGCGATGCGCCGTTGAACGTTTATCAATTTACAATTCCCAGTTCGGGGAGTCCTTGCCTGGAATACCAATCGGAGTTGTGCGCGAAAAACGCGGCTTGAATCCTCCATTCGCTCGGCGGAGAGTTCGAATTCACGATAAAAGGCGAATCAACCATTCGAGAGATCCGATGAGAAAGCACCGGCAGACAAAATGTACTTTGCAAAAAGGAATTGTGACTTTGATTTTTACAATCCCCGCGGAGAATCGCCTGAATTCGCGTTTATTCATTCCAATATAATTGATACGAATCGAGGATTTTTAGGGTGGAATAATGACTTTAATAACAGGTAGTAAAAAGATTTGGAAAAAAGTTGATATCCTTTGAATCCTTCGAACGATCAGAAGACTTGGATATTGGAAAGGAAGAAGAAATTGAGGAAACATTTTACCGCAAAGAAATCCACGAGGGAAGTTCTCGAAGAAGCTACTACAGCTTGCTAAAGCACTTTAATCATTCCTGAAAATCTGAATAAAGTCTCCTCTTATCGGTTGATCTGTCGTTCGTTTCCGGAGATCGTTCGTCGGGGAATATGTTCGTCATTTATTAAGATCTCTCGAGCGCACGAGCATGCCGTATCGCGAATCTCTTTCAAACTGTTAGCAACGTTGCCAAGCCAAAGGATTCTTCTTTTCCAGAGGGACACTCGTTCGATACGTTTAGAAAACAACGTTCCAACAATCGAAGACCGACTAGACAAACTCCCTCTTATCACGTACGACGAAACGCCGAGGAAGTTCGTTCAAATGTGAAATTTATGCGAGATTCCGGACTTTCGGCGACAGGATTCAACGAAATCGACAAATGCAATTTCGTTGGATTGTTTCGTGGAAAAATTCGATAGATTCTCGACCGAAAGTTCCAGCGAATCAACATACGAGTTCCGGTTAAAAATTCATTTTGAAGTCACGCGAAACTGTATAACGGACGATCGGAGATTTCGCGGGAAACTGCTAAAACGGCAACGCCGATTTCGCGGTGCAATAACACAACGGTGGAACTCGGTGAGTTCCTCTCGATGGTGGATGATGATCGTCGTTCTTCCTCTCTTATTCCAGCGACGGCGGTCGCTTTCGTTGGCTCGTTCGGCTCTCTGCTCGTCTTCCTCCATTACCACGAGGCCGCTAACTCAATTTGTATGCGACTGTGCGAGTCCGCCAGATGCACGACCGCTTAAGGTCAACGCAGTCTCTAGTCGAGTTCTACTTCACAATGTGTACGGTAGAAAAGTGCACTCGATGAGCCTGATTCGTGGATCTTTTTCCTTTACTTTTTTTTCCTTTTTTTCTTAGATCAATAAATAACTCGGTTGTTCAGGGAATAAAAATTTATTTCTTTTCAGCGAGTACAAAGATACATTCTATGAACACATATTCAAGTGATAAGTTGAAGTTGCGATTAAGCATGTGAATTAGATAGTCTTGAAGAAAGATATTGATTTTGAACGACAGGTTAACCCCTTGCCTTACAATAACGAGTGATACTCGTGATCAGGTAAATGGAATAGGAAATTTTTAAGTTTTCGAAAACTTATTAAATTGAAAATATTAATAGGCCCCGACGCGATAATATTATTTCCCTATAGTATATCAAAAATCACTGATCGATTTTTATTTTACCAATTAAATTCTGAATTATAGCGGAGTCAGTCATGAAACAAATCATAGTTCAAAGGGTTAAGCTTTTGTAAGTGACTATTTAAAGGTTTGATCGTAGTATCTGAATGGGATGAAAGGGTGTGTATAAAATTACTTACCAGGGATCTGTAGACAGCCCTTGGGTTAATTGTTAGGATTATTTCACGTCGATACGTCAGTTTTACAGTTCTCTAAGATATCTCTTAGACAGAATATTTTTTAATATTCGACATTAACATTCCGACGTTAAAGCTTTTATATTTCAATACATTAAATAAGTACTTTGAAAAAGGAGCAATCAAGAGGTGAAAAAGATGATCGATTCGGTAATCCGTATTTTATAAGATCAACGTAAAATATCTGATCTACGACTATCCTATAAACTTGAAGAACTTTTGGAAAAAATTGACAATGAGTCATTTTGACTTGCTCGGTACTTCTAGTGTTCAGTTAGTCGCAGTTAGTACATGCAGCAATTAATTTTTCACCGTACCTTTTAAAATCTCTAATTTCCCAAGGTCCTCGAAGTCCATTGCAAACAATACGACATTTAATGCCTTCTTTTCAACCTGAATGATATTCCAACGTCAAACTCACACATCTAATTTGCTAAAACTTCAGGAAATGGTACGAATTTAGCATCTAGCAATGGAACATCTTGGAATTATTAAATTAAAGTAATTCTAAGGGATGCTATTCTCCGCATAGAACGAAGAATAGCTTAATCATATTCCAACGGTAGCACCGTCCGGCTTATGCATTGTGGTGTACGCCAATTGTGCCCTTAATCCGCCTACGCAGTCTCGTTCCTATTTAGTACCACGGTGAACTCCGCCATTGGGATATCGCGAAGCACACCATTGATTGAATCTAGTGTACCGTGAACACTTGGAATAATTCTCTGTCGTAATACGTTGAACAGGAACGATTTATCATAATCGGATGCTCGTCCGAGCACCAATACGCGGGAGACTATTTTTAAGCCCTTAGCTCTTCTTGTGGCATAACTTTTTAACTATTTATATTCAAAATGTTGTCGAAGAAATCTCGTTCGTTACTCATTGTGACAATATTGACAATAGATCTTCTGATCTGTTATATGTAAACATAACAAATAAAAAAGCTATTATGTTTTGAAGAAAGGAGGATTAAGAAGCGACAAGGTATTCAGTTAAGTCATTTGTCCGTTGTGAGGTACAGGTGAAATATCTCCTCTGCTGCTTTTCGATTAATTTGAGAAATATTTATAAAAAAGTAGGAATCCGTCAATTTAGTAATTTGAGTAAATCTAACATTAATACACCTACCAGTTCAGGACACATCGATAGAAATTTTGTGTACCAAAATCTAAATTTCCTCAGGGGTGATATGGTGGTTGTGAAATATCAGAATTTCAATGTCACTTTCACCTCTCAAAGAATCGATATAAAGAATATATTTTGCTAATATAACAGCCAGACACAAAATACCAGCTGCAAAACATTTCCAGAACTTTCCCAACGAAATTCCTCGTCCAACTTTATCCACGAGAAGACACACAGAAGGATAATTGGCATTTTAACTCTTCTAAATTGAATACTGTTCAGCCTAACGATACTAAACGCACAATGCTTGTTGCAATGTCTCCTACATCGCCTGCACCTTAATAAGACTGTGTAAATTGGCTAGATGCAAAGTACAGGAACACCAGACCTCGACATCGCGTTTACCTACCATCGACTAACTCGTCCCTAACGAAATCGTGTACTCAACAACATCTACGACTATCCAGAGACAATTTAACGTTTAACTCCCTATACTGAAATATCCCAACAATCTACCAGACATTCGCAGCAAATGAAAAAATTCTCCAACAAGCAAATGACAATTTCCATAGGCTGTTCTCTTAGTTCGCCGAAAGATTTGCAAAAGTAAGGCCAGCCACGGGGAACGAGGCCTTCAATTATCCCTTATAGGAGGTACGGAGTGAGTACTCACGAGGTACTTCGGAGTGGTCGAAGAATATGCGAGGCAAGAACCGGCTCGAGACGGTAGACCCCCTACCGGTTTTACTTCGCCCTTCCGAGCAGTGGAGTAGTCGAGCCTCCTCTCTTTCCCTTCTCTTGAGTAGTCTTAAGGATCCTCTCGTTAATTGCCATGACATTCTAAAAACGTTCCATGAATACCCTGGAATCCTCCCACTGTTGCTCTAATCCTTACGTAAGGTACTGCATACCGGGGGTCAAATCGCCTGAAAGTTTCTGATAAGACTTTGACCCTTTTAAGACTCCAGCGTGGAATATACGATTTATGGAATGATCTATGGAAATTAATTCGTTTGAGATAAAATTGGAAAGTTGTATCAACAGAGGGAGAATTGTTGGAATCTATTGACACTTGAACTATCGCTATTAATTCTAGCGTATTGAAATATATTAATTAAATACTTTGAAAGAGGAGGAATCAAGAGGTGGAAAAAATAATTGATTCAAAGATTGAGATCTTTTGAGACGTAGAATATTTATTCTGTGAATGTTCTACAAACTTGGTGAATTTTTGGAAAAAATAGTGTACCAGTGATTTGGCTACGTTCCTAATTCTTTGGTTTACGCCTTGTCTTGGGATTTTCACAAAGTGGTGAACCGTTTTGAAGAAATCGTAAGAGAAGGGGTTAAATATCGAAGAGGATTTAAATTAGACGTATCCTAGATGTTTATTTTCCAGAGAAATTTCCATTTCCTGTGCGCAGATTGCATCGATGATCATGGAAGTATCGATGCAACACGGTAACGTGTGAAAGTCGCAAAGAGCTACCGCTTCATTTCGATTATAAAAGTGGTAAACGGCCCGGGATCGGGGGCAAATCAGGAAATTGCCGGTCGATCGTAAAATTCCGGTTCCCTTAACGGCTAATACGTACCCTACCTGCAGTGGATGGAGGGGAAAAAGGAGAAAAGAGGCGAAGATAGGAAAGAAAAATCCGACGACGGGTTGAAATCTCGCGGAGATGTCAGACGGCAAGGCGAGCCTCCTTGGAAAGGGACGTGGAACAAGGAGGAGAAAAGAGGAATAGAAGAAGGAAAGAAGAAGGAAAGAAAAAGGGAAGAAGAAGGAAAGAAGGAGGAAAGAAGGGGACCTTGATACGAAGAAGAAGGTAAATCGAGAAGGAAAAGGGAGAAGCACACACAGACGGGGTAGAGAAGAAAAGGAAGAAGGGAAAGGAAAGACGAAGAATCGTCTTGGGCTCGTACTACGGCTAGTATGGACCTCAGGCATTCCCGATCATTATTCCACTGGCTTGCTTCGAGTAGGAGGGCGGCTTGACCTTGGTACGAAGGCATGACTGACCTTGCTGGTCCTACATCCGAGAAACATTGTGTCCCATCCATCATGTAAATGAGCCGGTAATGAATATCGAACGACGTTCTTTTCATGAAGTTTTTCTCTCTTGCGAGAACATGTTTCGAATGTTTACCGCGAATGACGAACGCTTCTATACTTGAATCGAGTAGTTCCAGACACGCTTTTTACATTTTCTTCTAGTATTCTATATAAAACTGCGATTGGAAATTTTATTGATGTACTCGATCTGCAAGTATCTGCAATTCTTCTTATAGTATAATTAAAGATTAATTCGATCGCTCAGAGAAATTCTAGGCGACACAAATTGTCTACGACACCTCGTAAAAATTTACGATTCAGGATCGAAACACGGTTTTCATTTCCCCTCAACTTTCTACATTTCCTTTGAAAGATCGAGCCAAATGTGACAAGATCGTTGAACTTTATTTCCACCGAACATGCATTTCCTTTTCGGGTGTTCATCTTACTTGGGAGACACGTCGACTCACCTTATGCGTGAAACCACTGTCCTCCTCTTTTCTCTTGAAGGCACTCCTAACGTTATCTTGGTCCCTCGACGTTTTGAAGGTGGAACCATAGTTCTCGGAGAACACCTCGGCCGGTGGTTTGTAGTCTCGATAACCGGTTGGCGATGGTGTCGTGGTCAACGTCTGTTCCATCCTTCCGGGTGTGAGACCCCCGGAGAGGACGTTGCTGACAGCCGACGTGGTGTCGTCGTCCACCTCGAAGACGTCGTCGCTCATACTATCACCGCCTGTCATGATCTAGAAATCAAAGAGAGGAGATCTGGTAAAGCGGAAACGATTGAGACTTCGAGATGATAATATAAGGAAACATCGATGGAGCTTTTACATTCAAAGTGATTATCATTTGTTGCAACGCAAGAGAAGAATTCGAAATATGGCCGAAGAGGGCAAGTCTTGATGTAGAAATACAAAATTGCATAATTCTGATATTCAACCCTAGATTTAGGGGCGTGAAATCTTTTGTACTTCTATACATTAACATTTTGACTGCCATGGGGGTCACCGGTGACTGGAGATGTTGAATTCAGTGCAAAATTGGTGTGACTTATAAATTCTCGGACATACTGAGTATTTAAATATTGACGTTAAAAAGATAAAGGTGTGTCGAGTATTTATCTATCTGTATCTTTAAAGTTTCTGGTTTACGAAGATGTGAATTTAACGGAAAAAGGTTTCACTGCAGCAGAAATGATGAAACTAGATTAACACCGGTGGCGTCCGTGTGAAAGAAGGACTTTGGGAAAAAAGGCATCAGCCGACAAAAATAATAATAAGTGTTATAAAATGAACGTGAAATATCTATTGCACATCTTCTCCGTAAATCAGAAAAACATTGAAAAACAAGTAGGAGCCCAATTTGCCTCTTCCGTAAATCTAGTGTTAAAGAAGAAAACTACCCTTCTTCGCGATTAGAAATAGCATTTCGTAGACTCACACTATCAACGAAGTAGAACAACTTTGTGGGAGAATATTGTATACTCTTGTCATAATTAGTGACACATTTTCCACCTACTGACTGATATCGACTTAATCGACACAGCTACTCTAAAAACGCCGTCGATGCATTCAAAAAAGCCTGTTACAAAATGAAACTCGCCACTGCTCCCAATAATCTTCACGCCTTAAATATCAAAAGTATTCACATTGTATCAAGTAGATATCACAACCAATCGTTGTCAGTTAGACATCGTATTAAAGTGTAATAACTATCAAACCATATACATTCTCCTCGCTCGATGGTCCAAAGAGAACGTAATATTCCAAAGCTAACGTAGCCGTAAACTGTCCAACGTAAAATACTATATTTCCCTGAACGTGCAACCATCTCGGACGACGATGATACGGGAAAGAACCGGGGGAGAAAAAAAAAGACAATCTCCTCGATCGAAGGAACTTCTCTCGAGATCCAGCCGATTAATATTTTATTATAATCTCAAGGACAACGTTGGTTCGCCTTCGAAGCTCCATCGGGAGCATATACGGTGAAGAAATGCTCAAGGTATACCTGCCCACGATAATTCTCTGCAAAACGAGACCCGGCTGTCGCATTATCAAAGCTACCGAGAAAACCAGTTCGAAGAAGCACGCCCGTCCGGCTGCGCGAACGCTGAAATAACTGTCCTTCGATCGGCCGACATCTCCATCCGAAGAACGTGCCGTAATGCTACGGCCTTGTAGCACTTAAAGCCAATTAGTAAGTCCTCGGAATGGCAACGACTCCGATATCCTACTAATTCCGAACGCACTGCTCAATGCTCATAAACCGTAATCACGTTGAGACGAAATCGCTCACGGCATTGCCGTTGGAGAAGGATCAACGTCGGATAAGGTTTACCCGCATGGGAAATTTCGTGATGAATTCCACTGTGAAGTAGGAAACGCTTCTAGTTTACGATCGAGAAAAGATAGTTCTGGTAGCACGATTCTCCGAGGTGCGAGTGATGGTGATGGGGCTCGATCTTGAAAGGTTCCTGGGGTTTTAATCAGGGAATTATTAATTGAACTGGAAGATGATAGTGGGTTTGATGGGAAATGACATACGGATTGAGATTGATCTATGGAACGAATTGTTGTTCGTTTGCGAAGCAATGTTAATTGTGAGAAACTTTCTATGGGCAGCTATTTAATTTTGTTTAACCTCCTTAGTCTATAACTACGTGTGGGACTCGTAGCATGGAAAATGAATTAGGAAATTTTGGAGTCTTTCAAAAACTATGAAATTGACAATATCAGTCGATCACGTAACGGTGTCATTATTTGCATTCAGTTACACGAAATATTAAAAATCAGTGGAAACTTTTGATTTCGAGAATTAATTTTTAGGCTTTGCGCGCCTCGCCATTTGATTTGACAATCAAGATTCGATAGGAATTCAACTGTGTTCGACGTAGAATTGTTAAGGGTTTAATACTTTATATTTTCTGAAAGATTTCAGCACAAAAGGTGAATAGAGAGGTATCGATAGGAGTGATAGAAAACTGTTTTGTCATTGTATAAAAAAATTTCGAGGTAATATAAGAGATACGTAATGTCAATAATTCACATGCAGCAATGTTATAAAAAATACGTGCTTCTTACCAAGTTTCAGTGTATTTTATACATTTTATTTTTAACGAGACCTAACTTTATCGATGTTCAATCTAATCCGAGCAACGATCGAACTTGGTACACCATATAACATCCATATACGTGAAATTTGCTCCATTTCCTTTACAGCCACCATTTGCCTCCCATCTTTAAACCAAAAACACCCATGAGAGCATAGAAACGGACATTTCGTGTTACGACCTATGACACGCGTTAATAGTTAAATCGTTTTTAACCCATCCAGCTGCCACCAGGAAGGGAAAGTAGCTATCGTACGATTGTAAAATATTCAGAGGCAACTTCGAGGGCTTTCTCGGCGCGAAAGAGAGATTATATCGGATTTCTTTGGCGCCTCAACGTCACGAATACTGTTATAAATCATGCATGCTTGTCGTCTTCTTCTGTGCAAACTTATCGATTCCATACAAAAAGGCTGCATTTTACAAGCAGACGTCTCCTCGTAATGCTAAAAATAATAGAGTCTGCACGGGAAAGTGTCACCGGCAAACACGGAAATAGCAATTCGTGAAATTCAACAATGCAAGACGTTTTAGGGAATGGACTGACGATTTTATCACAGTTCATTTATACCCTGTCATTTATTATGTTCTTATCTCTCAGATACGATTTATCTACTTATTGACACATTTTTTATAATAATATTACAATGAAATCCTTACATACCTGAGAAAAGACTTTTTCCTGGACAAATCCATATAAATAATTCTCAACTTTTGTAAATATTCAAATCTCTAGCACTTAAATAAGATCACTCATCACTATACAATTTTTATAATCTACAAATTTAATTGCAATTTCCCTAATTGTTCATAATCACGATCAATTTTCATTAACCATGCACGCTTTCTTACATTATTAATTCATACTAATTTTCACGCTCCTTACTCAAATTACTAAAATCTCGTTCATTGACCCCTACGATTTCTTTCGCGTCTTCCTCCACAATAATTCAAAATTAAATTGCTAAAATAAAAATTGATCAGTGATTCTTCATATATCCAACATAATATTAATATTATAAAAATTATTTTATCCCGCCGCCTCTCATTGATATTTTAAATTTCATTCATTTACCTTGAAAATCTCGTATTCCATTAACCGCTCCACGAATGTTACAAATTGTTGTAAACTAACGGATAAATGTTGTCATAAATGTTGCAATTAATTGATATAATTACATATTTTAACTAGATATCTCTCACCGACCAATTATAATATCCACGGTACAACGTGCCAGCAAGTTTCGCGATTCAACAAGTGGAAAGTACGTTAACCTCGTCAATGAAAACATTCGCAACATGAAAATTCTCGGAATCGTAGTCCGCCATTGAGCTAGGAAAATTCTTAGAATCCCGTGGCTCGTAGTACGGCGTTGCGTAGTGTTATTAGAATTTGGGAGCAGTGGCACCGGACAATGTTTACATTCCGAGTTCCTCTGTGACCGTGGCCTACGAACGAAGACGGGCTTTAACTCTTATCGGTCAAAACCTCGTTAGTCGTCCTCTGGACTCTGATCGAGTAGGATCGTCGTGATGCAATGTTTCCCATTTTGCAATTAAATCATAGAACATTATTATTCCCTTTGATTCGGAATAATACGAGAATTATTAAAGCGCCGCGTGTGATAGTTCTAATGTTGCAGTTTCTCAATTTAACTCTTATCGGTCAAAACCTCGTTAGTCGTCCTCCGGACTATGATCGAGTAGGATCGTCATGCCGAAAAGTTTCTCATTTTGCAATTAAATCATAGAACATTATTATTCCCTTTGATTCGGAATAATATGAGAATTATTAAAGCGTCGCGTGTGATACTTGTGATGTTGCAGTCTCTCAATTTAACTCTTATCGGTCAAAACCTCGTTAGTCGTCCTCCGGACTATGATCGAGTAGGATCGTCATGCCGTAAAGTTTCTCACTTTGCAATTAAATCATGGAACATTATTATTCCCTTTGATTCGGAATAATATGAGAATTATTAAAGCGTCGCGTGTGATACTTGTGATGTTGCAGTCTCTCAAGGTGAAGTTGCAAGATGCAGAGCAATTTTAACGTGTGGAAGGATGCATCGGTGGACGTTGCTGTAAGGTCGGTGAGGACTTACTGGAAGAGTTGCAGATGGTAAGTGCATTGATTCGTTTACTGTGCAGGGGAGAAAGTGCAAATTGCTGCCGAGAATGTAGATATATGTTTGTACGTGTCGACGTTCGAGAGGAGTTAATTGATTTCTAATTTGAGGACGCATAGCCATTAAGATTATCAGGGAACGAGTCGCAATATGAAATTTAATTGCAACTTGTGTTTCTTCAGTAGGATGATTTTCTCGTTTACACTATTAATTACTGTAATTTGTCATGTTTTGATTTATTTGATTTTTCATATGCTACTTTATGGAGATTTTCTCGCATTTTGTGGTGAATAAGTATGATGTTACGCTGGAGAATTAAGTGGCACGGATTTTAAACGAGTTAGGATATTAGATTCAAAGCATTACTAGTATTCTTTGATTTCTAGATTTTAAATATATTAACGTTAGAACTACAGACTTTAGATCCATTATATTTAAATATATTGAATAAGTATTTTGAAAAAAGAGGAATCAAGAGGTGAAGAAGATGATGCATTTGGTGATCTTCATTTTATCAGATAAACTTAGCAAATCTGCTTTGTGTCTCTAATATAAACTTCGAGGATTTTTGGAAAAAATTGGATACCAGCCACTTTGACTTGTTTCGTAGTTCTAGTATTAACCTTTAAAGCTCAACGGCCACATCGGCTGAAAGAGTTCAACGACATTTGTTCTTCTCACAACAGCTAACTTAGCATAGAAAATAAGTCTATTTTTCATCCTTCTTTTATATATTTATTAATTAATATTGTGTGAATTGAGAAACAGTGTTTAACATTGAGTGAATGGAGATGTATTGATTGATATTGAATGAATGGATGAATAGCGATCGAGATCGAATAGCTGAACACTCATAGCACATGTCGAGTGTAAAAATTAATTTTAAAGTTATACACTGTTCTTTAACAGTAGATTTACGGATATTGATATACCTATTTTTCTGAAGTGAGCCAATTTGAATCATACAAGAAAATTGGAATCTTTTGCAAAGAAAATAGTTCCAAATCAATTGAAATGAAAGATTTATTACTAAAAAATTAACCAACCAGTATATTATAAATCTAGTAATCAAATTTTGAATGAGTCAAATTGACTCCGTAAATCTAGTGTTAATATCATCCAAGTTTTCGATTCCGTTAGCAAAACTGAATCAAACTTTCAATCAGAACTATATCACGGTATTTTGTTAATACGTTGACTCGATATTCAATAGTTTTTATTCGGCTCGTTGATTCCGATTGCACGAGTAGTAAATGCCAGCATACGCCGGAAGTATCGTAGAAAATTCAATTTCCGTTACGAAGTCGAAATTGAAACTCGGTTACTTGTACAGCAAGAGATTTCATCGTGGTCCATGTCCCGCTGGTTTCTCCGATTCTCGTGTATGTTACCGTCGAATTTCTACACCGAAATGTGCTAGATATAAATCACTTTACCGAGGACATTTATACGAATACGCGTACGTGCTTTGATGTTAATTACTATCTCGATGTCGCGATTGATAATCCAAATACACGCGATAGCAAGTACGACAGTTGCAAATTTGGTATCGTTAATTTCTCGTAATTCTTATAAATCGTGACAACGGGAAGTCCATCTTTCCGTTTACGAGATAAATTATCGTCGAGGTGCACGAAAATTAGCTCATTTAGTTTTTACTGGAATATCAAGCAACTTTGTTGATAAATGTGAAGCAGATGCTCTGTTAAGTTTAGCAATTCTAAATCTACCATAGCAGTCGAAATAACGAGTTCTTAATTTCTTTGGCAATTATGTTTTAACCCTCCATAGTTCGTATATTTTGTGGTATTCGGAGATAAGTTTCACGATTCACAATTAGAAAATTATAAAAATATTATTTTAAGTAATAGATTAAACCTGAATTTTAATTATTGAATTCTAAGATATTTCATGATTTTCACGAGCTAAATTATAATATTTGGCAAAGTTCAAAATATGATTTTAAAGTACCTATAGAAGTTTAGAAGTGCCTTGTGTTATCTCAAAGTCACGGGGTCCCATAGAGGGTTAACATAATTCCCAATATTTAGATGTGAAATAATTATTAGCTGTTTTAATGTTAGACAGAGATTTTACAGTAATAACAACAAAATCCACAGAACATAAAGTCGCATTAGTTTATTTCATACCAGCATCATTTAGAATCCATAGTTTAGATCTTATACTCTAAAAGATTTTCGATTATACAGTTCCTTGAAATTATTCCCTTTTTTCATACTTTCTGAGTGAAAATTATTCGCAAGACGAAATTCATCGAAGTCATACAATGTTCGACGAGACGTAAAATAACGCGATATTTTCATGAATATTCGATTACTATTTGCAAAACGAGACGTCAATTAGCGTTACTCTCGAGGATTTCGAAAGTGACGAAAAATCACGAATGAGTCAGAGACACGAAGGAAGCGGAATGAGTTACGAACAGGCTTGTAGAATAGCATAAATTCGCTTCCCTTTCACAGAAGCGAAACTGCCTGCCCTCCATTTCACTTTATCCTTCCGACCGCCCCGTGTTAGTTCGCGTTGGAACCAGGGGTAGTCCCTCCCCTAGACGCAGCAAACTGCACCCGTGCAACCCCCGTGAATTTATCAGTCCGCTCCCGATAGAACCCAAGTACCAATTAGGTACACCGTGTAAAGTGAGGAATTAGCATTCTCAAGGGAACCGAACACGATTATATTGCGTTAAATATTCCGCCACCAAGTTCCTGCTTTAATTAAATTACGAACTAACGATTCTTTGCAGAGATTGCCTCGTTAAACGTGATTTTCATCTTATACAGAAAAGTCTGACTTTTGTAATACTAAAACTACCAAGTCAATCAAAATTACAGGTTCCCAATTTTTTCGAAAAGTTCCCTAAATTTATAAGAGAGCCATGTAGTAAATATTGTACTTTTGGCTAATGAAACCTCAATTGATCATCTTTTTAATCTCTCGATTTCTCTTTGCTGAAGGTATTTAATATTTCAATTAGATATAACACCGGTAGGTCTAATGTGCATGTAAGGATAACTTATTTATCTCAACAGCTTCGTGTGTTATAATTAATCCAACGATTGATGATGATGTTCAGTATTCATTGACATTATGATATCTCAAAGGTTGAAGTTATATTTAGATTGCAGTTAGAAGGTACTACATTTACGCAGTTAATAAGGCAAAATCACCTTCTTAACGCGTTGAATGCCAGCCATATTTTCGCTCGTGTCTACTGACGTGAAATGCTTTTTTTTCTTAAACCATCCTTACAAAGAATAGAGACGTTCAAGTGTGCAATATTATTTCAAATTTTTTACATTAGTATTTTAATATTAAACACATTAGCAAATTTGTAACTATGGAATCCAGAAAGAAATTTCTTCATACTTTAGCGCAATAGTGTAACAAGTTTTCCCCTATTTTAAGTAAACTTTATTAAATCAAATATGTACAATTTTATTCAATCACGTTCTACCACTTTTGAAGTAAAAGCCTGATCACACTTTTGCACTAAAATACAAAGAGATTTTTCTCCTATTTAACGTTATCGTTTAAAAGTCACAAGAAATATCGAATATATCAACTTTAATCATCAAGAATCTCCAGAGCATGCAACGTCTTAAAATCGCCATAAAAATATTTTACGCCCAGAATATGCTAAAACGAACAATAACTAGGTAGAACTTCGTGAAAGCGAAAAGCAATGTCAAAGGGGGGAAAAAAGGTGACCGTCTATTCGAGTATCTACTCGCGATCCTTCGAGGTCGATAAATTCACCGTAACGTATCGCGCGGGGCAAGATTCCCCATCGAATCGATTCAGACGATCGAAAGGATCGATGGTAAGTCTCGCGACCTACGTACGACTGTCGACTCTTGGAATACTTGCAACACCGGTTCTCCATGCATTGCTCAACGACAGCCCGCTCGTATAGTACTCGCCGATAAAGTTGCCTCCGGTAATTGGGTTGCGAAATCACCCTCGAAATACCGTGACACTTTGTACTGAAAATCCCTTACGTTCTGCTATACAAGGCTCTTTGTAATTCGAGATAAAGTTTTAGGGCTTCAATTGTTCAACCCCAGCGAAATCCGAATGCTGTTTTTGCGGTGTAGACATTCGTGTAGATTTGCAGGGAGAGACCGAATTTCAACTTGTTTAGGCTTCCGAATTTAGTTGCAAATGAGTCGTCTAGTCTCAAAGTATCTTCTTGTAGATGAATGATAAGCTCAAACATAGATATTTCGATTGATTTTGCGATGAATTATCTGAACTGATCACAGGAAATTTGCAATGAGGATTAAAGATAGGGATCGTTTGATTTTATGTGCTTTAAAATTGTTTGAGTGATATGACAAAACTTTCACTCGGATGGATTTTTTACGTTTCGTTACTTGAATTTTTGATTCGAAATGATTTTTGCACACGAACTTTACAGTTTCTCGATGCATATATTACTTAAATGTCAGCGCATGTAAGTTACTTTCTACATTTTCTCTTCATTAAGATATTCAACGCAACACTTATCACGGTAGAAGTGGGTTAATTATTGGAAATATCGTACCTGCTATCACCTCCGACACTAAATTTTCAAAGAAGATTAGAATTTATCGTTGATTTTCGATATTAGAGAACATTTTCTCACACTCATCTAGCAAACATCGAATTTTATACACAATAGTAGAAAATAACATCGACTACTTTGCAAAATTTCTCTTTCCCATATAACGACGAACAATTCTTTCAAACCTCTTGCAATTCTCATAAACCTAAGATTTCCATATTCTTTTCCACAAAATTTGAAAATCAGTATTTCAAACGGAGCAGTAAGAAAGGTCAAATTCAAGAGATATTTTGCAACGACAACAGACAATTAAGCCACGAAAAGAATATCGAAAGCATAAATGGTGTACTTACATCAAGGGAGGCGGAGGCGGGAACCGTGACCATGGTAGGGACTTCTCCGCTGCCACCCCTCATGGTGTCCCTTTTATATTGCGCATACAGTTCAACAGCGTCACATTAGATCTCTGTTAACACAGAAGGCAGCATTCGTCCATCAAAGACATCAAGCTTTTGCGAGTGCAATATAATTTAAATGAAGCTCTGTAAATGCATGCGTATTAACATTTCAGTGAAATTCTTGAAAAACCATTTTTATTATGCTCTTTCACCAGACTTTTTGGAGGATTGCAATTTAATTATAGTACAATATAAATAATTCGTTTAGATTCGTGTTAGATTAATTATACGTAGATGTGTTAATTTCAATATAATATTTAAACTTTACATTAGAAGAACACGGTACATCGTGATATTTTAGAAATGATTTTGTAATGAATTAAGTCTTCCTCGTTGTTTTTTCATCCGCAAGCTCCTTTACGGTGATGTAGCTTTTTCAAAAGTTGACAAAGTTTTTATTAAAGCTTCGAAATATCCGATAATAATTTGAAAATGCTTTACAGAGTCTTTTACTTTGGTTAGTATAGAAGTTGTTCGTGCAAAAGGTCTGCTGGCTTTACGAACACACGCTTTACGTAAATGTCCTCCGAACAGTCGAAAGACCTTTCATCCCCTTCGGGGCAATTTCGATCTATTTACGCAAGCATGAGTTAAGGGAGAGTGAAAAAAACGAATCAAACCAATTATTTTCAATTTATTTAGTTCCTTTAGAATTTCATGTAACATCGCTTAGGAAATTCTTCCTTATTCTCTTAACACTAGAACTACCAAACCAGTCAAAATGACTGGTACACAATTTTTTCAAAAAATTCTCCAAGTTTATATAAGAGTTATAGATGATTCCCCCTTTTTCAAAGTACTTATTTAATTTATTAAAATATGTTAGATTTGAGGCCGGTAGTTCTAGTGTTAATATTTTCCAAATTTTTCCATTGATGAAACTGACAAAAATATGTGCTGGTTTTAAAAGACATTTTTCTTACAATTAGGACATTGATGATTTAGCTATTTAACAAATTAAGTAGTCGTGAGATTGGACCGAATTCAATTTCTACATGGAAACAAACGAATGAGTGGATCCACTTTTACAATTATCGACGACTATGTCTACACACAAGTAACTTGGAAAACATTTAACACTACCGTAAAATTACATAAATGTAGATAGATAATTCCGTCTTTGAATTAGTGATCTCGTTAATTGTAATTAAGAAAATTTTAAACAAACTTCCCAACCCTACTTTAGAAACGTAACATACTAACACGCTTGCTTACACTCGCATTTCATTCAATTAATTTATTTTACTTCATATTTCAATTACGTAGCCGTATCTCAAATCGCTAATTAATATACAGTAACATTACGTCCACTTATCTGAATGAGCTCATTTAAATTCGCAAGAATATTAAAACACGCGTCCGTTCTAAGTATATAAACACGCATGTTTCCCTGTTTCATAATTTCGTCCGCAAACACACGAATTTCCCTCCCATTCGTGGTCGCGGCGTGCAACGAGTCCTGCTTTAACTACGACCTCCACCGGAACGTTTACCCCTTTTCCTCTCCACCCTTCCGTCCTCGTTAAATGATTATCTTCCTGGTCTCTGTTTTCATCCTCTTCGCATCAACGAGCGTGCAAATAAAGAACGGAATTCCTCTCTTGCAACGTGCTACCGTGTGTCTCTTGTCGTGGACCATCGTCCATGGGAATACCGTGTACAACTTTTTGCTCATTTCAGCATATTTTGCAACGACTCACCGAGTAGCTCGTTATCCTATTATCACGAGAATTGTATAGTTTTTCGTACATATCCTTCTCTTGCTTACGCAGAACTGTCTCTTCCCCTGGCGAATTCTCTATCTCCGTTTCTCTTATCAGTATAAGTAAATGTTAGAGTAATATTATAAATTATCTTTTAATTCATTTTGCGACTGTTTGTTCTGCCAAGATAGAGTAAGATTGCACGATAATCCATCGTATAATGAAACTTTGGAGGATGACAGCGTCTTTTTGATCGTTTTAGTTTTTAGAATTAGATATAAGTAATTCCTTACTTTATTTTTCATCACGGCAAGATGAACGGAGATTATGTGATGATCCAAGATGTGAAGGAGTTACTTTCCATGGTGTCGTGATTCTTTTTATTCTTTGGTATTTTGAATTAACCTCTCGCCAATAAAGAGTGTCACTCGTGAGGTATAAAATGAAATAGTCCTTTTTGAAGTGCTCCAAAAATTATTAAATTAACACTAAGTTTACGGAAGCCATCAAATTGACGGATTCCTACTTTTTTTAGAAACGTTTTCCAAACTGATAAACAAGCGGTACAGTAGATATTTCACATGTATCTTATAATATACAAATTACTTAACACTTTATCGACCGGCACTTTTTAACATCCTACCCACTTCTGATCGGTCACTTGCATGCAATATAAAAAATAACAATTTATTAATTTCCGTAGCGACCAATTAATAAGTTAGAAGCCCATAAGTGTTGGGCCCGAAAAGGCGATTAATCGACTACCGGTCGGTAAAGTGTTAACTCATCATCTTCTTTGCCACTTGATCCCTCTACTTCCAAAGTCTTTATTTAATATATTGCGATGTAGCATATTTCGCGTACGTAAATCTAGTGTTAAAAATATCAGTAAGTCACGATACAATAAAATTAATTCTATGTTATTAGATATTGCATTGAATCACATACTATTTCTATTTCATACTATTAATTCAGAGTTATTGCGCATTCAATCACAAAAGAAATGCAATTCAGTTCTGTTCGATAATGGTATTTTTAGTTTCCTCTGCGTGTTAATATTTTAAACTTAAAATTTTTTCCATCTCCCTACTCGAGATAGACGGAGACTCTACGCTAATCCGCCACGCAGTGCAATTTAATATCGCCTGTCCAGCATACCATTTACTCCAGGCAGAACGATCATAAATTCTCTTTAGGGACTAATTTTAGCGTATTCCTCTGCCGGGCCAATTTCGACCTCCTCCTCCGAGAAGCATACGCGCATATTCACCGTGCGAATCTTTCGTGAGATTCTACCCTCCCTTCTTCCTCCCACGGGGCCTTTCACGTATACGGGAAATATGTAGCAAACAGAATTCTCTCGCGTGAATTCGCAGGCCGATATGCTCCCGTTTGCGGTGAATTCATTCCATCCTGCTTCCTCTTAATCGTCGATGAACTAATCCCCCACTCTCTGTTTCTCTCGACAATTCGGAGCCTCTCCAATATGCAGTCACGTATGCACTCCTTTTGACTTGTATTCCCGGCACACATGTTCCACACGGTGAATTCACCGTCTCTCTTTGATAGTCTGCGATAAGAGGCATGCCGTCTTCCTTCTTCTCCAGTAGTGTTCCCTCTTTTTGGAGTATTACTCACCGACTTCCTTTCTCTTCCACCCGCTCGATTTCTATAGTGTTGTCTCGCTTGTAGAGCTCCTCTGCATTTCATTCAGACACTTTCCATCGTCGTTGCACCTTTGGAGGTTGCCTCTGTTCCTCTTCCGACTGCATCGTCTCGTTTCCCCTCACGTACCACCTCTACTTTCGTTCTTTTCTCTTTGTATCTCTGCTCCTTGTCGCACGACTTGTTAGTAATATGTTTGTCTTTGTTGTTTCTATGTGCTCTTTCTCTGCAATTTTCTCCCTCTTTGTTTCTCTAGTAAGGAATTTTTCCGTCTTCGTTTCTCTTGATGGTTTCTTGGTTCTTAAGAGCTCCTTTCTCTGTTCTTTCTTTTCGTGTTTCTCTCTCTTTCTTTCCAGTGCTTCCGTAACGTCCTTGTCTTTGGCACGAGAGAAACCTGGAGGAAACAAGTTCCGTGCGGAATCTCTCTTTCTCTCTTTCTTTTCGTATGTTTCTCTCCTTCTTTTGCCTTCTCTCTCTGACGCACGCTCACTGCGTGGCCCACCCACTGCAATAAGTTCCACCCGCCCACGTTACCTCTCACGCACTTCTGCCGCGCGATCATCCGTTGCGGATTGGAAAGCAGCCGCGTCGCTTATCTTTCTGGCCGATCTGTCTCTCGTTCTTGCACCTTCTCTCTCTTTCTCTTTTTTTTTACCTGTCCCCTCTCTTTCTCTGTCTGTTTTTTTAATCATTCCGCCTCTCTTCGTCCGTGCGACTCGTTTCATCGAAACACGAAAAAACAAGGCGAGGAACAAGGAAAGAATCGACAGAAAGAACTTTTTAGCGGGAAATGAACACCGAGAAAAAGACGAAATGGTGCCGCTTTCGCGCGTCGATTTGTTCGTTTTAATTAATCGACCGTTCACGCTCGATTATTTGGGAGATAATGGTGTACTTTTTGAGGGAATTATTGCCGACGATAGATCGGAATGAAAATTCACCAGGAATGTTGCTGCGTGGGATTCCTGCGTTACGGACAAATTCAATGGCGATTGGTATTGCAAATTCGGTTATTTCAACGATGGTGAGCATGCAAATTTGCCACGCCATAATTGCAGTTATTTGGCCGGGTTTTTGCAATTCTAACGATCGTTGATTTGAAACTATTTAGTCTTGTTAATTAACGGATATGATTAAGTGTATTTTGATGATTCGATCGTTATGTTTCTAGATTTAGTGGTAAAAATTTGAAATTTGGAGAACGTTGAGGATGGTGAAAAGTCTGAAAGAAATCTGTGAAAAGTCCGACTTCGATGGTATCTTTCTTTTCCATCGCAAAAGGTCGATTTGTGAGAGAAATTCCTTTGTCCTTGAACTCGGTATCCGGTGTACTTCCTCGGTCGTTGTTTCCTCGACTTCCACGGCCACTCAAGCGAATCGTACTCATGGTCGGAAGTTTCATTGTGATCCATCGAAGAACAAAGGCCCTTATTATTGTCAGTCTGGAAGCCTTGACGGTCAATGCCGACAACGTTTGTTCAAAAACTTTCTAATTAAATTGAAACGTCCTCTCGTTTCATCTACCTTCGAGAAATCTCCGATCCTCCCGTATTTCATTAAGAATAATGATCAGACTGGTCTCAGTTTTAATTTTTATTATAATTCCAAACATGCACAGTTCTTCAATCCAGTAACATGATCTCTTTGATTGTCATCTTTTATGTCAATCAACTTTTCTAATAATAATTTCATTTTTGTTTCGATAGCTTAGGATATATTACTTCTGGGTTATTTAATTGGAAGCATGTTTCATTAACCCTTTGCGCTCCTATCTAACTCGACATTTTTTAAGTCCAAACCAATAGATGTTAACGTACGAAAGAAAACCGGGATTGCATCCTAAAAATTTTTTCAAGAGATATGCACTTGTAAATTACAAGATACTTTATTTTTTTAAATCACCCTATTTTTCAGATCAAGTAAAATTGAAACAAAAGACTTAAAAGCGTTGGTAGCTACTGGTAAAAAATTGAAATATAATTCGGAGTGCAAAGGGTTAACTCCTTGCCGTACTATAACGAGTGTTACTCGTGACGCGATAAATGAGATAGTCAATTTTGAAGTGCTCTAAAAATTATTTGATTACAAATATCAGTGGGTGTTGATAAAATAAAATAAATTCTACACTATTCAACATTGCGTTAAGTCATTTACTACATCCGAAATTAGGGGTTAAATTGTTATTTTAGTAATTAATTCAGAGTCATTGCACATTTAATCACAAAAAAAATAGCACGGCAAGGGGTTAACAATAGTAATAAAATTTGTCTTCGTTTTAATTGTTATTATAATTCGAAACATGTACAGCTCTTCAATCCAGTAACATGATCCCTTCGATTGTTTAGTTCTCATGGTAATCAATGTCTCCAATGATAATCTCATTTTTGTTTTGATAGTTTAAAATGCAAAGTAGGTTACGTTGCTTCTGGATTATTTAATTGGGAGCGATTTTATGGAAGATGTTGCGATAAATTCAGTGTAGGTATATCGAGGTCTGACATTCAGCCGCAATACGAATGTTCGATGTGTTGGACGGGTTCCTTAGTTTCAGACGCAAGAACCGATAATCGTAGTTATTACCATAACCATGCCGAGTAAAACAACGTCCGATGCAGCGCACAGGGAGCATAAACTACTGCTCACCATTGCTTCGGAATCAAACGGAACTATCTTTGCGCGTAACCGATCATAAACTTCATCCTGTAATTTGTAGGCCATCGCGAATTTCATGTTCGATTGCTCGCATACCACAAATCGAATAATTGCACACAGTTGCTTGAATAGTCGATGGATTTTTTGTCAATCTCAACACGTAATTTAGCTTTTCATTCAAATCAATTTCCGGAGAGTTTAACACCACATCTACCAAGATAGTTGACTTGTTCTTAACTTTTTTGTATGGTTATTGACGATTTTAATTTTGCTTCTCATTTCATGTCTTACGTGCTGAGAATTGTAAATTAAATCGATCAGTTTTCTTGCTTCCCTCGTTCCTTTCCTTTCAATAAATTTATATGATGCATATTTATACGGTGGATTTACCTTTGATAGTTGTATTATTGAAAACTTCATTTCTTTCTGAATGCAACGATATTAATGCTAAACCTACCAAGTCGGTCAAAAGAATCAGTTTCCAATTTTGTTTAAAAATCACATAAATTGGCGCTTCTATCTACAAAACATAAATTAGTTAATTAATCATCCTTTTCACTTCTTGATTTGCCTTTGTCCAAAACACTTACTCACTATGACTAAATTTTAGCAGACACGACATCGGTAATTTTAGCGTTAAAGTAAAAGTAGTTAATCTAGAAACCAATAAAAATAAATGCTCGTTATATCAACTTATAAACATAATATATAAGTTCTCAAAATAACTATTGGCAAGTTACACTTCATTTAAATTCAGAATAATTATCCCAACAGCTAGAAAATGCAAACACCTATCCCCCGATTTACACGGAACATCGCTTCCTCAAAGAACTCGTGTGAATTAAATTCGTGCCCTGTACAGAACAATCAACACATTTGTCAACAGAAGAAACGTTTATTCCTAACATCTCATAGCTAAATCCGTAATTTTGAAAAATGTGTAATAGCGAAATCATATAAATAAAATGTCGTGTAAATCCGGGGATACGTGTATTAACACGAACCCTTCGACAAGGCTCTAAAACCTAGGCTTAACAAAGCTTCTTCAAGGATCATAGGCATCGTCCAATCTATCTCGTATGTCCTACGATCCGATAAAACGAATCGATACGCAACGAGTAAGAAAAGATCGTCACGCCGAGGAAAATTAGATAAAGTACATCCCCATTCCTCGTGGAGCAAAATCATGGCGATACGTGATAGTACGCTGTGGCCTTAATGAGAAACTCGGCTCGATCGAGTAAAGGCCATCAGGGTCCGTAGATCGTTTGGGTCCTCGCGGCACGACCGCACGCCATAAAAGCGCTCACTATATTTAGCCAAGGCTCCGTATATATTCCCCACCTACGTCGTCGGCAGCGCGAAACACGTATACGTGCACGATCGCGGTTGCTTTATGGCTTTGCTCTCGCGATTTCGTCGCGTTTAGCCCAGCTTCGATTTTTCTTTTTTCTTTCGTTTAGTCTGAGATGGTCCACTACCGATCTTTTATTTTTAAATGACACATTTGATGGATTTTAATCCTAAATGTTCCTAGCACTTTATGTATACATATTCTGACCATAATTTGTTACTTGACCGGCTATGAAACAATAATTTTATCTGGTCGAAAAGAATGCAGGAGATTGTTAATTTAATAGGAAAAACAGTGCAGAAAACAGTCTGTAGTTATTAGTACAACAAGTTACATACTTTGTTTCCATTGAATCAATTATTTGATTGTGTATGGTAAGCTTAGTGTTAAGTGCTTGCATTTAACCCTTTAAGGAGATCTTTTTATTGTAGAGAGTCAATTATTTATTTGGATGTGGAGGGTGGAAAAATCAAGGAGTTAGAGTGTAACAATCACAAATTCCAATGGGTGTGATAAGTATGTATTTCAGCAATTATTTTTAAGCTATTGCGAATTTAGTTACAAAAGAATTTGTAGGGCGAGTGAAGGTGCCACTCAAACTACCTATAAATTTATTGAGAAGTCATTATTCTCTGAACGTATATATACGTTTGTAGGATGTAATGTAAACTGTACGTTTCATAGACAGTTGAAGTAACAATTACGTGTATTGGTTCGGTCTTGAATGTTCTCGATGTATTCTCTTGCAAATTATAGTAGGAAATTTTCTATTTGTATTGTTAAATCAAATGTTATCATTGTCTGTTAAGGTTTACGTATAAGAATTGCTTCTTTACGATCAGAGTAGATGTAGAGCTCCTGGAGTGATTTCTCAGTTATCAGAGAACAATTGCCGATACTTTGTGAGCTCTCTGGTCTCAGTACTTTCTTTTTTCCTCGCCTGCGATAGGATATCTGTACTTGAACGAAATAATCCTCCCGATTTCTCTTTATTCCTCTTTCCTTCACAAATGAAACTCCAGCGAAACGATACTCGAAATTACGAAAGCGAGGAGATTTCATGCTCGACTGTATCGAGAATTCGAAACTGAACAATCGAATCTTCCATGAATTTGCATTTTAAGCTAAAAAGAACGTTCTCACAACGAAAGAGATAAAATGTGAGGAGAATTACGCTCAGTTATGACAATTTTTATCCAAGTTTGCAACGAGGTCAAAGATATGCTCCAACTGCGAAACGAATGTAACGTGTCTGGCAACGATTACACGGTGACCTAGACATCCTATTAAGCTGGATTAAAAGGCATTATCACAACAACGATTCAAATTAATTGCACAGTGCAACACTCGTTGTGCAATAAAAATTGAAAATTACGGTCGGATCTGCTTCTTCGAGACGATGAATTATCAGTGAGTCATTTCTTTAACGGGATCGCAAAAGCCGTAATTCGCCATTTAAGGAATTTAAGGAACAAGTTCCCAGGTGTACGACCCTTTAATTGCATATCATAACTTCTGCCGTAATTTGCATTTCCTTCAATTGACAATCTTTTTGTTACTTGCATTTTCCTCCAAAGGGCAGTATTCATTGAATTTAGTTGCATATAATATGAAATTAATCACCACTTTTTCATTAACCCCTTGAGGACTAAGAAAGTCTAAGAAAAAGTTTCATTATAGTTTTGTCGCCGCATGTATACACGGTTAAATTTGAAAAATTGAAATACAACCGTTCAAATACGATTAAGGAAATAGTAATTTGTAATTTCTATACATTGATAGTCTACCTTTCTAATAAAAAGTTAGCTTTGGATCCCCAAATAAATGATTACCTCTCAATTTTCAAAAACTTCTCCATCCGCAAAGGATTAATGTAAAACGCTTAAAATAGAAAACACCATTGTTATTTCTCCAAGTCACGCCCACAGTATTATTAAGCTTATTAGCAAATTCTTATTACATCAACGAATGATAATTTGTTACCAACGTGTTAGTTCCGCCGGAACGCCCTTCTTCCGACATCAAACAGTCCACAGTAGCAACAATGATAATTTAACATATGACTGTTTTCCTGACGATCTCTTTATTATCGCAACAATCTAAATTACTCCTCTGAAAGTTTATCTCTCCAGTCAACGATCGATCTGCGGTTATAGTAACAACGCGAGCGATAATTTGTCCCATTGCGATCAGCGCCGATAATCGATCGTCTCGGAGAAGACGGCAGTAAAGTGCAACTGTAAATGCAACGATCACGATTCACTGTTTATCAGTGTCTCAACATCTCCAATCGCGATTCGATTGCGAATATGATCGCGCGTGTTCTTATTAGCCGGATCGTCACGCCGTGGATACGGCTTATCGCGATCCTGTAATAAAATTAACGACTGCGCGAATTTACGTCCAACATCCCCCGACGTTCGAGCTAGTCGACTTTCGCCATTGTTGTCGAATCGACGACGTCACGTACACGACCCGACGGTATGCACGAACGATCTCCACTTTCTAATCCGCAGATTTCACGCGGCGATCTGATTTCCATTGATACTCCGATCCGTGGATAGTATTCGTTTTCGAAACACCATCGATGAATCGGAGAGAAGGAATGTCATTCTTTCTTCATACTATTTCCCTTTAACTATTACGGTTATTTTACTTAGGATGTATTATTTTAAGTGGGTGTTGAACAATCGATATTACGATATATCAAATAAACATTTCGGAAAATGTATCGGAGATGATCGGGGTTTGAGTTCAGAGGTTGCAATTGAGAGTAGAAATATTTTCGTCGATAGATATCATAGACTCATTATCAGTGATTCTTAAATCACCTTTGGTGCATAGAAGTATTGCATTGAGTCTTCTTATTTGAGATTTTTAATCTTTTGGCCACGGCAAGAGTAAATGCAGCAAGACAGCTTCGTATGGCGAGTTCTCCCGTGGATTATGGGACATATAAGCATTGTAATCGGATTTAACCCATTAAGGCCCAAAGTTGCGTTAACGCAACATTTCACTTCTAATTTTTTTCGGGGAATCGGATTAATTTAATTTATATTTTAATCTATGTCACAGTAAAAGAACATATCAAAGGCTTAATTTATGCAGTATAAGATACCACGTAAGTCCAAAGTTGCGTTAACGCAATATTATGTAACCCAAAAACTAGTTATAAATTTCTTTCTTCATTTCAATGCTTGGTCCTTAATGGGTTAAAGGGATGATAGTATCTACTTTATGGGAATAGCGAAAATGAAAGAATCTGTGTATTTTGTGATTAACGTCACAATTTTAATATCAAAGATATTTATTGATCTTCTATAATTCATCTTATTAATTAAAAAGTTATGGATACATGAATGGTATCTGTAACTTGTTCCAAACCGGCATGTGTGCGTGTCGAATGATAAAAGTAATGCAAGTCACGTTTTGCGCTATTATTAGAGCCGACATCCTTGTGCATCGATTTGCAAAAAAAAACGGCAAACGAGTACCTTCTTTGCTGGTTAAGAAGCTACTGTAGAGAAATGTTAATATCGACGTTCCGCGGGATGCGAATCAATAATACATGAACGTGTAAAAGAAATAACGGTGCTGGAACCAGTATCCGTCGTTCGGCGAATTTAAGTCAACTGGAAATAATATAGAGTATCGATATCTTCAAGTCGACGCACTATGTTTAACCCCTTGCCGTATCATTTCTTTTGTGACTGAAAGAAAAAAAAATGCAATATTGAATAGCATAGAATTAATTTTATATTCTCGTTACTCATTGATATTTTTAACTAAATTTTTGGAACACTTCAAAATTTACTATTCAATTTATCGCGTCACGAGTGTCATTCAAAATTAATAAATAATTCTCTCTAAATCATTATTTTATAGAGTGTCGCTCTTCTATTTACTTGTTCCCATTTTTCCACGGTACTTTAAAAACTCGAAAGAAAAATCCAGAATTCTGCAATACTCCTACAACACCGCGCCTATTAAATATGCACTAGCCACGACTTTGAAAGCACGATTCGATATCGATTAAATTCCATTCTTAAAGGTTACAACGACCTCCATCTTGAAGTTCTCGGTGTTTCACCCAGCGGGTCAATGTTGACCGCATAATAAGCCTCTCTCGAGCGAGCAATACTCCCTCGTGAAGTCTCAAGTATCTCAAAGTAAAGAAACTAAAAGTGTACGTACATTTTTGCACAAATTCGCAATAGAACAATATTGAGTATCATGCGACAAACTCAGCCAATCTGCATGCAACGTTAAAACACATTCATATACACAGGCAGACATGAAACAGACAACCATGCTGCACCCCCTCCAACATAAGCACGTTGCAGCCCTCAGCAGCGCCAATCGCGTGTGCACATATCATTGTTGACGTAGCAACGAGCACCTTCCAATCAGGACTCGAATCATTCCACATATTGTCATGTAAAATTAAATATCCTCCTTCTAAAAGGTACTGCGCCTTTTCGTAGTCACCCCTTCATCTCCTGTATAGAAACTTTTTCACGATACTACCAAAGAAGACACTCACCCTCCACCCCCAGCGTGGCAGGTCGACCCACTTGCCGAGTCGACGAAAGCCTCCCTCGTCTTTCTCTATCGATCACGTTCCTCTTGCCAAAAAAAAAATTCACACTACCCCTTTTTCCACCACTGAGTACGTCTTACGAGGAAACAAAAACAACTCGAGTTTCTACAACCACGTAGAGTACCTTGCCTCGTCACAATTTCAACTTCACTTTCGACGACGAACACTCTTCCACCTCCTATCCCAACCCTTCGGTTTTACGATAGGTCGGGGGTGGCACTGTCACGTGACGGACTGATCGACAAACCGACACAGTTTTTCGTGTTATCGCGTATCTCGCGGCAGATCAACCCCTGTGTTAAAGAGAATGGAAAAGTAGAGACGACGTGGATAGACGACGATGCAGCGAGTCGACACGGATCGGGAAACTCTCTGGAAAGAGCGCAGAAAATACGAAGCTGAGGAACGCGTGTTGCGGAAAGGAGGACGCACGCAAGCGCAGCCGGGCGTCGTCCTAACCTCGACTCGATATCGTCCTCGGCTTTTCGCTCGTTACGTCATTGACGTACGTGTTGCGTCATCGATACGCGTGTGCGCACGTGGCCGGGTGCATTGGCGTGATGTTTCTGACAGCGGGAAATTAGATGATATGGGAAATTTGAAAGTAAAGGGGAGTGTTATTCGTACCTGTGTCAAGCTAGTTGAATAATTAGTAGTAGCTGTAACGTGCGCGATCAAATGACCGGCTGCGGTAAGAGCAGGTGTAGATAAACTGCTGGTACGATTAATGTTGAGAATAGTAGACGTGGAAAATTAGATTGTCTTTAGATTATTGTACTTTTTCATTTTTCACTGGTAGCTTGGATTTTTTCGACTTCAATTGTTGTAGTTATTTTACCTGTGGCGGAATACTGTAAATGGATTTCACTCAGGCAATGATGTAATCCATAGTTGCCCACAGGTGATGGGGGAGGATTTGTACTGGGGCTCATTAATCATAAATCCGAGACTTTACTTGATTAACACGTTGAACGCCACTGATATTTCACTCGTTTTATCATTTCTACTGAAGCGATAGTTTTATTATTAAAATCCCATCTTTTGTACAGCAAAAATTTCAGAGATATAAATAGGTATATATTCAGCAGGATTTTATCTTTTGGATTCCAGTATTCAAATACTAAACGTATTTAAAAATTCGTAAATAAGAGGTTATATGAAATTTCATTGAATTCGTTAGGTCCCCGGTAACCCTCATGACCACCGAAATAGTCAAAATGACTCGTTTCTCATTTCTTCTAAAATTTTTTCAAATTTGTAGTAGAGCCACAGATTAAACATTTGTATGTCTTTTTTATAAAATTTAAATTACTGAATCTCCACCTTTCGATTCCTTGTTTTCCAAAGTGTTTATTTAACCTGTTTATATATACTTAACGTCGGTAGTTCCAGTGTTAAAAAAATCGTAGCCCTAATTTTTAATTGTGTCATTCTAGTCATGACAATTCGACATCTTTGAACTTCTAATACTTAATTACTAAAAAAGAAAGGTACTTATATCGAAGAACTTAGAATATGTAAGTATAAGAAGTACTTTAGAACATAATCTAAAGCGCGCGGTTGATTACATCGATTAGGATTAGAACGTTAAGATTGATCGCATCAGTCTTAGTTATTTATTGGCAGTGATTTAATTCTAAGCCGGATGGGACGAAGGGTTGGTAAGTTAAAGAGGAGGATGCAGTGATTCAAGTCGGTGCGTTACATAATTTATTACATCTACATCATCAGCGAGATATTTCGTGGGCGTAATCGATTAATCGTTGCTCGTGAGGCCACGAGTCATGGTCGAGGGTTGAAAGAAGGAAGGTATCGATGGAAACAGCTGGAAAATAAAAAAGAATGATCGATATACTATGCAATACGTGGTACGTTCTTAATATGAGTGTAGATAAAAGTAACAATACCCCGTTGCTATTTAAAAACGTAGAATGTTTTACTCTGCAGAAAAATACAACTGAGACAAATAGCTCGTACGTTCGTCGAACTTGCGAAAAATACTCACGTTAATGAAAGAGTACAGTAACCACAATGAATGAAGGAGTACAATAACGATCATCTTTTTAAATGCTGTGACAAATATAACGAGGCATGCAATACATAAAAGTTTGCCTCGATAACTGATATTCTATTTGTAGTTTCTGTGCGGAAAAAATAACCGTAGGTTGCATAACAGGCTTAATATAATTAAATGTTTTGCAATTTACAAATTCTTGGTATCTATTGAATTTTTTGCTATCGTACGGGAGAATAGATTGTCGACTTTCTCATGTCGTTTGAATTTTTAGAAAAATAAAAAAGAAAATGCCGGGGAGAGGTAGGTAATTTTTGCGAAATACGCCTTTGCCTTTGTCGCAAATAGCATTCTCCTTTCCGGGAATTTATTCAATCGCGTGGGCACGAGCACACAAGGAACGGAAGTCGCATTCATCAGTGCATATCTGGCGATATTCAGTTTCCACTTTGCGTGTGCTTGAAAACTATAATTAGATTCTCAATAGTAGACACCAATAACGAAGTCAGCAATATGGGACGAATTTCTGTGTCAGTAAGAGAAAATCCCGCAATAATACACTTCAAACCGAGAATATTTTAATTCGCAAAGAGGATATAACGAAAAATTGCAAGTTCACAAAATTACCTCACTCTGTTGGAAACTTCATTCACAGCTCTGTCATATTTATAAATTCTACCGAATATCATCGCTTCTACTGTAATTTCAAAGATTATGATACTTCGAAAAGTTCTTTTACCTAGCAGTTTTTGCAGGTTTGACAACGACATTCAATGATATAGATAAACTTGCGCCACTTGTTAGTCCAGAGAGATATATTTCTTTTTTGTGCAAACGAGTAACAGTGCACATAAGCGGGCTCAGTACCTTATCACTAGTCTGCACATTACACTTTAAAGTTGTGTCAAGTGATTACTATTGATAACAGTTCTCAGAACGCTTACATACCTGTATCTGAATATACAATCTTCCAACATACACGTCAAATGTCGCAAAGTGAATATATTAGTACGTAAAATGTCAACGGAGTTTCACCCCTTTAGTCAATTCTACAATTTCCATCGAATTTCACAGCATCACTAACGATCCTCCCCTATTTAACGCCTTAACAATCAAAACATTCACAACCACCCATAGAAATCTATTTAAACCAAAGAAACAATGAACAATTCACCCCGTCTAAAACTTCGCACGATTCAAAGAACTCGCGGTGCGCAAGAATAAGAGGGTTGATTTTCGAATCAACCCTTACCGCGAGAAAGCAGAGCCCTCGTCGTTCTCCACGAGATTTTCCGCAAGTCTCTTCGGTACCGCCGATAAAATCGCAGCCCTTCCGGAATTACCAACCCCTTCGAACGGAACCGTAGGGGAAGAGCGAAACCACGAAAGAACGGAGAGGAGGCTGATATATTTGGAGGGGTGAGTTCGATGACTTCACCTGCGCGAGGGGAATGCCACGTCGGCGCATAAACCACCCTTTTGAGCTTCGAAAGCTCACCACAGGATGGCGACGCTTCTTGAGGAAACGAGCGTTCGACCCCTACGAAAGCCAAGGGCGAATCGGCCAATCGGGGAAGGAGCGAGTCCGTAGTTTCTGCAATTCGGCGAGTAGACCGCCATTTTCTACCGGCCCTCTTGGTTCCCGATTGCTCACCGATGACGATTGATGATCTTACTATTGATATAGTCCCCTTCTCGTGATATAATTAATTGAGTCGAACCGTTCGACGAACGGATGCGAATCGAGGAATGCCAATGAAGGTGCGAACTTGACTTTTTTGTCTGGCGGAATGCAACGAGATCGATAAGCGAAACGGAGTAGCTAGCGAGCTCTTGCAGAGAGTCATCCGTTGGATGATTGATTAATCGTACTTAGTTTAACGATGCGGTTGATCGCGCGGTAGCACAGTTGCGCGTGAAATGGGAAATATCTCCTTTTTGTATACATCGATGATACAACGTTGCGATATTAATTGATTTATAATGTCGTACCTTGATCAAAAGAATTATTGGTATTTAATCTAGGATTTTAGAGATTTAAGATTATAAGTCTCGATGTTATGTACTTGCATGCTCGAAGAATATCTATCGGAAGGAACAAGTTGTCTAATCGAAAGTAACCTAGATCGATGACTGAAGTAGTTTAAACCGCGATACAGCCGATGGAAAATTGTCTCGTAATACGATGAGTATAAATTACATCTTCCGAAGTACGATTAGTAATTTCCATTCCGTGCTGTATCGTCTGTCATTCTCGATCGAGGTTTTATGTAACGTTAAATTATCTAATAAAATCGTTCCATCTCGGTACGCGTGCATTCAAACACGTAGAACGACATGCATACGTTGCCTCTGAAAAGAGCCGTAACTCCAATTACGCTTTTTTTCTTTTGCCTCTTTTTTTTTGTTTGTCCGTCTGCAGTTATGTAAATCTTCTCTTGCGACTTCCAAAGCGCCAACCAGTAATTTGCACGTTGCAATATTTATCCGTAATTGAGGAAATGTAAATGGCGTATTCGCTTGAAAGAAAGCAACGGGACGGCTCGCGAAACTGAAGTGCACCGCGGATTTTCTGAGCGAAAACGCGAAAAGAATAGAAGGAAATTATTGCATTCGATGGTCCTGCTGAAGAGAGTCTGCCCGAAGAACAAAGGCGAAGGAGCAAGGTATAAAACAGAACGATTGAAAAGGGTACGAAGAATATGGAGGAAGGTTTACGGGAATTATCAAGAGACTCGGAACTCTGTCTATTAATAATGGAAGATCGAACATCAAATGCGATATCTTCGGATTCAGAGCGACTCTTCGAGTAATATATATCGATTACATGGATCGTGGTTTGTTAGAAGAACCGCAATCAGTGCCACGGCCTTATAAATACATTCCACCATCCGCGATAGATAAAATAAGTCATCGATGTGATTCCAGTGGTCGAATGCAATCAAGTTTCAATGTTACACCCATGGCTTTGCGACTATTTAAAGAACACATCCACACACAATAAATTCAGCTATTGACTGGATACGCAAAGAAGTCACTCGTTGTGAAGTACGGAGAAAGAGGAGACTGTTCTTGCATCGCTTAATTCCTATCGCATCGTCCCTTGAAACCTGAGCTCGGCAAATGATATTTGAAAATTAAACGCTTAATTAATCGTTAAATGCTTTTATGCCCAGTCACGCATTGGAATCGAAAGTGCGTGCCAACCACGAATGACTCTCACCAATCAGACGAATCAGAGCAAACCACTTACCAAGTAACTCCTTCCTAAATTCCCACTGTACATCTCTCCTACTTTCCTCCATACACAAAAGTCTCTTTGCAAATTCAGAACTTCATCTAAAATTTCTCGATCCTCAAATCCAATACTCAAAGAATTCCTCAAAGCAACATATCACCTTTATCAATTCCTCTAAAATTTCTCAAATTTCTCAAATATCCCTCCCTCCTATCACCGTCTACAAATACCATATCTCTGACCAAACCAAAAAAATTCCCCCTACCCAAACTCGCATCAAATCAAAACCGATTTCAACCTCCAATACCAAAACCGACCCATGGCTCTCGTGAAAGCGCAACCCTACGAAGACCGTATTGCTAAAAAAATTTCCTTCTTCTCCTGAATTACGAACGCATAAGGAGCACACGCACTCGACCATACGTGGCACATGCGATCCTGTTTCCACGTCGGTTGCCAGCTACGACGGCGTCTGCGTGGCGACAGCTGGGCGTGCCATCTTGCACGTCTGCGTCCGGCTGCCCATGGTATCAGGCTAACATGAAGCGATGTAAGTCGGCCTGGACGAGAGAAGAAGAGACCGGTGCAACGTACCGAACGAGGAGAAACATCGAAAGGGAACGCGAAACCCAGGCTGAGAGAGGGTAAGGGCACCCTACTCGGGTGACTTCACCGGCCGAGGGAAGGAAAGAGGAATCGACGAAGGAAGGTACGGAGCAGGAGGTATTTCCATGCGTTGAGAGCCACACGGACCCGTTTCAGGTTGCGCCGCGGGTACGTGAAGAAATGAAGGGGTGGGAATCCCATCGGGGCGACTTGCCACCACGCGGACACCTCGGACCACCAAACCGGTGCTGCCGCGACCGCTGTCAGGAGAGAGTCACTCACGCTCTCTCTGCCGTGGATGGAAGAAACGAGGAGAGGGTCCGTATTCGAGCAAGGCGACAGAAACGGCAAGAAGTGGTCGATGGGAGCGTGCGAACCAAGGGCTAACGTGGGATCGGCCACTTCCTGCTAACAACGTTGAATTTCTGTATGCTGAGGATTTGGAAGTGTATGAATTCTTTGAATGTACCGAGCGATAGGTGTAAGTTGAAGGATAGAATTAGGATTGTTGATTTATGAAGTTATTTTATTGGAAAGTAGAGATTTGGATCATTGAGTATGGAATTATTGGAAGGGGGTGAGAGTGAGATTACTTTGTTGTTGCGGTCTCCTTTAGCTGGGGTAATTGTACAGGGCTTGGGTGGTAATTAAACAATTTCTAGGTTGATGACTTTATCTGATTTGATGAGAGCAATTAAATACACTTATTAGTAGAGCTTTAATGAACAAATAACATTGAATTTGTGAATATTCATTTGGATGGAAGAAGAAGGTTTGTAAGCGAAGGCAGTGGAGTAAGAATGCTAGTTAGATGCGAGGAAAACTCGTTAGCTCCGCTCGAAGAATTAATTTAATCGTTTACACCGAGTAGAATCTAATTGTTCAAGCACACGAACCAAGTTAGATTAGCGCTTTAATAGTAATTACGCTTCGCACATCGACAAGGATGAGGTAAAATTTTTCGCAGGAATACCAGTCTATCGAAACCTCGTTGATTTTTACATTCGCGGTTGAAACCTCTTCAACTTGAGTGGAAGAACGGTCGAAGTAGCGAAACTGAAGCGCTGGAGGCTGCAGAAAAGAGCAGAAAATTAGTATTGCAAGTTGCAGAAGATTTGTGAAAAACAACGGGCTTGTTTTCTGGATTGAGGGAAAGTTGCAATTTTATCAAACGACGAGGTGGTGTCAGTGACCCTGCGGTCGAGGCTGCTGCAGCAGGAAAACGTAAAACCGCTGCGCGAGTAGATATCGATTTGTCTGTGTTCGGTAGGAAAAAAAAGTTGGCCGGGCTTCTAACGTTTGCCGCCGATATTGCCCGCAGTCCATGCTGACGTACCATTTACTCACCTCGACGACCTCCTCTTGGTTCACCTCTTCTCGTTTTACCTCCTCTCGTGGTGCTCATTTCTCCTCATCGATGCTTTCGTCACTGATTTCTCTTTAGCGTTCGATTTTTCTCGATTTTCGTCTCATTCTCGTGTCAACAAGTAATATGCAAGGGTTATGAAATAACTTGTCACAGAATACAATTGTTTATGAGCTGTGGCAATTGTGCTTTGATAATTAATGGGAAGTAGAAGACAGTCGTCGTTTTCACGCGGCTGGTACCAAAATGGCAGATAGGAAACGACGATGGGAAACTGATTTAGTAGGATTATTTATTTTGTAACAATAGGGGTGGTGAGAACTTTAAAACGATTATTTATTGTAACGATGTGGAGACTGTTGAAATGTTGTATTAGGCTAGTCGTAAGTGGCCTCGATTTTTTATGTGTTTTTGGTGATGTGAGCATAGTTTCTGCATTGAGTTTAGACAATATTTTTAGTAAATATTACTTAACATTTGAATGGATGTAGGTACGAGAGTTTGGAAGAAACTGAAGTGTTTATAGGTTGCGAAATTTCATATAATTGATTTGAGATTTTACCCGTTCCTTTCTGCAAATTGTGTAGGGTGTAATTAATTACTGATAGAACCTAGGCACAGCGACAGGTGCGACATATTTAATTAAGTTGCGTCAGTTTAATACAAAGTTTCTGGTGCAGAAAGACTTAAGATCCATCAACGATGGTTCTTCATTCGCACGAAATATTTCCACTTGTTAACAAACATTGCAATTTGTATGCACGAATAATTCATCAGGAGGCATCTGTCGAGTATGTGAAAGAAACTTTTAGAAACTTTGCCAACGATAAAATCCAGAAAACCGATTTCACCGCACGGAGGTGTCATAACCATAAAACCAAACTTCACTCTTTGGTCCACCCATCGAAAGACGATCGTATTACGGCACCGTATTCACGTCACTATCCTGAAATTCTCCTGAAGTCTGTGAATCGTCCAAAAAAATGACCTTTCTCAAGTATCTGCTACTTGTACAAAATCGAAAATGCCCCTCTATCCGATAAAGTATTGAAAAAAACTGATAAAACGAAAATTGCAATTCGGTCACAGGTGTTTTCCGAGAGAAATTGCCAATGCGTTACATGAATATTCGTGAATCGCAATTTTACTTCAACGTAGAAATTACAAATAGAAATCGATTTGCAAATTGAGTTTACATATGGAAATATCTCCCTGATTAATTTCACCGTGACAAAATACCGAAACGTCTCTCGCCACATTTTTGAGCATCATTTCCACATATTACCGAAATTTCATACGAACAAAACACGATTCAGGTGCCAATAATTATCTACAAACTTTCTCAAAAATCCGAAAATACCAATCTACAAATACTCTACTTATTCATCAATCAACATCTAAATGTTATCCGTCAAACAAAAACTAAATATTTAAAATTCATCCACACCTCTCCCTCAAACTTCTTACAAAATTTGATCCCACATTCGATCTCCTACATCGTCCCAATTTCAATTACACCATTGACAAATCATCTACAACATTTCTACGTCAGTTGAAGAAGAGCGTGTCGTTCATAATTTTGCCATTGGATGACGCATTTGTTTAAGATGTGAGTAATTCAATTGTTTGAACATTTGGCTTCGATGCTTTATGGTTGACTTAGTATTAGAACTATTATCTACTTTGAGATTGAAAAAATTAACAATGAAGAATTAGAAGATAACGACCTGAAAAATCTAAGCTGCGTGTTCACCGAGTGGAAACGTGAAAATGGAATCAGGATACTTGGTTGGCTTTTTCAGTTGTCTGACACTAATCCTATGGAAAATGTGTGGGCAAAAATGAAGATTAATCTTAAGGAAAAACGAGTGTTCAATGTCAAGCAGCTAACACTTCACATTCGCCGAATATGACGATCTCTACCTGAAGCAATGGTGGACAATTTTTCCAAAAGCATCCCCAAACGGTACCAGGCCATAATTGACCCTGACAGCGATTAAACAATGTTTCAAGTAAATGCATTATAGTACAATGATTATGTTTCCATCTTATACGTTTATATAGAAAGAATTCTCTTTTTTAAAAAAAATATTATCGACACGCTCCTGTGGAACAAAGTGTAAATCCTCCGTCTCTCTATCAAGTCCCAACATTCACGATCTTCTCCCATAAAATCCAGTGATCAAGTTTCATCCACAAAGGAATCATCCAAAAGTCAACCGCGCAACGTACCTCCGCAAAGTGGTACCGAAAAGAGGTCCAAAAAGTGCCGCGTCCGAAAGTGAAAACGTATTTGGAATTAGTCGACCGAATGCCCGTACGTGGGCACACGCGTATCCCATAAATCACGGAGGGCCGAGGGCCGAGGTTGCGAGTTGTGGGCGTCCGGTGCGTTCAGGATGGAGGAAGGGTTCTCGAAAGGGCCCCGCGGTTGGAGTGGGACGACGTGTGGGACGGCACCGTCGTACCTGCGAAGGTGGTACGGGGGCCAACAGTTAGCGCCAGACAGTCAAAAACTCGCCGAACCGGCTGCCACTGCGAGCTCCTCTATTTTCCTTCCTTCTTTCTCTTTTATCTTGTTCCTTTTTCACCGCGCCGCCCGCTTCTACATCCGCCGCTCATTCATTTTAGCCTACTACCACAGTACGTCCCGTTTCTTGCAAGAACGTGCGATAGCTTGGGTTCTTTGCTTCTCGAATTAAACCTGTGTAAGGTGCATGCTGTTCGTCGAGGCTTGAATGTCGAAGAGGGTTGAGGATTCATTGTTCGAATGTTGAGAACGAATTTGGAGACATTGGCTTTTAGAATTTTTTAGGCGATGTATAATTGGAGATTTTTAAGAATTGTAGCTGGAGCTTTGAGTAGATTTTTGAGGTACATTTACAGTAGAGGGAAGAGTAAATTGAATTTGTTTTATGATCTTTGTGATTGGAAGTTTGGAACAAGGTGGGTAATGATAATATGACGACGGTAGGGAACACTGAGGATTTTGAAGTTTGACGAGAGGATGGAATTAAAATTGTTACTATCTTATTAACACTAGATCTATGGACGCTAAAACTGGTACATTTAAATATATTAAACGAGCGCTTTAAATAAAATTGATGAAGGGGTAAAAAATATAACCAATAAAGTAATTTGTATATTCTAACATACACGTGAAATTTTTGATGTGCTTCTGCTCTAACAGTTTGGAAAAAATTTTTTAAAAAGTGTGAACCCGTCAATTTGACGGCTGCTGTAGATCTAGTTTTAACACGATGAACGCCACCGGTATTACGCTAGTTTCATCATTGATACTTAAGTCAAATCTTTTCTATTAAATTCAAAGCTTTATTAAATAAAAACTATAACACTAGGTTTACGGAAGCCGTCAAATCGACGGATTTCTACCTTTTTAGAAACGCCTTCAAAACTTATAGAGACGTGGTGCAGTAGATATTTTACATGAATACTTAAGTAGAATATACAAATTACTTAACAAACCATCTTCTTTTACGCCTGATTCCTCTATATCCAAAGTTCACGTCCGTAAATATAGTATCAAAGGTAGATATTCGGCAGACTTTTATATTTTTAACGCTAATATTTAATTATTCAGTTTGTCCGAAAATTCATAAATATTGTATTTTGAAAGTATCATAAAATTTCATTGAATTCAATAGTGCCGGTCACCGATGACCTCCACGGCAGTCAACATGCTAAACTTGATGAATCGATGATGTCTCTCAATTTTTCTGTCTATTGATAGATAAATTTATGCAATTGATATTTCTCGTAACAGGATAGGGATTGTCTCCTACCAAAAACCGTATTTTACATGTATCAATTTCAATCAGTCACACCACCAATAATTGTTAATCCAACCCAAAATCATCGCTTTATTTGCCAATGAAGGTAGAAAAATATAAGTATCGTCGACAATAAATATCAATCGTCCGGCATTAACAAGCTGGAACGTTTCGACTGTATCCGCGAAGGCGACAAAAGAGACGAGGGAAGAAGGAGAATAAAAAAAAAGAGAGAAACAGAGAGGGTGGCAAGAAGGCAGAGCGACAGGAAGAGCTAGGCCGCCTTTCCTCCCATGATTCCCTCGAATTTGCATGCGAGCCGCCTTGGACCGGTCGAGATATCGATTCGCAGGTGGCTGCCCAGGGGGATTGCTTACAATACGATTTATTACGGGGGACCACCTGCTCGCAGAAATCTCAATCGTGCCGACTCGATGCCGCCATAGACGGGAATGATGGAAGCGTTTCCTCCTCGCTTCCCACGGATCTTCATTAAGATCTTTCTCAGCCGCGTCTTCCAGAGTGCAGTTCCTCGAATGTATCGCGAATTTGCACTTTCTCAGTCTTTGTTCCGTCTCAGAGCCACGAAGAGTTTTTATTTACATGTCTCTAAATCTCTGTTCAAAGAAACCTCTTTACTTTACCGAAAACAGTAGAATCACAAAAATTACTGTCTAAAATTCATCTAAATATCATATTATTGAAATTAAGAGAAAATGAAGAAGACACATTGAGGTCAGATACTCCATAAACAGATTTTGAATTTTTGCACTTTTGTTTAAGTGATAATTAGGAATGTATTGTATCGGTTCTAATTTTGAAAAGTCGATGGAGTAGATAGAGTAAGATTATTTCAATGTGTGACAAGGCTGGAATTATATTTGTCTGCTTTTCGAAAGAAGAAATAGCAGGGAAAAGGTCGGGAAATGACTGAGATAAGAATAGATCGAGTACGTAGCAATGGACGAGCCGAAATTAAAAGCGCGTTGAGTAATAGTCCGCTCCCTCGAGTCGCTTCGATTCGATCCTACGCGCCGTCGTTCCACTTGTTGATATTAAGGTACGTACACACTCGAAGAGAGCTCATCCTCTTCGAAAAGCTAATTCACTATTTTGAAGATAACAAAATCGATTTTCTACGAATGTCAGATCCTACATTCCATTAAACTTGATCGAATCATTTGCTTGATAGTCCTACAACCATAAATATGCATTAACTCTCCATACGCCTTCGTGACTGTAAAACAGCACAACATAAATGTTTCCTCCACTTAGAAATCATTATTTTCATCTTTATCCTCTATAATAACCGTTGAAAGTTTCAAAGTTTCTTTGCAATTAATTGCTTGCAAAAGTCAAGATAAACGTATTATTTTAAATCATACTTTTCATATTTGTGGGTATATTATAAAGTAACTTATTTTAGGGCGGACAATAAGTTCAAACTGTTGAAGGTTAATTAACAAATCATTTTGAAGTTGAAATCTATTGGAACCTTAATTGAATGAAATTCTAATAGAAAACTATAAATACTACTTCATCGGTTAATCTCATCACTTCGATCGTAGGCTGCAATTTTAATCTTTTATTGTAATAAAAAGTCTCAAAAAAGGTCCTCATCACCGTAAACGCGTTATCATCAATCAAACTCCTGCAGATTCTCGTGCATCTTGCAATTTGTTCGCAATATCGAGAACAATAGCGTTTTGAGGGATCAGTCCAGGTATTATCTATCACACTGGCTAATTATGCCCCTGCTTGGCAGAGACGAAACGACGAGGTCACGTTCGTGATCTATAATTTCTCGATAATTACTCCATTATTATCTGTCAATTCACGACTCCCACGATGTGCATACTCGTTCGCCTACGAGCTCGCTTCTCCTTCTGACGTTGCAGTTAATTACCGGTAAACGCATCGTCGGGTTTACAGAGCCATGACTTAGATGATCGCACCTTGCTGAGAGAAATTGATTTGCACCGGTGGGCGACAATCCGCGACGTGCCAATTTAATCATCGTTGCGGTGTAAATCGAAGAGTGGCCATAAATTAATTGGGAGAACCCTTATCAAACACGAGAACGAGCATACTATATTAACGTTGCTTCTAACACGAATAAATTCTAGCAATGTTGAGTCGTTCTAATCGTCCGTGACCTAAGAAATTAATAAGATCTTAACACTAGATCTACGGCAACTGTCAAATTGACCGGTTCCTGACTTTTTAAAAATGTTTCAGAAATTTATAGAGAAGCAGTACAGTGGATATTTCGCGCTTATCTTATAAAACACAAATTACTTGAGAGACTGTATATTTTGCTGCTTGATCCATCTTTTTTCAAACTACATATTTAACATATTTAACAGTAGAACTACAAAGGTAGTGAAAATAACTCGTTCCCCATTTTTTCTAAAAACTTTTTAAACTTATAGGAGAGCCATAAAGTAGATATTGCACATCCACGTTGTAAAATATAAGTTACTGAACTGTTCTTTCGACTTTTTGATTTCACATTTTTCAAAGTATCTATGTAACTTATTAAAATGTTATATATTTAATGTCGTTAGTTCTAGTGTTAAATGTACCAGATTTAGTGGCCGTAAATGTAGTGTTAATTGCGAGACATTCTTATTATTGTCATAAATTACTTACGCATAAAGTTAATGAAAAGAAATTTCAATATTGCTGATACCGTCTACGCTAAAATGGTAACATAATTTATTATTGTACCGTTAAAAATGAAGCAAACGATGGAAACTACGCTTGTAATCTGGAAATATGACATGGCACTGGACGTGGATTTCCGTCGAAGAATCGTGTCAACCGATAATGAAATGTTGTGCACATTGAAATATTGCTTTAGAATGCAAATATTATAGACCCTTCCCCCTCCTGGTAACTTCGTACCACGACATACAAGCACCACCCTGGCATTTTTGTGCCGTCTTGTAAACGGTTACAAAAATGTCTATATCAAAAATTAATTCAACCAAAATACTAGAGAAATTTAATTCTAACTTTTACATTTTAACTTTTATCGTCAAAGTGGTAAGAATTAAAATATCCCTCTTGCCGTAACATCATTCGTAAAGTTATACTAGATGCGTACCTATATTGCTGTGCCAAAGTCGATAAAATACAAAGGGTAAAAGTGAGAATAAATTAGATGTTAAGACGAGCATAAATAATATATGTAAAAATCCTTACGTCCATGAATTTTCGCGCAATAGATAATATGCCGTGCAAATATCCATACCGTGGTAATTCACGATACATAGAAGGCGGGAAAGTTTGCAACAAATCGTTGCATATATTTTTCGGTTAACGCTTTACGTTCGTTAACAACGTACGTCGAACGATTGGCCAGATAAGGTTTTCAATGCCGGGACGGCCAGTCGATGAATCGATTTTCATTCGAGAACCATTGGACGTACCAACGGCGTAGCATGCAATGCAGTTTAATAATTCATTGTTTAAGCAAGTGCTCGAGACACGACTTCATAACGATGGACAGGGAAACGATGGTCTAAATTATTTCTATGGTTTTAAGAGAGACTCCCTTCGGGAATATAACTTGCACGCATAATTCAACGGGAAGATCTACCCGATGTAACTGCAGTTTACTCTGCGTGACTGTAGCTGCAAATCACTCCGTGTCGTGAATTATCTTTCACGGAATTTATTATGACTCGGCTTACAAATATCGTTGATATAATTAACAACTGTAATTGCAGGTCGAAGTTTCTCGTGAGATTTATTTACCGATCCCTTCGCGTCGTGTGAAACATACGATGAACAGTTTACATTATTATTATAATCTCTCTCTACACTTTTACATACAATTTAATAAACTGCTTTTCTCAATGCAAATTACTACCAAGCAAGTCAAAATGACTAGTTCCCAATTTTTTCCAAAAGCTCACCGAGTTTATAGGACAGTCATAGTGCCGAAATTTGACGTTGATCTTATAAAACTCAAATTACCAACTCGATCATCTTCTCCACCTTTTGATTTCTCTTTTTTAAAGTACTTATTTAACATATTGAACTATAACAAATTTAAGGCTGGTAGATCTTAACCCGGCGTGTGTATACTGGGTCTTTTAAGGAACAGTCAAAATTTGTATTTCAAATTTCTTTCTAACATTTTTCAACATTCTGCATTTTTAAAAATAACAGTTTTAAATTCCTGACTTTAGCAACTACTGGGCCACATAGTAGACACTCCAATAAGTATCTCAGAATTTTTGCAGATTTTTCTGAAGTCGAGAAAACCTTGTAAACCCGACTGTTCCCTCAAAGGCCCAGTGTATACACCGTGCCCTTAAAAATTGAGTATACACACGCCGGGTTAATTGCATTGCATGTGCACAATTACTAAAACTCTAAGTAAGCATTTGGAAAGACTATGTTATACAACTGATAAAACAGTATGTCGATAAGAACAGATAAGAGATCAATTTCTCTCATCTACCTTACTGTATCTACATCTTCAAATCCATTCTGATAACAAACATGCCAAAAAACATGGTCCATCTCCACCATACATAGTTTCTCCACAAACTACACCTTCTTACACGACTTTCAATGCATAAACTTAGAATGAAAACGCTAAAGCAACATTCCAATAGTATCATGCAGTATCCCAACTTTTCATACGTTCCATCCAGCCTCATTATCTCGCCCAGATAGACAATTTTGCGCTAATAGGCGCAAACAAAAGAGCTTCCCGCGGATACATAAATTCTCCTTTGAAATTCCCCCGGAACTAACGACACGCAGGATCGACTAGTTTTCTCGAGCGTTGCGTGCTCGCGAGACTAAATCATAAAGATCTAACGCGCGAACGATGCGCTTGTTTCTAAAACAGAAACGAGCGTTCGTTTTCCCTCGCCTTATACGAAAGTGCACAATGCACACGCGGTACGTGTGTTCCCGCGCTATCAGCGAATCCCCCCTCGTTCGTTGCACACCGTTGAAATTATGCGCTCGATCACAGAAATATGGGGATTCAGCGGACTTTGGCGGATCGATAAATCAGGCCCATATAAGCACGATGCACGTGGGCATTGCGGCCGCGCGAATGGGCCCTCTCGGCATACCGTGCGTGATTGTACACGAGAGAGACTTTCTCGTTCAATTGCAATCATCCTTTATTTCCACACTGTAGAGACGATGTACGCGAGATTGTTTTTGCGTTAACAAACGTGATAGTTTAGTTTGCAAGGGCAATGGAAACGGAAGATGTTAAGAGGATGAAGAAAAGGGAATAGATTGAGGAGGGTGCGCAAAGGGCGGGGCGATGGAAAATTCTGAATGGTGATTCTTCCTGTGTTAATCTGACGCTGGTGAAGTGTTTTGATGTTTGGAGATTAGTGTAATATTAGTGATTATGGGTGATTGCATGAGAGGAACGTTTGGATTTGGTTTTAGTATGGCTTTGTCAGAAAATATTATTCAAAAAATATTATTGTTGTCAGAAAATTGTATTCCGGAATAGAAATATCATAGTAACTAAGCTATTCCAGTTTTAGACATGTATTGAATTGAATTTTGAGACATGGAGATGAATTAGTGAATGAAATGTTGCAGCAGATAGATGGCAAAGGTCAAAAGGCAAAAAAGTGATCAAGTCATCGTTATTTTTATTCACGCTTTCTTACAAACTGCTTAGAAATTCCAACAAGTGCATATAAAGGCTAAACACCCCAAAGAATCGCCGTAAAATATACATCAAACGTAACACGCTACATCCTGATCGCAACAGCCGTAACGAGATAGAAGCGTGATTTTTATCAGTAAGCTAAACACCCAAGGTACAAAATTGTAGCCGCTAATAATCCGTTATTTACAAGGCAGCGTAATTTAACACCTACACGTGTAATTATCATTATCTCCTGCATCGTACACCGGCAGGCAACAAAAGCGCGAACGCAAACAAATCCAGCCTCCTGCATATTATAATCATACATCACGGATGATTAATACATCTACCTGCAGGGTTTATAAAACGTACGATCCTAGATGCAAAAAGTTTTCATCATAAATCCTGTTATCCATAATTGCAACTTTTCTCTCTGCATCCACCTATATTTACACATTCATTTATCCATTTCTCACTTTTCCTCTCTTCTTTCCCTCAACATTCTTCCTCTTCCTTTTTCACTATATCTATCCATCTAAATCTAAATCTATCTTTCTACCTGTCCATCCATACACCTATTTATCTCCCTCTCTTTTTTAATCCACTCATCCATCTCTTCGTACCTCGAAAAATTATGCGCTCGATCAGAGAAACCCGGCATTCAAAGGCTTTCGGCCGATCGATAAATCAGAGTTCCATATGCGGCACGCATGTGGGTAACGTTAACGCGCGGAACCTATGGGCCTTTCCTACGCACGCACGTATTTACGCACTTATGTACGCACCAACGCAGAAACGTTCGCACGCTCGGTTGCGCCAAGATACGCGGCGCTAAGTCGTTCGCAACACGAGTATTTACGTTCCTGCGAGCGCCGTTTAACGGGATTTAGCGGCAAACGGTGAACCCTCGCGAAATAAATCTCAGTTATTTCGGTCCTACATCGCCGCTGCCCCTACATATTCCTCGCGTTCTGCTTTCGGTAACCGGCGTAAATTCCCTCGTTAACCCCATATAACGATCCGCCTGTTATCGCTGCTGATTAGTACGACCCTGGTCTTCCGATTGAGCCTGAAAAGCGAAGGAACGGTGGAACTGTTATGCCCAATTATGAGAATTCTAATTGTACGAGAAACTTGGAGATTTATGACTCGGTGATTGGGGAAATTGTGATATTTTATTGTAATGAAATTCACCTCATGGACACAACTCGGTGGTAATATATCGTTTGAAATTTATTAAGTAATGTAGACATTTATGGAATATTTCAAGTTTGTTGGACGTGGCTGCTAATACTAGAACAACCGGCATTAACCCTTTGAGTGCTATGAACGCATATATGCGTCCTGCGAAAGCCATCGATGGAGACTATGGACGCAAATACGCGCCCGGCGGAGGCAATTGTTTCTGTGGTATATGCATACTATGCGGAAAAGTATTCAGTCTCTCCGGAGCGCATTGGCAGAAATTCGTCCGCACGCAAAGGGTTAATACTTGGCAATATTATACCAATATTTTAATTCCTTGGCTACTGATAGCGCCTATAGGCGCTCGACACAGTTTGGTTTTCTGACACTGATAACGCCTATAGGCGCTCAACGCTATTTAACTTTTGAACACGGAGAACACTTTTAAATTTGTAATATCTATGATAACTCGGTTCAGAGAAATGAATAATATTGTTTTAATGTAGTGAAATTCAATTTTTTTATTATTGAAATATGTTTTCGCAAAAATACTAGTACATCGTGACTCAACTCTTGCCGCATGATACGGCCAGTGCGTCTCAAAGTCGTCCGTAGTCAAAGGGTTAAATAAGTAGTTGCAAGAAAGAGAAATTAATAGGTTGAAGAGGTGATCCATTCAGTAATCTGTATTTTATAAGATCAACATAGAATATATCCTCTATGATTTTCCCATAAACTTGAAGAACCTTTAATTGAGAACAAGTCATTTTGACTTGTTTGGTAGATCTAGTATTAAAGAACAATCCAATTGAAGATATATGTTATTTGTATATTTAACAGTGTTAAATTTGTTACAAATGTGTACAAATCCTTAGTCTACAATTGAGTTCGACGATCTTAGAAGTTTTTCTATTCACCATGCCGCAAAAGTGACCGGGTATTATCAGGTAAATAGTTCATTTGCTATCGACATGCAAATAGATGCTTTTACAGAATGTCTAAGGACGAACGGAGCTTTAGAACGCGTCGATCACTAATTCTTACCGATAACGTTACGCGGTTGATTAACGACACACCCCCTCTTGGTTACCGTCCGCAAAAAAAATGTGTGCGATTGGAGAATAAGGGAAAAAAGGCGCGCGAACACGGCGGAACGGTAAAGTGGAAACGGTGAAAGAGAAGTACCTTAGCAGTGGTAAAGCAGGCAATTCAGGTGGAAGAAGGTAAGGTAATTCTGCACGTATGCTCCCGCGCGGCGAGCCAAATTGCTCAGTTTACCGGCGAGCATGCTTGGAATCCTCGATGAATCTCTTTTCCCTCTCGAAACGCAAAGCTAGAGAGTAAGATTTTACTCTCTCGCTGGCGCACCTTATCGTTATCGTAGTTCCAACGACTTTTCCGCCCGAAACCGATAGTTTCTCAGTTTTCTCGCATTCTATGGCTCTGTTTACCGTCGTAAGAACCTCAACTTGAACAGTCGATCCTGGGAGAAATTACTCCTTTTGAACGAAGATTCACCAATGGGGACGATTTGATGTGGTTCATGGTATACCAATCGACTGTATGCAACTGTCTTTGAAGTTGAAGATCTGTCGTAATTCTTTTGAGATGATGTATGCCACTTCCTTATAAAATTCTGATGAAAAACTTGCGAGGGACTTCTCATTAGAAAATATCCATATCGGGCGACTGAATCAATTTGAATAACTCGTATTGTTTGAATATTCCTAAGTTTCTTGCGGTTTCGAATTAACATAGAATGAAGGAGATTGTTAGGATAGAAGAACTGACTGTACTTGGGTCGTGGGGAGAATAAGAAAGAAGTATTCATAGATCAGTTAAAACAATATTTATTAATTTCATTGTTGTAACCGTCATAAATCAGTCACAATTCACTTTTAACCCATTCACTGCCGGAAAAACTAAGCATATATTACTTTGCGTGTTAAAATGTGAGAAAACGGCAGAAAGGCTGTGAAATATTAGTATAATGAATCAAAAATATGATATCGTCATTTATAAAGATACGAAGAGCATTTTTGTTCCAAAATTACTATACACACTCGATGATTATTGCTAATTTATTAATTCCAACTTATAGCGCAAGCACGAGATAACTCGTACCTAGTTGGCAGTGAATGGGTGAACCTAAGAAGTATGTAGCGACGGTGGAACATCCTGGACAATCATATAAAAATATCCACCAGTGAGAGGATCCAGGTATCGCCTCTAGTTTCCTTGATGATACCACAGCAATGGTACCATCCATGCAATTCTAGAAAGATAGATAAAGAGAAACTCCACACAATCTGTGAAAATTTCCAAATCCCAAGCCGACAATCAGCAAAAGATATCGTTTCCCAGTGAATTTATCTAGATATTCACTCGCAATTCTACCACCATCGTACTCACGTTCGCCACCTCGCAATGGCACGGTTGTTTGAAAACGTTCTCGAAATTTGCAAGCATCGAGAAGCAGCGATCGTTCGTTATTCCACCTTGCCGAGAGTCGCGGTAATTAAGAGCTTTCCTCGGCGCGGAAGGTTAACGAGCTGCTAACGAGCATCCACGTACAAGGCGATTATCATAATCAATGGCGTACAGAGGACCTCGATTCTCCCTTTCGCAGGTTTAAGGGGATGAACAACGGTCATCGGACAGTTTCGAGTGAATCTGAAATGTCGCGTGAAGATCAGCGAAGCCGGTTTTCCCGGCGGCCTTTTTTCCAACGTCCTCTTGAACTTTCTCCAGTTTCTCCTCTTCTTCGTTTTTACTTCTTTCCTCTCGCTTTCTCCTTCTTCGAGCTTCATGGGCCACCGCTGGGGGTCTTTCGCGGTCTACCGGGTACACCCTTCACCTTGCAGCGCGCTTCTTTCCTTTCTTTTTTTTTTTTCTCCCCGGGAAAAATCTCGGTACTCAGTGGTGTGCGGTTTTAATGAGACTCCTTGCATCCAGCTGCTCTTCCGACAGTGGCGTAACTTTCGTCGGCTTGGCTTTTCTCCCTTTTGTGCCGCTCTTCCTGAGGTCTGAGACTTCTTCAGTTTCTTTACGCTGCTTCTTCCGTCTTTAAGCTGTGTCTGTCAATTTCCACTGAGATAGTAGTATATGTTTCACGGGGACAAGATTGACTTAATTTCTAGACAGATATGCAACGGTGATACTTTTGTTACTTTATCTGACAAAATAGCTTTTGTTCAATTTGGAGAATGGATTGTTAGTCAATCTGTTTATTCTTTTGACCTCTCGCTATGATAATTTCTTATTGCAAAGCGATGTGACATTGAATTAGATGAGATATTTTATTTATACTAAATTCACAGACGTTATACTTGAATATATCAATGATAAAACTGTCGATGTAGTATCCACTAAAATTTAGATCTATTGAATAAGTACTGTGATGCAGTACTACTCCTCCGGAAGTTAAAGGAGCCTTTACAAAAAAGTAGGAATATATAAATGTATTGCCTTCCGTAGATTCAGTGTTGAAATCACAAAACAAATATCACATTTCACAGAAACATTCATTACAATTATAGTAAACGACTAATTATAATTATCCGCAATAACAGAATTAAGTATATTGAATTTCGCAGGAAGGCGATTACATCAAATCGATTACAATCATCTGTGTCCACCAATGACGTAAACGATTACTTGTAATCTTCTTTACCAGAATCAGGATTAAATTAAAATTCTTAGTACGACGATTACGTCTAACCACGAAAACAGGAAAGTAAAGTCGGTAGAAAATTCCGCAAGAATTGCGACCTCCTCGCGGCTCAGTTTCGACCGCGGCCAATTTGTCGTTCCTATCTTCTGGCACGTGCTACGACACTGCCATACTTTATAGTTACTTCATCGTGTCGTCCGTCTCTTTCGTTCAGCTTTTCTATTCCGTTCTTCGTCTCGACGCCGTTGAAACGACGATGCTCGTCTCCTTCGAGTTTTCAATATTTACGTGCCTCGTGGATGGTACCCAGGTACCGGAGAAAGGCTACGTCGCACAGCCCGCAAGAACAAAGTGGCTTCGTTAGATGCAAATCACTTCTGGAAGCGATCCAAGGAAGAATATAAAGGACGTACGAGAATAAAAGGCACCGTCGGTGATATTTCTGGTTGACAAATTCGTGCGAGTCCGGACTTGCGGATACAATCGACGGACGGAGGGAATACCTTCGATTCTGCCTGTCATCTGGGGTTTTCGGCGTGAGATGCATTAATACGTTGATTGTCGTGAATTTGTGGGGAATTTTGTTTGTCAGGAATGTCAAGATAAAGGCAGCATTTCTTTAATTGTATCGTAGAAAATTATCGTTTCTTGGTTCATTCTGAAATTATCATAGTTCGCTTTGGCTCAGTAGAAAGGATTTTTAGCAAATGATTCATTAACGCTGTGATTGTAATGAATGTTTGTGAAATTTTATTTGTTGGAAATATTGAGAGAACAGTAGCATTTTTTAGTTTTATCGTAGAAAATTATCGTTTCTTTGTTGATTCTGATTTTGCCTTACAATTAGGTCTCTTTGGCAGTGATTTGATTTTTTAGCACAAAGAGGAGTGGCATTTTGAATATCATGAGATTCTCCGGAAATTTTTGTGGTTTTTGCCTCCATGCTTTGGAAATTGTACTGTAAACAAGTAGGAGAAGAATCGATGAATAGCAGAGAACCTCTCAACTTTTGATAGTAAGTTGAATATTGCCCTATTGTAATAAGAAACTACAAAAATAGAAAATCCCTTTATTTCCATAAGATAAAAAGAATACACTTTCACGCGCTTACTTAGAAAATCATCGATATCATTTTCCCGATAAACAATCCGCGTTTATAAACCGATCAGAACAGAGTGCAACAGTGGCCCTCGAAGCCTTTGAACAATTCAACCAAACTTAAAAGCCAACGAAAGGCAGAGTAATCAGTTAATTGATTCGCGAATTGATTGTTGTGGACGGAGCTTCAAAGTACGCGGAAATGAAAAGGGTGAGTGCGAAGGGGAAAGGACGAAGGGGTAAAAGATGAAACTGGGGGATGGCACGAGCGCCGGCGCCAAACGGCTCAGTCGATAAACACCCTGCCAGGTCGTCGGACCACCCTCTTGGCCACCGTGAAACCCCCCTAAAGCCCAATGACATAAAACGCAACAGGGGTGACAGGGCAGACCACCATGGGGGCTGGATGACGAGAAATTCATGGAAAAGGTGTTCACGCGTTAACCAACCACGATCAACCTGATTCCACGGTTACCACCGTACGATCGATATGTCTGTGGAATTATAATTGGAGATGGAAATTTTTTTTTTCAATTTGTACACAAAATATTACGATTTTACCGTGAAACTTATCGTTTGCTACCTTTTGTGTATTATCACATAGAAATTAGAGTACGAAAAATCACGTTTGCAAATGGGGATTGTAATTTTGTAGGATTCATGCGTGATGAAACTAAAATAAAGTTAGGAATTGATTAGATATAGGAATTAAATTTGTAATTCAATGTTCGAAAATTTAGAAAATCTTTCTTTAGCTCAGATTCAATGTAGAAAAAGCGAAGGTAAAGAAGAGCAAAGTGGTTGGCACTTGACAAAAATTGCTGACACGGTGCAACGGTGAAGAATCCAAGAACATCGTCCACTTTAAGCCTGTTATTTAACACCCGCCGGATTGTAGTGGTGTCCTATCAATGTAGTATTTATAGGACAATAGATCTTCCAATAATTTGCATAGAAACATCGCAAGTGAGATCGATCGCAGAAAGATTCGAAACTCGCGAATTCCTGATATAAATTTCACGATATTTATCCATCTACACGTCGAAGAAAAATTCACGTCAACGTCAATTAAGCAGATTACGCACGAAAAATCGCGACTTCCCTTCTAAACGATCGTTTACCAATGCAAGACGAAAATATTCTCTCCACCAACACATGTAAAACGTTCTTTGGCACACGTACGTACACCGGTTTCGTTTAACATGCCGCAAACTGGAACTGACAATTAAATTTTGCGCGAAACATTTCAAAGCTCACACACACACACCGCTACGACCATACCTGCTGCCACGAAAATGCATATATCCTCGTTATAACAAAAATATATCCTCGAACTACACACAGCATTAAATTACTACGGTGGATAAATCTAAATAATTAAACAATCCCACAAAATGTCACATTCATCCCAATTGTAATTATCCTTACGAAACATCAACCCAAACCCCCTCGCAAAACTACGAATACAAAAATCCTAAGATATCAAAAGTTCATCGAAAGTGCAGCCTTAAACGAGGCAAATCGCACGTCGAACGAAGCGTATTAATACATTTTCGCATCGTCGAGCAATATCGATCCCAAGAGCGACTCTCTGTGCATCCTTCCGAAGGATAACTCTCCCTCTCCACCACGTCTACGAGTAGCCGCGTCGTTGTCCAAGTTGTGGAAGAACTCGTCCCCCAGCTCGTAGCTCGAGCGAGCACGAGCCAATATTTATCAGGAGAACAGCCGCGTTGGATCCTGTGCCGATGTGTATCCTTCCTCCGAACGAAGGATAACCGAAGGAAGAAGAAGGAGATGCGCGAACGGACGCGAAGAAGCGAGAGAGCCATGGGGTGGTTGAACGCCGCTTCAAACGGGAGGACAAAGTAGGCGTGGGAGTCGAAGACCACCAAGGACAATAGAACCCTCGCGAGAGGATCAGAGAAGCAGGAGGAAGTGCTGGTACACGAAAGGTCGACGCGGTGCGCGATGCTGATTGGAGCACCAGGGGGTGGCCCTTCGATTCGCGGCGTCGAGATGCGTCGGGGTGCGTTAGGGTGCGCCGGGGTGCGCCGAATGACACGCGGTCTTAGGTCTTTGGATCATCTGGGATTTAATTGATCGACTCTCGCTTGTTCTTGGGAGAAATTTAATGAGGGACAGGTATATAATATTCAACAGAAACAGGGAGTCACTTGGATTTATAACGAGGTAAGGAGAGAGTCGCCCGCGCAGTGTATCTCCACGATATTACCCCTGGAAAGTTGCGATTGGCGAATGACAATCGAAAAGAAATCATTTCTTTGGTCGTTCCTATGACAATGTAAGGAGTATGAGGCTTTTTCGCTCAGTCACGCATTAAAATCGACTATTACGTCAAAGGGATGTCTCTATCCATCGGACGAATCGGAGCAAACTATTTGATAAGTGAATTCTTGTTTCTGCTGAATGGTAGCTTTTGAGGAAAATTGTGAAATGGTATTTAGAATAGGAGGAAAACAAATATTTAGGATTACAGAAGAAAGTTTGGGTGGAGATATCGTAGCGAAGGAAAAATGATGATTAGGAAGAAGGATGAAATAGAACTGATTGATTTTTTACACTTTATGGTAGGTTTTATTGGAGGTATATAGGTAGGTTTGGAGGAAAGTAGGGGAATATTTAGTGATGGAATGTAGGAAAAAAAGGGGTTAAATATGAAATTTTCGAAATTGTTGGAGGGGAAGAATAATGTCTGCACTTTAGGATTATGTAAAGGATGTTGGAGTGTGATGAAAATAATGTGAATGTTAACGTTAATGTTAATGAAGCGCAGTTCCACTGCGATATCGCGTGCGAAATTTCATTTTCGGAATGTCTCCCTTTAATCCTTCAAATGCATTTTTCATTAAATATAATTTAATGTGCAAGGACGGAGCCCTGTTCCGGCCGACGTTTTAATTATAATATTAGATGTTGAGTCCAAAAGAATGGTTTTTATTTAATTGAAAAAATAATTAGTGAAGTATACGCTGGTCTATTCTTTCGCAAGTGTGATGGAATTTGTTCCTGTGCATTTAGCTTTTTGATAGAACTTTTTTAAATATTATCGTTGCTGTTCGTTGAAAGATTTCCGATATGGACGTTATTTTTACTAAGAGACGTATTTTAATTGCGCTTGCTGGTTTTATACGCCAGAAATTTCTCTGCGAACCTGTGTCACCAAGCGAACGATTAACCAAGTGCAGAGATAAATTTATCGTTTAATTCTTTACCGTTTAATTTAATCGTAAAATCAGTTGTCGTTGACATCGCTCAACTTTTTTAACGATATCATCTAAATGTAAACTGTGCGTGCGTAATTTTTGCGCAATGCGAGATATCTTTGCCGAGCTATAAATAATATTACAAAGATTAACGTATTACTGAAAAATCGCTATCGCACTTCCTGCCATAAGAAGAATAGAACTTTCACGTTCATTTCAAATATACTTTTACAATTTCCTTCGATCAAATAACCTTACATTTCAACTGAAATTAATGCTCTTGCGTAATTACAACTAATACACCATGCCAAATTTTAATCAACTATTTGTTGAACAAAAGAAAAAAATGCTTCGACAATCGATATTGCATACTTTTACGTTTAGGTACTTTTATTCTGGAAAGAAATATTACAATCGCCACACACTGAAATTATCCTTTAATTTAAATAAAAAAAATTTCATTCATCTTCTCATAACTCCAATTAACACGTTTTTAACCATTACATTATACTGTTCAAAAAGTACCGCAATTTTAATTTTCCAACATTAAATCCATAATAAAAGGTATTAAGGCCGCTTCAAAAACACACCATTCATATAATGAACCATTTCGTATAATTATAACTCAAACATTACATTTTACAACTCGCCTCTTTGATAAATTTAACAAAACAATTTTTGCAAATCTCCGCCAGCGATTCATGTGTAGATAAAACTCCACTTCAAGCATAACATATTGCATTACATGATTACAAAAAAACTTTCAATTTCTCTGGTTCAATGCACGGCAATATCCATTACAAAAGAAGAAGATTTCGTTGCACTTCGAAGTTTCGCGAATTCGCAAGCGTAAAGCTCACATGCTCGTATAGATTTTTGCACCAACGAAGTCGCAACGTTTCCGTGGTGTAGTGGTTATCACATCCGCCTAACACGCGGAAGGTCCCCGGTTCGATCCCGGGCGGAAACATTTATTTTTGCCACAGATTTCTGTAGCTCGTTCACGCGTGTTTGCGATCACGATTTCATCCGAAAGAGATATCTAAAGAATGGCCACGTTATTACGACACGGCGAGTATGCTTTCTCTTTGTAGTTGTAGCATAGAGATAACTTTTTGCAGCAAAAATTTAACTCCGCGCTTCTGTGTCATCGGTCAGCGGGTTTCAAAGCCATCCATTTTTTTTTATTTCAACAGAGAATAAATAAAAACGCGGTAAGAAATTACTCCATCGTGGTAATATATTTTTTAAACAATTTTCTCGATTCTTTTCGTTGGACTCTTGAAACGGACTGAGTATTTGATTTTTTCAGTGGGAAACAGATTGTAATTTTTTTTCATATAATTTTCTATGAGCTATAAATAGTAACTTAATTGTATTTCCCACAAGAAATATGAATTTAATACCACTCGTTAATTAACTCTGCTGTTCTTCTCGAAATAGAAATTAAATTTTAACAGATACTATGTTTCTAAGTATTAATTTTTGATATTCAAAGTACTTAACATTTACGTCTATCTGTTTCTATATTTTATGTTCATTCAAATGTGAAGCTTTGTTCGCCTGGTCACTATGACTGGAACGAATACGAATGTAAGATATAAGTGGGCAGAACAGCAGTAATTCAATTTTCCTTTTACAATCAGAAAGAAAGAATGTTCAGAAAAATAATACATTTGACAGAAAATTAGCAATTACACCGCACGAGAAATCGCAAAATCGTAATTCCACTGAAATGTCAGACCTTAAAAATAAAAAACTTGCCACGTGAAATTTAGCGATACCAGCGACTGGCTGCGCAATGCCGCGTACTCGCAAATATTCACTGCCATCGTACCGAATGGAGCACCGGAAATTACGAGACACGGTATTAGCGCTCATTTCGCAGCATCGCCAATATCGTGCACTTTATGCGCGCACATAATCTTCTCTCATTCTTCCTTTCCGTGCTGGAAACGCTGACAAGCGATCCTCACGATCGATTCTTCCTATTTAAACGTTCCAAGCCGAGGCTCACGATTGAACATTCCGAATCGTTTCTTTTTTTTTCGTTTGACTGCAACGAAGTCATCCTGGGTGCATCGTCGCTGAATTACATCTCAGTTGGTGCTGATAATGGCAAATACGTGGCGCGCGTGCCGATATTCGCACGACGCGGAATTTCACTTTGGAATTCTTTATGGAAGGCGAATGGAAAAATGTTTCCACTAGCATTGATGACTGTGTGGGCAGAGAGTGCAGGTTAGTTAGTTTCGATTTTAGCTGGGATTTTAGCTTTCGAGAACACTGCAGAGATGTCAAAAATTTCACGGGTTCAATTGCTCTTTTGTTGGACGATTTACAGGATTGATAGATCGAAATTTTGATACTATTTTTAGTACTTATTGCGAGTTAATTGAAAGCGTGCGAAATTTGAATGGATATTACGATTTTGTTTCATTTTGGATATGGAGTATTGAAATGAAATTGTGAAAATATAGAGGAAAAAATTCGGTGGTACTTCGAACTATTTTTTCATTGTTGATGGAGAGGTAACAGGAGCTTTGGAAAAGTTGGTATGACGGAGTTAAAAAGAGGAGTCTGATGAAATACAGATAAATGTGAGCGATCAAAAGAAATCTATAAATTTGATGCCCATTAATGTTTTGAAGGAATGTTCGGAGTCCTATTTAATATAAAAAATGTACTAACATCGTATACATGGTTAAGAGATGAAATTTCAGATATAAATACTGAGTAAACGCAAATTTAACCTTTCACCTTTAAAAGTTGTCATGTAAAGTCGCTAACGTTCATTACGTTTTCGCGGTGTAGTGGTTATCACATCCGCCTTACACGCGGAAGGTCTCCGTCCGATCCCGGACGGAAACAATTACTTTTCTAATTAACTTAATTTTTTACACCTCAGAAGTTATTCTGGTCATTTTGCACACTACAACAAAACTATACACAAATTAAAAAAGTATTCCGCATATATGACAACATTCATTCTATATTTACTATCAAAAAGATCAATCCATAGAATATTTATATAAAATCAAAATGACGAAAATTCCAAAAAAAACAATTTTTAAAATTCCCAATGACCCTCCATAGATCAACGCCAAAATTTCAGACTCACAAAATCGCGATATTCTTATCAACCTTCTCAGTTCCAAATCCATCCGTAATTTTGGGGACCATCGTCACAACCGTGCCAAACAACGGCACGATAAAATAAACAATAGCCAGGATATCCTCTATCGACCGTGCAACATTCTTAAAATACAAACAAACCGCGACGTAGCCCTCCCATAATTTCCAATCGTTATTAAGCCTCGGGAATTTGACGTCTCTCGAGGTAGCCGTAATTACTCCTCGCCTCGAGAGTAACGGCTCGGGCCTCGCCGTAATAGACACGTCCTCTTTCACGAAGCACCGTTCTCTAACGGATGGACGTGCAGTGGCTGCAGCTGCAGCTGCAACGACAGAAGAAGGCGCAACGGAAAGGTCGAATCGAAGCGAAAATCGGGCGGTGAGCCAAACGCGAGCCAACCAGCGAATCACCGGCTACGAGAACATCGAGGTGGCACATCGAGGTCACGACACGTTATTTCGAGATCTCTTTCGGAACGTGGCCCATAATGATACCGCATAATAATTCATTATGCGAGCGTGCGCGCCAACGAACCTGAACCGCGAAAAAGCACCCACGTTTCGCAAACGGGACAGCCGATTCGCAATCGCCTGTCTATTCGCACGAAGATAGATCAGCGACGTCGAATCGCGTGCTATCGTGCACGTTTCTCGGCTGTTTACGCAGGTGGAGGAGATTTGATTGGAGTTCTTAGACAGCACCTGCTCTACGATTAAAAGTACAGACGTGGTTTCGTAGATTTTTGACCATGTAGATGAATAACAGTGCTTTCTTTATTGAAATTATGGAGAGCGAGGAGGACAGACGTCGAGAGAATGTTTTATAATTATTAGGTTGAGCACTGTGGTCTTGGAATTGCGACATTTCTCTACAACTTATCAGTGGAGATGTTCTAATTTGTATAGAGTAGATAGAGACACGAGAATTTGCGTTATATACCGGAGATATAGAATTGTGATTGTAAATTTAGAGTTACGAATTGCAAATTGATATTGATGAAATGAAAGCAGAATTAGGTGTGGTAGAGGGATGAATTTTTTTGAAAGGTTTTATATCGGTTGCAAGCTGACAATAGGATTTTGCGGGCTACTTTACACGAGATTTGCCAAGCCAGTCAAAATGACTGGAACACAATTTTTTTCCAAAAATTCTACGGGTTTATGAGAGATCCGTAGAATAAATATTCTTCGTCCATCGTATAAAACAATAAATTACCGAATCTATGATCTTTCCACGTCTTAATTTTCCTTTCTTTAAGGTACATGTTTAACATATTTAAATATAATAGATTTCACGCTGGTAAATCTAGTGTTAAATGTTTCTCGTGTTAGGATTGCCTTCGAGGAAGGAAGATACTTGTTTCAGAATCGATTATATTTAAAGAATTTTCAGTTTCACAAATTTGTCAAGGAAATGAATAATAGAGAGGAAAAAAGTTACGCTCACAAAAAAGTCTATCATGTTTCATGAGCGACTATTTCCTGCCGAGATTCTCGTCGGCGCTGAAGACAACTAAATTTTGCATTCGACGTATCGATTCTGTCGCCGTACAAAGGAAATAATAATTCGCGACGTACGGGACCAAAAATGGCCTGGCTTTAACGGAGACATAATATATTTTCTCCTCTTATCGATAAGTTACTGCACCTTTGGTGGAACGATTACCAAGCTTCGGACGATTCGTGGATTGGAATGTCCACATTAAAGCGATCGCCAATACTTTCGCGAGGATTTAACGAACTCCCAGAATATGTACTTGCGTTTTATCAATTCGACGACAGTGGCAATTGACCGAGTGACAATTTGTGGAAGCAGATAAAGCCGAGGTACATACGCGCGCTGCCGCGAGACGGTTTATCGTGATTTATTTTTTCGCGATAAAACGCAAATTTACGGAGCACGCGTCGACCGGTACCGGAGTGTTCTTCGAGGGAGAACGTGTTAACGGTGTGACGATTTCTCTCGAAGGAGACTCATTAATTAACTTCTCTGGCCGTTCGTCAAAGCAAATTCAAACAACGTGAAACTTTTGCATTCGAGCGACAAATAAGGAAATCAGTACGTGGAGAATAGGAAGTTTCTTCTAATCGAGATGTATCGCTGTATAAACAGCGAAATGACGTTTCTTTAGACTTAACCGTTTTGAACGTTTATTTGCCGCTGTTCTTAAACAATCGCATGACAAATGGTCCTTGAAATCTACACAACTTTTGTCAATCTCTTCTTCCTTAACTCGTTGAACGCCACCGGTATTTCGCACGTTTCATTTTTACTAAAGTGAAACTTTCTCTATGAAAATCACATCTTTACGCAGCAAAAACCTTAGAAGCGCAAATAGACATACAGTCAGCACAATCTTATCTCCTTAATTCCAAAATTTAAATATTAAATATATTACAAAATCCATTTTAAAAGTCATATGACCTTTCATTCAATTCAATATCGCCGGTCACCGGTCACTTCCATGGTGTCCATCGCGTTAATAACAATTCATTAAAACATATCTCAAGACAGACCTACACCAAAGAAGAATCGGTTAACCATAATTAAACCTGCAATACTCCAAATTAATTTGGTATTCCGCTGCAACATCAAGTACCATCAACAATCATAAAAATCTTTAAATTATTCTTCCAAAATTTCTCAGTCAACCTTCCACCGATTATATCATCCAACGTTCTCCAAATCTCTCGACCCCTCGATGAATCCCCATCGAAGAAAAAGGTCCAATGAAAGCTAAAACGGGTCCTCGAAGTGAACGAGTCCGTAAGCAGAGAAGGAGATACAAGAATCGAAAAAAATGTCGAAAAACTGTGAACGGTCGAAAATCGATATTCCAGGAGCGTGGTCCGCGCGTGTGAAATCAATGCCTGTTGGCGCCGGTGAGAGGGCCGGTCACCATATTGCGGCCGGTCGAGGCGCCCGAGAAAGTCGGGTAATAAAAGAGCCGGTAGGCGCGGCTGTTCGAACCGGTAGTCTGCCGTGCCGGATAAGATTAACCTCTCTCTACCAGCTCATTCGTCGACCCGATGATTTCCTGCCGAAGGAACAAGGACATCCGAGTCCTTCCACTTTCGCGCCTCTTCGCGACCCTCTCGAACCCTAGACGAGATTAGGACATTTGCATTCTGTTGGAGTACGAAATGCGTCGAGAATTGAGGAGGCTTTTTAATTGAAGCAGAAGCTACTATTTGGCAGTATTTCTTCGTAGGAAGAGATATATTTGTGAAACTGTTGAAAGATGAAAATGGATGGAATGGATGATGAAGGTGATTACCTCGGTTGGATTGGATTAAGTTTGATTGAGTTCGTTGGAAGAGGGAATTTGACCCTTTGCACTTCGATGTACCATATGAGAAGACATCGTAAGTCTACCGCATCACTTGGTCGCTCCCTTTAACTCTTTGAGGCACAGGAATCCAGAAAATAATATGACTCATGTTGCATAGACATATTAGTATCTTTTTAATTGAAGAAACTTGGTTTATATTTATTAACTACATTATATAATAATATACATTTTCGAGGTGGTACAAGAAATGTCCTACAATACATTTTCATGCATCAAGGAGGTGGGACACTTTTAATCCCGCCGTGCTGCAAAGAGTTAACACTAAAACTACCGGCGTTATGTCTACTGAAACTCAAATGTACTAAATGAGTACTTTGGAAAAAGAGAAATCAAGAGATAATGAAGACAATTAATAAATTAATTTAAGCTTTGTAAGATAGAAGTAAAATATTTACTACATGACTCCCTTATCAATGTAGGTAATTTTTAGAAAAAATAGGGAGCCGGTCTTTTTGACCGCCTTGGTAGGTTTAGTGTTAAGGGGAACTTCGAATTTATTAGTGATTTCAGAGGATGAACTTATTGCACCGCAATATTTTAAGAAATGTATATTTATCTGAACTTTTCTTTTGATATGGTGTAAGATAGAAGATGGTAACGTGCCGCCAAGTTGCTAATAGACAACGTCAGAGATGGCTCCGAGAGGAAAGAGTTAAAGGTTAATGTCAGTGATACGGATGAGGTACAGACTACTTTAATTAGAACCTTTATATTTGAGCTTTCCAATGACAAAGATTCTAAAACATTCGTACACACAATGAAAGAGTTCAAGAAGCAGCGGCACTGCCATGCACTGTAGTAAAGAAAATACAATCAGTTAGTGTTCCTTCTTTATTGGAGGCCCCCCAAAATGTTATCTCATCCAAGACGTCCAAATGAACTTAAAAATAATAAATAAAATATTTATCACATCCACTTCTCCAAATTTGTATTCTTTCCACACAAAATGCTAAATTTACATAAATTAATACGTACTTGGATGATACTACCAATTTAAATTGAGACGGTGAAAGGAGAGGCGAAGTACTTTGAAATAATTCCTCCACTGGCTGCAGTCAAATTAGTGACGAATAACAGTCTCAAATGTTCAAAGGCTGTTCCTCGCTGTCGCTGTTGTACCATAAGATATAGGAACTATGTCAGTTATTCATCACTACTTTCAACACAGCTATTCTCATGGAAAACCATCCGACATTGCTTTCCATATTAATTTCAATTGCGGCGAGAGATCGGAGAACGGAATACGTAAAAGATGTTAAACGATCCATCGTTGGCATTAACCCATTAAGGACCAAGCATTGAAATAACAGAAATATTTTAAATACGACTATTTATTTGCTATAAGATTACATAAAAGTGGGACTTAAGGTGATGAACGATTAGAGAACAAAAGTGCATAAATTAAGCCTTTGGTATGTTCTTTTACTATGACATAGGTTAAAATATATATTTAATTAATCCGATTTCCCGAAAAAAAATTAGGAGTAAAATGTTGCGTTGACGCAACTTTGGGCCTTAATAGGTTAATTCCCATTTCATAAAGAGCCTCCTCGATCCTTCATCGAGAGAATTTTCACATTCCCTGCCGGCTTATCCTGGCGCTCGAATCGACGGATTATTTTCGCGCTGGCCGTCACTCGTACGAAAGATCGGCGAACTCGTTGCAAGTGTACGGTTATGACGGGAGAATAGGAAGGCAGAGATTGCACGTACGGCCTCGTAATATTACGAGGCATAGTTGCATAGTTGCATGCCGGAGTAAACTCGAGCCAGGCCGATTTCCTTGGACGGCTGCCAGAGGATAATGTATTCCTTCTTTTGAAGTCGACAGTCTCTCCCTCGCGGAATCCTCTGTAAGCACTCCTACCTATATATCCGATGGATAAAGAATGAGAATCGAGCGGGAGAGAATGGAAAAATTCACGAGTACCCGGTGCGTTTGAGTTACTTATGGACGACCAATGATTTTACCGTGGCTCGTGGGAACGGCAAGGTTTCATAATTGTCTTGCAACGACCAATCGTAGATTTCTATGTTGCTTTGGATAGTTTGCTCGGATTGCTGGAACGATTGAAAATATTTCGTGAACGAGGTTTTTTTCAAGTGGTTGAATCAAGGAACAATCAAAGGTTTCAAGTGGAATATTCATTTTATATTAGATGGCAAATTTAGTCTTTAGTATGGAGAGGATAGAAATTTGGAGCAGTGGAGGCGATAAATATTTTATTTTTTTAAAAATGTGTTTATTTGATGTCTTGGATGGGATAATATTTCGGAGGCTCCCCAATAATTTTCTGCAGGTGCAAATGAAACGTCCAGGTACGTATTATCATCGATATTCGAACAAAATCATAATGAAAATATTCATTGCATAATTAAACGATTGTCGATTGACATGCGTTAATGTTTTACGCGTTTGATACATTTTAATTTCCTCTTTGTCCGTCGAGATTCATTGTTACATTCCGACGATGATACAGATAGTCATATTTAATGAAGTCCCAAAAATTCAATGAAATATTACAATCGACTAATTGGTTCCGTTGGAAACTGATTCAGAGAATTCCATCGTAATTGTAAAGTGAATTAAATATTGCAAAATAACAAAATTTAACTGCAATGTCATTTATAATAATAGAGCGCAAACTCTCAGAAATTATGTTTCAGCTACTAATATTTATAATTCTCACAAGAATTAGCTTTGTGAAGAAAGAGACCCGGTAAAATGTTAGTAAAATTCTCGAATAATTTAGCGCTCGATGTTACAGTGTTTGTTACGCGTAGAGAAATTTTTGATCTTTTCGAATCGGAAATGAAATTCTGCTTCCAACTGATAAAGCATTACACCATCGCCATACAAATAAATGCGATAAAATCGGATCTCCGAAAATTGCTCTCTCTTTTCCCGCCGACGATCCAATTCGCTGCAAATCGTGTCGCTTTTGTTTGCGCACAGAGAAAATGCAGAAGCGACGTGCACTCGTATTTATATTTATATCAATGCCCAGTGAATGAAAATAAAAAAAATAGGTCGAGAAAATGGCTACCTAGTTCGGAATACGAAGAATAAAGCTGTCGCAACTCACTGCCGGAAATTATTCATTTTTAAACGCCGCTTATCATAGAAGGTTTGTCGATCAAACTCTTCTCTCTTCTATAAATTACACGAATTTCCATTGGTTGCGGTGGAACGATAAGTCGTACGAGATAAAGACAAGTGTGGCAAATTTGACCATCGAATCTCCATGCAAAATTAAGTGTCTTAAATGGATGTGAATTAGATAAAAAAAGACAAGTATCGAGTGATCTGTCAGGTGAACACGGGAATCGTTTATCGGGAAGTATTTTAGATTTGCCATTAAATGGTAAAATCAATAATCCTGACAAATGTAAAAGAATTACGTTGTTTTCTGTGCCGGACAAGCTATGCAGTTCGATCGCGTTTTGCGGTCGCCATTTTGTCGGAACGCGGAGATCATTTTTACGAAATATTCTAAGGACAACTCATTACTTTAACGAGACAAGCTCTCATTATTTGTCCTTTGAAACGTTTCTCTTAAAGCATCAAGAAAAAGAAATTTGTTAAATATAAAGAATGTACTCTTAACAAATCCCTTTCGCCGCAGCTACAAACGTGCTTGCGGAGAAATGGGTTACATAGAATGAATACATTTAATTCCATTTAATAATCGTAATAACATTTAACTTCATAATAAGGTTTCTTTCATAACTTCGTGGTTTAATACGAAGAATCATGTTATTTACGGAAATGTTCTCGAAATGGTACCTATCTCCTCTTCGTCTCTTTCATATCTCTTCCGTATTTTCTACAATTTATGAAGACACATCTGACAGTTTCCAATACAAGTGGCGTTTCAATGGACAATTCGCGAAGGATCCTTATCGCGAATTCTCGAGTGAACGATGCGAGAAAAATCGTCCAAAGGGTCACGCCTGACGCGGAGGAATCTCGAATCGTCGATATTTTCCTCAGCGCTGCATCGACTTTTGAGGCCCGCCGGAACCGGTTTTTTTATCCATTCAGTTTGCGAGTTTGAGCACGAAGGACGACCAATGCTTGAAAATTCGTCCTTATATCTACGAGAGACGTCCACGTTTTGCAACACGATCGCGACAGCTTGCATTTAAGACAAGGACATATATTCATAATTACGTAAGCACCCAATCGACGAACCTGTAATCTCTGATGGAAGTGATGACCTGTAAAGTCTGATAGAAATCGCGAAGCAATAGCGAAACACTCTCTGTCCGTTTGAATAAACATCAATGACAGGATCAATGACGGAGAAAATTAGTTGACGAATAATATATTGCTTAGGTTTTACAATTTGCAATATTTTACGTGATGATGGCAGCATGTTATACGGGCTCCTACTGCATTTATCAATTGTGTTTAAACGCTTCGGACAATCAATAGCAGTTCTGTCGCTAAATTAACCCACACATATCTTAATACCTCTCTGTAGCCCGAATTTTTGTCGATACCGAAAAATCACTTATTCGATACCACATTAGAAACTGATAAAAGTGCAGTTTTAAATAATAGATTTAATTTCATATTTAAATATTGAATTATAAAAATTGTCGCAATTTTCACGAAGTAAATTATAATAATTAGCAAAGTTAAAACCTTATTTGGAAGAACAGAAACTTAAATGTGTCTTATGCTACCATGAAGCCACAGAGTTCACAGAGAGTTAATTTAATCCAGAAAATACTCAACGTTAATACAATTATCTGAAGAGTAGCATGAAAACTATCGTAAACCGATATTCACAGTGATAACCAAGACAAACTTCGTTAACCTCGTAGACAGACGTTCGACCTATCGAAATCTTGTCCGAAGATCCCACTGCGGCGACGAGTTATCGCTCTGGCATATAGTTCGGTACATACCTCGAAGGTGCGGGTATACGGATGACCTCTGACCTCAGGAACATCGTACGCGCCGTCCATCGGCTTTCTACGGTCTCCGCCATTGACGCTCTCCTCGAAACCTTCTCGCTCCTGATAATTTAACGTTCGAAACTCCTCGTAAACGATGATCTTCCTCGTTGAGAATCGAAACAGACGACCGACACATACCTGATGGTATTTGCAGAGGGGAAAGAAATATATAGTGAATTCCTGCGTTTCTAAACTTGATTTATCTCCAATTACGTCTCTCGGAATGCGCCGGATCGAAGTGTCGTTTGGCATTCGCGCGGATAAATTGGATATTTATTTGACGCGTGAAAAGTGTTTTCACTGGTCGTTTGAAATACTGTAATATTGTCTCGTATATCAGTGTCAATGATGATTGCAATTTATGACACGATTGGACCCTTTTGGCGAATTTAGTTATTGTCTTGCGTTTAAAAGATTCAAGATCATTTGGGGGATGCAGTTAGATTGACCGGTGGTGAGAATATTTCTTCGGTTAATTCTCAAGTCTATGAAGACATTATGAGTCGAAATGGATATTTAACTTGGTAGAAATTATAAATGTGGTGGAAAGAAGAACAGAGTGAATTATAACTTCAAATCTGTAAATAATCAAATTTTTCAAATATCACGCACAGTTCTTCGTAATATTCTTGCGAGGAACAGCAAGAAGCTGTCTAATATTCCTACTAATTTAACAATCTTATTCCCTCTCACTGAGAATCTCAAAAATCCACGATCGAAAGAATTCCGTTGCAACCAACTCACCCTCACTTTTACCAAATCTCTAATTTGCCAAAAACCCCACATTCTACCCTTCTTACTAAACCTTCCCAACGGAAAATAATAATTTCCTAATTTCTAATTCTCTAATTTCCCTAATTTTCCTATTAGTCCGTCAAATCATCCAAAAAATCTTGTTTCATTGAAAATACATCGACTCGACGTACATTCTTCTCAAAGAGGAATACAAAAAAACAGGAATAAAATAAAAATAAAATAGCTCGAGCCATTGGCACACGTCGTGCCATGATCGTACTCTGGCATGACATTAAAACGCCACGGTGAATTCCTCTGCTATTGGGGTCGGCGAAATAAATTCCACGGCGATGCAACCAGTCGCACGCCCACTCGAGTCGATGCGTCGAGTGGGCTGATTATCTTTGAGTAGCCGATAACCGTATTGACATGAGAACGACGATCTACCGGGTGACCCACGGCATCTATCCGCTATCACCGTCAGAAACGAGAACGTAACGAGCTCCACGAAAGCCCATAAAACGAACGATGGGAAGGCAAGCGTTATCGTGGCAACGTGAGAGATCGATTTTCGGCCTTGATAAATCGCCACCGATTCGCGTTAACTTCCTCTTTCGCGTTCTTCCTTTTTCTATTTCTCGCTTCTCTGCCAGGGAAAATATTCGGAAATGCGAGCAGAATTTATTGCCGTGTTCGTATCAAGGTGGAGGAAGTTTACGGTTTGTAATTTTTAACCATCCAATTCGACGGGGTTGGTCTTTTTTAACCCTTTGCTTTAGGATTTTCTTTGATAGGGTCGTTTCATTGGTATGCGGCTGGATGAAGCTAGAATTTATTGGACATATTGTTGGTGTAGAAATTGTAGATTTGAAATTATGATAGGTAGAGATTGCTAAAATAAATTCTTGTCGTGACAAATGTAGATTTAACCCTCTATGGGCCCTTGTAACTTTGAGGTAACACAAAGCAAATCTAAGCTTTTATTTTTCAAAATCAATTTTTTAACTTTCTCAAATATTACAAGTTAGCTCCTCAAAACCATGGAATTCTCTACAATCCAACGTTTCAAATTGAAGTAAAATTTATTACTTATGATAGTACTTTTATTATTTTCTAATGTGCTATCGTGCTACTAATCTTCTGATGTTACAGAAAATTCGACCCATAGAGGGTTAAGTGAATTAATTTAATGGAAAAACTTGTTTTCATATCGCGAACGATCATTTTGAGTATGCACTTGAACTACTTTTTTAACAATTAAATTTAATTATATTGTAAATGCATATGTCGCCATTACTCTCTCTTCAATTCATTAAAATGTGCAAAATAATGGATGGAAAAATTTGCATCCACTTTTTCACTGTCACGTGAAATATCTCTACCTGTTCAAACGACGGGAGACGATAATGCGGTAACAATCATCCCTGTAATTCAATATAATATCTGTTGTCACATGGCATAAAAGATGTATTAATCTTCACCAGTTTCTACCAATGATATTGCTCTCTCGTTAAATTTAAATGTCCTCCATTCGTGACTGGGAACTCCAAAGAATAAAAGAAACCTTCCTCCACCGGAATTAAAGTATGAGGGTGAAATCTTAATAACATCCCGTAGAGCGAATTACTTCCTCGTTTTTAATAAATAGCACCCCATGGTAGCCGATCTTGTCCGCAGTTTCTCGAGACGATTCCATGGTGTGAAGTTGGGGTTTTACGTTCTGTAGGTATTTATTTATCGCCATTGAGGGTTTCGCGACGGCCGACAAGATTTACGACACCTATCTCGTATCGGATACTTCGCTTTGAAGAACATTCCGGTTCGATCGAGTGACACTTTACTCCTGCGATATTTTTTCCTTGCTACATCTTCCCACCATGCTGGAAAAAGTGTTGAAAGTCGTTGTGTTAATTTTTAATTTAAGAAAAATGCTAAAGTTCTACATAAATCTCAGTGTTGAGAAATTTCGAAGATAGTGTACTTTAAAGAAAGTTTATATATTTAGTAGATTATTTTGAACAATCTTTGAACAGTTGCCAGTTTTTAAAATGACTGATAGAAATTATTGACTGCAGTCGCAATCCTGTGCCACCCCTATTTCCGTTTCGGTGCAGGCGTTGTCACAGAGGGTTGCTAACCCCTCTTCGTGCAAACAGCCACTCCAAACGTAATTTTTGCATACAAAACAATATTCAATATTTCACAGATATATTACAAAAACATATAGTACAGATTTCGAAGTAAATTCGTGTCGGAAAGCATGTGCAGCGAGTAAACACGGGGAGATTTAACACTAGAACTACCGGCTTTAAATCTAACATATTTCAATATATTAAATAAGTACTTTGAAAAAGGATGCATCGAGTGGCGGAAACGATGATCAATGAAGTGATTTATGTCATTTGTAATGGACGTAAAATTTTCGTTCTCTTGCTCGTCTATGAACTTAGAGAATTTTTGGAAAAAATTGTGTACCAGTCATTTTGACTGGTTTGGTAGTTCTAGTGTTAACTACACAGTATCAGTTTGTAGAAAATCTTTATTTGAAACGCTGTTAATGCGTGAATGAACGCATTTAACTCGCAAATGGCCGATTAGCGTTATCGAGGATCTTCTTTCCTCCAAAAACTCGTTCACAATTCGTACTCCTGTTGCGCGGGTGTTTCGTAATGGTAGAATAGGGCGGGTACTTTCCAACGTTTGTATTTATTTGTCGGCATCGAGGGTGTCCCGAGGGTTCGAGGCATTGCCATTTACAATGACTGGTTCAAACGCCGATCGGCGTGATTTCGAGATAGGGGAATTAGGGTGCTTTCGAGCGTGACACTAACACCCTTCGACCTCGATTTGTCGCCCGTAAATAAAGCTTCGTTTAAAGCATTACGAAAAATAATTCGCCATTGACGAGAGCTAAAACACTTTGCGAGAATGAAGCTTTAGAGACTTGAAAAAGGAAATAATTCATTATTGACTTTGAAAAGATCCAAGACTTTGATGGACAGATATTTGCGCCATTTTACTTGCGCGGTAAAATAAAATCCTCGAATTAAATCTGCACTAGAATATCATCAGACTTCAGATCAGGACAGGTTCAGGACAAGGGCTCTGAGAAAGAAATAATTTTCAATTAACTAAAAGAAAACATAGCAAAGCATTAAATCTCTTATGTTGCTACATAATAAATAAGTACTTTGAAAAGAGAGATATTCAAAGATCGAAATGATGATCAATTTGATTATTCCTCTTATACGAAATAGACGTAAAATATCTACTTTGTGACTCTTCTATAAACTTGGAAAATTTTTAGGAAAAATTTGGAACCAGTCATTTTGACTGACTAGCTCTAGTGTTAAATACACTTTTTAATTCTACCTCTCAATGTACCGATACAAAATTATCAAATTACCTCTACAAACACTATTACAAAATCAAAAATAGTCAATTTCATAACGAATTGCAAAACTTGAGTCAAAAGTATCCTCTCAAATTGAAATTCGGCGCCAGAATCTGATGCAGGCAACAATTATTATTTCCTCCGAAGGATTTAAAGCAATGTTTCATTCTCCCAGTTATTATTTGTCATTGTGGCACCAGCTGGAATTTCAAAATAATACAGTACATCGTATAAAACGTAATTACCCTGTAGTGTAGGTTAATCGAATGTAAATTCAAGGCGACACGGTGAAGCTGTGCAGAGCGTAGAATCACTTACCCTCTGCTAGTGCGCACAGTCGAGACCAAACTTCTTCGTCAGTTTCGTCGACGAGAGAACAAGAGAGAGAGAGAATCTCGTCCCACACGTCGACATTTGGTATGCACGTGCAATCTCCCATAGGCCAGGTCGAACAGAAACGTCGCGCGGTTTCTACTAACGAGGACTATCGTTACGACGAGTACATTAGTACGGTGGCACCGTTTGCACGTGACTTGAGAATCTCACTGTTTCTTCGCGCAAATTAAACAATTTTGTTATTTCTCAAGTAGCGACACGACTTACCTCTGTTTTAACGATTTACAATTCTGTCTTCAACAATGGTCTTGCATTTATTACAAATTAGATGGTGGTGCTTTATTATAAATTACGGTTTGAATTATTTTTTAAGGGGAGGAAAGCAGTATTTTATTTTCGGTATTGATCTTTTCTACTAGTTTTAATGAATTCTAGATAGGTGAAGTCACAGGAATTCAAGCTGAAGTGTAGTTTGAAAAGTAATTGTGGTAATGTGATCTTTATGGTCCACCGAATTTGAGAACTTAAGCTTTGAATAAACACTCGGACTGTTTTTGATATCTCAGCTGAAGTAATTGCTATTAAATTGTCGCAAGGATGTTATTTACTTTTCTATTTATGCATTAGCTTTAATAGATGGTGTATGAAGTAGTAAGTAAGTGAGTTAATCGTGTCATTAAAAAGAAAAAAGAGTGTCTATTTAGGGGTGAAATCTTCGGTCACCTCTTTAGAGCGCTTTAACGCCAAGCAACATAAAACGCTGATATTTATAAGTATGTCTTAGCAACGGAAAATAGTTTTCGGTCAACGATGAAACAGTGAGAAATTTTAGTTTGTTTCCTCGAAGAAAAATCACTCGGTTTAACTCGTTCCGTTTGACTAGGCTAAATGATTCATGAGAGCGCGAGCTATATTTAGAGGTTTCTTTTTTGTCTCCGGGTTCTTGCTAATGAGATCAGTCCGAGCAGAAACTTCGTCGCCGGTTTCTCTGGAAGTTTATCGAAGCTTTATTTATCCTCAAAGCTCAAATTCTCCAAGACTCGATATAATTCGCAAATCGAATCTCATCCACAATACTCGATTCGATCCTGGCGAACGAAATCCCAATTTTCTCTCCTCAACGATCACAAAACGCGGGAAAATGCAGAAAAGAATATCAGGAGGTTTTTATCGGAATACTCAAGGTTCTTCGTGAGAAACTAAACTTCGATCGAATCATCCCTCTCTTTTCCTTTTGTCTTCGTGTCTATTGTAAAGCGATTCGCAGATTTGGATGTGAGTGACATGTGTCACAAGGTGTGCCGACGTTTACGAACCCTTACTTAGAGAGCGCATCAAAAGTTAGCCCACTTTTGCTCACACCAATAAACCCATACGACGAACGTGAATCCCCTCTCTTATTGTAGCATCCGATATGGTGTACGCGCGCGCATGATCGAATTTTTTTCGGGCAAGTGGGAACAAGGAGAATTCCATGACACAATGCATCGTAATTGGAAGTCATCGGATGCTGAGAATTGAACCTTTCCCATGATTCATGAACTGGAATTTCTGACTAAATTAACGTCTCTGATTCAAATTTGTTTCTAATTTCATCCAAATATTTGAAACATACTAAACATGTTGAAAAAGATGGAATCTGAAAGTGAAGAATACAATCGGTTCAGTTATTCATGCTTTATAAGATAAACCTGGAATATTTATTATTGTTTATCTATTATTCCCTTAAAAGTATAGTACATTTTTGGAAAAAAAAACTAGAAACCAGTCATTTTGACTGCCTGGGTAGTTCTAATATTAAATTATGTGCAATCTTCACCTATCTAATTTTCAAAGAGCTACAGAGAATTAACGCTAGAACTACCGGCCTTAAATCCATTATATTTCAATATATTAAATACGTACTTTGGAAAAAACAAATCAAGAAGTGGAAAAGATGATCGATTCAATAATCTGTATTTTATGAGACCAACGTAGAATATTTGCTCTATGACTGTCTTACAAACTTGGAAAACTTTCGGAAGAAATTGAAAAATTCTCATTTTGATTTCCTTGGTAGTTTTAGTGTTAATCCAAAATTATTTCTCACGAAAAGGAAGACTATAGGCTTTGAATGAAAGTGTAAAAATTTTTAAACTGAGAAGAACTGTACAGAATCGTTCATCTCATTTTCTCATTGGCTCTCTCTCCTTTGTCCTTCGTCCTCTCCGGTTTGGTCGTGGTCGGACTTGTCATAACCGCATAATCGCGGAGACGCCACGAAACCTGCTCGTTCTTCCCTCCTCCGGATGGGTACGCGTTCATTGAAACCTCATTCCTATGCATGCCCGGCGGCATAGCAGACATACCATAAAACCGTTTGTTATTGTGGTGTGGCAACGCGATAACAGACGAAAGTTACGATCGACAGTGTCTCTGGGCTTCGTCGGGGAAATTGTCGACTGATAAGCACCGCAGGGAGCTCGCTTTATCGATTATTAATGAACCCTACTCGAACGAACGAGCTCCTTACATCCCATCAAACATACATCAACTGTTGCAGCTGTTTAGCGATGTCTCTTGAAACGCTTCGCTTCAGCTGTCGCGAGACACCTTTATTATTTTCTGTCGTACCTCATTTACGGGGATACGATAATTATGAAATGCGCTCAGTAGGTGTGAAATAAGTGACGAGTAGGATAAAAGAAAAGTAGGATTTCGCTTGAGTTAGATTTTAATTTTTTAACTTTAATTAACGGTGATACTTGTCCTGGGTGAAATGGAATGAAAGAACTTGGGTTTATGAGACCTACTTGTTGGAAAACTTTGTACCACGTGAGACCACAAGGTTTTTCACTTCTTATAGATTATTTGTTAGTTTTATTACGAAGTATGGAATATAATTGGATTAAAATGGTAAATTGGTAATTTAATTATTCAGGGAGAAACCACAACGTATATTGTGATAGAAGAAGCTGCAAGGCAAGGGTGTGACCCTCGCCCTGTTAAAGCCGAGCCATTTTTAACCCGGCTAAGTGGGTTTACACGGTTTAATATACGTGCATGTGCACTTTGCAAATATTTTTTCTACTTTCTATAAGCCATTGTCCTACATATTTTGAAAATAGCTCAATCATCCCTTATCCCTTCTAATTTTTCATCCAGTTAATAACATAGGACGTAAATGAACCCGTCGATCAATCAACCACGCAACAGTTTAACATTAACAATTAACAATTTAACCTAACAACAACCCAAATTCCTCCAACAAGTCGTATTAAAAATTCGAAAAATTTACACACAAAGCTAATAAACGAACCGTCATCCAGAATACAGAGCTACCCCCTTCGTTCACCAAATCTCCCCAAATTCACCTATTTCTTGTATTTCATGCCGTCTCATTTGAAACAATTATGACTTTATACCCTTGTAAAAATTGTAAACCACCAACGAGGAAATAGTTTCATGGCGACCAAGTTTCTTCGTCCAACGTTGAATTCACGTCGGACGTTAATGAACCGATCGAAGAAACGCAAACGATGCCGCCTGTTTGCGCCCTTCGTGTGCGGCGGATGCTCGTTCGCTGGTCAGTCGTTTTCCCTTCCCTTCGTTTCCTCCTCGTTCTGCTCGTTTTCTTCTTACTCTTCCGTCTCGCTTGCCTCCATCGAGATTTATTAACGCGCGCCGCGCGGCTCGCGGAGATACGCGTTGCGAATTACGGACAAGCCGTGTGGACCGCGAGAAAGTATTACCCCACATATTTACACACAATGCGCCGGGCGCGGATGACTTATGAAAAATATCTGTATTAAATAACGCTCGGCTCTTTTCGAGGGTCTTTGTCTCATTGTTACCCGGACATGGCATTAAATCACTCACGGAAACTGAGTGTCAGTGTCGCAGGATGCAATTTAAGCGGATGCGGGTAATCGCGATTTTTTGGAAACCCTGACGGTCTTATGATGATTCCTGGAGAACTTTCTGGTTGCAGATACTTTTGTGGTAGTTGGATGTATGTGGAAAATGTCAGGGTTCGAGTGAATAGTCTCAGCTATTGTTTAGCTTTTTATGCATGGTGGGATAATTTTAATCTACCTCGGATAGTAGAAGTTACCCGCTGAGGCGCAACGGTGTGGAAAATTTGTCATCTTTTTTGCATCCATTTTGCGCGGTGGGATTTTTCAAGACTATTTTATTAACTTTAGAAATCTTGTGGCTAAAGTAACCGAAGTTGTCACATTCCATTGCTTTTAACACTAAAACTACCGACGTTATATCTACTAAAATTTAAATTTATTGAACAAAGCACTTTGGAAAAAGATAAATCAAGAGGTGAAAGGATTAGTTAATTAACTAATTTAGGCTTTATATGGTAGAAGTAGAATTTTTACTTCACGGTTCCCCTATCAATTTAGGTAGTTTTTTGAAAAAATTGCGAACCGGTCATTATGACCGCATTGGTAGGTTTAGTGTTAAATATAGGGTTTGGATAATTTGTCGGTTCAAGCAGGATTCATTTTTCCGTTTGAAATTTTGTGCCTAAAGAAGTGAACAGGTTTTGCAGAGAGATTGCGGTAGATTATGTCTCTTCTGATAAACTCTGCGTCGTCTGAATTTGATGTACCTATTCATCACAGAATTGTCGGTGTGTATAGTGAGTGACGGGCACTACACTTTTTTTCTCTCGATCATTACACTTTTTTTAGAACTGTGGTACATTTGGAGTTACGGACTCAGACTGTCAATTAATGTACCTAAATTAAATTCTACATGCCCCTACGAAATTAAGTAGTTAATAATATTAAGTCAATAAGCAGAGTATCCGAATGGAAAAAATGAAAGACACATATTGTATAGAAAATAATCCACCAAATTAATCATACCAATACGGACAAATAAAATTAAGCTACTTAATTCCTCCAATTAAACATAGAAGATGGAAACTCTTCGCTAAATAGCAGATGAATTTTAAACGATAAGGGATTGCGAAATCCCTAGTACATCAACCATAAAATTCATCGGTGAACTTTCGTTGAATTGGTGCAAAACACTGAATGTGCCGATGCCTGGAGCATGAAACGATGAAATCGGGAAAACGGACAGGTCCATAATTCAAGAGGAGAGAATGCGGCATCACGTGTAAACGCGCGAAGGCTTTTACGAGCGTGATATCGGAGATTCAGGGCAGTCTCGTGACCCGTGCAAACGGGTTCCCTGGAGAATTTCGACGCTGGTACGGAGAACAACTAGCGAAAGACAGGTTGCGGCTTATTAAGGCTTTTCGATACCCCAATCGATCCTATCTCCAAGATCATTCGCTCCCTCCTACCACCGGTATTTAAACGAAAATGAGGAATTTTCCAATTCACAATTATTTGAATAAGAATTCAACATCGTTTTACCATAACTTATTTATGAACTAACATATTTATACTAAAATTCAATTTTACTTTAACGAGACTCGTTTTTAACACGTTGAACGCCACCGGTATTTTCCTAGTCTCACCATTTATACTAAAGCGAAACTTTTTCTATCAAATTCACATCTTTATAAAACAGAAATTTCAAAGACATAGATAGATAGATATTCGACAGACCTTTATCTTTTTAATGTCGACATTTAAATATTTAGCATGTCCGAGAGTTCCTATATATTACAATTTAAAAGTTACAAGAAATTTTACTGCATTCAATAGCGCCGGTCACCGATGACCCCCATGACAGTCAAAGTGTTAAACTGGACCGTGCAAAAATAATAGCACACTTATCAAAGAACTCAACATCCACACTCAAAGTAATTCAAAGTAACTCGAACTTTGTAACTCTTAAAATTATCATTCCATTTCATAATATTCGATAAAACGAAAAACCATCCCCTGCATCAGAACTAAATCCCACCCTAAAAACAATCAAACAACTCTCTGCAATCCCTTCGTCGAAACAGCAATCATCGAACGCAGCTGAATTGCAAAGGTAGACGAAATTCCATGAAATCCAGCATCAAATGACCCAACCACGGATCGAATAGAGAGGTGCGTCTCTTTCGAAATTTCTTTCGCGTTGCAGCACAGTTTCGTTCTACCGCATTCGATGCAGGGGGTGGAGAACCCAACCACCATGATGTTCCGTATGCCGGCCGCGTATTCGCGACTCGCGATAGACAATCAGTTTTCCCTGCTTGTAACCCAAAATCCCCCTTCCCGCGAGAGTGGCGAGCAATTACAAATTCCCACAGTAGACCGAGGGTTGCGCACCCCTCTTCGTTCCGCGCCTCGTCCTTTTTCGATCGTCAGATTTTCTCACTCCTTCCTCTACATTTTCTATCCATCTCTTTCTCTCTTTTTAGCCGGTATATTTTTCTTTTTACACACAGGGGAAAAAGGGAGATGGTGATATACCAACGTGTGTATGTAGGGGTCTACGTTTAACGTGGAAACCGAAGGAAGGGGTAGAATGTGTGGAATGTATTTTAATAGATCGGAGAAAGAGACTAGGAGAAGAATACAATGTATGAAAGCATTCTGATACTGTGCTAAAATGGAAAGAAAGCTGCTCTCGTTACGTAGGATGAATCGCTTCGAGAGGAAGAGAGACGGCGTAAAAAAGTTCCTGGATGTCTGACGTTATAATGGAGAAAGGGGAGAAGAAGGTCCTTTATGAAGCGCGCACCGGAAATCGAAGGTTGAGACGTGTCTACCGCCGACAAGGGCTTCCTGTTAATGAAGCTCCTTTAATATGATACTTGGTGAACATTGTTCGCCGATGATGGTTAGGGGGTGGTATTTCATTCTACAGTTTCCGTTGCTTGAAGGAATACTATTTTTTTCAACCTTTTATTATAAACGGAAAAATTTCAACTTCTTGTAAAAGTTCAACTTCTATAGCAAATATTCTTTTATCTATTGTTATTTGTATTAGAAATTGTCACGGTTTTTACATTGAGAAGGGTTAATTACCGTGACTCTAATGAAGTGTGTCGTTCTTTCTAAAGCTACAAGTACGCATTTCTAATAGCACATGATTAAGTCGATCTATTTAAAACAAATTTCCCCTTTTCTAAACATTGTTCTTGCTTAATGTAACGCGAACAATTCTGCGAAACACTTGGCCCACAAAATAAAACATAATGGTTTCTCAGTTTCTAATTATTAACCATGACCATAATTTTCACGGTACATCATATTCTCCAATGATTAACCAAACGCAGAATGTAACGTTAATCGCATTATCACTGTTTCACCTATGAAGAATTTTGCATAAAATCGTACCATATTTTTCAAGTTCCTCGAACAGAGGGTCGTTCCAAAGAAAGCAGATTCTCGATGTGCCTTATTAGAAAGCATTTTCCCGGCGTTAATGACCGCCATAAGAAAAGGAAAGCTGACGCATACGTACGATGAGTTTTTCTTTCAAGGACGATTAAACTCGATGCATTTTACTTATCGCTCAATCGTTACTTCCCAGTCGTAATCAGTCTCGTTTCCTAAGAGAAAACCGACAGCGGGATGGGACATTTGAAAGAGAAGTGAAAACGGTGAAAGAAGAGAAGGACGATCATAATTGCAACGGGGGAGGGAAGTAAAAAAAAAAGAGGTGGCGGTACATAGGAGAGGGAGAAAGGGTGAAAGGAGGGAAAGAGGGAAGGAGAAGATGAGAGAAATCACGGTCTCTCCCACTCGAACGCGCGATTCTTATGAATCGAGGGGAGGGCATAACCCAGATTACTGTTCACCGGACTATATTACGCGAACGGATCAGCCTGGATATGCAACGGGTGATCCTTCCAGATTGTGTCATCTTTCCCTTCCGTTTAAAGCGATAACTTCTATGTTTGACATTTGTTACTGATACTTTTTCATTCGCAGAAATAATGCTTATCGTAGTAATCACATTGGTTATAAAAATCTAGACGATGTTAGGCAGATTGAAATGTTCTTTTTTTATTGTAATTAAAATTGTAATTCTGTACAATGGTAGAATAGGGTTTAAAGTTACTTGGTAAAGTTGTTTTAAAGTTTTTGGAATTTTTAACGAGCTTGAAATTCAACGTGTACCTACTTTTGTGTTTAACACGAAAAGATTTTTGTTTGGTGGAAGAACTTGGAGGGAATGGATATTGTTCTGTGATTTGTAGTGCAAAGGTTTATTCAGTGGCAGACTTTTGTTGAAGTGCTTTATAGATGATGTTTTAATATATTCCTGGCAGACTGTAGAAAGTCGACTGCATCCTCCCGCAACGTTCGGCCGAATGGAACTATTGTTGCGAGTGAAACAGTCGGAAGAAAATAGTCGTTTCCAACGAGTATTGATTTCTTCTCAGTTGTAAAAATGCGCGAACTCAAAATCTGATATTCCTCCAAATCTGACATTTCTCCAATATCAAACAATCATCCCCCTTCTCATCACCAAACACCTAACCCTCTTACAATAATTTAAAAAAAGAATTCTTCTCTCAATAAAATTTCTTTCCACCCAACGGAACAATCTCTCCACAAAAATGCCCCTTTAACGATTCCTTTAACGCAAAACTCGCAAAAATACCATCCCAATACACTCGAAACTCTTTCCCGGTGCAGTTAAAACTACATAACACAATTCCAAAGAGTCGATTTCTTTCACGATCACCCGGTAGGTATTCCCGAAGGATACCTCGGAATGGGACGAGACAGAGTACCCCTCTCTCCTTGTCCATCTCTCTCATCCTCTCTCACCCTCTTTCTCCTTCTCATTCTCTCTTTCTCCCTCCCACTCTCTCACTTCCACCAATTCTCCCTCCCTCGGTGTTCAGGTAGTGTCAGAATTCTGGTGCAATACGAAGGGGTGGGAACCCTTGGCAGTCCGAATTCCCAACCCCGGGACGACCTTGCGCTTGCACATGCCTGCACAGTCCACCGATCCTACTTCTGTCTCTGTTCCTATGTCTCTGCCTATTTCTCCGTGTCTATACGTGCGTGCAAAGGATGTGCCACGATGCGCGTGCGCTCTCCTATCACTGTGTGCAACGCGCGTATGCACCGCGTATGCACCGCTAACTATGCACCGTCACTACACCGAGCATTCCACCGCACTTATGCGCACGTCGTACCGGATACCGGCCTCTCTGTATTCGTTGCTTGAAATTCGTGTCTGCACGTATATATACGTATGTACGTACAAGGTAATGCACGTAGAAGGTGTACGTCTACGTTTGCATTAGGAGGCGCGGTGTGGGTTTCACGTTGAGGTGTGTTAGCATAGATCTACTTTCTTCGATGGTATTGGTAGGTGTGTGTATGCATATTGTGCTTGGTCGGTGTGTGTGCACGTTAAAACGTGACGGTTTGATGTATGTTTATCCGATTACCTGTCGCCACGATAGAGCTAGAACGGAGTGCATTCGATGGAATCTTTCGCGAGGATTTGAACGATCGCGCTCTCCTCGGGATTGAATACGTAAAGCGCGCGAAACGTTGCGTTAAGTAAACGCTGCGGCAGGAATCGGAAGCCACGGTAATTTCAGGAATGTTCCTCGAGTAATTTCTACCGCATTGCGCGTGGATTTCGAACGAACGATCCGCTCGGTGGTGGGTGAAGATCTCGATTGTTTTAGAATTCTTTGAACGTTCTTGCAAGAGGGTTTGTAAGATATTCATTAATCCGCGGGTATTCATTGACTCTAGTAATAACGAATTAGTAAATAATATAGTAAGGAGAGATCAAACCATCGACAGACAATGGAATAATGGAGGAAGCAATTAACTCGACTAGTCAGCTAATGTCTTAATTAGCTGACTACAATTATATATTTTATATAATGTAATTCATCGAATAGGATGAAATTTCACTTCGACGATCATTAAAGGACAAGTAAAAGAGTCAAATAACAAGGTTATTTTATGAAAATTGGAGTTCAAAATTGATACAGGGACAATAATCAAAACGTCAACGATACGATAAATTGGTACTTTATTTTCAATAAAAATATTATAGTAAATCAACATATATTTAAGAAATATCAACATCGATCCTCCACCTTCAACCGTAACGATTTTTCTCTTTCCTCTTTTCATTCTTTCGCAGTTGAACCCTTTCGCAGAAAACGCCACAAAGCCATACATAACCCCGTAGTAACATTATCAAAAAGGATAAAGCATACGCGAATCCTGGAACACCAATAAACAGTTCAGTTGCACGCGCGCGAACACGGTCGGTCCTCCTTGCGCATGAATTTATAGCACCTGCCTACGTGCGGTATTACCGGCAACTAGACGGTCTATACGGTGCTCGATGCACCCACAAATCTACGTATACGCGCTTCGTCGCGCCTGTATTGAACCGCATCCATGTGGGTGGCATAATCCATAGGAGAATCCACGCGCGACGTATGTTCCTCGGCGAGCCGCACGCCACGTGCATAGATATATACTTGCCCGCGCACACCAATTTACACCTGTCGCGAATGCATTTGCACACCGGTAGCGATGCCCTTTCGAAAGGATCTCTTGGAGACTTTAAAGCTATTTATGCGTTGCATTGAAACTACTTGTAAATGAATGTAAACAGTGGAACTGTGTCTGAACTGTCGTCATCTTATAAAATATCGTGTTGATCCAGAAATTTAGGCTTATTTATAAGTAGGATGTTTCGATAGTATCAAATAAATAGGAACTTGTAGATTATTTAGAGATTTTTGGATGTTGATGAGTACTTTTTCTTCTTGGACGTTTTTTTTTATTGTAACTGGTGTGATTGCTTTAGTTGGGTGTTGCAGAATGATGTGGGTTGTGAACCGTAAGGGGTACCATGCTTTAATTAGTAATTGGAGAACACTGTTTTGAAGGTAGGGACATAAATTCGAGCCCACTAATTTAGATTCTAAGCTGTTCATGTACACTTAGGTGTGCTTTAACATTAACCGTGCCATACCGAGAGGTACTCTAACACCAACAATAATGTTTTCAACATTTTTTGCGTAGCACCAATACATTGCAATCAATCTTCGATAAAAGTAAGTTTACAATTGTGATCTTATAGTTGTTCGTCCTCTTTTGCTAAGATGTATGGCAAGATACTATTACAAATTGTTGTTCTTTCTTAACACTAGATTTACCAGCGTGAAATCTACTATATTTAAATATGTTAAATATGTACCTCAAAGCAAGGAAAATTAAGATGCGGAAGAGATGATAGATTCGGTAATTTATGTTTTATACGATGGACGAAGAATATTTATTCTACGGCTCTCTCATAAACCCGTAGAATTTTTGGAAAAAATTGTGCACCAGTCATTTTGACTGGTTTGGTAAATCTAGTGTTAAATAACCAGTCTCCACAATTTCAACACATGCTTCTACATAACGTTGAAACTCTATTACCTATGACTAGCTCAATTCATTATTTTATTATGATTATCTAAACTGCTGCGGCTTCAAGTTTAGTCTTCCTACGTAAATATCCTCGAAACCCCGAAGGCTTTATCACTCTGCAAATCCTCAACTATCGCACACCCATCGTTTCACGCCAGTCTTACGGATATCCCCTTAGACTTGCTAGTCAAATATACATGTTCATGTGCGAGCCTTTCTGTGCCGCGTTTTTACCTGCATCGGTATAGGTGCACGTAAACCCCGTACATACGTGGAGACGTAAATGCAGGCAGACACGTAAGACACACGTACACGGGTGCAAGTTAGGTCGCACGGTTGACCCAGATAGCAACGTCGTCGTACGAAGCGAAACGCGATTGAAAAGAGTCGCTCTAGATTTCGCTGCGTTTATCATTCCCCCGTGTCATCGGCGAACTTGCCACGTACCACGCGAAAAATCATCACGCGAGGCCTCGATCGCGCCGTACCAACGTGCTCGTACCGCTATCGATCGTTCGATCGACTTTCCTCGAGAATAACGATTCCTCGTATTTATGGGTGATGATTGGCTACTGGACCTTTGGAGGAGATTCTAAGCGATTTTTGGAAATTGTGAGATTAGATGTTTTGATGGAATAGATTGATTGTTTGGTGTACTTTGTTTGGGGGAAAGTGTTAAGGTTTAATTGGGGGATGGAAAAGAGGAAGGACGTGTGAGAGGAAAGTTGGGGAGGGAAAGTTAAAAATATCGCGCGATATCTGTATCGTGTCAATGTTGAGATGTTTGAGGAATTTGTTTATCAAGGATGATTTATGGAATTTGTGAACTCCTTTATCGTTTAAGACGACGGTTATTGTTGATGGGATTTCGTGGCTTTGCGTTATCAATATGATGCAGTTTTGTATTTTATCTTCTTAAACGATAGGAATTCATGGTTGAGATTTGAAAAACACTTTTCTTCGGAGACTGCGCTAGAATTTTTTATAGAGATTGCGGTATTGGTTACTCTGTTTTGTAGACTTTGAACCCAATAAGGTGTACACCTTATCTTTAGCACTCTGGTGATCTTCGGAGAATTATAGCACTTATAATAAACTTTTTTAGTATTTCTATATTTTCAAAGATAAATTTGAAAATATTAATGATAAATACTTGCAAGTTAATATGTAAAGTATACCCAATCATTTTCAAACTTATGAATACTTGTAAATGAACAAAATCCTCGGACGCGTTATTTGTCCTCTCAAAGCCGCAATTTTTATTAATTTTCTAAATGCAACTCTTGGTAAACTTTACCTCGAGCGCTTCTATCGAAAACTTAAAGTCTGAGGCTTCCGGCTAGAAGTTTATTTTACCACTTTTACCGTGAAAATGTCAATTGAAACGGATTAATTAAAATCTACATAATAAACAGCATGAAATACTGTGGACATTAATTAGAAATTTATATCTCATCGACATCGTACGGACGAGGAACAATATTCGTTTCCTATTCTAATTATTCAGCATTTGAAAATTTCTACCAAATACAATTAAATATTTCAACCTACCCAATTGAATCGCTCACATTTTCATAACACAGACTTGATCTAATTAATCTAAAATCTATCGTAGAGTTTAACAAAACACTGCAGGGTGAAAAAATGAATGGGTAACTCGATACTCGTTAGCCCGAATCTTTTCTTCTTAATCTAAAATCTTAATTAAATCACTCGTATATCAACGTTTTCTTCGCCCACGAAAATTTTCCACTCGACAATATCGTCTTTGACTAAACCATAAGATCACAAACTTGACACCTCTCAACCTAAACGAATCAGAGCATTTTACTCTCCCTTTCTCTTTTATGTTTTTGATTCAATCCAGTTGCTTAATAAAACTGAATATTCCGCGAGAAATATTTAATTTATATCAGCAAACGTAAAGTAATATCTGCAAAATAAAAGCACTTCCTCCAGGAATCCTGTATTTACTACATAAACATATTAAGTAAAGTGAAAAGAAATGCCGCTTTTTTTATGCATCTCATAGAATATTTCACGTGAAATTCATCATGTATTATTAAAACCTGGCCACTCCAATATCCAAGGTCTACCTACTCTGTGAAATTATAAGAAATATATATTACATATTTTGTTTTTAGATAATTTTATTGACATTTCATTAATGACATTTCATTTCACTTTACCAACATGTTGTACTTTTATACGAACAGTTCATATTAACAAAATATTATAAATATTCAAATCATATACATACATGCTTCAATAATATCGTCCTGTTAAGAAAATCAATATTGCAATAAGGAACAGCTAATACAATTCGAGTTCCAACGCAAGTAGGTCAACTCCTACAATAATTTCCTCGAAGTTCTTCGTAAATTCCAAAACCACCGTGGACTTTTATCCATCGTACCATTGTCGACGAATAAAATTTTACCTATCGCTCGATTCACGCTCGACAGGAGCTTTTTGTTCGTAGAACGAGTGTCGGACAAGCGGCAGTCAATTAAAAAGCGGCGAGATATATAGAGGAACGACGGAACAGTCGAAGTCGAATGGAAGACAAGATTGATTACCAGGAGCATAGAGGGTACGGGATGCAGAGACAAAACAGATCGAAACACCATCCTGCCCCAGGGTGGGTTTCTATTTGAGCACCCTCTGCCACGCTTGAGTGCCTTACTAATTCCATTAAACGTCCACACCGGCCTCCCGTACCTCCGACACGTGACAGTCTAATTAGCGTGCAATTATTTCTGTAATATAGATCGCAAGCCACGCCAGCTCGATGGATACCCTTTAAAATAATATCCTCTTGGTGCATTACGTGAAATCGATACTCCTATATGCGCCAATTTCCGGATACTACTTGGACCGATTTGTTATTTCATTCGAGGATAATGGCTATTTCATTAAGTTTTCACATTCGTTCCAACGAGTATTTTGAGATCCGATTGCAAGTTGGTTTTGAGTTGCGATTTGCAGCAATAACTGGTAGTGTGGGTGTGAAGAGGTGAATTCTATACAATAGTTGTAATGTTTGCGAATGATCGCAAGTAGGATGTTTATTTCCACGTTGATTATTTATGGATAAAAAAATTTCTCAATAATTCTATTTTTAAATATTACTTTTTGTGAGACATATCTCACGAAGAAACTTGATGAAATTTCCAAAATAATTATCGTGTTAAAATATATACCATTTTGGAGAGTATTCGTAGAAGGAAATTTCATTTGATTAATTTTTCTTTTGTCTCTTTAGAAATTTCGGTGACACTTTTTTGCCAGCAAAAAAGTTACCAATTGATTATCTTTCTAAAAATTCTTTTCCAATGCAGGGATAAATTAAATGCTCCGAGGTGAAAATCTGATGTTACAAAAAAAAAGTTGTCATTTTCATTTCTATTTTACTCTCAAATCGATAGCTCTATTGTTCCACATTTTAACTTTTAATATTACAGGTCACTTCTTCTCAACGTCTGCACTTTAACGTTACCAAAGATCTATTATCCAAGTCGAATTTCGAAATACTGAGAGGACGATAAAAATATCTATCGGAAAGTATTTCAGCATCGAAGCGTCCTTCGACGAGTAAAATGCAAATACGTTCCGTAATCTCGTCGTCCAGTATCGAAGTGTTAAAATTAAACTTCGGCGCTCTATTTGCGAGGGGAAAAAACCGGGCTGATAATTTAACGTCGTTACGGTTATTGCAATCGAGGACTGACAATAAGCGAAAACGCCGTTGCTGGCTCGTGTAATGAATTTCAGTGACACGCATACATCCAACGGTGCACTCGAAACGATTGCAAGCTCTCGTTAAAGCTCGCGGAACCTGCGTACACGCGATTACTGGTTCTATCGTCGTTACAACGAATGCTGAGGGACGAAAGAGAAAGATATACAGGGTGTGCCATAATATGCAAACGTAATTCCAAAAGTGGATTGAATACGTCGATGTTATAGGAAAAATTTCGGTACTTTTCGTATCTTATTATTCTTACGGTGTTACGATTGCAGAGTGTAGAAATTATAGCACTAGATTTACAGAAGCCGTTAAATTGACGGGTTTCACCGTTTTTTATAAATATTTCTCTTTACAGAAAATCAGTACAGTAGATATTTCATATGTATTTTATAATACCGATGTTACTTAACGAATTATTGTCTTTGCCACGTAATCCTTCTTTTTTCAAAGTCCTTATTTGATATATGTAACAGATTTCATGCCCGTAAATCTAGTGTTAATTGTCCCAAAAAAGCGAATAGGAAAGAAGTCTTGAGTTTAATCTTGTGAATGATAATGAGAAATTTTCCAAAGAAGACGTGAAGTATATTATTCATATTAAGAATTTTGTATTTATTGATACACATTAAGCTTCAGTACATCATTAGAACCATTTAGAATTAATGGAGAGTTGCAAGTATTCTAATCGAAGGATATTATGAATGGGTTTATTGCTTATATGTAATTAGTGGGGTATGTATCGATAATAGGGTTCCATAGTAAGGGTTGCTGTTGATGTAAGGGGCAAGTAATTCAATTAACTGTGATACAAATAGGTAAGTGAAATACCATGGAACTCATAAAGGCTCGGCTGTCCACGCATGTGACTGTCTAAATGCTCATTCAGGGTGAATCCTCTTGTTAACGCTATTAAGAAGTTCCTAAAGCATAATACGCTACGGCAGACATAACATAGTTACTTCTTTAAAAATACAGAAACCATTCCTACTTCTTATTTGCCATTTTGGAGCAGTCCTTCCAAGTCTTGCGTTTTCATTATCCCTCTCTCAAACGGGGCGCTCTTTTTAAATACCACAGAGAATTCTTCAAAAATCCACAATCTTTCGTTGCAGCGAATTTTTTCAATACTTTCAAATCTACAGCTCAACAAATTTTCTCTTAATATTCAACAAATTCCGAATTAATTCAATAAGAAACATTTTACCAAGCCCTCAAAGACGATGACAAACTGTGGAAGAAATATTCAACAGATAACTAATTAAAAACCTATCTCTAGCGTATGTCAGAACAAGGTTGTCTATTATTAGACGATAAAACTCTAATTTGTTTAATAGAATGAACGATCCTTTTAAACGACACTACGGAGCTTATCCCATAGCAAGATAAATTACAGTGGCACTGTTACGTCACGGTCGATCGCGCGAACAACCGCGAGATATCTCAATAATGACAATTCGCGGCTGATAACTCGTGCGATCGAATGCAGATATCTCGTGCAATTACGAGCGGCCGCGTGTGTAAATACCGCATGCAAATAAGGATATTACCGGCAGTTATCGAGGAGTACTTCTAAACGACACGTTGTTAGCTGAAACGTGCGTAAATGTTCTTGCATAATACAACGATTATGTGTAGTACTACAAATACGCATTAGAGATACAAGCTTTTTCACACTATGCAAATAAATAACATGCCATTTCTGTTGTTACAGAGCTTCGGCGGGTGCATATCTCATGGAACACACCATAGAGCTGAGAATGCAAGGAGAGAATAGAGAAAAGAGAGAATTAATTACTTCGAGAACGTATCATTGGCCATCCAAACGAGGTCACTTAATTGATTTGCTCCGATTTGGTAGAAACATCCCTCAACCTGACGTATTCTCGATTTTAATGCGTGACTGGCCGAAAGAACCAAGTGACTTCATTGCATTGGTGAGTTATATATTAATGACAAGTTATGTTAACGAATCTGATTGTAAATGTCACGCCTGCTTGACAACTGGATTTCATTAAGAATTTTTTTTTCGCCTTTTAATGCTATTCGTTTCCTAACTCGGTGTGTACACATGTTCTTTCTTTATTTTTGTAACGATTTGTTCCGTTGCGATTTTTAATACTTGATGGAGAATTGTGTTACAGAATAGCAAAGAGATAGTATTGGTCCTGTAAATTGAAATAGGAATATTTAGGAGCACTTGTATTAACCCTTTTCAGTACGATTTGATTCGTGACCTTCGCTATAATTTAAAATTTAATTGCTAAAATAAGAATTGATCAGTAATTTTTGATTGTCGCGTCGCGTCTCATTAATACTTCCATTTTAATAGATTTTCGAAAACTTGGAAATTTCCTATCCCATTTACCTCACCACTAGTGTCACTAGGGCAAGGGTTTAATAATATATTTATTATTAATAATAGTACGTGAAACTATTCCATTAATTTCTCTCTGTCAAGTAATTTAGCAAAAGTACTAGCATCTAGAAGTATTTTAATGGAGAGTACACTTTAAGTTTGGAAAATTAAGCGCGATGGAGGACAATGTAACAACAATCACTTGAATATCGGTAATATTAATTAAAGGTAATGCAAAATAAAGATCTGAGTGAACGCGCTGATAAATTCCAACGAATACGTTCAAAGCAGAGAAATTGAACGGTTGTTTGCACACGCCAAAAAAGATGCATTCGTTGACGCACGTTCCATCAACAAGCTTCGTTACTGACAGTGTCCGACGAAGTTGCTTGACGTTACAAAGCGGTCGGCCAACGTTTGCGTCAGAACACGCCGTAATTGGTAGCAAATGGGCTCAGCAAATGGGCTTTAATTCCATTTGCGCAATCAACGGCCCGGTAAACGTAACTGGTAAAACGCCGATCATCGATGCCCAATGTACGTCAAAAGTGCCGCCCGTTTCGCGTAATGAAATCATTTTTCATTTTTTACAATTGCATTAGAAGGTCGAAAAAGTTGACGTTCGAAGGATTCGTGCGATTTTCGCGAACGAGCGTATTGCAATCCTGGAAATTCGAGACTCGGTTGAAATCGTAAATTCTGAGTGAAATAATTGTGGCGTTTAAAATCGTAAAATTGTGGACACGTAATTACAGTCGTTATAATTTGATATCTGCAAATTATAAAACTAATTTGAATTTTGATACAATGTAAAATGAGATGAAATTTTTGCGTGGCTCTCGGCGGAAAGGTTACTTCATTTCTTTTGATTTAAATATAGTATTGTTCGGAATAGTTTTGCGTGATAATCTAATATAGGTATTGCATAAAACAAATTTCAAATAGGTAGAGAAATATAGAAATAATAGTAGAGAAATTCAAATCAATGAACTCCTTTAATATAAAGCTCTATATGAATGATTCTTTTGATTAATGCGAGAATGGAAACATTCAATGAGTCCAGTCATCTGTATATTCCAAACATTTAAAAAAAAGTTTTGCACATCGTTAAATCAACCAATTGATCTGCAGATATGACAGACACTCAGCGAATAAAATTTGAAAAATATCATGATCAATTGATCAGTAACTCGTGAAAAAGCTTTGTTTCACGACCATATTTTAGTCTTTTGCAGTTTCATATCGAGCGAGAAAATAAAGGTATTAATTGATATCTATCAATTCTGTTAAAAGACTACTACACTGACATTTTACATTTTACTTTATGAGCCATGTTATTTTTACGTCACGGTAAAAATTCCGTTTTAAACTTGCAACATTTTTTTACCGAGTTCAAAACGTTAATCTTCGCTCATTGAAACCTTAATTACATTTGTCATATCATCAAGACGTGAATGCATTCGGGCAAAACTAGTCGATGGCAAGCTTCGGTACGTTCAAATCAACGAAAAGCGAATTGGAACGAATAGGAGAGGAAATTGGAAGATTTAACGTCGTGCTCCAACAATTTCTTTTGTCATGTCGTACGTAAAGGTTACGAGTCAGTAAGCTCTATTGCTTCCTCTTGCATGCTGCAAGAATTGCTGGCGCGCAGGTTGATTATGCTTCGCTGCCGATTTATGGAGACCTAGCTTCCCCTAAATACGGGCTTCCCCGGGGCAACGACTCTATTAAAAGAGAGAAATGGCGCATAGATGCAGAATATATTTCTCTGAGATCGCGACTGCAATTACTTCTTGTTAGATAGATACGAGGGATTAATGGAGACCGAGGTATGGTGTTTGAACGTTGACCATTTTAACTGATAGTTTTTGATAAAAGAATTCCTATCCGGTGTATAGAACATGCGGATATAATTGATGGAATTTTAATATACAAAAAATACCTATTTGTTGAAACTGCTATCTCTTTTTCCATTTAAATCTGCTGACGATCACAATAATGATGTAAATCATATGTTCTCCGTTTCGAAATAATTAAACTTTTGTTCCGGGTCGTTAAACTCATTCATTTTTTTTACCATTTCTACAAAGTAGCTCTACCATATTGTAATGTAGACTTGTGCAACACAAGATAAATTATAACTTGAATTGTTCCAAAGATCGACCGAACAATAGATGGAAAAGATGATTAACTCACTAATATTTGTTTTAAAAGATAGCGGTAAAATATTGACCTTACGTCTCTCTTATAATCTTTGCGAATTTTTGTAAAAAGTAAAGAACCAATTAATTTGGCTTCCGTAGAAGTTCTAGGGTTAAACATCCTTCAAACAGTTGAAAATTTAAGTAAAAAGAAACTGAAGGAAATCAATGCAATCGTTCGGCTTTCCGCGCGCAAAAAATCGTTTGAAAAGACAATTCGCGAATAATGAAGGCACAAGAGGAGTGGAGTTTCAATCGTCTTCGTCTAGGACGATTGAAGACATTGGTAAAAGTCGATTTCCCGTTACCCTCCACAATTGTCGCGTCTCGCCATAATTGGCCATCGGTGTAATGACATCGTTCGAGAATCGATTGTTGTACGCGTGCGAAAGCGAACGAGCTTTTTTCCACGCAATCCGTCCCCACGCTCCACCTATAAATCAATAGGCGCGTCCGTTTCTTGCGAAATAAACGATAAGAAAAGGGCTAACAAAAAACGATACGACGGCTCGATTAATTACGCGCCTCTTCGTGGATATAAAGTCAATTAACGTCGGTCCGACCGGCATTACGGGCTATCGATAGACGGAGGCATATCGTCGAGGTTGATCGCAGCACACTTTTACTGGCTATTTTTACGCGCGCAAAAAGCTCCAACATTCGGTGTATTGCTTTTTAATGAGAGAGCGGTCTTGCTCGTTAAATGTGCGAGATAATGAAAAGTCTTTTATCGGTAGTGAAATTGCATTTGCGTCGCCTCAACGGAATGGGCTTGGAATGGAATCGAGATGGGAGTTTTTAAAATTACAATTCCATGGGAATGAATTTTTTAGTTCGTTGGAAAGTACGAAATTTTTAGCTTACACTGATTCTCGTGACGGATGTGTGCGGAGAGATATAATAATACGCTATGTCTGGTGGTGGAAATTTTTCACTTGAATTTCATATCGTCGGGTTATTTGGAAGTTTTTGAATTTTTTAAACTTCCAGCGCAGAATATAGCAAGTTTTTTGTCTACTGTTCTGCAGAGCTTGAAGAACAATTTTAATTCTTGCGAAAATCGCGAAATTTGTATTGTTCGGCTCTCGTGTTCCGTATTGCGATTCCTGTCGCATAACGCTGATTCTACGCGACTCGAAACGCATGCACGAAATATTTCTGCGTCTTTGATAACAAGGTGATTCTATTCGCTAAAAATATACGGAATAATTCTCCAATTATAGATCACTGAAGCAAGAATTTTTTAAAAGTACATCGGCATCGTGCAATACGACGAATATTTCATAATTATCAATTCTAAGAACCACAACAAATACGTTAATTTAGGAAAACGATGTAAAAATCACCTGACCTCCCTCTCTCTCGTTCATAATGCGATTCCTATCGCATATCGTCAACTGCACACGACACGAAATGCATGCATAAAATATCCATACATCTCCAACAATATAATTCACTCTTCGAAATATTTACAACACCTTTCAAATTACGAATCCGAAAATGAGAAATTTCCTGGACTATTTACACAACTCTAGTGATCTTCAAAAAACGTTTTATTCCAGGAAAGAGTGCAAAATTCGTGGTATCTCTCGTTTTTCTTTTTCTCTCATTTCATATTACGATTCTTATCGCATATTGCTGACTTCGCACAACGCAAAAATGTGCTGGCGAATCTTCGAAGGTGTAGGTGTCGGGCATAGTTCCAACACAAAGGTTTCCTCCGTGCGCGCCCGGGAAGAAAACCTGTTGTGCCAAAAAGGTTACGATGGTGCGGCTCGATTTTCTGCGTGATTCCACCTCGTATCCTAAACATTCAATTAGGAGAACGGGTTCGCAAAGAGCGACTTGATAGCCGACAATTTCGGGCCCGCAAACGGGGCCCACTGTGCAACGGAGTAACCTGCTGCGTGTCGATTTCTACGAGATACCCCGGCGATTTCATGATCTGCCTCTACTTAGCGATTTTTCTTTTTGCATTTTATTAGCTGACTCCCTCTATATTATGCCGTGAGACCAAGAAGAATTCTTGAATGGTGGTTGTACTGCGATTTCTTCTGCGATGCAAAAAGATTCGGACGATCGTTCGGCTTAAGTGATGTTCATTGCTATCTTCTGATTAAATAAAGTCCATTTTGGAGATATATTAACCCTCTATAGTCCTAATTGGTGTGGCATCTGAAGGTCAATTTCGAAATAGCATAATTAAAAGATGATAAAAATACTATTTTAAATAATGGATTAAATGTGAATTTTAAATATTGAATTGTAAAGAATTTCATGATTTTTGCGAGCTTAATTATAACATTTGGCAAAGTTACATATGTGACTTTGAAGAATAGAAGTTTAGACGTGTCGTGCGTGACCTCAAAGTCAGAGAGGCCTACAGAGGGTTAAACGAATTTGGAGGAATCAAGTAGTATTCTACTCAAGAAGTAGAAACTAGAAGAGACATTTTAATATCGTATCACCATGAATTTGATAATTCACTTTTGTCAGGAGATACATAATGGGACATCGTAAAGTTTCTAAATTAACCTTCAGCCTTGCAATTTTTTAAACAAAGTCTATATAATTCAACAATTAAATGTAACAGTAACATGACCAGTTAATTACATATACATTGAACAAAAAGTCCAGTAAAGCACGAATCATTTACTACTCCTACGTCACACTCACCGTCTAAGCCCATTGCCAGAACTCCAAATACTTTCATTCAATTTCTTGCCGCGAGTATAATTTAATATCATGAAATAAAAGGTTTAATCAGAACGTGATAATATCTTCGAACGGACAGCGTCAAAGCGACACCCGAATCAGCAAATTCGCCAGACAAAAAAACCCTAGCAGGCCACTCTCGATCGCTGATCGTTTCTCGTCTGCAGCTTTAAAAGCCAGATCGTAGCAACAAAGAGGAATAAATGCGACTGACAGGCAATGAAGTTTGGGGGAACAGGAGTTCGGACCCACGAATGTCGGCATCGAAGGGTTGAGAAAGAGAGAGGGAGAGAGAGAGAGGGGAAAAAGGTTGCACGGAGGTCGAGGTGGACGTTGCCGAAGGAAAGAGGGGAAGTGGAAGAACGGAAGGAAAAAAAGAGAGGACCTATTCAGGAGCGTGGTGGTAAATAGGTTAAACGGCGGGTCGAGAGGGCAGCCAATTTAAATCACCGCCAATTCGGTGCAGTCCAATTCGATTCACCGGGATCGCTTTGAATCTTTCTATCCTCTTCCTCCGCTTCTTCTTCGGCCGCTAGCTTTTACTCGTCTTCCTTTACCTCGCATTTGCGTCCGGTAGCTCACTGTGTATACCCGGCTATTTACTTTGCCAGAGTTTCGCAATTACGATATTTTATTTGCGATAAATACTGCAACTGTCGGGGAGTGCGCGAGAAAATTTACTCTTCGCTGCGGGAACTCGAGATATTACGTTTTAGGGGAGTGTTTCTTTATTTGTATTCTCTTTTGGTTCTTCAACTTGGGAAATAGCGTGCAATTTCATTCGCGGAAACATCGGAATAGAATTTTCAACGAATGCACACTGAGTGGAGTCACAAAATAATGATGGTATCACAAAATGTCTTTTTGTCGATGTAGACTTGCCGATTATTCAAATTACATGATCATCAACTCTTATACCTAGGTAGAAGTATTATAAATCGCCTCGTTTCACTTCAAAAGAATTATCTCTCCATATCTTCTAATAATTTACCTTACTTGCCGATTGTTCAAATTAAATGATCATCAACCCTTACCCCTAGAAGTATCATAAATCGCCTCGATTCACTCCAGAAGAATTATCTTTCAATGATATCTTCTAATAATTTACCTTACTTGTCGATTGTTCAAATTACATGCTCATCAACCCTTACACTTAGAAGTATCATGAGTCGCCTCGTTTCACTTCGAAAGAATTATCTCTCGATATAACAATTTACCTACATTCGAGGGAAAATAGCTAAAATAGTTCATAGTTAAAACGGCGAATTAATAAAAATAAATCTGCATCTCTTCATACTTCCAAATATTCAAATGCATTCACAGTATTCTCCATTATTTCCTTGGAGCAGAATCACAAATTATTCGCAATCTTTCATTCCCTCATTATCGACAATTTTCACTCCTCAATTTAAGCTTTACTCATCACTAAATATTACCGTTGAAGGAAAGCCTACATTCAAATCGTAATCTCCATTCGTTTACGCCTTCCCAACAACAGTAAATACCAACGGACTTTGCAAATCCGCGACGAAATTCGACGAATTCAGCAGAAACCACTCCACCGTTCAAAGAGGAGCCGTAACACGCTCACGGCGACATTTGGTTAATTAAAAAGGCGGGTGAAACGAATTTGGCGAGGGAAAATGCAGGCGGTAGGATCACGTCGGGCATGCACGAGCTCTCAATATCGACTTGGTCGCGAAGAATAGACAACGAAAGAATAGGGAAAACAGTGTCGAGGGGGTTGGCAGGGTAAGAGGAGAGGGCTGCTACGGAGGACGAGCGAGAGGATGAAGAGGCTGAGCCCTCTGAGCTCTCGTTGGCATGGAGCCAGCCACCGTCCGCATCGTCATCGCGAACTTTTCGCGAGGCCGACGATGTGCGCGAACACGCCGCAATAGAGATCGTCTCTTGGTACTTGGTTAAATTGGTGCCTCGGTATTTCAGCTCCGAGCCTCTTACGATTTCTTTCATGGTAGCGTGTAATGGAGTCTAGCAATGGATTGTTTTCGTTTTCGCATCAACAGAAAGTTGCCAATAGTTTCTTAGTATTTTTTCACTGTCAACTTTAACCCTGATGTTCTCCACAGATTTAATTGACTCAAAATAAAAATTATGTTTTAACAGATTCTAAATTTTTGAGTATTTGCTTTTGATATTCAGTGCATTTACAGGTAAGGTCTGATGATTTGTATATGTTACATTTTTTTAATTATGAACCTTCGTTCATCGGATCAGTATGATCCGAAATGAATGTGAGGAGAATAACAGAGTTAAAATACTTTCTATACACTGTGAAGTAAAAATTGTCTTTCGACTATCAGCTTTATTTTAGAGTATGCGATGTAGTGGAAAACATTGGGAAGTCTCCGTGTTAACTATTTAATTCAGAACTGTGACAATCGCAGTTATAGTGGAAATCGTAGGATAGAAGGTAAAAGAATAATGAGTGCTTTAATTAATGTTCTATAGATAAGTGCAAATGTTGAAAATAGTGTTTTGGAGTCCAACTAAATCCAGGCAAAATGACTATAGCAGATTCAGCTGAAAAAGTGCAAAAGATACAAAAAAAGAATATTCTACTTACAGTGAATATATATATATAAGTGGTGTATTAACACATTAACATCGCTTCCATTAAGATTACAATAAATAATACTGAGATATTGCGATCACAACAAATTATAAAAATTTAGAAATAACTCTGATCTTAGCAAATATAAAATAAGGGAACATCATAATACTCACACATCAAATTTATAATTTTCCAACATAATATCAGCAGGTAGAAAAGTGTAAGCAATGAAATACTTTTACTATAATTGGAATGACGTAGAACCCAAGAAATATAACGAGGCGAGATAGAAAGTATATTCTCGATAAAATGGAGGCGATACGCACGACGACGGGAAGATCGCCATGAAGCGGCATAACTTCAAATCAATGTGTGTACAGTGATCCACCATAATAACAGGTGAGAATTAAAGAGTGCGCGAGCCGAATACCCGTTAATTATAGACTCCTCGATTTGTTTCAATGCAGCCGGCGGGCCGCTCGTTGCTGTTCTTTCTGACAAAGAGATGCCTTAATTGGGATCGCCTCTTCGCCAGACAGACACTCGCGCGTTTTTTACAATACGTCTACCGCTCGCAGTTAGTGACTTTTTTTATACAAAAATCTTGATCGTCTGTGAAGCATTTAACTTTTCACCCTTCAAATGTTCAACACGACAAACGCGATTATTTTTAGAGTTGTAAAAATAGAGAAAGATGTTTCTTATAAGCACTGGACATTTATAATTACATTACGGGAGTATTGAGCATCACCTCACAATGGGATCGGTGAATATTTACAAAAAGAACCACAGTAAAATTATTTTTGACCTTACAATTTAATGGCCTTTTTCTAAAGAACATGCATGGGGTTTTCACTAATTTTTATTTGTCCTTCTCTGAAGTATCCTCGCAAAGACTAAAAAGAAATATCTAAAGTTTTGCAAAGCTTAACTTAGTACTCGTTCTTTCCCGCTACTTCGTCAGTTGCTTACAAAATGTTACAAATCTCAACGCTAATCGAATCTTCTGATCGAAAGTTTCGTGAGATACAAAATTTCTTCTATCCAAAATTCCACAATTTTTGCCGTTTTCCGCACAGAAAAGTGCCATTGCAATTCTGACATAATTAAATCCCTCAAAAAAATTAAAATAGGAATTCTATCCTTAACAATTTATAATTTCAATGTCAAAATTGCAACTCCCCGGTGTCAATAATAAAAGCTGCTTTCGCACGTATTGCGCTGCCCTTTGAATATTACTATAAACATAATTACCGTACTCGTTAAAGAGATCCCCCATGGTCCGACATAGAGACGACTAGTCCCAGGACGACGCATAAACTGCGATAATTGCGCGTTATGTCGCAATTGGATGCAAATGCGCGGTGAAAATGGAATGAAACGAGCTAGTCGGTGATGATGCACGAGAAGACAACGAACGTCATCGTGGATGACCTCGGGCATGCTTCACGGCGAGAAATTGCTTGAAAAGGCAGCTAAGATTCCTTGAAAATTGCACGACTTCAGAAGCTCGATGCACAAAGTGGGCGAACGCGCGCGTTTTGCGAAGTCAAGACGGGTATGAAATTATTGCAACGTCGAGGAGTGACTTCTAAGAACTTCGGTGACCGTGCTGCTGCTCCCTATTTCAGAGAGTAAAGTCATAAATGTTCGAGGTAATCTGAACGTCATAACATCCATAATTCCTGGTTAGTTTATTCCACAATTAGTGCCATGGCATTGGTAATAATTATGGCAATTTCTTCCACGGGAAGAGCGATTCTCGCGCGATACAGGATACTTTGGACACTTTGATACGAGCATGTATGTAAATGTATCTCGTGTCGCGCTGCAGCAAAGTGCAGCGAATTGCGTGAAGCTGCGTTCTTGTTTTCAGCAAATTATCCACTCATTATAACTACATTATCGTGTTGTAGTTGATATCAGTTACGCGCATATTAGAAGTTTATTAACGCTTTGTAAATTGGATTATTTTCGTATATCATTAATGAACTTGAGAGAATCACATTATTCGAAATTTTGCGGGTTAAAAAGTTTCGCGCTGGAACGTTGAATAACTTCGATACTAGCTGGAAGTTAGACATTTTTGACAGTATAACTATAATCGGAAGATTTGATAATATTGAAACAGTAGTAATGACTACTAGCCGGTGGAAACATTGATTTTTCACTTGCTTGATTTTAACGCTGGAACAAGTGTTAAATCTGTCATATCTAAATACATTAAATGTATTAAATTAGACACGATAAGTTAAGTAATTTGTACTGTACTGATTTTTATAAAAAATTAGCAAACATCAATTTTGATTGTCTTAGTAGTTCTTGTGTTAAATCTCTTCTCTGTCGTCATCGATAAAATTTCTCTTAATATAATAAACCAAGTATAATATTTGCACTTCAACATTCACCTAAAATATGAGTCAACGATATAACCCTAACAATCAACTAAAAATTAAAACAGACTTTCAACTCTCCATACCTACCCACCTAAAAAACAATTTAACGACTACCAAAAAAATGCTCATATTTTGTTAAACCAAGATCGCATCTTCGTTATCATTCCTTCTTAAACATCCTTTCGAATCAAATCGAATTGCACGATCGTCGAAGATTCTCGCGAACAGAGAATTTGCCGGTGGTCGATGCAAAGCTGCAGATTCGCGTTGCATTAATGCTCCTCCATAAAGCGCAAAATGGAGCGCGCGAAATCAGCGAGTGGACGGCGCATATACGTTGTATTACGAGCACTTTTATCGCGATAACGAGTCGCTTATGCGGATGTTCGTAAAGCAGATTGCACGTATACGCGTCGACCAGCGAATTCGCGCGTGTGACGCTGCCGGGAATTGCAGTTTACGAGTGCACACACACCTATGCACCCGACGACCCATTTAGAGCACACACGTCGCTGTTCTGCATGGAACAGCCAGTTTACTATTTGCCTAGGTTCCACGCAACTTCGAGCTTCGAGAGAAAACCATTCCATTGGTTTATCCGGCTCGCATTTCGACCATCTCGTCCTGTTTTTACGCCTCTCTATAAATAGAGCAATATCTCTTGGAGATTTGTTCAAAATTGATATATACTAGGAACTTTCTCCGTTTGCACCTGCCGCACAAAATTTCTACACTTTAGGTCAAATCGTAAAAACTAGTAGGATAATTTACTGTTTCGATTGGAAATTGTTTGTCCAAGTTTTCAAAAGTCAAGTAGATAATTTCGTGAAATTTTCAATTATTGGCTACTTAGTTCCATTTGGTGGTAACTATAATTGTAGATAGTGAGAAATATATGAAAGAAAGTTTAAAATTATTGGAAAATTCTATAAGTGAAGTTGAGAAGGTAGAGGATTAATAAATTATGTCGGAAAGCTATTTTAAGTCTAGCTGGACATAAGAGTGCAAAGGTGAGGCCATGATGAATATCGCCTCAATAACTCGGACACTCAATTAGCAGACCGGAATTTAAATCCCTCAGCACCATTGGAAATTATACCGAAATTATAATTATCTACTTAAATGAAACTTATTATCATAATATAGTAATATACCAAACTTCTCGCAACCCATCTAAAACAGTAGATCCTATAAAGTAACTATAGCAGCCAAAACAGAAAAAATACAAGAATACGAAGACAAGTTTAACACGTTGACCGCCACGGAAGTCAACGCAATATTTATAAATTTTCGAACACACTAAATATTTAATTTCTAGCGCTTAAAAGGTAAAGGTCTGTCGACTATCGACCTATCTGTATCTTTAAAGTTTCTACTTTGTAAAGATGTGAATGTAATAGAAAAGTTTCACTCCAATAAAATGAAACTAGCGAAATAGCGGTGGCGTTCAACGTGTTAAACAAATGCATCGTCCAATCAGAGACCACCGTTAACGTGAAAACAATACATGCTAAATGCGCGCCAGAATTTCGACGTATTTGTCCGTCTTCTCGAATTTCATCTGGTTATAAATCGCAATAACGACGAGCGTAATCGCGAATGCTTCCGTGCAGTGCTCGACGCACGTTTACGTAAGTCGGTGCATTATAAAATCGCGGAAGTCGGCCGAGTCACTTTCCACCGTTAATGAACGACCGACTCATTTTGTGCATCTCGTCGGTGCACGAAGAGAAAAAGTCGAAATCCTCGTCCGTGTAATGCAAGTCGCATAGGTTCGATCGCGTGCATCCTCGGCCGATGCATCGATATGCATCTAAGGCGCATCACGTATCTATTACGGACGATCGACTGGCAAGCACGTGTGCGCCTGTGTATAATCGATTCAGAGCCATCCCTTTTGGATCTACATTCTCTCCGAGTATTCTGTGAACGGCGCGAGATCTCTAGACGAAGAAGAATGCGCATCGTTGCGACGAGAAATTACGATTTAAATCGCATGCAATTGGCGCGAATGATCGAACAGGCGAATTTTTATGATACTTTATTTTACGAGTTGTAATATAACTTATGTCGGATGTTAATTTTCTATTTTACAGCGTGCGAGAATTATAAATGAATAGACTTAATAATAATTGTTTAACAGTAGATTTACGGTTGATTAATGTATTAAATAAGAACTTTGAAAAAAAAGGATTAAGTGGTAAAAGTAATTTTTCTACTATAAGCTTCGCGTGAAATATCTACTGTTCTGCTCCAATATAGATAAGAGAAATATTTTAAAAAAAATAGGAACCCGACAATTTGACGACTACCGTAAATCTAATGTTAATATTGGTATCCTTTGTCCGCTATGAATCCTCCGTTGCATAATGCGCTCACTGGGAAAGTCGATACAAGAGTTTCTTATGAAATCCCCTGAGAAAGTTTCAACGAATTATTTGCCTTGATCGATTAATTCATGAAGGTATGAAGAAAAAAACTGATAAATAATTCTCATTCGTAATACGATTTGTTTAACGCATTCGTTACCGTACGTCATACATTTGCGATGCATCGATTCCGGTGAAACGTCGTTACGTGTGCGTAACAGATGAGAACTTTTCTGCTGTACATGTAAACCAATTTTCGATATGGCATATCGTGAAAAAGTGGAGAGAGTTGTACATGCAGAGAAAAAAAAAAGCAGTATCTGCCGATTTCTCAAACATACGACGATCGTGAATACATTGAATTCTCGTTTAATGTAGAATCTACCAAGCAGTCACAATTAACTGATTATTAACTTCAAAATTGATCGAATTTATCAATTTCTCTGATTTTCAGCACGTATCTTACTAAATGTCAATACTTAAATCCACTTTTTCATTATATTTAACTAACTTATTCTATAATACCCCTAAACTAAAGGACAGTGAGAAATAATTGGAAAACAAACAAATTTTCGCTCAAAAATCATTTAATAGAATTCCGACGTACAAAATGAATTTTAGAATTAAATTCCCAAGGTAACGGAAAGGACCTGAGGATTAAAACGACGCATAAGCTCTTTGAATCCAGTAACAGGGAAAGAATTGCATAGAGACATTTGTTAGTACAAATTTTCCTGTTTACGTTGTACAAGCCGTACTCGATCAGGATCATGCCATCTCCGGGACTTGGCGAGGCCCAAGGAGAGGAAAAGAGAGAACGGGAGGTAGGAGTGATCCGAGAGTACAGTGCGAGACCGGGAGGGAATTATACTTGCATGAGCCAGCCCTCCCTCTCTCTGGCCCTCCGGCTTGAATGATAATTAAAGCGTGCGAGACTTTCTTACGACGCTCTTAATTCCCAGGAGCATTCGAGAAGCTGGCGATTCGTCGGCGAATCCGCGATCGGGCTCTGAAAAAGAAAGCGATACATTTTTGTTAAAGAAATTTTTGGCAAACATTATTCATATTGTTTGGGTAAATCATTAAAATACAGCATACTAAAGATAAATAATTAATACGATGAAGTAGAAATATTTGTCTTATTGTTTAAAATATTAGGAATTATGACGAAAGAAATGATTGTTAGATAATATTAGAAATATTAAGTTTCTTTCGTATGGTTTATATTTACTATTGGTTTGAAATTTCCAGTGTTGGTTACTGATATATAGATTCATGGGTTTCTTTGAATTGAGATGAGTCGTCATTTGTCGTATTTGCATACGAGAGCAATAGGAACGGGAAGAATAGCGTATGGGAATAAGAAGATGGAGTGGCTGTGTAGCCGGAAACGGTACATTTGTTTCCGCTTCCGACATACTGCAAAGTCGAATACCCACGATCAACAGGTGACCAGTTGAATATTGGGTAAAACGACGTATCGAGGGAGATGCAATTTCAAGAGGAGGCTTTACAAAATAGGGATGAGTGTAATTATATGTTGTTAAGGGTTTCTACTGTCTTTTGGCACATGTTCTTCTCCTGGAGCATTATGTTGTAAGCAGTTCCACTTACGATACTATTTTACAGGGAATTTTGCTAGATCAGAAATTGAAGTAAAATATGAATCCCTATACAACTTTCTCTATTACATACGGCGTTTGTTATCGCAATCTTCAATTGACAATCAGTCTGCGAAATAACTTCTGGATTATTCAGAAGTAAAAGATGTAAACTAACAAGCCGCAATTTGCATCCATTCAAGATGGTTACAAGTTTATTACAGTCTCAATGAATACCTCAATGAATTCTTACATCGTTTTTATTTCATCCTATACAAAATCACTACTAAGTAAATAATCACTTCAATCACTCCAGAAACAGTTCACGGATATATACGTCAATAATTACCAAATGCAACGTCCACTCTCGACACGCCGATCAGAAATGACGAACACTTTCCTATGACCTCCCGAGAGGTCCGTGAGATTGAAAAATACGAGCCATCCGACAGAGGAAAAAAGCTATTCCGGTTGATCGACTTGCCTTCATTGAACGATCCTTCGTCCTTCTCTCAGGTCCTTCTGGTGTATCGGGCCGGCACCAGAAATTCCAAGGGACCCGTAGCCTCGCGGTCGAGCCGTCGACGAGATAAATCATGACTCCTGCGAGAGTCTGTCTACCTCCCTTTTTAGCTCTCTTTCAAGCCCTTTCTGTCCACGTGTTCGCGCGTGCACGTTGCCCGTTGGTGCACAGGGTCTTGTGCGTGCACGCATACCTGCACTAGGTTGCAATTGTGTGCACCTATGACCAAATACGTGGGTGAGTTTACGCAGGAAGACACGCGTGTATGGGCGTGCATGTTTCACGTCCGTTCGTGCGCATGTGTTTGCATGTAACGATGTCGATAGGTGTCTGTAACTAACCAATGCAAGGGCAACAGACTGTGAGGACTTACACGCTAGGTACTTGTTGATTTATTGGCAGCTATATACACCCATGGAACTTCCACCATCGCTCGGAAGTGATGTGGGAGCTATCGCGGTATTCGTTCTCCTAAGTAGGACGTTAAACGAAAGGTACTTAACAAGAACAAGAATATTTAATTGCAATACATTTTATTTTATTACGTTATAGAAAAATCGTTCGTAAAGGTATTTTCATTGATTCGACTTATCCAAAGGTTAAAAGCGCAACGTATAGGTATCAACGGCTATTGCGTAACTGCAACCGGCTCATTTGGAATTCCAGGAGGAGCGTGCTAATTGATTGAAATTCGTCGGGCTCCTAATTAGATGCGCACGGCGCGCCTAGCCTAGAGGCTAGAGAGACTGTCTCGAATCGTGCGAGAAAACAGCCGTGCCGCACGAGTGCACGCGAGAAGCCGAAGCGTTCGAGTTCTGCGTCGATTCCCCCGGTTGCGGTTGCCGTACGTGCGAGCTTTGCGATCCTAGGATCCGATAAGGATCCCCCCTCTCGACCCCTCCGATCCTCTTTGGGCCCCACAGGCCCCCTCGGACCCCATCGGGCCTCATCGGGCCCCCTCCCTGGCCCCTCCCGGAGCGAGCAAGCGAGCCAAAGGAACCCTCGCGCGCTCCTCGTGCCTCCTCCTCGGCCTCGTCGCGACCTCACCGCACACCCGTCCATCCGTGGAACCCTCTCGGTCCTCCTTCTTCACGTTCTTCAAACTATCCAACCGTCTCTCTTCGTTCCGCTTCGTCGCGCGTTTCTCGCCGTCTCTTTCGCTCGTACTTGTCGTCTCTCGTTTCTTCTTTTTGTTTGTTAATCCTCTCTCTTTCCAGTGGAGTCTTTCTCTGTCTTGATTCTCTGTCCTCGCTCCCCTCCAACGTCGGTTCCTGCACCCTCGCAGACCTCCTGCCAGCAGCTATCCTCGTTCCGTCGACCTCCATGCGCTCCCTCCGTTCCGGAACGAGGGTCGTACCTTGGCGAGTTCCACTCCCGTCCGGCCGGTTCCCTCCTTCGAGATCCGTGCCACTGCTTTCCCTCCTTCTTTCTCTCTCGTCGATACAACGTGTATTCTGTTCTACCAAGATAATCCGTCTCTTTCCGGCAGATGGTTTCTCTCCTCCGTCATACTTCTTCGTTCGTTGGACTTCAGGCGTCGGAGTGTCTCTCTTGGACTTATCGGACAGAGTAGAGCTACGTCGGCGCTCTTCTCTGTTTTTCTTCGCTCGTTTTTCCACCTTCGATGTTCTTCTTCTCTTTCCACCTTGGACTGAGTCTTATTTACGCTACTGAGTTTATTCGTGACTTCTTTCCACCTAGAGTCTCATCTCTCACTTACTCCTTCGTGGTTGTTCCACGGTACGACTCTCCTCCTCCGATTCCTCCGAGGTTCTCGTTCTTCCTCGCGCCCGCGTTTCATTCGAACGTGTACGCACCAACCTCGACGAAATACGCACGCGTGTCTCCACGGGCGACGCTTGTGATCCCTCGAGAGGCTGCCAGAGTATGTCTGTGTGGATGTAAGAGTTCCTTTGTGTCTGTACTTTCATGTATATCCGCCAGAGAGGACCGAAAATCCAAGCCCTTCGCGTGCCGGTCCCTCTCGTTACGAGGCCGGCACTCGCGCATTTCAGATCGTGGTACGTTCCGAGAGATTCAGTATCGTAACGAGGAGTCGGTGACGTTGGGTTCACTACGTGCGGATCGATCAAAGGGATGGAATTTTAGGAACCTGTTTTTATTCAATGTTTAAGTACTGTTTTACTGGATTTTAATGAGATCGATCAATATTTAGAGAAGTTTTGATTGTTAGTTCGATGAGATTGAGGGTAATCCTTGAAAGAGATGCATAGAGGATTGAAACATGTTTTAGAATTAATGAGTATCGAATTTCTTAGGAGAAGAGATTGAATTTTGTGGATAAAAAGACTGGTAGGTTTTAATGGCAATGGTTACAGTTGTAGACGTATGTAATCATTATGTAACTTTGTCAGGTATAAACTTTCTCGCAAGATACTTGATCCCTTCTGGATCTTAGTACCGCTGATAGAATCGACAGCTCAAGATGCAGCCATCGAAGATCGTGACTTATTACCAGTTAACGCAAAAGAGCGATCAGCCAGATTTGTCGTGATTGTCGGTTCTTGAGGATTACATAATAGGTACTCGTTTTAATAAGAATCCTGTTTTCGCAAGGGTAATTTGAAGACACGAGCCTAGTGGGCAAGGAGTTAAAGGCTCCAATTCTCAATTGAAGGGCTCAAATTCAAATCCCCGTGATAAATTCTTCGAAATAACTCAGAATCAATTGCTAAAGTAATAATCTATCCGTTTCATCAAAATTTCCTGTCCCACCCGCAGCCCGAAGTCAAGTACGCCATCCAACGACTTCCTTAATTAATAATATTACACCTTAGGCAGTTGCAAGTACTTCAAAACCATAGTGTCTCTACTTCAACAAAGATCCAGTTCACCCTGGAGAACCGCCAGCTTCGAAACCGCCCAGGCAGACCAGCCAGCTCTTATCAATTGATACCAGCGTTATAATTCATGCAAGAAGAAATGTCAAGTTACCTCGATAACCACACCTTAATCAAAATTTCCTACCTCACCACCAACTTGATATCAAGCACAAAATTTCCACGATACTCCACAATGAATAACATTGCTCCTCAAGGAATTCCAAATATTCAAAACGACCAACCATAGTATCACCACCTCAACAAATATCCAATTCACCCTGGAGAACAGCCAGCTCAAAACTGCCGAAGCACCCCAGCCAGGCCTTATCAATTTGTACCAGCATTATAATTCACCCCAAAAGAAATGCCAAGTCACCTCGATAACCACCCCTTCCCATTTCATCAAAATTTCCTACCTCACCTCCAAGTTGAAATCAAGCACAAAACTTCCTCGATACTCCTCAACGAATAACATCAGTCCTCAAGGAATTCCAAGTATTTAAAACCACCAACCATAGTATCACCACTTCAACAAATATCCAGTTCACCCTGAAGAACAGCCAGCTGCTTCGAAACCGCCCAAGCAGCCCAACCAGGCCTTATCAATTGATACAGGCGTTATAATTCACGCCCGTAGGAATGCCAAGCTTTCTAATTACGCCAAACTCGACGGTCTCGCGACAATTAACAAACACCGATCTCCTCCAACCGGACAGGTATTTTCTAAAAGCCGATGGGTCCTGCTCGTAGATCACTCCTCCGGAACGATCGTTCGATATTGTAAAATACCATCGGGATAGGTATCGAGGTGATTAAGTTTTTCTTACTCCTTTTCGAGGGAAGTATACATACATACATGTATCCATGCATGCATGCATATACGAAACGTCGGCCGCACTGGCCGGGCATTTTATTCGCGAAAGATTCCAGATAAGAGCGGCGCGCAGGATAAACAGCGCGGCGTGTTCGTGCCGTCCGCGCACGTGAAGTATCGCCGTGCGTCGTTTCAACGTGCACTCATGCGAATCAGGCAGATAGTGTCATCTGGTCGATTCCTCGAGTCGTTCGACTCGGTTAAACAAGGGATAGGTATGCGTAAGAGGTTTTCGAGGAATTTTTTCCGTGCCTCGGAGGGAAGACCGCTAGACGGGTCCTATCGAGCGACGTATCGCCGTCTCGTTGGGGAGCCACGTTCTTCGAGTATCGACGAGCCTCGAATACTTTTCAGCCCCAAGTGAAGACACGAGACCTTCGGACGGGCGTTGAAGATCGTGCATTTTTAATGAATTGTAGAAAGTTTTTTGGAAGATCCGTTTAAAGGGTTAGAATTAGTTTGTCTTCTTGACAGAGAGATATTGTTAGTGTGTTGAGGAGAGTGGATGAAATTTCTTTTAAGTTATTTCAATTTGTATGGACTGTGATAGACGGGAATTGTATCCAATGTGTTAGATATCGATGGAAATTAGAGTACTAATATTTTTTACTGTCGGGAATTTATTTTACTTTGGCGGAGGTAATAAGAATCGGTGCTATGAGACAGTTTGATTTGACATAGGTACTTAGCAAATCTCAATGTTCTTTTTTTATACTTCTAGGTTTAGCTGCTAAAAATTACCCGGTTGTGACGACAGATTTAAATTCCAACCCTCTGCCTAGAAACCCAACCCTTTCGCCCCATATCCATCGCAACCCCCAAAATTAAAGTGACTCCAATCGAAAGTTAACACGTTAAGCGCCACGCTCGTTCTTAAAGCACTTTCCGTTTAGGCCCTTTATTAGAAAAGATATTTTTCTATTTATTTTAACATACTACATTCATTTTTGATACAATGTTCTATTTTATACTTAACTCCACTAATTGTTCATTTTCATTGATCAGCGTCAGCATAAACGGAAAGTCAAAGCCCGGTCTCTAAGGATCGGTGTGGCGCTTAACGTGTCAATTAGATCAAGAATTCACATCCACAACTTTGCATAAGATAACAAAACGTTAAAGAACCTTACAGTAAGTTTTACCAATTGTTGTAACAATTGCCAGTTACGTCATCCTCATCCTCTCAGCGATAATTCGCCAAAGGTCACGAGGCGAGTAACGTGGCGAAACCATACCGATCCGGCCATAACTCGCGTGTTCCAGTTACAGATTAACTTTTATCTTTCCAAAAGAATAGTTAACGCGAACAGGCAATCGCAAGGGAACGTCGACTCGTAGGTTGCCGCAGGTCTCAGCCAACGCCATGAATACCTTTCGTTGAGAGCCGTACGACGGCATTGTGCACATACACGTTATATAGGCGAGCTCATGGGGGTTATTACGCCGTGGTTTTCCCTCTCCCTTTGCCCGTAACCTTCCTGAAGGCATTAGTACGAGATAGAGTGACAGATAGAAGCCGAGGAAAGTAGAAGGGAGAGTCGAGGGCAAGTTATGGCTTAGGGGAGAGAAAAAGAGATGGGGTGTAGGCTGAGGGGTAGAAAAGAATGGCAAGTACCTTACTTGGGTTGAACTTGAGGGTAGGAAAGGATGTGTTGTCTTGGCGGGAGATGATTTGGTAATTAATGTTGAGTGTGAAATTATGAAGAGTTTACGAATTGGAAAATTAACGGGGCAAATTTTCCTTGGGGAGGAAAATGATAAAGGTGATGTACACATGTATGTAATCGATCATACTTTGTTAGAAACTTGAAAAATTAAAAAAACAATGTTAAGAATTTCACCAATGTTCGAAATTGGGGGACAGATTAACAAATCAGTTGGAAATTAGAAATTCATTTGAACTAGACTTGGGAAACTTAGTGGTAAAATTGTGTTGTAAATGTGGAATGATGAAAATAGTGATTTACTAATTAATATCATTTCTTTAGCAATTTAATGATGTTATGGGATTTTTAATATTTGCATTTCTAATGGGAGAGCACTCATTTGATGGTGCAGAGGCGTTAAATGCTTGGAGCGTATGACTCTTATAGGACGAGGACGAGGAAATCGATATTGCACGCGGAGTGACAGGAAAAAATGTCACTGCGCGAAAAAATATTGGATTTACCAACGGCTTTAGGATTTCACGAGTTTTAAACCGTATCAGGTAATGATACGAGAATGGCATCGTGGCAGGTAATTAAAAACACGGGAAGGAAATTGGATGTCTCGCTGCCATCTGTACTCTGTTAAAGGGACAACCGGCATCCTGTAAATCCAGATTCTGCAAAATTGAAAATACATCTTCGCTAATCTATATCTCATTACCGGGAATTAAACCGGTATATTTAAATACATAGCATAGATATCTTCGTAAGAAAAGGAAGGAAAAGTATGTAATTTAATCGATACTATGAAATATACACCGTACAACTCATAACATCAACACGGAGTTAACGTTTTACGTTATAGGAATTTCTTACGGCAGGAAATGCAAAGTGCAGGTACATAAACTGCACAGAAAAAAGCACTAAATACAAAGTCCTCCATTTCACTTCAAGATAATAGATAAATCCAATATTTTCCATAATATATATTACATCATAAATTAAAATACAAAGACAAGTAAATTAAACTGATTAAAACCACTCTACAACCAGAAAATTCTACACCTCAAACGAGAAATATCCATCCACCATTTTTCATTTTCGATCCAATTTCTTCACCGATCGAATCTTCTTCAACCACAGAATAAATATCTGCAAGAAAAAGTATCCAATAAAACGTGACAAATAAATTCTTCGGATGCTACAGTTTCTACCCAACCGCGTAAACTTTTGCACAGAAAGGAACAGAAACAGAAGAGGGTTCTTTAAAGACTCATAAAGTCAAGCGAGAAAAGAGCGTCAGAAGGGTCAACATGGCGGGTAGGCATAAATCTTTGGTCACCGTGCTCCGTGGTGCACCACAAATGCAGAGAAGAGCTCACGAGAGGGAATTCGAAGCGGCGAAGGAAGAGACGAACGAGAGAACTTAAAAGAAGAGAGGAGAAAGAGAGATAAAAGAAGAGAAGGGTGGCAGAGAGAACGAAAGGTGGAAAGGCAGAGAGAAGAAGAGGTAAAGAGTGAAGAAAGAGAGGGCACAAAGGCGCCGTGGAATCACACGGCTCCGTTGCTATTATAATGTCCCCTCCGACGCGTAATTGCTTCTTGGGAGGGAAAAAGTTCGGGTTGAAGTCCTTCGCCACGATGGTGATCCCGAATAAGGATAGAAGGATTCGTTGCATCGGACACCGTGGCCTCGTGCGAACGTTAATCGACAGACGTGTAAAAGAAATCACGGTCAATGAGGAGAGATTGGGTGAGTGTGAAAATGAAATACGCGATTAATGAAAAAAACGATGCCTGGTGGGACGACACGTTTTATTGGGCTGTGGAATCGAGCGCGATAAAAGCGCGCGATTTTATTCGACGAGATTTCATTTTATGCCGTGCCATCCAATTCGATGTTCGTAAATCCACGTGCGTTTGATGTCTCTTGGTTTATTGATATCGAATGACAGTTGTCAGTTTTGCTGTCAGATTAGAACTCAGTGAAGATTTTAAACAATTTGGTGCGATCAAGATTGCTTGGGAATTTTGACGACCCTATTGGAAAAATTCCAAAATTTCTTAATTGACCATCTTCCCTTTCTCCGAAGTATTTCCTCATTGTCAGTACACTCAAATATAGCGGATATAACATCACTAATTTTAGCGTTAACATTGCAAAAATAATAACTTCTGCATAGACTTTCGACATTGAACATTCGAAACACATTCGAAGAAATTATCGCACCCCATTCCGACACTAATTCCTAAAATCTTTCAAAAAAAAGAAGCTCAAAAACATGGAAGAAAAGAGGGTATTCACCGAGGAAAACTAGATCTTTGAGCATGACCGGTCAAGAAACGGGCAGAGAAAAGAGCCGAAGAAATCTGCATGAAGAACTGCGAATCCGCAGGGGCGAATAACGTCGAATGACATCGGAAAGTCACAAAGCCTTCGTGAGAAAGAGAGAAGGGGGAAGAGATTAGGTGAAATGGACTGCGGAATAGAAGCGAACGAGGAGGAAAGCCGAAGAGGAAGCCGAAGAAGGAAAGTGGACAATGGAGAGGGTAAGCACCGTGGGCGCCTCGTTTCGATCCATAACGACCTTCGGCCTTGTCGGTGTTGCTTTTTCCGGACCCTTCGAAGTAAAAGAGAGTCGTGGACTACTTGTCCTACAATGAGGACCGCCGCCACGCCAGGAGGTGGTCCCTGACCGGAATAACGAACCGAGGAAGATAGAAAACCAAGAGAGTGCTGAGAAGTGTTGTGCTTCCAAATGCCAACGTCTGCGAATCTACGTGCAGTCTTTAACCTCTGTGTTTCACTTTTGCAGTGTTTCGTTGCATCGTTTCAACGCATCTTTGCGACCCTTGGAATCGTCTGGCATGCCTTGAGAGAAAGCTCGAATGGTTGAATGGGGATCTCGACAGTCTGGGTGACATTTGTTGGGATGTCGTCGTTGAATGTTGTCACTTCAAAGATATAAAGTATATAGTTTCCACTATTTTCCAGAAATTTTTGACGGAATGTTTATAACTAGTATACATTTAAACATTCCGCACAGAATGTAGAATTCCACTAAAATTACGGTCTACTGTTTGAGTTACTGAATATTTTAATTCTTGTCTTAACAGTTTGCAAGAATAAGTTTTACAATTGTTCGTCAGCTGTATAAAATTAATTTCGTGATTCGTTTTATTGTCAATGCGTGTTGAATCGATAATCAAAGTCGATAGAAAGTTAGCTACACCGACAGTCTAAATCGAGGAGTGTCCTGCATAAAACTGCAAATAAGTATAACCGAATAGTAACATTTATTGTTACATGCGAAAATATTTAACGATCCTTGGCCTCTGAGAAGACTAAGATTTTGTAGAGGCATTAGAAAATTGCGGTTGCTACTTCTACATCCTTTTGGTAATACCCTGGGGATCTATAAATCGTGACGTAACGTCGGACCTTGCGAAAAATGATAAAACGGATGATACTTGTTGATCGTGCGGAAATTTCTCCTCGTTGATGAAACTGGGATATTATGTAAACCACCGAGCAAGATTGCACTATCCCGTAATTCTCTCCCGTTAATGTTTGATTATATCGATTCGAATTACAGGCGACGCCGATGATGGAATGGTTTTGATTAAGCTACGTAAACCCTACCGGTGATAAATACACCCGGTTCCTATAATTATGTGTAATAATATTCAATGTACTTCGGCGATGATAAACCACTGTCCACTTCGGAATTACATCGTAGATTTGCATTCTGATATTTGCAGAAACGTCAAGTGATTTTGATTAAACGACGTGGATCGCTCGACTATAAATAATGATCTGCTTGTAACTTTATCATTTTCCCGAGACTGCTATTATTTCTATGGTTTGCGACGTTATTGATACTTCAAGTGCATCCTATCTAGCAACGTGCTCCAAGATAATTAAAAACCTATTTTTAAATCTTTTAAACGATAAAAATCCTTGAAAAATGTAATTGCGCTCGGTCTATGCAGTTAGGAAGTCGTTATTTTTTATGGTGCTGAATAAAGAAAATTAACACCTTGGGTGTCACCGGTGACTGGCGCTGTTGAATTAAATTCCATGACTTTTAAATTGGAATATTTACGGATTTTCTAATAAATTCAATATTTCAATATTTGCGTTAAAAGCCTAAAATCTCACTGACTATATATATCTATTAAATGTACATCATAGCAGAAAATTATTTTGCAACGCAAACCTCAAAACTGACACAAAACACAACGTTGGAAATTTGAGACTTACTAGCTCAAAAAAACTCAAATACCATAATTTTAATCTTGGTAGATTTAATGATAAACACGCCATTTCATGCTGAACAATCGACAATAATTTTCCTATCAAATAGTATCAGAAACATTCAAATGTCAACGACTTGTTCAGCAAGGAACTCGAATCCCAACAAACCCCAAAACACGTGATCATTAAATCAACTCCCACGATAACGACACGTAACACCAGTTGCGCTCCAAGAGCAGTATCTCCTCCTTCAACCGAAAGAAAGAAATCCTCATACCAAGAAAAATACAACGACCCTAGATTTTACGAATTACGTTAGCAATCCGGTGGTCTCCTAATTTGATCGGTCAGACAATGAATCTCAATTGAAATGACTGGCATTCGGAATTCAAAGTGGAGGCGTAACTACGGTCCAAAAAGATCCACCGTGCCATAAATCCGTAGTCCTCGTGACCTTGTTAAAGCCGTATCTCGGGAAGATCTTCAGCACGTACGGCGCAGGTTTCAAGAGCATACTTGCCACCTGGCGGCAAAGTATCCTCGCCTTCGTTCCCTTCCCCTTGGTTTCTCTTCCTTTCGCAGTTACGCGACAAAAACTAGTCGCATGCTTAGCTAAATGCTCTCCCGTTCCTTGTCCTTGGTCCTCGTCCTTTCTGAAAGAAGCCGAAGTGCTTCTGGTTCTCTCTACGCTGCCGTTTCTCCCGGTGCTCGCTCGCGTTCCTCAGAGATCGACGGCCGATCGAGAAGAAAGGTGGACCGTCGAGAGACAACGAGATCCTCGTAGCTCCTATGGGGCTTTTGCAGTTTGCGGGAATATCCTGTTTGGAAGTCCTCGAATGGACGTTGACGATGTTACGAAGAAGTTTGCGAATTTTAAGATTGGATGTTGAAGGATTTGAAGTTTTGTTGCATTGTTGCTTTGATATTGTTTTAGAGTATGTGTCCATTTTAATAGGTTTTAGGTAATTTTGGATAGTGATTTCCGTGTTGGGAATTATGGATAGTTTTTTATTATAGAATTATAGATATAATTTTCTTATTGGGAGTAGGACTACGGAGTAGGACTCGCTAATAATGAAGGTGGAATGATTAGGGTTGTAGACAAAGATATAGAATGTAGAATATTATTGTAATGATAGATCTGAGAATATTTTAATGATAGACATTGTGAAAGTTTCACATGTTAACGCTAGAACCACCGGCGTTAAATCAATCATATTTCAATACATTAAATGAATACTTTAGATAACGAGATATCGAACGGTGGAAAGGATGATTAATTCAGTAATTTATATTTTATAAGGTGGATGAATAATATCTACTCTATGGCTTTCCTATAAATTTAAAAAGTTTTTAGAAAAAATGAGGAATAAGTCATTTTGACCACCCTGGTAGTTCTAGTGTTAAGGGTAAGTGTGTAATTGGATGGTAGGTTTTAAATGACTTCGGGCAATGAGTTTCCTTATTTGGAATTATGGTGGTGTAGCAGTACAGATTAGAGCTCACTGACAATAAAGATGGAATGGTCTTATTGTTAGTTACAGTCAGAAATTTAGAATATTTCTGGGATTATAGTAATGGTAGAAGTTTAGAATTTAATACAACCAGGAGAGGGTACTTAAAATATAACAAGCATTCAGGAAATTACAGATCTTCGGCGGCACATAATAATCGCAAGAAAATTTGGCTAAACTCACTCTTTCTTCTTGCAAATACACAAAACAATTAAATTGATCATCTCATTCATCAATCTCTCAAATAACGAGCCTAACGTCCATCAGATGTGTATTTTCTCTATGGAATACTTTCTTAATGCAAGGTTAAGGATGTAGCCCCTACTTAACAGAATAATTTCTAATCTCGAGCTCATTTCAAACTGATAACTCAAGAAGAGGAATATACCGTGGAATCTTCATTATCTAAACCTTCGATCGTGCAAGACAGGAAACGCACTCCTTTTCACGTGTCTCGCACGCGACGACTACGCGCATTCCACGTACGGTACTAACTGTTAACCTCCATAATTGTGCCGAGTAATCTGATATAAGTGTCCTTCGTATCTCGTGCGAGAAATGCTTGAAATAAATGGCAACGACGAGGGCTGCGCGACGTCAATTAAATTCGCGATCTCCGTGAAACATGACATTTCAAGTCGATCGCAAGACCAACTCTCCGAAGAGTTCGTCGTCTTTCTCTGAAACGGGGTAACCGTTTGATTGGAAAATACGAGATATAAAACTGGGTTTGTTTTATTTCACTGAGAAATTCTCAGTTTATGTAGAACTGGTAAATTGCATTCCTCGCGACACGATTATTTGGTTTAACGAGCTAATTACATTGACTGTTCGTGTTGCAACGAAAGGTTTAGAATAAATGTTGTACAATTAATTTGAATATTGAGAAATAGAAGTAATTTGTTGGTGCGAGAGATCACTTTAGGTTTATGGAAAAGCTGTCTCATTGGAGCAGGTCGGATAGAGTGAAATTAATGCACCGGATATCTGAAAGAACTTGAAGTTGATACGCTAGATGACACGATTTGTAGGACATGAGAGAAATTGAAAGTTAAAAGGACTTCGTCCATGCGGAGAATTTTTGGAGGATATACCTTTGCAATGGAATAATTGACGAGTTTTAACCCTCTATAGCCCAAAATTAAGTTTGCTTCTGAAGACTCGGTTCACGACAGCGTATTGATAAATGTTTTGGATAGGATCTTAAATGGTAGTCTTCTCTTGATTTTTAATCATTTATTTAGAATATAGTTTGTGACTTTGAAAATGAAATTCCAATAGGCCTAGAAGGTAAAAAGAATGAGTTTAACCCTTTGCACTCCGAATTATTTTACTAACTTTTTGTCAAATAAGAAAACACAACCTCGGAAAATTCTCTACTCTTGATTATCCATTTTTATTCAATACTAGAAAAAATTAGCTAAGTGTCACGCAAACTGTGTCGAGTGTACCTCGACATAGGAGTGCAAAGGGTTAATAAATAAATACACAAGTGTAGGTACTTTATGTTGCCGCAAAGACACAAATGTCCACAGATTATTAACTGTGTAAATGAAAGAAGAAAATTGTGAGTGGTCAAAGACCTATCCCTTTGCGGTTTGAACAAGTTATCCAACCTGTGGTCACCTGATTTAACATCAATTTTACCATTAGTCCCTACTGCTAGAGATTTTCCTCTATCTTGCAATAACTACAGGTACCTTAAAACATTTAAATCAAGCAGAAAGAAAATATTAATAGTCACGGAATCCCAAGGTCAAAGTTACTTTGACAGAAGATCACCAACAGAAAATTGAGTCGACAGCATCTCCACATAAAACCTCAAAGCATTAAAACCACCATCTCTCAAATCCTTCCGGTCCCCCATTCTCCACACTTTGTAGCCTAATACATGCAACAAACCTCCTCAAAAACAGTCTCATTTACTAATCAGCATTCAGTCCTCGTCCTACAACCATCAAACGACTTTATCATCTCTGAAACACGTCTCAAAAAATTTCTCATATAAAACTCTGATACCATACCCAAAGAAGATACTGGAAATTGCAAACTCAATTTTCCTCGTATCATCCTCAGTCTCTCTAATCCTTTCCTAAGCATCCAAGACAAGAAAGGCAGCGAGTTTCACGTCGGAAGGATGGAAATAAATTTCGAAGGACGTCGAGGAGTAAGGGAACAATGGGAGAGAAGAAAAGCACCAAAGACCGAACGAGTAAACGGGAACGGCGAACCGTTATCCCATCTGGCACGGTGGACTGCACGAACCATGGATCGTATGGTTGTGCAGTCGCGACTAGGATTATGACGTCATTCCGTCACGCGCCATCAAGCATCACAGTCGCTGATTGCACTTCCTCCTTCCTCGTGTACCGTGCAGCTAAATGATGAACACGCGAAAAGACGACGCCGCCGCCGTGGCGAACGAAGGCCGTGGTTATGCGACCATCGCGAGACACGCCAATTATCGTTGAGAATACGGGAATAAGGTTGATGATGGGAGTTAGAGAATTAAGATTAGCGTTGGAACCCCGTTCAGCAGGTTTGAGCCCCTTTTGCGTGGTAATTGGAGAAACGGTAGCGGTACTTTTATTCGTGGCGGAGATTTAGGTTTGATACGTTGAACACCATCGATATTTCACTAATTTCATCATCTCTACGAAAGTACAAATGAAAATTTTTCTATCAAATTATCATCTTTATAAGGCAACAAGTTTAAAGATGCAGATAGATAGATATTCAGTATATCTTTATATTTTTAACGGCGATATTTAAATATTCAATGTGGACGAAGATTCATAAATATTGTAATTTAAAGGTTACATGAAATTTCATTGAATTCAGTAGCGACGGTGACCGGTGACCCCCATGGCAGTCAACATGGTAAGCTTGGTACCAAGTTAATTACCAGTGTCATTTGTGATAGAGAGAATTAAACATTTTTGAGGGAATGTAGACTTCTTTGAAGAAGTATTGAATTTTTGGATGATTGTGACATTAATTGATGATATAATAACGATTGGATATCGAACTCTATTGAATTCTTCAGCCTGCCAAGTTAACCATATTAATACACTTTTCTTAACACTATAACCACCGACGTTAAATCTATTACACTTCATTATGTTAAGTACTTCAAAAAAAGAGGAATCAAGAATTAGGAAAAGTGATCGATTCTGTAATATGTGTTTTATAAGATTAACGTAAAGTATCTGCTCTATGGCTTTCCTATAAAATTGAAGAACTTCTGGAAAAAATTTGTCACGAGCCATATTCACTTGCTTGGTAGTTCCAGTGTTAAAGCAACTTACTTTCACAACTGAACACAGACAATGACCAACAATCAATCATTACTCTATCACACTTAAAGTCAACACAACCAACAATGCTTTATTTTATACCCTCTAAAATGATTGAAACCATGAATACAGAGAAAACCGCGTCAAATAACGTTCTCCAAACCCTCCCTTGAAAACGATACCGACCAAAGGGTGGCGGAAGAAGAGCCAGTATCCCGGGGTTGATTTTCGAAAAACAAAAAGCCCCAACGGGGGTCTATGATCTTTTCCGCGATGGCAGAGAATCGAGGATCCCGGCGCTCCTCGGAGGGCATTCTGTTGGTTGTCTTTCGTTTTCTCTTTCCCTCTTTCATCGTGCCAACTGAATCTCGCCGCGTCATCGCATCATTCTCATAGACACAATGGACGGGCGTGTGTCTAATTAGCGGTTGCCAACGGCGTTTGCGATAGAAAGCGTGCGGAAAGAGGAGGGAATGACGGGAGGGAAAAAAAAAGAAGGAAAACGAGAATCTCGCGTCGGAAAAACTGCGACCGATTGAGATTAAGAATCGCGGACATGAAAAATCGTTTTGTGCATCGTCATCGTGGCATTGTGGAAGAACGGAATATTCTTATCGGTTTTCCGAACGTGCCGTGACAAAAGGTAACTTCGAGCCGCCTGGAGATATGTGCATTTTTACGCTCTCCTTTCGATGCACCGTCATTGTTGGAACTTAACATAACAAGATAGATTTAATCCTGTCTTCGTGAAGTGAACTGTTGATGGAAATGAAAATTTTGTGTGACTCTATAACCAATTTATGGTGATTTTAACACTAACAGCTTTCAATTATGAACGATTTCAGACAATTAAACCCTTAACACTAGATTTACGGAGCCAATTTGGCTCACTCAAAATTTGATTACCATATGTAAAATACATTGATTGGTTAATTTTTTTAACAATAAATCATACATTTCAATTGATTTGGAACTATTGTCTTTACAAAAGACTTCAATTTTCTTGTATGAGTCAAATTGACTCACTTCAGAAAAATAGATGTATCAACACCCGTAAATCGAGTGTTAAATACAATTTCTTTCCTGCTTTGATTCCGAATTAAATTGGTAACATAAAAATTGATCAGTGATTTCTTATATATCGTACATTAATATTATAGAAATAGTTTCATCGTGTCACGTTTCAGTGATATGTTCAATTTAATAGATTTTGCAAAACTTAAAAATTTCCTGACCAATTTACCGTAATACGAGTGTCACTTGTTATTGCTATTCGGAAAGTAAACTATCCGAAAACGTTGAAGACACGGAAAAGAGAAGAATTATACATGAATAAGAATACGAAGAGCCTACAGAGACGGAAAACTCGCAAAGAAGAACCGCAAACTTGTTTGCGGTCGCAGTCACGCATTTGTCGGGTCAGCTCGACGAAAGACGAGGGTGGTTCTACCCCTGATGAGCGGCTGAAGGGATCCACCTTCTGTTTCGTTGCTCGTTCTCTTGCTGGTCGATGAACATTTGGAATGCCGTTGGGTGTGTCGATACGCCTGGCTAAGGTGCGCTTATTGTTAGTTGAAAGATGAAGTCAGAATTTTATTTAAAACTTATTTAACACATTGAGTAATCACGTTTGTCATTGATAACCGCTACTTGCATTCAATGTTGAAACAATTGTTGACACATGTTTAAAGATGCAGATTAAGTAGGGAACGAGGCAATGGATTAATTTCATCATCTACGCTGCACAAGATAATTATAAATGGAATTGCGTGCGTATAAATTTACGTAAAATCTTATTGAGAAAATTACAGTTCACTTTGTCTAACTTGAGGAATCAGGTGTTAATTAAAAGCCGTCGATATTTTAATCTTCTACGTCGAGCTTCTGAAAAAGTATTATAAATTAAGGCGGTCTCAAAATTATCAAGAAATTGATAACATCCTATAATTAAATACTCCAACGCCTCTTTTCTTGCCAAAAAGTTTCATATTTACATAACACTTAACGCACTAATATAATAATTTCATTTATTCCACCATAATAAGCGACGTACAATTAATTCAGTAATGCTCACGTTTCTCGTGGACTAGATCGTTGAAATTCATCATGAAATATCAAGGTTTACGGAAACTTCGCAATCGTAGACAACTTTGAACGTTGAGATAAGTGGGGAAAGGCTGATAAGTGTAATCGTCGAACTCGGAACCATGAAAGCGCCAATTAAGATTTCTCTTTCGTACGAACGGGTACGAGTAAATGCTTTAGGTACACCTGTCACCGAGATCGATGCATTATCGCTGTTACCGGCGCCACGAACCTTCCTCGAGACGTACGATAATGATAAGAGAAACGTCCATGGTCTCACCGTGATGGTAGTAAAACACGAGAGCCACGCGAGATACGGTGACATCTAATGTTCGCGCTAAAACGCGCACTTGATCAACATTCCTTCAACACCAGTCCGGTCGTGTGAAAAGATCGGCGTTCACCTCGAATGTTTGTATTTTATTGAACTAAATTCTTCTCGTCTCGCTTAATACAATTTTGCCATCGTTTTTTAATAAGTATACAGATAAGAACGGGAATTTTCAATTAAGAAAGTAGATCATTTATACAAAGTTGTCTTCCAACGTTTCAAAATCTATCTAGAACACTGTAAAGATTTTAATGCTATTTGGACTGAATATAAATGAACGTTCAGTGAAATCACATTGATTTTAAGCGTCTTCCGTTGGCAATTTACTGATCAATTTTACTATTATTTTTGGGTCTGAAACATCTGACAAAATCCTCCGACACTTGTTAAAGTCTTTATCTCTCAATTTTGTCTTCAGTTAAATAGTTATAATTGATGATCAAATATAGAAGACAAAAAAGAAGCTATTCAGAATTCAAGTCCCTTTCGCATCTAATAGTAAGAGACATTTCCTAAAATTAATGTATCATCCCCTCGCTGATTAGCAAAAAAAGAAAGTCGCAAAAAAGCAACTATACACCCCACTAAAAATATTGGTTAAAATTCAAACCATCCACCAAACAAAACCTCTGCTCCTTTAACACAAACCCTCTGCTTCTTTCTACGCACACCCTCTTCTAAAATGAACCACCAACCTCCCAGTGATCTCTACGTGCCCTATCCGAATGATCGAGATCGGTTAAAACTCGATGATCTCAATGAAGATTATCCTATCCCCCCTATACCCCCGTAGGGTCGACGTACTCGAGATTCTCTCTATAATTTGCCCATTTCGAGCCATTATACGCGTTATATCCGAGAAGCCCCTCTTGCCACCCTCCCCGGGGACCGTTTTCCCTCGCTTTTTTTTTTCTTCTTTCTTTCTTCTTCTTCTTTTCCACTTCTTCCACCTCGCCAGCACAATGAACAGACGAACCAGCAGCTGCCTTCTGTGTGACACGCGCCAATGACGCACGAACGCAGCTTGTGCGTGATGTCCTTCTCACGCAAACGGGTTTTCCCGTGTGCCATCATCGGTCTCTTCGGTTTTCTATCGAATATACACGACGATAGGACCGACACTATGAACGGCTGAAATGTGCGTGCCGCGTATTTTGACAGACACGATATCCGGATCGTGACGGTGACACGTATCTAACGAAGGTAATCCAACTTCGATGATAAAATCTGTGATTTCGCGCTCGACGATGAAATTCGAATGGAATATGAATGGACAGAATCATTATTTGCATTGTATGAATTATTAATTGGGTGGAAGGTGTAGTTGGGGACTATGGTTTCTTAGAATTTGTTAATAATGAGGGTTGTTTTTGGAGGTATTTGCGAATTTTGGATTGTAGGATGTTTATGTTATGGGATAGGCAAGTTTTTCAATTGGAGTAGGGATTTTAGGGAAGGGTTAATTGGATGGTGTTGAAGGGTAAGTTGGGGATGTTTAGTTTTTTAGGTGAGGGCTGGCTTTAATATTGTAGGGGAAGATATGGAATGTGAAATTTATGAATTTTTGGTGAAGGTTCAGGGATTGGTAATTAAAAATTTGCGGGAAATAGTTATGCAGCGTTTATCGTATGAATTTCGGTTATTGTTTAATTTTCCTTAGTTACTGAAAATAACTTCACACGTGAACCATCGGGATAATGAATTTGACTAACATGTCTATAATAATTTTGGAAAGTTGCATTTAAATATGTACTTTTATTACGACACGCAAACAAAGATTATGTGCGAAATATTGAATTTACATTTGCGGTTGAGACGCGTTTTGAATTCAAATCAAAATGGAATAAATTTCCAACGCGATCCTTCTGGAAGTCTTGCATTAATAGAAGTTTCAAATTGCTTCGAGATCGTCACTGAAGAATGGAAATACGTCACAGTTATCTAGTAGACCCGGGATGATCAAACGTGCCGCTAACTAGTTCTTTCGCTTCGGCAAACGATTTCGATTAACACGTTAAACGCCGAACATGTGTCGCGTATCTTACCCTTATCTCTGAATTAATATTACGAACGAAAATACTTCGTTATTCATTGATATCTTCATCAATTAACATCAATATTTTAATACCAAATTTATCTACAAATTATCACGCATCTCCTGTATACAATTTTCCAATGCGACTTCCTACACAATTTGCAATAATATCAAACTTGCCAAATTTACAAAAGTTTCTGCATCACCACATCCTTCAATTTGTACGTGCTGCATTACCAGGCTTGATTAATTTTTCATCAATTAATTAACCGATCATAATATAAAATAACTATCATTTCGTTCTTAACTGTTACGGTATTCAGCCCTTAAAAATACCTTTCTTCTTCCAACACACGCAAAAATTATAACAACCCCTTAAACTGCGAATTCTCGAGAACCATTAACTGCCTCGACACCTACCTTGTTAATTGCGAGAAAGAAATACATCCTATCCAACGGAAGTGCTGCCCTGTCAAACTATGAGTTAACAATAATAAATGTACGCATGCGGGTATTCTCTTTCGGTTTCGAAAGTCACAATGGATGCAGGTAAGGGCACAGAGATACCCATCGACTCGAACAGCGAAGCAAAAGCAGAAAGGTAGGGGGATGCCACCGAGTGAATTGGAACTGAGTGGAACCTGTTCACCCTGTAAATTTCACCGGAAGAAAGGGTGCTCGTTAAAACGACTAGCAAATAACACGATAGAATCGATCGTCTTTAAAAATTGTCTGCTGTAAACGTAAGGTCAACTTCACTCAATCGTTGAATGTTTAATCGACTTCGATTCGCGGCTACGTTATCGATAATGCAAACAGTCTGTTGTACAATGTTGTACAACATTAATGACGGCGATCGTATGAAATAGGAGAGAGCCGACGTAAATGCGACAAATTACAGCGGATAGGAAAGAGGCATCTAATAAAGTCCTAACGGGGAATGAGGTATGAATAGGACCTGATTGGGTCGCGCGATCGGCCGGTCAGATATGGAATAGTAAATCCGTCAACCGGTTATCAGTCCAGGCGTAAACGGAGATTCTGAGGGATCCGAAAAAGGAACGAGGCGAAAAATATTATCTGTAAAGGTAAATCGTATCGAACCGGTATTTGTCAGGCTTTCCCTTGGATTTCGCCGTACGTTCAAGTTTGAAACTGTCGAATGGGACAAAGGACTCTGCGATCTGAATTTTTATTGCAAAAAACGTCAAACGGTATAGCTGAATAAGGATGCAAGAAGTGGCATCAACGAAAATTAATCTTGAGGTGTATCATTCGATAGGACTCTTTAAAAAACTACCTGCAAAGTATAAATCCGCTACTCCTATCGTAGGGAAAGTTTAGGAGATAAATTACATATATGTAAGTTTAGAAGTTAGTTATGCAGAGCTGAAAGTCCGCCTGAGACATTTTGGTTTATACTACTTGCGAGATTGAACATTTTTCGGCAAAATTTTACAAGTGTGTAAGTAGCACGAGTCGGTGATAAGTCAGGCAGAGCTAAAATTCGGCTGAGATTATTTCAACGTCCAATTTGGTACCAGCAAAGGACAGGATTCATTAAATAAATAACTCATAGCTTTCGAAACACACAATTTTATTTTCTGGTATGTAATACTAATGATATTATGTTGTACAAATAACTACTAAAGTATTTGTTAAATCTAAAACACTGTTCAACTTTTGTACTACTTGTTCTGCTTATACTGCTTGTTGTGCTTGTCCCGGTCTTTTACTGCTTGTCGCAGTCTTTTACTGCTTGTTCTGCTATTGCAATGCTTGTTCTGCTATTGCACTGCTTATTCTGCTCTTGTACTACTTATACTGCTTGTTCTTCTCTTGTACTGCCTGCCCTGCGCCTACACTTCTTACCAATCAGGAAGTCTGAAAAAATTCAAAAGCATGCTACAACTGGGATCTGTGTTTTTTCAAAATTTTCTATAAAGCCAAACGGGAAAAATGGGGAAAAAATTGTAAAATTACTTTCACCCTGCATCTACCCCTACAGTAAGATAAGTGGATTTATACTTTGCAAAACAAATTTCTTTAAAGAGACCTATCCAATAATATGTCTCAAGATTTTTTTTATCTCTATTTTTTCTTTTTCTATCTCTATTCGGCTAGACTCACTTCTCTTGAACGTCCGACATCATCCGTAGAAACGTGAAATAATGATTTTGCAATAACTGTACATCCACGAACAAAATGGGCTTTCAACAAGAACAAATGTCGTTTGCACGACAATGACGTGACACGTAGTGCTTTAATGACGTCGAGCGGCGATAATATTATCGATATGTCAACGAAAATACAATTATCCCGTTGATAAAGGCAGCCGCAAGTGCGCGTACAAAAGGAGAATAATAACAGTGAGCGCAAAGGAGAGAGAAAGAGAAACGGGAGGAAGGTATTTCAATGAAGACTCAAAGGATGCTTCGCAGGAGAGGATCTGATCTCGAGATCTACGTCGAATCAATGACCTGCTGAGAGCCTTGTCTCAGGAAGAGGGTCTGAAGAAAGAGAAGAAGGGGGTTACTGAAGCGACGAGTTGCGCAAAAACCGACCGAATGAATCCTCCGGCGCTCACCGACCATCTCCCTTCGCAATTCGTGGTAGGAAATAAGGAAAGGAGGAGAGTTTCGCTAGATGCTCGTAAATAATTGATCCTCGAGTTCGTGTAGAAATAGAAATATCGAATGGTGCTTGCTTTTTTTTAAGGATACTGGCAATTGTTGAAACTGCAGAGTTTTATTACTAGAACTACCAAGTAGAGTAAAATGAGTGGTTCTCAATTTATTCTAGTAATTCGTCAAATTGGGGAAGCTGTACAAATATTTCACTTTTAATTTGTGAAACTTGAAGTACTTAATTGACCATCTTTTTTACTTCTTTATTCCTGTTTCTCCAAAGTATTTATTTAATATGTTTAAATGTATTAGGTATAGCGCCGATTGTTTTAGTGTTAAATTAGATCTACCGATGGTTAATTCAATATAAATAAAAATGTCAAAGAATTACCGTAGACGGAAATAAAGAGATGAAAAGAATTAGAAAAATTTGATCGCATGCGGTATAGAGGATCAAGGTAGAAAGTTGGAAAAGAAATTTCAGAAATACTTACAATTAGAAACAAATTAGAATGAGTTGTTTTGGAAATCTAGTACTTCTTTCTACAGTGACTGATGCAAAGTGTTGATATGCTTGAATAAAGGGAACTTTTTGTTATAAGGAGAGATCTATAGAATTATTTTCATTGGTGTTAAGTAAAATCTGATCGCGTCTAAATGTCTAAAGACGTTGGAGAAGAAAGGTATAATTGTCGATCGACCACTTTCGCGACTCCGCCGTATCCATCTCGTAATTTCGCTTACTTAATGATAATTATGTGTACACGTTAGTTTTGTCGATTGTAAGAAATTATCTTTAATAGTGTCTGCAATTTCTTCCGTACCGTTAAAACACCGAGAGGAGAAAGATGTAAAAAGTCCTTCATATTACGAAACACCGCGACGAGGTACCTTAGAAAGTTGAGGTACTTTTGCACGTTATTGCGCGAGTGGAACACCATTTTCAAAGAATTTCAAGAAAATTACTAAACCCATGCAAGATTTAAAAGAATAATTATATATTTGCAATTTCAGAAAATAATACTTCCCCATAAACAATACTCCAGTACCTAATGCACAATTCGCCCAAGTTCTCCATCATCGATAATTCCATAAAATTACAGGAAAACTTCTATATTATTCTTACAATTTCTTTAGAATAATCATACAAAAAAAAAAGATTTATAACTTAAAATTACCAAAACAGGAACAATCAAACTTATTACTGGAAGGAAAAATAAATTACTTTCGCGAGAAAAAAAAGACAGACCTTACAATCGCTTTAAATTTAACGAACATCTCGAGAGGCAATTAAAAATTTATCTTAGTATTACCGTAATGGCAGAAAAATTCTGGACAAAACTGGCTGACGCGAGAAGCACTCGGTAATGTTACATTCTAATAGAAATTCATTAGAAACCACGAAATGTAGATATCGATTGCATACCATTAAAATGCGACGATGTATTAAAATATTACGGGGAACAGTGGCCACTCCTTGGGCTACCGGTCAAGCGACATTATGCTAGCTAGATGAGTCCGAGGATAGGATTACTCAGCGACACCGGAGACTCGTGAAAACCGAGCATAAGGTCTTTAAATCCGGTATCAAGAAGAACCGTGACGATTGCGTGTCTCGAGGCTCGCTGAATTATGCCGTTTTATTCTTCGTGTAAACAATTCTGCGGCATTGAACTTCTTCATGGGGAATGGCTGATGGTTCGACTAATTTTTACTAATAGAATTGTAAAGTTATGTTTGCACGTAATAAGAACAGACTGCCGATTGATTGTATCATGGTACGGCCTAGAAATTGATGTGGCGATGTTGATTGAAAAATTGAATTTAATTTTGTAGAATCTTAATTTAAATTCGTTGAAGATTAGTTTTAATTTATTGAAAATAAAAATAGGTTTTATTAATCGTAATACGTACTGTAATTGCAAATTGATATCGACTTTCATCTTAGATACCTTTACAATATTGCTTATTTATATGATCCAATTTTACAAATATAATTGTTGGCATAATGTAGCGTTATTGTCATAAAATATCTCGTAAACAATAAAAGTATCTGTACAGCAAGCTACATATTATAATACTAGAGCGGGTGAGTAAGGTGTGCTGAAATATTTTACTTTCTCAGTCGAAAACAAAGCATTTCCAATTATGTTTTCCTCGAGAAAAATATCTGCTTTGGAGCCTCCAACTATTAAAATTCCGCTCGGGTGTCTGGTTTTTAAGATACATAGGAAAACATCCACAAATTGAGGGTTTACAGAATCAATTTATACAAAATACGAGACATCCAGGAGAAATTCTAATTGTAGGAAACAATAGAGCAGACATCTTTCTATTATTGTTTGTTTTACAACTATACATTTATTCGTTATGACTTTATACGTTATTACATGCAGCTTGTTTTACAAATAAATTTTCTATTTATTAGTTACTTTTTGACATTAACGCTACATTAAACAAAGCACTATACTTGCAAATTTTAGTTATTTAAGTAAACAATATTGTTCAATTTTATTTACACGTTGTCACGCTCACGACAGTTAAACTTTCATAATAAGTGGTTATTATCATTGTATGATAGTTCGCACATAAGCAGAGAACAAAATAAAAAAAAAGGATACTTCTACGACCAATGAGAGCAATTATTTCCACTTCACTGGGCAAGAGGTAAGACGACGGCCGCGTGTTGTCATAACATACTCGGCCGAGCTCGGGACCGTAACCTGTAGGTAACCTTTCTGCGAATCTTAACAATAAGCCATTTCGACGCTCACCTCGCTTCGCTATCAGTTCCCCCGTGACCGCCAACGAGTAATCATTGCTCCGTGATCGGGTCCAACCGTTTTCAACTATTAGTGCGTGTTTAATTCGTTCAAGGACGACATCCTAAGTCAGGAGGCACCTCTCTTTTTGCAGGCTACTTGGTAATTCATCCTCACGGTGGTATCAACCCTTAATTGGCAGCCACACGTCTACTCTCAACCACCAAAGCAAAGAATCAACACGTTTCTGAGGTACTTATATCTAATTTTTACTAAGATTTTAGTAGGGTTGTTTTAAGCGCGACTTTACTCTTAATGAAACACGATCGTAAGAGGTTGAATATCGTAGTTAGTAAGTAAGAAGGGTAAAACGAGGTTCCTAATTCTTCAATACCCGCGCACATATGGCAACCAAGTGCCGGTTTAAAAGTTTTAAAAAGTGCAGCACCGGGGTACAAAAGAAAGACAGATTTTCACTTTCTTCCTAATTCCTCTTTTTTCCTAGATATCGCCTTTATCTTCGTTGACCATCCGAACGTTGATTTTTATTAATCTTACTTAAGAGGTAGATCTTAATGGAACATTTAACACGTATTTTTATTTATCAGTTTCTTTCTGTATTGAGGTGGTCAAAATGACTCTCTTTACAACGAAATTATTTTATGTATTTTTCGGAAGCTACGACGATGGCAATGATCAGTGTTCGGTGTCAGGTTCGCTCAAGGGCACTCCTGGGGAGAATATAAACATAGACACCTGCGCTTTCCTTGCTAATTCGGTGACACAGTCCTCCATTTTCTAATTTCACGTAACACTAGTGTTTTGCTTCCGAAAGGCCGGAGATCTGGAAGCCTGACTTATTCAGCTAAAATTCAATCGCGAAGACACAATTAAGAGTTAATTCACGCGAGAATGGTTCGTTTCTGACCCAAGGTTCCTCTCAAACCCAATTACGTAATAAGACAAATGCGATGAACCAAAATAAAAATTTGTCTACCTTTTCGTGAAATTTTTTTTACAAATCTCCATCAATCGAAAAGTGTAGAACAACCCCTGAAGGCCATGACAACTACTTTTGAAACACCCTGTACATGGTGGACCCCACTTAACCAATCGCTCGTAATAGTTTGTTCCTTCTCTCGGATGTTTCTTTCCATCTTTCCTCCCTGAAGGAACGACGAAATACGCGCCCTCCCCGTGCTACCTCGTTCCTCTTCTCCTCTTCGACATTCTGGCCGTCCTCCTACGTTCCTCTTGGTTCTCCTGCATTCCGTGGAACGAGGATCGGGGCCCGTGTAAGAGCCGTCTATTTAGTAAGCTGTAAATCAATGCGAGTCTTCTCTTTGACTAACGGCCGCCGCTAGTTTCCTCTCGTTTTCTCTCTCGGGTCTATGTCTTCTCTTGCCATTCCCTCTCTTCTTTTTGTTTCAATCTCTCTGTCTCTCTCTCTCTCCCTCATTCTCTTTCTGTCTGTTTCTGTCTTCTTTTGCTCTTTTACCTTGCGCTTTGAGAATATCGCCAGTACCCTGAAGGAATCTTGAAGATTTGACGCGCTGATGGACGCTGATATCTGTAGGCGTAATTGCGTGAACGTACTTGAACTTTTACATGTTGACAATCGAAACTATTTACTATTCGCTTTCATGGACCTTTCGAAGAAGTTGCATCAACACTTTGCAACAATTGACAATTAACTTGTAAAGTTTTCGAGACAATAATAGAAAATAGAGATTGATTGCAACGATTATGCAGAATTAGTGTCAATGTCAGAGATGACAGGAGTTATAGGGGACAATATTGTTGGAAAGAGGTGTATCATTGAACAGAGAGGGTATATGGGGGCAGCTGTGGCAGATATGGGGCTACAGGATTGAAGTTTAGATTCGTGAACGCTAGTTGAAATTCCCTTTGTGTTTTGGAGATTTTTGTTTACCTAATATGTATCTTATAGCATCGGTGATGCCAATTAGACTTAAGTTTCTAGATTCTAAGCAAATTGATCATAGCGCTTTGATTTATCATGTTACATTTGTGACAAGAAAAAAGATGTTGGTATCTTCGTTGGTAATAGTGTTGATGGAGCGATCACGGCGTATTAAAAAGAAAGAATGATGTTCTTATTAGCGATGAGCAAGAAGAAGGGATACTATGGAGCACAGAGTAAGATGTTATTCCCGATGATGTCAGAGTAGGACAAAGACCTTGCTGATCATAGATTGCGATCAAGAAGCCATCATTTATTTGTTGTCACAGTCCAGACAGGCGATTTTTACTCCTACACTTTATCATATTGTCGACATATTATTATTTTTATATTATTTCCTAAATTTTCATTTGTCTTTTGCATGTCGAAAGTTAACCATTGCAGATCATAAGTATAAGTGATTAAAATTAATAGTTAAATTCTAGAACATTATGTTAGTGTTTCCAATTTACAATTTCCTGTTTATAACTACGACTTAACACTAGAACTACCGCCGTTATATCTATCATCTTTCAATATATTAAATAAGCACTTTAAAAACGGAGGAATCGAGTGGCGAAAAAAATGATCATTTCGGTGATTTATGTCTTTATGTGATGGACGTAGAATTTTTGTTCCATGAACTTGGAGAATTTTGGGGAAAAAATTGTATTCCAGTCAATTTGACAGATTTGGTAGTTCTAGTGTTAAAATATAGTGCACTAATTCTACTGAAAAATTCACCACCATTCGCTACAGTAAGTAGCCCCCTCCTATAGCAAAAGGTTAAAAAGTTTATTATCACAGTTCAAGAACTCCTCCGTAAACAATCATTCTACGGCATTGAAAATTTTTCGAATACCGATAAATGAGAAATGTTTCAAATTTCGATAAAAACCTTACCGTTCCAAGCAGCTGCTGAATTCTCGGCGCAACGAAGCGGCAATTACCAGGAGAGATCTATTCATTAGGGCCGAGAGGATTCATCGAAAAGATACAACCGACTCCCGTTGGTCCGCGCGGCGAAGGTGAATTCCGATCAGGGCCGATAATTGCGTAAATACGATATCCCAGTTGCCCGGGCTAAAATTGGTCGAGTAGGATCTCGTAATCAGGATACCACGGCTCGGCAAGTCAAACCGGCGAGGAGGCACGTGCCGCAAACTACCTCTCTGTTTCCCTCTCTTTCTCCTACCCTCACCCGGTCTCTCTCTCCCTCCTTTCATTCTCTCTTACTCTCTCTCTCTCTCTCCTTCTCTCTCTCCCGCAGATGCGAGTGTAATACACTCGAGCAAGGCCGCAGCAGTTCGCCGTCTACTATAGATACCATCGATCGTCCGCTGGAACCACCAACACGCGCCAATTTCGGCTAAGGTGCCCGCTGGATCGTAATAGTTTTCTCGAAACTACATCTACGACCTGCTGTTGGTCCACGCACGAACGATTCGCCGATTATTGGCATCGGATTAAGAGGATATTCTTGTGAATTAAGCCTCTCTAGAGGCCTCTCATTCATTTTAGTAAGTCTCACCTTGGTACCGTGGCAGGTGACTTGAACTTCTGCCTGTTTTTTTTTTGCTTCTACCGTTTCGATATAACTACTAGTTATTTCGCGTAGAATTTATAGGTTTAGGTAGATTTTTAAGTATCGAGAGTATGGTGTGTGTTTTGTAGGAAATATTCTTCTGAGGAGGTAGGAGTTTGAATTTTAAGATTTTGATAGGAGGTTAGCAAGGTTGCTGGATATTGAACCTTCGATTTTAAGTAGGTTTTGTAACGTTTATTTAATATTCTGACTCGCCAATAAAAATGTACCTAGATATTAATCCCTTGACAGTAGAACTACCAGCGGTATGTCTGTTGTGTTTAAATATGCTGAATAGGCAGTGGAGAAAGAGAAATCAAAAGTTGAAAGATTATATTTATAAGATAAAAATGGAATATTTACGACATGATGTCTCAATCAATTTGAGACATTTTTGGAGCACATTGGAACCAGAGATTTTAACCGCCTCCGTAGTTTCAGTGTTAAGACTGGATTTAAATTCTTCCAATAAGAAAAACATATCATTTATTTACGTTGTGTATTAGGAAAAAGTGGTTGTTTCGCTGAGACATACGACATTTCTTTTTGATGCGCTTTCGTAGAATCATCACTGGTTACTTTTTCCTTAGGTATCGCTCAATATCTGTAGATTCTATTACTGGATGAAAATAAATTAACAATGGTACAGACTTTATATTAGAAAATCTTTGAGGACCCTACATTTAAAATATCGAACACCTAACGAACAGTTTTACTTTAAGTCTCTATCATCTTTCCTATCACCTCCATGATACTAAAAACCACCGAAAACTGTAAATTTTCACATGCTCGATATAAATTCATTGATCCAACAAATTCTTTGAAAGTTACTTTTATCGTGAAACCACTAGGAATAGAAGAGTTAAACTTACATCTAATATGCATATCACATAGGAAAAATTTCTCAAAGCTGACGAAGATTTTAACTCACCCCCCTTCAACTACAAACCCACCTCCACCCTTGTCGTGTTTTCAGAGAGAATTCTCCCCAGTTCGTATTTATTTCACAAAGTCGACAATTTACTGCATGGTATCAGTATATAGGATAAAGTATGATTGCAACATCCCCGAGGAATGTTCGCCGAATGGTCGTCGATCATCGAAGCGATTCTCCTCGGTAGACGAAATAGGGAGTACGGAGAGAGTTTGGAAAGCACGTAGAACGAACCTACCGCGAAGGTCGAGCCCACCACCTGTTGCACAATTGACCAAAAGTCACGCATGAGAGGAGATTAAGGGAGGCCTTTTTTGTGCTACGCTAGCTCGCCAGAATCGCGATAATTGTTTCGTCTGCAATAAACCGACGTCGTGCCTCGACCCGTGACTATCGCGCGATTGTCTGAATGTTAATGGGAAATTTCGTGTCACGGTAGGAACGTTAATCGCGCTCCTTCGGTTGCTCTTTTGGTGCACGGTGCCTGGACATCTAAAACTTGAAAATACATTCCTTTCGCTGGAAGATTTAACGTGGAAAAGATACGGAGGATGATACTTTAACTAGCAGAGTTTTATGCTATTGTAATTAACATGTTTTAGGAATTGTCGCTAAGACTTTTATGATTTCTTAGGGTGTGAGGAATTTTTAACGAACTGTTAGTCCAATTTTATTGAAATTAAGTGACAACTTACAGTTTTCGATGGTGTTTAGCACCAAGGGCAAGATACATTAGGAACAATTTTTTTTAGATAAAGGTGTAAGCTAGAACTACCGATTAGATAAACGCGTTCCTAATTATAAAGTTCTGAAATATTTTCTAAGTCATTAGATTCCGTAACATTAGTTATTTATTTTTATCCGGTAGTAGAATCTACAGATACTGATACTAATTGTATTATATAGATTATTATATAAATTTCTCAACCTGCGAATTCGATCAAAAACAATAGTATCGACAAACATTGCGAACAGTTAAGAGATACTTTATCCAAATAGCAACGAACTCAGGTACATAAAAGATCCTCGCGATTCTCTCTAACGATAACTTCTTGCCACCGTCAAAATGACAAATCGTCGACACCATTATTCTTCCTTCCCTCCACCTTCTTGTTAGCGTCCTTCCTCTCTCATTTTCTTCGCTCGAGAAGAAACATTCAACGACCTCTAACATTTCAGTCTCGGCTTGATTAACACGGCAGAAGATGATGGAACCTGAAAAAAAAAGATGAAACAAGGGAATATAGGTGGACGGTGATAATCATAATCCAATTACGTCCATTACAGTCGCGTGTCTATAGAAAATAAGGTTACTCTCAAGATTACTTGTCTCGCGAAAAGTAATCAAAGATCTTCATTAAACCCGAAAGTCTTTCACGTCGTATACTTGTTTCAAACTTCATCACGATCCTTTCTAAATCACCGACAATCCCATTTTTGATTTTCCAACTATTTCGTAATAAACACATCGCTTGTTTCAGGACACAGTATAATTTCATTTTATAGTCATTTTTAATGGCTAGTTGAAAAACTAACAGTCTATTTAGTTTCACGGGAAATAACGCGTTAAGAGCAATAATTTGCCGTAACGATCGACGCTGAGCATAAAAGCCTGAGCTGAACGAATCGATGAGGACTCATATCGCTATCGATAAGAAGGTCCGAAGGTAACGCAGCCACCACTAACGATTCCGTTTTATCAGCGGGAGAAACTTATTTGTCGATCGTCGTAATCCCGGTCGAGACTTGCGTGGTTTCGCATGCGTCCTTGATTACTGATAAGACCTGCAATATGAGTTTCTAGCGAGACCCACGTCTTTCTGGCATAAACTAATACATATGCAGCGACCAAACGGCATTAAGTAAGTGTGTGTTCTTATCAATGACAAAATACGCAGTCGATCGTAACACAAGTACGGTGATAAGGTGTATGCCTTTTAAAGTGTAACGACGGGTCATGCCCCCGGGACTGGATCTTCGAACCTTCCAAGAGCAACGTGTACTTCCTTTCTTTCTGTGGCTCTAACTTTCGATCTGTGACTGATATTGAGCTGTTAAGTTTCTTTCATTGATTTCTTTATTTGTTGCGCATTTTTGACCTTACAGATGTGGTCATCTTGCTTGGAACTTGCACTTTTAAATGTGTCCGAAATGCAAAGGTTTATAATACATATGTTGGCGCAGCGAGGTTATTCATTATAAGACGTTATGATTATTGATATCATTATAATAATATTATACATTTGTGATATATGTGCCTATGATTAACCATATAACAATCGATTACTATACTACATAATATTACACAAATTTCACCGCATGTAAGATAGACATGGCACATACCGGATGAAGTCCAACGGAAGTAGAGAGCGTAAGAATTATAACTCAGCTACATACTATATTAATTGTTAATTAGGAAAAAATTCCTTAAGGTGAGAAGAGATTTGAACTATGGCTCTCTGACTGTTAGTATGAATTTTTATTTCATTATTTACGTATTCCCGTTCCTTAGAGACCTCTTTATGGTTAGTTAGCCTGGGACCTACTCGAAGGTCAGAGGTTTTAGGCGGTTACCGAATTATCTATATTATGGCACATTTATTACTTATATAAGGCATGTTTTGGAAAGGTGACGGGAGATTTGAATCAGAGATTTGAAACTACTAATTAGTATTCTGAACCTTTAACTCCCTAGCCACCATAATCCCTTTTCGCGACTCTTGCAAATAGCAGAGCATAGTTCGTTCAGTAAGTGACTTATATTTTTTAAAAATGTGCACCCCCTGAATTTTCCTCCCACACCAAACAAAGCATTAAACTGTACATCATTCACAATGAATCAAATCTCGACCAATGACCATGTAAATTATCCACAAAAAGAACACGCCCCTTCTTTTATCTTTCAAACTTAAAAATATTCTCACGTTAATTTCTCACTTCGCAACTACCACTAGACCTATCATCGTTATATCTATTACACATAGATATATTAAATAATTATTTCAGAAAAGAAAAATGAAATGTTGAAGAATCGACCAATTCAGTAATCTATCTTTTATAACATGAATATAGAACATCTAATTTATAGCTCCCCTATAAATGTGCAGATTTTTTATATAAAATTTGAAACCAATCTTGACTATTTACACTACATTTACGGCTGCTAAATCTAGCATATTCAAATATATTAAATAAGCACTTCCAAGAAAGGTAGATCAAGTGGCAAAAAATAAGATCAGTTACGTAATTTATGTATTACAAGACAGGCGTGAAATAGCATACGTACTGCTTCTCTATGAATTTGAAAAATATTTAAAAAAATATAAGAATCCGCCAATTTGACGATTGCCGTACATCCAGTGTTAATGAAAACCCTTGAAAACTTCCCAACGTAACAAGAAGAACGTGTCCACGTCCGTAATCTCAGCAAACGACGAAACGATCAGGCGCTTAGGCACGGTGTATTTTTTCTCATAATCCGGCCGCATCCTTCGTACATCCTCGAAAGACGTCGGCGGGGTCGTCGCAGCTGCCGCAAGGATATACAGGACCATCTGGTCCTTCCTCGATCGCAACATTGCCAACCTTGCGGCCGGGACACCACGTACGGAGGGACGAGGAGGACGAAGGGAGGGAAAAAAAAAGAAAGGAACACGAGGAGAGAAAGGATGCGCGAGGGAAGAGAGAAGGTCGGAGAAAGAGAGGTAAACGATCGGCTCTCTCCGGAGTGGGCTGTTCTCCAAATAGCTCCACCTGCCCTTCTCGCGATGCCAACGTTTTGGCTTCATCTCGAACCGCCGATTAAGCATCGAGTTTTTGACCCATGGTGCGAGTAAATGATCGCGAACCGATCACCGACAGAACTGTGGGAGTGTTTCGGCTTTGCGTACACCTGGCCCCGGAAGCGGTCTTCTTTCTTGGTTTTATCGAAAGGCGAAGACGGTGGAAGGGATTGCGAGGGATTGGAATATCATTGAAACCGTGGAGGTTAAAGTAGGTCGATGGAATGGATTAGTAGCTTTTTTTTTATCCTCGAGTTTTGTAATGGAGGATGCAAGTTCTATTTTTTTAGTCGACTGACTTTGATAATATGATGTGAAGATATTGAAAATTGAAAGAATTTTTGTAGGTCTAATTTATAGGTTTGTTTGGGAGTTAAGGAGGAAGAGATATGGAGTATTTAGGGAATTTTAAATAGAATTAAATCTTGGTATAAATAAGAATGAAGGAGGTTGGCTGCAGTTGAAAATAAATATTTTATAGCCAATTCGAGTCATAGCTAAAATTGTTTAGCATAGGATCTATAATTTGTAAGTAATTTCGAGATGGAAGTTCAATTTGTGTGATGTTTAAAAGTGGCTGCATTTGAAACTTCCTTCATCGGCAGATTTGATTAACGATATTTTACAAAAGTCACTGTAAAGTGGAAACTCAGATTTTACATTATAGATTTAATTACCCTGTTAAAATTAGACCGTTAAAACACAACAGGATAAATGGATACGATCGATACTAGCTGCTCGATGAAGTCAACAAAAATATTTGCCTCAGAAACAGCAGAAATGCTGTATAATTTAAATATTGAACATATCTCTCACTTAACTCCCTGCCCTACAATTTTTTTGTGACTTTGAATGCAGTAATTCCGAATTAATTCCTAAATCAAAAATTCCCACTGATTTCTTACATATCATATAATTAAACGAAATATTAACACTAGAACGACTGGCGTTAAATCTATGACATTTAAATATATTAAATAAGTACTTTGAAAAAAGGGGAACCAAGAGGTGGAAAATATGATCGGTTTGGAAATCTGTGTTTTATAAGATCAGCTTAGAATTTCTAGTCTAGGACTCTCCTATAAACTTAGGGAATTATTGGAAAAGATTGTGAATAAGTCATTTTGACTTGCTTGGTCGTTCTAGTGTTAATGACATAGAATTAATTCGTTTTGTTATCGATGGATATTTCCAATTCAATAGTTTCTGGAAGACTTTAAAATTTCCTATTCTGCTTACCACGGCACGAGTGTCACACCTTGACCAAGGGGTTAAAACACACTGTACAATTTTTCCACCCAATTGTCAGTCGACAAAATTCCTCGCAAATTCCAAAATCAATTCCACCCAAGAATCATCTACATCACATCTCAATAATTCTAACTCCACATCAAAAAACATTCTACCGACAATCCACCCCAGTACACCATAATACCAACAACAACGTTACATCGACACCAAAGAAAAAAAGGCAGCCTCCTTCGCAGAATCCCCGTGCCATTACCCACAATTGCATTTCGCATTCCAGCGCTCGAATCCCGCGCGGTATTCAAGAATCCCCGGCAAAGATCCTCCGAGATGTTAACAATGCCGGAGATATCTCTCTCTTTTTACCCTCCTGAACCCCCCGTTCCCCCATTGCGCGACCTCTATTAAGCATTATAGTCTGCTATCTAGCAGCGATGGTGGATAGTCGCAGTGTATTGGCATGCTGAAATACGGGGCGCGTTCGAAGCGCTGGCAGCCGTCAGGGTATTGATTTACAATGCTTACTCCACTCCACAGCAACTCCCATAACTACAGGCCACCCTCTCTTCAAACGTTTCTCTCGGCTGTACCCTTTCTCGCGACTTTTCTTTTCGAGTTTATGTCGCAAATTGTCCAAAATCGTCGACGACGATTTCTGTCAGCGATTTCAGCAACGAATGGCCAATCGAGAATTGCTTCTCGCGCACCAGGTGAAGTGTGACATGGTTGTTAAATGGGGTGGATGGGGGAGCTGCTTTGAAGAGGGTGTTGGGTTGAGGGAAGGAGAAAAGTTGCTGCGAGGTTGCTGGGGGAATTTTAAGTGGGGAGGATTTTTTAGAGATTGTTTTTTTTTTTGGTTTGGGGTTGGTGAGTGTAGGCAATTTTGGGTTTGTTTGGGAGTTTTGTTTTGGGGAGAGTTGGATTGGGAAAGAGGGGATGGTGATTGTGAGTTTAGAGAATTTAATGGGTTTGGATACTTTGTAAGTCATGTTTTGAATCTAGTTCTATTTGAATATGAAACGGCAATCGAAAGTAACAGCCAGTCTTTTGAATATTTCAGTCAATACAGATATTTTTAAAATTAAGAATTAGTCACTTGTAATACTGCAGCACTACATTCGAATCTGATCTCCAATTAGTTCTGTTAATTTTCCAACAATACCAACTTCAAGAAATTGTAATTTCCCCTTCCCCTAATTGTTTCTATAATATTCACAAAAGCCAAACATTCTAGTAAGTCGAATTCCACGACACTACCAATTTTCAATTTTAATTCCCGAGTTTAATTCGATTCTCGTCAGATTCCGTCATTCCGTCGAAACAGTCCATTTGTTATCCAACCTCGGGATAATCAACGATCGCACAAACACATGCATCACAATGAGACGTCGGTGTATCGCAAAAAGAAAGAACGTGCGCAAAATTCTAAACGCCCTATTATTGTACTTAATCTCTGAATTTACGCCAGGTCAGGACCGAATGGAACTAATAACTCCGTTTTACCGAGCAACTCGAGAGTCCCATTGTACTACCGGTTTCATATACGGTAAGCTCAGCCACGGAAGAAAACTGAGGTAAAGGAGGTTTAGAAAGCTCGTTTCCTGCCGTGGAAGAATTCTTCTTTACAATGGTCCCCGATCTACGTCACTGCTTGCAGGTACATGGATGTGCACGATAATGGATGCACAAATAATGCATTCGCGTCAGGATGACTAAGACGAAATAAAGGATGGAAAATCGTGGTAAACTTGTTTACGACTTGTTCTACCTCTTTCTTCCGTCCAAGTGGCGTGTTTCGGTGGGCGGAAAGTATCGTGTTTCTAATGGCCCAAATAAAACAATCGATGGGACAAACATTCGAGACCACGAAAATAGGAACGCCGGTCATTCCCTTTTCGGGAATGGGATTTTTGAACGGTGATTCCTGGTAAACAGTAATTTTCTTGTTGACTAAGATAGGGGTGAATTAAGGGTAGTCTATGATCTTTGAAATTTTCGATCGATACATGCTTCTGAACTGGATCCAATTTTAGCTTTTGCAATCTTTTGGAACATTAATACTAAAATTTTCAACACGGTCAAAATGACGGGTTCCAAATATTTTCTTCAAATTCTTAAAGTGAAAAGCCGTAAAACAAAAATACGATTTCTATCTCGTAAGGCCAAAATTACTTAACTGATCGTCTTCTTCAGTGCGATTTATTTTCCTTTTTATTTCTACCTTGATTTTCCTTTTTCAGAGAACTTATTCAGTATATTTAAATATAGTAAATATAATTCCGGTAGTTTTATTGCTAAAGTAATATGTGCGATTGACTCTTTGTTCATTGTTATAATCAATTATATTTAACTCACTAAATGCTGTGAGAATCGTCGGTAAACATAGTTACCATGTTAAGTTTGAAAATAATTCTTTATCATAACAAAATTCACACTCCAAAACAATAATAATACTGATATATGAATAATCTTCAAACAGAAAGTACTGCAAGATTTAGGACTTACTTCAAAAAAGAATAGAGAAGGGTGGTCTAGGAATTTCCCGTTAGAAGGCAAACTGTCGTTTACCTGCCGAAGACGGTACCAAGGTACCGTGACAAAGGTCATCATAATAAATATATTTGCACCAAAGTCGACCCCATAACACCGCAAGTCACGGTAACCACGTGGCCGCCCACATGGGGGGTCCAGCCGGAAGTTTATTGCCCGATTATCCGGCCTCTAACTCATTTTATGCGCTGCCATAAAACTTGCAGCACGGCCGAAAGCCGAAATTCTAGTCTTACCGTGATGTAAGAAGTTCCTTTGGTGGTTTCCTTCGAATAAATATCGCTCATCGGGACGTAATTTAGATGGTCCCTTTCTTTTAGGCATCTCTTAGTCACGAATGCGATAAATGCAAATAGGATCGAGACCTGGTTAAAAGGATTTAGGTGATGTGATCGTAGGAAAAAAAGGGTATGGAGAAATTTATTTTTAAACTTATTGACCTGGTTTAGGTCTAAAATGCCAATTAGCACTATTGTTAATTTGTTTTGCGTCGAAGAGAGTAGAATTTTTGAGTAGACTTTATTAGTATGTCAAGTTATTATTCATTTTTTTTTTTATTAATCTATAAAACTTGAAAATTAAGCAATCTTTTTCCACTCTTATAAAATTTGAATGTGCAAATTTGTATGTATAATGAAGTGAAGATGTTGGACTATGAATGTTAAATAATATGACTGCTTTTGAATAAATGGCTAATATTTAATTAAATGAACGATGAATGAATGATTGATAAGACTATTTTAAACATTATGCATCTCATTATCGGAGCATAAATCTATTGATTACAGCTATCAATCTGTAATAAATAACTACCATTTTCCACTCACATTAAGGTAGATGGTAAACTGAAAATATCTACATTTTGTACGCTGATTACATCGTTAAAGAATCGATTTACTCATTATTACGATTATCAGTTTGTAAAAGTGATTCTTCATCCAACCTATTATTTTGTCAATATTATCGATAGCCAATCTCGATGAACCGTAATGGATACTTTCGGTGCAAATCAGTTTCCAAGTAGTCACGAAGCGGAAGCAATCAGTAAACGGCTTAAATTACGGGGGAATCGTTGGTGACTTAAGGAGCGGCGAGCAAGTGCTAATAACCCCGATGCAAATTGATAGTACTCATTATCATAGTAGCAATGAGTGTACAAAGCACGCCGAGGGCTCGTAAAACTCACGACGAAAAGGGGCAGAAAGATTTATTTTGCTCGTTTAAATTCGCTCCCTCGGCAAAGCGACACGAAGTCAGAGACGGCAATGTCTCACTGTGTTTTTCGTATCAGAAACTCTCAAATTTCACGTACTATCATAATCAAATTTAATCATTAAATAATACAATTTCAATGGCCTCTATTAAAAATGGCTAATGGATTTTAACATCAAAGCTACCGACGTTACAAATATCATGTTTAAAAATAATAAATAAGTGCTTGAGGGAAAGAAAAATCAAGGGAGGTGAAAGATGATCAGTTAATCAATTTTTGTTTTACATGATGAAATGATATATTTACTGCATTGCTTCTCTATCAATTTTGAGAATTTTTAGACACAAATTTGATCATTTCGACCACCTTGGTAGGTTTAGTATTAAACTAATAGCTCATCAACCAAATTGGTAATCTTGTTCACACAAGTAAACAATATATGTAGTTGTTTGATAGAACAAAGAGAGTCAAATAGACCAAATACACTAGATCTCCTCCCAAGGTGGTCAAAATGACTTGCTGTGAATTCTTTAAAAATATTTCAGAAATTTCTAAGGCAGCTTCTTTTTTAATTTTCTAATAATCTATTACATAATCTATCTAATGATCTAGTCTGTCTATCTATTATATAGTCTGTCTAATAATATATTTACAAACTATCTTGAAGACTATAAGCGATTCAATCGATCAAGTTTTTTGCCCTCTTCATTTATCTTGTTGGGACGTATTTATTTGACAATATGAAACCTATTGAATTAATCGTTAGTAATATTAAAGATAAATTATATTTAAATTCAATGTAAATGTACATATACGCCTTTCAGATGCATTCACATATCTTCAACAGCCCATGCGCACATAGATAAACGTTTTTCGCAGTCAAAGAGGTAAAGTGCATCATGAAACTTTCCTCCAATACGAAGAATCATATTTTTATCGCGTCTCTTTTTTCTCTACTACCGCAAAGTGACGAATTATCGTTGACGTTGAATTTCGAAACGTTCATCCGAATCATCAACGTTATCGCAGGCCCACAAGTTTTTACCGTACGATAATGTAAACATCCTCGATGAGATAGCTCATTGAGGATTCATCGAGGCGATCCCGAGGTAGGTAAAGATAGATCGAAGTTCCGTAACATCGACGTGTACCAACGTACCTCGTCGAGGTGTCACCTGTTGAATCCAACCGTTTCGCGGAACACGCTTCGAGCATTTCCCTGGAAATTGCATGTTGTCACACATGGCGAGTCGAGAGGGAATAGAGAACGACGGAAACGGACGCAGTTATTGTGTATTTCTAAAACAATCTCTGATGGAAATACCAATACGGTGTAACGGAACTGCAAACGACGATGTAACGAGAGACGACAGGGTGGTAATTGTAGCGAGGAAGGGCGGAAAGTAAATTAAAGCAACCCTACGTTTTTGAGGGTATCTCTTCTTGGTGTAAGTTCACAGGTTTGGTTTGTTTTTCATGGTTTTCTTTAGTCGTCTCTTCTATCGGTTTGGGTTTTTTGTTGTTTAAGAATTTAGAAGTAGAAGTTGTAGGAGGACATTTGTAAATTAAATTTGCTAATACTGTGACACGGTAGCGAAGGACTCTTTGTTATTTGAGATTCAAGTAATTTCCTGTGGCAGAGATTGTATAGTCAGGGTTGAGAAGTTTCTGGCATTGAGAATTTCTAAATGTGAATATCAGTGTAAATACCTAACGCGAATACTTTCAGTACACCTTAGAAAGATAGGCAGTCTAAGAAGTATTCAACCAACTAGAGTCCAAACAATTTTTTCAATCTATTCTCACACAATCAAAATTCATTTTGTGCTTTCGCAAATTACCTATTAGCCTAAATTTGGTACTGTCTCAAGAATTAGCCTCTATTTGGCACTACCTTTGGAATTGGGTTTAGTATCCATAGAAGATGTACGAAAAGCGAAGGCGCCATACCGCACAGAGTCAAAATACGCGGGTGCAAATATCAAAAACTTACTGTACCCCAAACTCAAGATACCTTCAATATAAAACCAAGTACAACACAAGCTTACATTGATATCGTCTGGAATGCAATCACAATGGTGAGCAATCGTCATCCAGATAATTTGAAATTTCGCTATCCACAGAAGATGCACGGGAAGCAAACGCACCACTACGTCCCCAAGTCAACAAAAAAGAGCAGCAAATGCCGCGCAAAGTCAAATCGCGAAAGCCCAATATGCACGCGTATGCAGACATGTATTTGCATTAATCACTAACCATACTCCAAACTCAAGACACTTTCAACATCAAACCAATTACACCCGAAGCTTACATTGACCTCGTCTCATATGCAACCCCAAAGATTGACAGTCCTCATCCCAACAATTTGAAACTTTGCTATCCACGTTAAATAAATGCGCCAAATTCAAAGAAGCAAACACCGCGCAAAATCAAATCACGAAAGCCCAATATGCACGCGTATGCAGACATGTATTTGCATCAAACACTAACCATACTCCAAACTCAAGACACCTTCAACATCAAACCAATTACACCCGAAGCTTACACATGGACCTCATCTCATATGCAACCCCAAAGGTTGACAATCCTCATCCCAAAAATTTGAAACTTTGCCATCCACGTTAAATAAATGCGCCAAATTCAAAGAAGCAAACACCGCGCAAAATCAAATCACGAAAGCCCAATATGCACGCGTATGCAGACATGTATTTGCATCAAACACTAACCATACTCCAAACTCAAGACACCTTCAACATCAAACCAATTACACCCGAAGCTTACATTGACCTCGTCTCAATGAGACGGTCTCATATGAAACCCCAAAGATTGACAGTCCTCATCCTACAAATTTGAAACTCCGCTATCCACGGTAGATGCGCGAAATTCAAAGAAGCAAATGCCGCGCAAAGTCACGGTGCATCTCTCTGAACGCGTGAGCATGCGTGTACGCGCGTGTGCCGACATGTATACGCACGGTGACGTACGCACGAGCGCGTTGCTCGCTCGCTACGTTCACGCTACGCTTCCTCCCCTCCGCTGCCCACTCCTATCCGCGCTACCACCACCGCCGACTCCCCCTCTCTCTGCCCTTCCCTTGCCCCCTCTTGTCTCCGCCTCCTCCGCGTCTGGCTCGACTGTCCCGAAGGCATCGGACAATTTATGCCCAATTACACCCTAATTACCGTAATGGCACGACTCCGGTACAGATGGTGCATCGAGTTAAGTAACTGTCAGGGACCACGAGGAGTGTAGAGACGATTCGATCGGTCGTTAACTCGATGCTTTGTTTATACTGTTGAGCAATAGGCGAAGCGGATTGTTGGGAGATTCTGCGTGTTTGAATTTGGACTGGATGTGGTTTCAGATGGAGTAATGGATATTATTTGGAGTGTTGACGATCAGATCTCGCTTGGATGGTCTGTAGCCAGAATTTTTGAGAATTTTTGAGAATTTAGAGGACTTTGGATGGATGCAGAGATATTTAGAGTGTAGAGGTTTTATGGTTGAGTTCTGGGAGGTTTCTAGGCGTTTAAATTTTAGGAAAATGCAGCTTTTAGTATGTTGGTCGAAATTAGATTGCAAATGTAGATTGCGAGATGTGTAGACACAGGTAAATAGCTTTGAAAATGAGTAAAAGGAAGAAAGAAATGGAGTAAAAAGGGAGAGTAGTCATTTACATGTTACATCGTTGGAGGAAATGTTCGACACGCATCGTTATAATTCGAGCGATCTTTAAAAGCAATTAGCAGACTGTCGTTTTAATTACCTTAGTAATTCTAGGAGTAAGCTAATGCACCCTCTACTTATACTTTCATCGTGCGAAATTTCAACTCTGAATCTTCTATTTTTTACATTTTTCATCAAACTCTTCACTTTCAAAGAGTAGAAAAATGCTAATAGAAAAATTAAATTCTCCCATATTATCCTAACTAAAACGACATCAATTCTATGCTAATTTTCATCCAACAATGCTCTCTATAAATCACCCATTCAAGGCATACTTTCACCACGTTTACAATTATATTAAAAATTCTAATAAAAACAGTAATTACATTGAGAACAGAATAAATTCTCAGGAAGCAGGCAGAGAAAACACGAGACACCAAGACGTACCTCGATTAATTGACGCGTCCTTCTCGATGACCATTACGAAGCACTCGTCCGAGGCTGTAAACCCTCATGGTTTGCCTCTTGCAGAGAGAAGAGGCTGAATAAATGGTTCTGCCTGAAGGAAACAGGCGCCTAATCGCGTACGACGCGAACTAGTCAAATGGAGAGAAAAGCAAGCAATGGAACTTCGTGGTAGCATATGGATAGCACGTGCTACGAACTATCCCAACTCCAAATTCGTTCTTGAGTTTATCCGTAATTGAAAACCGCTTCTGAAACATTTCCGGAGAAAAATAACATGATAATTCCATGCTTTATAACGGTTATAATTGTTATATAAGAGATTTTTCTTTAAATAGTGAAAAATTTGATTGAAATCTTTGGAAAATGTGGTGAAAGGTTTAAAATATTATCGAATTCCATGAAAATCGCTGTCGTAATGAACGTTACGAGGGGTCGAAAGCAGCAAGTGGCGCAACCAACCCCTAGAAATTCGCCCTTCGACACTCGTCGATATTTAATGAGACAATCAAGAAACAGGGGGAAACGAGACTGTAACGGGATGGTGAAAAATTCACCGTAGGGACAGATTTTTATGGGATAAATCGAACGGATCGAGAGGAGATTTAAAAGAGAATGACACAATTGTAGATTTCTTTATGAGTTTCGTAAGATTACACCATGTAACTTTAATAATTTGTAAACTAAAATTTTTACGGAATTTGTATCAACTATTATTGTAGATTCTAAGTGATTACTATTGTCTGTTTCTCTAACTTTCGATCTGTTAATTAATCTATTAAAATTCGCTTTAACTAGACTCCACGAAGAATTAAAATAATATCAATAGTACTATATGTAGTTTAACTATTTCGTGAAAAATATCTAATCTTATTTGCTAATTGAGAAATCTACGATTATTTGCCAAATCGCAGCTCTGATAATTCCCAAAAAACTAGCTGTTTCTCTAACTTTCGTCCGGCTAATTAACCTATTAAAATTCTCTTTAATTAGACAGCAGAAAGAATTCAATTAATATCGGCAGTACTGTATATATTTTAACTATTTTGTTTAAGATATCAAACCTTATCTGCTAGTTGAAAAATTTATGATTATTCGCAAACTCTCAGTTTTGGCAATTCACAAAAACAGATGTTAAAAAGTGGGTATAAAAATTCTTTAACATCGACAATAGTTAGAAAAAGTATCCACCTAATTTTCCAAAGCCCTTCACGAATGACCCCCCATAGCGCTACCGGAACTGCATTTCCCATATACGTCCATTTATTTCCATCCAGCGTTTCTCGTCAAAGGGCCACATGGAAAGGGGTTCGCCGAAACGGAAATGCGGAAAGGAGTCACTCAAGTTCTCGTAGTGTTGGACGTTATCGAGTCGCGTTATACAGCGAATTAAAGGGGTATGGTGAAATGCTATGGGGTCGTGGTCGAAGCCACGCCTCGTTCTCTGTCTCTGCTGCTCTTTCCCTTTCTCTTAGCTGGAACAAAAAAAGCCAAACTCGAAGTGATTTGTCGAGGCGCCGTCTGAAAGTTTCGCAACAGGCTCTCTCACCCCTCGGTTGCCCCCTTGAAGAATTCATTTTTACGGGACTCCTCGTTCAGATAACACCATAACCCGTTACGGCTGGCTCGTGAGTTGAAAATCAAGAAGTCGATACGAAACGAGTTGTCATCGAATGAAAGTATAAGACGTTAACTGTTTACGTTGGTTAATTTAATTATAAAAAATGAACAGAGTGGACTCTGGATATTTGATTTCTTGTTCTTCCTATTCATGGCTGTGTTGAATACTTTGTTGAGCTTTTCGCGATGTTTTCGACATTTGAGGTAGAAATATTGTCCTTGGAGTATAGGAGATATTGGAAGATAAGGAGATTTTGAAATTTTGCACCATTGGTATCAGACAGTATTTTTTTATCTATTACTAGAATAGAATAGAATAAGATCCTAGAATAGGAGTCTTTCGGAGGTGGAGTTCTTATAATGCGAATTCAAATTTGCGTACGTCCTGAGCAAGAAATACTCCGAGAACTTTGAAAGAAAATTGCAAGACAACTTGGTGTTTTAGGGTATTAAGGAAACTTTGGAGATCTTTATTCTTGAAGTGAAATATAGCGCGGAATTTCCCTCCACCGTTATATGAAGTTTTACTGTATTCACATTTCTAACTTACGTTTCTTAACACTTTACCGACCGGAAGCCTATTAATAGGCTTTTCGGACCCAACGCCTTTGAACTTTTAACTTATTAACTGGTTGCCACTCCGATTAATAAAGTATCATTTATCATTGCGGTTACCTACCTGTGTTAAGGACTCAGTGATGAGAATTTGTAATTTTCGAATAGACATCTGCATCAAGGAAGTATTTGTGACCAAGTGATCGGTCAGAAGGGGGTAGGAAGTTAAAAAAATACCGGTCTGTAAAGTGTTAAGAATGCTGCTATTAACAAATGATCTATTCCAGCTTTAAATAAATTCTACATACTATACATTTCTTCAAGTAATCACAGTTTGTTATTAATCTCGTTTAGTTTTTGCTAATGTCGAGGGTATAGCCGACTTCTTATTGGAGATCGACATGTCGTTTGTTTACAACAGTTTCTTTTACGAGTGAATAATTACCAGGATTTCATTGTTTAAGTTTAGTAGAGTTTTGACGACGGTCGAGTAATGACGGAATCATTAAATTATCCTATTAAAAGAGCCTCGCTCCTATTTTCACCAGCGTAAGAAGATGTATCAGCGAACGATGGTTCCGTTTTCTTATTGATCAGATCCTGTCGGTCAATACTGTGGTTGTAATTACATAATTACGCGCTATGGCGCGAAGTAATAACACGTTGCGGAACACGTTCTGCCCCCTGATTACAAATCTGATATTCGAGATTTATTTGTCGTGGAACGCATGAAAGCATCGATTACTATTTATTCCAATCTTCCACGACCTCCTTGTCGATAACCACTGTTTCACATACATCTCAGACAACTAACGTGAGTCTTGATAGGATATTTAAACGGTAATATTTTTCCAATATCACTTTTAGAGGGTGCTTAACACGTTGAACGCCACCGATATTTCCTTTGTTTCGTCATTTCTATTAAAGTAAACATTTTTCTATTGAAATCACATATTTATAAAGCAGAGACTTTAAACACACTGATAGATCGATATTTAGCAGATCTTTATCTTCTTAATGCCAATATTGAAATATTCAGTATATGAGAAAATTCATAAATATTGCAATTTAAACGTACCTTGAAATTTCATTGAATTCACCACCGGTCACCGGTGACCCCCATGGCAGTCAACGTGTTAATTCTCTATGAAGTGTTTGAAATGTAGAAATGTTTAGTAAAAATTATAAGGATTTAAGGTAAAATTTTAAAGCTTTTTTTTAAATTTACGGCTTTATGGTAAAAAGAAGGCTCCACATTTTAGGCTGTTAATTTTAATGATTAATGGTAGATTGAGAATTCAGAGAAAATTTGAAACAAATATATGAAATATTTAAAACAATAGGAGTGGAAAGTTTTGCTATAAATTGAAAAATGTTCAACTGATGGGAACATGGAGGGAGGTATTTAATGTGAGTGATGGTAAATACTTGAATTTGAAAAACAGCGTGATTAAATTTAGCCAGTGGCGAACTATTCAGGAATTGCACGAAGTGTGTCGGAAAATATTTATTAAAGAATGTTGAGAGGAATCATTAATTCGGCAGAGTCTATAGATATGTTGATGATAGAAGGCATAACTCTTTGTAATTCTCTCTGACCTTACCATAGTCGGTCAAATGACCGGTTTCATGGCATTAGTCTACACGAAATTTACCTGGAACCTTTGCCCGCCATATTGGTCACAATTATCCAATACTATACTCCAACATTAAATTACTTACATCCAATCGGGCACCCCTATATTCATACTCATCGCATAAAATCTCCATCAAAGAAAACTACAGTCTTAAACTTCTCAACAAATTGATAACATTTCATAATTAAACTCTTCCTCGTCCTACATACACCTGGCAAGCAAAATTCCAAAAGACTTGTATAAAAATCAGCTCGTTAATGTCTCATAATCAACACTCATCGATGTACCATCGTGTAACTAATACTCTGCGGCATTAAAAAATGAAAATGTTGAAAAATCTCCTAAGACATAAACCATCTGTCTCAAAGTCGAAGAGACACAGTACCAAAGGCTGTTGGTTCTTACATAGTCGAGAGAACACGATGCGATTAAACTCAACGGCCTTCTATTTTTCTCCAGTTATATTAATTGGCCACTGCAGTTAACCGCTGCCGGCAAGCGAGCAGTAGCACGCTCACTTAGTCTTCGGCCAATGGCTAATGGATAAAGCAGACGAGTTATGCTAATAAGCGTGCAAAGCCTCGGCAGAACGCATGCGTTCGGCTCTCATGAATATTCATCGCGCTATCTGATTACGTCACTGATTGCCGGCATTCGAAAGTGTTTGCTCGCCAAAGTCCACCGGCGTATCGCGCCAAACGATCATCGACGATACGATTCTTTGTTCCCGATATGCCGGAGAATCGTGGACAAGGACCGACAAAAGAGATCGATGACGATACTCCGGCCTTTTCTCGTCATTTTGCCAAATGGACCCAGCGAACGTGACGAGAATTTTGGTGATTTGAGTCTGGTGAATGACGTTGGTGCAATTGAGTCTTTGCTCTTTGCGGTAAAACTACTGCTAATTAACGCATTTTTCTACAGTGACGAACGATAATCGTGATGAAATAAATGACAGAGGAAATTTTCAAATTTTCCAAAAGATGGTAAATCTTTATCGGCCCCTATGACTTTGAGGTAACACAAGACACGGCCAAGCTTTTATTCTTCCAAGTTAAAATAACTTTGCTAAATATAATCTAGCTCGTAAAAATCATAAAATTCTTTACAATTCAGTGTTGAAAAATCAGATTTAATCTATTATTTGAAATTGTATTTGTATCATTTTCTAGGTGTAGTATCGTGAAACTGATCTTCGTGAAAAAATCGGACTATAGAGAGTTAAGTTGAAAATAGTAATGGAACGCAAGACGATAATATTATTTTTATAATATTAATGTTACGATAAATTAGCAATTAAATTTTGAACTATAGCGGAGGCAGTCAAAAAACAAATTGTAGAGCAAGGTGTTTGGGTAATTGAAATTAATCAATGATTCTTGATATATCGTATAATTTAACACAATATTAATATTATAGAAATAATTTTATCGTATCGCCGGACTAATGTTTTCAATTTCACAGGTTTCGCGAAGTTTGAAAATTTTCTATCCAATTTTCCACACTAAGACTATCACTCCTCATTGTACAGGAAAGGGTTAATAAACACTCACAGTTATAAAAAATAACAAATTTATTATTCCACATAACAACAAAGAAAAGTGTTAACAACAAGAAAAAGTATCCTCGGTCATCACTTTGTCAGGAACTCCAAGTCTCTCAACGTCAAAGTGACCTAAATCCATTCACCTCGAATCCCACCAAGAATATTCTCCCGATCTAACCACGATCTCCTAAATTCCCCATAAATTGTATATATAACCACGATACCAAATGGATGAACACGATAACTATAGAAATACTGTAAATCCGAGGTCGGATCTTCGAAGATTCGAAAGTGTCCACAGCATCGAGGAACTCGCCGGGAAATCGTGATCCGTGGATGAGTTAGCCGATCGACTCGATCGGCTCGATCGGCTCTTCGGCGGCAGGGGCGCGAAAATAGAAAATCCGATTGGCCGGTGTGAAAGAGAGCGGAACAAAAGCTTCATGCAGAATTCAGTGTCGGCCGCTCCTCTATAATCGCAGCGGAGTATCGATCGTTTGCCACCAGGTACACCTGCTCGTGTGCGAGCCTTTGCCTTTACTCTTCTTCTATTTCTCTCTCTCTCTTTTTCCCTCATCTCTCTTTACCTATATGTCTCACCTTCTTCTCGTTCTCCTCTTCCTCCTCCTCTTGGTTCACGCGCACCTCTCTTTCCCTTGGAGAACTTCGCCCAGGGCTACCTTGTTAATCTCGCTCGCCGACATCGCCATCTTTACGCCGGCAGCCGTCGAGATCGTGCTCGATACCGTGAAAACTCGCCGATAATGCGCTATTATGATCAACAGTTCGCTTATAATTGAAGTATAAGGTATATCGAGATCGATAGATCATCTGAAATGATATACATTCGTGGGATGAAGGATAAAAAGGATACTTTTGCGCGAGGAATGAGAGAATCGTTTGGGAGAAACAAGGTGGAGATGTTTGTTGATGTGGTTTACGGAAGATTCGTTAAATGTTGGTATTTTGTAAGTGAATTTGTGGTTGTTTTTTGTAGAGCATACGGGTAGATTAGATGAGTCGAAACGTATGGGTTAATTACTTTGGTTGGGCTTGAATCGTGAGAGACCCCTTTGAATGTTCACCAGTTGACGGGGAACATTGCTGGACTCCATTTTCCTTGATATCTCTTCCACGTTATAGGAATATCTCGGTGAAATCGCTTTCCGTGTTTGTCACAGGCTGCATTCAGGTTTTCGGGAACATCTAGATCTCTCGGGGGAAAGCGTATTTCATGTGACACGTTGCATTCTGCTTTTACGAGGGAAGATTCGTGGGTAGGTTGTACATTGACGCAAACTACAGGGGTAGTTGAAATGATTAGTCCTTAATTTCTCACTAAAATTTCTCCTTTATAGTGGAGTCATGCGGTACATATTTCATGTCTTTTGTAAAACATAAATTACTGAATTGATCATCTTTTTCTGAAGTATTTATTAAATAGATTTAATGGTGGTTCTAGCATTAAATGCTCCGTTGTGTATTACATCGTACGAAATTGGAGAAGATTGTTATGGGAAATTTATGGTTGTGGTACTACTTTCCAAATTGAACGTGTAAAGATGTATAGGAGGATGTTTACAGCGGTTGGGTACAGTTAATTTTCTGTTAAGGAAACCTCTACTTCAAAGATTGATTGGATTTCTTGTGGTTCAGACTTTTTGTTTACCTTGTTTTCCATTCAATCTTGATAATATTGTTTGTCATTGTAGTATATAAGTCCTATACACTCCTGCAAATTATCATTACTTAGGGTGTACGGCTTAGGACACGGGTCTTCCTTTTCTTACCTACTTAAGATTTGTTGATTCCATTCGTCAGAGTACGTCTTTTTTGCACTTTCTTTTAGTAAAGTCTCACTACTCGTAGAAGTTGCGAATAAACCAAAATTTGGTTCGTCGTTTAATAAAACTGACGACTTACAGTGCTTTCTTGGTATGGGGTACGACTTGAGCAATCCTTTCCTACACCATAACACTGCTGATTGGAAACCCATCTAAAGTTGAAGATTCGTGGCAGAATAATCGTAAAAATTAGAGTAGAAATGCAGAACAACGATGCCACTTCTATCCATATTTCATTCCGACCCCTATCCAAAGTTAAGTTCAGTATCAACGCTCATTATTTCTCAACTCAGAATTCCAATTAAACTTTCGATTCAGCATCGAAGTTCAGGTGTCCATCGCCCGCAGCAAGATTGTTCCAAAACTATAATTTCACATACCATAGCCTCCATTGTTCCAAGCTGTTCCAAAACTATAGTTCCCAAGAAAAATGGCCGTTCCAATTAAATTCAACCAATACCAAAGAAACTTAATCTTCAATTTACTCCCCACATTCTGGCAATTTCAACACCATAATGTAGTTTTCACGAGGGCCCATCAACGTTTCCGTAATCCGGAATATTAGATGGGCAAATGTGCGGGCGGATTATCCATCGATAATCGTCTCGCAATAACGAAGACATGAAATCGGTATTTATAGTGTAAGGTAGCCGCAATTCGCGCGCCGATCAACATTACTCTCCGGTACGAGAATACTTTATTATTCTCAGAGGCGGTGCGTGCACGGAACGTGGTGTTCCGAAATTAGAGTCGGTTTTTTATCTTCCTCGGTTAGGCACGGCTTGACTCGGTACGACCGGCTATGCGGAGGAACCCGGTGCAGCCGCACCTGGAGACGTTCCAAAAGACATTCGTTTGCGCGCCAAAATCGCCCGATCCTGTCAGCGCCAAGGTGAAATGAAAAAAAGCACGTGCAGACAACGAGGAAATCGCGCGAATTTAAACAAATCGATTTTTGGAAAGTTTACGCATACTTTACGAGTTGAACAGCTTCGGTAATTTTGCAGAGGATGTGAGGATTTCGGAGAATTTTCAAGTTGTTTATTAGCAATCTCGACGCGGCGTGAGCACGTGTTCTTGTGATTGTGGACGTTGTTTAGGTGACAAATGGAAAGTAATCGCTTATTTTGCATTGTAGCGATGCATAGTAGCATGATGTCGCGATTCGTTTACGTGTTTGTGGATAATACGCATTGTAATATGGTTGAACAACTTTTTAGAAGTAGGAGAAAATGGAGCCGGAACTAGTAGCCATCTAATTATCTCGAATTCAATGCAGAAGTCGAAAGAAAAGTTTAAGTAACTTGAAAGCAAAAATAAGCGACATTGGTCACTTTTACAATTGCGAGAAGGTGTCGTCACGGAGGAAGACTTTTCGCATTGAACCTTCATTAGGTGGAAACTTGATATTTCCATTTTTGATGCCGCGAGCATTAAGTGCGTCCTTGTTGAGGTAAAGAAATTATGATATCTTTTGAAATCAGGCAAATCTATGATGATATTGTTAAAGGGATATATTGTGAGAGGATAGGATACAGTAGCGCAACAAGTGTTATTTATTGGCAAGAATAAAGATCGTTCTAGATGATCTCAAATCGTGACAACACGCATCCTTCGATTCTTCTTCGGAAGAAACGATGATCTCAGAGCAATACCATTTTAGTTGCCGTGCATCGCAGAATTCTGACTCAATCGGGATAGAATTAAACCAAGGTGTGTCACGAAACTGACACTTGGCAGTGACTTATTTTGTCAACGCAAGAAAAGAGTCTATTGTGCGAGTACTGCATTGATATTCTGCATTTTCATTTATTAGTAGAGTAAAAAATATAAGTTTGTTTATCTTCCCATTTATATGCATATTTTTCTACGAAGAAGCAAGAATTGTTGGTGAACTTGTCGCAACGGTGTAAAAACAAGGGGAAATTCGAGGGCCTGCAGGCGGAATGCAGTTTCTCTTGCGACTTTGCTGACTGCGGATGTTTATCGGCATAGGAAGTGCGCTCGTGATAGCGACGGATGTTAGTTACAGCAGCTAACTACCGAGATAATACACAAAGAAAAAATTACAACGCGTTAATCGTACGTTCTTGGTATTACCGTTGCAAAAGTATCGCGTACCTTTTGCAAACATTCGAATAATGCACCTATATAAAATGGAAGAACGACGCACCGTTACGTCAATTATTTCAAGAAACACCAACATTTTCATCGCCAGAAGTACGCCAAATTAAATGACATTACGCGTGAACAATGCTACTGGAAAAATATAATTCTGCATTTCCCTAACAATCTAAAAATTCCAGTAAACATACAAAAATCTTTACTTGAATAACTTTACTATAAGATAATTCAGATTTTAATTAAAAATGAGTGCTATCATTCCCAGAACTTGAGAAAAATCCCATACTCCAAAACGTTCCCGTAAAACCTCAAGCAAGAAGATATACCTTAGAACTTCACACTTACAATGTAAAATTTCTCCCACCTTTCCCACAACTTAACTTTTACCCAATCACCGAGAAGAAACAAAGTCATTCAATCATCAACCAGCTTTCTTCAAAACGAGGAAATCCCCTGTTTTGAAGAAAAATCACAAATTCTCCAAAACGTTCTCCTAGAAGCTCAAGCGAGAAAATATACCTCAGTACTTCACACTTACAATTAAAAATTTCTCCCACCTTTCCCAAAACTTAACTCTTACCCAATCACCGAGAAGAAACAAAGTCATTGAATCACCAACCGGCTTTATTCAAAACGAGGAAATCTCCTGTTGTGAAGAAAAATCACAAATTCTCCACAACGCTCTCCTAGAAGCTCAAGCAAGAGGTTGAGCCCAAGAAAGAAACATCAACGATCGACCCACCGTTAAAAATCATCCATCCATCCAACGTAACAGAAAAAGAGGACGAAAAAAAGCGCACAAAAGCAACGAGACACTCAAACCGCAAATTGATTTCGTGCACTGAAAAATACTTTGAAAGGTGCGTTACGTAATAAGAAGGAAGCCTCGCGGTAAACCGCTTTCTAGTTACACCATCGTGCATCGTCATAGGGTGACAGTACAGTGTAATTTACATTTTCGTGTCTCGAGGCTATTTTTCGAGTGTCCTGCCCTACGAGGGACAGAAGGGACGAAGAAACAGACGGAATCCTGCGAGAGAACGAGGAGAGCCGGGCTTCGGGCAGGCAAGAGCCGCGAGAGCGGAAGTCGAGAATGTGGGGCGGTGATGGGCCACTTCCGGTGGTCCCCGTGCACAGCCTGTAAGCCAAGTCAGTCGAACTGTGACTGCGACTGCGACTGTCTCTGTCGACGAAACCGCAGACAGACCGGCTATCTCATCGTTCCGTTAAACGATACGACGCCGGGTGACATGTCGGTGACACGTCGGTGCCACCGGCGGGAACCGATCTTTTTCTATGATAAGAAGCCGTGAAAGAGGGGAGGCGATAATTAGAATTGTACATTTAGAGGTAGTGGTTACTAACGCTGAATGGGAATTTCAATAACGAGGAAGGAGGTGGAGGGAAGGAAGTGAGAAAGGAGATGGAAGATGTTATTGTTATTTTAATTTTAACACATTGTACGTTGGCAAAGTATTAGCCAATTTAACCCTTTGAGGTCATATGTCGAGCAGCACTCGACACGGCTTTAAACTTGATTTTATTTTCTGACAATTTAATATCGACTTTCCAATTTCATAATGATTTTGTAATATCACTTAAATATCCATCAGTATCTATCTATAGTTATTGATGTTATTAAAAAAAATGGATAGCCAAGTATAGAAAATATTGTGAAATTACTTTTGGTTAGGTCACTACAAAATTAACAAATAATTCGGACCGCAAAGGGTTAAAAGGAATAATACTGTGTCTTTCGTCGGCTTTAACGTTTTTCTTGAGAAAGAACAATATTATAGATCTTGCTTGACTGAATCTGTACCCATTATGTAATTTGAAATCCTGTATTACCGCGGGCCCGGCGAACAATGTGTTAACTGACATGATTATTTTGCCTGGGATTTGTTATTTTAGAAGGGTCCCGTGTTACCGAGGCTGTAGTACGTTAAATGATAAATTGAGATAAGTATTTTGAAGGTCAGGAAGATTTGATCTTTCCGGTAAAAAGGTGGAAATTGGAAGCTTTGTCTTCGCGCCTGCTATAGAGCCTGATAGTATATCTATCTATCAAGCATTGATAGAGGGTGAAAATGAATCTTTAATTCATTGTTACAAAACTGCGATAAACTTTGCCAAACGAATATTCTATAACTTCCAACCACCAAAAGATCATTATAACAATTACACCTGACAAACTAACGAACATTTACGCAGAACGTAATACAAGAACAATTCTTCTAAGACGGTGGTTCCTCGGCAAAACCCTAAATGAGCCTCTAAATCCACCTGCAACCTTTACTCTAAGCGCTTCGTTGTAAATTCAAAACTTACTATAAATGTCATCAACGAATATAACCAAAACTATTCTCCCTTCATCTTCTCATTAAATTCTCTACAAACATTCTGCCTAAACCGTTAAGAGTTCCTCTCCAAAAGACAAGTTCTTCTTCGAACTGACTTCAGTGCATCAAGCTTAAAACCAATTGTCCAGAGCAGCGTACCCCACCAAGACATCTCAATCTGCAGTGAAAACATTCCTTGAAAAACACTTCGAAAAGAAAGCAGCACGAAAGACAAGAAGCGAAACGAGCCAACGAAGATTTCCGAGTTACGAGTCTGGAACGAGCGCGGCTCATTGCACGAGAAGGTCACGTGAACGGCGGGTCACTTAACTCTCGTTCTCTCGCGTGCACTTCGTTTCGGGTTTTCGGTATGCGCCCGGATGCTCGTATTCGCCAACTACACGGCCGATCTGTAGGTGTAAAGGTAGCTGCATACACGAAGTATAGTCGAACAAAAGGAGGAAAAGAGGAAAGAAAGGAGAGTAAAAATAATTGTGAAAAAAAAGAGGGGAGAATCGTAAGACGAGGAGAGTCAAGAGAAGGAAAGAGAGCCCCCTCCGATCGTTGATATAAAAGGGGTAATTATCATCGTGTTTCTTCTCTTCACTCTCCCTCTCTGTCTCTCTCGTCCCTTCGACCTTGCGTCTTTCTCCTTTTCTCTCTCGTTCCTACGGCAGTTTGATGGGGGCGCCACGAGCGGAAGAGAGAGACAGCAAGTGGCACTCATAGGAGCGTAACAATGGCTTTCCATGCCGGCTCAACCAACCAGACGACCGACTGACGATCATGACGAATCGTTCCTGCGGGATTAGTAAGGATCGAGCCACTAGGGTTGCTCTGGATTTTTCCACGGCCGACTACAACCGATCTTTTGTGGGAGAGGGAGATACAAGACGAATCACGGATTTTCGATGATAAGGGAACTGAAGCTTGGTTGATCACTTTTGGAGCGACGAGGAATTTTGAGAGAAGGTGGATGTTTCTTTGAAATTTTATGAAGCATGGATTCTAGGCACTTGTTCCTTTTGAAGGCAGATTTCTTTGTGATCCGGAAGATCTTTCGGTAGAAGGACGAATTGGATTTGGCGCAGGTGTTAGTGAGATTGGAGAACGGTGAGACGTTTGGTTTCATTTTGGTTGCAACGATCGACTTTGCGAAATGTTCGTTAATTGTGATGATAGGGCACAGAATGGTGATTTTTGGAGGTATTCTTGATTCTTTTGATTGCAAGATTCGCGTGCGAGATGCAAGATTGGTTGCAAGATGCAAGATTCGTGTGGTTGCAGACGTTAGTGAGATTGGAGAACGGTGAGACTCTTGTGTTGTTTCAGTTGGATGGATCGATTTTGCGAAAAGATGGTTGATTCTGATGATATGGGGCAGCATAGTGATTTTTGGAGCTACACCTGATTCCTTTCAAGGAAGATTTGTTGGCGCGTAAGTGGATTTTGCGGTAGAAAAGCAAGATTCGTGGGGTTGCAGGCATCAGTGAGATTGGAGAACGGTGAGACCTTGAGTTATTTCAGTTGGATGGATCGATTTTGCGAAAAGATGGTTAATTTTGATGATATGGGGCAGCATGGTGATTTTTGGAGCTACACCTGATTCCTTTCAAGGAAGATTTGTTTGCGGATATGAGGATCTTTTGATAACGTCTGAATAATCGCAGATCTTACAAACTGGAGAACGGTGGACACTTGGTTCACTGTTCGTTTCGGCATTATAGTACTTAACTCTGCGAAAAGATGATTGATTCTACAGTTATTGCACTCATTTCTCCTCAAGCTACATCATTCACCAAATTTCTCCAATTAATCTCTCAAAGCAAAGGCGGCACCTTAGAAACCGCAGTTTCCAAGAGGACAATTCAAAGATTCACACTTCCTTACTCAATACAGAGTGATATTACAAACAGACTAACAACAAAAAAGACATTAATGCAACTTCTACGCAAATACTAAACCTACACTTCCAACATCCTATTTTCAAAATACTCTCCCAAATAACATCGACCTCGAACTCTCCTCATTTCTCTCCTCCATACCGAATCCTAACGAACCCAAAAACCGCAATCATCGTCAACCAACTACAAAAATCTCTACAAATATCCTACCAAATAACAACGCAACCAAATTCTTCCCCTCATCTCTAAAATACTTCTTCCGCGTGTACCACACCCAATTCAGAGTCAACCAAAAGCTGCAGACAGCGACTCTCGAATTCCAAAAATACAAAAGCACAGAGACAACATCCGCGAATTCCTCTCGCCGAGAGGATCACGTAGACCTCAACGATTTCCGATAAATACGTCGATCCCATTGTCTCCGACATACGACAGGGACGTGTTCGTAATACCGCTACTTCGGCGGTAACACGTCTGCGCTGTAGATCCTTGCAACAAACGGAGCTCATCGCGCGCGGTGAAAGCGAGCGAGAGAAAGAGACAGTAGAGGTTTCTTTATCACGAACGACGGAGCGGTCGCGCCAGCGCAAAAAGGACAGAGCGAAACTGCTGAAGAGAGAGGAACGCGAGAGAGATAAACTTCTTGAACGGTAAGAGAGAGAAAGAGAAGGAGAGAAGAGGAAAAAGAAGCCCGCGAGAGTGAAAGAAGCGTGCACCGTTCGCAAACTTGAGAGAGTGAGTGCAAGATAGATAGAGATCGAGGTACAAATACTGAGAGAGATAGAGTGAAAGATAGAAGTAGATAGATAAGGAGAAAAAAGAGAGATGGAGAGAAAGCCAGAGAGTAAGATGGAGTAAAAAGATAGAGAAATATAGGTGAACATAGGTAGAAATAGAGAAGTACCTATAGAGAGGAGATAGACCAAAGTAGTATCAACGATTGAAGCATACAGATAGACAAAAGTAGTATCAACGACTGAAACAGAAGTATTACAGTGTAGATAGAGAAACTTGGTATGAAAGGTAGAAAGAGATACAGTGGTACAGATAGAGGAAAGTAGCACGAATGATAGAGAGAGAGAGAGAAGGATATAGAGGTAGAGATAGAGAAAAGTAATATCAGAGAGAGAGAGAGAAAGGAACATCGTGTAATGTGAAACAGAGGAGAGAACGTAACACGAGAGAGCCTGAGAGGGCTGGCAAAAGAGCCGAAGGTCTCGCGGCCTCTCGCCACAGACGGATAATACGATCGCGCGCAGCGTCGTCGAGCGTCGTGGAGCGTCGTGGAGCGTCTGGACGCGCGTGTGCGAATCCGTGAGAGCGGGCGACGTATCCGCGGATGGCTCGGAGAATCGTGGAATATCGTAAACCTGCCTCTTTTTGCGATACTCAGAGGTAGACGGTGAGATGTAGCGCACCGTACTGTTTCCTAAACTTTCTAGTATCTCTGCAGCCACTCGAGAGATGAAAACTGGATGAAGCTGGTTTTGCGCGAGCGATGGACGATGGTATTTGCAACGTAGGATCAACTTTTCGATTGGAATAGCTCGAGGATCGATTTATATTTTATCTCTTTTGTGTGTTGCTTCTTTGGAGATGTGGATTTTAAGTAGGACGATGGTAGATTTTATTTGTTTATTTGTGAATCTTAGATCTATGGGTTTCTGATTTCTTTGGGAAGAAATAAAGATGCGAGGGGAGATGAAAGTAAATGAAGTTTCTTTTAATTGCATGTAATTGAAGGGGATAATTGTGGTTAGAGAAAAGTTTGGATGAGAATGGAGAAGGAGCGATCCATGGAAGCAATCGATGCAAGTCTAAGAGCGCGTTTTGGATAGTTTAGTACAAGTTACGGTATTAATGTGAAAATGAACTATTTACACTCTAATGACTCGTGGAGACAGTGTAGAACAATTAATTAAGCACACCGACAGTACACTTGATATTATCATACAAGAAAAAGATAGTAAAAGATAGAGAAATATAAGTGAACTGCGGTGAACAGCTTCTTGCCAATTGCTACTCAAGTTACATCATACGCTATTTAATTTTATATTTAAAACCCTGATATGTTGCAAAATTACGTATTAATATTACAACGAGGAAGAATGAAGACTACACCCCGCACTGATAAAAATTTGTATCCATTGTCGTTGAAGGGTTTCTTTAAATTTACATCAGCAGCAAGGAGAGGCAAGCGCGGCTGTTAGAATCTCCCAGGCCGGATAAAGATAGAAAGAGGAACGGAAAAGAGAGTAATCAGAAAAGGGGGCACCAGTCGAGGATCCGAGTAGGAGGAGGAAAAATGAGAAGCAGGGGTTAGATCTTGTTACCCGTTCGACTCTCGCTCACGATCAAGTCAAATACCTCCACCAAATCGATGAAGTTTTCCCTCAAGATCAATTCCATCGATCCAATCAGTCATCCATCCCAACATCCACCCTTAAACCCAAAAGAAATCGGTATCCACAAAATTCAAAATCAATCGTTAACTACCCACTTGTAATCCTATAAAAAAAATTTCTATAAAAAAAAAAGAAGAAGTATCTTTAAAAAATATCCAAAGTTCTCCGCGCAGAAGATCGACGGCGCTTAAGCCGCGTGCAAACACCGAGACACGGTCGAAACAAACCGAGATCCAATAACGCGCGATTCCTGATAGTAAACGGAAAGGGGGTTGTTGCCAGAAGGGAGAAAGTTTCATCGGCTAGAAAGGACCGACCGAGGAAAGCCAGTCGAAACGAAAAAGAGAGACGTCCGGAGAGAAAGAGGGTGAGGCGGGTAACGTGAAAAGGAGAAGGAGGAAGGAAAAAGAAAGAGAACGGACGATCCCGTTGTCAGTAGCACTCCCCGTAGAATACGTAGGACCTCGAACTCGTCTGCGGATCGATACGAGTTCCTGGTGGACTCGCGAAAGGGGGGCTTCACCAGGGGACCGGGGTGGAAGAAGAGGCGCCGGAGGAAGGGAGAGATAGGCGGTGGTGGTGCCAGTGGGGTGCGGGGGTGGACTGGCAGAGGGACGCCTCGGGGGTGTTACCATGGTGACGGGAATTATCGTTCGGGGTGGGTGTAGGGTGCTGTGCCCTCTCTCTTTCTCTCCGTCGTCTCTCTTTCCCTTGAACTCTCCCTAGTACACCAACGTTGTACCCTTCCTCCCTTTCTTCCGAGGGAACTTCTGATTTTGTAGCGCTGTCTCTGACGCAGACTCTCAAAAGGGTTGCTTTTTTTGTCCCGTCGTAGGAGAGGAGAAGAGAAGGAGGTTCGTTGATGGTGAGGGCATGTAATGGTGAACGGGTAGGACCTTTTTTTTTTTGGAGGGTTCGAGGAACGGGGGTGAGTTTCGATCGGGGAGATCGTCGAATGTTCGGAACCGGAGGAAAGCAGAGTGCTGGAGGTTTTAGGTAAAATATAGGGATGATTTTGGTGGTAACGCGATGGGGATAGTTTCTTTTTCATGGTTGGATGTATGGAGAGAACGGACTGGTTGTAATTTGTAGAGGATATTTAACTTGTGAACTGGGGAGTTCAATCGTCGAAGATGCCTTCTGTGCGTGAAGTAATGAGAGAGGAGCAGGTAATGCGTTTTGAACACTGGCGAGGTGTTTTTTTGAGGATGAGCTTACTCGTCATGAACGATTAACAGGTTAAGGGGGTTCAGGAAACGCGAGAGGAGATGGTAAAACTCGTGAAAGTATTCCAGTTGGTGGTATTCTCACGGTGAACTTATGGGGCCCTTTTTAGAAGCTTCTCGTGACGATTACTGAGAAGCCAAGTTATCGATAAATCTTTGATAGAAGCAGTTTGGTTATACAATTGAGAAAATTGCCATAATGTTTGAATTTGGAAGATTATGGATGATGTAAGAGTATGAGAATTTGCAAATTGTTAAGTGGAGGAAATTTACATTTAGTATATTTTCTAGATTTGAATCAGGGAGAAGACTGAGTACTAGTTTATTTCTGTACGATAAATGTTTATTGTATCATCAATTAATCGTTTAGAACGTGTCAGAGTACGTGAGACCAAAGAGTAGAGTTTGTGGAAATATTCGAGCCGATGCAATTCAGTTGAAGACATGAATTCATTGCGAATCAAATACCATAGATCGTACGATCGATCAGCACAGAGGGATCTTTGTTGCTACCAGTGGAAACTTTGGTCTCGGCTAACAGCTCGTTTCTTTCATCGTTACTTCGCGTAATTCCTGTTGCACATTACTGACGTTTAAATATCGTGAAATACTACGTCGAATCGTGCTACCATTAAGTCGCAATTCCTTAATATTGTTACACTACCGTTTAAAAGAAACTCCACTGCACCTACCCAAATCTAACATCTCTCTTTTAAAAACCTAAAACCTGCGGATATTTCTATTCTTATAAAAACACATATACCCAACTGTGGAGAACGTTAAAAATCTAATTCCAATTAAGTTGTGCCATTAATTGTAACTCTTAATGCTTCAATACGATTCCAACCCTTAGGTCAAACGTTAACGAAACAAGAATGACTGAGTAGCGAAAATCCGTTTAAATTCGTCGTTGCTTTTAATAGTCAATGAAAATATCTTTCACAAACCTCCCGTTTTAAAATTACAAGTTATTCTAACGTGATTCATTAACAACTGTCAAGAACGCGAGCCCAATTTTAGACGTTCGTGGCGACAACCGCACTAAACTGTCCTTCCATTCGTTAAGGAATCATCAGAGTCAAAAGGCAAATTCCCATAGTCTTTTTTCATTCTGCGCTCATTAAAACTATCTAACATTCTTCTAATTGTAAGTTAAAATTGCAATTTAGGCTCATTATGAACAAAACCCCTTGTTTCATAGTTGAATCAATTAAATGAGCATAGAAGTTAAAGTTTAAAATCAAAGAATCAAATAGTCTGGTGTGTAAGTATAGCAGTGGTATCGATATACGATAAAATCGAGGATCTTACAGCGAGATATCGATACCAACGTCGAGGTCGTTCGGTCTGGTATCGTGGAAAGTTCCACTGGCTCGAGAGAGGCAGAAAACCTGCGCAGACGAGGTACGTGATTTCGGGCGTTCGCGCGCAGAGTAAAAAGCGCTAATTTATATCTCAACAATGAAAACTGATATCGCGATGATTCCTTTTCCGTACGATTCTAGACCATTTCGCGGCTCTACATTTTAAATTTCATGAAGATCGGACGAAGGGTTACGAAGTTATAGCAGATTTCTGGAAACACCTCCTGCGAGCGATGTCCACTAGAAATATGAGTGTTTCGTATGAAACATCGATCCTTACGTTCTCTGAATATTTGATTAATGTTTATTAACGCTTTGCCGTAAGATAAGGAGACGTACTTTTGTAGATTATTGTCGGAATTCATGCGAGACTCTTTTTTTATCCTTAGAAACGAATTGTATTGCCGGTCTTGTTGGTTAATGGCCTCATTGCTAGATTTCGTTTAACTGCTTATCTTTAACTTATATTTTATTCACGTGTATTAATTCTCTGTGGTTTTGTATTGAACTATTGCAGAAATTAATGTGACGAGTTCTAAAGTTTCTTTTAACGGGCTATGGTGGACGAGAAATTGAGTCTGACAAATTTAAATGATATAGCCGAATTCAAGTCGCTGTCACCTCTTAGAAAATTGATTCAAATTAATAAATAATGTATTATGATTCTTGCAATTTGAAATCTGTCAAGAACTGTAGTCTTAGGCGAGATAATCATAGTTGTTGAAATTAAAATATAGAGCAATAAAAACTGATAATTGAACTAGCGGAATTAGCGGAGCCGTAAGTTCCCGCCACCTTTTAGAAAATTTACCCAAATTAGTACACAATGCATCGTAATTCTCGCAATTTGAAATCTATCAATACCTGTCGTCTTATTGTTATACGAGATAATCGTAGTTGTTAAAATTAAAATACATAATGGCAGAACTCATAATTGCACCTAGAAAAGATAGGCTAGATAGACAATTTCCTAATAGACAAGATCGCAAAGGGAATTGAGATTAAAGCGTAAACTCTCAATTAGCAGGGCCCCCAAGTTTCTGTCACCTCCGAGAGATAATATCTAAAATATTATTTAACGTATTGTAACTTCGGTAGTATGGAATTCATCGCACCATAATCTGTGGCGAAGAGGTCATAGAAATTAAGAGCAAAAACATGCAAAAGGTTAGACCTTCTTCATCTCCTTTCTTCTTCGCCGCCTTAGGAAAAGAACGTTGCAAATTCTCCACGCACCGTTTTAAATGATGTAATTGCTGGATGCATTGCACTCTGGTAGATTTTAATTACAAGCGCGAATTCAGAATTACCATTATTTCTTGCTCGTACTTCGTGTGGATGTCTCTCATTTCTTGCTTCATTAAAAACCAATATCATACCAGCAGTAGAAGATCACGAGACTTCCAATTTAGCGGTTGAACATGCCACGAAATTGAATGACGATGATAACGTACAAAAGAACAATCTCAATAATCGTATTCAGAGAGTGAACGTGTTCACGCGTTTTCCACGCTTTAAATTTCACAAATCCTAGTTTTACCGCTCACGATAAACTTTATGGGCTATTCTATTTTAGATTTCGTGATGTAAAGTAGCGTAAATCCGCCACACCCTCCTTTGTGCGCGTCCAGCTAGAATTCATAGTGTCCGCTGATTTACACCTTCCTTAACTATAAACATTGCCGTGTTAAAGGCAATTAATTCTCACGATCGCGAGCAGGACGGAAACATTTTAGAATTTCCACGACATACGAAATTTCGCGTGATTCAGAAAATACTGGACGTTGTTGTAATTTTCCAATTCTCTGAATACAAATCTGTTAACTTGGAAGTGAAGTTGACCCGTTTTTTTAGGATTTTTTTTATAGTGCAACTAGAATTCAGTGTGTCTGTTGATTTATGCTTTCGTTAACTATAAATGCCATCGTATTACAGGCAATGAATTCTCCCGATTGTGAAACACTTTGATTTTCATCAAAATGCAAAACTTCGCGGTCGTAATGCCGAAAATACTGGAGACTTTCGCGTTGCTGCATTGCTTCGATTGTATTATAAATTTATCAATATATAAACGCAGCGGATTTGCTTCTTAGAATTTTGATAATAGTGCAACTAGAATTCAGTGTATCTGTCGATTTATGCTTTCGTTAATTGTAAATGCCATCTTATTGAAGGCAATGAAATCTCCCGATTGTGAAACACTTTGATTTTCAGCAAAATGCAAAATTTCGCGGTCGTGATTCCGAAAATACTGGAGACTTTCGCGTTTTTCATTGCTCCGATTGTAAGTTTATCATTATATAAAAGCAGTTGATTCGCGTCTTAGAATTTTGATAGTAGTGCAACCAGAATTCAGTGTGTCTATTGTTTTTCGCTTTTGTTAACAACGACTGTGGCCGCAACAAAGTCATTTAATTCTCACGATCACGAAACACTTCGACTTTATTCCAAAACGAACCTTTTATCAGCCGCGCAAACAGCATCAACATTCGGACAGTGCTTCTTCACTTCCTACATCGTTGCCAAATTGCAAAATATACAAATTAGCCGAAACTATGGATAGACTTTGTCAGAAGTTAAAGAAACAATCCTTGCAAATTTCCATGAAAGGCGGCATAAAGTAAAGTGGAGAAAGGACAGAAATAAACGAGAGGAGCTCGAAGAAGGAGACAGAAATCTCGAAGTAGCAAGGTGGTGAGAAAAGCGGTTTTATCCCGGTCTACCGCAATCGTGTCGAGACAAGTTCTCCGAGGGAAGGCCCCGGGGCCTGCCAAGCTAACAAAATGGTAGGACCCACCACGCCGGGCCCAAAATCGAGCAACAAGTTGTAGGCCGCTTCTAACTCCTATAGGGTGTACCTAAAGTAAACAACGCGGAGCACGTTTCCGCTGAACAAGGGAAAAAATCGTTAGAAAAATACATCTTTTGCCATAGCTGGTTGAAATCGGTGACTGTGATTTACATTTATGGGGAGTTTTGCTTCGTAAATAGGAAAATTGTAGCAGACTGTGGAAAGTACGACTGGCGGAATGGATACATTTTTGTACGCGATCATGTATTCTGATAGCATTGATCTCTCTTGTTATGGATATACTGTTGCAGATACGAAACCATTGGTACAGTATCTGATGCTCTCACTAAAATAGCTACATAGAAACGCATTACTGCGATTTTTAGTCTATTCTTTCTACTGTGTATCCGATACCATATGGATCGCGCGTTTCACCATCGTGAAATATTCGCTCTGCTTCTATTTCTACAAAATTTCTAGTATAGGAGTACAATTTTTGAAATTGTAGAATGACTAACCACGAAGTGTTTCATTAATGCAGCTGCGGGGAAAAGCATTAATGCGATATTTAGTCTATTATTTCTACTGTGTATCCGATATCATACAGATGGCGAATTTCGCCATCGTGAAATATTCGCTCTGCTTTTATTTCTATAAAATTTCTAGTGTAGGAGTACGATTTCTAAAATTGTAGAATGACTAATCACGAATTGTCTCATTAACACAGTTACGTGGAATCGCAATGATGCCATTTTTAGTCAATTATTCCTACTGTGTATCCTATAACCAAATCGCGCGTTCTGTCATCGATAAATCTTGACCGTATTTTTATTTTTCCAGAGTGTCCAATTAGTGTTATACTATTAACAGAGATTACAAAAACTAATCACGAAGAGTCTAACTTGAAGAACTACGAGGAATCTCGTTAATGCGTTTTCTTATCAATGATTCCGACTGTATATTCAACACCATGTAGATCACGCGTTCAACCATCGAAATACTCAACGAGTCGTACCATTTTGTCCTGGTAATTACCTTCGTCATCTGTCACGCGCGCATGCATAGAATTAATTGGCAATGTAGATTCGACGCAGCGATTCGCCGATTGGGATACCAACATGGATAGATACCTATAATGCAACCGCTTAAATTACATTAACGTACATTTAATTAAATAAATATTCTAATTATCGAAACACGAGCGGCATACATCGCCGTGATTGTTGAATTATCGGCAGAATCACCGGTGTTTCAATCCTCCAATAGTAATTATTCGTGTGTGTCGTTAGACGAGTTTTCCAAAAGTACCCAAGTCGAAATATTGAACCTTATTTGAACCTTTTACTACCCAACATTTAGGAGTTAAAAGTACAAAAATAGGTCTAAATTCAATGTAAAATAAGATCCTATTTAGCGCCTAAAAGTGGCACAAATTTCCCTTTATGTCATCTTAAGGCGCAAAATAGGACGTCAATTTCAACCTTCGTTAAGGATTTACATCCTATACAGTCCCAAGTCGAAATATTGAACCTCCAATTTAGACCTATTTTTGAACTTTTAATTCCTAAATGTTGGGTAGTAAAAGGTTCTAATGAGGTTCAATATTTCGACTCGGGCAGTAACAGGTTTAAATCAGGAGTTTTAGTTTTGAAAAGTATCATATTAGGTTCAAATAGGAGTAAATACCATGAGAATAGGTTCAATATTTCGACTCGAGGAGTAACAGGTTTAAATCAGGAGTTTTAGTTTTGAAAAGTATCATATTAGGTTCAAATAGGAGTAAATACCGTGAAAATAGGGTCAATATTTCGACTCGGGTAGTTACTGCAATAAATAAACTTCCATGTTTAAAATTCAGAGTTAATCCATTACTGAAAATAATTTTATTATCACTTTCTAATTGTTGTATCGTAAAAACGATCTTCGGATGCCACAAAAAAATTGAACTATAGAGGGTTAAAACTAAATTGTCGATAAAAGAATCATACATTTTAGATGGAAAATTGTAAGAATTGTAGGTATTTATGTTTTATAATAAGTAGTAAAGATTATCCACTTTATTTTGCAAATGAATTTTATTTATCCTGCAAGCAGTGACGAATAATACAAGAATAAAAGCGGTGCAGAATGTACGCATACGGCACTCTTAAGTGAAACAAAAAGGAATGTCCTCGTCTCCTTCCCACGCGTTATCGCGCAAAGTTAGCCGCGTGCCAGCGGCCGTTTTCGACATTCGTAAATTTAAGCTTCCCTCTCGTTTGCCAAATAAACGCAACTGCACCGGGTGCAGTTATGGTCTGCCAAAAGTGCACGTTCACGATGCACATTTTCAATAAAATATAGACATAAATGTCTTTCTGCTTAATAGCAATGTAATGAACAATTCTGATCGCAAAGTTTCGAGCATATTTTACTAACAGGATTCGTGAAAATCGTGGTACTCAAAAATAGAGCAACTTTAGATAACTCGACGTGATAGTTGACACGTTGAAAGCAAAATAGCGACGATTTAACACTCGAAGGATCATTCTCCAGATATTTCGCGTTGGCAGAAAAATCGTAAATTGTGGATAATACGATTTGCTGGAAGTAAAACACTGTCACGTTTGTTCGCAATTGTATTTGGAGAAGCAAGTCGTTTTGTATGCTATTATTAGGAATGCGATGTATAAAGACTCTTTTTCGTGGTATGGAATGTTTCTTTATTCGGTTCATGTTAATCAATTAATGCCTTCTACATTTGGACTTTGAGTATTACAAATTTTACTATATTAAGAATAATCAGAGCTATAGCAAATTAATTACAGGCGGCCCTCGACTTTCACACATCCAACTTTCACACAATTCGCTATTTCGCACATTTGTAAAAATTCAATTTTCTGTATATGTGACATCTACCACAGAGTACTGTAGCTCGTACTCACTCACACATCGCCTATAATTTTCTAACACTGTCATATCTAGTAGTATATGTAAAATAGTATTTCTAGCATTGCCTACTAAATATTAGGCAATCTCAAGTTCACGCAGAAACAACATTAACATACAATTCTTTATATTTTTCCTGTATATCTCCACTTTCGAGCATTCAACATTCGCACACTCTACTTTCGCACGTTTGTAAAAATTCAATATTTTCAAGATTTCTGTCGCTTCTGCAAACAATCTTTATTTCCATACAGTCACTGTCACAAAGACTAGCTAGCACTCACTCACACATCGCCTATAATTTTCTAACATTGTTATATCGTTTCTACTATTGCCTACTAAATATTATAAAATCTCACATTCACGCAGAAACAACATTAACATACAATTCTTTATATTGTTCCTGCATCTCTCTACTTTCGAGCCTTCAACATTGCAATCATATACGAAAATCGAGGTCCAACTGTATTAATTTCAAATACTCCTCCAGAACCAACGTAAATACCAAGTCAACCTAACAAATTCAAACTCCAAGCCTTTAACACCATACTTAACATCCAACCCGCAAAGAAATCGCATCGGCCTGCTGTGAAACACAGAGACCGTACTTAAAAGCACCGTAAAGCGAAGTTGGTGCGATAACACGGACCCGATAACACGACGACGACATCATACAGTAGCCTTATAAACATCGGCTATATACGTGTACATGGCTCGCTCACGTGTGCAAAACAGCGGCCTATGCTGCGCGCGTGCACCGTGCATTGCAACGTGCAACAGCACACGTCGCGGTGCATAAAACGGTGCATTGCGCCAAGCCTCTCTGCGCTCTGCTACACCCGCCGGTGAATTAATAATCGAACTTCACGTAGGTAGATTCTCGTCTACGGGGTGTCTGAGCGCACACTTGATAAATCGTTCGCCATAGAATACAATGGGATACCGGGGAGAAGAAGTACTCGATTGTCTGATACAGCGTGGAACACGGTGCTCGAGAAGTACTTATTTGAAGAAGTTAACGTAATGGGGGGCGTTTAGTAGTTACACTATGGGGACAGGTAGCTCGTCGATGGAATACTTTCGAGTAGGGTGGATTTTAGCATTAACCCTTTGCACTCTGAGCCACCTCTGACGTTATCTAACTTGGCGCCACTTTACGATCTGTTTATTTGAATCATTTCAATAGAAAAGTGTATGGAAATATGCAATTCTTAAACCTGTCCGAATATTTTGTGATGTTTGAAGATAAGTTGCACGATAGCACATCGAAAAATAATAAAAATGGAATTTTAAGTAATGGATTTAACTTGATTTGTAAAAAATGAATTGTAAAGAATTTTATGATTTGTCCGAAGTAGATTGTAATATTTGGCAGAATTGAAAAACTTACTTCGAAGAATAGAACCTTAGGTGTGACTTGTGTTATCTCAAAGTCACGGGGGCCCATAGAGGGTTAAAATGTTACGATGGAATAAGTCCATCCTCTGTAAACATCAATAAACTGGAATATCCCCTCGGAGGTAGGAACTGAGTGCAAATGGTTAAAGATATTCGATAATATTGCAATTTTTGGAAACACAAGAGTTTTGTATATGGCGGAAAAAGCATTTAAATGTAATGTTGCGTAGATTAGACTGTTTTTTGCGTGGAGTAGATAAGATGCAATTGGATCGTTTAACACTAGAAATGGGGGCGTTATATCTGTTATTAGGTAAAGTGGAAAAGAATGTCGTTACTTTTACGGTGGGACAAAATGTATTTACCAAAGATAAATTCGTGGTATACGTGTTAGGTGTAACAGTTCCTAGGTAAATAGGTTAATATTTTGTTTACCATGGAAAATTACGTAAATATACAATTTCTAACATTGTGCACAGAGTAGATAACATGTAATTGGATCGTTCAAATGTTAAGTATTTACTACTAATACATAGGAGAAGATTGTATCTACATTGTTTTTGTCAATAGAACGCTTTAGACGGCAGTGTGATGTACATTAACATCAATAATGTTAACTTTTACATGTTTTGCGAAGCATTAATACGTTGCAACCAATCCACGAAAGAAAGGGTGTTCTTACAAAACGCATTTTTAATTAATTGTTCTTATTTCTCAGTTTGTATTGTTTTAACACTTGCTTCTATAACACGCCAGGACAATTTATTGTTTTATTAGGATTCGTTAAAGTGTTACGCGTCTCGTTTTCTAAGTCGTAGACACCCAAGATGTCTAACAATAAGATTTACCTATACTTATTGTTAGTAAGACCTAAGAGCCTGTACCTGCCATTTTTAAACATTGCACTTTGTTTCCGCCATAATGAGTACTGTTAAATATAGGATTGTAAACTTGCTCGATTAATATCATTATTCTGTCTTGTGGAAAACGGTAAAGTGGAATAAAGACACGATTAATTCGTGCATTACATAGTACATTTAAATTTGAAACAGATTTAACAAAATTTTCAACCGGTATTCAAGCTTTCAGCTGCTGATATTTAACCAGCGTGCAATGAGTGAAAAAGACGTAAATTATTGTTAATTATGTAATGAAATGTAGAATTTTTAGACACGTTTTCTTAGACGGTAGACTTGAGAAAAGTTCTAAAATATTCTTTCTACCGTTTCGTCTAAGTTATTTCCTTCGGAAAGAGGTAAAAGGAGGAGTAATGTAATTTCGAAATTTGAACGATTTAAGAATAATGTAGAAGACAGTTTAAAGAAGGAAAATTTGCAAGGAGAATTAATGAGAAAGATGAATACAATAGTCGAGGATTTACGTGCGGAAACGTCTCGAAATTGATGTTACTTTAAAGGCATAACCCTCGGGTTAGAAAGCTCTCGTTAACGTCTGTGGGAGTCTCGCTAAGGAAGGAACATTCGCTTAATGCGCAAATAGTTGTAAATTAGCACGTGCAAGTATCACTACTGCTATGCACCGTGTGTGCTGCGCATAAGTAACTTTCCATGTAGACACAAAGAAGCCTCAAACCTTTGAAAACACCCGAACATCGAATTGCAAAGGTACTACTAGAAATTGAATTTACTATCATTTTATCTCACATTTTTATTTCACAAATCATACATCTCTTGTCAGTATCCATTTTTTTTATACCATTAGAACTAACAATTATAAAAATGTTGAACAATTCAAAAAGTCTTCAAACTCGTGCAGTCTCTTTTGATAACATTTTTTCTTTATTATTTGGCAGTGGCGAGGGCAATTTTTTCAATTTCACTCGCCACAAAGTGAAACGGCTGCCGCGTGTTATCAAAACATGCTCGGCAGTCGTCAATGATCGCACACAGCAGGTGTTCTTCTCGTTGGTCCTGTAACAATAACAAGTCGTTTCGATGCTCGCCGCCGTCTCATTGATCCTCTAACAATAACAAGTCGTTTCGATATTCGTCTAGCTGTCAGTTCGTCCTCGACCGCTGACGAGTAATCACTGCTCCGTCATTCGATTTAAGAATTTTCACTTATTAGTGCGCGTTTAATTCTTTCGAGGACGACATCCTGAATCACCAAACAGTTCTCTTTTTACCGGCTACTTGGTAATTCATCCTCATAGTGATATCAACCCTTACTTGACGTTTGTACGTCTGCTCTCAGCCACCAAAGCAGTTTTATCCTTCCAATCCTTTGTCTACTCTCAGAGCCTAAAGCAAAGGACCCACACGTTTTGGAGGTACATATAATTCTTATTAAGATTTTTGTAATTTCGTTTTAAGTGCGATTGTACATTTTGTTCTTAATGAGATCGGTCGATGATCGCACTTAGCAAGTGTTGGTCCTTTTCATTAATATTTTCAATTTCATAGGTTTTGCAAAACTTGAAATTTCTTATATCTATTATCTCATCACGAGTATCACTGTAGGACAAAAGGTTGAAACATGTTTTTACCTGTCGTAGGCGTGACATTTACACAATAGCTATATAAAAACACACGGATACTCAAATGCAACGTTGAGTCAAAATTTCCAAGTAGTAGGTGAAGAACTTTCGAAGATTTAAGATCCTGAATAAACGAATACTTACATTTTTATTTATATAAATTCATAACAAACATGTCGAATCTCCAGAAACAAAGAAACCGCAGTTCGAACCTCGAAATTACGGTCGAAGATGTCTCCAGAGCTCGAACCTTGAAATTCAAATATCTCGGGAACTGCCGAACGAATAATGATGTGGTTTGAATAAATAAGCATGACAAATGGTAGAGAATAATCAGTAACAAGTTTCATCCCGATACTCCTAACCAGTCGTGAGATATTAAATGGTCACTTTTTCCAAGCGAGCTCTCGTTCGAGCGCGGTCGGCTAAACCTCGGGAGCCCGCGCGCACCAACCCGCTCTCGTTGGATGAGTAACATTTCCAACACCATCAAACTGGTATCAAGCACTCTTTAAAGTACGAAATCAATATAACCATTGATTCTCTATTTTTTCTTCATCATCGTCTCATTTTTTACTTTGCAAAATTTGTTCTTGTTGCCAGTAATTTGGATAATGACAGCCATGCAATCTTTAGAAAGTGAATTAACACGTTGACTGTCACGGTGGTCATCCGTGACCGCAGTTTTTCATATGTTTGTATCAGAAAAGTATTCATGGCGTCTATACTAGAACATATAATTTTACCGTGACAGTCAACGCGTTTATTAGAGACAGAATATTGCAACGATGGTTATATAAAAAGATAGGTGAGACAGTTAAAGCTATTACAGAATGGTTTATAGTTACAACAATAACAATTTTTAATAACGTCTCTATTTACTATTTACGCTATTCTTTTTCTATTCTCCATCCAAAACCCCCACTTCTCAACCACCCACTCTAGAACCACTTCAGCTTCAAATCGCAATTCATAATCGAGCAAGTGTTGTCTCCGCCATCGAAACATCAACCTTCTTTATCCTATCTAAATTTAGCATCAGTTCAAAACAAACATCTACATCCGCCCATTCAAAGTACCAAACACCTTTCCCCCCATCCAACTAAAATCTAAAGACATTCGCCATAATTCAACACCATCGGCGCACAGTAATGGCTTTCATCGAGCGAACATATGGGTTCATTTGTGCCTAAAGGGTTAAAAGAACGGGAAACACATACCATTCGATTTAGGTCCACGAAGAACGCGCCACGCCCTGCTCTCAACGTTGCCGTGTCCGCGATGGACGGCCCGCATAATGAGAAACGCGAATCAGTGGCCAACGTCGTTCTTGTATCTTTACTCGTGTCGTTCTGTACGCGTTTGCCCTTGCTTATCAAAGTTCTTGCGCGCAGCTTTAATTAGCTCGCCGCCATCTCTCGTCAGTTCGACCGTTTCCGAGTACTCCTCCGCTCTTTGTATTTATTTTACTGCGACGTATCTCCTAGCTCGAGCCATAAATACGGGAGTCCTGGGACATCAGCGATTCGAAGTACTGTGACTTGGACTGCGATTCGAAGCAGATTTGATTCGGAGAACGGCGATTCGAGGTAGTTTTTGATTGGGTGAATGGAAATTCGAAGTAGCTTTGAATCGAAGAACCGCGATTTCAGGCTGTTTTTGATTGGGAGAATGGAGATTCGAAGCAGCTTTGATTGGAGGAACGGAGATTTGAAATAGGTTTGATTGGAAGAATGGAAATTCGAAGCAGCTTTGATTGGAGGAACGCAGAGTTGAAATAGTTTTGATTGGAAGAATGGAAATTCGAGGCAGGTTTGATTGGAAGAATTGAGATTTGAAGTAGATTCGATTATTGCGCTAAGTCTGCGATTATAGGAATTCTTTGTATTTATCAGAGTGAAGGATGTGGGGGGAGGTTTGTTTTGAAGTGGAGTTCGTGGTGTCGGGGAAAGGGTTCAAATTGTCGAGTACATTTTGAGTTGACCTTCTAGAGTTTTCGAGAGTTCATTACTGCAAGTTTAGATTTGCTTCGATGATTGCAGTTGATGTAGTGACAATCGCGAGTTTGGAGACGATCCTGAGTTTTTTGGTAGTCAACGCGATTAGATCGTTTGTATAGCGTGTTTATATCGACGGTTAAAGTCGACGTGGTGTAGTAGATTTAGTGATTGGAAGGCGACTTTCGGAGTGCTCCACAATCCACTGGTACCGCTATAGTAGTCTTTCTCGTAGGAAGAAAGTAGCAGAAAGGAATCTTTGTTACTTCTACCAATCAAAGATTCTTTAATAAAGTCGCAAACCTAACGTCACAATTTGTCTAACCAGAACTTCTCAAATTTTCAGGAGTTTCAAAGCCTCGACAAAACTACAAACTATTCCACCCATCGTCTGATCTTCCTGCAATCCACGGTGAATCCTATAAAGACGGTCGTATCTAGCGCCAAAACAAAAACACGTCAAAAAGATCAATGGTGACAGAGACTCGTAACATTTAAAAACATATTCCCATGAACGAGTGGATTCTCTTCATGAGAAACACGGTGGCAAGAAGATCGAGGAGGTTACCGCAAAGTCGCAAACTACGACGACAAACGGGAACGATGACGACGTAGAACAAAGGAGAACGTTGCACGCGCGGGGAAAAAGAGGAAAAAGGAGGGGACGTGCCATAAGCTGCGTACCCGCGGCACGCCATCTATGCTGACTTTGTGTATTCCATGGTTGCGCAATATCGCGCCTCGAGAGAGAACTCAGCGCGCGACGCGCGCTCGTATTTTTCCTTTGGTACGTCGTTCGCGGGGTTGCGCGCTGCATCGTAGGACAATTGATTGCGCTCCATTCGGAGGCGCAAGGAGCGAGAGAAACGCGAGAGGGGTCGAATGCACCGCGGATACTCCGCGAAAGAGGGTACGTGACTATCATCCCGTTCGCAACTCGTTCGTTGAGCAAGGACGTTGCGCGGGACGAAAAGGAGAAACCGACGAGTCGCCAAATCACGAGGCAGACAGGCAGAGGGAGGATCGAGAACTCCAACGAGGAGGAAAGCAAGGATGAGATACATCGAGGGGAGAAAGATAGAAAAAGACACCCAGAGAGGGGGAGAGAAGATGCTGAAAAAGTGGGAGGGAAGAAAAGAAAAAAAAGAGAGCATGAAAAATAGTAAAGACGAAGAACGTCGCTTTGGGTGCTGAACGTAGTGGTTATAAAGAGAAGCGGCATCGCTGCACAGCTACTTGGCTCTCCAGGGCCAGGATATTTCAATACCGACGGTGGTCGGCCACTGCCGACGCGGGTTCGGAGAGGGGAAATGGTTGTGACGATGTGCGCTTGGTATATATGTAGAGTGCACGTATATATGTACCTACTTTCCCTTTCCCCTCTTGTCCCTCGTCCACGTGCCCGCCCTACGAGGCGCACACACGGCGTATATACGGCTTTACACACCCGTTGGCGTCGAAGAGAGAGAGAACTGGCCGGTGGCACGGTAGCGCTCCGCTATTCGGGTTTCCTGTACGAGGGGAAGAGCGCTACGGAGGGAGGGAGTGAGTCTGTCTTTGTTTTTTCAGTCAAAGGAGGGGGAAAGTAGCGGCAAGACGAAAGGCCTCACGAGGGGAATGAAGGGGAGCAAACGGTACGACGATGGGGACCTCGAACTGTACCGGCGACCGACGGTTGTTCGTGATCCCGCCTTCTCGACGTGTCGAGGGGAACCGACGTGGGTTGTGCCAGACGGCTATTGGCCGTTCCATCGTGCGGGGTTCGGAGTGTCGGTGGCGCCTCGGGAATCCAACCAATCAGCGTACTCCGTTGTGGCTTTTTTATCCTGCTATTTACGCCGAAGGACGGAGAAGAGCGAGCTCCCTGTCGGACTCTCTCGTTCTATCCTTATCCCTCTCCTTCTCCCTCGTTTGGCCGCTCTCCCTGTGTGTTCGTCGGCACGGGAGAGGACACTCTCGTTTCGGGATCCGTTGAGGTTGCACACGTTTTCACGAGAGGAGCGTCGCGTTCGTTTATTGCGACGCGCTCTCTAACCGTACGTCGATCTTTCGTATTACACGTAGGATCGTCGTATTATTCGTGATTTCATCGTAACCGTTCATTTCGTATGTCGTGTTTACCGCGAAAGCATCGTATGCGACGACCGATGCCGTGCAGTAGTGTTGTGTAGTGTGTGACAGTACGTCGCAGGAGGATACAGCGTTGCCATATCACAGGCGCGAACGTACGGCAAAAGCGGTACATTGGATGGTGTTACATCGTGTTAATATATCGTGTGAGTTTACGAAAAAAAAAACAAGAATATCAATTACACGTAGATACGAGAATCGATTACCGGTATACGTGATACAGAGTGGATTGTAAAATTTATCGGCGATACGCCAGTGACATTTGGTGCGGTGCTATCGACGAAATAGACTTGGCAACGTTGCATCGACTACTCTCGCACACAACGCTCTCATACACATACCTAGAAGGGAACTTGGGGTGGCTGGGTGGCTGGCTAGCAGGCTGGCAGGCAGGCAGGCAAGGAAGCAGGCAGGCAAGCGGGCAGGCAGCTTTCTTGTTCCGAGGACGGCGCTCCTGGTCGCGCCGTCTCTCTTTTGTACCTCCATTGCGCTTGCTCTTCTCTCCCTCTTCTCCCCACCCTTCTCGTCTTCGGTCACTCAATCACACTCTCCTTCTTCTCCTTTCTCTCTCACACCCGCGCGTGTATTGCACGTATACCGTTGAGAGCTTTCCCCTCCTCTTCGACGGTCTTTCTCTACCGAGACTTCTCCCCCCTCCTCTCCTAACCTCGAGCGGGTCGGGCGAGTCCACTAAGCTTGCGAGGGGAGTTCGGCAGACCTCGGCTCTAGTCGGCCTCGATCCGCAGAATGTGCTAGACGCTGCGAGTCGATCGCTCCAGTTTTTTCATATTCGCATAGAGAGACCCTCTACGGTGATCACGGGGGTCCGGAACATTATTCCGCGTTTAGTTCGCGGTTCCACTGACCGTCCGTGCCTATATCGACTTTAATTTTCACCATCAGCTTGGGACGCACTCGATCAGCGTATATCCGTACGACGGCCATGTTTGGTGTTTACGAGGTGAGGGGGAATCGCTGACGTCACGAGCGCCGATCTTGCACGAAGGGAGCAGCAGCAGCAGCACCAGCAGAAGCAGAAAACGTGTTGCCGGCCAACACACAGACACCGAGAGAGCCCGTAACACGGCCACGAAAAACGAGGAAATTCAGTCGAGTGAAACGTGTGCTCGATGAACATTGTACGCGAGATTATTGTGCGGTAACACACGAAAGAAGGAACTCGCGGCGTGCAAACTGTGCCGCCTGAAATTCCCTTCCCGATGGGACGTGCGTGTACGCCGACTTCGCTCGTGTTCGCCGGTCGTGCCGTGACTACTGGCCTTTCAAAAAACATCCGGCACATTGCCGACTCGCCGCTGAAATAGCAGCCACTCTAATCGCTGTTGGCCGACTCCGATCTGTGCGGAAAACATCGTGCAATGCCGAGTAGAATCTCGTTTATGAGACAGCACGTGTCACATATTATTTCTCATGATTCTGCCAACAAGTAATCGAGAGAACGAGGACGCGATCGAATTGATCGCCCTTCAAACAACACGTGGCCCTTGTATTACGTATCGTGCAACGTCCTTTCTTACGTCGAAACGTCTTTAATCTTTCCACAAATTCCCTGAAAATTCTCAACTTACGTTTACGTCTTTACAAACGACGATCGTACGCCGATCGTCATTCAGTGTTTACGTGCAACGCCGTAATAACAAATTGGAGTATCCCGTGTACGATTCAGTGTCGGTACATATGGTGTTACATTGCTCGAAGTGTTTTGTCAGTGACATATATCGCTCTCCAATTGGATTTATCATCGACATTCGCACGCTTACGTCCAACAAGGATTAAAACATGGATCTAGGTGACAGAGTTTACGCCGCGGAACGGATTACGAAGAAGAGGGAAAAGCGGGTAAGTAAGAGAACTGTCAACCGTCACCGATAGATAGCGCCACCATTTGGAAACTGTTTGTCTATGCGCCGTTGCCGCTTGTTCCCCCCTTCCTCATCCATCTCTCTTCAACTATCATCACCCATGACTGCCCCTCCCGTAAATCATTTCAATCTCTCTAACATATTCTAACATTGTTCTTGAAATTCCATCACACATCAGTTACTCTACTACTACTACAAAATCCAATTCACAACTTCTTCTCAAACTCCGATTTACTCGAGAAATCTTCTCATCCTCCTCCTGTCAAAATGAAGTATACATACATCAACAATTTGCGCGATACCCAATCGAATGTTGCATCTCTGCGTCTAACGTCTCATCCTTTCCCGCGAATCCACGTAAAGTATATCTCATCGGTGCAAAAACCAACGAATTCTACTCCATGCCGAACGTCTTTAAAACACGTAACGACGCGCCGGTCCTTGCGACGTCGTAAATCGACATAAAACACGCGAGACTTCTCAGCTGCGACCGGCTCATGCGCGATAAACCGACGTGTCCTATACCTTCACAGTTATGTCATTGTTTTTCAACTGTCACACTGGCTGCGCAGCTCGGCCGGTCGGCACGCTTTCGTTTGTTAGCCAACGGCCAATGGGCGAGCCGTACCATCGGCTCTCGTGGAAGTCAACGCCGCCCGTTTTATCGACCGTGCGCTACGAGATAGATTCGAAAATCCACTCCTCGACGCAGACGCGCCAAACGGATCTTTGAGATCGGCTCGATTCTGACGTGTCGGTGGCTTTTAATGACAACTGGCGCCAAGAGTTTTCGGTACGGTTTTATAGGTTATAACGAATTACGCATTGGATGAGATGCAAAGTCAGTGGAAAAGAGAATCTTTTGTAGTATCTCGTATTGGTATCCTCTGTCGTTATATGTCACGATTCTTGCATTATTGAGTAGTGCATTTTGCATTGCGCAATTGAACGTTAAAGGAACGAAAATATTCATTATCAGTTTTCGCGTGGAACGAGAAGGACTCGTTTCATTTCTAATTGAAATTCTGGGTGTTGGTTTATTAACGACAAGACAACGAGTTTCTTCGTAATTCGACGAAGGGCTAGAACATTCCGATTGGCTATATAGTTACTGTGACACACTTCGTGGCGTCTTGTAGAAATATCAAGTGGTTAGTCTCGTCAGATTTCTCGTCTCTCTTCCTGTAATGCGCAGAGTCTCTTGTCCCTTGCAGAAGTGTTATTGAAAGATGTTAGAATTTGTCCTTGAGGCATCGTATTAAAAATGTAACCTATTGCTATGTTATATGTTACATTTACTAAGAAAGAATAACTCCTTCCTTAACTTCCTGCACGAAGATGTCGTAGACAATCAACCGGTGTAATTTACCTTTTAAATATGAAATAAGTGGCAACGGAACGTGATTTTTATGTTAGTTTTATATCAATGTATTGTATTAATTCGAACGAAATGTCCGAGTAAAAATATTGATTTCTCGACAGTTCGAACTATATGGGGATATGTAAACGAGTCCTAAATGGACTAACAGATGTTTGCGTGTTTTCCATATCTGTTTTTCCACGTTCGATCATTCATAAATCGAATCTGTTGTTTCACGTAATATTGAAAAACGTAGCAACGTATAGTAAAACGTAAAAAATGTTGTGTTCTGATGAATAACTCGTGGAAATTGTACTATTTTTATTTGAAACTTAAAACGATACACATCGAAGAGGAAATGGTCTCTGAAGAATACGGATGTTTGTTGACGTCAACACTTGATCCTTTCATCTCGTGATTTTATTTATGTTACAATAAATCCAATATAGAACTCTGATAGAATTATATTTCTGGAATTAAGAGCTAACTGTGGACAATTTCTATTTTCGACGTTGCCTCGACATTATCGCAAGGAAAACATACTATTAAGATGAAAAACGTGTAATCAAAGGTTGAAAATACGACATAAACGCAACAAACGTTTCTTCTACATTATAGAAGTAATTTAAAACTCAATCCTCACGAATTATACTCGAATAATTAGAAAAAAAAAATACTACGAGTAAAATCTATCGATGTCTGTTTGGATTGTTCTATAGTACTTCAATTTTCTCGTAATAAAAATGCAAATGTTCTTTCACTTGATACTATTAATGAATTTCTGATAATTTGTATTTGCCGTTAGTAAGTAAAACTTTTTGTCTTTACAGGGCAAAGTGGAGTATTTTGTAAAGTGGAAAGGATGGAGTAAAAAGTAAGTTCGCGAATGAAGCTGCTTGTGTTTATTTTTCTCTATTTTCCTTTAAATAGATCGGTTGTGTAATCTTTCGATTCCCCTTTTTAGGTACAACACGTGGGAACCGGAAGAGAATATTTTAGACGTCAGGTTAATCGAATTGTACGAGGAAAGTCAAAAAGGCAGCGACGTAACGACACGAAGGCCGAGGCGAAGGGATACGAGATATAGCGTTAGTAATTAACAAATATTTCATTAAAGATCAAATCTCTACCCCTTTCCCTTCTTCATATCACTCTAGCTATTCTCGACACTTCTTATTTTCTTTAACAATTCAAAATGCGATCGATTTTGAAGAAAGAAATTTTATTTATAATAACACTCGATCCATAATTATTGTAACATACAAATTTTACGTTTCCAATTGACTTCGTCAAGACTTCAGTTTCTGCATTACATTTTACAGTTTCAGACTTCATCCACTGATTATCCAATTAGTTGGATTTATTGTCCATATTTATTGCAAAAATAAAGTACTATCCCTTGTTTTCCTGTGTTTGTTAATATATTATTCTCTAATTATCTCGTGCAGAGCGTCTGCCTTAAATAGACGAAAAGTATTTATATAAATTTAATGCACAGTCTTAATTTCCCTCATTAATAATGTACACCTCAGAAAACTTAATTAAATAACAAACCTTATTACGTTTCTGAGATACTTAACTATCAATTAATCATTAAGACACATCGACATTTTGCTGAAACTTCGAAACCCTCACACGTATATAAAAACGTACATTTAAATTGTAATAATAATACAATAATATTAATAACATTATGATATTCGAATCTATGGTGCCTTTCTTTTATCTATGTATTATCTCCCTACAGGAACAAGTCCTGGCTAATTTAGTAGTAGAAGAAGAGCCTGGCGGAGACGAGAGAGTCGGGGAGGATAGTCAAGACGAATCAACGACGGGTAGTACGTCGGCACCTCGCTTAAATCCTGTTGCACCTGACGAAGACACGCTTCCAAGTTCCCTGGACGGTCATGAATCGCCGACAGCTCCGTTATCGGCGTCCGCATTTAGCGTCGACTCGGACAGCTCTAACAGCAGCGTGGACATTCCTTTATTACCTAGGAAAGAACCAGCGGGGACGAAGAGAAAAGCCGAAGTTCTCAGCAAGGAATCTGGGAAAATCGGGGTGACTATCACTACGAGTAGTCCTAGCAGCGGTAGCGGAAGTCCACCACCGAATAAAATTCCTCGGTTATTGCCATTAAAGAGTAATCCTACGTCCCCGTCTTATCACGTGAGTATCAATTTCTTTTGATTTCACGTTCCTGGCGGTCAGATATTCATTCCTGATGTCCTTTTGAGTAAAGAGTACAAATAAAAGTACCATATTTTATAAAAGTATTAACACCTTTACTGTTCGGGCTGTGATAGTTGTGAAGATGGAATCTCGAATTTCCAATGCAAGATCGAAGTGACTTGTCCAATCGAGAAATGTTTTCAATGCTTCGTATCATAGCCCTGATAGTTTGAAATCCAACTAAAACTAACTCGATAATGTGAAAGTAGTTGAAGATCAAATGTAAAACACTGTCGTGCAGCTGTTTCACGTTAATTCATTCCATTCAAGAAACGCAACTTAATTTGACTTCCTTGAAAAGAAGAACACAACCCATCAGAGCAATCCGTTTGACGTATCGTAAAACGTGTGATTCGTGGATTCTTTCAGAGTCACAAAGTTAACGGTAAGAGGCCGTCATCCTCCAGTGTGAAGTCGACACCGGAGGAACCTCTACCAGCGGTACCAACGACTCCTGCACCAGCAGTTCAAGATAAGAAACGACCGGAAGCCGATGTGCCTCATGGTCCTCCACCCTCGCTACCGCGTGCACCACCGGCACCTCTATCTCCACAGATAGACACGCCTTTGGAGCAGCCTACCAAAAAGAGGCACTTGTCCGAACAAAAACAAGAGAAATCAAACGGAGCTGTGACGGCGGACACGAACGGCCACAAATCACCTAGTCCCACGGATTCGTATACTAACAACAATAGGTTACCTACAGTTGTGAATGGACATCATAGTCATAACAATAATAATCACAATAGTAGCAGCAACAATAATAACAACACAACCAGCGGGAATAACAACAACAACAATACGAGCAGCAACAACAACAACAATAATAATAACACTAACAATAATAATAATAATAATAACAATAATACCACGTCGAACGAGAAGCAGACCGAAATTACGAAAACAGATATGTATGTCCCTCTCTCCAGTCCTGGTACGGAATACTGGCATGCAAGGAATCCAGTCGCCGATCAGGTGTTCATTACTGACGTCACGGTGAATCTTAAAACCGTTACCATCAGGGAGTGTAAGACTGAAAAAGGATTCTTCCGGGAGAGGGATCCTAAGAGCGATATCTATTAACGATCCTCCGAAGGGAGGCGCATACTGTGAATTGTATTGAACCATTGTAAATATAAATTATTTTCACACGTCGAAGTGTTAAGTCGGGGATTATATTGACGGTACCAAGCAATTAAATTTTTTTAAATGAAATGGACTACTCCGTTTGTCGGGAATGAAAGATGATTAAAAAGAGATGAGAAACGACTGCTCAGTTTCTGGTATAATTGTACGTTCCGTTTGAAATTCCAAGAGTCTCGTGAAATACGAAAGAGTCAGAAATAATTACGATTGCCAATTTAGAGTGGGTTTCGTGTAAAAGTTTCACTCGAACTGGAAAATTGATTAAATCGCAGTGCCGAATGGAAAAATTCGTGTAAATCTAGGATCAAGGTAGTCAAACTATCGCCACATGACAAATTTACATGAAAAGAAAAAGAGAGAGAAAAAAAAAGTAAAAGACGTACGTCATGAAGACTTTCGCGTCGTGATATATACTTGTACATTTCGAAACGCTTGATAGACCTTAACTGTATTGAAGATCTGATCCGAAACAAGAATATTAGGTGATAAAATAGAGTTTTTCATTAATTGCATTTCTGCTTCTATTAGAATTCTGCGAAGGGAACTTTGTAAATTAGTTGATTTCGAATTTTACTATGACAAAATAGTACAGATCTGGAAGAGAGATGATGATTAAAAAAGCAAAGGAAGAAAAAGAAAACATATTTTTCTAATTCGTTTTTAGAATATGAAAACGGCTTCGTAGAAGCGATTTGAAACGGGAAGTTTTCAAATATAAAAATATAATGTTATCTCGATGACGTATTTCTCAGCATTATGATATTATATTGTATTTACTGAAAACAAGTTTTTTTTTTGTTTCTTTCATTAGTCGATAATGTCATGAAAAGGGTATATCATTCGTTCATAGATTTTAGATTCATTTAAACGCATTGATGTTTCTTTTTTTTACAGGTTGTTGTAATATCATGTTTACGAGTACAATAATGACAGTTCACGTTCTTGAATGTCAACGTGTACTGTCCTTATCGGCGTGTTTCGTGCTCTTTCCAGTTCTCAGTTTTGTTACGATTAATTTCGCGTTGTTTAATTGTTAGCCACTGCATTTTTATACCGTGAAACGTTCTTTCAATTTGAATTTAAGGACTGACTGCGCATAGAGGTGTCTCACGAGCAAATCTAGAGTATCGCGTGAATCGACTACAGCGATATCGAAAATCTTTGTGCATATCCTACTAACGCAATTTTATTTCTAGATGGGTTGTCGAGTGTATCACCAAATAGATGTTCCTACCTCGAACGATCATCTCGAATATAAATTGAGTACAACAACCAAATTCTAATCTTATCAAGCTTAGGCGCTGTATTCGAACATCATTTATTTTAACAACGCTGCACCCGTATAAATCGCGTGCACTTTCAGAACCAGTAAATCCGTGATATAGTTAAATAATATACGTGTAAACACTTAATCATATACGTTGCTTATTTATTGTAACTAATAATGAAGATTTTTAGGTTTTTACATTCTTAGTAATAGTATTATTAGACTGTGTACGCAATGTGTCCCGTTAAGGAGAGCTTCACTTTAATTATCTATCACGTATCGGTACAAAGATTTATTTATATTAATTTAAGATATCAAAAATACTTTTAAAGATGCGTATTCAGAGGGATGCTTAATATTTTCTAGAGACTGTACAGATATATTCGATTTCCTGAAAGGCAGAGAAATATGGTAAACTATCTTTTTAAAAAGTGGGGCTATTTGTGTACGATTACGTCGGCAAAAACAAACAAACAATGATTCCTACGTTGACGAAAGTCCGCGTGGGTAAATGAGTACACGTTTAAATTGTTGTAATGTATCACTGTATATTGAGAGAATATGATGTAAAAATTGTAAATAGCCGAGACTCACACTCCAAGAGAGCAGGAGCGAGAAGACGCGTAGCTTTAGACCTTTCAGTTATTAATTGTACATAGACGGAAAAGCAAAAAACCCCTTTAAGTTGTAAATGTAAAACGCAACTGCAGGTCTAGAGAAAACATCCTTTCTAGCTTTAGAATTTTTGAGATAGACTGTGCGCGTACCTTCGACATTGTTTCTGTACTTATAGATATTCAGACTACTTATACGATAAACGTAAAAAGATAACCCAGCGACTACGCAGGCATATACGATATGTGAACCCCGGTAGTACCAAATTCAACAGTAATTTTAGTTCTGTCTGGTACAGATTCCTTATATTTCAATAAAATCTCTACTTGAATTAATCCCTGTATTATTCTATCTTTAGATTATTAGGAAAAAATATGTATTTTTTAAATACGAGAGTAACTTCGAAATATCCTCGTCAGAATATTACCAAATGTATGGAAAAAAAGGAAAATCTGAAATTTTTAAGTGTGCTAACTGTTCGTAAAATCTTTTGAAAATAATTTCTTAATTAAGTAATGTAGATAAAGGAAATATTGAAATTGCTATACATGCATAACATTAATTGTACATCTTATTACGGACCAAATATTTTGTGCAATATTGTAAGAATTTGTTTAATTATATTTTTAGAATGTTTAAAATGCCGGTAATTAAATAAGATCGTAACTTTGTTGATAGTCAATTATGAAATGTTTCTATGTGCGGGGAAGCAATTTTATTGTAAAATTAAGCATGTAGTCATTCAAACGAAGGTAGCTATGTATTAGGATCCCACTTGAATTCCCATTTTTTTTCAGATAATCCAATCGTTCAAAGATACAATGACTTCCGTACGTCTCAGAAATTTCTTTTAGTCTAATACGTTACTTTATTTAATTATCATTTAGATCCAGGTAGGAACTGACGACTAAAAACTGTCTGTACTATAGTTTTTATTTACCAATATTATAATCATAACAGATAATTCTTTATATTAGTACCACTTAATTTCAGTGCTCTTTCAAGTACTTTAGTGTTGCTCGATCGCTATTAAATACTTCTAATTGTTCACATAACGAAAATTAATAATCAGGATTATTGTAGGTTTATTCATAATGATCTTAAATTCAAATTCTCTTAAAAGAACACAGATAATTAAAATACGTGTTCGACTACGCAAATTATTCAATTTTCATTGAAATATTATGAAGAACTGTTAAAAGCCGTTAATGAATATTGTATTCTAATTGTTATAGTTATTAAATTAATTATATTATCTTTTAACGGTGTAGATATCTATAATTTAACAAAAAGAAAGTATTGAATTCTATCAAGAAGGAACCTACAATACCCGCGTTTGCTGTTCCATGAAGTTGCATCCTGCTAGGTACTTTTTTTTAGAACAGTTGCATAAATCAGCTGAATTTGTGTCGAACTTCAGAATTATACGGCAAGCACAAACCATGTGGTCTACGTTTGGTTGGGTTATACGTTCCGTAACACGTGTAATTGTCAAAACATAGCTTTACATGTCGAATTTAAGTTATAATCAATCCCACACCTGTGCCTGTTTTATACCTTCGACAATTACTCAAAATATTTTCCCCCAACGATTCGAGCAAACAGAATGCAGATGAAATTAAGTGAACAACGCGATTCTGCGGATATTGATGTAATTGATGTAGAGGATTTAGTTGTTAAGAGAAAAGGTGGTGGAAGTATAATTGACCAACGTCCAGTGTTTTCTCACGATGGCGAGTAAGTTTCTGTTTAAAATGAGATACAAATTTGGAGGTTCTTTTAAAGTTTCTGTGTATACAGACTATATTATTTACATGTTTGTAGATCATTGTACATAGTATGGAAACGTGTTATAAGAGTCTATAGTACACAGACTGGAGACTTTGTGAAAGAGTTTGAATCAACTAATCGAAGAATAGCAGGATTAGTTGTACATCCAGAAAATCCTAACACTATAATAGCTTGTACAGAGAATGCAGAGCTTAGTTTTTGGAGTTGTCAAACTGGCATTATCACAAAGAAATTAGTATGAATATTAAATGTATTTTCTAATACAAAAATCATTTTTCTCTTTATAGAGAACTATTCTATTATAGCTCTATATTATGTGATATTTTTATAGAAATTAAAACTACAAGCACAGGAGAAGGTGAAGACTCTACATATTGTAAGTTACAAGACACCGCAAGGAAATCTTTTGCATCAGGCATTAATAACTTACATTTCTAAGTGTCATAATAGAATTCATGTAGTTTTATTTGACTTAGATAATGGAGCATATAAAAAATCTACGTATATATCGTGAGTAAAAATGATGCTTTTAGTAACAAACAAAAAGTGTACCAGAAAATGATTTAATTAGAAATTTATATGTCATTTTAGAACAAACACTCATGAATACTATGTTGATATAATTGGAAACTATGGGGAGAATTTAATAGCATTGAATCATGATGCAGATTTACATATATTAAATCCAGCAAGGAACCTCTTTCAGAAATTGTAAGTGGGAATATATAAATTTCAAAGGTTCAAATTAATTGATTGATAGCCATTCATTAATAGAGTTATTTAACAATAGACATAAGACAGGAAAAACTGGTAGAGTGGCAACATGTATCGCAGGTCACCCAGAAGAAGAATGCGTTGCCACAGGAGATTCTACTGGAAGGGTAGTAGTCTGGAAAGCTTTATTTCAAACAAGGCCATATACAGCAGTCTATCATTGGCATACATTGCCAGTCACTGAGATAGCTTTTAGTAAAACTGGTATTTATTTGATTGTATAAAAAATAATTAGATATTTAAAATTCTACTGTAAAAAATAAGATAAGAGCTATGATTATTTATGTAAATTTTATAGGTGGTCATATGTATACTGGTGGAGGAGAATGTGTGTTGGTAAAGTGGGTGTTAGCAAATCCACAGAACAAATCTTTTCTTCCACGATTGCCAGCACCTATAAAACACCTTACCATAGCACCAGATAATTTATATGTTGCTGTCTCCACCTTAGATAATGGTAATTTGTAAATACATATATCGTACTTCAATTCACATTACTGTATAATAATGAATATATTACAAAATTGTAGGTATCGTAGTGGTAAATCCACAAAGGAAACTTATATCTGTCATACAAAATTTTACGTGGGGAGTTGCTCTATCGTCCCAAGATCTATTTCCTGCTGGTCTCATTGTCGATCCTCGTACCGGCAGTCTTGTTTTAAATAGCCGTACCGGTCATGTTCAGTTCTATAACACCCACACAAAAACTTTACTGTATAATGTGAGTAGGAATGTAAAGTACGTTCATGCAAGGTATTCATTATGAAAGTATGAAAATCAATTAGAGGCCTAACATTTGAATAATGCTTTTAGATCAATATCACCGCACAAAATTTTTTGACTCAAACACGTAGTGTAATTATTGTAAACACCGAAGTAACAAAAATAGCTTTGAATCACGATGGTTCATGGATGGCTACTGTGGAAGAACGAAACGATAAACTATCATGTATAGAAGTTAGACTCAAATTTTGGATGTTTAATACGGCAAAACAATTGTAAGTGTAAATATGCTTATTACATGACTTGATCATGGCATAAAATTTGTCGAAATTTTTTAGATTTTCGTTGAATACATCGATCGAACTTCCTCACGAGGGAGGCGTCAATGCGTTGCACTTTCAACCAAATGTTCTATTTGACGATGATGGTCCATTAGCGGTTACAACTGGTAGAGATAAAAAGTTTAAACTATGGAACATGACAGAGCCATCCTCGATACATAGTATGTCTAATTTTATTGATTGACAATTAAAACAGTTTAATAAGTTAGGAAACCATGTTCAGCAATTGAATCTGTTTTAGAAAAGGCAAAACATTGGCAGTGTTACAGTATAGGTGATTATAGAGAAATGCCTGCAACAGATGCCGCATTCTCAATGGATGGATCGTTAGTTGCTATTGGCTTCGATTCTACCTTAACAATTTGGACACCCGACACTTGTACACTAAAGTGCAGTTTAACACATAGTAAATATCAGCATACTATAACGTACGTTTGTAAATTAATCATCGTATAATATTACACATTCCTAGAATTATTTAAAATACCGACATACACTAACATCCCATTTTAATTTTGTTAGCCGCATTGAATTTGGAAGGCAAGAAGCGAGTCATATCGTAGTAGCTGCTTCTACGAAACATATCGCAATTTGGAATATTTTATCTCTTACATTGATATGGAGTGTTCCCCTAAAAGTCGCAACTCTCACGGCAGATCCAAACTCCGTATACATGGCTGCCTTTACAACAAGTAACTCATGTAAGCTATACTTCCCAAATAATAGAGTATTAATGCATTTTTAGTTTCATTTGAAAACGGTATACATTGTTTCGTTACTATTTTATTTTAGTGTTTGTGTTTACACCTCTGAACTCCACACCAGTCTATGCAAAGAAAAATGTTATTGATTCTAACAGTTCTATCTTGGCGGCTGCTTTCGTACCGCATTTACAAGAAACACGAGATTCTTCTTTTAAGCAATGGCAACGGAAGTCGCAACTTTTTTTTCTAGATTCGAATCAAGTAGGTATTTAATTTCAATTCAGTTTCAACTATTTGGATTCAATTTTTGTGAGAAATCGTTGTATCTCCTCCATTTCTTCATAGGAACTATTAACGTTAGAACCAGAATCCGAAGTCCGTGATTCCTTAGAACTTCTTTCAACGAGTGAAACTGTACCTATGACTGCGTTTGGTAATTTGATGGCAGGAAAATCAACGTCGGACAAAGATGCAAGTGTTCCGTTTATGCACGAACAGCTGGGCATGCTAGGAAAGGGAATGGTGGAAGAGGTAAGTAAACATAATTATTTTTACATGTATGTACATGTTGAAAATGCATGCGTTTAGTATAATAATAATTACAATAAATAATCCGTTGCTATTTTAAAATATACGCCCGATTTATTTCACAAGAAAGAAATGTATCGGTACAACAGGAAAAAAATAGTTGATCTTTTTAGAAGAGATATTTCTCATTTTCGAATGAGATCCAAGCGGAGTTATACGTATAATTAATGTTATAATTTACTAATAAATAATTAATTGCATAAAATTATTATTAACTACTAATCTAGTAACTCCGTTTGCACACTTCGCGTCGAGCAAGTATTTTGCATAAATATTCTGGAATCCCTATATCGAAGTAATTCTTATCGTACGAAATACAAAAGATTAACAGATTTCGAGAAGTATATCTTACAGAAAACTATAGTTACCATTGTTAGAAATTGTAGAAGTCTTGTAAATCCTTCCTTTCGAAACCCGTACAGCGCGGATTTCAAAAGTGCAATTAGCAGTAAGCCTTAAAAAAATAATTTGAACGTAATATGATAAACCAAGAAATCTATACATATAAATGGTTCTATCTATCGATCATTATGTTCACATAATTTACATTTCGTCAGAGAATAATAATTTGGTAACGCGATGAACCTTCGCGAAATATCACATCGTCGACAAATACATTATCTCATAATCCGCGATCGTTAAACAAGTTTTAAGACGTGCAACAAAACATTGAGAGCAGCTGGTCGATGAAACTTGAAATGCAACGACTTATTCGTCCGTCCTGGTTTCCGACGATCTAACATTTGTCAGTGTTTCCTTCCAAGACGATAGTTTCGGCAACGACGTACAAGATCGAACTTCCGGTAGCGCAGGCAATGCCACTGAGGAATCTGCCGCATGTTTTCGATTGCCTGCAAGTTATACGTCTTAAAAAGATAATTGATTACGTTTAATAAAATTCAGAAAAGAAAATGTTCACATAACAACTTAAATAAACAGAATCTCAAGTTATAATCATAAAAGTGAAGTTCAAAATAAAACGTTAAAATTAATTCAACTCAAGAAACGTTTAGGTGATGTACTCCCTATTTACAATGTTATATGTGCTACCTATAGTACAATGCGATTAGATATACTAATACATCTACAGAGAAACATAAGAGATTGATTTAATAAGGAACGTTCAGTGACCAACGTCCACTTATACTTCAAAACATTATCATATACGTCCCACGTGTCCGCAATGAGGAAAACACGAACCTCGTTTGTGATTATCGATCCCGAGGGTGCTTTGTAATGTTCTCGGGGTCTCTTTGAAACTCACGAATTGTTTTGTACGCATACATCATTAATTAACAAGTCATACACAACGAATATCAACGTCTCATGTATTCCGTATACACGGAATTCAAAAATATATTGACTCTTATCGTCGCTCAAGTATCAATGACCGAATTATTTCATCTCACGCAAAACTTTATTATCGGCAACCACGTGCCGTACACTTTTCTCCTATCTAGTTATTTCATGTAAGCCGTTGCAAAATTACGCGACCCAATGATAACATTTTACACAAGGAACCACGCGATTGCCAAAAAGAATAAGAGAAAAATCTCTGAGACGTTGTTATTGTTTTATAATAATAAAGTTAAGCGTGATACCTTGGAACGGCCTTTTATCATCGAATTTCGAGAATATCAAGGTGTTTGTATTGCGGAGAGCAAAAAGTTTTTTAATTAAAATTGAGGCGTAATCTTTATTTAAATGGATTCCACGGATGAGATCTTAAATTTGCGGCTATTTACTGGTTCGAATTTTACGCGATGCCTTATGGCTCTGACTCATGTTTGGATGCTTCAAGAGATGTCTCATGTATTGTTCTTTCAATTAACACACATTTTTCGCATGCCAGATTCGCGGTAAGGAAAGAAAGCTAACGAGTCGTAACCCCGATTTATTCTTTTACCTACGCATTAACTTCGACGCGTAGTCTCTGCAGATGCAAGAAGAAAACAAAAAGGAATCTTTCACTAATTGATGAAACATTGCAGATAGATAAATATATGACGTTATCGCGAAAGTTACTGGCACGAATAATTATTTAACACTGGATCTACCGATGATTAATCCAATATATTAAAAAATACCAACACCTTGCAGCCTACAAGATTGAGATTGAAAATTGAAAAATAAAATGTGGCCGAAATTTCAGCATATTTACAAGTATAACAAGATTAATTTCAAACTTCACTAAACGTTTAAATGTCATTTAACTGTATCTAATTGTCCATTTAATCAATAGACTTTAAACCAAGTATTTTGGACGTGAGATTAAATTCTTTATTAAAGAAAAAAGACACTTTGTTAAAGTAAACGGGACACTGAATCGAATACTTCGAAACATCGCGTAAAAATAATACCAATGTGTTTCGTGAAAGAAAAATATCACTTGTCTCTCTTTAAAGACAAATTACACAATATTTAAACACCAAGTTTCCTTTCTCGCGGGAAAAATTCAAAAAAAGATACTCACTACTTCTGGATTACTGGCCGGGTACCCTGATACAATAGCCGGAAGAATTACCATCGCTACCAAAATCCACGATAGAAAACTCCACGCTGTCAACTTCATTCCCAAAATCTCTGTCTATCAAGCGCGAAAAAAAAGACCACAGCCGTTTCTTCTTGCGCGCCTCTCGGAGTGTCGCACCTTCAGCAACAGGAAGTCACCAGTTCCTCCTCGTACCTTATCAATGAAAAATACCAGATGTTTCGATCTATCAACATTATCAAGATATAATCCTTTCACCTACGTGTCAACGATGAATTTCAATGTTCTTCGACGCGAAACTTTTAGTGAAGTTCATGTGTAATAATTGAAGAGAATGAAAAATCGTAGAACCGGAAATGCCGATGTATAACGCTCACCAGAGTTATCCTCTTGGAGGCGTCGTTGCGAAAAACGATACCCTGTTGGATGGACCACCTGGTGGAAAACCAAAGGGAGAGTTTCCTGCGTGCTTCAGCGTTCGACGTAGGACTGACTTTGGGAAGTGGCCTCGCCATGATTTAATATAGGAGCTACTTCTCCGCACTCCCACCCTCTCACGGCGTTCCAGTTGTCCCTCTGACCTAGGGCATTGTGTTTGATGAAAAAGCTTCGGGTACGCAGCGTGTGAGGAATCGTTTTCTTCGTAGACGTCATCATAGTTCGGTGAAGATCGTTTGAAGATAGAGCCGTGGAAGAGCGCGTCTTTGACGTGACGTTTGAAAAAAAGGAGATTCTGATTATCGGTGAAGAAAGTTGAAGCTTCTGAGGTTCCACTTGTCTTTGGAAATTGAACTAAGGGTCGTTGATAAGTTTTGTCAATTTTTCTTGTGGGAATTAAATTTTTCTATTTAATTTTGGATAATTTAATAATTGATTATTTTTGTATGGTACAATGTTGTGGGGACTTTCTTTTAATATGATTGTTATAGTTGGTCTTAGGTGTGTGGCCATTTTCATGGGATTTAAATTTGTCTGTTTTTTTTAGCTTTATTTATAATTTCTTAAATGTTTGTTACCATTTTGGCTACAGTTTCTTTAATATATGGTAATTTTTAAAGGATTCAAGCTTGTAATTGTATTCTTTATTTTTTGGATTTTGTTTTATGGGTAGGAGGTTCCTGTTTCTCAAGTGTAATTATAAACGGTAAATTTTGCAGCTATGATTCCACCTTCGATATCTCCCCGTTAAATTGTTTAATCGTCAGTTATCGTCTGCAAATCAATACCCTATGAATGCTCGAGGAATGTTAAATTATTTAAGCTCGTACTTCTCCTGCGGACTTCAGCCTTATATAGAAAGTACAATAGATTCATTTACTATGGTTTCATCACTAATAACTTGCTGTTGGAAACTTTAATCGGCTGATATCGACAGCGCATCAATATCATACTAGTTCTTGACAAACTTTGGTGTATTGTATCACATTGTCCTCCAAATTTGAAATAAGTACACCATAAAGTATAAATACTACCTCCATCATTAAAGAATACGAATAGCGGAAGATCGATTGGAAATCAGTGCAATTACTTGATAAAAGAACGAAGAATTGATAAGCTCGTTTCTTCACTGTCAGAACTTCGCCCTTACATAAAAACAGATTGATTCGCTTCAACACATATGGTTTTTCGTAATAACGTAGCGATAAACGCATACGATTTCTTAGAATAGTTTAAAAATAGCCGGGATCGTTGTAAAAATAAATTTCTCAGTTTCGTCTTTATAAACAGAAATTATCATTGCATCGTTCAACACGTAATTTACAGATATATTGGTGGAAATAATTGGCATCGATTCAAAGAGAGTGCAATTCTTTTGCATTATTGAAAGTGTACTTTCATCGGAGAACGGGTGATAGGGAATCAATAGATTTCAAGAAGTCCTCGAGCATTGTTATAATTAACAGCAACTAATATGTCACCCGATAACAGCGTAACATTGTAATTACGATAACAAATTTCACTTTGTTCTGAAAGTAAATAATTATTACTTCAGTGAACTTAATAATTATGAGGTGCATACCTCGCCCGTAGTGAATATTATATTGTATTTCTCACTAACATCTTTATTTAGTCTATGGTATAGATAATTATTAATATTAAATAATACGTTCATTAAATATTTCAAATTATTATTAACATTAAAACTATCAACGCGGTTAAAATGATCGGTTTCCAATTTATTTCGAAAAATTCCTTAAAATAATAGGAGAGGATTAGATTTACATCACCTAAACTATTTAACAAAATAATTATTTAGTTTAAAGGCGTTGATTCAAAATCGATCAAAAACTAGTGGAAACCAATTTTCCTGAAACTATGCATATTGTAAAACGTATTAAAAATATTACAAAACAAGCAATATCCGCATTCTTCTGTTTTATATGCAGTATACACATAATCATAGAAATCGTTTTTTTTTTTATGTTTGAAACGAATATTTCAGTCAAAAGCTGATTGTCTCAATACATTTTACTTTATAACTCAGAAACGAATAATTTCCCTAAAGTTTTACAAACACCATTCGAAAGGGTGTGAAACGTACTATTAACACAGCGTTTTTTATTAAAATCGGGCGATACTTTTTGGGGAATTGCAACTTTTCTCAATTTTTTTTTCACTTTGATAAACACGAAAAACGTGAGAAAAGTGTGTGTGCAATAAATAAATTACATAAACCTGTACACCGCTGTAAAGTTTGAATTTTTTTACGATTCATTGGTATCAGTCTCGGGACGATATCTTGTTTTTTTAAAAACTTACAGCACATAATAGATTTCGCCAAATACGTACTTTGACCCCTTCGCCCCCCGTAGCTCCGAAGTTTGGAGACAAATTTTTTGCGCGGAATCAATTCATAAAAAAGTTTATTACTAAACTTAGAATATGCTGAAATTTTAAATTCTAAACTTGTTTCATTAATTGTAGGAATTGTCGGATTGTTCGATTTGTTGATAAGAAATCTAATATTTTATATTACACAAGAAATTTTACATTTTTATGTCGTTCTATTTTGTTTAAACATCTCCTTGCGTGTTCCTTCTTTGGAGTATAAATGAGCATAAAATCGTAACACAAAGTTCGTTCGGTTTCAAAGCTGAAATTCAAGCTTTTACTTCAAAGAATTACAGTTCGTTTTAATTAATAATATCCTCTCCATTTTTCCAACAATTGAGGGATGGAGAACATGCCGCTGTTTAAACATTATTTCTATTCCTTGGATTTTTGCTTGAAATTTGTACGTAACATCGACTCAATATTTAATCGTGTGCTCACATTTCCTGCACTTCCGTAAATGATAATGAATGAACAGTAATTTTTACAATCTGACTTTATATGCATACATGATTTTATTCCGTTTAAGCATTTTTTTTCTTTCACTCTATTCAACTACAATTAAATAATTCTTAATCCTTACCAGTTTCAGAAAATTTTCTGATATTGATTATTTACTTTTTATTTATTAATAGGAACAACTATAGATCCATAGGAATATTCACGTGAAAGTATAAAGTCATTTTTCAACATTTTTATAGAAACATAAAGTAATAATTTTACTTTAATGTTACATTTAATTATTAAATTTCAATGTAAAACATTAATTTCAACGTGAAATAATGTCGAATAAAGCTCAACACAGGATTAAATAATAGAACTTCGAATTTAGAAAAAATATAAAATTAAAAATGCAGCAAGATATCGAAGTAAAACGAAAATCTTTGTGCACAACAATAAAATAGTCGATTAAAGCAGTGTGCAACATGCAACTGGTAGTGGAACGATGATATCGGCTTCTCTGAAAATCGACTCCTCCGTGTGGACTCTGTCTCAGTCTGGAGGCTAAAGAAATTGAGCATCATCACGGTCAGCTAAGTCCTTAAGATTAAGTGACATGTGCTTATTACGTTATAAAAAACGAGAGTCTTTAATTTAAATATCACATTTAATTTATCACGTCCGCGCCGCATTCTTCTTCATTTTCCACCAATTTATTATAACTACTTGTCGTTATTTACCTCACGATTTTTCACACTCTAAATAAAATCTGAGAAAACTCTTTCATCTTCCTTGCTAATTGTATCCCCCCGAATTTTTATCTCTCTTCTGTTTTGGAAAATTCATTAATTAATTCATTTTCGTCGTTATAACAAATAATAATATCGAATAACAGTTCGTATAGCTACATTGTACCTACGTATTATTCTGAGAACACGTTCAACGTTTTCTTCCTTTGTCATTAAAATTCTCCATTACCATAGACGCAACTTTATGCGTCAAAAAAACATTTGTATTTTTACGTCTCTTCGTGACGAAAATAGTCATAAAGAGCCAAGCTTGATATCAGTTTTCACTACCGGGAACAGTGAACTTGTAAATTGCATCACTGACGTTATAAAGTTGAAGACAGTGTCATCGTAGCATCTAATTAATTACGTGCATCTGGAGTCTTACGTGCATCAGACGGATATCCGTTGTCGCGTTTCTTTCGTTCCTCACAAATTACGTCAATTCCGTAAAACTTTTACAAATTTATTTGTCATGCTTTCCTTCGAAACCTAGCCTAGCATAATTTATAAGACTGGAAAGTTATGAAAGTTATGGAAAGTATTGAAAGATGCATTTTCTTACCGAAGAAAACAGAATTAGGGAATTAGAAATAAATTATTAAATTATATGATATTTAATATAAAAGAGTGAGATCTCTATATATTAGGAATAATATCTTCTATTCTTTTACCTTTGGCCAGAATAGTGCGGCGATCTTTAACGTTGGTTAATTAACATAATTAAGATTAGTGATACTACTCGCTAGATCTTTCTGGAGACGAAATTCTATCGTATTAAATTACCTAAAAACAGTCATTTTGACTGACTTGATAGTTCTAATGATAACCAAAACGTACGAATAGCTAAGATACTTCGAAAATACCAATGAATATCTTATCACAGATCCTAAAAGTGTAATAACTTTACCACCTTTCTTTTTATAAAAATTGTATGAAATTCTAAGCAACCTTACGATGTCAGAAGTTAAATTAAAACCTTAAAAGTCACCTCAACGAACAAAGGTTTAATCAAACACGATATTCTATAAGAGGACGAAGAATCGAAGTTGGAAAAGTTAGCTCCTGTGCATCCCTTTCGGTAGATACGTTGCACAAAGTGCACGTCATGTTGGAATTGTTCGGAATTGTTTCGTAAAACCAGGTCAGGACGAACCTGTTAGGAAGCTAGGAACAAAGTCTTATCTCCCATGGGAACTGGCCTGATTGTTACGTTACCTATTAATAAAATGGCATTCTCCGTTACAGAAAGGAGCTTTGATTTTGATCTCCTTGTAGGATGGAATCGATGATTATTTGATCCTTTTGCGAAGCATTAAGCTGTTTCGCTTTTTTTAATCTCTATTTACCGAACATTCGTTTCCTGTTGTTGGTCATCAATTCCATTTAATAGCAGAGATAACTGTAGATACTGAATAATATTTCACTTAAATATATCAAATTCGTATCGAAATTTGACGTAAGATTAATCTTTCAACGTTAAAATTTACTTTGACAATATGAAAATTAACTGTGGAAAAATTAAAAGTATTATATAAACTACGTAATTAATTCTTAGCAAATTTTAACGTAGAATTAATTTTTAATAAAAGTTAACCCTTAGCGATTCGAATTATTTCTTCAATTTTTTGTAAGCCGGGAGAAATTAATTTCCTGAAATTTTCTACCTTTGGTTAGTAATATTCGTTCCATTAAAAATGTAAATTCAGTCGAGAGATAATTAGCTACTATAAAAAACCGTACCGGTTGTAACTCGTCATAGATTTCCGTAGGGTTAACTATGATAGGGTAAAAATTAATGATACTAGAATTAAAAGACAATTAACAGAAACTTATATTTTCAAATACGATACATTTATCATAATCCCAATCGATTAAATACTTTTTCTAATACCTATTAATCATCTCGTCCTCCTTCAATCTGTTCATCAGTTATGGCAATGACAGAAATGCATTAAAGCCTTGCGGGATTTCGTGCGAAAACTTGTGTATACCATGAAGAAGATTCGTGTAGGTTGTGACAGACGAGTCAACCTAGATCTGAAGTAGAAGATTACAGGAATTGCAGAAATTTTCGTTTGGGGGTGTGCCTGCGTCAGCCTTAAAACTAATTAACTGGTCGGACGTCGTGAGCGTCGTAAGAATGACCTAAAGTAAACGCTTCTGGAATTCTGTATAATATTCTGTTTCTCGAGGCTTTTCAAGAATCTGTAACCACTCGAATTTCATTGTTACTTAATTATTTACATTGTTAATCTCCGTTTTTTTCATATCAGTAGGTAATTAATTGTATTATTCTGTTACGATGTATCTTTGACCGAAAACATTTAATAATTGGAAGATTTCTTTGTTTTTTTTGTTGTTGTTTTGTATTTTCAATTTAACGACAAAAATAGCTGCATTTTAAATTTTGCTTTCTCGTCGTCACAATAATGTACAATCTATAATTATGTATGGATATAATAATTTATTATTAATATGCAAATATATTGAATTTGCATTTAGATTTGTAGTGGAAATTTAAGATTATAGATTCAAATAATTGCTTCGCAATTTATCACACTACTTTCTTCAGTATTATAGTTGATTGATGAAAACTACAAATAATTATCATTGATTATTTATTATTTTTAAAACTAAATTGATCGACGCATCGCTTGGAATGAAGTTTTTATTTTTATATTTTTTAGCTTTAAGTACAGCACGTTTGTCACAGAATTGATAGTCTTTGGTAATTATAAATTAATTGTGTATATTAAGTGATAATTTGGGAGAAATTTCCCATAGTAGACGGAACTTTGAACGCTGTTCGACTAATTGAAATACCAAGCCTCAAACGATATTAAAGCGGCCCCGTTTTCTCTGTTATTTTGTAAATAATTGTTATACCGATGTTAACCTGATTAATGTTTTAGCTTCTTAGCGTTTCTGCCCACACTTTGCCGCCTATGAAGATGTTGTGCGCGTCCTTCATTACATCTCTGTTACTCTCGTCGCCAAAGAACCAATTTACGGAGAAGCACGATAGGTAATGTTTAAACATTCATCGTTTTTCAAACTATATTTTTAAAATTTTATTATATATTCGTAATAATTGCGAAGTAATCGTGAGATTTATTCGCCTCGATAAGTCACAACAGTTCTCAGGATTTCACTATCATCAGGACAAAACAATCGAAGGGTAAATTCAAAGTCAAGAGTAGAAAGAATTAAAATGATTAGTATAAAGTGCGATGAAGTCAGTAATTAATAAAATTGATTTATTTATAATTAGTACTTTACCACATGTTTTATTTAATATGTAGCAAAAAATTTCTTACTGATAGGTAGATTCAGCGATAAGATTGCTGATCCACAATATATTGAGTAACATTTTCATATTTTTTTCTTTCTCTTATGTTAAACAATGGCACATATTTAAAAAAAAATCTGATCGACACATCGAATGCTGCAATAATTACCGATGACAAATCCACCAATTTCTGTGAAATTTTTCGTAAACTTTAAAAAATAACATCAACTTTTGATATATGTGATATTGATATGACAGCGTAAAATAAATATATTATTATCGAATACATTTGAAATTTTTCTCTTGATATTGCTACTTTTTAACGATATAATTTTGATAGAAATAGATCTCACTTTAATATGCGCTACGATATTAAAAATTCTTTTTAACGAAGAAAGAAGAGCGCAAGATACAGTTGACATTCAGTGTGTCACAGAAACTTTAATAATTACGCGGTATTAATTATTCCAGAAGCGATAACGTAAAGAACGAAGAAGAATCCTCGGACGAAAGCGATGGCGAATTGTCGCGAACACAAAAGCAAGATTCTACGATGATCATCGAGAATGATGTTGCAGACGAAATGAAAGTACAACTGAAGGAACTAGATTGGCGTTTCTTGTCGACTATTCTTCCCGATCAAGAAAATATGGAGCAGTGATTCATTAAACTAAACATCCATGAAAAATGTGTTTTTTTTTTAATTCCGATATTTTTATTTTACAGAAATAAATAATGAAAATTTCCAACAGAGTTATATAAATGTTGCTGTTCAGTTATATGCAATTTATTACAATAAGTGTATAAAATTATACTAAAATTCTTAATATAAACTTTTAAAGTGTTCATATAAATGTAGCGTTCTGCGGGAATAATTCGAAATATTTTTCTACTTTGTGCTCTGTGTAATTGGATTTCGATTTTTCATTTATTTGTTTCCTCACCCTTCGTCTTACTGTAACGAGTCACACTTGTGTTACAAATTGCGAATTATACTTGCGACTTATTATAACGTATTCTATTGCAAACATAATACAATAAAAATATCGTTGGCTTAATCGGAAATTGTCAGAAACAATCAAATTTTCCAGGAAACAGTGTAAATTTAATTATGACGCTCATAGTTATTTAAGGTCGCTCATGACTTTCTGAATAAAATCTTTTATGGAAAAATGGACATACACTTTCCGATTAAGTCAACGACAATCAGTTTGTACAGACCTACAATGCCTGAGTTTATTAACACTAGAACTACCGACGTTAAATCTATCATATTTCAATATATTAAATAAGTACTTTAGAGAAGAAAAAATCAAGCGGCAGAAAACTTGACTGATTGGGTGATTTATATTTATTGATATAGACGTTGAATATTTACTCTATGACTCTTATATAAACTTGGACATTTTTCTGAAAAAATTCTATACCAGTCAATTTGACTGGTTTGGTAGTTCTAGTGTTAAACGCAAAGAAATTCGATTATTCTTTTTCAATCATATAAAATTATCTTTGTTCTTCAACCATGTTATATACGCAGCAATTAAAAATATCACAGAAAACACAATCTTCCATCAACACGTAACATTAATTAAGACAGAAGAATTTTGATCAACCAACAAGCCGAGAACCGACCTCAATTAATTCCGTAATAGCCTCCACCATTCTCCTCCTATAACTCGGATCTTTTTCCATAATAGAAATAACAATATCCCCCCTATCCTCAAACGTATACGCCTTATAACTATCAGGATCAGTTAAAATCTGCTGAGCGATATTTTCATTCATTAAAATCGTCGGAAAATACACAATTGCCGTGACAAGAGCTCCCAAACGCTGTTCCTCCACTCCTTCAGCGATCTCGGACCATGGTGGGATTTCTACCGAAGGATTACTAGAACTTATGGTTTCCGACAGTACAGAATAATAATGTCGCACCATACTTTCCTCCCACAAATTCCGAAAATCACGATCCGTGCAAAGATACAGAAAGAATATTACATCATGGGCAAGAGGACAGTATCTGTATAACTGAAAGTCCACTAACAGACACTTTGGAGGAGTATCATTATTAAACAGAAGATTATTGCCCCATATATCTCCATGGCTAACAACATTTCTCTTCGAAGCTGACATTCTATACGCATTATCCGCCATTTTGCATATATCCATTAATAAACTCGAATCAAGACCATGATGATCGGCAATGGTTATCGCTGCTCTTATACCAGCATAGAACCATTTGCGTGTCTCTTCAGGCTCTGAAAGATTGTTTCCTTTAAGAAGCTTAGGATATACTTCCACCAGAGGTTTTCCCAAGCGTTCTTCAGCTAAAATCGACGAAGCGTGTAATCTGGCGATAGCTGACAAACCGGAAGTCATTTGATCCTTGTCGAAGAAACTCTTACTCTTCATGGAGTAACCTTTGATAGTTAGATCGTCGAATACTAAAACATCTCTTTTCGACAAGTGACAAGAAGCTGCCCATGGTTCTCCGTTGTACTCTTTGAGTAACTGTGGTATCATCTCCCCATAGAATCCTGCTTCAAGTTCAAAGAAACCCTTGGAGAACACGTATTCCGCTTGAATCGGTACATCGTACGGTACAGACTTAACGAAGAAATATAATAATCTTTTTTCATTGCCAATTCGTACTTCAACGTGGAGACGTTGATGAGTTCCTAGAAATCCAAGTTTCCCATCGGCGTATGGACGTAGAAAAAAAGTGCACACCTCTGCATCACGACCCAATGAACGTTTAACTAAAACTTGCACATCACTTGGAGTTAGGAGACTTCGAAGGAAATTCGTTGGAATGGAATTCGCACAACCCCGGTTCTCCGGTGGATTTTGAGGTACTTGAAGCTCCGTTTTGGACATGTTCGAAAAAGCAAACCGCGAATTCGAATCGTTCTCTTTATAGAACCAGACGACGTTCGATTTTTCCGGGGTGTACGATTTGCACGATACATTTATGATATTTATCTTTGTAATGCAACGTCACTCATGATAGACGACAAGGTGAGACTTTAATGCCGTGAAAAATATCGAGAGCGTAGCTGGATTTATATCGAGAACGAGAAAATTTTCGGTAGATTTATACGTCAAATGGCATGCAAATATTTAATGGCCTCTCTCGTTAGATCTACAGGTTGCAAACTGGTACAGTGCATGGAAAACGTTCTTCGTTAATTCGTATGATAAGCATACATTGTAAATCAATCCTTCTAGATATTTTGTATCGTAAAAATTTATGAAATTTCGCTTTATGGAATTCTATCGCGACGTATAAACAACCAGTATGGGATCTCGAAGATGCTGAGGATCGAGGCACCCATAAAGAGACCGAGCGCACTTCCAACTGAAACTGATGAAGTATTACAATTACATCTTCATATTTACCCTTCGTTCTTACTCGGTTAAAGATAAAATTCGCGCGTGGATAATAAATCAAGGGAATACCCGGAAACGAGCGGCATATTTGGCAAGCAAATCTACTGGCACTGTTTGCCTTGTAGGTTGTTATATTTTTAGACTTCAGAAGAAAGCTTTGACGATGAACAATTGTAATTATAGTTAAGAATTAATTAATTAATTCACCTATAACGTCAAGGATATCATTGACGACGTATCGACGGTATCTTACGACCGGGTGACTTAGCAATGTGTAATGCAATCTCGCGTAATTAGGGCCAGGAGATCCTTGCTCCATTGGTTCAAAGTGATTCCTAGGAGTAATTTGCATAATTTAATAACTACTATATATTTTATGATATATAAATGGAATGATCGTACAGTCGTTTTAGCTTTGATAAGATTTTTATAGGACGTACGTGGAAATTTCAGCCCCCTCGCAGCTTGGCAGGCATAGGTCGGTTCTATTTATGTGTGGCAAGATTTTTGATTTTTTTTCGAATATGCATTTTATTTCAGTTGCGTTGCAAATATGTGCACCGTGTGGTAAACCATATAAAAAATGCACGCAGCCACAGAATTCTATCATTCTTTGAACGGCGACCTGAAAGAAATTTTAGCCTCGTGTTCGTTAAATATAATTCAATCGGAGTATGGATATCGTATGATATTTCGAATATTTCAATAATTTCAATAATTGTTATCAATACAATCAATATTTTTAATTTCTTTACGTCAACATAGCATGAGGTAGCGCTATACACGGTGAAGATACTTCCTTCCAGAAGTTCGTCTCGAAAGCGGCACTTTCTGCGTTCTATGGAGATCTTTCTCACCCCTTCTTCGTTATATATTGTTTGCAATGTAAATTCTATGCGTGTTAATTGGCCGTCTTTAAGACTTCCGACGTTGGTGCCGACTACTAATATTGGTACTTGCTGATTGTTCATAATATATTTCTAAAAAGAATGTGTCGGTACTATTGCAAAGAATATTTTAAAGTCGAAGCTGTAATGAATAGTATTACAGAAGAAGTACATTTATATAAAAAACGGGATTAAAACTGACTAAATTATCGTTATAGTTAATATCCATTTCGAGTGGAAGATGCAAAGCACTTGTAATCCTCTTACATTGCAAAAATTTCTACCAGTAGGTACTTTATACCCTGCTAAGTATAAAAAAAATCTTCATTTTTATTTTTATTTTTTACATCATTGAAAGGTAGATAATAAAAAAATATATAGTAACAAGAATAAAACAACATCTCAGACATCCGTAAAGTTAGAATAACGAAAAGCACAATAAAAGTGTCAGTCGTGAAGTAAATACAAATATTTTCTTGCTAAAATAAAACGAATTGTTATCATAATTACACTGCTTTCGCTGATATGGTTAATTGTTCTTCTACATTATAAATTCGTATAAATTTCTCTGAAATCGTATTAAAACATAATACAAACGTTGAAGCCGCTAGGAGTTAACAGTTTTTGCGTCTGCTTCCTGTCAACATCAATGATAAGGTCTCCATATTGTACGGTGCGATTTAGAAAGAATTTTATTCCCGATTCGCTATTCTTTCCAGTTACAGCTGAATTTAACGCGATACAATGACCCATGCCACTTTTTTCCAATTCTTTGAATCCATCGCAACAATTGAACTTAACGTTGTTCCACATACAGGAATGCAGAAATTCTGTGCAGGGTACCTTCAACTAGAAAAAGCCATAAAATTGAATTTACATAAATTAGAAATAATTGTAAATTAAATTGAAAGAAATTGAAAATAATTATAATTCATGAACCTTCTTTGCAAAGTTTAAAATAACTAAATCATCCTGAAAGAAATTACAGATAACTATAATTTATAAAATATATTTGCAAAGAATCACCAAAGGTCTCAAGAAGTATCGATTTTTACTTTCGCAAAATAAAAGATATTGTTTATGTCTGACCTCGCTGTACATTTCCAAAAAATCTTCTCCGGTTGCATTTACAGGAAATGGAGAAGGCAACAACATTTTCGGATCCCTTAAATATAAATTTATATTTTAATAATGGAATAGTAGCAATAGAAGCAGTGAAAAAACTTTGATAATTTTTAAAAATTTTAATTTTTCAAAGACGTGGAATACGTACGATTTTATATATTTCTTTTTCATTGTTTTAGTGTGCGATATGCAAAATATAATACTAGGAAAAGGCGTTTGCCAGTCCAAGTACGTCGTTTCAGCTGTTACAGCAACGGGATTTATAATAAAATTATTAATTACACTATAAATCGTGTAACCACATGCCACCCAGCTCAGTGTACACGAAATTAGCCAAAAAAATCTGCAAAATTGCAAACAAATTATTTCTCTGCTATTTCATTAAGATTGTTATAACGAAATATAAAGTGCAGTAATTATATTTTTTTCAAATTCTTATAATATACGAAATAGGAGATAATATTCAGTACATTATTAATAATATAATAGCCATTGCATTTCTTAAATATTACAAAAGAAGAAAAGTAAGATATGTAGCGCTTTAATCCTTTCAATTTTTTGAATTTTGTATCTTTCATATTCTATTACACGTAAATAAATTTCACCTTTCGACATAAGAAAATTGATTCTCCACGAGATAACGAACACCATGAATACTAGTATTGCATAGATATTGCTTGATTATTTTCCACCACCATATCAATCGCTTTCGCATTTTCGCGCAAGTATCGCGTTCGTTCGGAGTACAAGAAATCGCGAATCGACTGGAATAAGTTTATAAATTACATTTGCAAGGCTACGGGAATCGATCTGTTGAAGCACGACTCAGTTACTGAATTATGAAAGAACACGATTTAATCATCGTTCTCGTGCAGATTTGTTTGCATAACTATATTTTATTAATTATTAACGATTACATTTCATCATTACTGCTTTATACAGTTTACGTACTATAACGCGCGATAAGGATTCAAGCTTGCGGGAATTATTGGAGAACATCCTATTTTAGGTATTATTATTTAATTATTCACTTATATTAATTATTATTTTTACTTTCAGGAAGATTGGATATTAAAACGCTATTTCGCTTTCTGTCTATATATATTAATAATTGAGGAATTGAGATACCTCTTTACAATTTAATATGAATTAAGTTAATAGTCTAAAATCATATCTATGATAATTTATTTAACATTTAGTAATTTACTTATAAAGTAAGCATTTAAAATTTTAATTGTATAAACTGGATTTGACAAAGTTTTCTGAAACTTTTGGAAAATGCTGTAGCATTGTTCTCCGTTTTTTAAGTTTTTCTATTGGAATTAACATAATTAAAGATTTTCCAGCGATAGTACAGCTTTTGTAAATTTATCGAAGTTTCGTAACATAATTAATTTATTTTCCAAATGTTGGCTTTTCCTAAATCACTTTAAAAATTGTTCGTTGCTCCAAATCGGAATGGTTCGAATTGTAAGTACTCTATACTCTGAAGAGGTTACTGTACTATACATATGCACATGTACGTATCATGTTTGAACGTGTATAAGAATACCACGTGGGAATAACTTGTGCGGTGTTTATCAAATTTCTGTGTCTCTTGAAATATTAATTAAGAAATTTACGATACATGTAACCTAGCGAAATATGGGGAGATACTTTATTAAATTTTCATATATCGGTACGCAATACAGGTATAACAAAATAAATATATGCCAAGAACAGAAATACACATGTAACATTATACAAAATCTGTGTTTCATTACTGTGAAACAAAACTAAAAGTGGTACTTGAATAGTACACTGAAAGTTTAAGGGTTTATTTACTAACATAAAGTATTATTTTAGGGGTGCACAAAAAAATGCAACCTCAGTAGTACAGGACATTGATAGCATTCAAGGAGCCTTGGAATCGGCATTCAATTCACTATTACCAAAATGTACAAATATAATAAATGTTGTTACATCCAGCAGGTAAGTTATCTTACATAAGTACATGCAGTACATATTAATTCTTATACTTAATACTTGATCATTGCTTATAGAACGGATGTTGGTGTTCACGCGTTATTTGCCACAGGACATGTTGATTTGGAAAATAAGTATAATTCAACCTACAGTTGTGATAGTGCGATTCGCTTTGTCAATCGTTACTTCATTAAATGCAATCATGATATCAGGTATTCAATGAACTAATATTCATTCTACATTTTACACTTGATTTGCTAATTCATTTTTTCATTTAAGACTTCTAGACATTGTTCCAGTAGCAAAAAACTTTCATGTTAACCATATTATAAAGTCTAGGACTTATCTGTACAGATTTATGATACCTAAAAATGGAAACCAATATGGCATACCTATAGTAGAAATAGATAAGTGTTTTCACGTTAGGTATTACAAAAATGTTTTTGTGCATTAATATCTTTACTCACTGTGTTTAGAAATATACATAAGTATATAATTTTTTTTAGGCCTACAACTTTTGATATCGAAAGATTAAAAAATGGAACAAGGCTTTTTATGGGAAAAAAAAATTTTACAACATTTGCTGCAAAGTCCAGACCACCTGTTCATCCATCTAAATTTGTAAAAGAATTATCCGTTTTAACTGTTGAAGAAGGTCAACCGCTCATGCCATATGATCCACTTTCTCAAAATTATCAATTTTGGCATGTTACATGCATTGGAAAATCTTTCTTATATAATCAGGTAGATTAATTCCAGTATTCCTCGTAAGAAAAAACATCCAAAAATTAAGGAAATTATTATAATTACTTTATTTCTACACAGGTCAGACGAATTGTGTCTGCATTGCTTGGCTTGGGTACAGGTGTAATAACAGAAAAAGATATAGAATTAATGTTACAAGTTCCTGGACATCACAATTGGATAAGCCGTTTGCAGCCAGCACCGCCGCATGGATTATACCTTGCGAGCCAGGAGATTGATGAAGAGAAATTAAATAACTATATTATACATCCCGAAAAAGTTGAAGATGTAACGAACTTAAATATAGATTGAGTTCTAAGATTTAGTTATCTCATTAATTGTTAAAAAAAGGATGACGTTTGATAGTAGTCTCCGATGCCTTTGATGTTTTTACGGAGCTCTTTTATATTTTGCACCTAAATTACAAAAGCCATCTGTAAATAAGTACGGCATTCATATTAACAAGTTTATCATGGATTTCAATAGTTTAATTAGAAATAAAAAATCAACATTAAAACCGTGTAAAACGGTAATAACAGATGCATCTGGTCAGAGACACGAAATAATTAATGGCGAAAAACACGAATTGACACGTGGAATTCCATTTGTCGTAGACGAGAAGCCTGATTTGCAAATTGCATATATTATTCCAGGACTGTTTCTCAGTTCACAAGATCCTGCTGTAAATATAGAAATTTTACGAGAACATAAGATACACCACATTCTAAGTGTCGGTATTGATCTTCCTCTGAAATTAGACGGCATTAAATATTATTATTGTAATTTGTTAGATTTGCCAGAATCCGATATATCCTCAGTAATAGAAAGATGCATTTTGATTATACATGAAAATCGCCGCGAAAATATTCTTGTACATTGTAACGCTGGAGTATCTCGTTCACCAGCAATCATTATCGGATACTTAATGGGCTTTAAAAGAATGCCATACAATGACGCTTTTAATGAGGTGAAAAAAGCGAGAAATTGCATTAAACCTAATGAAGGATTTGTAAAGCAACTGCAAACATTACAATTGTCTCAGAGGCTCACGAAGTATTTTGATGAAAATGGTAGAAAGGAAGAATGGTAAGAGATAACACTTTGTTAACAATAGATCAATTATGTATATATTGTTACAATAGAATCCATGTGTTATGATATTTATGTATACAGAGAATATTACTTCATAATTACAATATTTTGTATTTATAACTCATTAGAAAAGGTACATTCATGCACAGCATCTATCAAATTCTTAGCCAAACTTAAGCATATTAAGATTTGCTAACTCTGGCTTACTCTTTTTTTATGTATATATATATAAATATTTATATATATATACTATGCATTGAAAGTGACATGTAGGTCGTCATACCAAGTAAGTTTATAAAAATTACTGTCAATCTAAAAAATATAAGTGAATTTGTGTATACATGATAATCCTATTACTTTATTCGTAATAGTAGTATGTTATTGTACCTGTAGTATGATACCTATTATATTGTTGTTGATTATATATATATATATAGTAATATAGTATTATTATCAGCATTTATGTGTATACATACATATATATTTTTATTTATATATAATCTAATATTCACATTCCTCCAACAATTGAAATGAGCTGTCTTGAAGAAAATAGACAAGGCACTTGAACCGAATATCTTTTTCTTAGCTAGTTGGCCTCATAAATAGTAGAATGCAAAGATTTGCACGTCATAAAGAAAATATTAAAGTAGAAAGGGAAAGAAATGAAACCGGCTGTCCAAAAGATTTATATTGTTTTCGCGCTACGAATATTGATGATTCTTTTTTTTTCATTTTCTCTTTTTTAATTCTTTTAATAATCGCCAGTTCTGTGTCTCGTCTTTAACGGCTGTTTACACAGCACACATATATCAAGGCCTTCTAAAGATTATGTTCCTCCAACGCATTTTGTATTCAATGATTCATTTCCTTTAAGAATGGTATTCAATAATATATTTATATTTATCTATATATAAATCCGCTTAAGTTTGCTGGCAGATTTGTTTCAGGGACGATGACTGACCCATCGTACTAACTATTTAAAAAAGCAGGAAATTATACCTAGGAACGTTTTCCTTAGAAAGACCTTAAAACTTCATGATTCGCGAACATTTTGTATAGACTCTAATATCTTGACATGATTCAAAATCGATTTCACTTAAGTTCATCGTAACAAAAAATGCAATTTATGTACAAAAAAATATAAATAAATTAACAAAAACATTATGCTCGGTTAAACGTAGAACGTTCAACCGTTCAATCTATACGGATAGAGACAATCTGAGAAATATATAATACACGAAAAATTAGTTCCTACGAAGCCGCAGTCTTAAGTACAACATATCTGTACCTGAAAGGCATATCAACAGAAATCATGAAATCAGATGTTAACGTTACGTATGATAATTATTCGCGCTTTTTGCGTCTGACTGTATGTTATCTCCTAATATGATAATAAACAGAAATATCATGCGTTACAGTTACAGATACATAGGACATTGGTATACGAACTGTAAATATAAACATCGTCGAACGTTATATAGTAAATCAGAAGCAGAGTCCAATAGAGTGGCCAAGTCGTATGCAGCAACATCAGTAATGGAACAGGGAACCACCTAACACTAACGTGAGTACCCTTGTATTGTTTGTCAGAGGAAAGTTACCATATACGTTGTTACCTTACACGTTTCATCATTATTATTACATTTTAATATTAACGTTTCACGCCCCATGCACCATCGGGATTGGTAACAGGTACATGAGAATACCCTGCAAACTGCGGAAATTCTTCGACACTTGCTGTATTCGGGGCACTTTGCTGTTGTTGCTCCCATGGGCCACCTTTCACAACGAATCCCGAATCATTTTGATTTTCACATGTGTTAAAGTATTTTACAGCTTTTTCAAAACTTGTAAGCGCATCACTTATATTATCAAGAGAAACCCTCTCGCTTTGCATCTGTAACAAAGGTATATTACTTAGAATTTTTATCATAGAATATAAGCATGTTCATAACTGTTTGTGATAATCCAAATGTGTAAGTCAAATAGAAAAAAAGAGCAAAAATATTAGTTTCATTATAACACTCACATATTCTTCCTCCAAACTGAGTAAATAGTCTTTCGCTTCAGCCACATTTTCTTCCGGGCCCGTGATTACTATAGTATGAGGTCGAATACTAGGCCTTTTTGGGAATTTAATATCAACTTTATATTCGTCCATTATTTTACGAATATTTCTACCCTTTGTGCCAATCAAACGTGGATGTATGAGAAAGTTTATATTCACTTCTTCTTTTATTAAACCATTCTAATTAAGATCATTCCATTAAAGATATATGTTAGTGATATTAAATAGTATATTAAATAATAAGTAATGTCATTATATTTACCAATTCATTAACAATCTTCATAATATCATCCCTTGCACTGTAAGCATTTTTCTCGTAACCAGTGATTGTAATGATATGTTCATCAGGATCGCCCTTAGATGGAAACTTTATTTGAACGTCATGATCGCTACGTATCTTACTTATCACAGCTCCTTTACGTCCAATTATTTTCGGATGATATTCTGGATTAACTTCGATCTAAATTATACAAAAGATAATAGTCGTATGTTCATATGTATTAATATAATTCAGGGGAAAAAATGTAAAAAACTTCACCTTCAATTCGAAGGATTTTAGAGCTCTATTCACGCGTTCAGCTTCCAACACTTTACATTTGTCGAGAATAGCTTGCTTAGCATTCTCAACGCAAGAAGGAGTCCCAGAAATCTAATAAATCACGGAAATATTGTTATTATTTTAATTCTGCCCTGTGTCAACTACGAACACACATTCTTAACAAACCTTAATGTAATCGAGTTTTTCTTTCGCTGGTGACAACATAATATGCACGTCGTATGTGTTCATTAATTCTCTTACATCACGTCCCTTCTGTCCTATTATTGAGCGATGAAGATCAAACGGTACCTCTACCTAAAATTTAAAGCATATTAAAATCAAGTTTCAACGGTCACTTCGATACAATAGAAATAAAACAACTGACCTCAATTGTAATTGGTACAAGATCAAGCAATGCTTGTTTAGCAGCAGCAACATTTTCTGGTTGGCCAGTAATACGAATAATATCACATACTGGAGGAGTATCAGAGGTTTCCCCATTCTCACCATTAACTTCCTCTCCTTCACGCTGTTCATCTGACACAAACAAGTAAATACTATTAGCTAAATCCTTTAATAATACTTAACATACACATACACATTTACTAACCGAATGAAATATCACGATCAGGGAATTTAATTTGTACGTCATACTCTGACGTGATTGTCTGCACCTTCCGGCCTCGTGCTCCCATTACAGTGCGGTGATGTTTCTGGGGTATTATACATTCCTCGGTTACCATGGATTCCTATGGAAAAATGTACAGTTTATATTATTCAATATTCTTCAATTCTTGATATTCGAGTATAGTTAACCGTTTTAGTGCAAGGGATTTTTAAAAATCCGTGTCGGATTGTGCCATGCAGCGTGAAAGCGCTTCGTCTATTTACTGCGAGAAATACCGATCGACGCGATCACGATGCTCTTATTTTCATCGAAAAAAGCGATTGCATTGCGTGGCGCTAAAATGGATAAGATTTTCGTTTTATACGTACCAATTCTTGTAATTTTTCTCGCATTCTTTGTTTTGCTGCTTCTATACATTCATGCGATCCTTTTAGAATTACACGGTCGCTATCAACACCGGCTCTTGGGAAAGAAATCTGTACTCCACCGCATTCATCCGCAATGCGATGTAATACACCACCCTTACGAGCTACGAAGTACCTGTGATGTTTTGGATCAATACGAATTTCACCTTCTGTGATGTTATCCTATGAAAAAAAAATTTATCAATTCTTTCGAGCACAGGGGTACACAAAAATAAGAAACGGGTTCAAATTGCGTGGCATAAAATAATTAGTGAAGGTAATATAAAATACAAATGTATAAAGTGTCTTACAATTTCACTAATTGTAGCTTCTAATTCGGCTTTAGCTTTTTCAACGGCTTCTTTCTTTCCCATAATAGTAATAACTTCTTTATCGTTATCGTCGTCTGTTGGGAATATAATACGTGCTCCCGTGGATTCCCTTATCTGAGAAAGAAATAATTTAACGTTGATAATATGAAATAGAATTCTGGTCAAAATTCAATGAATCCAGTAAACAAAATACCTTTCTAATATTGGCACCATTTTTTCCAATAAGGAATTTATGATGTTGTACTTTGGCACGTACTTCAGCCGAAAAGCTCGACAGCTGCTTTTCATTTGTAAGCTCTAGTAATTGCTGTTTTGCTTTTTCAACATCTTCTTTGGGTCCTCTAATTGTCACCTAAACAGAAATATGGTCATTTATAATATGCATATTAATTGTAGTAAGATATTTATTTTTTATTGTCCCAAACGTATCCGTACCTTGTCGCTTCGACTTTCTGCGGTTGGAAATTTAATTGCAACACCTCCACAATCTTCCATGATAGAGTGTATCAGTTTTCCTCCGGTACCAATGAGAGAATTGTAAAACTTTGGCGGTATTACAATTTCATCAGTAACAATGTTAGCCTATTGAAGAAAAATAGTCGTGTTTAGAAAGAGATTATAACAAAGTGTTACATTAACCTGACTCTTTGTAATATAGCAGATCGAAAAACTAATAAAACATAAAATTATCGAGTCGATGTTTGTCGCGCCAACGCGTAAATCGGACAGTTTGGCCGGCACACGGACCATTGCCATGCAGTCATATGGCTGTAAAACAAAAGAGCGTTAATACCGAGAAGAATCTCGATACCGTTAATACAGAAAATTTCTCGATCTACTACAGTTATATTAACAAAAATAAGTTAAATTACCAATTCATTCTGTATTTTTTGTATCATCTCTTTAGCTTTTTCTACATTTTCTTTCTTTCCAGTTATAGTGATAACATCGCTTTTTTCTCCTTCCGCAGGTAAATCTATCTTTGTTTGCGTTTCTTCCCTGATCTGAATAACGGTGTAAAATAATTAATTTCACAGATAATTTCTTGTATTTTTTATCACATTGATCTACAAACCTTACGAATATTCACTCCGCCCTTTCCAATTACAAACTTATGAAATTGCTTAAAAATGGGCACATCTAATACGTAGTTACTTTCATTTAATTCTTTCACCAGTTTCATTAAATATTTATGGCACTTATCTACGTCTTCTTTAGGCCCTCTAATTTTAACGATATCTCCCTTATCGCCTGTAAACAATCCATTTATTTAAAGACTTCAAATAAACTCAGTACAAACGTGTCCTATTATTTCAACAAAAAAAAAAACCTCGACATTTTAAATCTCATCAATTATTATCTAATCTGAGAAATCGTTAGTACACAATGAGTACAAAATAGAAGACGCGTATATAACATAATACATGAAATAAGGACTTGATATCTAAAAATGCACACGAGTGTTCCCTTGGCTAATCGCCATTAAGTGTGCGAGGTCTTTCAAAAGTTCGTACCTGGCAGAATTCCGAGTTCTAGTTATTGCATATGCTACATACCTGGACCAGGAATAGTAATCTGTACTTGATTAAACTTGTCTCTGATTTCTTTAATATTGTCTCCTTTGTTTCCAATAATACTAGGATAGTAACGATGATCTATTATTACATCTTTCTCCTTTTCATTTTCTAGTTTCCTAACCATCTCCAGTAATTCCTAATCGATCATTAAATAACATCTATCAAATTTTTCTTTGTAAATTATATCGATTACAACGTATAATATAAATCGATATATTACAAACCATCTCAGCTTTTGTGACACCATCGAAGTTTCCTTCGATGCGAATAATATTACTGCCATCGTTTTCGGAGATATTGATAATAACACCTGTTCCTTCCTTCACGCGATTGACTGAAGAAGAAAAAATTCGTCACGTTTTTATTAATTTAGGAAGCAAATAATAGAAAGCAAATGTTCATCATGATTGTGTCGAGATACTCGCCATTGCACCCATTTTTTCCTATTATATGCTTATAAAATCTGGGATCAACTTTTAACTCTGTAAAAGTGAGCTTAGATATAAGGTCACTGGCCATGAGTTGAAGCTCATTTTGAGCTTTTTCCACTTCCTCGGGTGGGCCCTCAATTTTGATTTTGTCCTCTTTACCAGTAAATTCCACATTTACTTTTGGCATTTCTTGTGTGATACGCTTAATGTTAACACCCTTCCTTCCTATTATATATTTATGAAGCCAAACTGGTGCTATTACTACAGCCGTACGAACGCTGTTCGCTTTCTCGTATACTTTATTTAATGCTGGAACGGTACAAAGTATTGTTTATATATGCGTCATAAAAATTAGTGCTTTAATTGCTTGCTTACCTTGACCAAGCTTTTCTTGAGGTCCACGAAGAGTTATAGTTCCAGTAAGAGAATCCGGTGCGGGCATTTCTACACTTACACCAGTTACTTGCAATATCTCAGCTATTGTACTGCCACGGGGTCCAATAACATATTTGTGTTGCGATTTTGGAACTTCAACCGATACTGTAGTACATCTTTTTTCCTAAATCAAAAATCGTATAAATGTAACTTTCCATTATAGATATTAATGAATTAATATAATATATTTATTGGGTCTTCATAATATCATACCATATCTCTGTAGATATCTTCAATTTTTTGTTTGGCTGCTAGAACACCTTCTTTCTCACCAGCAATAGTTATTTCATCTTCCTGTACAGAAGGTGGGGGGATGTTAATTCGAACTCCAGTTTCTAACATCATTGCATTGAGATTCTCATTATGTGCACCATATATGAATGGATGATATATTTTTGGCACAGATACTCGTTCAAATGCTTTCCTTGACTGTAAAATTAGTAAGAGTATGTATAATAAAAGTACTACTATTATAAATGATAATATTTCGAATTATCAAGGCATATTTACTTGCTCGTCCGAAATTACTCGAATTTCATGTTCAGCCTTTTCTATTCCTTCTTTTGTTCCAGTAATTGTTATAATATCAGACTGATCTTGCACTGGTGGTACGTTGATCTTTGTTGCAGTTGTCTTCTCCAGATCTTTCAATCTTTGACCCTGTTTTCCAAGAATCCAACGATGATGTTCTTTCGGAATACTGATTTGTTTAGTTGCCTGTCAAAACAGATTAATAGTTCGAAGTGTAAATATATTTATAAAATTCGGTAGAATAACTTTGTAGTCATTACAACTTGCATCTTCACACTAAGATAACATTCTACCTGTGTCTGAAATGTTGTTAAGATTCGACGTTTAGCTTCTAGAACCTGATTTTTTTTGCCAGTTATCAGAAACGTGAGAGATTGATCCTTTGATGATGCTATTTCGATAATAGTATTTGTTTCTTTCATAATTGTTTTGCAAGTGCGGATGGATTCACGTTCTCCAAATTTATCGCTGTGATCAAATTTACGCTCTTCTCCTGGTACTCTAAACATCTTCATATAGACGAAAATTTATAAAGTGATATTATAGCTTTGATACATACAACCACATTTAAAATATTAATACACAAATATAAATTATTCTATCTACCTGAGTAATAGTTATGCGTCCAAGTTGCAAGCTGTTATTTATAGAGAAAATATTAAATTTTCCTGAACTTGAACTTGCTGACTCAGGGAGAAGTGGGAATGTCTCATCATAAGTAGGTGGCTCATAGGCCGTTCCTTCTTCCATTACTGATTGCTGCTGCATGATGGGGTTGTCCTGTTTCGTGCCAAGTCCTTACAGTAGCACTAAAATGTATTTCAGTACATAATTTAGTTTAAAATCAGAAATATTTCCAATTGAACAAAGTATGTTATTAAATCCTACACATGTACTGCACAAAATTTTATTTATATAAAAACATCAGGTATAGCCACGATAATACAAGGTATCCCATAATTTTATTTCATTGTCTAACGTACCCTCAAAATATCAATATACCACGATACATTAAATTTACTCTAAAAAGCTAATTCGAGCCTGAAAATGAAGTTATCATAAAACTCTTTCATTCAGTTTAAATACTCCAAACTATACATCAATACTGGCATTAAGTTTATAAAGTAATACCTGAAAAACTAAATAATTCAAAAAGCCAGTAGCTATAGTGAAATGTTAATAGAAATTAATAGTACATTAATTGTATAAAAGGTCTTTCATTGTAATTTTTATTTCAATCCTTATACGCCTTGCAGTACAATGGACAGTAAGACACGAAATACAAGTAGATGCTGAAATTTTAAAAAATCGGCAAAAAGTCTCGCGCAATCTCATGCGTGAAGGAGTAAAACAGATTCAAGTTAAATGCCAGCATGTCAATGACCAGTGGTTGAGGCAGTGACCACCATATGGAATGAAGTATTCACTTGACACGTCACGACATCGCTAACCCCCTCCGAAAAGAATGTTTGCACGTTGTATTTAATTAAAATAATTCTTGGCAATTTTTACACTGAAATAATCGACTTGTAATTTGAGTCTGGTATCGTTATGACCAAGTAAAGAGAACGAGAAGAGAGGGAGAGAAGAAGAAGAAGAAAGAGACAGAGAGGGTAAAAGAACGAGTGAGAAAAGAGAAAGAAAGAGAGAGAGAGAGAGACAGAGTGATTTGTCGGGTAGTCACGATGGTAAGGCGAAAAGGAATACTTACTCTACCGTAATAAAGAAATCCGGCCAGGTAATAAACGTATATTACGAAGCCAGTTTAATGGTGGTTTGCCTGAAACATTACAAAATCCCTGGATATTAGACACTGACGAACACTTAATTTAATTCAATTATCATCGAGCAAATTATCGTTCGCTACCCTCACTAACGCACGTCTTTCCTTACCGGTAACGCAAAGTGAAATGAGATAAATACGGCTCAGTTGCAAAAACTTACTGCAACATGGGGATATCGAAATGCATTTACGTCATAAACTTTGTAATACAAAAAACACTAGGGTAGATGTCCCACGTTAATGGTTCTTGTTCGTTGAATCTTTCCCTTAAATCGAAAATTTAATGCATCCTAATCGAAATGATAAGCGTATATTTATAATTTCCATAGATCATAATGGCTACTTGAATTCCACAAAGTCCCCTTCGATTTTAATTCATACATATGTTATATATCGATGGATATTTAATATTTTTATAAATTAATGATGTAAAAAGGTGTAAATTATTTTTCTATTATTATATTTACTAATATTAATTAGTATCTTTGGAAATGTAGAGAGAAAATAGTATTTTATTGGTTGCATTCTCGTAGTGTGCAGCAGGGACGTATGTAAGACGAGACTAACCAGATCGGTGGAGAGATCTTGTTAAGAGATTCGCAGAATGCAAGTCTTATAGATACAGAAATAATTTCATATGACAATAAGATCATTTCAATGCCGTACAATTGTTTTCATGAGAGTTGATATACATATGTATATGCATCCGCTTATACTTTGTAACAGACTTTATCGACGCGGAAAAAAATATGCCACGTTTGACATACATATTTATATGGTACTTAATACCCACTTCCAAAAACGACTCGTACACGTTGTTCAGCTGATTAGGAGCAATCAAATACACCGTTATTTGTATAACATAGTTGATTATTTGAATTAGTCAAATTTAATAATATAATTGAAATACAGCATTAAAGAAAAAAATTGTAAGAAAATATCCGTCCAAATGTGCGTTTTAATTTCGTGTGCTATATGTGCTCTTATCACTGGTCAGATTTTGTTCTTGATGTGCATCATTACATAACGAAATAGTACAAAGGTTAAGAGTAGGTCATCCTTCAAATTTATATTCGTATTATTTTTCAAATATCGAAGTTCAAACAAAGGAAAACTATGTCGGAAAATGTTAACCGTTCGGGGCCGTTCATTGGAGCGATCGACGAAGGAACGAGTAGCGCCAGATTCTTAGTAAGTGAATGTATTCCTTTGCGTATCTCGTCTCGTTTAGACAAAAACAACGAGCAAATCAGCATGTTATGCAAATAAAAATTGAAATATCGACTTATGAATATATTATGATATATATAATTCGTGACACACCACTATTAAAGACGGAGAAGGCGGACTATCATTCAGATTTTAAACGAAAATATTTCCTTGGGCGTATTTCTTTATCGAATTCCTTTTTTGACGAATTGCGATTATGTAGTACTTAACTGACCTTCGATCTTTTGATTATCTTCTTTTCATAAATGTAGGCCATGTATAATTAAACGAATTTTAGCCAACTTCGTTTTATACCTTTTTATTTGCATTCTATATTACAATTTGAAAGTAGGAGTACACCTGCATTGATAACAATAGAAAAAATCAGAACTAGAAGATGAAAGATATTTATTTAATTTTACCGTCTTTATTTCAATATTTCATTTTAATGTGAGGAAAACTATAAGAAAATAATGTATTTCTTCAAATGATCCAGGTATTTGATGTATTACGTAGAAAAGTTGTAGCATCACATCAAATAGAAATCAAGCAGAAGTATCCACAAGAAGGATGGGTGGAACAAGATCCAAAGGAGATACTCCAAGCTGTAATAACATGCATAAAAATGACCATAGAAAAATTAAAAGATATTGGAATGAGTGCATCAGATATTAAAGCTATTGGGATTACTAATCAACGAGAAACTACTTTAGTTTGGGACAAGGATACAGGAGAACCTTTGCACAATGCAATTGGTACAATATGCTTATCTTATAACTTATGCTTTTTCTTCAACTAATACAAATTGTTCTCTGCAATTTTAACATTTGGAAGTGCTGTAACATTAGTTTATTTTAATTTTACAGTTTGGCTTGATATGCGCACTACAACAACTTTGGAGGATGTACTTGATAGTATACCGAATAAGACAAGAAATAAGAATTATTTGAAACCACTTTGTGGACTTCCCATGTCACCATACTTTAGTGCTCTTAAAATACGCTGGCTTATTGATAATGTACCACGTGTTAAACAAGCAGTAGATGCAGAGAAATGTGCTTTTGGAACTGTTGATACCTGGCTTATTTGGGTAATTAGAGTAGTTTGCCTTTGTTGGTACGTTTCTTAAGTATACTTATATCAATCGTTTTTATGTCGCAGAATCTTACAAAAGGGCAATTGCATATAACAGATGTTTCAAATGCATCACGTACTATGTTAATGAATATAGAGACTTTGAAATGGGACCCATTGCTGTGCAGATTTTTTGGAATTCCGCAACATATTCTTCCTGAGATACGATCTAGTGCAGAAGTATATGCACCAGTTTCAAATCCTGAAGTCCTAGCTGGAATACCCATAGCTGGAGTAAGATTATACAGACACGTTTACATATGATACTTTCAATTACGATTATTTCCAAAAATGTCATTAATGCAAATAGTTTTTTATATTTATAGTGCATAGGTGATCAACAAGGTGCTTTGTTGGGGCAACTTTGTCTTAAACCTGGTCAAGCAAAAGCTACATATGGAACTGGATGCTTCCTACTTTATAATACAGGGAATGTGGTACATGTTTATTTTATTGTCTTATTAACACAGAAAAATTTTTTCTTCAGGTACAGTCTAATTTTTTCTTATTGATATTTACATATATTTTGTAGAAAGTCGATTCAACTCAAGGTCTTTTAACGACGATTGCTTATAAAATGGGCAAATCTCCTCCAATTTATGCATTAGAAGGTTCTGTTGCTGTAGCTGGAGCAGCCCTATCGTGGCTGCGTGATAATATGCAGCTGTTAAGTAATATTACACAATCACAAGATATGGCAGAACGTGTAAGATGTTCTGGTGATGTGTATTTTGTACCTGCCTTTTCTGGCTTATATGCACCATATTGGCAGCAAGATGCACGAGGGTAATTTAAATCGATATCTATGAATATTTACGAATTGATTATACAGTAGAACCTCGTAGAACGCGGTAGATACATTCCGCGTTATGTTTCATTTATGTAACTTTCTATCAAATTTTTTTTGTTCGAATTTGAAATTATTCAAATTCTAAAATACAATTTTCTTTTAAATTTGACTGACTGATTTTCGATCCTGTTACAAGGGGACGTATTCTACGTAATAATTCATACTTGTACTTATCAGGGTAATCTGTGGTATTACTGAAGACACACAACAATATCACATTGTTAGAGCAGCATTGGAAGCCGTGTGTTTTCAAACCAGGGATATTTTAGAAGCCATGATAAAAGATTCTGGAACGAAATTGACAACACTTCAAGTCGATGGTGGAATGACTGTAAATAATTTGCTTATGCAGCTCCAAGCTGATCTCATAGGAATAAGTGTTGGTGTGTGCCATACATACTTCATTATTTCTCTTATAAGTTATCAAAACGAAACGAAATAACTTGCTTACAATACATATGCATTAATTATTGTATATAATTCTCTTATTCATTTTTCAAACAGTAAGGCCAAACATGGTAGAAACAACAGCATTGGGAGCAGCTATATTAGCTGCTGTTGGAATTGGGATGATTGATGTCAATGACGTTGATGCATCGCAAGTTACGACGTTTAATCCGGTTATCGGAGAAGACGGTAGATAATAATTAGATTGATTAATTTAATAATTAAAATGTAAAAAAATTAATATCTAATGAACAATATTATTTTTAGAGAGAGATCTGAGGTATACCAAATGGAAGATGGCTATAGACCGATCAATGAAATGGGACTGTTCTTCCAGTTTGATAAATGACAGTTACAATAAATAAGAAACGTAAGTATGAAAGAGTTAGAAATGTATGTAGTTTTGACTATGTGTTAAATTGTTATTATTTCTTTAGGTTTACTTTTGGACATAGGCACACGTATAATAAAGTACTGGAATAATCCAAACTAGTATTACTGTTATTATTTAATCAAGCTCTTTTACTAGCACAAAATTGCACGTGAAGCTGGGGTCCAAATTATGTATATAGAGTACATAGCTATAATAATGATTTATTTAGGGTGTATAATTTGTAAATTATCATTATGCAAATATAATAAATATATTTTATTTTAATATATGTTACAACGATTGATGATTGTTACTAATAAAGATTATTCTTCGGCCATAAAGTTCTGTTAAACAAGAAATAAATTGTTTGCAATATATAATTATGTAACACTTTAAACATCATATTATTTTAGTATATAGCAATGTTCGTTTAACAAATTTTACTTTCAATTTTCTGTAATAAAATCGTATAAGTATTTAAATTGATTCTGCATAATACGATTAAAAATTCATGATTGCAGGAGAAATAAAAATTTAAATACATTGATTCCTTTTTAATAAAACCTGATCTTATTTTTTTTTGTTCGTCTTCCCATATTGTTTCGGCTGTGAGCCACGTAATTTGAAGAACTTTCTGTTGTCCGGTTTATTTTTGGATTCCTAAATATTATTGTTATAAAATCATTAGTTAATAATAGATTTTTCTTATAACGGGGAAACTACGGAAAATAAAGAACTAAAGAAAACAAATTTACCTTAGATTGAGATTGTGCGTTGAATAACACTTTCTTGTATTGCGATATCGGTGACGTCACCTACATTTAAAAAATAAATTTGTTTCAATAATGTTACTCACATGCTATTTATCCTGCAAAATTGTAAATCAATGTAATACTCATACATTTTCCAATTCGCTACTATTTTCAATTAAGTTGAAGTTGTATAATTGCTCTTGTTCCTTAGTTGCTATGTTATCCTTCTGTCCAAGTAATGTCAAAGTATTTTTAAGCTCATTTTGAGTAGACTTATAGTTGTTCTCGAAGGCTTCGACTCTATTTTCACACATCTTATCAACGTCCTTTAAAACAGATTCAATATTCGACTCAAATCTACTGTCCAATTTACTTTCCAACCGACTTTTCAACTCGCTTTCCAACTTCTCTTGTTCTTTAATTTGTTTGATCTTTTCCCGTAATTTTTCACACTCCTCCTTCACTTTGATCACATCTTCGTTTAATTTCGTATAGGCAGAATCTTTCGTGGCAATTGCCTTTTCCATTTCGTTCAATTTCGTTTCGTGCTCCCGTTTCAACTCTGTTATTTCCTTCTCATGTTTCTCTTGCAAGGATTTAGACAAATTCTCTGTATTCTACACAAATAAAGACGTAAATTTTGATCAAACTTTTCAATAAGTAGGGATTTGTATACGGTGAAAATTATTCCTGAAATAAAACCTGTAATTTCTTCCGATTTTCCGAAAGTAACTTCTTCTTTTCCTCCTCTAAAAGTCCTATTTTTTTATTTAATTCAGCAACTTTCTGCTCCTTCTTCTTTGTAATCTCGCTTACACGATTTTCAAGATTGGAATTACGAACTTGTGCCTCCTTTAATTGATTTTCTACGTTGACGAAATCGTTTTGCAAATTTGTATGCTTGTCTTTTTGTTCCTTGAATCTCCTTTCAATCATGTCAATGTCTTTAGCTAATGTAGTCTCTATTTCTTTCCTGTCATTCAAATTTTCACGGAGCCTACGTATCTATTAAATTATTTATAGTATCATGATTACAATTTATATTATTACTGTAGTAAAATTAAAAATTTTGTCGTCTTACCTCTTCAAGCTCTGTTTGCAATTGTTTCGATAACTGTTGCTCCCTTTCCGCACTCTTTTCATAGATCGCCGTTAATTCTGTATTCTGAGACAGCAATTCTTCGATTTTATTCCTAGCACAATTTACATTGACAATTAAAAGTATTTAGATGAATATATACAAGTTTCCTTGCGTACAGAAATATAACAATTTTTTGAAAATCTTACTGGCATGTGGATATTTCATTTAGCAATTTCGAGATTTCACCATCCTTTTCTTTAAGCAATTCCGATGCACAATGTTGTTCTTCTTCGAATTTTTGAAGTTGCTGATGCAATTCTTCATTTCTCGAGAGAATTTCTTCTTTTTCCTAAAATTATAATTCTTACTAGACCAAACAACTTTTAAAATCCATTTGATTATAGAATGTTTCAAAAAGTTACGAATTGATTTGAAGTTTTAATAGCTTTTTTTCATGGAAAATATCTTCGTATTAATAGAGAAAAGCTTTACTGAACAACTTCAAATCTTACTGAAGGTAAGTTATTATAAATTCAAACCAATTCGTGCATTTCCGTCCACCTTATATTAATTTTAATACCTTTGTTATCGCCAATTTTTCTTCAGCATGCACATCTTCCAACTTTCGTTTTTCCGATGCTAATTCATTTTTGGCGTGAACCAATTGCTTCTTCAATTGTTCCTGTGCCTCCACCATTTCGTGCATTCTGACGCATTACAAAAGTATAAAGATTTGAAAAATACCCAAAATGTAATTATTACAATTAATACAAATCTCATGTTTCATTTAACAGATCATAGAATATTCGGAACATTTACCTTTTTTCTTGATTTGTGACTTTACTTTCAGCCTCAGCGATTAGCTTCCTTTTCTCCTCATCTAATTTTGAATTAAAACAAGTTAACTATTCTTCACATATTTTCATAAATACCTTCCTCATTTACGTATATTGAAGTATGAAAAAAAAGAATTAAGTAACGTTCTATAAATGTAAAAAATAAATAGGCAACGTTTCTATAATTGTACACCAACCGTTCAGTTTCATGTTCGCCACTTCTTGTTGCAATTTTTTCACGACTGATTCTTGCACGTTAATGATGGAATTGTACAGCGTAGATAAATTACTATAATGCTGCTGAAATTCTGTCAGACTTTCGGATATGTCGTTGCAGTACTTCGTAGTAATGTCAATAGATTCCCAGATAGCATTCAGTCTAAGAGGTCGTATCAATAATTGCAATAAATCATTCCCGTTCTGTTGCAAAAAAAAACAAACTAGTATCGTATAATCCATTAATTACTTCGACAGGATCCCTTCTTTCATTTGTACTTTTTCATCGCGACATGCCAAGAGGGAAGATATAGTTTCTTCAGCATTTTGCAACTTCTTCTGCAACACTTGTATCTGCTTCTCGTTAATGGCGTAATTCTGCTTCTCGTCTTTTGTAAGTGGAGTTCCGGCCATCTAGTTTTTTCATTCGTCCAATTAGACAAGATACCAGAAACGTTTTAAAGTAATCCTTTAACTGCGATTACCATAAGTCTAAGGTAAAATTAATCTTAATCAACTGCATTAACCCTTTCGGTACGAACGCTCTTTCCGCCGTGACACTCCCGCTGTACGAGATGCCGCGCCGAAAATGCGCATACAGCACGTGGTCAGACCTCTTTTGTATAAAGATTTTCCTAACGGTTAAATAAGAACTGTGCTTAACCCCTTGTTCTACAATAACATGTAATGTGACGTTATTACATATTCGCTCACAAGAGAAATAGTAGGCCAAGGGTTTGATAAAACACTGTTCCTTCTAATAAGTGGCGTTTACAGTTTTAATATTAACCTTTTTGGTACAAGCGCCGGATATATCCGGCGCTCGGCCACACAGGTCATTAGATGGATGCCGGATATATCCGGCGCTCGGCCACACAGGTCATCAGATGGATGCCGGATATATCCGGCGCTCGTACCGAAAGGGTTAATTCTTCGTTAAGCGTCAGATAAGTTCTAACAATTACCACTTTTCATTTCGGCATTTTCTTCATCTCTCACTTTCAACGTTACTTTCTCATTATCACTCTAAATGAAATACGCCTCTTATCAGTCGGAATATGGCGCAGTTAAAGGGTTAAAAGCAACGTGGATATTTAACCGTCATACGCTCTTCATAAATAGTTAATACAAAACATCCTCACCTGATATTTCCCCCACTTTCCCTTTCCATTTTAATTAATGTTATTTGTAATCTATTATGCTATATTTCATTAAAATGCAATCAATTTACGATATATCAGAAAGAAGTCATGTCTTATGTAGCATCTGGAGACGGAAATTGTGTGTTTCACTCGATGGGGCGTATAAAGGTCAAAACGTCTGCGCGTACCCTTCCTGCTGATGAAGGTGTTGGCATTCCTATCTGCTTTGTCCATTGTCCTATCAAGGTGTTAATGAACTTCCCACTTTGTGGGGTTCTCCGAATTTTGTCCGGGCTCTCGCTATAACTGCAAGGAGTCTTGCGCTTGTTGCTCTCTTGCTCGTGCGTTTTCGTGTCTCTTCTGCTGCAGCCTGCGACAACATAATGTAAAAAGGGAATGGTATTGATATCAACTGTTTATTTTGCAATTGTAATAAGTCACTCTGTATTCAATTGGAGATACTTGAGATTTGCGTATAACTTGTTTAAAAATATTGATGCCAATTTAACAAGTTTGAACTTATTATTTTGAATACTTGTATGTTTCTCGGTAGAAATAATTTCGCACAGTCATTGAAAAATTACCATTTTTCATTACGGTAAAGTGACTTATGGACATTTAATATAAACGGTTTACGTGGGATACTTTTTATCGTGTATTTGTAGTAATTTATTTTTTAACAAACCACTGAGTTGGGAAGATCTTTGATAAAAGGTTGGACTATCATGAGGAGTGTGCGGACGTTTGCGTTTATTGTCGTGTGAGTGTAAATCAGCGCCTCTTCTACTAGGTCCTATAATAGATTTCTTTATTAATAGAGTATATATATATATTTTAAATGTAATTCATAAACCATTGAAATTTGAACGAAGAAAGTATAAAAACAAGACATTAATCAAATTCAATATTTCATTTCATGCTTCATTAATTATTGTATAATATCGCTGGAATGATTGTCCTCGCAAATTGCTATTCAAATAGATGTAAATTCATTATTCATAAAATAATGTTATTGCATATACAGATTATTAATATAAATATAATAATATGTGTATAATCGATCGCGATAATATTCACCCATCTATTTAGATAACGGATAATTAAATATATCTAATGAAAGATATTTTATCCAATTTAATATTGTTTTTAATTAATGATATTAATCCCTGTGTTAAAAATTTAACCCTCTATAGTATGAATTTTTCATGGTATCCGAAGATCAGTTTTATAATAGCGTATTTAGAAAATGATAAAAGTAAAATTTTAAATAATAGAATAAATCTGATTCTTAAACATTGAAGTGCAAAGAATTTCATGATTTTCACGAGTTAAATTACAATATTTGCTAGTAGCCTGCGCTACCACAAAGTCACAGGGGCCCATGAAGGGTTAAGTAAGGTATTTGTGCTTTGTATCACTGATAAATCGTACCGCTTTCTTCAAAGGATGTTCTGATTCTTTCTTCGCTCACAGTGCGCGACACAGATCTACGATTATCGCTTTCTCGCTGCATTTTTCTGCCTCTTCAACAACGCTTCACTGAATCGCAAAACAAAGTAGAAATGTGACAGTATTTTTGGACAATTCCTTCGTGAATTCTTCCTAATTCTTAAGGGATTAAAATATATTACGTGTATTTGCAAACATTTATTGTTGTACATTCTGTATAATATTTTATAGATTGTATAATAATTCCATAATAAAAATTAGATTTTGTACAAACCTGCAAAATTACGAGTGGAATTGTTATTGTAAATAGTTAAAACACAATGAAGAAATTCTGGCGTCTCTTTGCTCGAAACTACTACTTAAGTCTTGACAGAGGATGGCTGACTAATTTAAAATCATACTACGTAAGTAGATACAGATACCGTATAAGTTTCTAACGTTGTTTCACGATTCCGCTACAAGCATTACACTTTCGTAACTATTGTTTTAGAATACTATGTAAATAACTATGTTTCAAAAATTATAAAGCTATTGTTTCAAACTAGATACGCATTTCAAATTAATTTCATTTACTCTTCGATGTAAAATTTCTACAATAACGACGACTTCTATGTAGAACGTTCTTTTCAAAATAATGTAAGTCCAGTTTGGTAGTAAATGATTTTGAATTAGTTAAGTCAAAAGTATCGATATAAAATTGAATCATTTCATATAGACAATAGGAAGAGAATTCTATGCAATACTTAATTTGAAATTATTTTAAGTATTATTGTTTTAAATTACTCACATTGAAAGCACACTTCTCTATAAAATCAGCTTTATATACTTTATGATAAATGTGATTAATCCGGTGATTATGTATTATCTATAAATTATGTATAAGCACTAAATTTGGTAAATGTAATGAATTTTTTAATATTTATCAAATTAACGGGCGAGTCTGGGTTCCATCTGGCTGGTTCCCTTTCGGGACCAGTTCTATGAGAAGAAATATACCTCAGGGGCCTGACCAGCTCCTTGGTCAGGTACGGGTTTGGCGAACCCGGGGTTACCCGAGCCGTAGGCATGGAAAACCTGCAAAGGGTGCAGAGGGTAGTTCCTCAACAAATCAAGGTGGAAACTTGTGCTTGGTAGGGCGTTAAACCACACTCTTTCCCGATTCATGCGAAAATCATCCCTCTAAGACCCTCAGAATTCAAGGGATGTAAATTCAAAGTAAAGCCTGCACCGCCCGCCTCACGGTGAACGCCCCCACCCCCTTTACCTCTCACAAATTAGATACCACCAGCTTCAAAATTAAATATCTTTCTTTTTTTTTGGCCGATAGTGATGAGAGCTTTTTCTGACGAGAACTATTTAACGTGTATTTTTGTATCTTATAACTGACTCTCTTTGGAACGAAATCTTTCCATGTAATTTTTCGGAGACTAGGAAAATGTCAATGATCTGCGTTCGGTGTCAGGTTCTCTCGAGGGTCCTTTTGACGAGAAGAACATAAACACTTGCACTTTTCTTCTAGTTCGGTAGCCCAGCCTTCCATTTTCTAAAAAAGTTCAGTGACCTGAAGGCTGCCTTATGGAGCGAAATTTTAATCGGGGAGGCTCAATCAAAAGTGAATTTGCCAAAGAACGGTTCCTTTTTGACCCATGGTTCCTGTCAGACATTTTACCTTCGTAACAAAACGAATATGATGAGCCAACAAAAGAAAATTCATTACCCTCTCCCGAATTTTGCGGCCGGTTTTTTTCGCGAGTCGATCCAAAGGTGTAGAACAACCCCTGAAAGCCATGACTATTAATTTTTTGACACCCTGTACACTGCAAGTAGAATTCATCTTAATTCGAACCACCTAAACGAACCGTCCAATCATCGTAAAACGTCGAGTGATAATCGTACGAAAGTAATAGCCGAAAAATATCAGCACCGAGGTAAATCAATGGCGCATCCGTGGCGCATGTGAGATTCGTTCATGGAGCCTGGGTACATCTCCCTCTCCAGCATACCGAGCTTCTCCCTCTCCACGGGGAAAATAGCGAAGGGTAACTCTACTGGTGTATGTAAGTACCTGCTGTAGCAGAAACGTACGGAGTCGAGCGCCGAGAGGCGAAGCTACAGGCAGATTTTACAGTGAGTGCCGAAGAGACGATCAGAAAACGAGATGAAGGAACACGAGGCAACCGCACCTTGTCAAAGGAAACCAACGAAACTTCGTAATCTCATCTACAAGACAGAAGCTTTCGACTCTTTGCATGCTAGAAACGCGGAGGTCTGTAAATTGTACTCTTTTTTTGAAAGCTTACTTTTCAGTTTTTTTTTTCTCTTTTTTTTATATTTTTTTTTATGATGAGTGATACGTTTTTGACGTTAGAATTTTCCATGAGAAATTTATCTCGTTGGAGAACAGCATGGGTTGAGAGGGATGAGTATACGTGGGGGTTTGAATGGAACCGTGAATGTGGAACGATTTGGAACGCGCGAGTCGATAGTGCTGAAGAATGAGATTTTGTTTCGTTGGTCCACTAGTTGCGTGGGCATGAATGGACGAGTTTCAGGAGAATATCCTTTTTTTCTTTCTTTTGTTTGCGATTTATCGAAGTATCCTAATGTTTCAAGGGCAGAGAAAAAGAGTAATCGGAACCGAAGAGTATGATTAGAAATGTTAATTTCGATAGAATTACATGAAAATGAATTTCGAATGAGTTCTGCAATAGAGTTTCGAAAATTCGCTGTTCAATTGTAAATTTACCAAGATGATCAAATTGACTTGTTACGAATATTTTTATAAATTTTCTTGAAATTTCTAAAGCAGTTCTCTTTTCAATTTTCTACGCTTACCTGATAGACTGCAAGCGGTTAAATTCAAGTTTTTTTATTCGTTTGAGCATAATGTGTTTATTTAACATTTTTGCTTTAGCATTAATAGATTTATTTTAAAACGGAACTATTTTTTATCAATCTTTCAATATTCAATGTGCGCTTGTCATTCTTTTTTTGGTTTATTCGATAAGCATGCGATTTTAGATTGATGCAGCCAAAAGATTGGCATTTTGATCTCCTCTCGTATTTTACATACGAGAACAATGATACTGCAAAAAATTGACAAGACATTCCATCAAACTTGTGTACACAAAATGCACGTACGAACATGAAACATTGGTGTAATTTGTCTTACGTATTCGATAATATTATGAAACTCGGTATTACGCATCCATGGGAAATTCAATGTCGCATTCCACATTACGCATAGGAAATTATACTAATCTCTTTCGAATTAAAACGATCGGGGAAATTCTCATAACTGACAATTACTGGGCAAAAGAAAATAATGAATATGCGGATGTAGATTTCTAGCGAGAGATCGGTAAATTCCGGGACTTTCATCGTTAGCCTTCAGACGTAAAATTGATAGGATCTTTAAAGGAATAAATCACACGTAATCCTTTTATTATTAGTAACCGTGATAATTGCCTAGATAAATAGAGACACGGTAAATGACACCCACAAGTTTATGTAACTTATACCGCACACAAGTATATTTTAAAGTAAATTGTAGTCTAAAGAAATGTTATTTTCTGTGAATAAGCAGGATATTATAAAAGTTATTTTTTGTTAGGAATCTATAAACGTCGTTACTAAAAAAATGTTAAATTTTGCGACAATTTTGAAGACTAGGAGTTTTGTATATAACTATGATTTTGCAAGTTTCGTTGGAGAGCTCTTTTTTTTTATTTCTGATAATGAATGAATTCGATATATTTGCACAGTAAAATCTAGTATTACTAATAATTAAATATGGATGTAGAACCACCGAGTCTATGATATGTTAGATGATAATTACATATACGAAACGTTTGATTGATATCCTTAAATAATTTCTACTATTTTAGAGAACGCTATGTTCCAATAAAGTATGCCTTGGTAGTGTAATGCAATTACCAACACATGGAACGGAGCCTCGTTCGAAGGAAGAGATCCTCGTACACGCGAAAGATTTTCTTGACCAATATTTCTCTTCTATTCGAAGGTATTAAATGTTTAAAACATATATGTTTATCTACATATAGGAATTAATGATATTTGATGTGAATATGTAAACATAAAATACCCTGTGAATATAAGACGTTATAAATAATTAAATATAGATAAAGGTAGGGATCGCACAGTGATATTAAAAGTCCTTCAAAGTTAAAAGTAGACCCTTGAAAGGAAAGCTTTAAGAGGAAAGATTGAATATCTTTTGCCAATATCTTCTGATTAAGCGCTCATTAGCAACATATGCTTATCCAAGTTGTCTTCGTTTTCAAGGAACAGTTTTTAGATTGTAAAAAGAATTTAGAATCTATGGTTGTATCATTGTGCGAAGAGAGTATAGCTTATCATTGTTTTTCTATTATTTTAATACTTATGGGAAATTGTTGGATAACCATTTCTTAGTATTAACAACGTACAATTCTTTTTCAATCATTTTTATATTGAATGTAGAGAATAATTATTGGAAATTCTGTTAATTCTTTGTGAGATTGTTTTTAATTTAAATGATTTTTATATAAATACTTTAGAAAGTTGATAGCACTATTTCATGAGTTTATTTCTTGACAGTAAAAGTATGACAGAAAGCACATCGGTAGAAGTTTGAGGAATTTTCCTGTAAAATAAGTAACCTTTGAAATAGTTAATTTTGTGTAAAGATATTATATTCTCACATTACGCTTTAACAGATTAAACAGCGAAGCTCATCGCTCTCGTTGGGAAAGTGTCCAAAAAGAAGTTTTTTCTACGGGAACTTATCAATTAACTGAAACAGAATTAGTTTTTGGGGCGAAATTAGCATGGCGCAATGCTGCGAGATGCATCGGGCGCATACAATGGTCGAAATTGCAGGTGGGTTGCAAGAAATTCCGATCGATGCATCTTCGTTCAATTGAGAGTAAAATTTCTCTTCTATCCTCTTTAATTTTCAGTCGACAAGTTCCTACTTAAAACAATTTGTAATACTGATTATATCGTAAACGAAGAAACTTTTTTATTAATTGAAAGTAGAATCTCGATAGTTTTAATCAATGAAACTAAATAAAAAATAGATGTTTCATTAATCAAAGACTGCTCGAATCAATGATTGCCAGATATAGTAGAGGAATTTCAGTAATTAGAAATTGTTTGAATCAGCGACGCTAGATATAGTAGGGAAGTTTCATTAATTAGGGACTAATTGAGTCCATTAAACGAGATATAGTAGAGAAGTTTCATCAATTACAAACTGCTGACATCAGGGAAAAAAGATAGAATAAATAGATATCTATAATTACAGACTTTAGATATCAGTGAAACTAGATATAGTAGGGTCACTTTATAATTACAAACAGTTCAAATCACTGATTTTTTTAATTAAAGACCATCTTATCCTACAGGTTTTCGATTGCCGTTACGTTACAACAACCAGCGGTATGTTCGAGGCTTTATGCAATCATATTAAGTACAGTACGAACAAAGGAAACATTAGGTGAACGATGAAATTATTGAATAACGATATCCTCGACTATTCTGCATCTTACTACATTTCAATTCATAATTTAATAACAAAGAAAAAAACACATTACAATTACAGATCCGCAATAACTATATTTCCACAACGAATCGACGGAAAGCACGATTATAGAGTTTGGAATCATCAATTAATAAGTTACGCCGGTTACAAAAATCCTGATGGCACCATAATTGGCGATCCGGCTAACGTTGAATTTACAGAGGTAATTGAACAAATCTTTCATTGATTTCACATCATTTTTATTCTAGTTTACGTAAAATATATTTCCATAGCTTTGCACGAAACTGGGTTGGAAAGGTGCACGAACCCGATTCGATGTATTGCCTTTGGTATTATCAGCAAATGGCCACGACCCTGATTACTTTGATATACCTAGCGAACTTGTACTCGAAGTACCTCTCAGTCATCCGACGTAGGTGCTAAATTGTAGACGATATTAACATCTTGCCTTAACCCTTTGAATACAAGGACGTATATATACGCTTAATTAATTTAAATACAGTAAATTCAATGTCTGTAGTTTTAAATTATCGACTATGTTTATGTGACTGGCCAAATTTTATATTTCAACTTTTAGTAATGATAAGTATCTGCATTTTAACCGTTGACTGCAATGTACTGCAGAGGAGAATCTACTGAATTCAGTGGTATAAGTTAATGACGAGACGAAAAATCAGTGATACTGTCTGTACAAGTAGTATAGGCTGCCTGTGTAAAGCAGCGTTCAACTTATGAGATATTTAAGGCGATTTGGAACGGCTTTACGCTACACTACAACCCCTTAGGTAGCATTTTACTTGAATAAAATATAAATGTGTCGAGTGAAATTTATTTATGACGTCTATATACGCCTTTACACACATCTATGAGTCCATCTAAGCGTATATATACGGCTTTTGTAGCCGACGAATATTTATTTTCTATTTACTTCAGTGCTGGAATAATGAAGCATTAAAGTATATAAAATAGTATCAATAATTGAGAGATTATTGGTAAATTTTTATTTGTCTCGGGGTCTAATATTAATTTCTTAACTATGGCGCAGAAATAAAGAAAAGAATCGTAAGGCAAGATGTTAATGTCTTTTGATTATTAGGAAGTACGTTCTATTGTGCAAGTGCGTCATTTTTTATTAACTTCTTCTAGGTTCGACTGGTTTGAGAAATTAGAGCTTAAATGGTTTGCTGTCCCCGCTGTATCGGGTATGGTGTTTGACTGTGGTGGTTTAGAGTTCACCGCAGCACCATTTAATGGATGGTACATGAGCACTGAAATTGGAGCGAGAGATCTTTGCGATGTTCAACGATATAATTTACTAGAGGTTTGTTGATACATGTACCAGTAATTAGGAAAATGGTCTTAGAAATACCATTTCCAAGGTTTACATAAATACTGAAGAACATTGAATAAAATTTTGAAACAATATCAATTTGCGGTAAAATTGAAAATTGTAAGAAGAAACTAATTCTTATGTAGACAATAGCAACCCACATGGGTCTCGATACAAGGACATCTACTTCCTTATGGAAAGACAAGGCCATGATTGAAGCTAATCTCGCAGTATTGCACAGTTTCCAAGTACGCAAACTATTCAATTTTCCCATATTATCGAGTATCAGAAAACAAATAAAAGTATAATATATGTTACAGATGAAAAACGTAACAATCGTAGATCATCACACAGCTTCAGAATCATTTATGAAACATTACGAAAATGAGATGCGTTTGAGAAACGGTTGTCCTGCTGATTGGTTGTGGATTGTACCTCCAATCTCAGGATCAGCAACGCCAGTGTTCCATCAAGAAATGGCACTTTATCATTTAAAACCATCCTATGATGCTCAGGTTTTTATTTCATAGAATTCCCTGCTTGCTTGTTAAACGATATATATTTCTTTTTCTCGTATTTACTTAGGATCCTGCTTGGAAGACACACGTATGGAAGAAAGGTCGGGACAAACGATCGACGTCCAAAAAACCAAGACGGAAATTTCATTTTAAGCAGATCGCAAGGTAGATAGATTTGTTGATGATTGGTTGATATAATTGTATAATGAAAGTATTCGTGAAACAAGGACGTTTATGGTTCCAGGGCTGTGAAGTTTACGTCCAAATTATTTGGAAGAGCTTTGTCACGAAGAATAAAGGCAACAGTGCTGTTTGCTACGGAAACTGGCACGTCGCAGATGTACGCTGAAAAACTTGGCGAATTATTAGGGCATGCTTTTCATTCTCAGGTAATCGTTATTATAAAAATATCGATGTATCTTTTATTATTGATTTTCCTACTTGTAATTTTAATTTTAGGTACTCTCTATGTCGGATTACGATATCAGCAATATAGAACACGAGGCCTTACTTTTGGTCATAACTTCAACATTTGGAAATGGCGATCCTCCGGAAAATGGCGAAGTAAATTATACGAATTTAAATTAATAAAGATTTATTTTCTGAGCTAATCTATATACCGTCGCGTTTTAGGCATTTGCTCAGAATTTGTATGCGATGAAAATGAACGAAACTTATATTAATAGTGGTAACAAAATAAGGTAAATATATATTTTTAATCGAAGGATTTGCTATAATAGCGAATTATTTTTATAAATGCTGAAATTAGATTACCCGAAAAGAGAGAAAACTGAGAACTATACTGAATCACTTGCAGTTTGGCATCTTCGAAGTCATTTATCAAGGCAAACAGTCAAACTGAAGTGAGCAATTCCAAACGATTGGACAGATTAGATTCTTTGCGCGGTTCTACTACAGATTCGCAAACGGAGGACACTTTCGGACCTTTAAGTAACGTCAGGTGTGTAAGAGTCTATTTACTTGATTTTTCATCAGAAATAAATTTGCAATTTCTTTTTAGGTTTGCTGTATTCGCTCTGGGATCATCGGCCTATCCGAATTTTTGTGCTTTCGGACGTTACGTGGATAATTTATTAGGAGAATTAGGTGGAGAACGATTGCTACGTTTGGCTCAAGGGGATGAAATGTGCGGACAGGAGCAAGCTTTTCGCAAATGGGCGGCGGATACATTTGCTGTTTGTATTTTTTATTTATAAATAATTACTTATATAAAGTTTCACTAATTAGATCCACTTTTGATAAATTATTTTAGGTGGCCTGTGAAACCTTTTGCTTAGACGACGACGATACTTTACTTGAAGTCGCTTTGTCTTTAGGTTCAGAAGCTTTGTCAGCTGCAACCGTTCGTTTCGTCGAAGCTGATCCCCAGCCGATTGGAAAAGGTGCATATATTAATTATAAAAATAAATGAGAATACTCATTTGTTGGCTAATGGAAATGATCAATTTCAGCCCTCAGCAAGTGTCATAACAGAAACGTAACTACTTGCAACATGTTCCATAAAACAAACTTAAGCGGTGATTCGACAAGGTGATTGTATCTCTTATCCCGACTCTTTTAAAATTTAATAACAAATGGACTCTCATAAATGTACTTTGTTATTTTTATCACAGCGGTACCACGTTGCTTCTAGAACTCGACGATATAGCGAGTATGGAAATCTCATATAAACCCGGTGATCATCTAGGTGTATTTGCGTGTAATAGACCAGACCTCGTAGAGAAGATTTTGAAACGAATGCAAACTCCTTTCGACCCGGACGTACCGATAGAATTGCAAATGCAGAAACAATCTCATACTCCTAATGGTTCGTCTTATCTTTATCGTCATTTAAGATGTGTTTCATGGTGATTGTTTTATGGCTCATTATAATCATCAATTTTTCATAGGAATTGTTAAAACATGGGTAGCACACGACAGATATCTACCAAATTCTCTGAGAATGTTGTTAACCAGATTCTTAGATATTACAACACCACCCACACCGAATCTCCTTAGATATTTCGCATCGATAGCTACAAATTCGAAAGAGCAAGCTCAGCTTAGTCTTCTTGCTTCTGTAAATATGATAATAGATTTATGATGATCGTATGAATCGAAATAATTATACTAAAATGCTTTGAACAACAGGATCCAACGGCCTATGAAGATTGGAGACATTGGAGGTTTCCTAATTTAGTTGAAGTATTAGAAGAGTTTCCGTCAGTGAAACCTTTTGCGCCGTTATTATTGCTTCATTTAACTCCCTTGCAACCACGGTTCTATAGTATCTCCTCTTCTCCGGATGTTCATCAAGGACAAATACATCTTACTGTTGCAGTTGTGGAATATAAAACACAAGGTATTTTATTTAATAAATTATATTAAACTCTGATACTAATATGTACAATATTAGGCGGTACCGGCCCTGTACATTATGGGGTGTGCTCCAATTATCTACGTGAGATATCTGATGGGGAATCTTTGTACGTGTTTGTGCGTAGGTAAGTGTTTTTTTTGTAAGCTACATTTACTGATAACTAAATGATTATATTGCAACGTTTATTGGAAACTGTAATTGTTTATACTTGAATTCAGTGCGCCGAATTTTTATATGCCAATCGAGACGCAAGCACCGATGATATTAGTAGGCCCTGGCACCGGAATTGCACCTTTCCGTGGATTCTGGCATCATCGACTTGCTCAAATGAGACGTCATCGAGGTATAATGCATTTTAAAACTAATAAAAATATCGAATTCATATAAACTATATAAGACTTGTTAAGTTTTATATAATTAATTAATAGATTCGGAATTCGGAAAGGTCTGGTTGTTCTTTGGCTGTCGTCAGAAAAGTTTAGATCTGTACAGACAAGAGAAGGAAGACATGGTAAAAGTTGGCGTTTTAGATAAAGTCTTTTTAGCACTTTCTCGCGAACCTGGTTTGAAGAAGGTAGGTTGGAACAATTGACATTCACTTGGCAGGTGTTAGTGATTAATATTTATAATTGATACATTTAAATGATTACAATTGATAGACATATGTACAAGATTTGATTCAAGCAGAAGCACTTCAGATTTATGAAATGCTAGTACATGAACGAGGTCACTTTTACGTTTGCGGCGATTGTACAATGGCAGAGGATGTGTATCAAACTTTGAAACATATTATACAAACCCATGGTGATATGACTGATAAGCAAGTCGAAGCGTACATGTTGTCTTTAAGAGTAAGTCATTCGATAGTTATGAATGTTTTAGCAAAGATGATGGAATATTTTTATTTATAATTCTTTCAGGATGAAACTCGTTATCACGAAGATATATTTGGTATAACATTGCGAACTGCTGAAGTACATAATCGGTCAAGGGAAACAGCTAGAAATAGAATGGCTGCAGAGCCATAGATCAGGTTGTAAGATCCGTAATTTACAAAATTTTCGATCAATTTGTAGATAGTTATCAATTGAGCAAATATCACGCACTTTCCGCGTAACTTGTGAAAAATAATTGAATATCGAACGAATTAAATTATTACATAATTATTGTCTCAACATATCTACTTCTATTTCTGATTATAATGCACAATATTCTAATGTTAATACAAATATATACATAGGTATATTTTTGATGATTATTCAAGTTGACACTTCATGCAATATAACGAAGAATAGCATATCTTTATTCTTTCTTGGCCTACAAAAAGAAACGAAACACATATCTACGATATATTATACTCACAAATTGTGCAATACTACAAGCCTTTACTAATGATACTTTGGAGTAGCATAGGCTTGCATAAAAATAAAGTATGTAATATGAAGTATCAGAGTTATTATCCTGCAATCATTATTTGAATTCATGACGTAGCATGCAATTACATTCACGAGATCGATGCACAGGATGGAAGTATATGTTTACATAAATCATTTTTAATTCGATTAAAGAACAGATCACGCGTGAGTCACTGCAACTATTTAGCTTAAAATCATATTTTATTTACAATTAAAAGTTACGGGACAGATTGATTATAAATAATTTGTTACGAAAAGATTTTTTTTAGATACAGTTACTTGCTTTTACTAAATAATTTAAATGATTCCAATAAGCGTTTTTCTTGACAAACCGTAAAATTTTTATATATCATAGTTATACATTAAATACATTGCATAAAAGAGTGACTAATTACTGTTTCTATTTAATTATGCAACAGAATCTAATCCCGGTTTCTGCTTCTCGGTTATATTTGCCAGCAGCTTCTTAATTTCAGCAATTGCTTTTCCGGGATTCAAGCCCTGTTCAAAGAAATAACAGTTACAAAATTTTCTTTTACTTGTGTCGTGATTTGTTAACTAACCTTTGGGCAAGTGCGACTGCAATTCATAATTGTATGACAACGGTAAACGGAAAACGGATCCGTTAATTTTTGAAGACGTTCTTTCGTTTGAGTGTCCCGCGAATCAATGATCCATCTATAGGCCTACAAACATTTAACAATAGTATATTCCTTCATTAAGTTATAATTACGAAATTCCTACCTGCATGAGAACTGCAGGTCCTAAATATTTATCACCATTCCACCAATACGATGGGCACGAGGTACTGCAGCAAGCACAGAGAATGCATTCATAGAGACCATCCTATATCAGAGAAAAATAAATTAAGACAGGGAAAATTCGATTTATTTTTTCGAGAAAAAAATTATAAAATTTTAAGAATATGATAATATTATTCTATAGATATATAGTCTTGAATTATTGTAAAAGCTCACCAACTTTTTACGGTCTTCAACACTTTGCAAATACTGCTTAGTACCAGGTTCTTTACCATCGCTACGTTGCAGCCAAGGCTGTATACTCTTATACTGGGTGTAAAAATTATTCATATCTGGGACTAAATCTTTCACTATGTACATGTGTGGCAAAGGGTAGATTTTAGTAGCTGAACTTGAGCCACCCTCAATTTTGCTAAAACACAATTTTTAGTTAATATTGGAATTATTAATTTGAATTTTGTTGATATTTAGTAAATACCTGATACATGCTAAAGTATTGGTACCATCAATATTCATAGCACAAGAACCACAAATGCCTTCACGACAAGAACGGCGGAAGGTTAAAGTTGGATCCACTTCATTCTTGATTTTAATTAGTGCATCCAAGACCATAGGGCCACAGCTGAAATTATTATTTTTATAAACCTTCACAAATTTGCTTTTTATTTTGTTCTATTTTTCTATGTATATAAAAGAAACACTATTACACCTGTTCAAGTCTACTTTAAATTCTTGCAAATATGGTTTCTCATCAGGCTTATCCGGGTTCCAACGATATATAGAGAAGGTCTTCAATCTGGCCTCAGCATTTTGACTTGCAGAGACATGTAGACTTCTAACCTAAAAGTAAAGTAAAATTAATTGTTACGTGGTAATTAGTAAAATTATTGAAAGAAGGATTACTTTAATCGCCAGAACTGCACATAAACATATCGTACATATATTTTAATGCTGTAAATTTTCAAAAATATTAACGTAATTCGATTATAAACGTCTAATAGAAAAAGTTGATATTAATAATGTTTAAATATATTTTATCTTTCAATTTTTTTCGTTCTTTAAACAAATACAAGTGCTCAATTATGTAATTAATATTGCTCGAAGTTAAGAAACACCGTAAGATTGTTGCTATGTATAAAGGAAAACAAAATACATTTTATATAACAATTAACGCAGAATTTAACAATTAAATGAATTATATGAGAGTAATTGAAGTATTTTTATACTCATATGTCAAAATGTGAAAATAAAAGATATGAGATTTGACATTAGAGGCTACGATTGAAAATCCGGTCTCATTGTCGAAATTTTGCGCAATGCGTTGCAATATTAAAATGAAATTCACGATCCTAATAACTTCAATTGTTATTTAATAATGTAATCGTTTAAAGTTCTGTTGTTACTCACTTGTCGAAATGCATTTCTGCAAGCTTGCGGTGCAATGCCAGCCATTTTTTTGCGAAAATCTTGAAATCAAGACGTTTGCGGTACCTGTGTTATATAATCCTTGCACGTGAGGGTATACCAACCTCACCGCGGGATTTGCTTATATACAAAATATATATGATTATAAAACCAATGTCAAAATTATCTTTCGACATGAGTGCACTTGCAGAATTTCATCAGAAAAGACTGTACGCAAATTTCTTATACCTGTATTGTTTTTTTAAATAGAACTTTGTGTACCAGTTATACAGGAACTTATTCACATCGAAGACAATACTTCGAATAAAGTTGTAATGGATAATACATTTGAAATAATATATAGAGGGTAGTTTGTTTAGCGTTAGATTTCATTATGCTTCGTCATTTATCTATATAATGATGTATGTATATTTAAACGTAACTTAAGGTTTATAAATATATATTCCCGCGATATTTTAATGTATTTATGTCTTCTATATGATTTTGCAACAGTTATTCTATTTTTTTAAAGGAAGGTACTGGATGTTACAAGTTGACCGAATAAAATTACTTAAATTATTATAAAGTCTAAGCATAGATAAAAGGCGATAGTGCATTAGAAATGTACGTGGACTTATGTGACATTAACTATAGTTATATATATTTAATTTTATCGACGCTAATGAGACAGTGAGTGTATAGACATCGCCTCATCATGTACAGGTATTGACTATTTTTTACATTTATACATATGAGGGATTTTTTAATACGAATAAGTTGAGGTTATTTGTGTTCATAGGTTATGAACGTAATGTTTATTGATAGAATGTTGTTGCAACATATTTAATCCATTTCTTCTTATAAATTAAATAATCTATTAAATAGTTTTTGGATATAGTATTTATTCGTAATTGACAATGTAAAAGAATAAGGTGCACGAAGGACGTCAGAATTAACATGCTTCAAATATTTCGAATACTTGTAGTTCTGTAATTAAAAGTATTAGCGTCGAGACAAATCGTAGAGAATATGATATAGATATCAATTCCAAAAGGCAAAGGAAAAGAAAGTCTTCTTTTACAATGCGAAAAGATTTATTTACAAAACTAATACATAATATTTGATTCTTCTAACTGCGCACAGTAAACGTCGACTGTGATGAATTGACCAGGTTTAGTAATTCTCAACAAAATACCGCCGAAATCCCCGGTAAAATATATAAAATGAAATATTTCTTTTCACTTTTTCTAATTTTATCGCTTAAAACCGAGAAATTCTGTGTACGGATTTTGCAACACATGTTTTTATTGATCATAGAAACGAAAGATAGGAAACTCCATGAGTATTATGAATCGTTTGTATAACGACGAACTTAGCAACTTTTCAAACATATTTTCTTGACCATGAAACGCATTTAGCTTTTTTGAATAAAAATGAAATCGAAAAACATATTATTTATTAATTACAGGCAAGGTTTATTACTTGAAAACTTCGTATTAAAGAATAGAAGTAATATTATTAAGCAAAGCGCTGACAGACTGTATATGTCTGATAGTTCAAGGACCAAAGAATACGAGGGCCGTAAATTAGTTGGGTATGTATTACAAGATTAGGATAATTAACGTGAAAGCTTCATGTAAGACTTATTCTTTTTCAGATTCTCGATGGAGCAAATATATGAAGTAGTTGCGGACGTACAGAATTATAAAAATTTTGTGCCATTTTGTAAAAAATCCGATGTGATATTTAAACGTGACGATATACTTAAAGCTAATTTAGTAATTGGATTTCCACCTATAAATGAGCATTACACGTCGAAAGTTACAACGATACGGCCGCGTTGGGTAAAAGCAGAATGTACGGATGGTAGATTATTTAATCATTTAAATACTTTGTGGCTCTTTAGTCCAGGATTGAAAAACAATCCACAAACTTGCGTTATAGATTTTTCATTGTCGTTCGAATTCAAATCGATTATTCATTCACATTTGTCGAATTTATTCTTCAACGAAATCGTCAGGCAAATGGAGAACGCTTTCCTCGAAGAGGCTAAACATAGATATGGTAGACCTTGTATAAAAACCGTACGACTACAAAGATGACAAGTAGAATTAATTTATTTAATCGATGATTAATGGTTATTGTATTCAATATTTGGTTATGTTAAGAAAATAAAGAAATAATTCTGGCGCACAATTTTCCCCCCCGAAAATTCGAAAATTTGCTGAAAGCCGCGCCCTCTCGAAGTTCGATATCTCGTGTCTTGTTAACTCGATTAACGCTGTATAACTAGTGATGGCGCGCAAAATCACTATCAGTAACTTATCACAGCGATCGCGGCATCAGAATTACAGTCGTGATCGTCGTGATCTAATTTCATTCGCGACCATGATCAAGATTTTTTAATTTGAGTAAATCTGTTCACTATGGTTATAATTTTTTGTCTTTAAAAAAACTATATTCAATGTGATTTAATAACTAATTATCTTAAATACTATTTGCTATTTAAGAAAACCGTACAAAATAAAATACATTCTAATGAATTATAAATTTATTACAATCATATAGTAGATTTGTAGCAACTCGGTATGTGATAGTAAGGAAGAAAATGTTATACTTTAAGGTTATTTGAATTTCCCGCCATTGTAGTACGCTGACCGATACATGAAGAACGACTTTTATCCATGGAACAACGTACAACTTCGGTTTCCTGATTCGTTTCTAGTTTCGTGTAGTTGGAGTTGGATTGTTACGGTATGGCTGATATGGGCCTAAGTTTAGATGACATAATTAAAAAGTCGAAACCGTCAGGAATGAGAGGCAGAGGTGGAAGGTGAGGGAATTTTCTCAAATTTGTAGAAAGGTCTGCTAGTTGGTGGTCGAATAATTGTTGATTTCGCTATAACCTTAAAGAAAGAGAAGCATCCGAGTGGCTTCGAAAAAACTTTGGTTTTAACGTTTTTTGTAAACAATATCAGGTACTTTCCTCCGTAGCTGCTCGTTTTCCATAATCGTTTCACTGTTTCGGCAGCCCTATATTTTCGAAAATAAGAAATCTGAAAATAATTTTTTCTTTTATTAATTATTTTATTGTATTGACATACAATCTTGTTCTTGTTGCTTCAATACTGAAAGATATTTCCGATGCAAGTAGTATTATGTTAATTCCTTTTGTGCAGATATTCATTCAATATCATGATCTCGAATTTAATATATGATCATGTAACCATTATTTAATTTATTAGCATGAAGAATACATTAAACAAAGTATTTTACTATCTAGTGTTCGCAGAGGAATTAGCAGAGGAGCACGTGCTAATGGTTCAGTGAGAGGACGTGGCTCACATATAATTACTGATGCTAGATTCAAAATCATCCAAAAGAATCGGGAGAAACTCACCGATGCTAGAGATAAATTAGCTGAAATTGCTAAACAAAGTGATGCTAGATTAAAACTGGATAAGATTAGAGCATCTCATCTGAAAAAAATAGATCCCTTGATCCCTGGAATTTCACGAAAAACTGGTCGTAATGGAAGGTTGTCATTATCAACTAATAAAATTCCAGCGGTTGTGCCACACTCTATACCACCAAATATGTCAAACAATTATATGCCACCACCTACGAGAACAGTGGGATATAGACCACCTTCACTTGTGGAACCACATTATATGGGTGATATGAACATGGATTTCAATGATGGTACAGCAAATATTTTAGTTGTTTCAAATTGCCTTTGAGCAATCATAACAAGCATTAAATGTTTTCAGATTATTTAATGGATGCAGTACCGCTAAGAAGGACTGTTAGCAATGAGTATGCTCCTACACCACCGCCGCCACCTCCTGTGTTCGGTATTAAACCTGCATCGCCGTATACTTGGGTAAAACCAGCAGGCAGCAATATTACAAGGATTGTACCTTCTCGTAAACCAAACATCGAAAGAGAGAGGGAGAGACCAAGAGATTATAAAGTTATTCCACGTTCTTCAATGGTAAATGCTTTTGTGGCATTTTAATTTTCAACTTTTCGAATTTAATTATATTATGTATATCATGTACAATTACGTATTTGTCTTTGTTTTATAACTTAAAGACTTTTTAATGAACTTAATAATTGTAATAAGATACTTCATTTTCCCAGACAAAGGCCACTTCACCTACATATAAAGAGGATTGGAGCTTTGGCACTAAATCACGGTATTTATGAGAAAATTGAATTATTTTTGTGCATATAACGCACGTTGTATTGTTACAGTGTGAATAATTACTCTCCTGTTCTGTAGTCATAACTCAATGGAATTTAATTTACAGAACTATTCTGGCAGAAGATCCAGTAGATTCAAAGTATTATGACTCAAGAAGTCACAGGGATATCAGTGTGAAATCAAAATTGGATTCAGTTCCAAATAAACCGCGACCGATGGGTGTTTTGTCTCGTCCGAAAACAAGTACTAGTTCATCCTCGCAATCGACCGGATATCGAATTGTGGTATCGAATTTGCAAGCTAACGTTACGCAGGAAGACATCAAAGTACGATTAAGAAACTTTAAGTCAACGAGAATATTGTATAAACTGATGTTAACAAAATACATGTAACTCGTAGGAATTATTCGAGGACGTAGGCGAATTATTAGTATCAAGATTAGTACGACCAGGCACGGCGGAAGTGATTTACAAAACGTTAAAAGATGCTACTAAAGCTGTTGAAACTTATCACAATAGACAATTAGATGGACATCCGATGAAGTGTCTTCTTGTAAATCCACGACCAAAAAATAATCCGACTGGACCCGCTGTTAGGTCTCTTACAGAGTCAGTATATGATGTTACTAAAATATATTTTTTTTAAGTATTAATGTATTAATTAATATTTGTATTTTCGGGACGTGTTACAGATCCAGAAGAAGCGTCAGTTCGAGTTACGTGCAACCAAGTTTAGGAGCAGTGCATCGTGCATTGTTCGATGATTCTTAATCAAATATGTTGCTTAATCAGGAAAAGTCATTTATAATGGTAAAGCATATTATTCCGAGTAATTCTAGCCGGGAATAAAACTAGGGAACAGGGAGGAAATATTCCGAAAGTGTGTAGGAGAAGAGACGCGGTGTATGATAAAGACATTCTTATTGAAATTTGTATTCGTAAAACCACTTACTTCTACGTTAATTTCTATCAAACACCTTGACAACTTCGGAAGACATATGACGATGGCAAACATCACTGTAAACAGCTGACACAAGATGCTTCTTGTACATTATACTCGAATAAAATGACAAATGTACATCTTTAATATTTCATTTTCAACAAGACACTATAAACATTAACTCTTTACGAAATGCCGAATATAATGAGAAATGGAAGATTACAAGTAGAAGACAATTAAAGGAACGATATATCGATAGTCGAGACTTTCTATGACATGTTAATGTTCAATGAATTAGATGTTTGATGGCTTTTTACAAAAGGACGACGCACGTTTAAAGGGATAGAGGAGCTATTGTGATAGAATCAATAGCGGTACCATTATGATAAAGATTTTATTTGCTCGGTATAAGATGATCACAATATTGTAGATTATAGCTACGAAAAATAAAAGCTAACACACCGTACATGCTGTTCCTAACATGCACCGAAAGTCCTCCCGAGAGTAGGCATACGTTTATCGAAGGAAGTGCGAGCAAGTACTTGGAGTAAGAATTTATGATTGTAACACGATACAGTAAATGGCACATAAATAATTTTTATTCCTCCATTACAGCTACAATTTCTAATGGGGAACAAACTTTCGAGACGAGACTCACACGTTCATTTTTACTCTCGATAGTGTCTCGTACAGGTATTATGACAGTATACGTAATATATTAACGTTGTGTACCTTTGTTACCCTCATACATCCACGTGAAAAAAAAAGAAAGAGAAAGATATACAATCAACATACAAAATATACTTAAAAAATCTAACATAGTATACGACGACGTAGTTTAGTATCTAGTACACCCGCTACGTTTTATTCGGAGATATTTACAAAATGTAACTAGTCAGCAGTGATTTACCAATACTGAACCTTACGTCTGAAATAATTTAATCTTGTCCCCTAAGTTGTTCTCTTATCCGTAAACTTAAACAATTTTGAACTTAATCTCACTTGACTATGCCTTACGTATAAAAGTCTGTTCTCCCCTCTTCATAATTGTCTCGATAAAACACGAGTATTTTAGCTTCTACGATGATTCTTTACTTTGGATTTGTTTGGCAACCGAAGAACCTCCGCGTAAGACATCTCCAAACGCTTAAGCCGTGCTACCTCTTCGGACGCGGTGCTTGGCTTGTATTCTCTATATTCAAAGCTGCTATTATGCTGCTCATTACTATTACGATTATACGTGTTAGATCTTCTTCCAGTGTTAGGTGACTCTTTCGTTCTATTTCCATAACTGTAACCATTACAGACAGGACTGTTCTGTTCGACGATCGTAAAAGGCCTGAATTTTCTTTTTCCACCGCTATTCGATTTTGGAGGAACGATCTTAGGATTCGTAGTAGGAATTATATCAGGTGTAGCTGGTCTATCATTAGAGGACAATTTCCTATTAGTATTCTTCTTCGAGGCTTTCTTAGGAATGTGTACTTTAATCGACAAGAAATCCAAACGGCTTCCGTTCCGTTGACCGGCAACTTTTCCATTCACGTTACTTGTGTTGTTCGTTGTTTCCTTGCTCTGGTCATTCATGGTACTTGCTGGTACTGGTGTTCGTACTCTGTAAAGAGGTTCTGACACAACGGACGATATTACAGAAGAAATAACACTCTGATTGTCATCCGTGGTCTCACTAGGCACGTCTTCGGATACCATTACCGTTGATTGAGTCTGAGAGGTGTTTGTACTAGTGGAGTCATCCAAAAGGGGTAACTTTTCACCTTCATCCTTAGCTTCGGCGGCTCGTTGAAGGATACTGAATATTTCGCTGAATAATTGCCTGTATTCTGGTGTTTTTCTAAACCTACTCTCGAATGGACTATTGTCATCGTAGATACTGAACTTACAATCCTCGCCATCAGCGATGGAACATAAGAATGAGCCAGGTCTTCCGTCTGTTTGAATAGCTTTGTTACTTGTTTCATCCAAGAAACCGGAAGAGGATGTTTCTGCTTCGGAGAAGTCTGTCGGGGTCGCTGAAAATGGCTTTTTACCGCAGCTTTCTGTCTTGTTACGGTTACTGTTCATTGTCGTGGATTTTGTTGATTCTTGCTGTATTTCGGACTCTGAGCTTGGATTTTGGAAACTGTTGAATTCACCGGACATTTCGAGTTCCTCTTGAAGAGACATACAGTTTTCGAGGATGTTGCTCTTACGACGTGGTGCGGAGTATCTTTGAACGTCTAGTAGGGCGTGATACTTTTCCACTAGGACTCTGTACGGATTGTCAGAATTTTCTTCGATGACTCCTCCAGTTTTGAGGTCTGTGTCCTGTAAGCAATGTATTTTTATTTTATACAAACCAGGTGATGAACTTGGTGTCACATTAGTTATTTGATGTTGTAAAAGGATATGTTTGAAGACTCGGAGAGTCAATGTCTTTGTGATTTTATGAAAATGTAATTTCAGTGGTTCTAATTGAATTTCAATCACCACACATGTAATTACATGTAATTATAAATGTAGTTACGCTGGTTTTATTCTATCGATGTTACCGTTTAAAATGATCTATCGAATTTGAGTAAAAGATTATGATAAATTTTATTGAGGTTTAGCCAGATTGGTGATGCAGCTAAAATTTGGTGAATCTACAGTTATTGATACTAAATCGAAACGTTCATTTAGTTAATGTTACTTATTTGAATTTTCAACGATATTCTAAAAGCAAGGAATGAATGGATGAACGGTAAGGAGTCGCCAGATTTATAGGATATCAGATGAAAAATGCAACAACATCCGTTGAGAAAAATATTTTTTATTTAAGATCGTATAAATCTGGCACTTACATTGTACAACATATTTTTAACAAACAATTCGACTAGATGTATTTAACAATATTCGGTCATGCTCGAAAGACGAATTGAACAACGTCCGAGAAGAAACGATAAGGCAGACTTATATCTCTATCAAAGAAAGTTAAGACAAAGAAAAAAACAAAGGAGAGAAAGAAAGAGAGAAAGAAGAATACAAAAAAATAAGAGAAAAGCAGCATCACCAAATCCGACCTGCACTCAAAAATTATACGATACTTTGCGGGCAATTTCAAACGTGAATGTAAAAAAAGAGCTTATTTCCTAATCCGTTAATTAAAACGCAGTGTTGTTATTCTTTGGGAATCAATTACGATCTTTTTTTTTTCTCGTCGAAGACATACCTACACGATGCATAAGTATAACTATAATTTTACTTATCCATTAGTTCATTAACATGCAGTATGTTTCTCCGTAACTTACACGTAATATTCGTTTCTTTTTTTTTCTTTTTGGTATAAAAGTATACAAGTAACTCTATAAAGAAAGACAACAGAGGACAATCTAAATTCAATACTGTCCTCGTTACAACTTACAATATTAAATTCGTCATGGTTCCTTAACAAATGTAAGTGCTCAGTTATAATTTTCACTTTCTACTTATACCCTACATTCGTCTATATCACCGTTAAAACTCACGACTTCTCTACTAAATCTACGCTTACAGTGTATTAGTTTTACTTTAAAATTACATTACACGAACAGTCCCATAAAGGCGAGGTGAAAGAATTGCAAGCGATTACAAGAGAATACCCATAGAGACGGAAAGACTGTGATAAAATGCATTAGAAAAATTCTATGTACAATTATCGAGACACGACACATGTACGAAACATCTACAATGTAATAAATGATTCAATACTTCATTAATGAAGATTCGCTTAAATGATGGTCAATCTAGGAAGATATACGTTCCACCATGTTAATTATCAAAGTAAGAAGCAATTTCTTCGATATTCTATCTATACAAATTAGTACTGTGTTATCTTTCATTATTTGCTCGTTCATCGAATTATCATTTTGTCATTAAATTATTAAAATGCATTCACAGAAAGACGCGTTGTATTTCGCGAAATTCTTTTTGTAATTTCAAGGCAATACGCTTGCTAAGTCTACGATGGAAGAAAGCGAGAAGCTATGCACATGATCGTATAGATATAAATTATTCTATTTAATGCAAAAGTCCGTTATCCTTCACTACCATAACACACGGGAGTGGACGGATAACATCATGCACCAAGAAAGATCATTATTTTCCTAAATTAATCAGCGTTGAATCATTTCTTGATCTCGTATTATAAGCTAACTAAAGTCTCTCGGGATACACTTTAAAGTGTTTTCTTCGTGTTTCTCAGTGGCAGAACCCTCCTCAAAATTAATATCGGTATTTGAAACGGTTTCAATAAAATCGTGTCGAGAACAATGAATATCAATGACGGCGCTTTCCATATATACGCGAATGCCATCCACAACAGGGAGCAAAATTGTACGGTTTCTCTCTTTGCCTTGTATTTCTTAATCTTTGTTGGGACTGTTTCCTAGAGCAAATAAAATTCTATTACTATTCGATGAGTTTCGCGCGCTGGGCCATCGGATAAATTCTCATAAGCGATTATGGACGATTATAATTAGCGTACTACATTTATGTATCATTTACGATGCATCGGATAAACTTAGGAGAAATCCTGGCGTCTTATAAAAGCAGAGAGAGAGATAAAGAGCGAGAGAGAGAAAGACAAGAAAAAAAAATTATAATTTTAAAGAAGCAAAGCCACAGAGAGCAGAGAAAAGAAAATGGATACATGCGAGCGTAGTTTATTGAAACAAGCCCTCAAAAACTCAACGAGAGGATGGTTTACCTGAATTAATGACTCGTTATCACGCTGATTATAGTTTGTCAGTGAACCGGTGACGCTGATAACATCGTATTCTTCTTGGTCCAGACGTACCGCAAGATCGTCGTGAGTTTTCAGATCCATTCCGTGCAGACATCGTCCGCATAATTGGCCCCGTCTACGAATGTCAAAATTTCTCGTCATTTACATCTTTCGTTGGTTAACGGATAGCTGATGAATAAATTAATATAACGAATGCATAGTACGCGAAGGAATGTTGCGACTATTTTTTTTTAAGATGTATGCTTTACATTTTGGAAAGTGGAAACTTTTTGTGATACTTTGACCGTGGTGTTAATTGCTCGAGGCGATAAATTTACTGTAATTTATGAGACTATCAATTGTATGAAAATTTAATAGATATGGTGGGAAGAATAATTCAATTATTAAGAGACAGGGTGGGAGAATTTGATATATAATTATTAGATGCTCGTTTTATTAGAATTTCGATTATATTTTACCATTAGGAATTCAACCGAGTCGAATTCTTAGGCATTGAGTTATATTCGTATTTTCGATATTTTTCTTTTGAATTCTATCGTCTTAAAGATCTCCCTCTGTAATAGGATCAGATCTTTCTACTCAAATTTTTGAAATTATTTAAAAACAAGTGTAGCATACACCGTCCAAAAAGATGACACTTTTAAGCTACTCGTTTCTAAAAAGTTCTAGATAGTCAGTGCATTAATGCAAAAACATCAACATTTCTGAAATCGGGTCATATTCCAATCACATCTCAGTGTAAATATATTCAATAGATTTTCGATAACACTTACCTGACTTCCTCGAGAGTGTTTATTTCCTCCTGAAGATTCTTCACGTCCTGTGCTTTGCTACGCCAAACGTTCAGTTCTTCCTCTAGTGTGCAATTCTCCAGTAACAACGATGTCACTTGCTGTTCGAGTTCCTTTGCTTTCTTTTGTTCCCTTGCTTTTTGACTTCGTGCCTCTTGCAATTGCCTGAGCATTTCGGCCATCTCTTCGTCATTTGTCGATGGTGTTGAGAGCTGTCGCACATTACAGTCAACGTTCGCTTCCTGGAAGGTTTTCGGGATTCTTGGTGCAGCGTTCTGGAACAATGTTATAATACGTGTTAATGCACACCTTTTTTAGTGTGTTTTAATTAACTCTTATGGTCTTAACTTCTCAGAGGTTTTGTATCGAGTTTTAATTGAGGTAGATTTACGTTGAATCTTAATCGCCATCGCATTTATACGATGACTTGTCAAATTAATTTATTGTCAAATTAACTCTTAAAGGTAGAGAATTTCACAAAATCAATTTCATTTATGATAAGCGACGTATTGTTTCGAAGGATAGTCTCTGCGTATGTAAGAATTATATCCATCCATTCGAGTAAGAAAAGAAAAACATAATTAAAATGTCAAGGAAAATAAAGTATTTTACAACTTATAAATAGTTCTCCTATCTAAATTAATCGCGTGAGTTACTATTATTTCCATTTACGTGCAATTAAGACAGTATTTGTTTCTCGACATTCAGTAATTCAATGTCTAATATATTCTTGTATAACATTCAATTGTAACTTGTTAGAATATCTTCCAGCAATTCAAATTTGCAATTAGTAACCATCAGTTAGCAAAAGTTTGTACGTTAGAGCTTAAGATTTTTGATTTGCATTTCACAGTGCCGAATGGAATAATCGATTCTTATCGAACTAATACAAGATCGTGTAAAAATCTATTCCATGAATATGAATACCTGTTGTATGCTGCCATCCGGCGTGACCGATCCTTTCCATGTAGTGCTTTGTGCTTCTATGGTGTTCGCCGACACGCTCACGGCTTGCTGTCGAAGTAGACTTTCATGTTTTTCGTTTATCTCGTCCAGTTTCTTTTGAAGTTCCTCACACCGGGTCTCCAGGTTCTCGATTGTCAAACATTGGCTGTTGAAGGTGCAATCATAACGTGGAAATTAACACTTGACAGAAGAATATGTTTTACTCTGTGCCCTACAATAATGGGTGACACTCGTAGAGCAGAGAATGTAATAGAAAGTTTGGCAAATTGAAAACATCAGGGAACACAACAGGATAAAATTATGTTCATGCTATTAATTTTACTTTTAATTAAACGATATTTGAAAAGTTATTGGTCAATTTTCATATGACTTATTTAATTGTGAGGGCAAGTGTTAAGGTGCGATTTAAGTTGTGGGGCCAGAGATTAAGTGCAATTCAGTTGTGCATATTTTGTTTTGAAGATACTGTGATATTAATGAAATAATATTCATTTGTGTAAGCGGTGGTGATTAATGAAAAATTTAGTTATACTTGCTTTGTCTGAAGATTGTGTAATACTAATGAAATAGTATACGTTTTTTTAGCAGGAATAATTAAAATATGGTTTTTTAAAGTAGTGATGGAAATGTAATTTAAAATTTGTTATAGTGGAACGGAATGAAACTTAGATTGTACGTATGCGTATGGAAACAGAATGCTTTGAATGATGTAATGTGTATTATATTTCTGTGTGAATGTGTTCGAAGCCAGTTTTTAAGAGCATACAATTCACATTGAATTGTAGTACAGAAAAAATACTATTAAATAATACATAAATTAATTATGCAAATTATATTCCATCGTTTCTTTATTATTCGAGGAATAGATAGGTATTGATAGGAATTCTTTTCAATAGATTCTACCATTTTATAACAGATTACGAAATATTTTAAAATTACAATTATGAAATATTCCTTCCTCCACATTTTATAAAAAGATTAAGAACGATATTAAACGCAATGCAGTTATATTTTTTTATCAATTAAAATTTTGTATTATCTATTAATATTTTTAAATTTTCATACTCGTACCTTTTGATAAGTTTTTTATCACTGGTGTGTTCAATGACAAGGCGATGATTGGCACGTTCCAAATCCTGTATACTGACTTCGAGTTGTTCGTAAATTTTTAATCGTGAGTCATTAACTTCCCTCAAAGCGGCAGTTTGTTTTTTCATATACTGTAAAAATCATGAAAAGAATGCAAGCGTTTAACAAACAATCAACGCAAACAGTTCTCGTTAAATGCAAATGAATCAATGACACACATACCTCTATTTCTTGTGCTTGTTCCTCAACGGTGGACTGGTGGAGCTTGATCATGTTCTCCAGTTCTTTATTTCGCTCCAGCAGTGTTTTGCCGAGCTCTGCAGCCAACTGCAGATCTGGAATAAATAGATGCAAACTTTGAGTGGAGATAGATACATATCCTATTAGCATCTACAAATGTTGCGATGGAAGAAATAAATAGTTATGGTGATCTGATTCTTACTCATTAGCGCGTTTATTTAAATTGCTTAAGAAACGAGTAGTGAAAAGAACGAGATATATTCGGAAAAAAAACAGAATTGTAAAGTAGGTGAGACCTCAATAGTTTAAAACTAATTTAATACCTCCTCTCAAAATATGTGCGCATTAATTATACATTATAATCTCCTTTTTGCCTGCCCTTTCAATAGAGACATATTTTTTTACTGTGATTAAAGATTTGATAAGCAGTTCTATCATAAACTTATTTTTTTCACGTGGAATTATTGTAAATAATAATTTTAATTAATCCGCACCGTTTTTTTGACAACAGAATTTGGAATGTAATTTAACATTTCAAAAACGAAATGTAATTTTAATACAGTAGACAGAATTTTAACGTGAAATATAAAATTCCATAGAATGTAAAGTTTTTCAGTTCAGTGTCATTAACGATCATCGTCATTAATAGAAATGTTGATCGTTATCGATTCTTATTAAATGTCTGATATGACAGACGTAGAAGTTACGCCGTTTAAGAGTGGAAAAAAATGTTAACAATTTTTTAAATATTATTCTTTCGCGGATTTAGATAATGAAGGCGACTATCGCTTTCTACTCTCTACAATTAGTCTCAGTTGCCATTAGCCGTCACTGTCTCAAGCAATTCGTCATTGTCATCATGGAAAAATTAGAAGCAAAGTCATTCGTAAAAATCTTAAAAGTCTTTTTTTTTTCTTCTTCGCGAAGGCATAAATAATTAATTATGCGCATAAATACCAATTCAGTTGTGTTTAGAAAAATATATATTTCCACTTGAAGAATTTTTAATGTTTGAAATTTAAATACGCCTTTGGAAGATCGGAAGTAGATATTTCAATAATCCAGGGCGATCTTCGCATATTACCATGGAAAATCGCGATTGACCGCGTGCATATTAACGAGCTAATTAGAAGGCTCATTATGCATATAATAATAGAGGAGTAGATAACGAGAAAACTCGTTTTGCTGACTGTCGTATTTTTTAAACTGAGTTAATATTTTCTAAGTGGCGAACAGTTTTGCAATTTAAGAGTAGGGCTTCGTAGTTACACTTAAACTTTTAGCATTGTCTAATATAATAAAGTAGAAAGTAGAAAATTGCAATTCAAAGGGAAATCTGAATATCATCCATCTTCAATAATTTTTTTTCGTCAATTTATAAAAAAAAATACAAACCCTTCACTTTGATTACTCCGGTAATTTCAGTTTTAAGTACTCATTAACATTAGAACTACCAAAGCAATCAAAATGACTGGTTCCAAATTTGTTATAAATATTTTCCAAATTTATGGAGCTTTCCTACAATATATATTCCATGACTAACTTAGAAAAAACAAATTCCCCAATCGATCATCGCAATTTCACAACTTGATTCCTCGTTTTCTAGAGTGTGTATTTAATACATTATCAAATAATACATTTAACCTCGTCAGTTTTAGAGTTAAATGCCGACAAAAATAATGGCCCGACAATTCGACAAGGGACATCTCAAACGATCCTCATCTCAAGTGATCCGAAACGATCTCAAAACGGAATGAAAAATCCAGATGTTCCGACTAGTTGCACTTGATTTCGTGAGTGCTCTGCTTCACGGCACTCCCTCATTCTCAATGTGACGACCTCCGGAGAGCAACCAGAAGGAAGGAAGAGACGAAGCAAGCATGGGCCAAGGACCTTTCTGGTGAACAAACGACCGAAGCTACCGTTTTCTACCTGGCATCCACCTATTATCATTAAACTCTACCTTCCCTCCTGGTTTCCTCGCGGAATGAGAATTACCATTTCTGGCACTCCTAGAGTGCTATGGTTTTGTGCAGATATTGTGCGTGAAGAAATAAGTAATGGTCTGCTTTAGTATAGCTGGATTTAGTACACTTTCAATATTTATAATATCAATTCAGAGATATTTGGATATTTACAATCATTTCATAGAAATTATACGTAGACAAGTTAATTTTGAAATCTTTGTGCAGTTGAAGTTTACTCTTTAGATATTTATGTTATTGTTTTAGGTAATACAGGTTTAAACAAATATTTACTATAGTGAAGAAACAATTAGTGGGAGTTTAAGGTATTTATAGCTGCTTTTGCAGAAATTACGTGTGGAAAAATGAAGTTTGCAGTGAATGAGCGTTTAGACATTGGACTGTTTAAATATTCATAGTATTGTGTTATAATTAGAGAATTTGGTAGCAATCTCAGGTTATTTTACTTTCAAGTACAAAATTATGTATGAAAAGTTCTTGCTGGCTTTAGTGACTGAATTTAATATTTTTCGCTAAAAAAGGCAATTATTGAAAAATACGTTTTCGGTCGCGAAATGAAAATCACTATTTCTAATTCTTCAAATAACTGTCTAATATTCTGCGATGTATTCTGTACCGCATTAGAAAGTGCATTTTAAAAAGACATGTTTAATGTTCACCTGAATATATCTATGAATTTTGTCGACTAATAAGGCGATTCGATAACGTAAAATAATACGAAAATTTCTATTGCCTACTACTGTGCGTGGACTTTACCTTGTCTCCTTCAATTTTTACTAAATTAATTTAGTTCCTGGTTTTCCACGATTTCCGTATTTCTGTGTAGAAAATATTATAGCCAGAAATATTAAAAAACTGGCATAATTAGTGTCATTAAAATTCGCATTTCTTTTTTGCGGTAACAGAATTACCATTTCTAGAACTGCAGTATTGATACGGTTTCGCAAGAGTACGCGAGTAATTCTTTAAATCGAATTGATTGACTTGGTAATTGGATAATTTTAAATAACACGAAAACGCCTTGTCAACTAGTGGCAGTTTTTGCGCAACGAAAGAAGTCATTCTTCATTTGCTAATTTATTCTTACCGAGCGAAAGTCGATTTTGCAGTATCGACATTTTGAACAAAGTGCCACTCGAAACGACTTTCGAAAATCAATTATCGTTTTGAATTTTCGAAAGTGGTAGAATCAGGTGGAAGACGTGCACGGACTATTTGAATTTGTGTGACAAAAATCTGAATTGCACTTTTGAATTTTAACTATACGAATTTAAATTCTCTTAGTAATTTCTACTTCGCTAATTTTACGTATGTCACTTATAATTTTTTAACTAATAATTCGACAGATTATTTAGATGACACTTGACGAAATTACGTATGAATCTACGTTTGACTCGAGTTGAACAGCGATCTCACTTTATCTCAATGTAGTTTTCGCAATTTACTGATAATTCACGATAATTCTAAAATTAATGATTGATAATTCTTTCGCTATTTTACATGCTTTATATAAGAAAGTCTCGCGTCAATTTAGTTTCACTGCCAGTCAAGTTTTTCTACAAATAGAATAATATTAATTCATCATACGCGACAGCGTCAATAATTTCAGACCTATATTTACACAAAAACGCGATTATCAATGATGTCATTCTCCGATAATAATACTTCACTGAAACTGCAACATCAGCAGAATCATAGTTGCTTAAATTCAAACCTTTCATCAGCACAAATCGAAATGTATTGCTCCATATCAAACTTGTAATGAATTCATACTCCAAACCTCCTCAATTTCCTTCAATATCCCTTATTCCTCCCGTACCAAAGTACCATAAACTTAACAATACCATCACAACAATCACAATAACTACTCCAAACCATCTTCCCCATCTCGTCACCTCAAATTCGCAGATTCAATTACGAATCAACTAAATCCTACCGTGCCGTTTTTGCACGTGTTTAAACCGCATCATCACAATTCCCATCGCACAAACACCAACATAATCCACCTCTTAAAACATCCAAACGCCGTCGGCGATCAACAGCAAAACGTCGTAAAATTCCTATCAACAAATTCTTCGTTCCAAAATACCTTCTGGCGCTTGCAGACATGCGAGCTCGATCGAGTAATCCCAGCAATCCAAGGAGGTCATCTGCGTTTGAGGATCCCAGACGACGTCGACGCTAGGACCGCTCATCTTGTCCCCCCGATCTCAGATCACCGAGATCGTTTTGAAGAATCTTCGTCGAAAAAAAAACCAAAATCTTCTTTTCTTCACTATCAAATTAATTCGTCAATTTCCCCGTTCTTCTATCACAAATATATTTGATTTCTGTTTCTTTATCAATAACTTCAATATCACTTCACGAGTAGAACCCAACGAGAGATCGTCTTCTTGTACTCCAATGGATTCGAGTGGTTTTTGGGTTCCAAACAGGGTTTGTACCCATCCAGATGATACAGTTCTTCAGGCACGGTGGCTCTGTTGCACGCGGAGGAGTCAGGTTATCGACCACAACCGGTTCCTTCGGAGGTAGCCGGTCTTCTGTGAATCGCTAGGTAGCCGTGGAACGTGTGCAGCCCAAACCTCCTATGCCCATCGAGTGGTAACCCAACTCCCTTCTCTTCTTCGTTCCCCTTCCACTGGACTTCGCTCTCTCTCGCATCGCCTCTCTTTTTTCACCTGGCTTTAATTCCCTTCCGACCGAAGGTGGTGAGCATCTCTCCGCTTCGACCTCCCTCAGGTACTCTCACTCGGTGCGAGAGTAGGTACCATCGCTTCTTATTCTTCTTCCTTTCCCGTTCTACCGTTCCAGGTGCTCGTACGCGCCTCTTCAGGGATACCCCTCGGGGGAATTGCGAAGAGGTGTCCCAATTCTGATAGTCTCTGTGAATGATCTTTCGTTCTCGTGGATATCGTGATGATCGGAAAATATGGTGTGGTTGATGTGTTCGATGATTTTGTTTCTTTGTAACTAGATTATGAATTTTTATGGATTTATGATGCATTTAACAGGGTTAATGCTAGATTTGCGCATGTTGATATATCTATTTTTCTGAAGTGAGCCAATTTGACTTATATAAGAAAATTTTAATTTTTTTCAAAGAAAATAGTTCCTAATCAATTGAAATGAAAGATTTGTTATTAAAAGATTAACCAACCAATATATTATATATATAGTAATCAAATTTTGAATGAGTCAAATTGGCTCCGTAAATCTATTGTTAAACATATAGATAGTAAGTGATGTAAATAGATGTCTCAAACATCAGAGATATGGTGTTCGTTGTAGCATTTACAATTAGCGAGGGAAGGAATTTTCTTTTGGGATTCTTCTCTGTTAGTTGCGCTTGAGAAATTTGAGATTTGCGTAAACACTTGCACTTTATTCATTTTCGATGAGATTATATGGTTATTTGATCGATAAAGTGTTTAAGTATTTAAAAGATCTATTAATGAATTATACGGCCCCCCAAGAATCATTCATAGTTTCAACGTTTGAGCCAAAAGAACTATGTATCACGCACGAATTTAATTCATAATTGCACATTTTGAATTGCTACAGCATACGGTAAATTATACTCATTACTCAGCTCGAATTTACAATTGTAGGTGAAACGGCGGTAGTCTTTAAACCATAGAAATATTGAAATAAACCGATGTTATGCTTTCTTATGTTGTCTTAGAAACTTGCTCTTTTGCATGAGCAGTAATATATTCAAATGTGCCGGTGATTATGAAAGTAAGTGAAAAATCTGGAAAATGGGAAATCGTACCATTTAATGCAAATTATAATTTCCACTTGAAGTGACAGAAATTTAAATACGTCTAGCAGCGTATGTTACTTTAGCCTCTTTTACAATCAACAAGCACAGATATACAAGAATGTCTCTATTTGTTAAGAATTATATAAGATCTGTACATTTTATGTAATTATTCAAGAGCTCCAGTTGCACTGTTTCATTTTGCAAGAAACTGTTATTAATCGCAAAGTCTACTTGACTACTTTTAGTTTCATCTAATAATACCTGCTTAACTGTTAGTTTGTTTTATTAACGTCTCATTTCTCTTATCGATGATACTATGATAATAAAAGTGGTAGAGTCATAGCCTCCGATTGTGAGAGTATAGATTTTTTTTTTATGAAACGTCCATCAAATCGGATGAAAGTGAAAGTAGAATTACATTGGAATTTATTTTAAATCGAATAAATTAAGCGAATAATAAATTGTCGTTTATTTAAATTAAATTATCTTGGAACTTATTTAGAAGTTGATATTACTAGTATTTATGAGAGTTAGATTGCAGGTATCAGACTCTTTCCGAGGAGCAGATCCATTATCGAGTAGCTTCATTAGTTTTAATTCAATAATTAATCATTTCTGATTTGTGAAAGTATTTTCGCAGACACTAATTTCCGAGCGATAAAAGAAACTTTAAATAATATTCGACGAATTTTCAAGAAGCTATAGTTCGACAACTTTAACTTTGCTAGCGAGCGGCGGAGTCTCGCTTTCAACCGCCTATTCGCGCCATATATCAAAAATCGATATATCGAAGATCGATAATCGACATATCGAAAATCGATAATTTAAATGGTAATATATTTTCATACCTACAAACAAACCTTTTAAACTTCCCTTGTAAATATTAATTGCTCTTTATTATGCATTATGTTTCATCACAAGTTGTCTCATAAAACATTCCAGTTTAAATTGAAATAATTTTCTCATTTCCCTTTTTCAACGCAATTGTATAGGTTCGTGTTTCGACTCATTGAATAAATAATTCATATAATTATTATATACAAAATCTCCGTCACACGAGTTCTCGTTTCTTTTTCTCCACTCATCGCAACGATCCTATCCTGCTGACTTTATTTCCGTTACTTTTCTCCATTGTTTTCCACCGATTTGTGGAGCAAATTGGCATACAAAGCAGCGAACGATATGCATTGCTACAGTGCACCTTGTTGCGATAACGGTATATGCAGAATTGTTTCATTCGTGGCTATGCGAAGAAGTTTGCATGGACGACAGTAAAAGAGACGATAAATATTTCATGAATTCAATTGTTGAAAGAGAAATGGCTCTCATCTTATAAATACTTTTGATTCGAAGACAAGTCGGATTATATTTGTGCTTTTATTGTCCTAAGTCTGATCTTGAATCCCAGGTATATTCTTGCGATAGAGTTTTAGATTTTTTAAACAAAATTTATTTTTCCTTTTAAATCTCAATAGTGATAAATCTTCTGTCATTTTCTTATTGGTGAAATCGAAATTGTAAGGCACGATATAGAATTCAGAATTCGACGAAAAATTGTCGGCTTTATTAATTACAAAATGTATTTTTGTAGACCTTGGAATTTAACAGGTAGACTTTTATTTGATTATATTATATGCGAGTAATTATAGGCAAAGTCAATATTTGCAAAGCAATCGAATTATAATTCTCGTTGTGTCTTAGCACAACGAGATAACATATTTACCTCACAAGACGTTCGAGTATCAACATAATAGCTCGAAGAGATTGAGAAACAACCTCTTCGTAATTGTGTATGCTTATTTTATCAATCCTTAGTCTCGTAATCACCTGTAAGGCGATTTTTACTTTTACTCACTTCCTTGTTACACGCAAAGAACGTCGGCTTTAAAAGGAACGTTTCAAGTCGATTGTACTCGCGAGTTTATTATTTTAGAGATAAAAACTTTAAATTGTCAGTGATTGATGAAACGAACATGGTATAACTTCTTTTATCCCTTTTTTCTCCGAGATTGGAATTGACTTCTTCGCGGAAATTCAATCGCCAATTATTACTAACATAATGGTAAAAGATTTTTTTGTGAATTTTACTGCAATGCTTTTTTTTATCATGAATTTTGCAAATGTAGATTATTCTAATAATTTTTAATGACATTATCATTTCCGAATATCATTTTAAAAAGATGCGAGTATTTGTAATTAAATCACTTTGCAAGATTAATCGGTATTCAAGAAAATATAATTATCCTACAAAGTGGTAATACGGTTAGAAAAAAAAAGAAGAAATGTGCGAGATTATGCAACGAATCCGTAATTATTTACATCAATCCTTATCACAAATTTGGAAAGGATAGTGAGGAATAAAAGAGAAAGGAGAAGACACGAAAAGAGTACAACGATATATCACTTCTTGCCCTACAATCTCACGCTTCCTCCACACTTCATTTTATATTGCAAAATTCATTAGCATTTTTGCGAATAAATTTCATTTACGACAAAAGACATCCAAAGCTCAAACGACAAAAATACTCACACTGTTACATCGGTGAAATACCACTTAAACACTTCCAAGGATAAAACAAGGAAGTACGCGCATCCATAATAGAATAAAATAAGAGACGTAATGAAATAAAGTAAAATAAAAGACTCATCGGTATCAATGCTCAAGCAATAAATTTCCAAGCAGCGAATTTGCAAAAGACCATGCCAGTAGTCGAGGCAAGTTAATTGAAAATAATGCGAGATTCATCGTCCGTTTGCACGCTTCTTCGCGGTAGAATCGACTTTTCAATCGAGGTTCGAAAGTCATGGCGCATAATGAAGCCTCGTCAACGTAATGACAGCGCCGATACAAGCAGAACCTGCTGGTGCCGCGACCTCGCGAACTCAATTCGCACAATCGGCTCGCATGCTTGTTTTACATGCTGCAATTTTATGTAATACAGTTGCATACGACGAATTGCTGCTGAGTTTCTGTCATCGGAGGACAATTTGCCTTTGCGAGGTCGCAAATACCGCCTTGGAACTGGCGGTTATTTTAAACATGCTACTTTCATCAGTTTCAGGGAATTGAATATTTTGTTTTTCTAATAAAAATATAATATATAAAGATAATTCGAGATACTGAGAAATGATTAGGCGCATGATATAACTTTACTATTACATTATAAAGTTGGAATGTAATGAAGAAAATAATATTTACAATATAGAGTTGCGTGTTGAGTACAACTCGATATGAACCGGCAAAGGATTAAATTTAATTTTGTGAAAGCAAATTGTTTGATAAATTGACTAGTGGATTTGTAATTATTGGAAGTACATTTATGATGATTATAAACATTTTAAATATTATTCTAGTTTGTTCGTGATCGTTGAACGGTTTATTATAGCAAATATTGGTAAATTGATTTTAAATTAAAATGGAAGTCGTTTATAAAAGAGTTTGTGAATTTTTGTTATTGATATCTCGATAAAATTGTTAAGTTAAGGTTAACGAACTGATAATAGACCATAAATTTGTTATTACAGTATTGATTAACTGGGATAAGCAGAGTCTTACAGTAGTAGAGAAAAAAGTACGTTGCATTTTAACGGCATCAAAATTATAGGCACGCAAGAAAGTAAGTAACGTTAGATTCGACGATAAAATTAAATGACTATATCGTAATAAACATGATCCAAGTTTTCTCAACTTTCCAATGCAACAACTTCCTAAAGTAATCAAATTAGGGCTCGCCATGAAACAAATCCAAGTTCTTATCAATAACAAATCCCTTCACAAAAACTTAAACACGTAGAAATCTAATATAATGTGATAGTATTTGGTAATATGCTCTTTATAAAAAAATGGCAATTTAATATTTAATGATTATTAATTATGAATTATGAAAATTGCAATCCACTGCAATTTCTCCTACAATACTACAATACCCCACTTCCAATGCCGTATTAACTTCATCAAATAAATCCCCGAAGTAAAATAAAATTCTTACGTACGCATTTCAATCGCAAAATTACCCTATTCTCGGTCACGACATCGCAATCACATCGCGAAACAATAACTCTCATTCCCCTCTTCCGATTCCCATCAATCCAACGCATATTCAACATCCTTGAACTTATTTCCACCACATGGACGCAACGTCGAATTAATGTTTCACTTGTCAAGAAAAAACAAGATGCGTGAACGTTCATCGTTACCTCTGGCAATTTCGAAGCGGACGTTGCACAATTCGCGAATCAAACTCGCGGCCTCGTTCGCGATGAAACACGAAATCTTCCTAATATGCGCTTATCACGTGTCGAAGAGAAGTCTCTCAGGATTCAAAAGTGTCTATTTCGGTCCAGAATACGTGAGATCCGATAAGAGTACGTGATCATTCACTTGAACCGGGGTATTTGAATCAAAGCCCACTGATTGAGAATCCGAGGCTTTGTAATCTTATCCAAAAGACTCAATTAACACTAGTTTTACCAGCGTGGAATCTATTATATTTAAATATGTTAAATATGTGCCTTAAAGCATGGAAAATTAAGACGTGGGAAAGATGATAGATTCGGTAATCTATGTTTTATATGGTGGACGAAGAAAATTTATTCTACGGCTCTCACATAAAACTGTAGAATTTTTGGAAAAAATTGTGTAACAGTCATTTTGACTGGCTTGGTAAATCTAGTGTTAATTACTACGATTATTTAAACTAGAACCTACCCATTTCAGTTGAATTCTTGGCCATAGAATTTGAATAATAATTTAAAATTTCCCAAAAGTGACGAGGAATTTGAACTCACGCTCAATGATTGAGAATCTAGGACTTTATTATTGTTAGTTATCATAGATCTATCGAAAAAATCCACAAACATCTTTCCAGCACCGTATAAAGCATGTGAACGATGAAACACAAAGCATAGAATCACTGCGGCAACGTGGAAAATCACTTCCTCTTGATATTTCGATTTAACTAACCCCCAGGTCTCGACCTCCCCGCGAAATCGAGCGACACGAATGGAAGGGAATCTCTTCACGGAGAGAATACTTTCTCCTGGGAATGTTTCGTGAAACGTTATTAATCTCTTCATCGGCCCCGAAATAAAAAGGAACGGTTAGAGAGAAGGAGAAGGCTATTGTTACCGTCGATTCACCGTACAGGTGCACGTGTACACCTCGTGCTGACCTTTCGAAAGGCGCGACGGTGTGAAAACGCTTCGAAGATATCGGAGATATTAACTGGAGTATGTGCACACTGGCTGACCGGACCATTATCATCGGGGCCACCACGCCCTTACGGAGGAGAGTATCGATGTTCCGGTAAAGTAACAATAAACTAACGTTGGTGTATGTGTACGCCGTGGGCTGACGTTAAGTGGAATTTTACGTTTTACTTTTACCACGTGGACTACGACGAGTGTGGGAAATCGGACGGTTGGAGAGGATGTTGGTTTATTTTCTGTTTTTGGAAAGCATACTGAGTTTTTAGATAAGTGGAATGGATGTTTGAAATTTGTTGAGGTCGGTAGGTTTGTTTCGTTGTTTGTAGCATGTTTTTGTGGTACTTGCCACCTTATATATGGGTGTTCAATGTTTTGGATTTATTACATTAAGTACCTTGATAGAAGAGGGATCGTCTGGCAGAGAGGAGGATCAATTAACTCTTTGACATGCGGTAATCAATGATATTCGGCATGTGGTATGTTGAATAGGAAATTTTCAAGTCTTGAAGAATGTGTTAAATTGGAAACGTCAGAGAGGCGCGACATGATAAAATTATTTTGATTATATCAACACTAGAATTATTGGTATTTAAATTTGTAATATTTAATTATAGATGTCTCGTTGAAGTCTTGGTAATTGCTGATTTATTTTATTAAGTTTTCATCATGTGTAATAATGGATTGTGATATGTAATTGAAATTTTTAATTCTCGTGCAGTAGAATATCTTGGATTAGAATGAAATTTATATTCGGTAAATTATCAGAGTACGGTTGAACTAATTGAGAAAATTCTGAATAGATAAAACGCTGTACTGAAAAGTTATGGCGTATCGACGTGTTATGGAACGGAACACCAATAAAGAACGTGCATGCACAGAGCACCGTTGTTTTGGTACAAAATGTAATTTTACTTTTACCGCATGGACCGCGTCGAGTGTGGGAAATCATTGTGCGAATAGATCGGAACGAATATCGGGCAACTCGATTTCCACACTTTCTAAAAACGGAATGGTAATAGGGTTTAATCGGTCCATTGTTGCTGACGTACCTCTTATCTCTCGCATGTCTCGCCGCTGTTATTTTCGGCATTTGGTCTTGAAAGCAATGTTAATATACTTCCTCTGACTTTTCGTAATTTAATAATCCCTTCCTGGTAAAAATTATGTCTACTTTCCATCGATGGAATTATTGTTTTAAATTGCTACTTTATAACAACCTCAACATCTTCACTGTATTTCTCAAGATTATCGAGAAACTCAAGATAATTTATATCTATTAACATTTAATTGCTTATTCTTTTTAATCAAAATTTCTGGAAATGACAAACATTATAGTTCTGCAAAAATATTATGAATTTCATAGAGTCACTAAAGAATTTAGATAATGTTTAGATGATTACTGATAACTAATTGAAGAAGTATTAAAAGATTTCAAATATTATCTCAAATATTAATGTAATATTAAACCTTTCCTCTTTCTCTTTAATATAACAGAAATTAAAAGAATTAAGAATTCAAAAGACTCAAGAATGAAGTTCTTAAATGAATTAAGAACTTTAATAAATCACATCTATGAAATTTCCATCGGAGTTGCAGAAAACTATGACACGATTATCAAGTGAAATTTCTCAGACTGAAAAGCGTGACTCGGTGGGGAAATATCGTTATTTTACGAGCATTTCCTTCATTCATGAGGATTCTCGAGGAGCGAAAAGTGGGTGAGGCAAATAACAGTGCTATCACGGTTGATAATCGTGGTACACACGCTTGCGATAAGATTTCCTTACAATGCAACGACGCATCTATTTACGTGTAATTACTTGGTGCATTCTATGAGAGAAGGTTCGTGTTTTACTTTGCACGGAGAATATAATACATCGCGCTGTGCACTTGATTAATTGTATTATGTTGACACACCTGAAATTGCTTGTAAAAGAGATTTCTCGAATTCAATTTCTATGATAGGCAGAAACTTATTTCTTTTAAAGACGATATCTAATTTTGAGAAAGCATTTAAGTGTCATTTATCTTACTTATTCTATTTATCATTAATCTCAACGATGCAGATACCTTTAAGGCTCTCGAGTTTATTTCCTTTAGTTTAGTAACTAATTAGTTCATTTATTTTAAATTTCACTAATTGCCCAATCAATCCCAACGATGCAGATTTCATTAGATACTTTCTTTCTCATCAACTCTAATTTTGATTCTTTCAAAAAATGAATGATTAATTGCATTAACACTAGATTTACGGAGTCAATTTGACTCATTCAAAATTTGATTACTACATATATAATATATTGGTTGGTTCATTTTTTAATAATAAATCTTTCATTTCAATTAATTTGGAACTATTTTCTTTGCAAAAAATTTCAATTTTCTTGTATGATTCGAATTGGCTCGCTTCAGAAAAATAGGTAAATCAATATCCGTAAATCTAGTGTTAACGAAATAGATTTTACTATAGTTAGCTTCTTTTAATTCCACAATCATCTCGTAATACTGTACAATGAACTCTAACGATGCAATCCGATTACGTTATTTATTCCACAGTGTGGTAATTGTCCTTCGTCTCCTGTATAAATCATCGGTTAATCACACGTTCTCCATCGATAATAGTACTTCAATTAGGTTCATTATTGACTCTGGATTGCCAGCTGAGAATCTACGTACTCGTAAATTCCCGATTTACATTGGGTCTCGTTAAGAGGAACGAGAAATTAAATGTTTTATCGGCGCACCCAGATTACGCATTGCGGAATACCTGTCCTCGTTCAGCAACGGTAACATAATGCCATTCATGAGCGCGTATAGAGGAATGCACCTTGAAACGGTCAATGCAATTGCAAGTGCATTTTCTGTACGAGATGACTCTACATTAGATGGAACACTTTGCGGTCGAAGTGTACATCCTGACGAAGTTTAAAGTAGTGTTAATTGTAGTTTGTGCTATTATTTTTGCGGTTGAAAAGTCATCGTATAGAAGTTTCTAGTATAGAATTAAGTTTACGACATTTTGAGAATTATGATTTGAAGAAATCAACTGTTATCGCAATGATTGCAATGCGAATGAGGAAACTATAATTAAGAATCTCATATTTCAGTAATACTCGGAGTATAAAATTCAATTCACACCTCAGGAAATGAAATCCGATATATTTAAAAACGGATCACTATCTTTCTGGCACAAATCGAATTCCACAAATGATACCGAGCTCGATTTCCCATTTTCATTAACACTTCTGTACAAACAACAAAAACTAATAATTTTATAATTTTTAATACGTATGAATTATAAAATCCTGTTCAGCTCAACTCATCACAGATTTCACAAAGTGAAATAGATCTTTCCACTTAAATACAGTCCCACAAAACATTATCACTATCACAAATGAACCCAGTTGTCCATTTTCAATTAATTCCAGCTCGACAGTAACAATAATTAATCTAATAACAAGTCTTTTTCAATTCTGACTTCCCATGAAGTATAAAAATCTATTCAACCCGATCTAAAGTCCCGATTTGGAATCAAAGTACCCCACATCCAAAAGCGAATTAGATCTTTCCGCTTGAATGGAGATTCACAAAAAGTCACCACCACTTCGAACCTGGTTTTCCATGCACCAGCGATACGTGGGTTTCGTTCCCATCATTGTGCCGGACGATGCATAAACTATATCCGCGCCCGACGTGCATGGTGCTCTAGGAACATTTCACCTCGAGATCCTCGCACCATAAATTCCGCGAGTCTTCGTTGTCCCGGTTATTATTGTTTATTTTCACATACGTTTTACGTGGAGCGGCATTTGTGCACGGTTTAACGGTGCAGGTAAAACGGTCTCTTTCAAGGAGGTGCATAAACGCGGCTGGAATTCCTTCTACGAGAAACGCGGCCTTCGATAGCAGGAAATTCTTCTGCAAGAGTAAACGTTGCTGCGAGAAGTATAGAGAAATTGCAATATCGATAGGATTTAAGCTATTTTTTAGATCCTCCCATTTCTCGGTCTTCTTCTGTGACGTATGATTTACAGTTCAGTGTTAGTAAGTCATTCCAGATAAACGAGTATAATTTGGAGAAGAAAATTTCAGAATTTTTTGCTGAAAACAGAAACTATCAGTGCAACGGAATACATTCTAAACTAAGTTTATTTACATAAAACTTAGCTTAGGAATTAATTTCTATTACTTGGCAGTACTCTCATATTTAGATCTCTAATTCCTTAATTTAACTCTTTGAGGCACTGAAATTCCGAAAATAAAATGACCCATGTTGCACGTGCATTTTTTTCTTCTTTTAATTGAATAAAGTTGGTTTATATTTATTGATAAAGTTATATAATAATATAAATTTTTGAGGTGGGACAAGAAATGTCCCACCATGCATCTTCACGCATCAAAGAGGTGGGACACTTTTCATCCCACTGTGCCTCAAAGAGTTAAAAGGGGACTTTCGCTATAACATTAATTAATTTCTGTTTCAGAAACGATACTGTTTTGGAAACCAGTAGCCCCAATTTGAAAACCTACTCAAATCGTATCGTCAGCCTTATATTATAAAAAGCCACTACAATTTCATTCACTGGAGAACATACTGGAGAACCGTTCAACCTGCAACAGGAAGTATTTCAAGCCAGCCTGCTATAATTTCCACTATTAGTCCACATATAAATTAGTATCCAACAGGAAATGCAACAAAAACATCATAAGTTGTAAGATTTTAGTACATCTTCCTTAGATATAGCGGGAAATTCCTCAGACTTGGTAAACAAGTACAAGTCCTTTCTCATTACAGTCATGGTCACCATTCGACGCATATATTTTCCTCTGGCATCAGTTTGTCCTCTCAACGTTGTCTCTCGTTCGAGACGTAACATCAATCAGACTCACTCGGTGGGCTCATCGGCTCATTCATTACATTTACGGTTAGCCCTGCCATGGGAGATCTTGTCTCATGAATTAGCACCGCACCGTACTAATTGAGCTCACGGACTATTATATCTCTATCCGCGTTCATCTAGCTTCCGGAAATTAATTGATTGCCATTACGATGGATATCGCAGCAATGTTATGCGTGCGACTTGAATAATTGTCGGGGAAGTATTAATCGATGGGGAGTTTTAATGGAATCTCTTATCAGCTGCATTATAGTTTAATGTTCCCGTTGAAATGCGTGTTAGAATGCAGGATTACTTGGGTTTCTGCGAATGTGCAATGCATTTAGATGGAGTATATTAATGATATTGAGAAATGATATGTAAATCGTAGCTGGAGATAGGATGAAAAGTCTGCGAGAAGATTTATCATAGGAGGAATTGGTGGTGAAATAAATGGAGGATTACGAACGAGGATATGTAACGTGCATTGCCATACTTATACTGAAGATACAATGAATACAAGTGAATTGTAAATGGTGGATTTATTATAATTCTCATGAGTCAATCAACATGAGTAGCTCGGACTCCACATAATAGAATAGATTGTAGATAATATGACTAAAGTAATTAAAATAAAAAAAAACATAAAAATAATCAGTAGTCACAAATTTAAGTTCTACATTAAGTTTCTCGAAAAGGAAATAGTTTAAATTAGTATTTAATGTGTCATAGCCATCATGCTTCGCAACTTATTATACCTAGGACCCAGACGAACTCACAAAAATAATTAAAACCATATAATACAAAAGCAGTTAGTGGTTTCTTGTTCAAATCCCTCCAAATATTTTTAAAAAATTACTATTTAAATACATCACAGCCTCAAAGGTTCGGAATCCATTTAAAACAGTAGATCGCAAATGAACGAAGTGATAAAATTTCAAAAACTTCGGATATATAATAGAAACTGTTTTAGTAAAATAAGTATCTTCACCATGGCGCTCAAACTTGCTCATAAAATGCACGAAGAGCATGACCACTTCGACATCCCAACCTCGATTTCAGCAGCGACGTATCCTTCGCACTTGCTCTCGGCCATTCACACGCGAATGGTAATTCGCCTAGGAGCGTGTCTATCCGCAACTAAGCACGAGTCGTTACGCGAAAATTACTGTCTCGAGGATAAATACTGAACGGCTAGTTTCACATCCTTAGGGCTTCCTTCCCGCAGGAAGTTTCAGTGCGCGTGAATCGAACATTATTATACTTGCTCGTCGAATTTCGTGCGAATTTGAAGACAATGGGACCAATCTGCACACGCTTTATTTTCACTTCCATGGCAAGAAGTAATTAGTTGAAATCAACTCGAAATTTCGATCGAATTAAATTCGTTAAGTGTAATTATAGAAGAGGATAACAGGAGTAGAAAATTGTAGGAGTGTCTTTGAGCTCGATTAAAGTTCTATTGTCTTTCATTGATTTTTTGCAAGCTTCTCAGACTCACTAATGTTTGAGAGGATTGAAAGGAAGTCTTTTAGGAGGGAATATATCTTCGGTATCAATTGTGGTCTCGTTTCGTGGTACAAGGATCGCTGGAACGAGCCTTTGTTCGACGTATATGGGGACACGCGAGAATGGTGGATATTATGGGGTAAAACAGGGGTGCGCATTATGGGGAATGAAATTGACGGTATCTTTGATAATGCAATTTTGTGAGAATGTGAACGGATAATGAAGTATAATTGATGAATTGAAATTGTTTATTATGTTTGATGAGTTTGGAGATGTATCTAGGATTCTTTGTAGTTTTATCTGCCTTGGTTATAATTGTTAGGTAGAATTTTACGTTAATTGAAGAGATTACTTAACACTTGGGAGAATTTCAGTTGTGCACCTCTGTCGCATAGACTGAAAGAGAAAAGAGAAGGAGAAAGAGAGACAACGCAGAAATAGCGTGCGAAAAATTTTGCGAAACGATCTTACTCCTACACTGAGGGGAAACAGAAATTGTCGGTGAATGAATTACCGCAGGTATGAATTGATTTTAGACGCATTGTCTTTGAGCATGAATCTTGCAGTATACTCATGGTATTTACAATATGTGAATTATGTACACGAGGAGTAATCAAAGTTAAAACAAGCTTTTCGACATAGAAGTTCTTATTTCTTTGGATAATTATTTCCAAAGTTATTCGCATAGAAATGTAAAGATATCATGGGAAATCTTTTTATGTAAGTAAGTATTTATAAAAGTAGTGCTAAAGGAATAATTTAAGGATTATTTTCCCCAAAATATCATTGAGTATTCGTCCCTTCTAAAATCCAGGGTCCACGACCGCAGAGTCGTTTTGTTGGATGAGTTACGATTTCGTCCGACAAACGATCGCACCTGATGTATATTGAATAACAGGACGGTTTCGTTTAACATTCGACTCAGTGGCGTGTAGAGTATTGAGATTCAACGTGATCGTGTCTCTGCGTGAGCTGTGTGAGAAACGAGCCGTCTTTTCCAGCGAGTCTCTGCATCTGATTGCACTGAAAGTTACCGATGCCTTTACGGTATTCCGATGTCAACTTTGCCGCTGCTTAGATTCAGTAAATTTGCGGTTAAATAAGTAAGGATTAAGCATTTGCAATCAAGTTTCTCTAACTGCTCATCTATTATTCGATTAACAAATCATTTGATAAACGATTATTCTTTGATGGTATTTTATCTTGATTGTTTTATAGTTTTCCGTTTTCAACTGTAATGGGCATTTTACTGAGATCCAGCGTTTCATATCGGAACCAAAATTGCGGGAAATATTCCATGCGATGACGAAGGATATAAATACATTGGAAACAGCGTAGAACAGCGCAGTACAGCGTAGGACAACAGCCAGGACGTGCGCAGGATAGCCAGGACGTGCAGTAGGACAGCGAGCTCAGCATTTATTGAATAAATAATATGTAGTTTTAGAATCACACAATTTGTATTTGATAAATACTGTATCAGATAAGTTTATGTTGTGTAAAACAAGTGATTAATAAAGAACTTGTTAAATCAACAATATTGTTTTACTTTTTTAAGCGCTACCCGTTTCCATTCATAATATTCCATATTCCCTACAATTCACAAACGTATCATAGTTTTAAGTTCTTCGATACGATTTAAGTCGATTCGATCCGCTTTGATCTCGTCGTACAAGTGATGCAAGACAGGGAGAGCAGGAATTCCGTCTGAGATATTTTGGTTTATACTACTTGTTGAGTTTGCAAATTTTTCGGAAAAATCTCAAAGTAAGTAAGTAGTAAAGTCGACGATAAGTCAGACGGAGCTAAAAGTCGGTCTGAGATATCCTAGTTTATACTACTTGCTGGATTCGGAAATTTTCGGAAAAATCGCAAAGTGAGCAAGTAGTAAAGTCGACGATAAGTCAGACGGAGCTAAAAGTCGGTCTGAGATATCCTAGTTTATACTACTTGCTGGATTCGGAAATTTTTCGGAAAAATCGCAAAGTGAGCAAGTAGTAAAGTCGACGATAAGTCAGACGGAGCTAAAAGTCGGTCTGAGATATCCTAGTTTATACTACTTGCTGGGTTTGCAAATTTTTCGGAAAAATCTCAAAGTGAGCAAGTAGTAAAGTCGACGATAAGTCAGACGGAGCTAAAAGTCGGTCTGAGATATCCTAGTTTATACTACTTGCTGGATTCGGAAATTTTTCGGAAAAATCGCAAAGTAAGCAAGTAGTAAAGTCGACGATAAGTCAGACGGAGCTAAAAGTCTGTCTGAGATATCCTAGTTTATACTACTTGCTGGATTCGGAAATTTTTCGGAAAAATCGCAAAGTGAGCAAGTAGTACAATCAACGATAAGTCAAACGCAAAAGTAGGGCTGACTTATCCTAGGTTATACTACTTGCTGGATTCACAAATTTTTCGGAAAAATTGCAAAGTGAGTAAGTAGTAAAGTCGACGATAAGTCAGACGGAGCTAAAGGTCGGTCTGAGATATCCTAGTTTATACTACTTGCTGGATTCGGAAATTTTTCGGAAAAATCGCAAAGTGAGCAAGTAGTACAATCGACGATAAGTCAAACGCAAAAGTAGGGCTGACTTATCCTAGGTTATACTACTTGCTGGATTCTGAAATTTTTCGGAAAAATCGCAAAGTGAGCAAGTAGTACAATCGACGATAAATCAAACGCAAAAGTAGGGCTGCCTTATCCTAGGTTATTCTACTTGCTGGATTCGGAAATTTTTCGGAAAAATCGCAAAGTGAGTAAGTAGTAAAGTCGACGATAAGTCAGACGTAGTTAAAAGTCGGTCTGAGAAATTTTGCTTTATACTACTGATTTTCTTTGAATATTTTTCGGCAAAATTTTACAAGTTAACAAGTAGTACGAGTAGACGATAAGTCAGGCGGAGCTGAAAGTCGGATACTTTACCTTATACAGCTTTCGAGATTGAAAAGTTTTCGAGAAAATTTTGCAAGGTGACAAGTAGTACGAGTCAGCGAAAAGTCAGACAGAGCGAAAACATACAATCTGTTGGTTTGCTCCATTTACCAGTTGAATCACATTTCGAGAAAGATTTGACAAGTTCACAAGTGGTACGAGTCAGTGAAAAGTCAGACAAAGCGGAAGAAGCGAGTGAAATTGTTTCAACGTGGAATTTAGAGCCAGGGCAGGATTTATTAAATAAATAACACATAATTATAGAAACACACAGTTTTATTTTCTATTGTGTAATACAAATAATGTTATGTAATACAATAAAGAAATTACAATAAAGAATTTGTTAAATTTAAAACACTGTTAGGCTCCTTTAGCCGCAACGCTTGTCCCTCTCCTGCCTTAAACCTTTCCTGCTTTCCCTGCGCATGCATTCGGTATCCTGCCTGTGCTTTGCTTGTCCTCTGGCTATCGTGATTGATTTCTGTCTGTCCTTCGGCTGTAATCCTTTTGATGAGCCTGTACTGCCATTCCTGTGCCTCTGGTGTCTCTCCTGCTCTTATACTGCTTATCCTGCTCCTGTACTGCTTGTCCTGCGCATGCACTGACTGCTCTGCGGCAGTATTGCCTGTCCTGTATCATTGGTTTACTCCACTTATGTTCTGAAGCTCACTTCTCGAAAAATTTGACAACTTGACAAGTACTACGAGTCTGTGACAACCTAGACAGAGCGAGAGTTCGTCTGAGATTATTTGAACATCAAATTTGGAAAGTGCCAGGACAGGATTTATTAAATAAATAACTCATAGTCTTAGAAACCCACAATTTTATTTCATGATATGTAATACAAATAATGAATAAAGAATTTGTTAAATCTAAAACACTGCTAGATTTTTCGCTACCCTTGTATCTCTCCTGTCTGCCCTGCTCTTGTACTGCTAATCCTGCGTCCACACTGCTCTTATTCTGCTTGCGTTGTTGTTGTACTGCTCTCTGCGTCTACAATGCTTGTCCTACACTGGTTTTCCTATTCTTATTCTGTTTGTCCTTCGCATATACTGCTTGCCCTGTCGACGTTCTGTTTATCCAGCATCTCTTTTGCTTACTTAGACAGCTATCGCATCAAATATTGCCGTGATGAAAGCCGTCTAAATGAAAAATCCAAAAAATTTCACTCATAATTTAATTTGCCTTGTACCAATGCACACTGCAACAGAATTAAAGTACTCGATACCAAAAATTCTTTGTCTCCAACATCGGGACATCCGAAAACACTCCACACGATGAAATAAAGCGGACCGAATGAAACCGTAGGTAAAACCAAGCAATAAACCAATTTCCAGTGACTTTTGGAATAATCTGAAAATTCAGAACGCTCGTAAACTCGCCCTACGGTGACTTTCCTGTGAAGATTTCAACAACACCTGCGTCATCCTCGTATATCACGAAACCTAGTCATCCAACTGTCGATGGTATCCAAGACACTTTTATTGGCAGGTAATCAAACGGTGTCGAAACACCATTGCAAAGTGTACAGTAAAGCGATGGAAAGGTGCCTCATGGTCAAGCAAGGCGGTATAAACTTGGGGTAAAATCAGGGGGGTGAAAGGTTCACCGGGTATAATCTCCGTAACCACCCCAAGGTTTTAAGGAGTGGTAAGCTTAATCCTAATTGTACGAAGGTAGACTAATCTGGAACCGAGAGTGAGGGAATCCCATGGAAAATAATTGCACATCTGCGTAGGACCAGCGAGAGGTGACGAGGGTAACGAGGAATGGTAATAATAATATGCCGCCGATGAAGAGGCGACATCCTTGTCCTTGCAAAGACCACCAGATGCTCGGTTAGAAGGGTGGCCCGGGGTTTACCGTTATTTATGGCGTTATTGCTCAGCAATTGCCGTACGGAATGCAAGTTACGTACTGTTATGCCTTCGGTTATAGCTGATCTCGATTGAGTGGAATGCTCTTTTTCTTTTCATGGGTATTTCCGTGCATACGGAAAACGACGGGATATTATGCAGTGGTTACGATTTATTGTGAGAGGAATGACGTGTTTGATTTTATGGTATTTGCATGATGTTTGGAATTTTACGACTGCTTTTCTCCATTTGGGAATAATATTTAAATTATTGTGCGTTGGGAATATTTTTCAAGATTTGTTATTCGCGTGTGCAGGTAATGATTTTAGGGTTGGAGAAATTTAATATTTGCTGTTACATGTACGTGTGATTAAAATTGTTCGTGGAAATTTGGAGTATTAATTATGTAGTGCTGCGAATTTGTAAGTGTTTATTTGTATCTCTTATTTTTAGAAATTGCAATTAGTCTTGCGAGAGATATTATAGATTTTATTGATACAGTGATCATTTTTGTGTTCACGAAAAAATTTCAATTTTGAGATATCGACGTATGGAACGGATTGCTTATTATTATGTACTTATATAAACAGGATAAAGCTGTTTAGTAATTCCGTTAAATTCACGCACATTTTGCATGGAGATTTATTGACGCAGGTGTACGTGATTGGTACACCTGTGGTAAAATCTTTCCCGTGGAACAGGTGAAGCATGGTGAAGAATACGTAAAGTCAAATCAAAATTCTATAGAATTCCAACGTAAAAATTATATTCACCATCGTTCAAATGATCATGCAAATAAATGCTATATCTAATAGACATTTAATAAAATTTCACATAACTAAATTCATGAAGAACATCAGTAATATTAAGTGATACTTTTTCAAAGTACTAATTTTTTTTAAACGTAATAATTTATATTTCCAGAATTTCTCATATAAACCTCTCTATAATTCTGTTGTAATTTGTAAATCACAATTAACTCGTCCTGTGGTTCTCCCGCTCGACATTCCATCGTTAAAAAACACGGATAAACTTTCGTAAAAATAAGAATAAATGCGATAATCAGCTCGTTTAAATTATTTCTGGAATATGGAAGCTTCACGATAGTGTCATCGAAGTGAGAAAATACAGAGAGGCGGAAAAACACAAACACAGTTTCCGATATCTCGAATAGAAGAAAAATCGACGACCACGACCAACGACTAGGACGTTAATTATTAGGTGAAAAGAGCCCCAGCCTTAATGGACATTATGGACCACCCTTTGTCTCGATCTATCACGACTTGGCTCGAGGCTAGCCTCTGGAAAGTCTACATTGTTTCTCGTTCTTCCTGATTGTTCCTCATTGTTTACTACGTTCACACCTAAATCCTCCGGCGATGTTAATCGTCGTTCATCAGAGAGGAATAAATTACTTCGTACCGATGCCGAGTCGTCTACTTAAGGGGAAAGTTAAACACCACTGCGATATGTGACTGACCTTTTTTTTCTCTCTGTCGTGTAACACAATGCCGAGCGTTATTCGAGAAAATTTCTATGCAAACAATTACTTAACTGGGGCTTCTTTATGCAGGATTTATTGCCAGAATCCTTTCGCATCGCTCGCGGTGGTATCGTTTCGTCGGTGATGGATTGGAAGATTTGTTAGAGGCCTGCTCCAAGGTTTAATTAACGGTTAGTTGGACTGAGCAAGATTTTGCAGAGTTTTCTGATGGACGATTGAAGAAGGGCATTTATTCCTTTCTGAATTTTACCTTTCCTCTTTTTCCTTCATTTCTGTTTGACTCGAAAGAATTAGAAAAATGTTGAATGTGAAATTATTTCTAAAAATTGTACCGTGATTGTAAAGCAATGAAATTATACGGTTTTTAAAACAAAATAAAAATATCTTTATATTTGATAAGTTTTATAAACTGATTGTACTTGAATACCATTGATGGGGAAGATTTTGCAGAGTTTTCTGGTGGACGATTGAAGAAGGGTATTTATTCCTTTCTGAATTTTACTCTTCTGAACTTTTCTCCTTTTCCTTGATTTCTGTTTGACTCGAAAGAATTAGAAAAATGTTGAATGTGAAATTATTTCTAAAAATTGTACCGTGATTGTAAAGCAATGAAATTATACGGTTTTTAAAACAAAATAAAAATATCTTTATATTTGATAAGTTTTATAAATTCATTGTACTTGAATACCAGGAATCTCCTCCAACCTTTTGTGCTTTCTTTTTCAACTCCCACGTAATTTCATGCATCATTAATTCTAACGCTCACGAAACATTAAAATAAACTTACAACCCTTTCAGAATCTACCTCACTTTCAACAAAAACTGCCGTTATTTCTCGGCAAAAGGAAAAGTCCTCTCGCAGGAACAATGGAGAGTAAAACATATTACCCGACTCTCCTCGTTGTCGATCATTCCAATGTATCGTTCATCTAGAAAACCGTCAGACGTTCTTTATCGTGCTTCATTCTTCCGTATCTTCGCACCTAAATCCCGTGGTGACGTTAATTACCATTTGGCGGAAAAGCAACAAATTGCCTTTCCGCCGCGACGTTTCAATGGAACCCACCGATCTAACATCCATTACCTTAAACGCTTCCTTTCATCCTGATCCAGCGTCGTTCCTTAATGACATTAGATGCACTTGGAAAAATCATGGTAATTTGCGCATTTAATGTCGTCGGTCAGACGGAAGAATCACGGTGAAGAATGGTAGAAGACACTGAAAGTGCTCGTGCATGGAAGTTGAAACGATTCTTAGTCACTTAGGGTGGCGAAATTGTTTAATGGTTAATGTCATTAAGTCAGGTGTAGTCGTAAATCATTCTCGAAGGTTAGAAAGAAGCAAATTTGTTGGATTAGCGGTTGAAGGCGGTTTGTTTCGGTTGAGTTTTTATCCAACTAATGTCTTCTTTGAGGTGGAGAACGTGTGGTGAAGCGTTGATTAATCGCAGGGAATGTTGGGTATTTAAACTTTATGTTGTACGTCTAATTGCAATTTTCATTAGCATATTATCTGCCGCGTGGATTTTCTGGAATTCTTTGATCAGATGTTTGAAAATTTAAATGTGCATGATAGTCCATTTTTAAATGACTTTACGACTGCGTAAATTCTCTTTGTCCAAGAGCCTCGGTCTAAGGTCGTAGTTAATTATAATGCAATGTTACAGTACAACAGATGATCAGCATGATCTGTATATTAAGTTTGCAATCATCTGTACTCCCGAGCAGATTTCTAATTAACATTATTATTTATATCTTGTTTTAACGACGTTTCTATCAGTGATGATGGATTATTCAGAGACTAAAGTAATTAAAATTTTAATACTAGAATCACGATGATTAAACTCACAGCATGCAAATCGAAATATAAAGATGTCATTACAATAAAAGCCCAAAATAATCTTTTCCTCGAATATTCTAATGGTACCAATTAAAACAATGCTTTAACAATTAAGCTAAACGGACAGCTTAAAGCTTAAGCATTTTGGGCTTAATTTGAATATAAGGATATACTCTTTTCCAAAGGCTGTTTCAAGAGAACAAGAAAAAAAATTAGATGATCCACAGCCCCGAAGTTTTCAACTAGCTTATACACTCTTCGAGGTCTGAAGCTCATTAAGAGTCGAAGAAATGAATGCCCGTATTCATAATCACCCTAAGTGAAAGTATAAATCGTAATATACGAGCATACTTGACACGATAATTAGATGCGTGCTTAAATGAGCTCTTTCGAATCCAGCATTTACGATAGTTAATGCGAATCGATACGTTTGATGCGCGATCGATTTGTCGAGCGCCTACGTGATACCGTAATAATAAATGTTACGTGATTCGCGAATCGATCTTTATGCTCTCACTTAATACTGCCTGAAACTCGATTTTTAATTGTTTGATTCTCACACCTAAGCAACTTTCAATTTACGATTACAATTTTGTATTATTTACTTCGTACCGTATTTTTTTTATACTAGATGAATATTTCAGAAGAGAGAAATAATGGGGCTTGAACCATGGTAGATTTAATTTTTTATATTTTATCAGATAGACTTGGACAATTAAAGAAGAAACAGAATTAGAAAAATAATTTAGAACATTCATTGGAATCTTGGTAGATCTTGATAGATCACATATATATATTCTACGTTACACACTGAAAGAATAAGAAAATTGCACGATTACAATATTTAATCACTTGTTATCCTCAACGATTTAAATTTGAATCAGAAATTCTTACATAAAGCGAATGTCACGAGTGTGATTCATGTTAAAAATGATGATAAAGACTAGTATCACGAAACGTACCAATAAAAGCCGAAAAGTACTAATTAAATGTATAAGGTAAATTTTATTCCTCATAAAAGACCTCGCAAAATCATTTCCGAACACCAAATCAGGTCTCACCGCACGAAACAATCCCTCGCCAACATCCCCGTCTCTTTTCTCATCAACCACGTGCCCGTGTCATTTATTTAAACGTCACCAGGCCCACGTTATTTCTATACTTTCGGACGCCAACTCGTCTCAAAAGAAAAACTCGTGCCCACAGTATTCCCAACGGCAAAATCATTTCACAATCGACAGTCCTTGCCAATCACTCTATCACCAACGACACTCATTGTGTCTGGTACCAATCGGTCCCTGAGAACTTGTTCACAACGTCATACTACAAACATTATACGTTTCTCAAAATTCTTCGAACAACGTTCAATAAAAGAATCGATGAACCTTTTTCCTTCAAAATTGATCTCGAGTAGTCGCACGGTAATGCAACCCACACATGAAGGTGCATGACTCACGGCCCTTGTTCAGAAGTCAACCGGGCAGCGCATTCACTTCCGTCACTGCAATTTATTGCATCACTGGGTGTTATTCGATAGAAAATTGTTTCCAAGTATCTACGTACTGGGACTCCTACTCGAAGGGACAAATCTACCTAATCGCGCAAAGGTAAGACCACTTGGATGGAATATTCTGTGGAGAGAAACTCTCGGAATAGGCTGTGCGGAGAGTGCAAAATGTTTGGTACTCGATAAGTCGTGTCTAGACGATTCTGAGGAAGGTGAGAATTTATGGGATGTTTAGGAAGTATTTATTGGTGGTGGCAAAGTGCTGGTGAGACGTTGAGAGATGTGGCGATGAATTTTGCAATGTTGCAAGGGTTGGAAAGGGGGTGAAATTTTTGATTTACTAAATTCTTTGACACTAAACCTACCAAGCCGGTCAAATTGACTGTTACTCAATTTTTTCTAAAAATTATTTAAATTGATAGAGGCACCATAAAGTAAATGTTCTACTTCTACTTCATAAAACTAAAATTAGTTAATTAATTACCTGTCTCACAGTTTGGTTTCTCTGTTTCCACGGTACTTAGTCGGTGTATCTAAATTTTAGTAAATATAACATCGGTAGTTTTAGTGTTAATAGAGAGATACTAAAGTATTCCTCTACTCTCTCTTATATTCTCTCTCTATTATTTTAAAACAGAGAGATCTCTTTGATATTATTAAATATCTAAATATTATTCTAATATTATTAAATAATCTCTCTGTAATATTATATTTCTCTCTCTTTATTAACTTCAACGTAACCAATAGTTTGCCGGTAATGAATTAACAAAATTTAGTGCTACGATGAAATTCAAATTCATATTAACACTAGAACTACCAAACCAGTCAAAATGACTGGTACACAATTTTTTCCAAAAATTCTCCAAGTTTACATAAGAGTCATAGAATAAATATTCTACGTCTATATCAATAAACATAAATCACTCAATCGATCAAATTTTCCGCCGCTCGATTCCCCCTTTTTCAAAGTACTTATTTCATTTATTAAAATATGATAGATTTGAGGCCGGTAGTTCTAGTGTTAAATACCAGTGAATTGTTAATTTAATGGAAAGAAAATTCTACCACTAGACATTCCGATCCAGCTAAACATTCGGTAGAAAATATATTATTTTATCATTGACTATATTGTCATTGACAAAGTTTAGAGGAATTAATTTAACGTAGAATCAAAAGTGCAAAATTCTCTTACGCGCCTCAAATTTGCATCTCAGGTATGCCACGGTTATCCAGCAACAAGTATCGTTTAAAATCGTGCCGCATAATTCTTAAGTGTACAACATTCACCTGTCCCTCGGAGCGACAGTCGTTTAACGATCGAAGAAACGTAGAATCGATTAAAACGCTGGAACGATCCGTTCAATGGCACGAAATGAAGCATGAAACGCCATGCATGCGATTCCGTCGCAGAAAACGGAAGTCACGGGAGAAGCAGAGAACTCTCGAGGCTCATTGCAATCGAAGGAAACTCAATCGGCGAGAGTTTATCCGCTGGTTACTTTTTAACCACAACACTTTCCAGCCCTCCTCTCCTACTTGTATTTCAGGCACAAGGAATGAATAGCCGACCACGAAATACTTTGACCGTACGATCGACGTGACGGTAATTTTCTATTAACAACGTAAACCTCCACTCGTGTGCAGGAAGCTGAATTTATTGGATGTTAAAGAATCTTCAAAAACCGCAGGAGGTGCTGAGAATTTGAAGCCTTTCTTTATTTTTTTTTCTTTTGTTTAACACTTTAAGTACAATGGCTAATTTATTTGGGGCTTACAATTTTAGATGAGTAACGAGTCAATTTGACGAGTCATGTTAATTATTTTAGAAAAATCTCATAGACGTAACGGGGAATTTAATTCGGTGTGATTAATAAGGAATTTGAACCTTTAACTTCATATTCAGCGTAGTTCTGACTTGCGGTCATTATTCTTTTATTATTTTGTATATGTACCTAACAACGCGGTTTTACGTTTCTCTTTTGATATAATTTTTTGCAGAGTCGATGTCAAGTATTATGTTGCGTTCAGTAGGAATTTTTATTGTTTAAGATCAACTAATATTGATAGGAATTTTTGTGTGGTTTTAAAAACAAATCTGGCTATTCAAATCTGCTATTGACCTCATTTTTCTAGTTTCCTGTCGGATTAAATACCTTGCCGTTAAATAAATATGAGTAAATGATATCAGTACATACGAAAATGATATCCCATCTATTGTAAAATTAGACAAATATGCTGAAATATTGTGCTATAACAATCACGAGATTCAACGTACGATAAAATTTACAATTCTCACCAATATTACCGCGAGAAAATGGAAATATGCACGAAGGACACAAAGCCAAGCGTTACATTCAATAATTGTAACTTTCAAATCTGCTTTCACTTTATTTCCTGCAATATAATCTTCATTGTTCCCTCGTGTTACTTCTTCCCCCATGATTTCTTAATCGCATTAAAACAAAATATGTCTGCGATTATGAATTTCCATACGCAATTTTCGACTATCGAATATTACATCCGAGCTTCGAGGAAACAACTATAAGAGACTTTCTATCAATTTTTCCCACGACTCCCTTTGCACAGACAATGTCCGCATTTTATCATCGCAATGATCGACACACGATAGATCATTATGATCCTCGTCGTTTCAACGATACATTACCGAAGATTTTTTGGAAAAATTACACTTAACTGTTTCACCGCTTGTACTGTTAAGGGTCAGATGTCGTACCTTGTGATAAGTCCACCTGTCAGTAATGCATAGACGCGTCCTAAACGCTCGTCGAGTGCATCGTGAAATGCATCTATGCACGGTGAATAAAGTTGTAAGTAATAGCCGGCATTCTCTGGACTCTCTCTCGAGGATATCTTGACATCTTGGAAGTTTTTGTGAAATTTTATTATGACCAGATGGAGAGCAATGAGGAAGTCTTGCAGAAAAAAATTTGTACTTTTTGGAATCACATTAAAAAATGAATTTACTTTAGAAATAATCTACTATGACATTGAATTAATATTTTGATGTATTAAAATGAATTTACATCGAAACTTACAAATTCGTTTTATGAAAATTGAAAAATATTATGTATGCCTATTAAAATTTTTGAAGTTGGTATATATAAAGATTAATAGATACAGAATGATGGATATTTAAAAATATCTAATTTCGGAAATAAATCTGCATGAATCAGCAATATTGTAAGGAAAATGTTATCATAGATTTAGAAACAGAAAAGAAATGGAATTGCATGTGTAAATTACAAATGAAAGGATAATTAGAAAATTTATGAGAGTATTTTAATGTAACGCAAATAGTTTAACACAGTTTTTGAATCGATAACAAAGATGGAAATGACTTGGAAACACGGTAATAACACTTGGAAGTAACATTCACCATAGAATTGCAAAAAGTCGGAATTTAAATCGCCTTATAATCAACATGAAATCGAGCTATTTCACCTGCAGGGACACCTTAACCGGAATTATCCCATTATAATAATCTGAATGGGCATTTTTCACCATAAATCATAGTTCTTAAAAATCCAAAAGAATGCTTGCTCTTGTTAATGTATCGATACACGATAGTTATTTCAGACGGGTAATCATTCTTTCGTACGGAACACAATGACGGTGTGAAAACGAATCGCCGGGGCATGACGAAATTACGCGAGAAAACTATTTAATTGCTGGCGCATAAACGTGTCGTGCAGATGCAAATCATGGGAGGCTGGAATCGATAAGCAAGAGTATCGGCTAAACACGAAAGAGAAAAACTTGCTGGCGTGTATGTAGTTAGAGAGCAGCAACACAATTTACAATTTACTTCCTGGCAACGGTGAAATTTATGTTATTCGATCGTTAAATGATTTTCTTCCACTCGTTTTGCGAAGCGATCCACGACAAATATGCGATGCAATGTTTGAACGTTGCGCAATTATTGTACTGAAGTTAATTGAGATTTGTCGTGGAGAGAATTAGATTGCTCGTGATAACACCTGTTGGGTATTGAGAACTTTGTATTTGAATGTCAAAGAAATTGGGTATTTTCGAACATTATATTGAGGGGTAGAGAATTTGAGAACCGTGAACTTGATGATTGAGAATGTTAGGTGGTTTGGAAGGTTGAGAATATGAGGTATGGGAATTGGACGATTGAGAATATGGGATATAGGCAAGTTTGATTATTAAATTTGAAGTTTCAGAATATGAGATATGGGAATTTCAGATTCATGAATTTGAAAATTGAGTGTACGAGGTACGAGAATTTGCAGGCTGAGAATATGAGATGTGAAACTTCGAACATAGAGAATATGAGATGTAGAATTTGTAATTTGTGAATTTGAAGTTTGAGAATATACGATATGGGAATTTGACGATTGACAATATGAGATATGGGAATTTCAGATTTATGAATTTGAAAATTGAGTGTACGAGGTACGAGAATTTGCAGGCTGAGAATATGAGATATGAAACTTTGAAGGTCGATTTGTAAATTTGAAGTTTGAGACTTTGAGATTTGAGCACCGCAAAATTTCCAAAGCTATTCAACTATGAAAAATCCCCAAAAAAGTTGTCCTTTCAAGAAACAAAGTATCGCTATAACTCGCGGGCAACGGAATTCCCTGCGATCACTTATACTATACCCAAGTTCATTCCCATCGTTTCAAATCGTAAAAGAGGAACGGCAGTAAACTTTCCCGTCATTTTTATCAGGTAAGGTCGTACCGGCAAAGACGAAACAGACCACTGCGACTTTCCTCGTATTTTAATCAAGGGAAAAGTTGTCTCGTACCTCTTGAAAACAGTAAGGCAATAAAACGCGGGAAACCATGAACTTCCCCTTTGAACGGATCTCCCGCACTTTTTGCCCGAATTTTTCTACAATTTCACTCGCTCTTCCCTTTCTTTTTCGGCGCACCTTCCATTCGGCACCGTAATAGCAGAGACCGGAAGTTGTATCCTGCGTACGACGATGAATAAAAAGTACCTGATACAGCCGGTGTAATTAACGAGGTTTTATCGTCCCGTGAGAACTACAGATTTCATTCATATTGTAACGCACGAATAAATCAGTTACCACGAACTGAAAGAACTGACGAATAATTTCTATCTTTCACACGCAAATTTGCACAATATGACACACGATCTTCCTTTGCTCCAGTTTTTACCGGTGTCTCGGTATTAATTAAAATTCACCAGGTTCTTATTGCGAAGTATCTCATACAATATTCTTCGCAATGTGAAATGATGATGGAGATGAATATTTATAATGAATAATAGTCGTTAGAGTAACTTTACGGGACATGTCGTGGAATAATTGTCACGAGCGTATACCTCATTGCAATTATTGACCGTAAATCTAAAGTTTATGTTTCATTAGATTCAGGACGTGAGGTAAATCGAGTTTGCGAAATGAATTCGTGGTTTGATAGTAAATTAAATTTATGGTGCAATAAGGGTTTTCTTGTAGAGTTTGAGGATAGAGATACAGTGATTTGTGCGGGAAAAATGTTTTTTTTTAAACAATTTTATTTTCCTTTCATTGGTTTTCTCGACATTAACTGCTGTAATCATGTTGCTTACAATCGTCTTTATTAAATGGGCTATCCAATTACTAAAAAAGATTCTTAACATTGTAAAATACGATTATAGTTTTGTAATGAGAGTTACCGTTTTTAAATATATTTGTAGATATTTTACAGGTAGATAATTCACTAACATTTTTATAATAAATGTATACTTAGGAATTAACTGATTTTACAGATATTAGTACTTTCTTTTTTTATTTGTATCGAAAGTGATAGGTGATCCTTTTCCCAGAGAAAATAATAACAAAGAGTTCTCAAACAATTTAGTTTTAGCATTCAATAAAGTTTGCAGTTTCAATAAATTTGCACTCGGAATAAGCAATCACGAGAAAAGAACGTGGGAAATGATTGGAACTTTTGTGAAAAAAAATAGGTCTGCTAACAAGCTTCTCGATTACGAGATACTTTGTCGACCTCTAACGATCTGTGGAACTCAGGAACAAATAAAAAGCCGAGAATTACGTAAAGATTGCGCGCACGCTTTCTGAATAACAGATTATTTTCCACGGTAATCGGATTCCTCGCCTCGCGGCAGTTGTCGGTACATACAAATTCCATGGGTTTTGCGATGATGCTTCTTATAGATTCACAAATTATTTATCAAACTATACAACGTCCCAAAAGGATAAATAATTGATGTAAAACTGCGCTATCTTAGATTGTACTTAATTAGATTGCATAATGACAATATTTGACTAATTTTAAGTTGTTTTTCACGGGAATGATTTAAGTGTTTATGCTTTATAAGAATTAAACATTTGATGAGATTGTAACTGCTATTAATAGAAAAATGTGTGAGCAAAACTTAAATTCCGATAATGGAAATAGGTGTTATTATTTGATCGTTAAATAAAAATGTAAGATGTTCCAATTTTGAAAAGAAGGAACTTCTAAAAGGTAGATTCAAGCTTTATTTTGTCTTTTCAATGTATCTGAAAAATCTTCTCTGTGTTACACATGTAATAAATGTTTTTTTAATTTAGTTAATTAACGTCGAATGTATTTACCTTCGAGGTTATTAGTAACTGCTGTAAAATCTGTTCGTATTATGTAAACTTATATAACGAAACGTGTAGTATTTCCATTAATGTATGTACGTCGTACATAACAGGTGTTAATTAAACTGCATGTAATCGCTTAACTCTTATTCGATTACTGAAAGAACATTTCTATCTTTCAGTATCTATAAAACGCCTTTTACAACCTCTTGCATTTAGACTAATCGCAGAATCGTTTAAACTGTTATCCTGCTTTATAATTCTTTCTTTTTATCATTCTTTTACTTTCGTATCTTTACACCCATTGCGTCTTACAGTCATTATCATTTTTCCCAAAAAGACAAAATTTCAAATCACAAATTCTGCCGTCAAAGAGTTATCAAAACTTCAAATAATTCTAGAAAATCGTCCAAAATATATGAAGTTTTCATTACAAGTATTTGATAATAAGCAAATGACGGATATAAAAATATAATATATATAATATTTCTGAAAATTCATATGAAAAATAAATGAGTAGTTACATTACACTGCCTAATTATTTAACTATTCCAATAATAAATCAATGCAAATTTTTGCAAAATTTCAGTAAAAATATTGAAGAAAGCCATCAGTTCTAACAATAGACACCGATGACCCAAACTGATGGTTGTTCAGCAAATAAAAATTCCCACTGACAATACCAATATTGACAATAAATATTGATCATCCGAGGCTAGCCTAACGAGCCATTGTGCGAATCTTATCTCATGGTAACACGTGGATCTATGGGGTAATAACTGCGTACACGCATTATTACCACTTCCGAGATAAATGCAAAGGATATTTCTAGACTGCCGGAGGGCGATGCCACGCGAATTCAAGTCAGTGTGCCAAATGTATTTTCTACGGGGCGCGCGTCCGTCGTTAAAGGTGAACTCTAACGGAGTTACTTTCACAAAAATCCATAAATCTCCATCGTAGATATGTTTAGTTGAAAGTAATCGCGCCGACACGATAGGAGACTTTCGATACTCGGTGTAATGAAAATCGCCGCGTTTACGATTGCGTGAATTTTTATTATGAAATTGGAATCGCGTTATGAGATTCCTGGGTGCCAGTTTGGATTGAGATTGAGAAGAGGGGGTTTGCGAAGATGAATGTTTGTCAGTGAAATTATATCGGGGAAAGTTATGGGAAAATGGATGATGAAGAAATATTTTGAGATGTAATTTGGTATTATTTAAGAAGAGAAATTATGCGATGGATTCCTATCTATAATTGGAAATGGAATTTTGAAATTGGTATGGAGAATGAGTAGAATGAAAAATGAAATCTTTCAAAATTTTATTACATAATTATTTGGTAGGGTAATGACCGCAGTCGGTGCCTTTAAGAAAAAATTTCAGTAACGAACAAAAACCATTTCGGTATAAATTATGATCCAGAATCGTATCTAGATTGGTGGAGAATTAAATTTTCGCAAAAAATTGGCAGACATTCCGATCCAGCTGTTCCCAACAATCCAATATCAAATATATCATTTTTTAAAGTTATAATTTGAAATAAATAAAATGTAAATAAAAACCCGAGACGAAAAGTCCAGCCTAAAAAGAAACTTCAAATCCTAGATTCATTTGTTATCTCATTTGCCGCTTAATTATGTATACCATTTTGAACCTGAAAATCCTCAACTAGTGTGTCTACGCGCCTCAAAGTCCTGTAAATATGATTTTTAGAAGTTATATGGACTGATCAAGTAAAATTTTTATTCCAATTTAATCTGACATCCCCTAAAAATATTTCAGAAGTTCCAAGTCTGTCGAGTCATATTCTAAAAATAGGGCTTTCAGGAGCAAGTAGAACTTAAATTATCATTTTATTCCATATCAATTCTAAATCACCTAAAATCAAATTAATTTTTAGTATATTGAGAATTTTTTTGGACCTAGATCATTCCACTCTAATTCTAAAACTCCTCATTATTGAATGCTGTGGATTATTTTGGATTGTATGAAGCCTAAATTGATCCTAAACTAGGCAAAACTGGCAAAAATTAACAAGTTTAGAGCGATTGTGGAATTAAAATTTGCATTCTTTTATATGTAACATATTTTTCCATATTCAGCTTAAATATCCTAAGTTATTTGGTAATTTAGGAGGATTTTGGGCTGAAATTTTCGACTCGGGAAATGGCAAATGATAAAGGTCTCTAACACTTCACTATTAATAACTGAAACACACGATACCTTCCAAAGAACTTTACTTTCACGTATTTTATAGGCAATTAGCGTATATTTGCCAGTGTCTTTCAATAATTAAACGATTAAGGAAACGAATAACAAAACGAGGTTTCCAGGTTTAAGACATACCGATCTCCCCTTACGCATTTGCATATTTAAAACATACTTGCAGCACGGTCATCCGCAAAACTGAGTCAGTATGTCAGACGCATTCTCTGGAAGATCCTCGTCGTTAACGATGATCGATTTGTCGGTCCCACGTGTCGAAATGAAACGAGGAAGCAAGAAAAAAAAAATCGGCAATCTGCGAGGGCATTGAAAGAAGAAACAAAAAATCAGCAATCTTCGAGGGCATTGAAAAACTTGAGCAATTCATTTCGATCGTACAGAGGTCATTTTGAGATCATTTAATTCACGAGCATGTCCAGCAGCGTTATGAATAAAATCGAAGATCGATCGGAGTTCTCGGTGAAAATCGGCATGAACTGAATCGAGATTATGCACTCAGACGAGGTCGATTATTTGACCCTCGATGCCGTTACTTTCCAAATTGAAGATTGTAATTTCAGACTGAACGTGCAACCTGCCACGTGGCAAATTGTTTCTGCAAAACTATGCATTGTATAGTCTTCTCAATTCGATTTTGAAGTTTCTAGGAAATACATTTAACTTTCTTCGATGTCATATTTATTAGTATGAAAACTTTAAATTTGCTATTGAGAGATAAAGTGGGTTAAACAAATATTTGGTGGTACAAAGGAAATTAAGATAATTGACTTTCTATTTTGTAATTTAAAGCGATATAGAATATCTGTATACTTGGTAATTTGCGGTACTAGAAAATTAGCAAAATTTATTTAAATATTTTCCGTTGTTAGATTGTCTGCAAACTTTTATCAATTTCTAATTGTGGAAAGTGAAAGAGAACGTTTAGAATTTTGTGCTATAACTATGAATGTTGTAAAATTCCAACGTTTATCTAAATATTCGATATTATGTACCTATTTACCTGATACCAATGTCTTTTTACGTCAAACTTGACCATGACGGCATATTCTATTCGCAATTAAAAGTTCAAACGTTAAATAGGTGTATAAGAACTCTTTGACATCGGCGCGTAACGAATACAATGCAGATAATTAAATTATAGAAAAACAGGCAGTGTTTTTACAACGTGACACTATCCACGATCAAACGTCGGAAGTATTCTAACAAAAAGTTCGTGGCATACGCAGGAATCGCAATCCACCGGAAAATTAATTTCTTTCATTAGGGAATGAGTAATTCGCAGTTGTGTGCTATGATAATTGTCGACAATGAATGTGCTAAACGAGCGTTAAACGACGCATTTAGGTCAACCGACAGCGTAGTAATACCTGAGAAATGATACTGCTAACTTCGTTTTCATTTGCAGCACCAGAAAAAAAACGAACTTTCAGGTGTGCTGCAAAATAAACACTGCTGAATTAACAGACACTATTTGTTACTTTATAATGAAAGAAATGATGTAAAGTTGTTGAAAACTATTTGGGATTGAAGATGAACTTTTAACTCTCCTAATTTTAGGTCTTCGTATTTATAATTAATTTCGTACAGACTTATAGTTTTGAGGGAGTAGCAAATTACTAAAATTACTAAATTATAGTTTGCGATAAATATATCAAACGAGAGAAATTTCTCAGATCGGATAATAAAGAGACTTAAATTTACTTATCTATCATGGAATTAAAAATTCTAGTTTTCAAATTAAACAATAGGGAGAAATGCCCTATAAAAATACTGGACCCTACTAAAAATTAGGAAGAACTATTTCACAGAAAAATACTTATGGAACCTGATAAGTTCGACCCTATTAAAAAAGTAACTTTATTAACACGTTGAACGCTAACTGTATTTCGCTAATTTCACTGTTTCTACTGAAGCGAAATTTTTTCTATTAAATCCACATCTTTATAAAACAGATACTTGAAAGATACAAATAGATAGGTATTCACCAGACCTTTATCTTTTAAACACCTATATTTAAATATATAGTATGTCTGAAAATTCATAAATATTGCAATTTAAAAGTGACATAAATTTTCATTGAATACAATAGCGTCGGTCACCGGTGACCCCCACGGCAGTCAACGTGTTAAAAATGTTAAAGATATATCTTAAAAAATTCCTATCAGACATCAAATTCGTAGTATTGTTCTTATAAAAAATGTCTATATATCTTATCACCAGAATATCGTTATCCAACATCAAGAAATAATATTTTATGGTAAATATGGTAAAGAACATCTCTTTGGTAAGATTATTTCTACTTAGGACCCACAGTTTCCCTCAGACTCCGAACACGGTGCCCATGATATCTACACATGGGAAAAATATTGCAGGGAGGTGCAATAAACAGGATCGTAACGAGACAATCGACACATGTTTCACGATTGTACTTACAATGATTCCGGTGCAAACAAAGGTAATCTACGTGCACCTGCGCATTGTCGTGACTCGGGATACTATAGAAATGCATGTCAAGCACAACACGCGCGTGCCATGGGTTAGCCATATTTTCTGCGGTTGAATCCGATCCAACGTTTCTAATCTCATTAAAGTCCCATCCAATTACGAAGATATATCTGTTATTTATAAATCTCACCTTTTCTCTCTTGCTTCTCTCACTTTGACTGACAAGCAGGCAAGGGTCATTGACCCTTTCCTTTATAACATCGAATCGTACTTGCTTCGTGGAAAATTGTCAAAGAATGATTTTGTATTAGGAAGTTGAGAAGTTGAAAATTTAAATGGAATATCATTGAATGCGTTTACATACCATCAGTTTTATCATGAGAATTCTAATATAATTGTAATTGATTATTATTTACTTTGTCAATTGAATGGTTAAGAATGTTATATGGAGATGTACGAGAAATTGCAAAACGTGGATTACATGAATTTGCATTTGTCTTGTTATCTGAATTCATATTTTATGTTTTTTTTGGAATACCATGTGGTTTATTGCGGATAAGAAGTTTAATCTGTTATAAATCTAGAATAATAATCTTTTAAGCATTCAATATAATATTATCATTAGAAATTTCATTATTGTAAATTGACTTTTTCTTTGGTTTTTAACATCTCAATGAGACACGGTCGAGTACCACTTGATTTATTGTGAATAATTCATTCAGGAAAGCTTCTTTCTGCTCCATTTTCAAATATTACAAATGAATTAGAAATGAAACAATTTAAAACCGAATTACATCTTAATTACGTGGCAAAAACTATCTCGGAAACATTACCAATTTTGAAAGTATAATAATAAAAAATTGCGTGAACGTTTTCAAGATACAAACTATACTATAACATCAAGCATGATAATCTCATCCAATTAATTACGATTTCTCCCGGTAGAAATTCAATTTGTTACGAGAACCTTATTACTGCCATGGATACATCAAGTAACACGTATCATAATAATTACTTACGACTTTTAAATTCAAAATCAACTAACTCCCCGCCAAATCTCTCCCACCAGAAAAGATTTATCACTTGCACAAAATTATATCTCGACATACTCTAACAATAATGAATTCACAAACCACGATCCAGACATCTCAGCAACTCTATAAGCCTATCCAACCAAAAAAAATCCTATTCTCCCATAAGCATAACAATCTCCTCTACCCGATCAGCTCCCACCGTATTAGATTTTCATCTCAGCTAACCCAATACATCCAACCGATACAACCGATTACACGAATCGCGCCTATTTATCCCTTCTCGATCCAACATCTCTCTTCAACAGCCTCACCTGAGATCAGCAGCTTGCAATCACGACTCTCTTCCTACAAACATCAACAGAAAATGCGTCCGAGTTTACGAAGCAGGTCAGACAGGCTTGTTGGAACGTTTTGACGAGCGATCTTTGATGCAGAATGGCTAGAAGACGCAAGTAGTCACCCCAAAGAAGGGAGCAGCGATCGTGAGAGAGTCGAGGCATGCAACTCTCTGTCAAAGTGTGAACAGGAGATATGCACTGTCGCGGATTCATGCACCAACACCGATGAATTTACAGGCGCACTCGAATGCAACCTATGAGAGTACACACCCAGGAACTGGAGATATGTGCGAACCAATATGCCGGCGAGGGAACGTGAGTTATGCAGTTACGTGCAGTCACCGTGTTGCACGCGTAGATCCATTAAAGAAGGAACGCAAGGAAAAGTCCGCGCCTACGCTCCCTTGACGGGGGCGAGAGCGACAGACATGCACTAATTGCAGCCGGGAATAGTCGAGGCAATTGAATTGAATCGCCAGAGATGTCTTAAATCTTTCGAATTCTATCGTTCTTTTCGAACAGGTTCCACTAAGATAATGTGAAAATATTTCTATCTTGAGAGAACGCAAGTTTCTTGGAGGGACACACAGTTTGCATTCCGGTGATGTTGCTTTGTGCTGGTTGAATGTGAATTATTTTCGTGTAAAGTGTTCTCTTAACACTTTATATGCGGGTGTTTTGTAACGTTTCAGTAAGACTCAAGAGGAAAAATTGTTGAAAAATTTGTACGAATTTGATTTTTACAAGAAATTAATATAAGCTGGAAACTGCTTTCTCTCTAAATTCGAAAATGTACTTAACCCTCTATGGGCCTTTTGTAACTTTGAAGTAACGCAAAACAAATCTAAGATTTTATTCTTCAGAATCTATTTTTTAAGTTTGTCAAATATTACAAGTTAGATCTTCAAAACCATGGAATTCTTTGCAATCTAGCATTTCGAAATCATGTAAAATTTATTATTTATAATAGTACTTTCATTATTTTTTAGTGTGCTATGGGACAACTAATCTTAGATATCACAGAAAATTCGGCCCATAGAGGGTTAACTTTTCAAGTCTAAGTAATTACTGCCACGGATCGCCTTTTTTAAACTGTCTATGCACAGTCCAAAAAACGTATTTTTACGTGGCCCGCATAAAATGTGTTAACACTTTACCGACCGGTAGTCGATTAACAATAAACCTACCAATGCGGTCATAATGACCGGTTCGCAATTTTTTCAAAAAACTACCTAAATTGATAGGGGAACCGTGAAGTAAAAATTCTACTTCTACCATATAAAGCCTAAATTAGTTAATTAACTAACCCTTTCACCTCTTGATTTATCTTTTTCCAAAGTGCTTATTCAAGAAATTTAAATCTCAGTAGATATAACGTCGGTAATTTTAGTGTTAATCGACTTTTCGGGACCAACACTTTTGGGCTTTTAACTTATTAATTGGTCGTTACGGAAATTAATAAATTGTTATTTTTTATTGAGGTTAACTGTGACAAGGACTCAGTGAAGAAACTTTGCAATTTTCGAAGAGATATCAGTATCGGGGAAATATTTGCGTGCAAGTGACCGATCAGAAGTGGGTAGGATGTTAAAAAGTACCGGTTGGTAAAGTGTTAAGGATGGATAAGAATTGGTTAGATAAGAATTGGTGAAATTATGAATAGATTTTTTAGGGTGGATATTAGTTTTTGATTGGTTTGGAATTGTTGAGAATTTTCAATTAATTTGGTGGCATGCCTGTCGAGGGTTGAGAGTGGAAATTAATTTGAGTTTATATGCATCTCGTCTCGCAAAACGTGACTGGAGATTGCAGTGGGAACATCACGTCACTGCAGGCGTGACGGTGGCATGCAGATGCAGAAAGCGACGGAGTGTATGAGATGACTTATAAATTATACGTTACCGGAGAGGCGAATCTTGTTAGTTACGATTAGTATCGAACATTATGAGATAATGAAAATATAATAATATTGATTAACAAAGTGTCGATTAAGGATGAGAGATGAACAATGAGAGAAGTCTGTGCAGTTGAATTTTAGGTATTTTTGGGACGAGAAAAAACGCATAATCAATAATTTTGACCGTCTATTAGTAGAACATCTACCAAGATAGTCAAAATGACTTGTCCTTTTTTTCTAAAAGTTCATGAAATTTCTAATGCCCTCTCTTATTAGTTTTCTACTTCTATTTAGTAGACATCAAGCGATTAAATTACTCTAACTTTTTCCCTCCTTCAACTCTTCTCTTCTAACGCATTTATTTAAAATTTTCTAATACATTGGATTAATCTTCGGTAGAACTAATATCAACACACTGAAATATTTACAAATAATACACGTTTCCTCGAAAAATGAAAATTTGCGAAACAACTTTCGAATTCTTCTCAGAGGTATGCTTCGTACAAACCTTAGAAGCTTTAATAACCGTACACTCCATTAAGAATCTAAATTCGGCCGGTGATTCCACGATTCATAAATGCAAACGAACGAAACGCGTCGTCGGGAATTTGCATTTGTATTGCTACAGGTTCGAGAATGAATAGCGGATGAACACGGAGAAATATTTTCGTGTCAGGGAATGAATGGGGTGTATATTTCCTTACGCGTGTTTTACGTTTGTGCCTCGTAAAAAGAAACAGCCAAGGATGTGCATCAACGTGTAATTTACTGGCTGTGCGACCTTTACGGAGGATTTCGCGCGAAATATGCACCGGCTCGTGCCGCCGGAAGTGCACGGTCAACGAGATGTGCAACGTGAACTTTTGCGTCTTCTAATGTATGCCTAGGAGTACTCGTTACGCGATGAGATGCATACACTAATTTTATGCAGAGCGAAATTAACAGCACGGGTCACGAGGAACGAGTTTCAAGTTGGTCCTGCAAAGATATCTGATGATACTTCAAAATCTCTTGGGATTTACATACAGAGTATCTCGACAGTTGTATCTTTCCTTGCAGGAAAGATTTCTTATTATTTCGATATCACTTTCTTGATACTCGATGTAGCTGCTTGCCTTGGAATTATTTCTCAATTACGTAAATGAGACAATGAAGAAAGGGTACTTGAGATGAATGACATTGTATTGTTTCGTTGACTGAGAATTTTTGTGCGAATAAATTGGTTTTAATTGTTACCTGCCTTTTTTTCGACCTGTTGTTTAGATGAGTTGTGAAGCACCGAGACTGTGATATATAATAAGTAATTGATTATGTTGCGAAAGATTTTTTAGAGCTAACAGGGAATTTTATCTCAGATTCACTGATTGCTAGTTGGAGTCTTTACTTCCTATTTCACCATAGTCCCTTTAAATATTATTGTCATTTTATTTAGGATTTACAGACACTATACACACCATCAATATAAGAACATTTAAATATGTGGTAATTTGGGAGACACCTAAATAGTACAGATATCAATTAAAATCTCCTAACTTTCAATTCAATCCTTCAACTCCATATCCACAATACCTTCAACACTAAAGTTACCAAGGTAGTCTAAGTGACAAGTTCTCAATTTCTTGAAAATCTTCCTTTATAAAGTAATACAGTTGTAACATATAAAACAGGGGTGGCCAACCCAAATGATCTTGCGGGCCACTTTGGAAATGCATCATAACTCCGCGGGCCGCATATAAAATTATATATCCCCATATATTAGATTTAGACTCACTATAGGCACTTCTTCGGAGTGAAAAATAGAAATATAATGAGTTACTATTATTGTGTTTACTATTATTCTTACATGTAAACATAAATAATATAATAATAATGATACTAAAGATAATTTCGCGGGACGGAAAAATGTTCAAGGCGGGCCGCGGGTTGGCCGCCCCTGATATAAAACATAAGTTACTAAATTGATCATCTTTTCTCCCCTTCATTATCCTTTCGTCAAAGATTTTATTCGATTTATTTATATATAACAGCTTCAACCCCGTTGATTTCAATGTTAAATATACCCACAAAATCGACAGTTCTATAATTAAATTTGCTATGAAAACAAAAATCATAACTCATCAACCGTTCTCCGCCCTAAACGCATACCATGCTCATTACTACACTTCGGTACGCGATGCAGTGGGTTTTCAACACGGAACTCTCATTCGCGTAGGATCACGAAAACCGTCATAGATTGCATAACATTTTCACGTATCACGCCAAGGGGGAATATTATAAAGCTCGTCATGCGCAATTAGGGAGGATACCAGGTTCGCATAGACGGCAGATAAAAATCCTAGACGCATGCACTCGTGCAGCGTTACGTACGTTGCACCCTTAATCTTATACAAGACTCATTACGCTCAGATAAGCAATGCGGTGGGCGTTTAATGCGGACGGCTTCCTCGAGGAAGCTTTTTTTCCCTTCTTGTTCCGTCTTGTTGCCGATCTTGGCGGCTATATTTTCCTGGTAACTACTGTGAATTACGTATTTTTACACTAAACTTGAAGAGATTTATAGGAAGAGGGTAAAACTTGAAAATATTAGGTGTACAAATTAATTCTCGGCCCCCAGATTTCATCGACCACAAAACCTATTCAGATTAGAATTTTTCCAAATTTGAATAGTCATTCTAAAGCGCCATTTGTTAGCTTTAAAACAAAATATATCGCATGACCCAACTCCAGACATAACGTGAAAAATCTTGTGTAGAAGCGATGTCGTTCGATAAGTAACATTTAAGGCACTGTCTTCTTTTCGCGTTTCAACTAAAATAAAAGAAACGCTATAGCGTGCAGCATTTATAAAAAATGCTTTCAACAGTTTCGAATATTCTCCAGGCTTAGCCCCTTCAAATAACCACCTATTTCGATCCCTACAACACCACTTAACTGATTCTCAATTCAAGTAAGTTGAACAGGTCTATCAATGCCTCAATGATTTCATTGATGTGAACCACTATCATTTTTCCGATCTGGAATCCGACAATTACCTGAGAGATGACAAAAACGTATAGAAAATGAAGAAGATTATGTTTAATATTGAATTTATATCAACATTGTTATAAATAAATGTCAAAGTTAGTCAAAAAAGGCCGAGAATTAATTTGTACACCTAATACATAGCTGTAGTAACGGTAATTGTAGTCATTCCTTAATTGGTAATTTTAATTTGGAATGGGACGTTTGAAGCTTGCTTGATGAACTTGATTCTAAACATTGCGAGTATAAACCCCCTTATCTACCATCTTCTAACTGTAGAATTATAATAAAATTTAATTGACTAATTTTTATTTCACCAATCCGATAATAATCTATGATGCGATCTGAGAAGAAACGATAAAGCAAATATTAAATAAGTTTAAATGGACAAAATAATTCCCCTCTCTTTAAAAATGGTAGGATACAATGGAGAGAATGGGGCACTGATTCAGCAGATTAAACAACTCATGACCCACCAGATGTGTCATCAGTCATCAGACATGGTTAAACAAAATCAAGTGATCCTAGAAGTCTAAATATTTACCTCCTTAACGATATGATACGGTCGCAAAATAAATTACGAAGCAAGCATTTAATAAACTTAAGAGTGCATAATAATTTTTTTCCTTTTAACAGTGACAAATTACAAGGCACAGAACGGGACGCTGTTTTGGCGGATTAACACATTGAACGCCACCGTCATTTCGTAAATTTCATCATTTCTACTGAAGTGAGACATTTTCAATTAAATTCATATCTTTATAAAGCAGAAACTTTAAGGATACAAATAGATAGACATTTGACAGACTTTTATCTATTTAACGTCAATAATTAAATCTTAAATATGTTAGAAAATTTATAAATATTGCAATTTAAACGTTACATGAAATTTCATTGAATTTACTAGTGCCGGTCATCGGTGACTCCAATGGTAGTCAAAGTGTTAAATAACCCACGACTCACCAGATGTGTCATCAGACATGGTTAAACAAAATCAAGTGATCCTAGAAGTCTAAATATTTACCTCCTTATCGATATGATACGGTCGCAAAATAAATTACGAAGCAAGCATTTAATAAACTTAAGAGTGCAAAATACTTTTTTTCCTTTTAACAGTGACAAATTACAAGGCGCAGAACGGGACGATGATTTGGCGGATTAAATAATCCACGACCCTCCAGGTGCATTGTCAGGTACGGTTAAATAGAATCGAGTAATTTTGCGAGTCTACTGTACCTAGGGCGTGATTTGTCCGATACTGTACCTACTTACAGCTCGGATGCATATAAAATTGTACGTGGATATGCACGGGACCGTCGTTCCGTTCCAGGTCACAAAGTCCAGGCTGTATCTCTACCTGGATAGGCATCTACGAAGGCGCTGCGCCACGGCCTCGCTCGGTTATCGTAAATGCACCATGCGCGTTGCACTTTGTACCGTTACCGGGCATATAATCGCTCGTTCCTGTACTTACCGAGACGGTTGCAAGAGACGATTTGACGTTCGATCGAATTCGTCCTGACTAACTCCGGGATTAACGGTACACTGACTTCGTGAATGAAATTATTATCGGGGTGACTCCTGATAACAATGAAGGTGATCGGAGGGAAGGTGAATTCTTCGATTCGAAAGCAGTGACAATAATTGTGATGATTTATGAGCGTTGGAAGGTCTTCTAGATTTTGAATCTCTGGTCTAAGAGGCTGGAAGATCTTTTTGAATTCTTCAATATGAAAGGGGCGAGAAAAGTAGAAAATATCTAAGGGGTTGGGGGAGATATTTAGGATTTTTCAATTCGAATACTGTGATAAGAGTTCCGATGATTTAAGGACTTGATAAGGAATTTGAAATTTTTTCATTCGATCGTTGTGATAACGATGGAAGTGATTTTAAAATCTGGGAAGTGTTTCTGAAATTTTCAAGTTGAATATTGTGATAATAATTGAAAATAGTTTCAACATAATGATATTTAAGCGAATAGATCAACAGATTGTCCGAATTTACACGTCTTAGTGAAAATAAGGCAAATCTGACAAACACGTGTTTGCATACCTGCAAAACTACCTGGATTTTCCCAAGCAACGGATGAAACCTTTTCTCTCCATAGAGATGGAATTTCCTTTGAGTTTCAGTGAATTTATCACCCGGTGCTATAATTCAATCATACGGAAAACAATTACGTTTTAAATCCCCATTTCTTGGGTTTTGAAAATATTTATTTTTCTTGAACCGTGTAAAAGATGTTACAAATAAAGACTAATCCATTGACAATGAGTATTACCGTTTTGGGTGCGTAAAGCTTCGGAAAACATGATGACAAAGCGCCAAATTATGTTTGGTTGTAATAGACGAAGAGGTATCGCGTTATAAAATTCAATTGTTCAATATTTTTACGTTTTCACGTACACTTTTAAAATCATCATTATTTAAATCTCCTACAAACGAAGGGGAAAGTACTGTAACATTGTAATTCCCAAATACAATTTAACGACGGGAAATAGTATTAATTGCAAAAATATTCAGAGCTTAAGGATCTATAAATCCTTTCACATTTCAGGTAACATCGGTGTTTTTATTCTCTAGTAATTTTTTTAACTTTACAGTCACCTCATTGCCAAAAATAGCAGACTTCCTTCGCAATAATATATTTCCGAATAAAATTTACCTATCGTTAAAAATACTGTTTTAAAAATATCGAGTCACCTTCGTGTCAAAAACAGAAGAAAAAACAGAAGTAAAGACCTTGCTATGCAAAATACAAATTTTCGAACTAAAAGATTCAATACGGCATCATTCAATCATTTTCACCTCATCTGCTTCACACTTACAATTAGAACTAAACTATTATTCAATGATTAACAGTTCCCAAAGCAAATTGCAACGCAAAGGATTAATGCGACAAAATTTTCCCATTTCTAAATCTCTACTGTTCTGCATGAAAAGGAAATAAATTTTTAAATAATACTGAAGTATCATTTCCCTCGTATCCGTTGATACAAATAAACTTGAGTTCCTGAAATGTAAAGTGTCGACGCGAGTGATAAAATACGGAACGTTTAAGTGCGATTAAAATCTTCGGAATAAATCGCCAAGCGTGGTTTTCCAGAGGCTCACGAGGTCACCGGTAAATCAGAGGACGAAGTAGCAGAAAGAAACTGGATCCCGAAAAAGTGGCTTACGGTGAGACGGCATGCGTGAAATAAAATATGCGTTTACGTAGCTCGTTACTTAAGGATGCCTGCACGCCGAAACGGCAAAAACAATGGCCTTGTACATCCGCCGGAAATCTACGTCGCTGACGGTGAAATAGAAACTCCTGGATGACCGTATACGTCACCGCGGAATTCAATTTCCTTCGTACTATCTTGCCTTTTTACGTTGCGTTTAATTATTAATACGATGCTGAAGGTAAGTAACTTTTAGTTTCGAAATTGCTGAAGATCTAATTACTGTAACGCGCTATAATGCATTGTTGGACTATGTTGCAAATGAAGCTTAATTCGGGTTTTCTCGATTTTTATTTGTGATAGAACTCTTTCATTTTATTTTAACTATTTAAAAATTGAAAACTAATAAAATGTATTTATTGGCAAAATAGCAAAGTGTACGGTGAACGCAAAGAAGAGTCTATAATCTTTAAATTTTATATATCCGCCAGTTTCTTAAGACTTTTATTTCTCGATGAAATTATTAGTTATGAAATGTCCACTATCTTAAAGATTAGAAAATCGGAAGACATCTCAACAACTGAGATATATAATCTCACTGCACCGGCGAAATATCAAAGTGCACGATAAACGTAAATAAGAAACTACGAATGAACTTTAATCGCCATTTTTTTTAATTTCCTCAATTACTGTGATTTTCTATCTATCTTACCAAAACTCTGGTATTCAAATAAACTACTAATTTACTTTAATTAATCACTAAAATATTCTCTATCTTCAAATAAAAAAAAGAAAAGGAGACGTAAAATAATTTCATCAATTCAGCAACATAACTACAATTTACAAACTGTCAACGGAACAATGAAATGATGCAAAAAATACTTGCAAACAATCATTTAAAAATACCTCGTCTGAAGTGTACAGTAAAAACGGAATGCACCGAGCAAGTGACATTTTCGCGAGAATCTTTCTCAACTATCCTCCCACGAATTTCAATTGTGGTTGGAGATAATAAATCGGGATGAAGATTTCCGTGTTTATCATCTCAGAAAGTATTTCCTCGCTGGCGAGCGTTGATCGCGAGAAAGTGAAAACGTCTCGTTCGCATGGCGTTCATCCATGTTCGCCAAAGTTTTTCTTCGCTCGAACGAGAATGTCCCTCGAGTGCCCGAAGGCAACAGGGAAGTCGACGATATCGGTGATCAAAATAGAGAAATGTTTTCGAACTACATTACGTGATAGGATAATTGGAAATAAATTATAGCACATACTGCGAATTTGTATATGTCTTAGAAAGACGTAAATTAGTTCGAAGGTTGTACATGGTCTTTTTAACTTCAACTTCTTTTGCAAGGTGCTACACTAATTTGTGGACGTTTCAAATGCGGAGACAATTTAATAGCTGAATTTGCGTTTCTCTAACGAGCTCTTGTTTCGACGAAATTTGATTGTAGGTCAGTTATGGCGAGTCAGTGATATGAACGAGTTTCTTCGTTTCTTGTTTCATTCATTAATGTCGGCGAAAAAAAGGATATGTTTCTGTTACTCAATTTGTTTTAAGGTAGTTGTAGCTGGATTCAGAACTAAAAGTTTCTTTTCTCATTAGAAATGAAAAAAATTGCGTAAGAATTAATACGTAAGATTTTAGATATTAAAAAACATCTTTCTCTATAACTATGAAGTAAAAAATTATGAAAAAATTCAATAATATTCCAAAAGCATAAAATAATACATTGCTAATTTTTTATTACAATCCATTGACTCGTTTTTCCATTAGAAAAATAAAAAAAGATTTTACGGACTCAGCAAAAATTCTTTTTCATAAGGACTATGTTAAATATGTTATTTTTAAACACGATTTATTCATAAACCGTGTGGACGAACTCGTTGAGATTCCGGTTATAATTATAAAACTTCATGAAGATTATATTTTCCAAATTTTAAGGAAATCTATCGAAAAATGATAAGTGCCTAGAACTACCTTAAGTTAAATCTAAATGTACATTTAATTTTGAATATCTTTGAGTGATATAAATATATTTCTGTTTATTTCTTAAGTTATTTCTGTGTATTCCTTCAATCCACTGCGGGTGTTTTTTTTTGTCAAAATTATTTAAAAGCTTAACATATTGTTGACCGGACACGAGTTAACTCGTGTTTGCATCTGCATTAGTTTTTCAATTTCACCACATCAAAAAAAATTTCTAAAGTGTGTAATATGTGTAACTTATAATGTATTTAATATTCCACTTAAATTTATTACATATAAATAAAGTATACTGAAGTTTATTTAGACTTTTTCAATTTTATACTCAATTAGGGAAAAAATGAGTTAACTTCTACGTAAAATTTCCGATCAACAATGTGTTAGCTGTAAACTGTGTACAAAATGAATGATTAATTTGCATAGCAAATAAACAACTATTCCAACATTATCTACAACCTCTGTTACATAACACAGCGAATATAATTTCTTCCCAGGCACAATTCACAACTATTGCACAACTCCAATCAAACCTACAATGCATTATTACAATCTTTCGCGCTTTTCTCAATTCTCAAAAAAGCCCAACCCACCTATCTCTCGATCGAGAATTATCAATGTTACTCAACCGTTTCTAATTAAATGGATCACTTCATACATCATTCAAAAATAATTGTTTGAGCATATCGAAACTATAATCTATCAGTTTGTTCTCAAAACGTCCCTATCGAACGGCTACCCTCTCCTCGTTAAACGATCTCCCGCGATTATCATTGTTCCGAATTTTTCTCCACGATATACAATTGAAAGTAAATCAAACAATTCAGAAGTGTGATAAATCACGATACGATTTTGCCACGGTACAACTTACAATGTAATTCTACAGTGTGAAACAAACAGCCGTAAGTCATCGTGTAAGAATGGCATCGATATTCCAAACTCGGAGGAGTTGCAACGTTAACTGTGCACTTTGCCGAAATGATATACGATTAGGGTTTCCACGACGTGGTATTAGTATCTGCCAAAGGTACACCTAATTTATTGCGATTTTCGTATTATTTACGGCAGCTTTTCATCGTTATCGAGTGAGAAACAGGTGAAGACGATGATTCTCATCGATGATGTCGCATGAATGATCGGTGTTTGTAACGAAACCGGTAAACACGGTGCAAACTTTAGTTTTCTTTCGTTGATGTGGCGTTGCGAAAGCATTTTCTCCGATACAGGAAGTTACGTAGAAATTACGTATTTTCACTTGGTACTTTTTTTTATCGATACTGTTGCGCGAGTAAATTATATTTCAGGGGAAATATCGATTTTTAGAGGATCAAGAGGCACGTTGGAATTTTTTCGATAGGGTGTTTCATGTTTTGTAGGTTGCGGCAAATAATTTCCGTAGAATTGTACGGTGTGAAATTTTAAATGTCGTAGAGAATCGAAGATTGAATGGGATTTGTAGAAGTTGATGTTGATTTTGTAGAGGACTTTGAGAAATGTGGGAATATGTTGCTGGTATTAACACATTTTATGCGGGCCACGTAAAAATACGTTTTTTGGACTGTGCATAGACAGTTTTAAAAAGGCGATTCGTGGCAGTAATTACTTAGACTTGAAAAGTTAAGTACATTTTCGAATTTAGAGAGAAAGCAGTTTCCAGGTTATATTAATTTTTTGTCAAAATCAAATTCGTACAAATTTTTCAACAAGTTTTCCTCTTGAGTTTTAATGAAGCGTTACAAAATACCCGCATATAATGTGTTAAGATACTCTATTCTTTTTCAACAATTTTTTACAGTCATATGTGTCGAATTTTAAGTCTGCAGGCCAAAATTCGACTATGTACGCTTGAAAGTGAAATGTTCACAACTCGAAAATGAAACGCTTAAAGTTAATGTTCACTTTTTCAGATACCTTAACACGTTGACTGCCATGGGGATCACCGGTGACCGGCGATATTGAAGTCAATGAAATTTCTTGTAACTTTTACACTGCAATAATTATTACTTTTCTAACACATTCAATTTTTAAATATTGGCTCTAGAAAGATAAAGGTCTGCCTAATATTTATCTATCGGTATTTTTACAATTTCTGTTATCAAAAGGTGAATTTAATAAACCAAGTATCACTTCAGGAGAAATGACGAAGGTAGTGAAACACCGGTGGCGTTCAACGTGTTAAAAATTGCAGAAGTAATTTATGAGAATTATAAAACTACAATCTTACGAACATTTCCTATCAATACTTATCAAATGTCTCTCCGTACGTCACTACTAAATTGCACATTTTAATGTCTCTGCGATATTGAAACACTGAAGAATAATTAATCAAAGTAAATTTCCCCAATCGCAAAAACGTAAAGTTCAGCACATTAACGCAACAATCTCGCAAAGCTGTCTTAGCAAAAACACACGTAGAAAAAAATCATGTCTCCGAATAAAATGCGAAGAACACATCCCGTGACTTGTTCTATGCAAAGCAAACGTAATTAAAATCAAATTAAATCCTCGTCACCATTACCTATCACAACTTTCTTTGAAACTGTACAGCTCCGTGGAATGATGTCGCGAAAAACGAGCATACAAATAGGAAACGTTAATTGACATTTGATCGAAGTTTAATCGATAACCCGGCAATACAAATTGACGAATTGACACCCTAGGTGAGAGTTAGATCGTAGAAAAAGTAAAAAGAAGCGCAAACTCGTGAGTTCCTGTTCGAAAGTGAACCTGTCCATCTTAATTACAACCCCAGAGTTTACTGGGACAGTAGATGGTGGAAAATTAGTAGATCATATGCCGAAGGTGATAACTGTGCATCCAAGGTGATAATTTTTTTCTCAACACGATAAGCTCTCTCTCTACCTGATCTCAATATCTGAACTGTTCACCGGAATTCCGGTTTAGCTAGTTCGTGTCAAGAGGAACGAAGTGGAGAAACGCTTAGATTCTAGGTGCTCATTTGCATTCAACACACTCGGCTGGACAATTTTTTTTCACTGAAAGAACTGTTTCGAACGACACTTTGCACAAGGAGGTGATAGATTTTGGAACACTGCTTGAAAGAGGACAATTTGGAAAGTTTTGTGTACGGATTTCATGGGTATATTCTAAGATGATTGTATTATTTGATATCAGAATCAAGAGATGTTTGACTTGCACTGAGAAGGTTCTTAATGGGTTGAAATTCTAAAGTTAAGAGAAGGTTTAATTTTTTGGGGAGAAATTTTTAATTGCAAGGTGTGGAGAAACGACGGTTCGAGAAATTTTGAGAGATGGTGAGGTAATTTTAGAATTAGGGAAAGAGTTTAATTCTTTGGGTTGAAATTTTTAATTGTGATGGGTGGAGAAACGTTAATTTTAGAAATTTTGAGGGATGGTAAGGTAATATTAAAGTTAGGGAAAGAGTTTAATTTTTTGGGTAGAAATTTTTAATTGTGATGGGTGGAGAAACGTTAATATGTGAAATTTTTAGGGATGGTAAGGTAATATTAAAGTTAGGAGAAGAGTTTCATTTTTTGGGTAGAAATTTTAAATTGTGATGGGCGGAGAAACGTTAATTTGAGAAGTTTTGAGGGATGGTAAGGTAATTTGATAGGACCTAAGGGGGAAATCTATTCTAAGGACGAAGAAAGAGATTTCTTGTTTCAAATGTAGTTACTTATCAAATTGGAGGGCACAGAAATATATGCCTAAGATACAAATATAGTCAAACAGTGAAACAAAAGAGTACCGCAATTGTTAATATCTTCAGCGTACAATTTCACCATTCTCCATAACACAAAAATACTTGAGAGATAATTTAACCATTTCAGCTGATATTTTCCTCGAATTCTATATAGCAATATATTAACTTCCTAAGAGTAGAATAATTAGACGTTGCACTGTATAATTTCAAGAATCTCAAAAAGGAAACGGTGTAAAATAAGCTAAATAATCGTTGCAATATGAAACATGGAGAAGAAATTTAGAACTATAACTCTGACTCGTAATTGCACATTTTGTCCTCAGTCATCCACTACAAGTCTGTCTCGTAATTATGCATTTCATTCTCAATCATCCAATCATCCGGTACCAGTCGAACCTATCATTTTACCGAACAAATTAAAACCTCAAGAAAAAACATACAATTAAAAATAAAATCATATTATCTTTTATATCCTGGTCCACTGTACAATCTCCAGAAATTTCACAAAAATCAACACTTACAAACAAATAAAATCCCATATCAAATTCAAGCGACAGCACGTCCAATCCATCGTATCCGATCACACCATACAACACCCATACGTAATTCACATAATCGTTGGGTTCCCACATCACAAACTTTCACGCTGCCGAAATTATTTCGGCGTTTATACACATCCTATAATTTATCCCATCTTAAGGATCCCATGAATCGTTATACCCTCCTTTAAACTGGAGCACTCCTTCTCCTTTCACCATGGAAAGTATCGCTAACATTAATCAATATTAATCCAAATATTGCTATTTAATTGAATAATTTATATGTACGTATATCCCAGCAACATATAGCTAGTGGACAATTTCGATACTTTCTACGGTGAAAGGATCACGAATAGATTTATCGAGTATGGTAAACTTTGTGGATTGATGTTATCGACAACGTTAGAAGAATCAAAAATCTTTTCTCTCTGGCTACGATGTTTACTCGGTAGTTGGTCAAATGACAAAGTCAGTTCGCCTTACAAGGTCTTAACCGGCGGAATATGTGATTTACGACGTCCGTACCTTTTCCTCGCGATATTTGCGACCTGAATACACGATTATGGTTATACGTGGTTCTTGTAGCTCGTGGAACTAACTGAGTTGAAGTTTTTGCAGTTTTTGTAACGTTGTATCTTAGAAAATAGACGGATATGGGGGATATAATTAGGACTGTGTTTGGTCGACCGGTACGTGTTAAAGAGCTGGCGGTTTTACATCGAATTATTCTAAAAATGGATTATTAATGTGAATGAAATTTTCTGTAAGTAAGATTACCTTAATGATTAATAAATACACTTTACCTATTATTGGAAAAGTCGTTTCAATCGTTTCAAGAGTCACTTTCAATTAATCCTTCGACATGTAAAATAACTGATCATCGAGCCAAAGACGGTGCTAAGTTCTCTGTACTATTTAACCCTTTTAGTGCCGAGCGAAAAAATGGATGGAATTAATAACAAATGTAATTGCGAATAAAAAGAATTGTCGTTTGGCGAGTGTTGAGATAGAACACGCAATATAGAGCATAAACTGTGTGTTTACAATTACCTATCATAAAATTACTAACATTGTATTGGAAAGTGAATATTATCCCTTCGATATCCAGTGTTAACACTATCGCTAACGACGATATATCGTCGTCCGGCACTAAAACGGCTAAGAAGGAAGAAATTTTCTCTAAAATCATGAGCAATTAAGATGCAATAGCAATTATCATTGTTATTCAATCATACGTATCAGAATACTTAGGTGAAGGTGATATAGGACCAAAAAGTATGGTGTTAAGTAGAAATCTCGACCATGCATGATCGCATTATTTCAGAATTTTCGCCGGTGTCAAATGAATTAGAAAACTGTTCCGTATTCGCTTTCTATAAAATTATTCCCGCTGATAACTACTTTCTCCTTAAATTAACCGATAACCTCGTAGATCCGCGGGTGAACTTGAAGTATGGGAAAATGTTGACATCTCCGTTGACTCTTATCATTCCGACTGTTGCCGAAAAAAAACTAATAATAAGTGAAACTTTCTCCGTATAAGCACCTACCAATTGATATCTCTTAACAGTGATCCTAATTATGGTATTCGTTGCTACTAGCCATGGTGTAAAGTCGGAAAAAATTACAAGAATGACAGATCAATTTCCAGCGTAATGTGGCAGATCATTAATAACTGCGAGATTTTATCGATCTTTGTTTCTTTCGTTGATAACAACCACGAAAAATGTCTCGACATAATCGTATTTGGTTGTTCTTACAATTAACATACTGGTTTGATTTCTAATCGATAATTAGCCGTATGCACAGTACTTATTGGGCTCTATATGTTTCTATAGAAATAAACGCGGAAAGGCAAGTCGTATAGGAACTTAAGATGATTATGATAACTGTGATTTAAGTCACCTTTAGAATCTATTATCAATTAGTTGAAATGGATTTGATAGCATTCTTTGCAATCCAATATTTATTTCTCTGCGATAACAGCAATAACTGTAGATAAGGAGAAGTCCTCTAATTTATATCCTAACTTGAAAGTTTCTATACACATACAAATTAAATTAGGTCAGTTGAAATTTTCTATTTATAATTTTTCTTCTAAATTTCATTGTAGATTAGCTTACTATTCGTTTAATAGTAACAAATGCTTAGAACGTCAAATAAACCAAGTGACTTTGAAACATATTATTTCTGTTTGTATCAGCTGTACTCCTTGCAATAAAAGATCATTATTATTATTATTATTATTAATCCGCTATAGTCCAAATTTTTGGTGGTATTCGAAGAACAGTTTCACGATAGCACAATTACAAAATAATGAGAATAATATTTTAAGTAATGGATTAACTTAAATTATAAATATTAAATTGGAAAGAATTTCATGATTTTCGCGAGGTAAATTATAATATTCTGCAAAATAGAGGGTTAACTATATCCATTTCTGTTTTTCATGAAATAATAATTAAGTCGAAATTATTTTAAGAGAAAATTACCTGTCATAGAATGTAACGTCCTTTTAACGCAACTTAAAACCGCAAATGATTAAAGAGATATGTTGATTAGAATTTTTCCATGTAGAATATATAAGAAAAACTGCAGAAACATGTAATTTGCATTCGGTATCGGATGGCTAATTAAAGGAAAAGCCAATGGTTTCTCACATTCTCGTTCGAGCAATGCACGAGCACCGGTTAAATCGTGTGCCTGCATTTCTGTTATGCAACGTATCAAGTCGTGAAAGAAGAGACGCACGATGCCATTGTGCGAGTTCGGATTGCATCTTCTCTCATGACTCGAGAAACCGACTTCCATAATTCATCGTCTGCTTATAGCTAGGATAGATCGAAAGTTTAAGGTTCAAGGGATACGTAGAAAAAAGACACATCAATATCGTTCGATAAACGAGGGAGATACGATTATCCAAACTTCCAAACACCGCATTTTCGCACCTGACGAACCTGTCGATTGAGGCTTCAATTTTTATCAAACTTGATTATATAATTTTCGTCTCCTGGTGATTACAAAGAGATAAATTTAAAAGGGGGATATTTGTTCCTTCTCACCTCTCACTAACTGCTATTATATATTTTGACTGATTTCCAACGTCACAATTTAATTTAAACAGCAAAATTCTTCAAAATATCACATTTTCCATCCAACCTCATTAATAAACTTCGGATTTTTATGTATTTATGACAAAATGAATACGGCTAAAATACACAAAAAGAACATAATATAAAAATATATCCGAAATATCCAAAGTATGGTATTCGTTGTAACATTCATCGAGTGCAACAAATCCCTAAATAGGTTCTCTTGTCTTAACTGCATTTGCTGAATTTGAAATTTGCATAAACATCCGGAGTCTACTCATTAATTATTAAATCCATGCCATACAATAAATTGCGGCACTCCTGACACGATAAGAGCCTTAAGAAATTTTGAAATTTTCCAAAAACAATTAAATTAAATATACCACTGAGTAACGATACGATTAATTCATTTCTATGTTACTTATATTGCCAAAAATTATACGCTATACCAGAAATCAGAGATGGATTGTTATTTCTGAAGTTAATACTCAATTATTGCACATTCAGTCACAAAAGAAATAGTACGGCAAGGAGTTAATCTAACAGTATCCTCTTAACTATGATAATTCTTAGCATACACTACTACTTCCCTGTTCTATCATTTTTACGTTCAAACTGGATGCAATGTTATTCTACAGGATCATCTGTATCATATAACAAAAGACTGTGTAACATGACTCACGCAGAAAATTCTTAACGCTTTTGACGTTAATCCTAACACACGCAAGATATACTTTTTCAGTCTCGGCTGAAGTTTCGATACGTTGACCCGTGTCTGCAATAGAACACGTGAAATAAAGTACGTATGATCACCTTATAAAATAGTTAACGAATATTTCCATCGGCAGCAAGTGGTACACTCGAGGAAACAGAATGTGACACCATGAACGACAGACGAGAGGAAGGCTTCACCCATTTGGTTTTGTTATGTGATACACGTGCCATACTGTTATGGAACACATGTCATGTGTAACTGAGCTATGTTACGGAAGCCTTCTTCTCATCTGCTGCTACCAGAAGTGTCACATTTGAATTTCTGAACGCGTAGGACTTATACTTCAAAACTTTCTATGGAATTAGTCTGTGACACTGGAAATTGCATGGAATGTTTACTGACATGAGAGAGGTTAATTTTTCCTGTTGTATAAAATATGTCTTGCTTCAAATCTCAGTAACTCTGTACACTCAAAGACTGGTGATGAAAGTATATCTTGGAACCCAGTTATTGTACCATAATGTAAATAGAAATCTGGTATATTATTGTATATTCTTAATAAAAAAAACGAAAAAAAAGAGAGAGAGGTCATAGTGATGGTGGCAGAGGATATAGTTTTCACATAAAGCGAATGAATTGTTTCTAGTGAGTATCTTACAAGAATCTATCTTGTAAGATGTCTATCTTGTTAGAATATTGGAGTCGCGGAAGTAGTTGATTATTAGACTTTTTTTTGAAAATTTTAAACAATGTGTTTTACTTAGAAATGTGCAAAATGAAAGGAGATGTGAAGCATAGAGGGAGTATTCCTTGCACTTGCCACTTGGAGTGATCATTGTATGATAATTTATAATGTACATTTCGTGGTTAAAGAAATTTGTGTCATACTATGTTAACATTTATATTCCTAAATTACAATTAAAAAATTTTATTTTGAAGAATTCCAATTTTCTATTCTGCGGTACAATATTTCAGCTTTAATTACTATGATAATTTCGCAAAAAAAAAACAATTTTATTACGGTGGCTTTTAGATCGCTATTGCTACGACATATGAACTAATAACTTAATAAAAGTTAGACGCAAAGACAATTAATATAAAATTAAAATTTCATTTATCACCAAGTATACCTTTCTACCAAGAGGATTTAACTCCTTACCCCATCATTTTTTTCCAACTGCGAACGCAGAATTAAGAGAATAATTCAGAATCTGAGAATAACTCAGAATTAATTCCTGAAATCAAAATTTCTCACCGATTTCTAACATTTTGTTTAACTGGTCACAGTATTGATAGCATAGAAATAATTTGATCCTTACATGACCAGCTGATATTTTCAATTTAACACTAGAACTACCGGCGTCAAATCCAACATATTTTAATAAATTAAATAAGAATTTCGAAAAAGGGGGAATCAAGCGGCGGAAAATTTGATCGATTGGGTAATTTACGTTTATTGATATAGACGTAGAATATTTATTCTATGACTCTTATATAAACTTGGAGAATTTTTTGAAAAAATTGTGTACCAGTCATTTTGACTGGTTTGATAGTTCTAGTGTTAATAATTTTTCAAATTCTTCAAAATCTATGCCATTTACCGCATCTTGAGTGTCACACGTTGTAGGCTAAGGGGTTAAATATTCTTCTGAGTATTTTTGGCAAATGAAAGACTCAAAACATGTCCTACCTGCAAATCTACGGATTTCTAACGCACCAGCATCGAACAGCGTGCAGAAGTAAAGACAAGAGAGATTGTATTACGTTGCGGTCAGGACTAAGTATGTATGATATTTTGATTCTACATGTAGTGTTCCTTCGAGAAAGCTTGATTTCCTTTCTCCCGTCCGGAGGTCCCCTTCACAGGAGCAATCTCCTTTTTTTCCACGTCCGTACAAATGCCGTGATTTGTAAGTAAAACCTTAGATTTCGTGTTGCATCGCAAGGTCGCTGAACGTAATTTCATTGCGGGAATCGATCAACGTGCAGATGATTATCTCGGAAGCTTGGTGTTGCGTTTCAGTAAATGGAAAACATCGATTCAATTACGTTACGAGTTCGAATTTCAGCTACGATTAATAAGGCGATTTTATAGACCGAAGGTGTTTTCCTTTTTCGCCGCTTTTTTGCATTCATCTTTCGCTCGTTTGCGGAGAGATTAGGTGAAAAAGGTACGGTCGCTAATGAATTGTAAAAGGAAGTAATAGAACCGTATGTCGGCTGTAAAGACCTGTATTTCTGCCGGTAGTTTATAAATGTTACGGTGATAATGATCAATACGTGGAATATTTGATAGTTGGGAAATAAAGGTAGACAGAACTTTTATCAACACTTTGAACGTCGTGGCTGTTATCAATGACTGGTTTTACTGCTTTCGGTGAATTTTGAAACGGTAATTTTATAGAATTTCTAAATATATTCAGCTGAAAGATAGAATATGATACTTGTCTACTAATAAATGTATTTATAAACTGCTATCGATAATATAGCTGTTTTTATGTTTATTACTTTGTGATCCTATGTTGAACTATAATCCGGATTTTTTGCAAAAATAATTAGAACCAGGAAGAATTAATAGGTTCATACTACTTCCTATTTCTACTCCTACTTTACACAACTGTGATTTTAATATAACAATATGTACAAACTAATAACTTGAGAAGCATAAAAAATAGAAGATATATATTATAATTTTCTATTGTGAAATATTTAATAATATAGCACAATTAATTAGTATACGGAATCTCATTGTTTTCCAATTAGATGGCTGATTTGTTTCTACGTAACATTATGCAATTAAGGCTTCGTAACATCGAAGGAGAATTAATTTTCCAAGGCGCGTTAGAGTTCAAGCAGCAATGTTACGATGCTTCAAGCGTTTATTGATCAACGTGCTGATAAGATGATAATTGAAATATTAACGAATAATGTTGTATCTTTTCAAATAAGACATTATGCGTGAATAGCTTCGTAATTAATTTTCATGCCGTTATTCCTTTCTCAACCTGTTCCCTCGCTGGAGTAATTTCACGTGTATCATCCACTATTGTAATTACTGTATTAATTGCTAACGATAACGATACGGATACACCATTGTTCGTACTAAGAAATAAAGAGACTGTCTCGCGGTAACCTACTAGGAAAGGTTTCACTTCCTCGAGAACCAATTTCCTGTAACTGTAATATTCGACAAGTTGCTCCTGAGTTTTTGTAAGGATTTATTTTCATGTTGTAAACTTCATCTGTTTCTAAGTTTTCTGCGTTATATAACGAATCGAGAAGCTGAATTGCGGATTCTTGAAGTTGAAGTAAAGGTAGATTAAGTTGCAAACTGATTAATACTATCTTCTATCAGACATTAACATTTTCTTTTTTATTTATTATAATATAAATTTCTGAATTGTTCCGTCACTTATTTCTAAGTTTACTGCATTGTATGATGTATTGAAAAAGTAATAGGCTAATTGACGAAATTAAAGGAAAAGTAAATTGAATTGTAAACTGTCTGACATTACACTTTATCAGCCATTCATCTTATCATTTTTATCTAATAAGAAGTCAATTTTAGAATCCTACCATTGTCGTTTTCTAACGTTTTTGTATCGTTTAATCTGTAGAAAAGCTAATTTACACTTAGATTAAGCTGTATATAGGATGATATTAAACTTTATCAACGTTTGATCTCTTCAAGTTGTTGTTATCTACAAAGACTTCAATTTTTTATTTTTTCTATCATAGAATTGCGATTATTTTTTATTATGTAATCGATTTAAAAGTTAATCTGAAAATTCTTCAATCTGAAGGGAATTCTGGTTAATTTAAACATCAAGTATTATTAAATTGTATCAATCTTTGCTCAGTTTTTAAATGTATGATGAAGTAAATTTGCAAAATGAAGTCAAACTTCCAAAACTAAAGAAGCAGGAGTCTTAAACACGAAGGTAAAGCAACCTCTTAAAATTATTGCAGTAAATTAAACGACTGTATTGTTAAATTTTGAAACGTGGAAGGCGTGTAATTTTTTAAATGAAGGAGCTCCCAATGTCAAATGGATGACGGCATACAAACTGCAACTATTGATCCCCTTCGTGTACAGCATTTTTAGGGAAATAGGGTGTTTCATGGCAACCCTCTAGAAAGGGGCTTCACCCTCCGTACATGCAGCTTCCCCTCCCAAGAAGTTTCAACGGCGAACAAGAAAGACTTTTCGTTACTGCTGCACGAGAAAATGTTTCTGCCGAATATTCTTACAATGCGAATCTTTATATAGAAAAATATTAGACGATGTTTTCTCGCTAAAATAAATATTTTCAATTTCATAGGATTTTAAAAAACTTGAAAATTATCTATACAATCACGAGTGTCACTCGTTCTTTTACGCCAAGGAGTTAACGTAGATATGTAATTTTAGTGTTAACACGTTGAACTCCATGTACTAAATTGAAATCCACTAAATTGAAACTTCTTCTTTTAAAATCACATCTTTACAAAGCAGAAATTTTAACCAGTTAGCTGTGTTTGACGAGTATACTCGTCATGCGTAAAAGCTACCACTGGTTATTTAAATTGTAATTTTGACGAAAACTAAAGTATATTCGTAAATTACAAAATGTTTGAAATATTTTGAGGTCATTTCGAAGTAAAACTAAGGCGTATAAATAATTTGAAATAGATTTATACTCATCTCTCGATTTGCGTGACCCAAAATTCAAAAAAATATTCGCCACAGTTAACTGGTTAAAGACATAGACAGATATATTGCTAACAGGACTTTATCTTTTTAACCCCTTAGCCTATAATAACCTGTGAGACTCATGGCGAGGGAAAATATAATAGGAAATTTTAAAGTCTTTTAAAAATTATTACACTGAAAATATCAGCCGGTCGCGAAACGGCCTCATTACTTCTACACTATTTATACTACGTTCAATCATACGAAATATCAGAAATCAATGAAATCTTTTGATCTAAGGAATTAATTTTGAGTCTTTACACCCTCCGCCAGAAAAGAAATCGTAGGCCAAGGTTTTAACGCTAATATTGCAATATTGAATTACCTAGAAAATTAGAAAATATTATAATTTAAAAGTTATATGAAATTTCATTGATTCCAATGACACCGTTGGCCTCCGTGACATTCAACGTGTTAACACTTTGAACGCCACCGGTATTTCGCCAGATTCATCATTTCTAATGAAGTGGAACTTTTTCTATTAAATTCACATCTATACAAAGCAGAAACTTTAAAGATACAGATAGATAAATATTCGACAGACCTTTATCTTTTTAATGTTGATATTTAAATATTTAAAATATCCGAGAATTCATAAATATTACAATTTCCAAGTTACATGGAAATTTAATGAATTCAATAGCGTCGGTCACCGGTGACCTCCATGGCAGTCAAAGTGTTAATCAAAACCACCAAATCCTCATTCGAAAACTCCTCGCTAAAATCAAGTCACAAATCGTACAATTTCCAACCGGATCTTCCTAAAGACGATAAAAAAAAAAGTAACCATGCCATTTTCACTTCGCAAACACGTTCTCTCCCCGTTATCGTGCATAGAAACGACAAAAGCTGCCACCGTCTTCTCTACAAACGGTTCTTTCGCAATCGCGCATTATCCCGTCGACACTTCGATTTCACCGTCCTCCTGATAATCTGAAAATAGCGAAAGCTCTTTGCCAATCGAGCCTCAGGCACCATGCGTGCATTACTTCTGCCCTACATACTTGCATTTTTATCGTGCAAGGGCCGCCCGAAGGTATGCCGAGAGCTTCGAGGAGGAAAGATCATAAATATGCGCCGGTCACTTCCTTCGAGCGCCACGTGATATTAGGTATGCCGGTTCTTAAAAGGAATGCGCGGCAAAACGCGCCTCCTAATGGCACTGGTCGTTTGCATAAATCACGCGCCGTGTGCTTTACTTATTTTTTCTCAGTGGGCACAATCGCACTTTATTTAGTACCGCGAGATAGACAGGGTGTAATAATACGAGAGTAGAATGTCGAGCAGAAAAGTCAATGGTAATTGCACGCTGTCACTGAGGCGCAGGCCTTTGTCGGGATTTTAAATCTGATCGTGCCGCGGTTGGGTTTCAAATTCGCATAATTGCTATGGTGATATGTGTCAGCTTGATCGTGAGTGTGTTTTATATATGAGGGGTTGAAGGGTGTTGTAGATATTATTCTATGAAACGAATTTGGAATTAGAGATATTGTTATGTCAAGGGGGTGATAAGGAATTTTTACTTTTGAGAAGGATTTACAGGCGGCTCTTGACTTTCGTACAGTCTATTTTCGCACAATTCGCTATTTTGCATGTTTTTAAAAATTCCAGTTTTAAACATATTTGTCGCTATTTCAAAAAATGTTTGCTTTAATTCACCACTGCCAAGGAGTGTTGTACCTTGTGTTGACTAATTGCCTATTAGAGGTGTTCTAACATTGTACTATTGTTTTTAATCTTAACACTTTACCGACCGGTACTTTTTAACATCCTACCCACTTCTGATCGGTCACTTGCACGCAAATATTTCCCTGATACTGATATCTCTTCGAAAATTGCAAAGTTTCTTCACTGAGTCTTTGGCATAGTTAACCGCAATGAAAAATAACAATTTATTAATTGCCGTAGCGACCAATTAATAAGTTAAAAGCCCAAAAGTGTTGGGCCTGAAAAGTCGATTAATCGACTACCGGTCGGTAAAGTGTTAACTACTAGATGTTAGAGAATCTCAAATTTACAAAGTAATCACATTAACATATAATTTTTCATGTTTTTCCTGTATCCCTCTACTTTTGAACACATTTTCAGGAACAAATTACGTGCGAAAGTCGAGGATCGAACTGTAGTAATTTGGAAGAAATCGTATTCACAAATGTTATAAGTACCTATCAAGGGAAATTTTCGTTGTGTCAAGAAATTACTGTGAACGAGGAGTACAACATTAGCATGGAAATCCAGAGTATTGGTAGAAAATGGAAGAAACTGTGCTAACGTTATAAAATTAGGTAGAAATCTCAAAAACATTGGTAGCAGAAAAATTATTTTACCTGCAAAAAGTATTGGTAGAAAATGGAGAAAACTTTGCTACTGTCGCAGACTTAAATGGAAATCTCAAAAACATTGGTATCAGACAAATTATTTTGTCCGCAAAATAAACATAATCGCGAAATCTGAAAGATCAATAGAACAAAGTATAAAAATGACAGTTTGTAATAATGAGTTGTAAATAAATATTCTCTAAAATGTAAAAATCCTATCGTGAACGTCTCTGGTAAATGGCGTAGTTGTCGGAACGCACTGAAGTGCATTATTGATTGACTTCAGATGCTGGGTCGAGTGCCACCCCCACTATCCAGTGCACCTATAGAAAGACGAATTATCTGGAGCGCAAGATAGGTACAAAGGAAGGAAAGGAGAGCAGCAGAAATTGATTGACACAAGGAGGATTATTAAAAAGAGATGAAAAGGAAAAAACAAACGAATGATGTACAAGCGTCGATAATAATTTCTGCTCCGTTAACAACGCTCTCCTTTCGCCGAAGAGCTGTATGAACGTAAAAATCGGTGGTTGCAGTATTTATAAAAAATCATCAACAAACTATTCGCATCTGCAATTACTTGCAACCATTCGTAGTAACATAATGACCAACTCTTCCTTGTCCTAATTGACGGAGCCATTAGGAATAACATCTACTTAACTCCACGTAATCACTGTTGTAATTTCAATCTCGTAACATTCGTGCAACGAATGGACTCAAAGGCTATTTAAGTTCCGAGGTTACGAGAAGGGTAAGTTGTGGCGAAAAAAAGACACGAATTGGATCGATGTTGGGATTTACAACTGCAGAAATATGGTGGAACACGATTGATAAGAATTTCTTTAATTAGAACATCAGATAAGCGTATCTCCAAATATGTAAATTCGGTGGCTACGTTTATGATAAATATTATCGTTGGAAACTTCCTTGATAAATGCTCGAGAAATACGATATTGTATTTATAGACATTGTAAGATGTGATTGTTGTTTTCTTTAATAAATTAGGAATGTTTAATTGTATAAGATATTTGTGCTGTTTATTAAATTGTAATTAATTGGGAACGTAATTTTCAATGTTATCGAGGCAGACGACAGACAATGTCCATGAACTTTCGACGTCGAATATCACGTTCGAGTGCGCAGACTCGTCTGGTCGCGTCAAAATATTCATCGTAGAAAATGAAAACGGAATGGATACCAGAGAACCGGATTAACGAAGAACCTTACACTTTTTTACAGAACTGTATAAGGTCGATCATAAACGTGACGCTAATCACCTACAACGGAGACTTTTATCGCGTAGGTCCGTTTCATACTATACTCCGAGTGATCAAAGGTTCAAGAGTCAATCATCGACTGATAACATTTTTCCAAAGACGGAATATATAAAAAAGAATCTCCTCCTTTCTACAATTTTCTATAGCCTATAGATCCCAATTTATATCGTACATGAACGTCTAAGAAGTACCTTGAATGTCTTAAGAAAAAAAGAAACTCGAAGGTCGCCCGAAACGCCTGCAGGAACGAAACTTCGCCTCTCAATTCTACGCAAAGTCATCGTTCAACATGAAAATATCCTTATTCACATAAATACCAGTATCTTAGAATTTCAATCCTCGCAGTGATTCTCAACAAAAAGACTTATAATTTACCTACAAAACAGCCTTCTCTCAGACTGCACTCTCAACGGTTCGGTGCAGATGCAGGAACTATTCGATTCATAATCCACGACGATGACTCATCGTCGTCAGCAGCCGTGAGTTTCCTACTGTGCGAGTAGCGAAACGATCTTAATCCCAAGACCGATCGTCTAAATAAAACAAACGCTTCTAGAATTTCCTAGTACATTCACATAGTACATAGAACCATTACAGTAGCCCGATCGATCGTCGAGGTCATCCACCAGAACGAACCAAACAATTTAGGGTGCCGCGGAACGCCTGTAGCTGCACCGACCTTGAGCCTGAACCTGAGATGACCGCGGAAGGTAATAAGAGTGAAATTTACCCTGAAGCATATTGTGATCGGCATCCTCGTCCGCGAGGCAGCGGACAGTGCCGATGGAGGAAGACAGCAGACTCATGTTTCCTTGGTTGGAGGCTCCCTCGTGTTTCTGGCACGAAGTCGATCGACGGAATCGTGGAAAGACCGTCTGAGACATGCGAGCACGGGATTGGCCGAGTACCGGCTGCACCTGACGACCGGACCAATCGTCACGGAGTATCGGCTGCCCGATACGCCGAGCAAGCCTCTACCAGCGCACCTGTCGGCCTACCATCCGGTCGCTGACTATAGATCGCTTTAACGCCGGTCACTTTCACTCGACGTGAAAAAGAAGACGAACGCGATATTGTCCGAGAGCCACCTGTCTAACTGGGGCCTCGTCTCTCCTCGTTGCGGGTGTATCGTGAATTCTTCCGCCTCTATAAGATCACGGTGATATGGCAAGGTCGAGAAGATCACAGTTGAACCGGTTGATCCATTGATTGCATTTTCTTCCCTGCCAATTCCCGTCGGATTCACTGATTATTGGTGAGTTCACTTTGTTCTTTTCTGCTGCCACCTGGCACCGTTATTAGCGGCTACCTCGCACTTTTGGACGAGACGGAAACACAAGAAGCTCCTCTGTCTAGCACCGTCGCTACGTCGCGAAAGACGACGCATGACGCGTGCAGGGACACCGAGCACCGACCAGCCGCGATCAATAAGCGCTGCCACGGCGTCTGCGCCGCACAATGCGATGTCACGCCGCTAGAGAGGAGAGGGAGAGAGAGAGAGAGAGAGACTGGACCACGTGGATGTGTGGGTGTGACGGTGTGCTTCGTACTATCGACAAGCCTTGTATCGACGGTCTGGAGTACTTTGTGTCTCCCGAAATCCCAGACGGATTCGATCCAATGCTTTTATCGATGATACTCTCGATGTTTGTGTAGCGAAGCTTGAATGTGATACCGATTTTCAGGTGTAGCTGTGGATGGTATTATCGGTTTGTGTAATGCGGCATATTATGACGAGTCGGTTTGATTTGTATTGTCTAGTATTGATTATATGTAGATGCAATTGGAGATTCAAATATTATGAGTTTGGAGTTGAGTGTTTGAACCTGTTGTATTGGTATGTTGGCGATGCACCTGTTAGTAGGTAGCTGATTGGCATTAGGGTATTTCAGTGGGTGGATCTTTAGCGTGGAAAGTATAGGTTTAAGTTCAATTAATGTTCCGAGGAACACATGATCAATTTCAGGTGGAGCAGCTGCTTATCAGTATCGAGATATCATCCAGTGCCCTAAAATTTCGAATTATTCTAATAGTGTGAAATGTAATACAACAATGTGTATAAATAAATTACTCATTTTCGAAAAGATTGTGTCTATTGACAAGTTTATCCCATACTTCCTATCAACATCAATATTTTAACACTTTAACGACCGGAATTTTTTTAACATTCTACCCCCTTATGACCAATCACTTGGCCACAAATACTTCCGTGATACAGACATCTATTCGAAAATTACAAATTGTCGTCACTGAGTCCTCAACACAGGTAACCGTAATGATAAATGATAATTTATTAAGTGGAGTGGCATCCAATTAATAAGTTAAAAGTTCAAAAGCGTTGGGTCCAAAAAGCCTATTAATAGACTTCCGGTTGGTAAAGTGTTAAGACAATTTAACAGAGCTAAGTAGTATTCACCGAAGCTGCAAAGCAACGCGAATGGAATTTTACTTCTGAACTAGTTATGCGCCATTGTTGTAACAGAATATACATCCCGTTAGCATAATCACTGTATCGTGAAATGATGCATGGTTAACTCTATTCTACTTCATTTCTATCGACAGAAGGAGGTCGTCAGTTTTTAAACATAGAATATCACCGACGTCCTTTCATTCCACTTTTCCTTCTTCCTTCAATCGGCCATTCAAATCGTTAATAACCTTGCATAAGAATTTCCAACTATACGCGTCTACTGTTGACGATATTCGCAATAAATTCAAACTCTCAATGCAACACAAAGACCGAAAGATTTTCAGTCTTTCGAATTTCCGTAACTTTCGCGCCTAAAATACTTACTTCGCTCGAGTGATCCGTTTCTCGCTGAATCCGATTCAATCGCCTCTCACCGCAGCAACGAAATATGCGAAACTATTGCAGGTGCGATTTAATACATCGATATTAGTTTTTAATATGATCATCCTAGTGAAAATTCTATAAATTATTTCTGCTGCAAGAATGTAAAGCAGATAAGTATACAGTTAGGAAGATAATAATGGAATTCAATTTCTCACGGATTATTGTGATTTCTCTTTGTCAACGACGTCGTAGAAATCATCGTATGTCGTAGAAAATATGGAAATGTTAACATTGTTGGTAAAGCGTAATTTAACGTTGGAAAACATTGGCGATTACGATAATCTACGGTCAATGCGTTAAAGTTGTGTCAACGGAACTTTCTAACGCGCAGCTGGTTAATGGAAGATTTTAATTTTCCACCATTGAACTAAATTCGATCAAACAGCCTCTCACCACTGCGATAAAGACATTATGCGATTTTACCTGCGCGAAATCGATTGTAATTTCATTTGTAAATGCAATTTTCCATTTTGTTGGAGATCGAGATTTCCACCATATAGTTTGCCAAATGAATTTTTGTAATTTTCAATGAACCTGTGGAAAACTAAATTCTTGTATCACGATTTAGTAAAATGCGAATTAAATAAAATAGCTGAGAGTCTGAAAAAAGCTTTTTGTATTTTTTACTAATAATTTTTAAAGATATTTAAATTTGTACACTTATCATATTTACATTTTTAGTTAAGATACGTAATTTTTTCGTTGCAGTTTAAGAACAGTAACTCAGATGATATACTAGTTATATTATTACAATATTAAAGTTATTATTGTTACAAATTTACTTTTAAATACTGTAATAAATTCACATTTTTAAATATTGCAGATAAAACTCACGACAAAAGCTCTACAGTCCATCTCCTCTTCCAGCAGCCACAACCCCCATTAACCTACATCCCCATTCTCCCACTTCTAACTTTGCACATTTCCCGATCCATTTACTCTCAAAAATCAAACTACGACACCTCTAAAATTCTTTTTTGCCAGAACTGCACTTTCCAACTGCAAAATGTGCATTTTCTCTAATCTCATAATAATTTAACCTCTTGCCTCACGACAAAAGTTACTACACATACATTTATTCTCTACTATGCAACTAATAAGCATAAAATTACTTAAACAAAACGTATTGAATTTCTGCTGTTCTATTATCTTCAACATAAAACTGTTAAATTTTAAAAATTAATGAGTTGTTCAAAACCCATTAAAAACAGCAGACAAAAACATTAAAACTTTGTCCAAGAGTACCGAATAACACCTACAGAAAATAGAACAAAACTAATTTTATCATCACGTGTCCAATTAAATGCATCAATTTTGCAGTTTTTCAAAATATATCAAATTACTTTGTTTTATCAGTTCTATCTCAAGATATTTGATATAACTCAAAGCATTAGTAAATCTAATTGACAATTAAGTAATTCATACCCACGTATCTTCACCTATTATATTAACTTCTCAAAACAACACATGCACAACATATGTCGTACCTACGAACAACCATACCATCAAGTGATCATATAACATATGGAATCAGAAGAAAATTATATATCACAATAGGACATACTTTATCATTATCTTCATGAGGAATTCAGTCAACCTGGAAGTAAATGAAAAGATCATCGACAGCGAGGCATGGCAATTCCGCGATTTCTTCGCGATATGTCACGTTGCCAGGGACGTAGCGCGTGTGAATGTCGTAACATATAACGTAATCTTTCACGATTGAATCACGTATATAGTTACGCGCTGCCAAAGCTGCCCGAGTACGGGCTTGAAGGTTATCGAGCAGCATTAGTAAAAGCAATGTTACTAGTTTTCGAGCATTCACTGGCATGATATCTGTATTATGGCATTCCGAAGTACAGTAACCGAGGAAAGTCTTGCATGAATTGAGACTATGATTTTCTAAATGTAAAGCCAATTCGTTCCGTATATGATACGAGATATGTACAGCGTGTAAATAAGTTAATAGTCATGGCTTTCAGGGGTTGTTATATACCGTTGCATCGATGATCTTCAAAAAAAAGGCTGCAAAACTCGGGAAAGGGTAGCTAATTTTTTTATTGGCTCATCGTACTCGTCTTGTTACCTGGAATAATTTTCAATCTTTACTTGCTTAAACGTGGGAGGCTTCTGTTCCATCTTGAGTCCCTCAAACAAAAACTAACCGTTGCAGAATGATTTTAATGGCGTAGTTTGAAAGCCTGAAGTCTCTTGAAGAGACCGATATAAGTCTTATCACGATCGACCAAGAAATGTGGAAAATATGTAATTTTAAAGCCTGGTGTGATCGATTTTTGGGAGTTAAAGGGGGGTCGTTGACGAAAAGTCGATTCGACGCAGGCTTCACTTTGAACTTCCGTTCCTCGGCTTCTGAAGGCTGTAGGAGGATGATTTCTAGCTCGTTTTAATCGTAGAAGAGTGTAGTTTAATTTGCTACCAGGCATAATTTTCCATCTTCACTTGTTTAGACGCGAAAGCTTCTGTTCCTTTGCGAGACCCTCATACAAAAACTAATCTTTGCAGGATGATTTTAATGACGTAGTTTGAAAGCCTGCAGTCTCTTGAAGAGACCGATATAAGTCTTATCACGATCGGCCAAGAAATGTGGAAAATATTTAATTTTGAAGCCTGGGATGATCGATTTTTGGGAGGTAAAGGGCGGTCGTTGACGAAAAGTCGGTTTGGAGCAGACTTTGCTTTGAACTTCCGTTCATTGGCTTCTGGAGGTCGTAGGGGGATGATTTTTAGCTCGTTTTAATCGTGAAAGAGTGTAGTTTAATTTGCTACCAGGCATAATTTTCCATCTTCACTTGTTTAGACGCGAAAGCCTCTGTTCCTTTGCAAGACCCTCATACAAAAACTAATCTTTGCAGGATGATTTTAATGACGTAGTTTGAAAGCCTGAAGTCTCGTGAAGAGGTGGCTGTCAGTCTCATCACGATCGGCCACGAAACGATGATTTTATTAGGTACTCTGACGGGAGAGGGTTTGCGGTATGATTCGTAGAAGTTTGGAAGTTTATGGAACGGTTTGTTGCTGTTTGAATCAAGTATCTGTGGTAACTGAGTTAACGTTTGGCGATGTGGTTTAAATGAGAAGTGTGCTTTAATTTTGTAGATTGCTGGCTGATAATTTTTCAAGTTTGAGGTGTTCTTTTATATGATGAGGTACTGTAGTGTTGTCTGGTTTAACTTAAATTTAATTGAACTTGGATTAAGTTAGGTATTAGGTTGGTTAAATTTGGTACTTTATATTTTTTTTATTTTTTTTATCATTGTATGAATTATTAGAACTTTAAGTTTATAGATCTCCGACTATTTCTAAATTGATTATTTAATAGTTGAAAAATTCCTCGTGTAAACGACTTAAGTCATTATAAGATCCTGTTTGAAGCCTATGAAACTGATTTTAATTGAAAGTTGTCGCATGTATTATTACAGAAGTCATTTTACAGAACATTAAGTTCAGAAACAGAGGAAAAGAATAATCAAGCAGGCCCACAAAAACCCGTCATACATATACATTAGAAAAATATCTACTTCATTATCTCTTATAATAACAATAACACTGTTGCAACAGTCAAATTAAACCGATTAAATCCGCAGAAAATCACATAAACCAAGGTGCAATAAAACCAACATGAATTTTTCTTTCAAAACTGTCTACATTTTTCTGCTTCATAAATTCCCTTCTATTTGTTTCTATGCCCGAAGACCGTTTCACCTAAAATTTACATATTGCACCATGCAACTTTAATTTCGTGTTATTTCTAAATCGACAAACGAAAGAATAATAAAAAAAAAAGAACGAAACAGAAAGAAACCGGCCGGACAGCGATTACGCAATGGCAAAAGAGTTGCGCTCCTAGATACTCTTAAAAACGTGATGTAATCCGGTCGTCTGACCTTTCATTCGTATCGTGATTATCCTATGCTCGGAATCGGACATTTTTCATTAACCAGCCGATTAATGTTACGCGAGATAATCTAAGCGTCTTCTCGTTTTAACCGTAGTTTCTCAGATTCTCGTGTTAGTCCGTAAGGAAACGTGTAGTCAAGGAGTTACTTTCTATCGGCGCACACGATTTTCTATACTCCGCTAAACTGCATACTGACCGAGGTATCATTTACGGCGTTAAATGTCTACTATTAAATAACCAGCGTGTCTCGGAAGATAAGATTCCATTGCGTAAATACTAAATGTCCCCGTAAGTGTACGGCGCTATGGTGTGGCGCAGGAGGAAGTCGAGGAATTACGAGCGCCGTTAGGAGAGATGATTTTAAGAGACGTTTAGGTGAACATTGGAGACGGAGTTAAAGTAATGGGTACTCGGGTTTATAATTCAGGAAGTTTTCGACGAGGTTTATTTTCCTGAATTTTTTTCCTCGAGACAAAACTGGCCCAAACGAGATGTTTCCCTTATGTATTTGTTAAAGTTTACTACTATGTTATGTAATCTTGTGATTGAAAAACATGTATTTATACTCTCGTGCGTAAGGGCATTTGTATTTTCTCTTTGTGAATAAAGTTATTATTATTATTATTAATTCAGGAAGTATATAGTGAAAATGATGCGGACATTTTGCATAAATTATATCAATTGTGAGAAGAAATGCAGGTTAGACTATAATAATGAGTAAGTAATAATCTTTAGTGAATATAAGCTGGATGATTTGAAAAGAGATGATTTTAGGAGCAATAGCTTTCGTGAATTTTATGATGAAATGAAAGTAATTGGTGCTTAACTATTTAAGTCTCTTTTTACAAATGAATGTAAATAGAGCACGGTAATAAATGTAAACTAACAAAGAGAATGCAAGGCCTTCGGATCACCGATTTTATTGAAATTTTACATACTCGTAGAGTAAGTTGTTGTGATTAAGAATATACCCAATTAAGTTAGACCCTAGAGTTCGAATCCCGCCCCAGCTGCATAAAAATTTCTGAATTGTATCAAAGGTTTTTTCGATGACAAAGTGCAATATTCCCGCAAGCAGTGCAAGAAAGTACTTGATGCAGAAAGAGGTTTGTTTTATAACTTTTTCTTAAATTTGAAGATTTTATTGAATGTTATTTAAATATTGCATTTTAACATTTTTTAAATGTCTATTTTATATCTCCTGAATATTTTCTTCACATTTGTTAAATATTTATTTTATATCTCCTGAATATTTTCCTAATATTTTTTAAATATTTATTTTATATCACCTGAATATTTTTTAAATATTTACTTTATATCTCTTGAATATTTTTTAAATATTTATTTTGTATCTCCTGAATATTTTCTGAATAGTTTTTAAATATTTATTTTATATCTCCTGAATATTTTCTGAATATTTTTTAAATATTTATTTTATATCTCCTGAAAATTTTCTTAACATTTTTTAAATATCTATTTTATATCTGAAACTTTAATTAACTATTATATTTTTATACTACAAATGAAACTTTAATTATAAATATCTTAATAGCTATTGACCGTCTGCCCCTATAATAGGGTATATTCTTAATCAGGACGACTTACTCCACAAGTATATAAAATTTCAATAAAATCGTTGACCCGAAGGCTTTGCGTTCTCCTTGTAAGTGATACTAGGAGAGATCAAAAGGCTTTATGAATATCATGATTGGAATAAAAGTAAGAGGTACTCGTGTTTTTAATTCAGGAAGCATATAGTGAAAATGATGAGGATACATTGCGTAAATTACATCAATTGTGAGAAGAAATGTAGGTTAGACTATAATAACGAGTAAGTAATAATCATTAGTGAGTATAAGCTGGGTGATTTGAATAGACATGATTTTAGGAAAAGCAGCTTTCGTAAATTTTAATCTAAGAAAATGTTTCAAAAGTAAAGGTAAAATGATGTGTAAGGTATGTTAATTGTCTAAATAAAAGTAGGTAGAGCAGTGTAATAAATGTAAAGTGAGTGATGGTGAAGGAGATCAAAAGAGTTGGTGAATATCGTGATTAGAACAAAAGTAATGGATGCTTGATATTATGAAAGTACAAGCCACATCAATTATGTAAAGAGAGAGCAACAGAATAAAACGATAATTCTAAAATGGGCGATGAGTAGCCCAGATTTTAACGAGGTAAGTACAACAAAGTTGCAAACACTTTGATTTATAGTTTAGAAAAAAAACATTACATAAAGAAATGTAAATAACAATAGACATAATTTAGGCGATGGAAGAAAAAATTATTTGATGAACAGATATTCAGGAAAATATTTGGGGCAGAGTAAAAATCCTGGATATGTAAATTTATAATTAAGAGTGGTATCTTGTCATTTGATCTATACACTTAAATAGACAAACACGAAGTAGACGACTGCATTAAACTCAGAAAAGGGAGACGGTAGGAAAGAGTTTCAGGGACGAAACAAAAGCAATGAAAAGTCTGGTTTACATGATTTAAAATAATGCTCCAACACGCTCTGCAATTTATGAGTAAATTGCACGCGTTGGTACTTCAAGTTGGTGATGCTTGTTTTTATGAGAACACTGAAAGTTTATCGGGGTCAAGGGTGGTATTTTGAGATTGTACTGCAACACGTATTCAATCTACCTGAATAAACACCTCGGCAACACGTTACTTTTGCTTATTTTCTCCGGTTAAAATCACCGTTCCCTTTTAACCTCTCAAAAGGGCGTATACGCTTGAGAATATTAATTATACTTGGCAAAGAACACGTACAGGCGCCCATGAAACTCAATATTTTACTTTTATTTCTATTGGTATATCACGAATGCGGAGGAAGAAATATAGATGGAAATGGAATCCATCATTTTTCGTATCATCGTTTCATTTTTCGTAAATATCATAAAATTCCATTTTTCTCGATTTTGTTAAGCAGATGCAAAAAATTGAAAGACACTACACCCACGTAAATTTAAATAATTCTTGTTTAGAAACTCTGAAACCAGTTCAAATTTAAAAATATATAGTTGCGTTATAGAAATCAATCACTTTAATAAAAACTAGTTCTATTAGACTGCTAAGGACTTAACAGTCGATGCGAAATTTTGAATAATACAAAAATTACTTGTTTTTTCCAACGATGTGCAAGCTATTCAAGGAATAAGTGAATAATTACAATGGAAAACACGTAAGATTGTAATAAATCACAATAGTCTGGTCTTCTTATCGTAATTATGGATACTACACGCCTATCGTTATTTAAGTCCATTGAAAACCACCGAGAGTTTAATTATCCTGTGAATTTATGCGATGATAAATTTGTATGTGTATTTATAGCATGTACACGATAAGTATTTTAATGCGTCGATTACTATTTTTACACTATATAGTGACACATTATTTTAAATACTATTTAAATAATTTAGTAATGTTTGTCAACTAAGTAAAATTAACTTTTTTCAATTATTTAATGCCAATTATTCACTTTTGTCGCATTGTTGCAATAACTATGTATGGCACAATTAAACAGAGATACAGAATTATTGCCGAATTACAAAGTCGAAATTATGCCGCTAGAAAATGAAGTAAACCGTTTCGTAAATACTTAGGTTTGGATCTTAAATTAAATTATAGCTCGTTATTCAAATAGGTATTAAGTTAAGCGACATATCTTTGCGAGAGATTGTAGTTTATATAAATGTTGCTCAGCAACATGGCAATAAAGCAATGTAGAATGTATGTTAACGATAATATAATGAACAGTTTGCTCTGTCGCCCGTCTGACGTAATTTCCCTCTAATTTATATAAGCCACAACTCTTATCTGCTAGAAACATTCTGAATTTTAAAAAATCTTCTAATAGTACTTAAAATCCTGTCACAGTACTTGCCTGATATTTTCACTACTTCTTGTTTATTACTTTTCGACATTAAAGTCCGGTCAATTTCTTTAATTCGAACGTGAAATGATTTTTAGAGAACTCCGAAATAAGTCAGAAAATATTGAAAACCCGAAACAGTGAATTTCTCTATAGTTAAAATTAATTATAGTTCTATATTATTAAAATTAACTAACTACAGTTAAAATTAACTATAGAGAAGTTATATTAAAGTAGTTGTATTAAAGAATCTTAAACAACGAAAAATGCTATTCCAAAATATTCCAAAATATTACTCCAACAAACAGCACAATTAAAAGTATACACTTCATGACGTTAAAATCTGCCATAATCTATAAATAATCCATACGACATAATCGTTTAAATAAAACCATCGAACTGTCCAAGAATTTCCAACGAGCTTACGATTTATGCAAATGCACCGATCAATAGAAATGTCAAGAACCAGTATAAAAGTAGGTGACACGTGATATCATACGAATTATTATAATGCAATTTCCTCGGTGATCGTTCACGCATTACTGCTTATCCCAGTCTCTCTGCATTAGCATACCGCATTGCGTGGCAAAATGGGGCGAAAGTATGCGATATTACATATTTTCGTTGTATCATCGACAATTTCTCTATTAAATACCGACGGTGCTTATGGAAGAGCCGGAGGATAGTTTTCATTCCTTTTGTGACCCACTTCGCGTCGAGGTTCTGGAAATTTAACGTGATCATTCGATAAATCCTACTCGGTAAACGTGACTTGCCGTTGCAATCGTCGCTCTTTTCATGCTTTATCGGCAATCTGTCGCCCCTGCATGCTCATCGATTTCAATAGCATCCTTTTCTTCGAGGTTTGCCTTCATGGTGTATTCGATAAATGTGACATAGAATATTTAATGATCAGAGTATGTTCTTATTGATTGATTTTTTCAAGTTAATTGATTTTTTTGCGGTGGATTTGCGTAGGTTGGAAGTTGAAATTAAACAATTAGTAATTACTCTAATCTGGTATATGAAATTCAAAATTGTAAAGAAAGTACAGCGAAGTACGATTAACACTAGAACTACCGGCGTTAAATCTATTTTATTTCAGTATATGAAATGCGTATTTTAGAAAGAGAGAAATCGAGACGTGGAAAAGTTGATAGATTCGGTAATTCTGTATCCAATAAGATCAATGTAGAATATCTTTGATATATATATCTTTGACTGTTCCATAAAACTGAAGAACTGTTGGAAAAAATTGGGAACGAGTCATTTTGACTTGATTGGTAGTTCTAGAGTTAAATTAACTCCTTGCCCTACGAATTATTTCGTGACTGTCTCCGCTATAATTCAGAATTTAATTGCTAAAACAAAAACCGATGAGCAATTCTTAACACTAGAACGACCAAGCATAAACTACATTTACGGAGGCAATTTGGCTCATTCAAAATTTGATTACTATATATATAATATATTGGTTAGTTAATCTTTTAATAACAAATCTTTCATTTCAATTGATTTGGAATTATTTTCTTTGAAAAAAATTTAAATTTTCTTATATGAGTCAAATTGGCTCACTTCAGAAAAATAGATATATCAACATCCGTAAATCTAGTGTTAAAATGTCCTATTCACAATTTTTTCCAATAATTCCCTGAGTTTGTAGGGGAGTCCTAGATTAGAAATTCTAAGCTGATCTTATAAAACACAAATTTCCGAATCGATCATATTTTCCACCTCTTGATTCCCCTTTTTTCAAAGTACTTATTTAATATATTTGAATGTCATAGATTTAACACTGGTTGCTCTAGTGTTACTATACCGTATAATTTAACATAATATTAATATTATAGAAATAATATGACCGCATTCCGTCTCATTAGTATTCTCAATTTAATTTGGTTTGGGAAACATGAAAATTTCCTATCCCATTCGCCTCATCACTCGTTATTGTAGGGCAAGGGGTTAAATATGGAAAAGGAGGAGAAAAATATTCTGTTGAAAGTAAGCGAATAGAAAATTCGTAAGTATATGAAATCATGTCGACTGTATCTCATGGGAGAGCGATGAAACTAATTGTAAGATCGTGTCATCTCTCACTTTTCCGACCTTCTCGTAATTTACTTTGAAAGGGAAAATCAGGTCTTTGCGCACGCACTTCGCAAGTCGTTACGGTAAAACACACGTTTTCCAGCGTTCCTTGGGAAACTGGGTTATTAGCGAAGAGAATCGGGCCATTAGCGAAAGAAAATCAATCTCTTTGAGCTACTTTCGCACCTGTGTTCGTCACGTTGTAGGTGACCATAGATATGCAGCCGATTTGATTTGCATTCGGCTAAGCCGTGTGCAAGAGCCTTTACAGGCAATTAGATGCGCTTTTTCCATGCACGATTTGCAAGCAACGTTGGTCAATGCATCTTCTCGACTCCTCGAGAGTATCAAGATGCTTATTTGAAATCTGACAAGTTATTTAATTAATTATTCAATTAATGGTAAACAAAACAAAAATAATTGGTGAGAAATCAAATTATCTTGAACTCTTGTCACGTTTGGAGCGAACAGTTTGTACCCTTGCATGCTTTATATTTTATGATTTTCAATATTAACACTAGATCTACGGCAGCCGCCAAATTGACTATTCCCATTTTCTTTTAATTTTTTCCAAATTGATAGAGGAGCAATACAGTAAAACTACCAGTTATATCTTAAAATATGAAAATTTTTTTGTTAATCGTCTTTCTTACCGCTTCATTCATCTTTTTTTAAAGCACTTATTAATTACATTTAAATGTGTCAGATATAGCCGTCGTAGATCTAGCGTTAACCCTTAAATGCGCGATTTTATTTTTTTAATCAGAAAAAATGTTTTTAATATCAATATATAGTTTAGATTACAGGAAAAATATTAAAAAAATTCTTTTGAAAGAATTCAGCTTCTAAATTACCTGAAAATCCGTTGTTGCATTAATGCAACACTGCGCGTTCCTAGGTAAGCAGATGTATGGGGAATTATTGACTCATGTAAATAGAATAAAAAAATACTTTAGTACTTAATTATAGTTCTATTTATTATGATAGTTATAAAGACAGTTATTTTCTCTATTATAACAAAGACCGAGGAAAGTTATTCCAATATCACTTTTTTCCGCGCCGATGAAAACTCGCTAAAACTGACAAATAATTAAAACATTTGAAAGTTGGTGCCACTGCACCTGTCAAAAATTTACAAAGTACACTATAGTCTATGACAAAGTTCGTTCAGAAACTCCAATCCCTTCAGATTTCTTTTTTATTCTCATAGAATTACTATGTTGCAGAAATGCAACTCCGCGAATTTAAGGGATAACACTGAAATGCAAGCGGTACAGAATCTCAAATCAAAATTATTTCCTGTAATTAAAGATATTCCAAAATAAACTTAAGTTCCCCATTTCCTCGTATCATATCAATACAATTCTCAAATGTCTAAAGCGTAGAGAAGTTGTTCCACAGCATTAATCATACTAAACAAATGTTTTGAAAAACTTCACCTCAAGCAATTCTGATAAGGAGAATGAATTTTTCCAATCAACAAATCCGTAAAATTCCCCGTTCGAAAAAGCAGAATCATTTCCTACAACGTTTCACGAACCCTCTCACTTCCGTTTCAACATCCCGCGTTTCGAATCCAAAGTAAACAAAGACGACTGCCGATCATTTTGCAATTAATCACTCCGTTGCATCGGCGTCGATTGCAACTCTGGATGCAGCATTTATGCATGGCTAACGGTTAATCTAACGCCCAGCTGTCATCGATGCTCGTAAACACGAACTTATCTGCAAGGATCGGTATGCGAAGTACTCGACTATAAATTTGACGATACCATGGTAATATTCCCTGTCTTTCTCGTTCTCTCTCTTTCCCATAATGAACGTTCGGTACTCAAGGATCGTTGCAGGTTGCATACGATGATGCACAGTCGATCATTGGTTTATCAGGAACGTAACCCGAGGTTCTAGAAAGACAGGGTCGGTTTTATGACTTTTCTTCGATACTTCGTCGTAAAAGTAATGGGATATTGTTTGTGCGACTTGTAAAATGTCTTGGTCGTTTGTTTAAAATTTAATAACGCGTGACTCTCGTGACGCGATGAACGGAATAGGAAATTTTAAATTAATTAGATTAGATTAATTAATAAGATTAAATTATTTCTATTCTAGTAATATTACATTAACTTTCACGTTATATAAAAAGACAGTGACAATTTTCTATTTCGCCAATTAATTTGGAGTCATTGCGTACTCGATCAGAAAAGAAATCGTATTGATTTATTGATTTTAATTCTTATGTTTGTGAATCAGGGAAGAAAATATTTATTGTGATATTCTTGTATTTAGCTCTGTCAAGAATTAAGTGCAGTACTTTAAATCCTGAATAATAAAGTAGAATACTTGAAGAATCTCACACAATTTGACTCCAAAACTGATAATACAAATACACAGTACCTTCATAGCTAAAATTCAACGAATGTTCGATTATACTTCGTTAAATATCATTTCAGATATTCTGATACTTCTGAATTCAGTCTTATCAAGAATCAAAACTAATATTTCAAGGATGAATGATGAACTGATCCACGTAAAAAATTCCACTTGACTTGACCCTAAAAGTGAAAGTAAAGGAATCCTCCCCTATCATACGTAAAGTTTAATAAATATCTAATCATTTCTTGCAAAAGTACATTTCAAAATACTTCTGAATCCAGCCCTGTCGAGAATCGAAGTCAATGTTCCGAACAGGACTGTCCGACTGCAAGTACAAGACTATACTTTGTAGCCGCAGGAATTCAGACGATGTTCTCCATTTCCTTCCACCTCTATTCCTCGTTTTCCCTTCTGCATCCAGCAGGTGATCGATACGGCAATCGACGAAGATGTTCGCTGTTCGGCTGAACCAAGCAAACGACGGGATATAACATCATCGCGGTGTTAAGTTCCAACGGGTTTTGCAAGAATTTTTTCCTTACGCCTTGATTAAACTTCACACTTTCCACATAAAGTCAACGGTTGAAAATATTATCAGATGTATGATGGAACTTCTTGACTAACGTGTTAGAAACTTTAATATTTCTACCAGTTGCAAATTAAGGATGCGTACGCGGAATTTCTTTTCGTGCGTTGATTAAATCGCGATAAGACGTGCTTTTACATCGACGAAGCAGTCGTTTCTGCAACTTTTCAAATAAAAATATTGCACATTTTTCAAAGCTGTTAGATTTCCTGTTTTCACTTTCAAGAAGTTGACAAGGAGAATGATGGGCGATCTAGAAACTATCTAATAATTAATAATGTTGATGTCACATATTATAAGATACTTGTGAAATTCAAATTCCGTAAAATTACAGAAATTAATGTATCAACACATAGAAAAAAATCTATATAACATCATACCGTGTTAAATTACTATTTTCTTTGAGATTTAGAATTTTGGGGGTGTTTTGAACTAACTAGAATATAATTACGTATCCTTGGTAACAGTTGTAGAAAGTTTTTTCAAAGAAGACAAAGATTTAAATTTTCACTGGTAAATTTCAGTTCCATAGACTTGTTTGTGTAATTCAATCGCGATCACAAACATTCTAAGTGAAAAAATACCCTCATCAATTGCTGAACAGCGAAAAGGTCAGGTTGGAAGATGAAACGATCGCGGCCGTAGAGGTAAAAGTTTGAAATCGTGGCGATTATTGCTGATCGCAATATAGGAAGGAGCAATCGATTTCTCAACTCTCCTGAAGAGGTATTAATGATTCTTCCTATTAAGGAGTGAAATTAGCGCAATATGTTCTTATGTTCGACGAAAAAAACGGGTTCAAAAGCTCATTGAAGAAGCGGAGATAATTGTTCGCGATATTGTTATATTTGTAAAGTGAAACTTCAACTATGTTCCCCATTATTTGCTCCCCTGAATTCCACCGAAGAAAATATTCACTCAAAGATCAATGCAATTGCTTCAGCACGATCGTAGTATTTGAAAGGGTTGCAGAAGAGTTTGAAGCATTTAAGAATTACAATTAGAATGCAATTTCAGTGAGCCGACAAAAGAGTCATGATATTTCTCAAAGAATTTAGAAACAAATGAAACGAGATGTTCAACATTCTGAAAGAATTCCATTCAAGTCTGAACCATCAAAGAATTATAATTGGAGTTTTATTTCAATCACTCGATAAAAGAGACACGATGTTTTTCGGAATCTAAAACCAATCGAAGCACACGAAATGTTCAACGTTTTGAAAAAGGAGTATATTCAAGTCTATCACTTCTGACTGTTATAATTGCAATCCAATGTCAATCGATCGACAAAAGAGATGGTGTTTTGCAAGAAATGTTCGAGTGAACGAGATGAACCATGTATTTAATGTTTAACACTAGAACTACCAAACCAGTCAAAATGACTGGTACACAATTTTTTCAAAAAATTCTCCAGATTTACATAAGAGTCATAGAATAAATATTCTACGTCTATATCAATAAACATAAATCACTCAATTGGTCAAATTTTCCGTCGCTTGATTCCCCCTTTTTCAAACTACTTATTTAATTTATTAAAATATGTTGGATTTGACGCCGGTAGTTCTAGTGTTAATAAGATACTTGTCCGGTGGCTGAGGATTTTCTTACGATTATTCGTGCTCCATATACCTTGTCACAGACGAATAACGAAATACAGTAATCCACGATACTATTAGAAACTAAGTCACGACGTGGATACATCCGATAATTACTGTAAACGCTTCTACAGTTCCCAGAGAGAAATTCAGATCATTCTGCTTGGATGGATGTTATTAATGGTACCCTGCTAATATTAGAATTCCCGATTTTTCACTTAAATCGCGAATATTTATTATCAATGCCTGGAGGGGTTAAAACGTGATGGAAACTTTCATGAGAGACGGAATGAAAATGGAAAGTGCGAGGTGCAACGGTGCCATTAATTTACGACGCTTAATGAAAGCAGGAACTGGAAAATGCGCTCACGAATACGTGATTTAGGTGGATTAATTTCTTAAATTTTTTTTTCGAAATTTATTAGACTGCTTTATCATTTACCGAAAAGTCTAATAAAAATTCTACTCTCGTATTAGTGTAATTAAGAAATTTCGGAAAAATCAAATATGAACGTGGGAAACGTATAATTTTCGTTTAAATAGTACCGGATAACGGGCGGTAACATTGACTACTTTTAATCGGGTTAATTAAAAGCTATCCAGTCGGTAAGAGAGGTTGGTAAAATTCCAATGAAAGTCCAGTAGGACTGTAATTTCTCTTGGAATAAAATAAGATCACAATAACGAGATATAACGCTCATGTTTATAGTGACACCGGTCTATTAGCTCGTATCTGTACACGGTAACACTGGAATTAGTAGAAGACAATCTTGTTAGATCTAACGGCTTAATGGAATCTTACAATTTTATGAAAGATCGTCACATACGTGTAATGAATATATATTAGCAGGAATGTGATTCGAATAAATTCCTGTTTGAACAGGTTTCTAATTCTTAATGACAATGAAAACTATATTTTTTTTCGTTAATCACTAATAAAACAAGTACTTTGAGACATTTTCCGTTGGAATTATCATCTAATAGAGATTAATAAACTTCCATTCTCAATACTGGCTATAAAAGAAATACTTTTTCACATAAAAAAAATTCTCAATCGCTCGAGCTAAGAATACATAATACAAATTCGTCATATAGACCCTCGACTTTTGAAATTGTTTTGAAATTAGCGAATATTGAATGTTAGAAAGTAGAGGGATTCACGAAAAACATTAAAAATTCTATGTTAATATGGTTTCTTTGTAAACTCGAGATTCTTTAATCTCTAAGGCAATACTACAGACAATATTCCAATATCAGAGGACCTTTAATAGGCAATTTTTGAGATAGCGAAGAATATCATTAAAAAATTGAATTTTTAAAAATGGGCGAAAGTAAAATGTGCAAAAGTGGAGGGCCGCCTGTACATTCATACAGAGTAAAAGCAAATATATAAAATTCTTTCTTCCAAAAAAATAACTATATTCCTCGACTGCATCGTCTAGTAATCCGAAAAAAATGTTTATCCATTTGTGACATGTAAAATTAACAATAGAGATTTTTTTCTATTGCAAAAATAAGTATAAGCCTTTATACTTTTTATCTTAATATTTCGTATGGAACGGACTACTTGAAAATGCGGATATCGGAAAGTAGAGTAGTCCCGATCGTTCTGATGACACCATTCACGGAAGTATCATGCCGAAATAGTAATTTCGTGTAATAACAGGAAGCATAGAGATCCGTATCTTCGTGAAGAAGAGTCACGTCTATCCAATCTACCGGATGATAGAAAACGAGCAGTCGGTACAAGAGATGAGAACAAGAGAGAAGAAGATATTACGAAAGTGGACTATTCTTAATTCACCGGCAAGAAGCGCCTTTCGTTTGTACGGCGTTTGTAATTATACGTCATTAAGAATGGAGAGTAACGTAAAAACGACGAATAAAATGCGACGTCGCGTGTTCACGACGAAAGGATGGCTTTTAATCGACGAATGTCAATTTGTGAGTTTCGTTGTCGTATTTTCTTCTTTGGATGACCTATATTTAAGCAGTTGATGTGGATGGTTATTGACAAGTGGAGAAGTACTGAGATTATTTGAAAGTAACAATGAGATTACTATTTAGGAAGTTGAGATTTTATTTAATAGAAATTTATTTCATTGGAAGGATATGATTTCATTGAGAGTTTTTATTATTAACAATTTACCAACCGGTCTTTTTTTAACATCCTACCCTCTTCTGACTGATCACTTGCTCACAAATACTTCCTTGATACAGATATTTATTTGGAAATTACAAATTCTCGTCACTGAGTCCTTAACAGAGGTAACTGCAATGATAAATGATAATTTATTAATTGGTTATTATTAATTATTAATTTATTAACCAAATAATTAGTTAAAAGTTCAAAGGCGTTCGGTCCGAAAAGCCTATTAATAGGCTTCCGTTCGGTAAAGTGTTAATATGAGCTTGAAATTTCGTTATTTGGCAATTGGAAAATTGGATCTATTTCTAATAGATTCAAAATTTTTAATTCGGAACCTGCGACAGAGATATTATAATTGTACCATTTGACGATTCGGAAAATCGAGGAAATGTTAGATTATACTCATCAGTAATTAATTTTTAGAATAACGTTTTGACTATTTCCTACCTCATTAATTTGATAAGTCATTAAATATAACAATGCAAATCCAATAAAAACGAATTCCATTTAACGCAAGAAAAATCACAAATTTAAATCAAAACGTGAAAAAGTATCAATTAAAATTCCATTACACACTTTGAAAAGTTACATAATACGCTGAAGAACATTAATACGACCAATCTGCCAATTACCTCATTTTTCCCGCGCGTCGAAATGTGTGCTCAATGAGCGGCAAATTCTTAAAGCAATAAAGCAGCACGAAACACCATGCGTTCTCTTACGGGAGACAGGAAGAAAGGATATCGTAATACATCGTACGCGGTGAAATTAGGCTACGAATAGTAATTTGGACTTTCAAAGGTGGAAGTCGATGTACGGTGACGGGTGGGTGGTCGTGCTTATTATGGATCATCCTAGCAAAGCACAACGTAATTAGAAGGTTTGCCTTTCTCCTTCGTCGATGCAAATGCAATCTACGCTTCATACGTATTCGCCCACTTTGCGCGTTATCATAGACAATGCTACACCATTGTTTTCACATCGAAGGTAAATATAGATACGTTGTTTACGAGTGAGATGAAACTTTTGAATAATATTCAGTCGATAATTGACCTTTCATTGTCGGCACGAGGAACACGGAGAATTTGAAAAGTCTGTGTTAATGAGCGTAAATTTAATTTATCACCCTTGAGGCTGAATTATAATTGCAAAATTATCCGTAATAATTGTCGATAAATTAAAATAATTAAAAAGGTATAGGAAAGACTATGGAGGCTTTAAATTTCCTCGGAGAAATATATTATCAAGTGAAATGGGCTAATTATCGAATAGGATATCTTTCTTTTTCACAAGTACATTCGCGATAAACAGGAAATTACAGTTTATCGAGAACAGTGCTAAACAACCGATAAAATTATATTTCGATATAATATTTTAGAAGATGTTAATAAGTTAAAATTTCTTTGCTTCGTTAGTTCGCCTTTCGTGGTGTCGAACTTGATATAAGTGCGATATATGGAAAGCACATTCGAGTGGGAAAAATTGAAGTTAGAATTAGTTCAACATTTCATATAGCTTGAATCGTATCGAGGAACATCGAAAATAAAATGTAATACGACCTATTAAAAATGATATCTTATAATGCTTGCTGGAGCATGAATTTGTAAGACTTCAAATCTCAATTGCGATCGAGAATTGATTGCGGTGTGATAGTATGTTCACAGTAACGTAATCGATTAACACTTTAATCGTTGAAGGATACACATATTAATTACAAGCAATAGTAGGCAAAGAACGTTTGGTAATAAACCTGTCTGAAGTTAATTGGACAGCAGTTATAGTTAATATATCGTGGATCAAACGATGCTATACATAAACCTGCGTAGTTGTGTCTCACTTAATTATGAGGATCGTCTTGCCTTTTATGCATTCGATACGTCGCAAAATCAACCCGATCGAATTACGACACAGGTTAATTTATTATTCTCGTGTACCGTATTGCAAAGTATGTGTTACTGAACATTTTCAGACACGTATTTCACTTTGTCGGCAAGTTATTGGAGCAATGGGTTTATGATTTTATGAAACTGGAAAAATGTGATAAGATTTTGTATTATGCGATGAGATTTGGAGTTAATGGAATTGGAGGTTTTAATTGTCTTATGAACTTATTGAGTTCATCACTAGACGAACTTATTCGATCAGAATAATAATTAAAAGAGTAATTTGATTAGTGATGTAGTAAAAAAATATTTCTTCACGTGTCAAATACTGTTTTTCTAATGTATTACAAATTTAAATGGAAAATTGGATTGTGATAACGACGGTAAGAATTAGGATTCGAGACAATGTGCTTTCCGAGGATAACCTGGCAAAGATTACGACTTTTCTGAAACCCTGCCATAAAAATGTGCCAAAAAAGTTTTTTTCCTATCTTATGCATTCTGTTCTATTTTCTAGAAGGACAAAACATAATGCGGAAAAAGAAAATACAATTTCTTTATGACATCCAAAAAAAAGTATTCAATTTTCTAAAGAACAACTTTACTGCAAACACTAAACAAATTTTCTCTGCCTCTTAAATTCTATTCCATTTAGCAAATAAGAATATAAAAAAAAGTCAGAATATTTTGGCCGTGACTCTTTAAGAAACCATCTTAAATCGCCCCTAAACCATGTAAATATATTTGTCATCGAATTGAATTCACTCTGATTACGATTCTATACGTGTATCTACTTACATTTTCTTATCGATTGGTGTTAATCGGTAACTGGAACATATTTTTTGTTACGGTAAAGAAACACATGGGTCCCCGTGGTAATGCTAAGATTTCACAAAAACCAGTAAGAGATACAGGTGAAAGCTTTTCCTTGATTGGTGAAGCAATCAAAGATTAGGCGATTACCGGAAGATCCAGTTTTATATCGTAAATAGAAAATTATAATAATATGGGACAAAAATCGTAAGAAATCCACAGATTTAAAAATGTGTGATAATTAAAAACAATACAAAATGAACAAGTGGACATTTTTTGTACTCAGAAACTACAAAATTAAGAGGCCGTCAAAAGATTCAATTTTTTACATAAATAGAAAACAACTTTGTAATTTTGTAATAACTTTAAGTAGCTAACATAACAAATATCTTTCCTGCCAAAAAATACTTTCAGATGAAAAAGAAATGATTCAATTTTACACTGAAAATAAATGAGAAATGTTAATCTAAATTATTTGATTGAACTTGATATAATTTTGCGAAGCACCGACAGAACTCTACAACCAATTTAAATAATTTAAGCACGAAGAAAACCAGCAAAAAGCGAAAAATAAAATCCCCTTACGTAAGATCGATTTAATTAAATTTCCAACGACTTTCACATGCTTTTGTGACACACGTACCCTTCAACAATAATTAGTTACGTATTCTGATTTACAATACGGCTCACCTATCGCGACGACGATAAGCGAATGGACGTCGACAATGCCGTAGTAATTCCGAAGCACGACCACCTAGGATACATTGAAACTATCAATAACCGATCTCAGTATCATTGAATCGGTTATTGTACCCGTGTGCTCGATACTTATTGCCGGTAATGATCGATCAATCGTGCTGCCACGATTTTCATGCCATTCTGCAAATCGTACACTATCGCTGCACGAATCTCCTAATACGCTGACGGATAAGGATTTTTATGGATATTCCTGACTTCAAACTTTTAATAGATTGAACACTTTTTATCTTGTCTACTTAGAATTTTTCTTTATAGATAAATTCTAATGTAAATGGGAGAAATTGTAGTGTTTCATTCGAAATTATTTTTGGAGCAAGTGTAATTGGAGACGTAATAAAAGATTAGACAACTACTGGAAGATTTACTTTTGTAATTTGAATAAAAGAAAATAATTATACTGCCACGTTTAAGACGTTTTTACTGTGTGATATGTAAATTATAATTTCGTTGGTTTGAGACTCACTTAGAAATTTAAATTAGGCGAAAGAAGCTTAGTAGCTGTGGTAAAAAAATCATTGAAGTAGAAAGCGAGAGTGGAAAAATATTTCTTCTCAATTAGCATTAGCTGGGATGCCAGATTTAACAATAGATTTACCAAGATAGTTAAACTGAATGGTTCCTAATTTTTTTTAAAAGTACCTGTAGTTTCTAACTTTCATAGAAGAATCTTCGAATACAATATGAGAAATCCACCCCTACTCTACACAATGCATCCAAAAGTCACAAACTGGTTTGAAGTTATAATAATAAATTACTGAAAAACTTCAAACATCACTGTGGGAAATATACTGATAACTCTAAATCAACCCGAGTCGAAAAGTCCAGCCTGAAAAGAAACTTCAAATCCTAGATTCTTTTGATTTCTCATTTCCCAATTAATTATGTATACCTACCATTTTGAACCTCAAAATCCTCAACTAGTGTGTCTACACGCCTCAAAGTCCTGTAAATATGATTTTTAGGGGTTATATGGACTGATCAGGTATAATTTTTATTCCAATTTAATCTGACATCCCCTAAAAATATTTCAGAAGTTCCAAGTCTGTCGACCAATATTCTAAAAATAGGGCTTTCAGGAGCAAGTTGGAATTAAATTATCATTTTATTCTATATAAATTCGAAATCTCTTAAAATCACTCCAATTCCAATTCATTTCTAAAACTCCTCATTATAGAATGTATGGCTTAATATTGAGCTTATTGTTAGATTAATTTTCTAAATAAGAATGCTGAGGATTATTTTGGGCTGTATGAAGCCTAAATTGATCCTAAACTAGGCAAAACTGGCAAAAATGAACAAGTTTAGGGCGATTGTGGAATTCAAATTTGCATTCTTTTATTATGTAACATATTTTTCCATATTCAGCCTAAATATCCTAAGTTATTTGGTAATTTAGGAGGATTTTGAGCTAAAATTTTCGACTCGGGAATTCCTGATTTTTGGTTCACCCTCTATACTAAAATTCACCTACACCACTTTGTCTCTAAATACCGTCATACCAGAAAGCAGAAAGATGTTAGAAAATGCGAAGACAATAAACTCGTCAAAGTTAAACATCTACATCGTCAATATACAATGATGCCGCAGAATCACCCCGTACATACATCAACAGCTACTTTTCCGATTATGTACGGCAAGGGTTAAACATAACTTCTCTTGCCGACAGGAGATGACTTTATCAAGCATTAGATATCTTTCCGCGAGGGGAAACCGAGATTGGCTTCGTGTTCTGATCGAACGTGCACGCTTCAGGGAAGATAGTTCAAGTATCTCCATAAACTCGAATACACATAGATACTGAGATTCTGATATGCCAATGGTGTAGCGATGTATTTTTCCCATATTTTTTTCTATCCAATCTCAAAACTACCCGACGTCACATTATTATCCGTATCACAGTACTTTCATCTGTACTTCGTACTACCGTACATTCGCTTGTGATTAAATCTTGTAGCAATACTTTAAATACTTTCCACACCTGTTACATGGGTTGTGCAAGAAATTAAATGAGTCGAGACTTTGAACTACACTGTACGTTGAACGAATCAGTGAGTTCGTTAGGAGGATTGAAAGACTTCTCGGAGGTGATGATAAGGAGATAATGTTAAGTGTTTTGAAGATTCATTCCTGTAGCTGTGGTAGCTATTTGTTATATTTTATCCTCTGAGCTCTAAATATAAATTTATATTTATTGTTAGCCAAATTTATAATAGGGTTACTCATTTACTTATTTCATTATGAAGAAGGATGGTATTAAGTGTTTGAGAGATTGTAATCTCGCTTTTAAAAAACAATATTGATATTATTATAATAAGGTGTTATGTATTAACACTAGATCTACGGCTGCTAAATCTGGTGTATTTAAATATATTAAATAAGTACTTTGAAAAAAGCTGAATCAAACTGTAAAATTTACGGTTGGTTAAGTAATTTGTATATTATAAGTAGACTGCGGATTTTTATGCATTTATGACAAATTAAATACGGCTAAAATTTATAAAAAGAACATAATATAAAAATATATCTAAAATATCCAAAGTATTGTATTTGTTGTAATATTTATTAAGTGCAATAAATCCCTAGATAGGTTTTCCTGTCTCACCTGCATTTTTGAAACTCGAAATTTGCATAAACATCCGCAGTCTAATTATAAGATACACGTGAAATATTTACTGTAGTGTTTCTCTGGCGATTTAAGAAAACATTTTAGAAAAGTAGGAACCCGTTAATTTGACGGCTGCCGTAGATTTAGTATTAAATATACTTTGGCTGTTTCAGACTGTTACAAATTCATTGTTAGAACCGCAGCAGCTATTTGTTATATTTTATTTTCTAAACTCTAACTACAAATTTTGCTCTTTGGAGAAATTATAATTGCATCGTGGATTGATTTATTTGGTAAAAAATAAATGGTATCTGAAATAAATTATTATTCGCCTGCAGCAAAAACTATCGATCCAATCTTCAAACTTAAAAATTGTATCCAATTCAATTTTATAACAGTCCCATAAAATATTCTTCCTTTAAGAATTGAGACCTTAACAGACGTTCAATACTGCATCGAAGTAAATCAAATCTACAATCATGAATCGCTCCTGAAACTTTCTTCCCAATGCAAAACCTCCGGAATGGGTTAAAGAGCACCGATGACGATAGTTCCGTGCGGTATTGGCCTACAGGACAAAACGAGAAAATCATCGATCCTCACGATCGTGAATTTCTTTTCCAATTAACGACAGCCCGGAGGAGATCACGAGCGGTTAATACAGCACGCACCGGACATTGGTACGCGTGGATCGATCGTGCCGATCGATTCCGGTATCGATGGAGAAGAGAGAGCGACCAGCAATGCCGACTTTGTAATTGAATAAATAGCAAGAGACGCATATCTAAGTCCAAAGGATTGCTAAGATCCGATGTAGTTGATCGTAGCAATGTAAGTAAACCATCTACGTATACGGAGAACACATGTACGGCGATCGAAATACAAAATTCATTAGCGCAAATAAATAATTCATGGTCCTTTCGAATTTGCTTTTCAGGCGCGGCTGGAAAGTCGTCCGACTTTGAGGCGGTGTTTGAAGATTGTTCGCGTTTTTGTGGGTAAATCCTCGGTCTAAGTGAAAAATTAAGAAAATTAGAAACACAATGGGATTACTTTGTAGAAGTAATCAAGAGATTCATTAATTAACGATACTGATAATTGCCTTATTATGAGCAGTCTAAATGAAAAATCTAAATATCTCGAAACAAAGTACCAATTAGTTACAATTTCATTTATTTTTCTACTTTTTTAACTGTAACTATCATATTATCGGCAGTTATAATATTGATAATCTTATATATAAAGCTCAAATACCACTGACTGACTCACTCACTCACTCACTCATCACGAAATCTCAAAAACCACAGAACGGATTGCAATGAAATTTGGAACATACCTTCTCCTTGGGTCTTAGGTGCTCACTAAGAAAGGGTTTTGAAAAATTCGAAATTTTAGGGGAGGTTTTGGGGGGGTTAAAGTATGGGCCAAACTCATCAACGCAGAGCCGAAACTACTTGACCTAGAAACTTGAGATTTTGCATGAGCGTTCCTTCTAGGGTGTAAGCACCCACTAAGAAAGGATTTTTCAAAATTCGAAATTTTAAGGTTTTTTTTTTAGTTTCGATTGAAACGTAGCGAAGCACGAGAGCTTTCAGCTAGTAATTAATATTAATTACTGGCACAAATGATTTGATGTTTCTACGAAGTGTGATAACAATGACGGTGCAGCGAGCAGCAAAAAAGCAGATAATTATAATAAAATTTCAATGAAAACACACGAAAATCTGCAAGGTACAATTGACTATATAGCATTACAATTTTCTCCTCGAATTAATTACCTTAATTTTTATCTCTCGAATGGGGATTTGTATTTCATTTACAGCTATGTAATCCTTTCTAAACGCGAGCGGGATGCTTTCGAAAGGCAAGGATCAGCTTCTACGGGACAATGTTTCTCTGACTGGTAAAACGGATCGTAAAAGGCGATGCTTGTTGATTAGAAAGTACCAATCGTGTGCACATTTTGATCCAACTGCCGGGTAAAACTCTCACGTTACTGTTCCCGCGACATCGCGCCGTCGACGTTGCATCGGAACTCGATCGTTGTTTGGCTGACTTCGCCAATCGGCTGCCAATTACAAATTGTAAAAGCTGCCAATTATAGGTACAACGATCCTTTGAGATATTTATACTTGGTTACGGTGTAACATGATAAAGAATACGAATTTTATATCCGTAGATTTATCGCAGGGACGTGGTAACGAGGAAAAGTGGAACGAGCGGTAGAGAAATGGGGAATGCTGAATTAATCTTGGATTGAAAAGTAACTCCGGAAGTACTATTAACCCTTTGTAGTATCGGTTTTTTATTGAGTTTGAAAATTTATTAGGAGGATTCTATTTAACGGTTCATCTACCGAGATTATCAAAATGACTGCAGTTGATTTTTTTGTCAATACTTTTTATAGTTCTATCATCCTTGTTTTTTGTTTTTTTTTAATTTTCTATGATTTTCTTGCAGCATGCGAGGAATTAAATCGATCAAATTGCTTGTCTTCTTAGCTTCTTTTTTCTAACGAGTTTATTTAGTATTTTTGGATGTGAGATATTAATTAGAAACGGATGTAGAATATTAGCAGATGATGCTATTGACATTTTACGGAAATATTTACTTGAATGTTAAAGTCCCTGTTATTTTTGCAAACTTTTACAAAATAATGAAGTTTTTAAAATACAATTTCCCGTGTTTCTTCTTCGAATTAATGACAATATTTACCGCGTTTTTCTTTCGCAAGCAAGCATTTAATTACGTGAAAGGTAAACAAAGGAAGAAGAATACTTAATGACTCGCTGCTAATTTCAATGTAAACGAAGATATTTCCGTCTCGAGAAATCGGGGTTACAGAGTTTCTGGATAATTCATTATGCAGCACGTGTGATGCATACGCCACACGTAGGATCGTTAAAAAAATATTTTTATATTCCCATGTTAGAGGTCAACATCGAGAAACACAGAAATTAACATCGCCCCGAGTGCTCAAACAAGTCGCGAAATTCTTTTACACATAAATCTATCTTTAACAGTTATTCTTCCAAGTAGAATGCATGGTCTTCGTATCACCAATTTTGTGGAAACTTTACATACACAAAGAATAATTCATCCCAATTGCAAATATACCTAATTATAGAGACAAGTGGGCAATAGTGTTGAGATATTTATAACTAAAGTGAAAGTCGAAGAAAAACATAAAATTGTAAAAAAAAATGTATCCATGACAGGATACGAGCACTTGTCTCTTCTGTACAAGTCCAGGACATTGCTTGCGAGGAAGGAATATCCTGCTACTTCATCAAGTTCCAGTGGTACCAATTTCACCCTTGGTAAGGGTGCACCTTACAATAATGCTGGTACCAATAAGCATTGGTCGAAACGCGGGCTCGGGTACCCCGGGTTCGCCAAACCTGTGCCAGCAAAAGCTAAACAGCCTCCCTCGGGGGTGGAGGGCAAATTCAATCTTGCAATTTGACTTAAACAGCAGGTATAATAAGTGATTTTAATCATTTAAATGTTTAAATCGAATTAACGTTTGATATTACATTCTGCAGTTCTGTTTAAGCATAACAATGAAACTTTAACTATAAATATTTTAAAAACTGTTGATCATCTGTCCGTATAATGAAGGTATATTCATAATCAAGATAATCTTCTCTACGTAAAACTTAGAGACTTTCAACAAAATGTCCAAAAGGACTTGCGTTCTTCTTCTTCGATTTACACATTACACATTGAGACATATAAAGAAGTGAATCTGATCGTAAATACTATACTAATTAAACAAATAATCTGCAATAATCGTATTAACCAGCGTTATTCCGGGGAATGTAGTGTCATAAATCTTGAATCGATCGTTTCGTAGTCCAGTCGCAGGGAGGATGTTCATAATTTAGCAAGCGCGCGATAGAATGGCTCTCTGCTGATAAGGAATTCTCACCGCAACAGAAAAGTCGACGTGTAACGGTATCCATCGGACTCTATTCGAGAAAATCCGCGGTATTACATGTTAGAGGATGATTAACTGTGCGTTCTATAAATAATTATCCGGGTATAGCTTTATGTGCAGCTGCTAGAAATTTGCATAACTCAATCGTCCGGGCTTTTCATATTTCACGGGAATCTGGTTACATCGTCGAGTAATTAATAATTCATTTCGTGAAACCGCCCGAAAGCGATGTCGAATGGAAGTTCGTTTCGTCCTCGTGGATTAATCGTCGTTTATTAATCGGCCGGACGCGGAAGCAATTGCAGAATTTTACGCGCGGAAATCGTACCGGGTGTCATGGAAAAGAGCGCGGTTTGATTTAAAGATGGCTTTCTTTGGCTCAAAATATTGCTTTTTAATTGTTCAAAATTGTTTAAATTGTAATAGTTGGAATTACTGATTTCGAACGATTTTTTAAATTTCTGCACTTTTCTGACAGTCTAAGACTTTTAAATTCAAACGGTGCAAGGTTTTCATTTTCTCTATAATGTATCAAGGATGAAATGGATCAGTTTGACTTGTCTTTTATAGAGAATTATTATCTAGTTCCTCATATTATTCCAAATTGATCACCAAAGTGAAGAAATTTCGAGAAAATTCACAAAACAAAATATCATTTCAAATTCGCAATTAAACATTCCAAACGACCGTATCTCTCCCACAAACATCTTATCAATAAATACCACTCACTGTCATCCTCCACCATAAAATCTCCATCGCCGTACATCTACAGAAAAAAACAACTAAAGACGATACGACATAATTCCTCTCACCGATACGAATATCGGCGTCAATTTAAATCCCCATCACAATCGATCACCTTTTCCCGCCGAGTAATTGGCAGATACACGGTTCATTAGACGATCAACAACCGCGATAACATTGCAATCTCAATAATTTGTATTAACCGTCCCGTTGCAAGAAGAATCAACGACATTACTGTGCCTCGATGACTGCGTCATCGATGACATCGCAAATCAAGAATCGGAACCTCGATTTGTATATACACCATTGAAAAACTCGACCAAGACATGGTGTTTCAAGATACGCCATAAACGAGATACATTTCGCAAGATATCCGGCATACACCGGACGTAGTAATAACCCGTTCAACACCTCCGGAATTCAGATTATCACCGGAGGTGCCGGAGACGTTTTGGTGATCGTCGTTTCGATGACATGATATCAAAACCGGTCGATCTCTCGATCTTTCATGCCGATATAGTTTCAAGATTGCGAAACAATATCCAGCTAATTGGCTCGATCCATAGCCACCTACGTTGGTCGTGAAATTTCGCGATCGAGGATAACGATCGGCGATGATCGACGATCGGCTTGCGGGAAGAAGGAGAAGATGAAAAAAAAAACGGACGGGTTTCATCGTGAGTAGAAAGTCCATGATTTTCGTCCCCGGATATCGCAGTTCGAGCGCGAACCGTGTCGACCTTATTAATGTCAGAAGGAATCGCGAATGATCGAGGGTTTGGATTTAAAAAGAGAAATTGATTCGTTTGAGTGTAGGATCGAGAGAGATGATTGGATTTGCATGATGAAGAATAAAGGGAAGGATGATTTGGAGATGAAGATTTGACGATGGGTGTTGTGAATGAGGTGGAAGGTTTATGTAGGTATTTTTACATAGATTTTATTTGGAAAATTGAGAGTGTTATTTTTTATTTCGGAATTACTGTGATTATTTAGATTAGGCTGGATGGGTTTAGGTAAGTTTTGAACTAGCTGGGATATGTTGTGTTAACAATTTACCGACCGGTATTTTTTTAACATCCTACCCTCTTCTGATTGGTCACTTAGTCACAAATACATTCTTGATACAGATATCTATTTGAAAATTACAAATTCTCGTCACTGAGTCCTTAACACAGGTAACCGCAATGATAAATGATAATTTATTAATTGGAGTGGCAACCAATTAATTAGTTAAAAGTTCAAAAGCGTTGGGTTCGAAAAGCCTATTAATAGGCTTCCAGTCGGTAAAGTGTTAAGAAATAATTAAAGAGACGTCTTCCAAGGGTGATATGGATTTAATCTTCGGCTTGCTAAATCGAAGTTTGGTCCTTTAACTCCGTATCCAGCATATTCTTCTATAAATAGAGGTTTTATCTTCGTGCTATAGTCGTCTGATCGTAAAAGTGACTGGTAATTGAAATGGATCTACTTCAGACGAGTGTTGAATCAAGAAGACGATGATATTTGCATGCTGCAAGGAAGAAATTCTTACAATTAGAAATAATATATGTAAATAATTGTTAACTTTATTAGAAAGTATTTGGAGTCTTTCCTTTGCTTCTTGTAGCTTGTAAAATACAATAAGTTACAATCCCTCTAAAGATCTGCAACAAGCTTACTCTCCTTGATTATTATCAGTACCTGAAACCTGATGATCAATAATGGATTGAAATAAATTTGATACAAGTAAAAATATTGTTTTTAAATTTATATTAAAGAAAATTCCTTCATAACAATGCTTCGACTATATTGATTTTAGGATTAAATCGAGAAGTGCAAACTTCTCGTGTATGGTTAAATTGATTGGTCTTCTCTCTCGAATATCGTAGTTCCAGCACGAACCGTGTCGACCTTTCGAAGTCAGCAAGAACCTCGTCGATCGCGGTTTCAGTTTTAAAAAGAGAAATTGATTTTTTGAGCTAAGACAGAGGAGGGAGAGAGGCCAGTGTAAATCCAATGGCAGTTGAAAGTGAAACATTCGAAACAAGGGTGAAAGCATCGAACACGAGGTCGATACTACGCCGAATCGATTTCGATGATTTTCAATTTGAAAAAAATCATGCCGACTAAATTGCTCCATTATCTTTCGATCTTCATTCTTCGGTAGATCGATCGTTATACATTCCATCAATTTGTCCGCGTCTGAATTTTCAGGCAATATTTATTATCATCATTAAGGGTTAAAAAGGCCATAGTGTTTTATTGTTCTGTTGAACTTTCGGAATTCCCGTTATTATGGTTCATGCTTTTGAGCCATGTCAAAATATTTTATTACGTTCCTTTCATCGAGCGCCATAAACGATCGCTGAGATGCCAGGCTTCTTTCAATTTCTTTTTTCTTTTTTTTTATATAAAATGTTCGTGAGATATAGTACGTACGCAAAACTATGTTGCGGTTGAAAATCTCTGTTAAGTCGTAGGTAAAACTACATTTGTAGAAAAACTGGTTAAGTGTGACACTATCGGAAATCGTGAAAGCCGTTTACTTTGGTCTGATAAGTACACGTCCTAGAGTTTCCTGGAGTCTCTCTAATACTCCCATATTATTAATATTTCAAGTAGTTAAAGTAACCCATTAACTCTTGACGTTTCATTTCTGCGGCAGGTTTTATGAGAGACATAATTAAATGAATCAGTAACGTTTACTAAATTAATGATGGAAATCGGGAGTTCTATCTTGGCTATACTTAATTCTTTCATTTCGCAAGGAATTTTTTTGGTGGAATGCCGTTGATTGATTATTGAACTTTAACTTTGTAATTAACTAAGTTTCAATCTAGACTTTACTTCTTCAACTTGATTCTGTTAAAGACGCGGCGATATCAATATTAATGATGATTACTGATCGACATTGATGATTCGACAGAATCTCAAAATGAAATCGCAGCAATTTGTGGGTAAATCGTTACATCAATTTGCGTAGAAAATTCTCAGTAATCTATTTATTCGCGTGAAGAGTGAATGGTCCTCGTAATTAGTAGCAAGTGACCTTAAATTAAATACAAAGTAAGGAAAATGAATGGACACGACAGGGAGACAGTCTTTCCGGTAAAAGTCTACGAAAGAAAATCGAGATCCACTTCGATATCAAGGAGGAAAGCGATCGACCCGACAGGGAAACCTGGTCTTACCGTTAACATTCTCTACCAAAGAAAATTGCCATTGCTCGCAGAAATTAAAAGGTATTAGATAAAATTAAAACAAATTTTTTAGAGAAGAAAATGTGCGTATTTTCACACACATTGAGCCACTTTGTTATCCACCAAAAAAAAAAAATACTACTTTGAAGAAAATCGATCTTCCATAAAAGTCTCCTCTATAGAAAATCTAGATTGGTTGGAAAACAAAATCTTTGGAAAAAAAACAAAAGTATTTTGACACAAATCACAAATAATTTGAAACAAATATTATTGACATTTTGTTATGCAGCAAAAAGAAATCACCATGCCGGAGAAAATCGATCTTCTATAAAAGTCTCCTCCATAGAAAATCAAGATCGGTTGGAAAACAAAATCTTTAGAGAAGAAGACCAAAAATATCTTGACACACATTGAGTCACTTTGTTATCCACCAAAAAAGAAAATTACCACTTTGGAGAAAATCGATCTTCCATAAACGTCTTCTCCATAGAAAATCTAAATTAGTTGAAAAACAAAAGAGGAGGTATGAAAAAAATAGAACTGATACGCGTGATCTTTAGACTTTAGATCTACCTTTGTTGTCAACAAAGAAAACTATCACCACGATGGAGAAAATCGTTCTCTCGTAAAAATTCCTTTCAAAGAAGATCGAGATCGCTCGAGCAGACCGATCGTACGTCAGCATGTAGGCCGATACGATTTCATTCATCGAAGTTACAGATTCTATCGTCGAATGCATACGTATTTACATTTCCTCTACAACCGACGACGCAGAGCTTGCACATGGATGTAACTTACGTGAAATTTCACTCGTTACGTAGCGAATCGAATCGCAGGGTTTTTGTTTCAGAAACGTTTTACGGCCTGCTGCCTGATAAATGCGGTTTTCGAATGGTGCACGGAATGTATCGATCGTGGAATGAGATTGTGGGAAACGAGCGAAACTCGACATTGCTATTCTTCTCCTTCCTCTTTTTTTTCCATCGTGAAAAATGAATGCCACGATTTTTTATTGCCCCGGAATAATAATGAAACCAGAGTTAAAACCTTCTTTGGTTATTTATTGTAAGATCTTTCTTAGTGATCAAAATAACAATATTTTAATGTAAAACCTGATTTTGTAGTAAAAGCCTAATAAAATTGAATTCTCGAATGTAAACATTTTTATTTACAATTGAATGATGATAACTAGACTCCGGATGTTTATGCATTTATGACAAAATGAATACGGCTAAAATACACAAAACGAACATAATATAAAAATATATCCGAAATATCCAAAGTATGGTATTCGTTGTAACATTTATCGAGTACAACAAATCCCTAAATAGGTTCTCTTGTCTTAACTGCATTTGTTGAGTTTGAAATTTGCATAAACATCCGGAGTCTAATGATAACTAACTTAAATTTGCTACATGAAATAAGATAACATGAAAAAAAAATTTAATTCGGTCTATGAAGTATCACTTCAAAATAAATGTCTAAATATCATGAAAAAAGAGGCTTGCACAATTATCACAATTACGGTAAAAAATATTCAAAATAATGAAACCTTGGAATCGAAATTAATTTCCTACAGGATAATCCGAAAGAAGGATAACGAAAAGTTGCTACTTAAACAGTACCTGCTCTATCTATCCATTCACCTTCATGAATGCATTTAATCTCGGATAAATCTTCGTCCAAAAAACAAGAGAGCAAAATCGCAGCAAGAATGTCTTACTTTCGAGGTACAAACTACGATTAATTTCCTGCCGTCATGAATGAGTTTCTCATTGATCCGATAAGAACAGGTAATTATCTCCGGCCATTGACCCGAGTGTACAAAAAAAACTCCACCGTCAAACACCCACCATTTTTCTCGGATTACAAGGAGAAAGACGTATCTCTAGCGATTATCGTAACATTCTCACGGAAAGAAAGATAGCAAGAAAGAAAGAGAGATAAAAAAAGAAAGAGGAAAAAGTCTCAAATTTTTGCCACATACATGGACATCGTTAGCGAGACACGTTAAACGAGTAACAGGACTTTCTCTCGCGTGAAAATCCTCTTGACAGTGCGATTTCGTTGATTGAAAAGTTGCATCGGAAAAAAAAGTCGAAGGTCTATTCCCTCCGGATCGCAAAAGCAGCCGTATCCCATCGCTTTCACGTATAATACCGCAGAAATGTGAATTGTCGATGCGAGAAAGTCTTCGCATAGCTAATAGCGCGATCGTTACGTCACTCTATGGGGTTTCCATCGGAAGGAACGTTTACGCACTGCCATTGTGCGGTTTTAGAGACGGGCATTAACTCGGATCGTTTTTTACGTAATCATAGTGTTTTGGAATACTAAAGAACGTTTGAATCGAGAAAGACTTCGTCTGGTAAAATGGAATTGGAATATAAATCTTCTGGAATTTCATGATCTAACTCAAGGTTTCTGTCCCTTTGTAAAAACGTTACAGCTTTTTGTTACTTTTGAGAATTTATTAAGTAGCAGTATTTTATTCAACATTAGTAACAGTACTATTACTTACAAATGTTTTATCGAAATGAAAGTCTCAAAGTTGTAAAAATGAAATTACAATGGGAAAATTAATTATTTGCAATCGATGTACTCCTTTTTGCCAGGAGAAAAGTTTGAGATTGTATTCGAATTGTAAAAAAAATCAAGGGTGAGTGTACGATGTATATAATTAATTAACCCCTTAGCCTGCAACAACGTGTGAGACTCGTGGCGTGTCAAATGGAATAGGAAATTTGGAAGTCTTTCAAAATGTGTTAAATTGAGAATATCAGCCGATCACGAAATGATCTCATTGTTTCTATACTATTAATATTACGTTCAGTTATACGAAATACTAGGAATCAGTGAGAACTTTTGACTTCAGGAATTTAGTTTGAGCCTTTGCACGCCGAGTCAGAAAAGAAATAGTAGGCCAAAGGGTTAATAACTAACTCTTTAATTAGCTTTATGTATTTAAAAACTAAAGAAAAGTGCTATTTAAATACAAAACGATAATTCGTATTCGAATCTAAAAAATTGAATTGTCCTTTAACTTATTTTCTTTCACGATAACTCCTTGTTAAAAATGGGTCATTAACGAAAATGATATACGTACTCTGGGCAAAGTAAAATGATCTAATAGCGAAAACACATCGATAACCGCGCAATTTCACGTGAAGAATTACCGTGATATTTAAATTACCACGGTTCTCTTGTCGAGCGTGCAAAATAAAAAAGAAACGAATGGATAACATGATCGTAGTTAAAACCACAAAACGATTACACGATCTCATATCGCGGCGGTAAAAATTGTCATTGGCAATTAAAAAGCTAACAGACGTATAAATATCAGATAGCAATTAAGAGCACCGATGGTAACTAGGACTAATTATTGCGGTTATCTAGGTCATGGCGCTGAAACGAGAAAGGAAGACCAGTGAATTTCAATAAGAACATAGTTATACATGGCAATCACACAGTGACACAGTTCATTAGCGTTAGAATTATGGCAAAAGTGAATGTGACTGTCTCATTTTATTGAAAAATATCTCTAATTTTGTATATTTACCTCATTAACATTGCTAAGTACGTCAGAATTTTTTTTTCGAAAAATTCGTCAAAATAGGGAAGCAGGACAATGAATATCTCAAGTTTATCTCATTAACTATAATTAACTTCACTCATCAACTTTTTTCAACTATTCATACCTCTTTTTTTAAATTAACTTTCTTAATATGTTGAAATTACACATAAAAATTCCAGATTTAACACTAGAACCACTAGCGTTATACCTACGGAAAAATATGATCAATTAAGTTATTAAAGATTCGTAAAACATTTGCTGCATAGCTCTTCTCTTAAGTTGGAGTATTTTCAGAAAATTTTGGGAACCGGTCGCTTTGGTAGTTTAGTAGTTTTAACATTAATACACTTAAGTAGAAATTTCATTACTTATTATATTTAAATACATTTAACACCAGTAGCTGTAGTATTAAAACGAGAAATACTCCATTCCTTCCGATCAAAAAGAAAGTCACGACCCGATTTGATTTTACATCCGCGGGCAAAATTCCATTGGGATTAACGGTCCAGTATTATCGGCATTTAACCCCTGCTGCGATCAAATTCCTTACTTCGGAATAATGTCATCGAGGTAAGTCGATTTTAATGCTCTCGGAACTTAATATTCCTTTCGATACTCAACTCGCTGTCCCAAATCGAATATTACGATTATAAATACACGTAAATATCCACCAGACATTAGGCAAATCGTCGATGATTAATTCAACACGGAAATTAGGCCAGTGGGAATAAAAAAGCGGTAATAAAAATTTACCCTACATACGTATAAACCATCGGAGGTTAAGGGTTAATGAATGTCTGCGCATTAATGCTTTTTGCATATGCAGCCGTGGTGCAATTATGAGCGCGTGTTTCTTATTGGGAATCTTTTCACCCACATGCAAACTGCATGGTGGAAATGGGAGATCGTTAAAGAGAAAACTACCGTGTTTGAGAATCGACGACGGCACGAGGTCGAAGGACTTCTGCACGATCGCCGATGGATATCGGTTACTTCCTGCGTTTATTACGGTGAAATTAATTGGCGATAGTTTTATTGCTAAACATTTTGTGATATCGGAAAATGTATGCTTTTTTTTTTTAAGGAAAATTGTTTCTATTAGTATTTCGATGTCGATAAAGATATTAATTATAGAAAATTGAAAAATTGGATAATATATTCATTAGGAGACGTTGGATACTAAATGTTCTGCACAATTTGCATTAATTTAATGGTGTAAGTACCGAATTAGTCAAAATGATGGGTTACTACTTCTTTTTTTAAATTGCTTTAATTTATTTGGTATCTTATAATACACAAATTACAAAAATGGACCATTTTCTATGCTGCTTGATATCTCTTCTTTCAAAGTACTTGCTCCCTTTACTTCAAAGTACCCATTTATTATTTTTAAAATTACCAAATCAATCGACAGTATTTTTAGTATCAAACAAGAAATATCGTTCGACTACAAAAATTCCAATTATTTTCCATGTATTTGTCAAATTGTGCATTGAAACTTTGAATGAGTTCCATTCTCCTTGCACAATTGTGCAACAAGGATTTCTCAGTTTCCAGTACAACGTTGCAAGTCCAACCTGCTCTGCATTTTAACACGAGATAAGATATCACTTGTGATTATGTATTATATGTTGCTGTCGCCCGATCACTTAATAGCCGATTACAGGTAGGTAATTCAGGAAAAACCTGGTACCGACTATTTATAGATATCTATTTAATAACTGCGGTTTAACGAGCTACTAATAGCGACCGTAGCAGTGTCGAACGCGCGGAGAAATCGTGTAAACTTTATAAACACGAAATACCACGTAACATCGTACGTCCGAGTGAAGTAGATAATTAATATCGTCTGATTACGCTTGGCTGATATTTCACGATGGAAATTATATCATTTGTGCATCGTGAAATCTACATATATAATCCACGACGTATCGAGGGCATATCGTTTTTATATTTTCGGCTTCGGTGATTATTTTCACGTGGGCCTCCATATCTGGCGGGTTTTAAAACCGGGCAGAGTGTGATACATATATTTAGAAAGGCGAAGACGAAATTGTAAGAAAATATTAACCTTTACACCGAATGATAAATAATTTAAATCCAATTTGGAGTTAAGAATCAATAACATCTGTTTATTTTATTGTTCGAGGACCTCGAGATTCCTGATAAAAATGAAATTTGTTGACTCCACGGAAATCACAATTTTTTTTGTTTATGTATCATTTCGGGTTAAAGTTCTTATTGTTGGAGATAATGATGGACCGTCTGTTTTAAATTAACTCTTGACACGTATGGAATTGTAGTTTGTAATAAATTGGACTAAAGTGACTTAATTCTTCGTCATAATTAACGTGTCGAATGTTATGATAGTCACCGGAAGGCGCTTTTAAATTCAGTGAAACTTTATGTGACTTTCAAGTTGTAATATTTACAAATTTCCTAATACAATTAAAATTTAAATACTGCTGTTAAAAAAAAGTCCTGTTAATCATATAACTATTTATAGATTTGAAGGTTCCCCTCTACGAAGATGTGACTTAAATAGAAAAAAGCGTTAGAAATGATGGCACCTGCGAAATACCGGCATTCAATGCGTTAACAGTAAATGGAGATAAAGTTATCCGCGTAACCACGTTGCTTTGCATTGTTCTAGAAAACGCATATAAGAATTTCTCCATACTGCAAACGTTAAGTACGGTGAATGTACTAAATTGCCACACTGCGTAGCACGATATAACGATAAGCGATCAAATGTTTTTGTTTTTACTATGTCCTTCGTACAGCGCGGTCAACGGATCACCTGCTTGTTTATGCAGCATGCACGAACGTTAATCAGTGTGAAACGAAAGATCTTTTCCGTTAATCCAAAACTTCTCAAATAATATACGAATTAATTATCCAAGGACGTAACTATTCTCGCATAAACACCATAGAATCATGTGCTCTATGAGCGCGCTTGAACATAACATCAACACGAAGGACACCAACGTACATTCGTTAACGTCCTTTTACTTCGAGTTACGTATTACGTGTAACTTCGATTGCGCAAATTCATAGAACAATTCGACGTATGACATCTGAGAAAAAATGCTACTACTCACCAGACTGCGTCCAACAATCGATGCACTCCTGACATAACACGGACCAGTCGTTTTTCAAGTCCTCGAAATTCGCCATCGTCGATTGTCAGGACCTGTTCCTTCACCACCGGTTCCTCCGGTGGGTCCACAGTAGAGAGACAAGGGTTTCAACTTGCCACGAGAGTGTTTGTCACGTTCTCCAACTCACATCCAAAGAACACATATAACTCCCGCCCAATATTCGAATAGATGGCACATACAATACCGTGCTTGCGTCATGTACGAGAAACAATACGTAAAGTTCCGATGTAAAGCGAGAAAAGAAGGAAGAAACAAAGTCGAAGCAGACGAGTATCCAAAGCAGTCCGCGATTTACCTTACGACACCTGGTTCTGGTTTGCCGTTCGTTCCACCCGGTGTTCTATCCATCCTTCTCGCACTTTTTACCACCGCAACGACACCTCTCGCTCCTTCACGGTTTCGCGTATGTACGTACGTCCATCTTCGTTTCTCCGATTTCGTTGCACGCTACTATACGTCTGTTTCTTTTACGTTGACCACCGGCTCCTTCGAATTGTTTATTTTTGCGAACGATTCACCGCGAGGTCGTCCGTCGTCTGTCGTGTCCGAAAGTACTATAAGACGCACGTTTGTCTCACCGGCTCACTACTTCGTGTTTCTAAGCCGACATTATGATTCCGATAGATAAATGTTCGGGAATTTTCGTAAGGAATTCGTTGCACGGTCCAACTTTTCAAATAATTCGGAGATGTTTCTGGTTTGGAGATTAATGTCCATGGGAAATAGGAGAGATACTTGAATGAACTGTTTGTCGTGTACCTTTGAATTTCTATAATGGCGATGGGGTGCTGCGCATGCGCAGAAGTGAAATGAAATCGATAGGATAGATCGAAGTTAATCGAAGATTTTTGTATCGACTTGTAAGTAAACGATTATTTGAATAACAGTTTTGGATGATTGTTACTTGGAATAATGTTCTAATAGGTATTTAGGGATTTGTTTAGCTTGTACGGTGCGTTTGGAGTAATGAAAAGGTTTGATGCCTTGGGGTGGTATCACGTTCGATTATCTCGAAGGATTATCTATAGGATAGTCGATACACTGAATTCTGGTGATCTTCTGTATTAATGATTGTGTATGTCATTTTATTTCGCTCTGCAACAAGATGTAAATCAAGCCCGTAGATAAATCATGTAAGGTATTTATAAATCTTAATGTATAAATTACAGAATGTCAGTCATCTTATTTACAAATGCTTATGGTTTTTTGACTTTTAAGAAGCCAGCGGTATTTGAGAAGTATTTCGCATTAGCTTCGTTTACTTTTTTCTCCGCAGCTTGTGGATTTACAATTTCCAAGCCCTGAAAAATAAATATATTTCTCCCTTAATCCATGCTTAAAATTGAATTCCATTTTAACGATGGAAACATTGATCTTATTTAACAACGTACCTGCAATGGTGTAAAAGCAACGCTGGAAGCTGTACCAGAAACCTGCTTTTTTACAGTTGTGCTACCACCCCATTGCTGCTGCTTTTGCAAATTCTTCTGTAATGTTTTCGATATTCGAACTTTCGTCTTTTCATCGATCTGAGGTAATCGAATACGTCCTGTTCCTGCTTTTCCAATTGTACCTCGAGAATAGCCAAGGTCTTCTTGATAAGCGTCATTTTCAATCTGAGGAAATAATTATTTTCAAGGAAACATTGCCAGGATGAAATAAAATATTAGATACAGAATAGATGAACTTACATCCGCGAAATTCATTCTGTTTGCGTGTTTCCTAAATTCCGTAATAGCATAGCGTTCTTTCATCTTTCTGACACGTTTACCACCACGTTTCTTTCTGCCTGGATCAATGGGTTTAGGTAAGGGCTTTACAAACTTCACAGGCGGTGGTTCCTGCAGTTTATCCAATTTCTTTTCAATCTCATCGCGAAACATTTGGCCAATATGGCCATCTGTACTTTCGTGGCACGCATCGACACGTGCAGCTAACATGCTTTTCGCTGCTACGAGCCTCGCGGCTTTCCTACGTAAATCCTGAAGAAAATATTAATATTAGAACGGAGGAGATTATTATGGAGATGTACAAAATTTATGATGCAATTCTTCGTCAACTTACGGGCGGCGTGTCTTGTACGATATCAGAATAATATATAAAGCCAGTATGTGGTAAAGTTGCAACTTGGGAAAATCCAGATAGAGTCGCTTTCTGTGAACCTAGGACCAAGACGTTACATGCAGGCATTTTTGAAAGTTTCGTCAAACCACCTGCTACTCCTGAAATATAAGAAAATCAGTCAATAGGAAATCCCGATTTATTAAATCTTCGTAAACAATTCGATAAACGATACCCATGATCTTTGCAGCCGTCGATGCACCTACTATTACGGACAAATTGGGTGCAATAAATGCCATTCTACTTTCAACATATTCAAAGATTTTTAATTTACAATTGTTTAACTCTACTGCCATATCACAGGCTTCGCAAATAGCTTCTTTTTCATCTTCTGATAATAACTGTCTGTAAGTGAAGTATTTTTTCATGAAAAAAGGTGTATTAAGAAAGGAGTAGTGAGAAATATTTCGCTTTAAATAATAAATTACCCTTGTGTGGTTGAAGCAGTTACAGAAACTACCATAATTGTTGCTTGAGTGAGAAATTGCTGTAGTATCTCATTATTCTTTGCCCTATCCAGATCATTGCCGAGCTCTCTTACAGTCATTACATATTCCAATGGGCCTACTACCAACGACTCTAATTCTGGAAACCTCTTTGAATATTTGTCTCTTGTAAATCTGTGTATTGTAGCTGAAAACATTTAGACACGTGTTATAGCACATTGTAAATCTAGTGAAATTTAATAAATCATAAACTTTAATGTACCTATTTCATCGTCAATATCTACAGCCATATTGTTAGCTTCAACGATCAACTGGTACTCTGGATCAGATTCCACAGGGCCAATGATGTCTGCTGATTTCCTAGGAACCTTGCTATATTTGTCTATTTGTAACATTACTTTCTGTAACTGCTCCGAGTCCCGAAGTTTTGCCAGCTCCCTTACAGAAGCAACTTTTATCTCTATAAGTAAGAATTATATTAAACATTACATTAGTATTGCAGTAATATTAATTTAACCATACCATAATACATATAAATTATAATAATATTAAAGATACCAGGAAGTAATTTCATGAATTGGACTTAACCTTCTTCTATGCATTTAGACACCGAAGCCGGAATAAAATCCGGCTCGGGTTCTTCCATAAACTGATCAGCATCGTCATTCTCCTCAAGATCCGCCAAAAGTTCATCAGCCAACGACATGATTTTCACTTATGAAACCTATCTTCCCAAAAAATCAACAGTTCAACTTTGTTTGTCAACTTCCACCATCTTAAACACAGAGTGCTCAGTAGCGCCATCTATGAAATTCATGAAACCTTCGTGCAGCGTTCTAAAAAACAGACGTCTCCGATTGGTTCATATCGATATCCATCGTTCTCTCCAAACTGACATCTCCTCGTCGATCGCCACAGTCGATTGAAAAAGCATCATACAACAAGGAAATCGGTATCGAAGCGTTTTATCGCGCAACGACAAAGAGAGAGAGGAGCGAAAAAATGAGTCGCTTCCTCCCCACCAGAGAATCCGTGCCGTGAAAGATAGTGACGCACGGCAATCAAGAGGAGTCGTCGCCGCTACGGTGCGTTGCAGTATCGAGAAGAATAAAACAAAAAAAAAACACAAGAGAGGCCTTCCAACGAATGACAGCGCGTAAAGCCGATCACGCGGCCGAACCAGGAGGTGCGCTTTCGGTCGGTGTCAGAGACCGCGTGCGTGTGTGCGTCGCGCCAGTATCTCACAACAAATATGTCGTGGTGGGGAGTACATTTTCCCGTTTGCCGTTTCGCATATTTCTTCCCCCGCATTATTATCATGTAGTTCGGCATAGGTGGTCCGTACGTCTCTCGCGACACGCAAAGATACAGGTGTGCTATACGTGCTTGGTAATAACCCTGCTAGTGTGATCTCCTTGCGTCAGATGCATGAACGTGTACCTCGTAAACTGAAGATAAAACGCGATGAGTACGCGCGACGATGCGCGAGCTAGCTATCTTACTCGGTAATTAGAACGATTATTTAATCATGCCCAATTCGCGAGGAACCAGAGAGGATCGTGGGCAGCCAGCGGCGTGAGGTCTTAGCGATTAACGGTAGCTCTGGGGTTTCGTGCCGAGTGAACGACGACGCGTTGACGTTGGCTCAGTGGTCGCGTTCTCCGGCTACGCCTAGGTGAGAAATGCGGTCCTGAATCGCGACGTGCGCCGATCCTGTGCGATCACGAACAGGTTGTTCACGGGCGGCCTCCTCGTTACGTTAACGTGCTCGCGGACACGACTTGTGTGCGTGCTTGCGAGTGTAAGTGCACGATACTCGAACAATCGAGGATATATTCCTTCGGAAGGACGGCTGACACGGAAGGAACGCCGGAAGGAAGGAAGAGGAGGGTAGCAGGGTAGCAAGATGGCGGGGTCCTTAACGTGGTCGTGTACTTGTTGCCTACGGTTCAAGTTCAGTCCCGAAGAGATCGAGCAACGTTACAAAAGTCAGGAAATCGATCGGATGTTGGAGAAGGATCGTCAGGCCTTCCGACGGCAGGTCAAGCTGCTGCTCCTCGGGGCGGGCGAGAGCGGAAAGTCGACATTCCTCAAACAGATGCGAATTATTCATGGAATTAAATTCGAGGTAGGACATTCGTGATTTTTCACGGATGACCGATGATACTTGGGACGTCAGTCATCCTTTGACGTGTCAGGCTGATTGACCGTTCTCGTTCGATCGTTTCACTTCGATTCGTATGCGTGAATTACTTACTTGCAGAAGATCGTCATTTGGTCTGCAGTTTTGCATTGATGTTCTGTGTGTGTTTTTTTTAGCTGTATTTATATTTTTATTCGTTGATGTATAGCTCAATTTAGGTAAGATAGAAGATTTCTGAAGACATGAGATTGAAATACATTGGAAGATTTACTTCAATGTTTGTAATCTATGTAGTTTTTATCTTGGAACATTGACATGTTTTTCTACATTTTACTTGTTTCAAGTTGTATGACAATAAATAAATATAATATGTTATTCATAATGATTGTAATTCACTTATCTATAGACAAGAGTTTACTTAAATATAATGACTACAAGTAGAAAAGTAAAACTTATAGTAGTTATGATAGAATATAGCAAAGATCAATATAAGATACAGGGTTTGGCATAGATTGTAACATTTGCAGATTTGTTATCAATATGTTTGACTTATCACTTATCACTGTTGTAATCACAGATCACACATTTCTTAGATGACAGAGTAGGTTATGAAATGTGCAAAAAACTAAAGATACAGAAACAAATTGTCAATTACAAAGTATATCTTATTGTGAAGCAATTCCTTGGGCTGAACAAGAACTTCTGCTTTAGCAGAAACATCGTTAATGTATTTTTACTATATAAAGTGTTATTCTTTTTTCAGCCGGAATTAATAAAGGAATATCAGCACATAATTTATCAGAATATCATTAAGGGAATGAAAGTATTGGTAGATGCTCGAGACAAATTGAATATTCCTTGGGAAAACCCTAAGAACTATGATATTGGCTATCAGTTACTAAAGTTCGAAAATACTATGATTCTGGATGCTAGATTATTTCTCCATTATGTACCAGCTTTACAGAGTTTATGGAAAGATGCATCGATTAAAAAGGCATTTGATAGACGAAGAGAATTTCAACTAGTAAGACATTCTTATTTTTTCTTATATTTATGATACATCCTGTGCTACATTTACAGTAACTGGGATACCTGTATCTCAGTTGCTATGCTTGAAAAGATAAGATGTATAAACTTAAATTGAATGATAAATATTGGATGTATCTGTACTCCTTTTGTGGCAATGTTTTACAGAATATGTTTTTTCTTTACAGAGTGATTCAGTTCAATATTTCCTGGACAACCTTGACAGAATTGCTAGAGTGGTAATTTTATTTAATTTACAGAACTACGTTCAGTTGTTCAAAAATTGTTGCATTATTAATATTTTTGCTTCAAAGGAGTAATGTTTTATTCTTTAGTATATACTGAGTGTTATTTAAATAACTGTAATCTTTTAGGAGTATGCACCTACGCATCAGGATATATTGCACTGTAGGAAAGCCACGAAAGGAATTTCTGAATTTGTCATACAAATTAATAATATTCCATTTCTATTTGTCGATGTTGGAGGACAAAGATCTCAGAGGCAAAAATGGTATCAATGTTTTGATTGTGTAACTTCAATACTTTTTCTCGTATCGTCGTCAGAATTTGATCAAGTCTTATTAGAAGATAGGTATGTTCTATTCTAATTGATTTTAACTTTGCAAATATTTACTCAAGCTTAATGACAATCTATTCCATTGTTATAGGAGGACTAACAGACTAGAAGAGTCGAGAAATATTTTTGACACAATAGTGAACAATATGATATTCGGTGGAGTGTCTATCATTTTGTTTTTAAACAAAACTGATCTTTTAGACAAAAAAGTAAGATCACCAGATACGAATGTTCGTTGGTACTTTCCACAATTTACAGGCGATTCACATTCCATGAAGGATGTACAAAATTTTATATTGGAAATGTTTATCTCTGTCAAGAGGGACCCAAGAAAACCACTCTTCCATCATTTTACTACCGCAGTAGACACAGAAAACATAAAAGTTGTGTTCAATGCTGTAAAAGATACGATCTTACATCGTAATTTGGAATCGCTCATGCTTCAATAATGGTAAACAGTTATACAGTGAAAAAACATCCGATCCAAAGGTATGCATTCATCATTAATACCTAAATACGTACTAAAATGAACTTGTAGTTCAGAAAATGTATTAGGGCAGCAATTAGAAAAAAAACATTCTTGTAAGACAATATATATATATATATAAATTTAAATGTAAATCGAATGTTTACCTCCAATTATAACGTTAAATTAATAGACATTTTCATGATAGTTTTGTACAACGGAGGTAAAAACTGCCTAATGGAAACATGTACTGAGAATTTTGACTCTGTATACAATATATATATATATATATATATATATATATATATATATATATATATATATTGATAAGATATATTTCCATCTTTTTTGATGAATATTAAACGGTTGTAAGAAGACTATTACATACAATCTATTGTACATAGCAACTAGTACTCTTTACATTGTCTATAATAATGGTTTTACATATTTGTATAAAAAAAGGATCAATTTGCGAATACTTCAGCTTAAGATTCTTCAGTTTTGTACAGATATTTAATTCCAAGCTTTCAGTTTTTTTTATAAATATATATATATATATACATATAAATATTAGGGCACATAATGAAAAATACTGGTCGTCTAACCAGTCTTCACGAATGTAAGAGTAACTTATTTTTTACTTAAGGCTAATTATCTTTGTTAACATCGAATATATTAAGTAAACGAGAAAACCAAATACTAGATCCATGCCATATAAACCAAATGAAACTAACCAGTTTGTGTTCAAATTGCTGTGGGCAAAATTTGTTTATGTTCACTCGTCGTTTGTAATTTGATTTCAGAATTATGACGATTTACGGATGCACGACATTTCAGTTGAATAACGTAATCATTTTGTATTTCCCGATTAATATTTCGAAAATTTGTTCCTTTGTAAATCTTTCATTTGAAATTAGATCGATATTATCAGCTTGAAATAAATTACGTTTTATAGGCAGCTGTAATTAAAATACTGTTCTTTTTCTGTACTAGAATCATTTTTGATAATAGAATAATTAATTGTTTTCTGACACGAAACCTTTCGTCATCAATGACGCTCGTGAAGTTTCAATATTTCTTACGAAAATACATTAAGACGTCGTAACGTTCAAGTTTCTCGATTACTATCAAAACTTTACGACGTCTAGCGTTTTGGTAACTCATCCTCGATTAAATACTACAGTTTGTTTTTTGGAAGAAAAAAAATTTTGTTTTTTTTTATGATAATCAGTATTATTGTTTCTTGTATACAACATCGCTTCGAGTAATGTTAATTTCTCTAATCGTTCGAAGCAGCAGTTTGTTTGAACTATATTTAACTTACTATTTTATACGTATACGGTTCTTATTAAATACCTAGATATACTTTTGTTATAAATTTACTGTTCCCTTGTAAATTGTCAATATCGCACGGACACAAAGTCCAGCCGAACCGTTGCATTGCAAATACGACAGAAAAAATGACAACCACATTTCGCTTCAAATAGAAATATCGCACCGTATAGACATTTTCAATAATGGGAACAACAGTTTCAAACGTGGCTACAAGCGCTGTTATACCCAAGGATTTTATGTAATAATAATACCGATGAAGCCAAAGAGTCCTAAGTAAAACTAATCAACGAATTTCTACGTAATTTATTCTGCATTTAGCTTAATGAACATAATCGAAGGGAAATAATATATAAATAAAACTTCATAACATTACGCGTATCCTTAACAATACGATTGTAGTCGTGTAAAAGTTTTCTTTCTGATTTTTTTCCCATTTTTGATTGTTGACATTTATTACATAAAATCTTTGTACGTTCCGTTCAACGTGCGTTGCGAAACGCCTGCGAAAATATTCGAAACGTCATTAGAAGTATTTACGTTTAGCGAGAAACATCGTTGTTCTTTTTTCAATCTAATAAGAATCGTGCCGAATTATAGTCCGTTGAGTTGTGTTTTTGTATATAAGAAATTTAGGTATTAACGTAACGCGGTGTGGAACGTTAGATGAAGATCCAATCCATGGCTTTGCGCCATGTGAGATGTCCAACGTTGAAAATTTTTCGATAATTGGTATATTTTCTTAACTGACATTTTTTACATTCCTATGAAGCTAATCAGGTCCACTTTATAATTGATATACTCTTAGAGAAAGTTTTCGAATCGTCGTAGAACATTTTTATAACGCGTATATATTATATTAATTATTAAATTGCCTGCGATGGAAATCCCGTTTCAAGGGGCGAAACGACGCACAATTTTATACCATTTGTATGTCCTACGTATACAGAATTTATCTATCGTTACTCATCGCGAGTAACGTCTGTAATTTTTATAGAGATATAATATTTTAATGGAGAATATACTCTTGATAATCCATCGATTAAGAACCTACCTGTGAATCCGAATAGTTAATAATGATGTACATAAAACTTCGAATTGTCGAGAACATTTTCACGATACTGCGATACTTCTATAATTCAGTGGGTACGTCGATTTTCAGTAACAGTCAGATTATTACATATTAACAAGTATTAATAACTATTAACAAATAAAAATTCAAATGTTCTATTGTATTACGCTTATTTTTAACGAACTTTATATACTTGTTTAAAGAAAAAAAAATATATGTATATACATATATATTCAAGGTATCGTAATATGTATCGTGAGAATATTTTCACTAAATTGTTGTATAGTTAATGTGAATAATTATAAAATACTGCAAATCGTACATGTAACACGTTTAAAGGTTTTATTGTAACGCCGACTGTGAGAGAGCGTAGTAACTTTGTGATAGCGCATCGCGAAAAGTAAAGAGAAAATGATTTCTATATTTTTAGAGATACAGTGTTATTTTAATCTGTTCAGTCTAAACGATTTTATACACTTCAGTCTACGGAAAATGAAAATGGAATTTAAATATTCTACGATAGTACGATGTCGTTGACGATGAGACAGCAGTGTTATATACATATATATATATATAAATAATATATACGTTTAAAACGATTTTTATTATAATTTGTACTATATTTACATCAGGTACTTTTATATACACATACCTACATTCTGGAAAGCCTACAACTGAGAAATTGTTATTTGCAAAAGCAAAAGAAAACGATTTGTAGCTGAAAAAAAGCCAAAACTGCCGATAGTGTGTAGTAGCAAGTTTTTTTTTAAAAAATGGAAAGTCCTAAAATTATTAACATCGAATTATTTAATTGCACGTTGTACAAATCGTTTTTACTTCTACCATAATTTTTCTATTCGAAAAATTATCGATCGTTGTAAATTAAATATTTAAAGAATGTTTGTAATCCAACATCTCTGATTTATAAAACAGACTTCCGTTTCCTTTACTATTTTCATCGAAACTGATAATATTTTTAACGAGTTAAACAGCAATAAACGATACGCTCATTATATCCGTCGTTGAATGATAATTTAGTGAGAAACACATGTGTACGTATTTTCGAATAGTTTACAATGACATGGAATAGTTTTTTGCGATTATGCAAGCATCTGCCGAATTCACCGTAATTGACAGAACAGCCCTTGGAGAGGCAACTAACACTTCTAACTATTTTAGAATTAATTAGCAGATATTCCGAAACGAAGCTCAACTCTTCTATAATGTACAAATACTGCAAGACCCGAACAAATGTCTAACAGGATGAATTCTGTTCTGTCTCTTAACGGTAATCTACTGTATATCAGAATTTTGTTATTTTCTTTGCATTTTATTGTACATGATCTAAAGAATGTAGATATATTGTGCCTTTTGTATATTGTATATTTGTATATAAAAATATTTTACATGAATTATTGTAATAATGTAGTCTATTCACATGAACAATAAATAAAACTTTCGAAAGTGTCTCTTTTGATACTTTTATTACTTTTATCATTTCCTGATCGTTCGTTTTAGGTTTATCGTTTTCGAGATATGACAAATTACGAATTTAATTTACTATCCTGTTGAAAATTTTTAAATCTATTTCACGGAAAGATTACTATTTCCATGTTTCTTTAATTTACCTACTAATTGAAAAGATTAATACTTTTGTACCTTAAAAAATCACATTTAAAAAATTCAAAGTTACTAAATCGTCTTATTGTTAATGCGAACTACTTCAAATTAAGTACTTAACCGTCTTTTCGCAGATTACTTTTACTTCTACGGTACTGAACCGCTTCCACCGGATGGACAAAAGTACCGGAAGTCGTACACGAACATTAGAACAGTAAATACAGGAAAGAAATCGTATGCACCTTTTCATACATCGTATAGTACACTGTTATCATATTTATTTGTAATTAATTTTATACAAAGTGAAGCACATGCCTGTTTCGCATAACTTATTTAATAAAATGCACATTATTTACATCTTTGCAAAAGAAAAATACGTAAGACACGTTAATGCTCTCTTTCCGGCAGTTCGAATCATTCGAAATTCGGCATCGTCCCGGACTGGCAACGGGCAATATTACTATGTAATATTTATAACACATAGATGCTGTATCCATCTAAACATCACATTGGTAATTTATCTTATAATTAGCAGTAATTACATTCCTCCGTAGCTACTTGCGTGCTTCCTATATTACAATAATATTTACATCTTTCCTTTTCACTTTATTCCTATTTCTCCCGATAATATGTAATATCAAAAACGTACAAAAGTAAAAATATAATTTTCATTGTTCCTCAAAAAATTCGGGATATGTCGGGGCTAACGTGGGTCGTTCGGAGAAAGAGAAGCGTATATAAATTATACGCGCAAGGCTTTTGCCTTCATTTTTTTCTTTTACTCTGTATGGTAATAATTATCGAAAATTACATTGTGAAAATTCAACTCGCAAAACTAGTCATTCGATTTATATTTTTAATTCGTTACACGGTAAATGGACAGTGCGGTTATCAAAGTTGATTTTGCTTTAAAGCAAAGTGCACCGCGGTGATTTGCATCATAACATTTCGATTTGAAAGAAAATTGATTCGCTTATCGTAGAAAGAAATCGCCGAATTTCTATCGACATAGTTCTTTGCAGCTCGATTTTATCAAATGGTTTTATGCGTTGTCGCTTCTTAATTCTTTTTATGCATATTTAGCAACATCTTCTGACGTTGCGTTTATTTAAACCGTTTGAATCTCCGCACAGTGGCAGAATATCGTCAAAACGTGCCAAACAGCGCGATGACGCTTATTCGACAACAATTGTGTGAATATCGCGAAATCTTCTGATGTAGAATCTCAAAAATGCGATTGGAGTGCATGAAACTCAAACGGTTAATTGCGATTACATAGTTACATACTTCGAGGATAAGAAAGAGTCCGATTTAATCGGAATTTGATTACCAACATCTTTTGTTATTTATGTTCTACCTGCTGCTCCGTTAATTTCTAAACACGTTGAAATCTTTCGATTCGTGCGACCGTATTATTAGCAGCAAGTTTGAATTGTAAAGTTTTAAAAAATTTCTATATTCACTCACAACTCTAGTTTATATTACGATAGTTATCCTGAGTAATTGATAGTTTTTTTTTCTGTATATCTCTATTGTATATTCGTCATTAGTAAGCATAGAGAAAGGACACGATTATCTTGTTATAGTAGACACGACTGTACTGTACAAGGTGTCCCGTAATTTAATCGGTTAATTGCACGAAAATATTATTATATATATATAAGAAAGAAATTTGATATCAAGGTCTGCTAGAAAGCAGACTAGAAAGGTCTTAATCATTACAGTCATTTCACCTAGAGCCTAACAGTCTTAAGTCAATGTTGCAGAGTTTGGACATATCTGGAATGGGATTTGATCCCATTCAAAATTAATTATTGATGTCTGTACTTTTATTCGTTGCACGTGATGTATGTTTCTTATCTTACAAAATAGACCTAACAGGAATACTTGCGACAGTGTAATTATGAAAGTAGTCACTCATTCTTCGTTTCGAGATATTTGAACTTTTTCTCTCAAATGTGTAATGAGAAAATTATCAATTTTGATAAATGGTACAATTTTTTAATATCTGTACAAAGTAATTCCATAAATAAGTGAAAATTTTGGTTTTTCTAATTTTTTCACTTAGACACTTTCATAATCACCGATACATTTATTCTCCTTTTTCAATAGTTATCATATTTCATCTAGGCTAAATGATTACAGTCAAACTGATAGATAATTTTCTGCGTAATTCAATTCGTAATATAAATTTCTGCAAATTGTCAGTTAAATTACAGAACACCCTGTGATTCATCTAGGATATCTATTATTACATTGAGCGTATTTTGAGGTCTAGACGGAATGTAACGAGTTTTGCTAACTCTACCTATTACATAAGAAAATAAGACTCGTTAAAAAGAGTTTGCGACGAATATAAAAATCGTTCTTGTTCGTTTCCATTAATAATTGCTTCTAACGATCACCAAACAATTGACTCTTGAACATTTGCGTAGGACACGCCCCGATGTTTCGTGGAACTTTTCTATTCCCATTGCAAATATGCACGTTTCTCTAACTCGGTAGAAAAAAAAGAAGAAAAAAAAATCCAATCTGTTCTTGATGACAAAAATTTCAAAAGTTTCTTCGACACCTACGGTATCTTGGAATGTTGTAAATTCAAATGAAAAACTATGATACTCCGATTGTACAAATGCCGGAGTTGCATGGACTATTATGAATAAAAGTGATTATGCTTCGTGTTTCATTAATAATTTTCAAAACGACTCCATTTTCAACCCTCCCTCTTCCTTCGTAAACATCCATCGCGAACGAATATAATTGATTCGATTAACAGGCATCGATTTCATTTTGAAATTATAAATATCTCAAACGCATATAACAATCAACAATAAGTAAATGTAAAAAACAATTTCTGCCTTCTATTACCACGAGCAATTAATGTGGGAAACAATGCGGAAATTAATTACACTATCCCCCATCATTCCTTTCATCCGACACGGGTAAATCGTGTCTTTTACGAGATTCCTATTCAATAAATGGAAAAACGCATTTGCATAAAGTTAGAACGTGCAATTCGTATTATCACCAAATGTCGAAAATGCCATGGAAAAGATTCACGTTCTAAATTCGAGCAGATTCGAAATTGACCCTCGTCGAATCTATTAGCACCACTTTAAATGACTCTCGTGTGCAAAACGATTCAAGATCGAACTCAGGAAAATATCGTGAGATCGTCCTGACTTCGTGTAATCTAGACTTACGAGTGCCACGTTCATCGATTGCGATAATTCCTCGAACGTAGCGAATAATTAATTAACTCTTTCACGCTTGAATTATAAAAAATGTTCTATTATTTTTTCGCATTTTCAAAATTGTCCGTGTTTGAGTAGATGTGAAATTGTTATTATTTAACACACCCATTGTCTGCATTTAATAATAAATATTTGAGTTTTGTTTCGTTGTGTCGAAAATTATAAAGCTATGGTGGAAATACTAGAAATGAATCACTGGAAAAAATTCTGAGATTGTAAGACCGTAGCAATACGTAATTAAATCCTTCTTAATCGAATAAGGTTTTTAAAACAGATAACTGTTGATGTTGATCTTGAATTTCCTTGATTTTTTATGGGATTAATTTAAATTTCTATTTTATATTTGTTGCTGCTTCTATTATTATAAGATGGGCGGTAGATTGTGGAAGTAATTTAGATGATCAGGGCTCCGTTTTTGTAAAAGATAGACTGAGTTCCACGTGCAAAAGTCATATGCACATATTGAGATGCTTTGAAGCAGTTTCGGGATAGCAGAACTGCTCGGATTCTTGGTTTATTTTTTTCTTATATAGTTTAAAACAGGTTTCATCCACGGATGTGATGTCCCTTTCGAGAAAGTTTTTTATGTGCGCGCGAACAATTTTTTCTTTCACTTTCTTTTCGTTCTGGATCTGTTATCTCTGCGTTATCATCGGTGTCTGCTATTTTTAAATTGCTTCAAAGCATCTCGACATATTTTTAGCTCTGATTGTACATGAAATTGTAAATCTTTTGACGAGACGTGCGCATCTGGCACAAAAAACATCAAATTTTCAACCTCAAAATTATTAAAAGTGAAATACTGAAGATACGACTGTAACTATTAAACGAAAAAATCTTATTCCTTCGTTGAAAATGTAGAAGCAGCTCTCGTGCAAAAATCTAGACTGCAAATGTGTTAAAAAAAAATAAATTAATAAATACGGTGATACTATTCAACAACAGAACATTTTTTAATTACGAAGAAACCTTCTATGTCGTGAAAGAGTTAAATACGGCAATATTCGCAAAAATATCCGATATATTTAATTTTGTAATTAACACGTTGCCTGCCGGACGAAATTCACTTTTCCATCAAGAAAATCAGATGAAAAGTCATGTCAGGAGATCCAATTATCTAGAGTTATGAATTAAAAAAACTCTCAAGACACATTCCCATCGTATTAAACAATGACGACATGTGCAACAATTTTTTCTACATCAAAATCGAGCGAATTTTAATGATAAAGAATATTTAATATCACTTTTTAACACCAGAACTATCGTCGAATCAACCTGATTCAGGTTTTTAATTTCTTACAATCTTCCCCTTTCCAATTTCTATCAAAAAAGTATCTAGCGCACCTAGATATATGGGGTACTTGAAAAGTTCAATATCAAATTCACCAAAAAATCGACAGATCCACCCAGTTTATAATTTCGCCGAGAAACCGAAGTAGATTTATACTAGCCTATTTAAACATTTTATACAAATTAAATTGCAACATGCAAACCAATAAATTGATGAATTTAATTCCCCCATTATACATTTCATTTATATCTACCTAGCATTTCTAGATATACCGAATAATATCAATAGTTCCAGTGTTAAGTCGAAACATTTCCTCGTAATCAACGTAACGCAAAACATTGAAATATTAACATTAAATTCAATTACAAGTAAAAAAGAACCACAGCAACGGCAGTCAACGTGTTAAACCTAGATCATCGTGAAATGGATGAACTTCGTTTCCCAAACAGAAAGCGTTTCAATCAAAGTGTTTTAAAGCTCCAGCTCTTCGGCAGTGCGAGAAAGTCGATGATTATCAATGCGTCTTCGTTGACTTCGTCTAACTGCATCGGCTCGTCGATATGGTTCCGATCTTAATCCAAGAAGAATGTCCTCCAAAGCACCATTGTAAACTTCATCCTGCTGCAGGAGCTTCTTCTCTTGAACCAATCTTGTCTTGTTCTTCAGTTCGTTTATCACCGCGTCCTATTAATGATTGGGATCGAAAATTCGTTTATTTCTGCGGCTCTAACTTAATTCGAAGGTCTCCAAGAAGAAGAGTGCTATAATCAATCTCTTATTTGGTCGAGAATGGAAAGTACGTGATACTTTTGTTTAGTTTGGAATTTTGTTACTTTTTTAACTGTTCTTGTGTAATGTTTATTTGGATTTGATTATGTTATTTATGGTATTACGAAGGATTTTTGTTTGATTTGAAAAATGAGTTAGCACTCTTCTGCATTGGGATCTTCGTTTTGTAATGGTTAACAGAAATATGGCATTCCATGCGACGACGAATCACAGTATTTCACAATAAGCAACTTCTGGAATGTCATTTATTATTCTTTCGATTAAGTTGTGTAAATATATTTGTGTTTGTATTATTGTTTCTATTTTGCAACAGATAACATTGATACGAAATTTATTAATTGAATTAAAGAAATAACACTGCTCGTAGATTTTTAAATAAAAGTAGCGAAAATTGAAGCATTTTATATTTTTCTAAGTAATGGATAAATAAATGTTTGAATTTCTTTATTAACGTTGGAACTACCGGCGTTAAATCTATTTATTAAGTAGGTACTCTTGAAAAAATGAAAGCAGGACCTAAAAGATGATTAATTCAGTAATTTATATTTTATAAGAAAAGGGGCATCTATTCGATGGGACCCCTCTACATTTTGTGAACTTTTCGAAGAAATTAGGAACCAGCAATTCCGACTTTCTTGGCAGTTCCAGCGTTAATAATTTTCCATCGACTTGAAATTTGTGTAATAACAATAATTTGAGCTATTTGAAAAAATACCGAAAACATTTCTCGATCAACGCTAATTGAATTAAACCTTTAAAAATGGCTATAAAAAAATTCGTCCTCGCATGCAACCTCTTATTCGAATTCTTCTTCAGAGGCGTAGCTTCAAATTTTCTAAGCGGCCTGGCAAAAGTCTTCCATAAATTTGTTCTCAATTTTACACATTAAAGGAGGCAGATGATGTTTAACGATATGAATAATAACAATGCAATGAAATTCAATTGGAGTTTACATGAAAAGTCCACCGAACCGAAAGAAATTCGATTGTCCTTCTGAGAAGCGAAAGGAAAAATTAGTAGAACAGCGTCAAATCCACGAATAAACATTTTTTTTTACAAATACCTGAAAATAAGAATTTTTACAAGAATCTCTTAAGCGATTGATTATTATTAAAGGTTTTACAGTTAAGCTGCAGTTACGCCTCTGTGAAATGAAAGTATTATTAATTAGATAAGGAATATAATATGGCATTGATTATCAGGTTTTATATATATAATAATAATCATATATATAGAGAGAGAGGTAAAGTATCATTTACATTGCACGTAGAATTCTATCTCGCGCGATCATTGATTACTTGAAAGCCTAATTCAATTCTATATTCAATTCAGTCCTGTCATTAATTTATGTCGCGCATAATTCAGATATGAAATTTCTGGCAGTAGCACAGGAAAGTTGTAATAGAGGATTTCTCTCAGGCAACATCAATGCAAGCTAGAACATGCCGATGCATTTCTTGATTCTTTGTTAATGGTATAAATCGAGTATAAGACGGTTTGGTGCCACGTGATTAGGAAGACAGTTCTTCGATAAAAAGAAACTTGATATTAAAATTACAAAAGACTACAATACTAATTGAACAATTTAGAAGTAATAACCAGTACCTGAAGATAATTTTAGGAAAGCAAGAATTTTTAACAACGATATAAATGTATTAACTTTTCATTCTTTTATATGAAATAACTAACAGAAGAAAGTTAGTTCCAACTTACACGACTTCTTAAAATTTCTCTATATTCAAGCATTTCTAAATAGTTCTTCATTAAATACATATTATTAATGTATTAAATTATATATAATTTTAAATTCAATTCAACTTTCCAGTAATAACAAAAGTTCTTCCACCATAAAGTTTATTTTACTGAGAATTTTAGAATTTATAACAATTTTTCTGTCGAACAAGGTATAATAAAAAAAAAAGATAAAAAATAGAAGGAAAGGACGAACTGTTTTCCTGCGTGGCACACGGCATATCATAAACGTAAGTATTCCGATAATAGAAAGCTGAACCTACGTGTGTTCTAGGTGCGGTGTATGTGCGAGTGCGGTCATTAAAAATAATATGTTATTAGGAGGAAGTGAGTAAGGACAGACTTACATGTTGTGAATTGTTTCTATATTGTTACGTTCTGAGCTCCAGTTCATTAAGATGCCGGTGTAACAGACTCTTGTTCGTGTTACAGCAAAATTTCGGTGACTTTAAATCCAAATAAATATGTAACAAATAAGAAAATAGACGTTCGTGAGATACGATTAGCAGACACTTTGTCTTCGTTCAAGAGAGACAGAGACATTAAATATAAAAAAAGAAATTGAATTAGAAAATAATATATATAGTTAAAACTAATAATAATAACAAGAGTAGAAACGCTAAAAAAAAGAGCACTCACGAAAATGATTATGAATCATTATAAATCGTCTGATAATCCCTGTAAAAACATCATGCTATTCTCACAACATGCAGCGTAAAAAGAAATGCTTCTTCTATAATTAAATCCTCCGTACGAGCATTCCGATCGACGGCGATTCAATGAAGAATTTCCGTCGGTTTCATTCGATATTTAGCGAAGCTAATTCCGACAATTTTTTAATCTTTCTTCTCTGTATTGTTACGAGATCGTGGATCGTGTTAGAAGAAAATTTGTTAAGTCGTGTAATGAACAAGTTATGTATGGTGGATGAAAAATCGAGAGTTAGGATGAGACATGTTAATTGAAAAAATTCGTAGATGATATTACTTTAATCCTCGATGATCTTGCTTCGTAATTATCGTAAGAATCGATTGCCGATTCGTACAAGCTCTTTCTTACTTTTTTTTTCCATTGAAATGAAAACCAGTACATGCGTTATTTATGAACAATGACATCGAGAAATAATAAAGCGTGTTTAGAAAGCGAGAATGCGCTTAGACTGACGAGTCAAATTTCTATGTGAATATATTATATATTTTTGGAAGGACAATAGAAATGAGAAATTTGTAGAATTAATAGCCATGATCTCTTGGTTTGTCTGCCTGCTGATTTGTAATTGTGTTTTTATTGAAATCGAGTGTAATTATGGAATTGATATTTCATTCACTACTTCAACGTGTTTCAGTAAATATTTTTTCTTTAATAGGTATTCTAATAAAAGCACTCATCAATTCTGCGTATAGTATAAAATATTTTTGTAGCAGAAATAACTGTGAACCCCGAAGCATTGATGTTGAGAGAGAGAGAGAGAGAGAGAGAAGCCAAGAAATTTAAGTGGTCAATATAATGCATGGCACTTAAGTAGAGAAATATAAAGCATTAGTATTCAAAACAAAGGCTCATTGTATTCCGTATCTGTAGAATTCTCAAGAAAATAATTTTAGAAACAATTAGAAATTTCAAGATCACTTCCTAATGGATATGCAATCACGTCCGAATGGGTGCATAAATTGTGCTTATTTCTTCATACATACGCAGATTTCTATCGACACATTACGCCCTGTTATTAATACTACATGTTAAACCATAATGTTAGATTAAAACACTGCGCTTGCTAATTGTTAATAATTGTAACATAATAAAAGGCATTTAATAATGGTAAGTTGATAATGTTATAAAATAATATAAGTAAGCGAAAATGTTAACGTTAATAAGGAAACGAATAATCCACCTAATATAGTTGTACTCTTTATCGAACATTGAGAGAGAATAAGAAAGAATCGATCAAAGCGAGCACTCGTTAATGTAATAAAAGAATCATATATGTACATAGATATTAAAAGGCACAACATGCGAGAGACGGTCACGATAACAAAGCTCTCAGTAATTCTTTTCCTCCTCCAACGGAGAATAATTGATAATTCATTGGTACATACCTGTTGCTTCTTCTGATTTAATTTATTTCTCTTAATAACCTCCTCGGACGTGTTCAAAGCTTCCGCAGCAGCAGCTTCCAATCTACGACGTTGCTCGTTTTCTTGATCCGCAGCCTGTAAAAATACATTGACCTTGGAATATTTCATTTAAAATTAGATCTATCAACGTAATCTCTAAAACATTTTAATCTTCATAGAAATTATCTTAAATCTCCAATGCTTCTTATTTTTTTATGTCTCTCTTGAAACATCTAACTCACAAGCTCGATGAATTTTTGACCTGATTTCATTAAGCATCTTTTAATGTATTTGCTGCATTAAAATAGAATATTTTATCTTTCATAATTCTAGTGTTAGGAAATCTTTAATAGTTTTATTCTAAAGGGAAAGATTATTAAATATATTTGCAAAGCGTAACTTTAATTTCTTTGTCCACAGAACCAAAGATTTTTGCTTGTTTATACGATTTATGGGAAGACTGACCTTAAACGCCCTTGCGAATCTGACGAGAAGGGAGAAGAACGTATTAGCATCGGCTTGCCTCGGACTTTCACCGAAAAATTCAACGCATTCTCGGAACGCTTCACCGGCAGTCCGAGCATCGGATTTTAAACGACGTAACTTCTCCTCGGAATTATTCAAGAAATCTCGTAGAACTGTATTATGCTTTTCTTTCCCGCGAAGCTCGAATTCCTTTCTCACGAGATCCATGCCCTTTTCCAACTCGTGAACGTCCGTGGTTATATTTTCCAGGGAAACTGAAATTGGGCCATCATTAGCGACATGACTTACAAAAATATTTGGCTTCAAATACCAGAAAATATTTATAAGAGCAACAATCTCGAGACATCTATCAATTTCCTTCGACAGTTCAACATTACTGCACTGTACAGTGAAGCAATACAAAATATGTTTTTCATTTAACGACTTTCGTAATTAAAATTAGCCAATTTTATAGAGTTAGAATTGTCGCAAAAACACCAATAATGTTGCACATACCTGTTGCTGCTTTATCGATGTACATAAGCTCCGATTCGAAGTTAACGAGTTCCGGAAACTTGACACGTATCGTCGCGACGATGTAATGCAAAAGGCACATCCTCTTATCAGTCGATTTCGTATCAAGCAACGTATCCAAACTCTGAAGTTTGAATCCATAAGCTGGTCCACGCTTGCTGCTGTTCAAATAATTCCCGAATGCAAGGATAATTTCTAGTACCGCCCTCAATTTCTTCGAACTCTTCACCGAACTCGATGCGGATATCACAGCATGTATTTGCGGGGTAATTAAATGGAGATTGTCGAAGAAATTCCCAATATAATTCATGATGGACAGTTTCGTCGATATTCTCTCAACTTTACCGAGTTGCATCAAAAATTTATCCTCTTCTGTTAGGAGATTAACGTTTTTCTTCTCAATAATATATTCGCGGTATGCTTTTATCTGAAATTTGTAAATTAATAAAGTTTTACGATTATTAATATAAGGATTTTTAATTCCCATAATTTACACATATATTAATAATAGAAAAAATATATTATCTATTGTTTTATGTAATAATAAATTTCATTAATTAACAAATTTTAATTTTTTCCCTTCAAAAGTACGCGCAACCTGATAGTCGTTTTATTTTATGGTATCGTCTTGACATAACGACCATAAATGGAACTATTCTTTACATTAATTGTACTAATTATACTTTAAATTATATAATTAAACGTACTTCTTGATCCGTAGGCACCATACGTTGCAGAAGCTCGACATTTTCGAGGGACAGTACTTTTAAGTCGAGTGCGTTTACAGCCATTATCACCTTCTCCACTGGCATTTCCATTTTTCTTCGTGATATAGCTGCAAAATGTTACTCGGTCAAACAAAAAACAGGTCACAGTAACAAAGTTATGCCTCACGTTAATGTCACGTACCGATATTTCGTAATCTCGTGTGCTCCAAAAGGGACACGTTCTCAGGCTTTTTGAACCTCTTGCTGGGGAAACTGTGAAGACCATCGATCTCATTGCTGCCATTCGTAACGTGACCGCCCATTCCGATTTTGAATCGTTCCTCGAAATCGGAAAAGTCGATGTAACTGTGCAATCGATCGTCGTCCAGCTCGTTAAATATCGTTCCTCGTACTTGATTAGGTTTCAGGGCTATCCAATTAAGAGTGGGCAGTTTGTATTTGGTTTGGACCTAAAATACAAAGACTTTTAAGACATGAACGGAAATATTTCTCACAGCAAACATAAAAACTCGAGTCTGATCTCTGATTATCCACGTATCAACGATTTCTGCTACTTCGCTGAATTTATGAAAAGGCATGAATTTAATTATAGAATATAATTTAAATTGTATTCAACCAATGTACTAAATTTTTCATAAGTTAAATAGTAATTGTAAGAATTTATAAGAAAATGGGCAATATTATTCCTCGTAGGTCAGTACAAAAATCTGTACCTTTCGTTTAATAGTCATCGCTCCATCCGGTGCTTGCATCATGCCAGCCGGAGGTGGAGGAATGGGAGCAGGGGGTGGTAACTTGTGATCTCCAGGTGAAAGAGGTGCCATGGGAGGTGGAGGTGGGCATGGGGGTGGCGGTGGAGGAGGTGGGGCAGGTGCCGGTGGAGGTACATTTTCCAATGTCGGTGATGGCGTAGAAGTAAACGTAGACGAAGTAACATTATCAGAACTACTCATAGGACTCGTCGCCGATCCATTTCGAAGATTAGCTGTTAACATTAAAAAGTCCATTTGTTTAACTAGATTCTGAGCTTGAAAAGTCTGCAGGTAATCAAGAAGGTTCCATCTCTTTTGCAATAAATATAATCTCGTTAGAACATTCTTACTCGCTTGACATTAAAAAGAAGAAGAAAATAAGAAACGCACCAGAAGAGCCTTTAGTAAGGGTACCGGTAAGTGTCTCTAATTCAATAATTTTATTCTCCAAGACACTCTGTCTTCTCGCTGAGTCCTGCCGTTGTCTCTTCAATGCAGTGAGTTCTTCCTCGGCTAATCTACGCGCTTCCAAAGCATCCGCGTATTCTACTTTCATCGCACCTAATTCAGTCTCCAATTCTGCTAATTTTGCAAGAGATTCTCTCTCCAACTCTGCCATTCTATCGTGCGCCTGTTGTCGGATATTTCGTTATTATATAAAATGATTCTGTAATTACATCGTCTAGTTTATCATTGTTAGACTTACATGGCCAAGTTCGTCTTCTAATTCAGCTACTTTTTCTAACGCGGCAGTCTTTGTTTCGCTGTCCTCCATCAAGGCAGCTACGTCGAATACATTATCTAGATAAGCAGAGATTTGAACCTGAAAGGAATCACGTTGAGGACAACCGTGTTACGTGTTGCGCGTTTCAATGAAAAAAAAAGTATTGTATTGCAGGAAAGATGTGGAAGTGCTTTAATAATAATTACTTGTTAATTATTATTTATTAATTATTAACCTGCAAATCTTCACTCTCGGTGTGCCTGAGTTTTTCGAGATACTCATCCAGTCCAAGCTTCGTGAATTCGTATTGCAAGTGTACCCGGAAATTCATGTCTTCTACCGAATGAACAACGATATTTACGAATTGCATACATGCCACCATAAATTCTATGTGAAAACTGTCGTATTGAGTGAAGTATGCCATGAGCGTTGTAAATCTTCGCCTTTCCGAGCAGACCTCTTTGAAGTTGTCAAACGCGGAGAGAATGATCTCATGGCCACCCTTTACGAGACATATCGCGGCTAGGAGCTCCAAAACGAGAGCCTTTGTTCTGGAAGTAAGAGATTTTGACGTTTCAATTGCAGAATGTCAAATGGGATTTTTTTTTTTTTACATAAAGTCGTGAGTTTTACCTTAAACTTTTGTGCATTAAACTAAGCGCAATACAGTTGATGGCTTCTCGATGCTGGATAACCATGTTGAAGCCGTACTGGAAAGAATTTACAGAGAAGGTAAGAATTTTAGATTTAATTTTTGATAAAATTCGTATAAATCTTCGTGCAGCACGAACTTAAAGCATTACGAAGCTTTGTGATAAACAAAGTGTTTATCTAAATAATTTCCAACAAAATCTCTGGTGAAATGTTTTCTGCCACAGGATTGATAACTATATGAGACTTTTTCTCGGAGAACAGAAATTTCTGTCAAACCTTTGCAATATAATAAATTATATTACATATAGTGTACTTACTATGCAATTAACTAATTCGCTATCGGTGCTGCAATACTTCAAAATCGGCCTAACAATATCTGTAGTCTTATTCAAATAATTTGTGACTTTCATGTATACATTATAACTAGTATTACGTAAAAAAAATATTTCAAAGACGATGAAAATCTTTTTCAATTACATAGAAATTAATTACTCAAATTCTATGTTTAATTCACTTTCTAAAATTTTCATTAAAGTTTCACGCCCCTAGTTTATAATCTACAAATTAAGACAATTACATCCCTTACACATTACAGAATCTCCCTATTCATCCTACGTCGCCCCCAGAAACACTTAAACAGCATCCTTAAATTTGAAACTCCTCAAAGTGCAGCTATCCAGCGAACGTGTTAATCGCGATACGCCATTATATATTTTTAACTCGACGCAATAAAATGTACATAAAAGTACACAACGTGTGCGATTACCTTCTACCAAACATGAAAACAAGCATGCTAAAAATAGTTGGTAAACAGCGCGGGAGTTTACTAAAAACAGGCAGATTTTTCTTCAACAGAGTCCTTGTACTCGTTTCACCGAACACGCATGTCCCAGTACCTTATTATTCATGATGGCACGCATGCACAATATGCAAACGTGAATGTCATCCTTTGCTTCGCCCATATTCAAACGCGCCACGTGCCGAGATCTCCTTTTAACACCAGGACTATCCTTGAGCTCGTGAAGAGGCGGCCTAAGGCAGCCGTTATTTAAGGGCGAAGTGTCTCCGGTACCAGCTGGAAATTAATTATGCCACGAACGGTTAGTATTAGCCAATCATCCAGTCCTCTTTAGTTCTTTCTTTTTTTTTCTTCTTCTCTTAAACATCCATGTAATAGAGATAGATGTCGGGCGTGTAAAACCGTCTTGTCGTCATTCTTACCGGTTTGCAATTTTTCGTCGGAGCTCGTGTGAGACTCCAGGAGACGTTGCTCGTGCCTCATCATGAGTAACCTGAAGCTGAGGTAGTCTATGAGGGCGTCCAAGCCTTGATTCTCTTCGTCTAGGAATTCCCTTACCCATCTAAAATCGTTTTTCTTTCAATATCTGTACTTTCAAGAACTCTTTCAATTATTTTTGTCTGCTCGAATCGATTTAGAATTTTGAGGTTTTGTCGGAGATCGAGCGATTTTGATCGGCAATTTTTGAATTCCGTAGTTTGGAGGTGACGATGTAGATGTTAATTTTGAGAAAAATTGTAATATGATGGATCTGTTCTTTGGTACGTTTGTAATTGAATTTTCATTGTTGTGGCTATAATATACTGTATTTATATCTTTGGATTATAGAGCCACTTATGTCTTAATGATAGTATTTTTATCTAGATTTCTTAAATCATCTTGGATTTGCCTCTTTGTGTTGTCGATAAAACAAATTAATAATAGACAGTTTATGCTCGGGAGCTGCTTAGGAAGTGTGCAATTTCTTCGTATATAAAATGAAAAAAAAAAGAAATTGATTAGAGCTGAGCGCGTATAGATGGGAAAAATATTTGTTTGTTTTTCATCATTATTGTCATTCCTCCTTGGACCATTTTAGGTAGGTTTTGAATCAACCAGGAAAATAATTATAGGAATTAAAATGTTTTTTATCCTATTAAGATATGCTGAATTATCATGCCACAGTTAACGGAATTTTTACAAGTTTACAACACTGTTGCAATTATTATGATTGGCGCGATTGTTTAAAAAGATTGTTACGTAATATAGAGCAGCAATCGTGACTTACTCTATGTGATTTGTGCGCAAGGAGATTTCCAAATCCCGTAGAACTTGCGTAGAAGTCGACTCCCCAACCATTTTCCTTTTCTGGAAGAACGTGAGGAAACGATACGACTGTGTAATCATTAGTATCCGTTTGACAATGCTCTTTATGGGCGGAAATCAAATTATTTAATAAATGTAACAATTCATAACGAAAAGTTTCAGGCGTCTTTTTTAAAAATTCAATCAAAAGTGTAAGTTATTAAAAATTCAAATGCCTATCTTCATTTCTTTCCTAACTTTATATCCGATACCAAATTGTATTATTAAGCGAAAAGCTTAATTTACTTTCAGATGTGAGAAAAATTTCTACAATTTTGTTTCGTAGATTCAAATTACACAAGTCTATCTAACGAAATGACACAATTGTTACCTGCTCTGCTAATTATACTTAAAAAATACAAAGTTTCTGAGAAGTTCATTGAAATTTTAATTGTTTACGTAATGTACAGACTTTAAACAAGAAAGTGGAATTTTTATTCCCTCCAATTCGCAAAATCTTCGTTCAAAAATGTCTTAAAAAGTGGCAGATGTACGGTATACGTTACACTGCTGAAAAAACTACCCCGTATGAGACCGCGCCGAAACACAAAATGATAAACATAATGTTAAAATGAAGGTTTAAGAAACAAAAGAAAAAGAAACATACTCGATGGCTTCGCGATGCTTTCGGGTCCAGGTAGGTGCGTAGTTTTGCTAAATAATGAGACGGAGGATCCTTCGCCTGTACTCTTTCCTGAAAGCAACAACGTTGAATCACATTAAAATTACATTTCACATAGACATTTTAACTTCCTACTTTTAAAACTAAAGAAAAGCAAAGTAGCCTGCGGAAATACAATTTCTATTATCTTAAGGTAGTTCTAGGCACTTATCATTTTTCGATAGATTTCCTTAAAATTTCGAAAATATATTCTTCATGATATTTTATAATTATAACCGGAATCTCAATGTGTTCGTCCACACGGTTTATGAATAAAACGTGTTTAAAAATAACATATTTAACATGGGCCTTATGGAAAAAAATGTTTGCAGAGTCCATAAAATCTTTTTTTATTTTTCTAATGGAAAAACGAGTCAATGGATTCTAATAAAAAAATATCAATTTTGCTTTTGGAATATTATTGAATTTTTTCATAATTTTTTACTTCATAGTTATAGAGAAAGATGTTTTTTAATGTCCAAAAAGTGAATGAAATGACCACTGTGAAGTTAGCCCCTGCATTAATTCTTACGCAATTTTTTTTCATTTCTAATGCAAAAAGAAACTTTTAGTTCTGAAACCAGCTAGAACTACGTTAATTACATGCTATTCTAAAATTCCATATCGTTGCTCCTATTCTTTCGACGATCCTCAATTAAATATTTATTTATCCACCAATAAAAATAACTCCCTCCAAACTCACCTCCTCCAACCCTCTACATCCATCCCACAAAATCTATACGATTAAATCAATCAATTCCCTCCTCATCTCTCTTCTTTCCATCCAATTATGCCAGACTCCACCCTATCATTCCTAGTTAATTATCTCATTAACAACGCATTCTCAACATTTCCAAAATGAAGCTCAACCTCCAATGAAACTCTTCCACCGCCTCTCATAACGAAAATTAAATCTTTCCATCGGAAAGAGGCCGTACAGAAAACGAAAAAAACACCATGAAAGCGTTTCAACCCCTCGAAGAGTCGCGCATGAGAGGGGTTTGGCAAGGTTTTGGCGTGGTTTAGCCGGGTTTAGCGAATGCCTCGGTAATCAGGCTGCGTGTAATTTCGTGCTGGGTAGCTTTAATGGGCGAGGCTCCTGTAATTTTGTACATACGGGCGCGTAGAACAATATCCCACGGTTCTGTAAATGCGCGTGCGCGTGCGTGCGTGCCTCTGGCACTAATTTGGGTAATTCCACGCATGTGGGTCCGTTCAGGACGTACACTTTCGTCTCGTATTCACACTTTCACGCGGTCTCAAAAGATCTTCATTATTCCTTTGAGATTCTTTGTGAGACGTACAAAAGGAGGGTGAAAAGAGAGGAAAAAGTTACTCGCGCGGATGGTGGAAAAGTTTACTGTAACGGCGTTTAATGTTACTTTGTGCATACGGTAATTAAGGATTTTTTGGACTGTTTTAGTTTGTTTGAACGAGAGAGTCGAGTTGCTGTTTGAAGATGCGAGAAATTCTGCTTATTCGAATTCTTTTGGTTGTTGGAGATTTTGGTTCGTGAAAATAGTATTATAAGGGTTGTTGTAATTGGATATTGCAATTTTGATAGAAATATTGTGCCATGGGTAGAATATTGTTACCATTATATAAAGATATTATTATACTTTTAATTGGAGTCTTAAATTAAAGGCTGGACTATCTCAATTCAATTTAATCACAGTGTATAAAATTCAAATTGACTTGGAACGTACACAACAATTTCTGAGATGTAATTTATAGTTTATGAAGTTTTCATTTTAACTTGAGAACCTCTGGTATTACATGTAATTTTCATCGATAAAGTTGCACATTTAAGTTTACTAGATAAATGCTTTGTATACGTTGAAGGTATAAGACGCGTTACATTTAATTAAATTATTGCAGAAAAGTATGGAACGAGCGACACATTTTATCACCGTTTCTTATTAATTTAATCATGGCTTCAAGACCAATCCAGATTGACTCGTCGTTCGCACCTGTTCTCTTTTTCCATGGTGTCTGCGTTTAATTCTACCACGATCGACGGAAATTGCACAACGCAGATTTTCGCAATACAACAATTATCCGTATTCAGTAAAAAGTGAAATAAACCGTAATCATACAGCGTTACATCTTTCATCTAATAAATTGCATACAAAATTATTGTAATCGTTTAATAATAATTGAAAAATTGCAAGGGAAATTCCTTATGGAAATGATCTTCGCATTCACTGAAATCCAAATTACTACTTAAATAAATATAAAATCCTGGAATTTTACCTAAAAATCACTATCTTCCATTGCAAAATTTTCAAATGAAAAAGTAGACACCGCCCAAAATAAATACAATACAATAAAAGCCTAATTAGAAAATTAAACTTCTATATATCTCCAAGAAAATTTAATTATCTTCCTTCAAGGGCACAAATCAATTAAAACAACTGCACCAAGTGGTCCGAAAACAACGAAACGAAATTACCATCAAGTTGCCCTTTCATTACATACAACTGACGCAACAATTTATGTCCAATAAAAGCGAATTAATGTTTGGCAATGGAAAAAAAGGGTCACGAGGTCCCAAAAGGAATGATACGGCACGGTAACATCGATATAAATCAATACACATTAAAATAATTGATTCAAACGAGCCATCGAGAGGCGTGAAAGAATAAAGAGGCGAGAAGAACCCGGCCGATTTTACAGGCTTCTTGGATGCAAGGTGCAGCATTGCACACGTGCATACGTGGCACTCGTGCGCACGTGTGTGCATCCACGCCGATGAGAGAGGGATGCTGTGCATTTTTTTGCGGCCCGTTTTCTTGTATCGTATAATAGCACGGCTTGCATTACATCCGTGTCGTGTTACCCACATGCCCTACAGGCCCGTTCAAAAATCGAGACGCGGGCCATTGATGACCCGAAGGCAACCCTGTCGCATCAGGAATATCTTGTTTCGCGAATGGATTTTATATCACAGCTTCACGGACAGTTTGTTGAGACGGAAATGAAGATACGGTGGATTTAGTCGAACGATTAAATCTATGGGTTTAATACCTTAACCCTTTGCACTCCGAGTAATTTTTATTAGGAGCTGCCAGCTACTCCAAAACTATTTATATAGTGCCAGTGCACATCTGTGGAAAAGTAAAAATTCTTCTTTGATGTGAACAAAGACGCGTATAGATTTTAACACTTTACCGACCGGTAGCCGATTAATCGGCTTTGCGGGCTCAACACTTTTGGACTTTTAACTTACTAATTGGTTGCTATGGCAATTAATAAATTATTATTTTTCATTGCGGTTAACTGTGCCAAGGACTCAGTGGAGAAACTTTTCAATTTTCGCAGAGATATCAGTATCAGGGAAATATTTGCGTGCAAGTGACCGATAAGAAGTGGGCAGGATGTTAAAAAATACTGGTCTGTAAAGTGTTAAAATTATGGTTTACAATATAAAAAAAAATATAAAAATACACCGGATTTATCTATTTACAACAGAGTTGTCAGCTTTTATTACAATGTCGCCGGTGCAGCGACAACGGAGAGCAAAGGGTTAAGGGAGATATTATGGATAAAGGGGTGAAGAGTCATACTTGCAATTAATGGGTCCGAGTTTAAATTTTCCGTTGTCACCTACGGAAGATTTTAAGTTCGGAGAAGAACATGAGGTGGGTTTAGTCGAAGAATTAATCTTACATGTTTAATTCTTTGATGAGGGTTTGATAGATGAGAAGGTGAAGGCTTGAGGACTCCCAATTGGTGGGCTAAATTAATAGTTGAATGCTTTCTTTATCACCTTTAGAAATTTTTAGATTCTCCTATGTATATCAGGCACGGTGATTTGTAACTCATTTGAAACGGTAGGTGTTGAGCGAAATTGCCGTGATATTAGAAATTAATAAAAATCGTACGAAATTAAATTGTGTAAAATATTCATTTCTTTAATAAATATAATTAATATTAAACTTGAAATGAATAATTTTGTCCTTACCACTCAAAGGTGAGAAGCATAGAGCACAAAATACTTCACAGTTCTATGAGTAGAGGTGTTTGACAGTATCAAAATTTAATTTTGTGCAAAGATGATTTACAATGATTTCGAGGGTTGTATGCAATTTTACTGTGATTATTGTTGCTAGCTCGAAGAAACAATTTGCGGTTGCTCGATCATTGGACTGGAATATTAAAGGTCAATGAAATAATTATTGTCTAACTTATAATAAGGAAATGATAGGAAATGATAAGAAAAGTCATGTATACGAAAAGTCGATGATGTCTCGCGGTATGCAAACTGCCAGAGAGCAACGACTAGAATCGTCGAGGGGAAAGTGTTGCAGCAAGTGAAAGAGGACGAAGAGAAGGGGCGAATAAATGAGAACGATAAAGAGAATTCATTCGTGCGATGTTCATCTACATACGAGCGATTTCGCGAGAAGTAAACGCGCGTTTCCACCGCGAAAGAGAGGCTGCAATTATTTACGCGATTTTTTTGAAGTTTTCGCGTGAGAAAACTTTAAAATTCGGTGGTTCGCTTGTCGATTGAATTTTGTGATAGTACAACTGTAATTTATAAAGTATCCTGTTTAGAATTAGAAATACTATTTTGAATATTATTTCTTTCTCCTATTTTTTTTCAATTTACATTTATTTTTTATATAGTCTAAATCACAAATGAAAGTGGAACTACTAAAAAAAAATACATGCAAAGTGAGTAAACATTCTCACTTTTCTTTAAATTAAAGCTAAAAAAACAATAATACCTGCTGAGTTTCAAAATCATTAATAAATATCAGCGATTCGAAATTTCTATCGACATAATCAGATCTCAAGCTATGTAATATCAAGAAATTACATCTTCATTTGTCAATTTATTAAAAAATCTCCACTCGTCGTTTTTGGAATCACACATCAATAACGCGCAATCAATACTAAAACGTTCGCCCCAGAAAAAGAAACTCCACTCTGAAAGCTCGTAGCTTTCACTTTCATTAATTTCCCTCGTGCTCTCGGTAGCTTCAATTATTCCCTCTGAAATTCATTCGATCGTGAAGACCCATCCTAAGGATGTTTCAATGGGCGGGAGTTAAAAAAAAAAAAGAAAAGAAAGGACGAAAAAATAATCTCAATTCTGAGATCGCTTTATCTCCATGCATCCCATATTCCTTCCATCCAGACGACTCGTCAAATCCATTTTGTACTTTCTACAGTGCCAGCGCAGTTGGCCAAGAGAAAAGAGAGTAATTTCCACTCGAGACGAGTTCCACCCTACCTACTTGCCTCTTCTTGGTTTAACGAGGCAAACGGTCCTACCTAAACCGCAAAAACCTTCCCTGAACTCTTTGAGAAAGCCCTTTATGGGTTTCCCTTTCGTTCAGCGAGAGTGCAAGCCTCAGCAATAGACCTGGCGAACTTCAAATTCTTGCGCACTAATTTTCCCTTTCGAATAATTTGATGGAAAAGAATCGATCAATTGTCCAGATTATTCTGATTATGTTAGGGCAGTGGTGGCGAACCTATGACCCGTGGGTCAGACACTGACCCACGCATGCTTTTTAAATGACCCACACGTCGATTTTCATAAACTTATTTTTTATATCATAAAAGAGAGAACGGACAATAAGAAATACTAAAAAAGTAAAGTATATATATCCAATGTCGAATTTATAACAAATATTTCCGATTGAGAACCAAAAAAAAAGTAGTTTTTAAGCATCCTCCCCTCCACCTTTCCAAGTTATGCCATTGACTCGGTAACCCACACAGTATTACTTAAAAAGATAATGAACAACATTTTACCTACGCCTCAAAAAGATTCGTCATCACTGCTGCAGATGATATGAAGTTAAAGGTTTAGACTAAAATTAGAATTTTATTAATTTTAAAAATTGCAGTAGTGGCGAACCTATGACCCGCGGGTCAAATCTATACATCGAATCTATAATATCTATAATGTCGAATTTATAAAACAATGTTTCCCAGTAGACACTGGCTAACTGACAAGCAAAAAAAGTGACCCACGCTAGTACTTAAAAAAATATTGAGCAAAATTTGACCCACTTCTCAAAAAGGTTCGCCATCACTGTGTTAGGGGATCATGTGATATTTCAATGTCTTTGATATAATTAATATTTGCGGCGTATTATTAATTGGAGGGGTTGAGAAAAACGTGTAATAGTAAATGTAGTAATGGTTGATTAAATTTCGTTACAATCTGTAGGGTTAGAAGGAGGTTAATAATTTATGTGGGTTTATTACGGTATACTTACGATATTAACGCAACGAGGATGTTAAATTTCGAAGGGGAACAATTGAGAAACCGAGAGGAGATGGAAGCGACTAAACGAAACCTTTATAACCGCAGGATATTACAGAACGATGATACTCTACAATCCTCGATTTAATTCCGGAGTTAATAGTTTTTAGAGTCTCGCTTCTGCAATTGTTGGAGATTACAGAGATTGTGATTACATAGGCGAAGAAAATTAGTCCTTTAGAATATGATTAAAATTTTGCAAACGTGACGAGGGTGTACTCACTGACTGATAATTCAAAACTTTTGCTCTTCATCTATCACTGCCTCCCACTTCCTATGGGCATTAGCCGCAGGTTCTGCTATTTTAGCTACACTTATTGTTAGACTCCTAACGCTATGATACATCGAATAACAATGTAAAAAATATTTTTCAAAGCTGTTGAGAAATTGGAACTTCGGCCCATTGACTAACACTAGAGTTAAGGAGCTAATTTTACTCATTCGAAATTTGATTACTATAAATATATGTATTGGTTGGTTAATTTTTTAATAATAAATCTTTCATTTAAATTGATTTTGGAATTATTTTGTTTGAAAAAAAACTGTATGAATCAAATTGGCTCACTTCAGAAAAATAGGTATATTAACATCCGTAAATCTAGTGTTAAAATTTTAAGACTTTAGCTCCTTACCCACCACATCTTGCCAATAGGCGCAGGACTTATTGTTCTCGGTGTATTATAAACCACCGTCTCAATAAAAGACGGTTATTTTTTTATAAAAATGTCTCAAAGGTGACGAGGGATTTGATCTCCTGAACTTGAAGCTCAAGACTTCAGAAGCTTACCCACCATAACAGCCGATCGAACCGTGCAGTCATGTTTTCTCGATGCATTTAATGCATCTTCCATAGCCCACGCCCTTCGCGCATATCAGAGAAGGTGTCTCGTTCGACGACACTTTCGCTTGGTCGATTAAACCTGAGATTAAACTCACTTAAGCATACCCGCCGACACATACGCGCGGCATACAAATGACTAAATATGTCTGCCGGACGGTGTTGCATTAACTCATTAACTGCTGGCGGCCTATTTATAAAATAAAATACCCTGTGCTTTTTCTATATGGGGTACTATACATCATGCGAAGTTATTAAACTCCGCGGTGACTTTAAGCGAAGTTACATTATACGCGGATTTTCATCGGGCGTGGAATTATTTACAACTAAAAGAATGACACGACGGAAAAGGGATTTCGTGACTTTTGTTTACTTTGTTTGGATGATATTTCTGCTACTGACGGTGCTACTTTGTTTCTGTTTGCTTTATGGACGAGGATTCTTGATGATAAATGGTTATCAAGATTTATATGTTAGTTTATCAGTATGGGTGCAGGGTGAAAAATGTGTATTTGTTGTTTGTTAATGCATTAATATAAAATTGTTTCTGTCATTGTGTTAAAAAAAAATTATTCGTCGGCTTGGAGAGGGAATATGACATTTGATAATGTAAAATACGTATCTAAGAATTTTCATAAATTCATTTCACAATTAAAGGCGTCGAGGCAAACGATTGAACGGAATTAAAGAAGTAAATTGTTCGAAGGAAGTTCGATGTAGAAAGTACGGGTCACAGACCCGCATTGAGTGTCCGCCGTACAATTAAATGACACGAGGCGAGTGAAGATCCTCAGATCTGCCGATTAACGATAAGTTCGTAAAGTTACGGAGTCATTACGTCATCCTTTCAACTCTACGTAATAGGAGTGTCGATTTCGCAATGATTTCCACCTACCAAAATCTATTATAGCTATCACGACATCTATTACATTCGTGCAAAAATCTATTTTAGATTTAATATCTAAAAAAAATCCATTCCATCAAATAATTACACGGCAAAATCCACCATCTCCATCTAAGGGCTGTTCTTAGACGAAATCTTTCCATCGTAATGACTTTTACATTAACCCATTACCCGCAACAATTCAAAATCACGAAAAAAAATTAAAATAACTCTATAACGAGATTCATACTAACCAACTAGAACAAAAACAATGGAAATGTCCCAAAAAGAAGGATATTGGTGGATAATGGGTTAAACTACGATTTATAAATGAAAAAGAAGTGAAACACGGGAGAACTTGGCGCCATTTCAACGTCGGAGCGTTTAAAAGCGCCTTTTCAATGGTGCCTCAAAATTGCTCGGCAATTTTTCAGCGCGCCATTACACAGAAACTCATAAGTCGTTCGTGCATGCACTGTACTCACTTGATCGCATATGATGTCCCATTTTTTCTCGTTGTCGTACTGCTTCAAAAGCTTTGCCTTGTCCGGCGGCAAATCCATTGAAGCCTGAAACACAGAAAAAAAGCCACTGGTTCAGGCACTTTAATGTCTCGACGTCTGGATGCTGAAGGAGTGTATTGCCCCTTCTATCTTTTCCTTTTTTTCCTCTCTTTCTCCGAACTTCGCACGACGTACAAACAAAGTCGCGACTGCGGAATAATTCACGCGGAACAATTAGTACGTATGTACGCGTATGCGGAATACGAGTGTAATCGGAGAACAATGCAAATCACCGGTGTAATTGTCTGGGTGTTACTTCCAAGGCAGTTGTGGGAGGATAAAAAATTGCAAGTTAATTTGTCATTCGTGGAAGTAATTCTAAAATATCAACCGCGTTTTAATTGTACATTACGACATTTCATTTGAAGCTTTCTCGCTGTACTTTGCTCCTGCAGAATCGGAAGCTGTTACAGTGGATTTTTCACTTTGTTTTCTTGAAACAGTGATAACGAGGGAAATTAATTATATTATAGGTGGATGTAATTAAAAACTTGTAATGAAAATTGGGGATTGAATCTGGTGGTAGCGTAAATTTTATTATTATTAACCCTTTGCGGACGACGGGCGAATATATCCGCCCTGAGAAAAAAATTGGTTATAGTTTGTCGGTGCATATATAAACGGTTAGAGTTGAAAAATTAAAATATAATCGTTGAAATATTATTTTACAAAGAGTAAATTTCAACTTCTATACATTAACAAACTGTCTTTCCGATGAAAAAGTGTTTTTTCATCGCTAAATAATTGATTGTTTCTCGATATTCAAAAATGCCTCCGTCCGCAAAGGGTTAAATGACAAATAGTGGTAACGGTATGTGATGGCACTGAGGGTTGATTCTTGCATTTTTATAAAGCCTGATTTGCTTAATTAATTATTTTCTTCGACACCTATACAAAACTAAACATCTTCACAGAAATAATCGTAGTAACGAAAGCAAAGAAAAAAGAATAATTTAGCTACTTGTTTTACTTAAAAAAAATTATTTCTATCGTTTTAGAGAGCGATAAGTGTTGAAAAAGTTTACTAATTAATAAACGTGCAATTAAGATTAAAACAATCAAATTCACACTTGTAAATCATGATCAATTAAATTATTATTCTTTTTCGACCCCCTGCTTTCTACTTTTTTGTGTACGACACAGTTAAAATGCCAAAATTTAGATCTCATTAGGCTTATCTGTATCGCAAATTATTGAATTCTACATCCACTATTACACGTAAATCATTTGATATTTCAAAGCAAGAAGTTAAATATTCCTCGATGATTGTGAACGATGCATCTTAAAAACTATAAAAAAGGAAGAAATGGAGACATATGGCACGTCATCTTTGCCCTTTCTTCACCATATAGATTTCGATAGCATTTTTTAATGCCCACGTTAGGGTCAGACTATACAATGAGGATTGATTACAACGAGTAGAAGGGGCGCCTGAAGTGGTCTCCCATGTTCTAGCTACCGATCGCTTTGAAGTTTATAATACATATACTGTGCATAAGACGACGTTGATTCAATTATTCGTGAAAATTATGCAAGACCGAGATGACAGCTGCGAATTGGAAAATTGGGGATACGATTTACGGAGGACTGGCGGTGGATACCACCTGGTCATCCGTTTCACTCGCTATTATCTTTTTATATTATTTCTGCAAGCATGAGAATTCGATCGAACATATTCCGCTTTCGTGAATTTAAATAAAATCTCTCGGTGTTTATATTATTCCTGTATTTAATCTTAGAGGCTTTGCAATTTTCTATTTTATGAGATAAGCGATTTTTGAGGGGAACAGTTTCGACAAACAAAGATTGGTTAGATAATTATCTGCAAATTATTAATATATCTGATAATTATCTGAAAATTTCATATTGCAGTTCATTTCGCTTATTATTATTAGTGGTCTTCAGTGATCGAAGTAAGAAGAATTTATTGATAAGCTTAATGCAAAACAGCGCATTATTATTTGCAAAACAATCTTATCAATAACGATATTAACACTTTGAGGCACAGGAATTCACAAAATAAAATGACCCATGTTGCACATACATTTCTTTTTGTTTTAAGTGAATGAAATTGGTTTATATTTATTGACAAAGTTATATATTGATATAAATTATCGAGGCGGGTTGAAAAACTTCCCACCATGCGTCTTCACTCGTCAAAAAGGTGGGACACTTTTAATCCCACTGTGCCTCAAAGAGTTAATGTGATTTAACCCTCTATGGGCCCTTGTAACTTTGAGGTAACACAAACCAAATCTAAGCTTACATTTTACAAAATCGATTTTTTAACTTTCTCAAATATTACAAGTTAGCTCTTCAAAACCATGGAATTCTTTACAATCCAATGTTTCAAATTCAAGTAAAATTTATTATTTATAATACTACTTTTATTATTTTTTAATGTGCCATCGTGCAACTAATCTTCTGATATCGCAGAAAATTCGGTCCATAAGGTGTTAACCCCTTGCCGTACAATAGCGAGTGCTACTCGTGACGCGATAAATGGAATAGTTAATTTTGAAATGCTCCAAAAACTATTTTATCAAAAATATCAGTCTGACCTGATAAAATAAACTTAATTCTATGCTATTCAATATTACGTTAAGTCATTTACTATATCCAAAACTAGGGGCTAGATTGTTATTTTAATAATTAATTCAGAGTTATTGCACACTTAATCACAAAAGAAATGGCACGGCAAGGGGTTAATAAACATTTACTTATTTTATAATTGCTTTCCTACAATCCTTCCAACGACAAGTTGCGATACTCCCTCCCAATCAAAAGAGCAAACTTCAACTTCAAAACCTCCCACAAACTTTGAAAATTGCCATAGAAACTCAAGCAAAATAGTCCAATTCATAAATCAATTTAAAGCGTTCCACCCTTCGACGATTAATAAATGACTTCAATCCCAATCATCTTTCGAATCGAAGTAAATAAATGAGCGTCTCGCTGAAGATCATCCACTAATTATCCAAATACTCGATCCCCGTGAATCCATAATATCCCATTTCCGTTTCTTCGTCGTCCTTTTAAGTTATTCTCGTTAAGTTAATGAAGTCGTCAGCGAGGGGTCGATGGAAAAAGAGCCGTTGAACGAGTACTACCTTAGGGCTGCCTCTATCCAGTGGCCTCCACTGCCATCGCTTCGAGATGTTTGTGACACGGAATGATTCACAGTGAATATATTAATACCGAACGGCCACGACATCGGTAGAAGGACGTAAAACATCGTTGCTACATACGTGGCTACACAGCAGCGTCGATTTCTCATTGCGTGTTACGGCAAATTGTCAGGACATATCGCTTACACGGAGTGCCGTTTTAACCCTTTTCCATCTTCACGCTTCGAGCACCGGAGTGGAAAGTTGTACGGTGCTGTGCTGTTTTAAGCGTGCAATTTATATTACTCGAATGTGGATGGTTTTGATGGGCCTTTTAGAAATGCTTGGAGAACTTTTTTTTCTTATTAAATGACACAGCAATTTGTGATGGTAATGAGGAGAGTGGTCTGGTGTCATTTATTTCTATGCTACGAGATACTTAAACTTGTTTCAATTGAGTTCTGTTTAATGAGAGTATTAACTGACTTAAATGATTGAATTTTTAATTCCTATAAAGTGGTTTTGTCGTATTGTAATACAAGATTGGTGCAAGATATTTAGTATATGAATTTTTTCACTTTTATGATAAACAGTGGTACATATATTGATTGTTTAATTAATTATATTAATGTGTGAGATAGTCATTTATGATTATTGCGAAATGATGAGTTTGAAGGAAGTTTGGGTTTTGAATTTGTTGATATTTTATGGACATTTTTTTTTGGGGGATGGTGTCACCGTATGTGATGGATGGTGAGAATAATTATTTACTTTGGCTTTAGAAGAGAGGATTTACAAATATAATGGAGTTTGTAATTTCCCGGTTGTTAATTTCGTAATTTCCTGTATAATTCGATTACATTGCCAGCAATTCATTTTCACGTTCATTATTTCCCTCGCACGTAATATTAACTGAAAATGTTGAAATCGATACTGCAAACACTGTCGTTCTTAATAAGCTTCACAGCTTTCCAGTTATTACTTTCACAACATCCTACGTATAACTGTTCCATGGAATTACAACGAACCGGGATAAATTTATGACGGACAGTATTCCTCATTAAAGGCGTGCACATTTTAAAAACTGTTATTCCCGCCTCCGCAATAATCAAAATATTGCCATCCGCAATAACAAATTGTACCGTCCAAGATTTCACAGAGATATACAAATATTTCTTAGATTCTTAAATAGTCAAGTAACAATATTCCTCAATATCACAACCTTCCTCTATAAATCTTCGAATCGATGTTATAAATGTTATCATTTTAAAAAACATTTACATTTCTTTCCTAATAATTTGCCAATGTAATATGTAAATATTTTCTTAACACTAGAACTACCAAACCAGTCAAAATGACTGGTACACAATTTTTTCCAAAAATTCTTCAAGTTTATATAAGAGTCATAGGATAAATATTCTACTTCTATATCAATAAATATAAATCACCCAATCGAAAAAATTTTCCGCCGCTTGATTCCCCCTTTTTCAAAGTACTTATTTAATTTATTAAAATATATTAGATTTGACGCCGGTAGTTCTAGTGTTAATCTCTTTGTTTTTAAATAATGATATTTCTTGCCGAATATCGTCAAAGTTCGTCCTAAATCTTGAACTAAATACCACAAACGCCATCATTCCATAAACTTCCATATCTCTCTGCTCATTAATTTCCAGGCATCCCCCATGCGTCGACCGAAATTCCATCCAGATACCTAAACATTCTCTAGATTCCAAACCAACAATATCTCCCATCAAACATTGCCATCTTTCGCACCAAATTCTTAAACCAATCTTGCAACCCTATCATTTCAAACCTGCACAATCTTTCTCACATTAACCCTACATCTACCAAAGTGATTAAAAAGATCTAAATCTGATATTAAAGAATCTTTAACTAAATATATTAAAAGCAAAAAAAATAAAGTAGGCCAAAATAAACGCAGGATATTGAAACAACCTTAGAAATATCACCAACTGTTACAAAAAAATTCTAAATGAATCATTTCGATCCCACTATAGTCCAAATATTTTGTGGTATCTGAAGATCAGTTCCACGATAACATAATTAAAAAATTATAAAAATACTTTCCTGATTTTTACGAGCTAAATTACTTAATGTAAACTTAGCTGTGTCTTGCGTTACCTCAAAGTCACAGGGACCAATAGAAGGTTAATTAGAGCAATAATATAATAGTTTCCAATGACTGTATATTATATTGTACTAATTGGCACAGTATCTAATTGCTCAGTCTTTAATTACTCCCTCACAACTCCATCGATCTGAATCAAAACAGATTCATCACTGACAACCTCCATTATTTTCTTCTTCCGTATGTATTTACCTTCAACTATAAACTTCGGCGGTTCAAAAAAAAGGATAAAATCCTTTAAACAGCGTCGTTTCGCTCGAGTTAACAGCGATAAGAAGAATCCGAGGAAAGTTAGCTCGCAGGCGATACTTAATCGCGGTGTATGCGTGGTGGTCAGCGACGAGCATAGTCAAAGGAATAATTATCAAAGAGCGGATGCAGAAGCCACGAGTACATGACATCACAACTCCCGATGCCTACGTACACATATAGAAATGCAGGAAGAGAATAAAGTGGCTCTTGCTTAATATTGGATCGCTAGGTAGCACACGATGGACGCGTTTGAGTCAGAAATTATATAAATCGTAACTTACTTGACCAGTTTTAAAGGCAACCACCTTCTTACGTGCTTACTCGCTTAAAATATATTATTATTACAGTACGATTAAGCAGGATGATACACGATAATCGATCGGAATGTGGAGAGCTCTGCACTTAGACGTACCGAGACTGAACTTGCATCAAGTGGATGCGTTCATTTTCCTCCTCTTCGCGGGTTTAGCGACGATTAAGCAATGCGGAATATTGTTATCGATTGGTATGCAGAAGCGGATGGAAGGTTTCATTGGAAAAGGATTTGTAGTGTTTTATGGTGTTACATATGTTTGTTGGGTTTTTGATTCGCGAGATCCACTTGGCTGGTTGTAGACTTCTGGTGAAGATTTTGTTTATCGATGTTTTAGGTGAGAGCAAGTGGCTGTGAGTGCAATTAACTTTAAATTTAGGAGGGAAAAGTATCATAATCAATTGGAGTTTTTCCTGTGTCGTTTTAAGTTTATTTGAGTTTCTTTTTTATTTAAGTTTAATTGTTTGGTTGTAGGGTTTTGGGCGGAAAGTTTTGTTCATCGATGATTTAGAAACTGGCAAGTGGCTCGGAATGTAATTAAATTTGAATTTAGAAGGGAAGAGTATTATAATTAATTGGAGCTTTTTCTAGTTGGTTGGTTGGTTGTAGGGTTTTAGTGGAAAGTTTTGTTGCAATTGACTTTGAGGTCGGGAGGGAAGAATATCATAATTGATTGGAGCGTTTCTTTTGTCAGTTTAGTTGATTGGTTATAGGGTTTTAGTGGGAAGTTTTGTTTATCGATGATTTAGATACTGACAAGTGGCTGAGAATGTTATTGATTTTGAATTTAAGAGGAAAAAGTATCATAATTGATTGGAGCGTTTCTTTTGTCAGTTTAGTTTATTGGTTATAGGGTTTTAGTGGAAAGTTTTGTTTATCGATGATATAAATACTGGTAGATGCCTGGGAATGTAATTGACTTTGAATTTAGGGAAGAAGAGTATCATAATTGATTGGAGCTTTTGCCTCGTGAGTTTAGTTGTCTGATTGCAGCCTTTCGGTGGAAAATTTTGATTAAATGGCAGCTAAAATATTGGCAAGTATCTAGTAATACAGGTAATTTGCATCAATTAAAAGTGCAATACTCAACAAAGTTCTAATCGCGTAATATGAACTCTCCTAACAGTAGAAACAGAAATAGAAGGAATGACATTTTGAAAAAGCAAAAAACTATCGATGCACTTTTGCAAGTAAAATCGCGATGAGACTGGAAGCTTGATAACCGATGCAAATTGGTTGTAAATGCAAAACATTTCATCGTAGCAACTAACCAAGGTAGACCTTGCTTCTCGTCTCATTACCAATATGTGTAAGGATAAGTACGAAAAGATAACGTTTACCGCAACATTATGGCCATTCGTTTCATCGACACGTTCGATTACTTTTCAAAAATAGCCAGAAAGGAACTCTTGTAATTACTTAAGCTACTTTATAATGTCTCATATGTTGCACTATTTCGATCGAATTAAAAAAGAATTAATATCTCCTGCAGCTAATTGAATCTTTTTGCCATTACAATCTATTTTCTCCAATACTATCATTATAATAAATTGCAAGATTACTTCTAAAGCTTTAAATTAATCGACAAATTACCACAGTTTTATTTTTGCATGATAAATACCAAAATCAGATACAATAGAATAGACCAAACCACAAACGATTTTTTCGAAATAAATGAAAAATCCTCTGAGAACACAATTAAGAAATATAATTGCTCAAATAATATCGAAATCCACAAATAAGACGTTAAAGAGTTTTTAAATATTTCCATTTTCTTGTCACCAAATTCAAGATTCCAATTGTAGATTTAAAAATCGAAAATCATCTCCTTTACAATTGAAATCCTAATTGACCAAAATATAAGTCACAGAATAAACAGAAAACGAGAGAACTCAAAGTATAACGCGACAACCTCAAGAAGTCTCCTCGGAGGTAGGCCTGTTTCGGCAGGATCTGATTCGCCAGGCGTCATAAAGATATTTTAGTGTTACGACTTTGTCAAGTGCCTCCTCCAGGAGGCTGTGCAGGGTGGATTAAATAAAAAAAACGGTGCGTATAAGCGGTATTTAGCGAGAAGCTCCGCCGCTCAGGAGACTTCTTGAGGTTGTCGAACGATACCTGTGCCAGCGTGCATTATTCAAAGTAAACACCATCATCACGTAAGAAAAACAGTGTCAGCGTGAAACTATTTTATTAAAATCTCAGCTGCTGATTCAACGAAGCTGACTATCTCATTAACTCAACGAGTTTCACAACAGCAGTGGTTTGTCGATTGACTCGGTTCTTTTTCACGAGGATATAACGTTTGCGCGATTCCTCCTCGTTATTCCACGGAGAAAGCTAATATATACGCGCAGTTCTCCTTCGTTGATCAGAATGACGTACAATTTTCAACGACGTAACGTAATTCCCGTGAAAATAATTTCCGTTTTGCAACAGCCATTTACTCGTAATGAACGAGGAAAGCCATCATTTTCCGGAGGCAGGGCGATATTTGTATAGTCACGGTATACGAATATCTGGAGAGAGTTTCGAATATACTTTCTGAAGATGGAAAATTGGATTTTTCTATCAAACCAACTTCACTTTGGGCTTCTTCCGATCAACTTGCCTTTTCGAAGATGATCGTGAGCCTTCGATGATAAAATAAACTTGTAACTTGAACTCTGAGAAATGGCGTAGAAAATATTGGAGTTTTCAAATACTATTAAATTGAAAATATCAACCGGTCACGAAGCGATTTTATTATTTCTATATTATTAATGTTACGTTCAGTTATACGAAATATAAAAAATGAGTGAAAACTTTTGATGTCAGGAATTTATTTTGAGTCTTTTTTCATTGAGTCTTTGCACGCCCTGTCAGAAAAGAAGTCGTAGGCCAAGATATTAACAGTGGATCTACCGAGGTGGTCCAAAATGACTTGTTCCGAATTTTTGAAAAATGTTCCTGAAGTTTTAACGCTGTATTTATAAATTAAATTGATCAAGATTTTTGCCCGCGTCATTCCTGTTCTCGTGATGTATTTTTCTAGTGCCTTTAAATATATTGCATTAATCATCGGTAGTTCAAATGTTAATGATTAACACGTTGACTGTCATAAGGGTCACCGGTGACCGGCGCTATGAAATTGCAATATTTAGAAATTTTCGGACATATTGAATATTTCAATATTGGTGTTAAAAAGATAAAGGTCTGCTGAATATTTATCTATGTGTATCTTTCAAGTTTTTGCTCTATAAAGATGAAAATTTGATAGAAAAAGTTTCACTTCAGTAGAAACGATGAAACTAGCGAAATATCGATGGCGCCCAACGTGTTAACTGTGGAATAGATAAAAACTTGGATTACCAGATTGTTAATTGCATTAAAAATTGAAATTTTACAATGTACGCGGAATAATTGTCGCACAAGTTCTCTACAAGTTCTGACTGTAAGATTTATCGATGATGATTAAAACTAGAACTCTGTAAAAAGACAGGAAAAACATCTTCCATTAGCAACTTAATCTAATTGCTCTCATTTAAATCACGCTGCTCAAAAGGAAGAAAGCTTCAATTCACTGTCACGGTACTCGAACAAACAGTGTAAGAATCTAAACAACGATAACACGTCAATTTTCTAGACACGACAAAGTGCTTCGTCATCGATCAACAGGGAGCCGGGTGATTACAGGATGTTCGTTGAGTTCTCTTCAGAAGCGAGCAGAACGTAATTCGAGGAGACGATATGTCGATAATCCTAACGCGAAAGAGTACTTTTCACAGTGTCATTCTCGATTATCGATTGTCGAGGTACGAATGGATACCAGCGTTTGCCTTCGCGGCTTGTTTGCTTGCTTAAGTGCACCTTGAAGAGCAACTCGGAAGGGACCGTTGCCACCGGCTGAAGCTTTTAACTTGTTTTCACGTGGAATTTTCGGTAACAATCGTATTTCCATCGCTTCAAGTTGAATTTTCTCATGGAAATACATTTTATGGGTTCCCGTGGAATGTGATAAACAAAGAGCAGTAATTGGAACTTTGAAAGTCCTGTGATTGAAGCTGAGACAGGACATTATTGGAATTTTGAAACATTTTCGTTTCCCGAGTCGAAATATTGAACCTATTTTCATGGTGTTTACTCCTATTTGAACCTAATATGATACTTTTCAATACTAAAACTTCTAATTTAACCCTCCATGGGCCGAATTTTCTGTGATATCTGAAGATTAATTGCACGATAGCACATTAAAAAATTATAAAAGTACTATTATAGTTAATAAATTCTACTTGACTTTGAAACGTTGGATTGTAAAGAGTTCCGTGGTTTTGAAGAGCTAACTCATAATATTTGAGAAAGTTAAAAAATCGATTTTGATAAATCAAAACTTGGATCTGTTTTGTGTTACTTCAAAGTTACAAGGTCCCATAGAGAGTTAAACCAGTAACTCGTTCTCAGTAAAATGATACTCCTCCCGAGTCGAAATATTGAACCTCATTTCAACCTTTTACTGGAATCCAGTACTGAATGGGATGTAAATCCTCAACGGAGGTTGAAATTGACGTCCAATTTTGCGTTTTAAGATGGCATGAAGGGAAATTTGTGCCACTGTTAACCCTTTGCGGACGACGGGCGAATATATCCGCCCTGAGAAAAAAATTGGTTATAGTTTGTCAGTGCATATATAAACGGTTAGAGTTGAAAAATTAAAATATAATCGTTGAAATATTATTTTACAAAGAGTAAATGTCAACTTGTATACATTAACAGACTGTCTTTCCAATGAAAAAGTGTTTTTTCATCGCTAAATAATTGATTGTTTCTCGATATTCAAAAATGCCTCCGTCCGCAAAGGATTAAGCGGTAAATAGAATCTTATTTGACATTGAATTTAAACCTATTTTTGTACTTTTACTTTCTAAATGTTGGGTAGTAAACTGTTCAAATGAGGTTCAATATTTCGACTCGGGTTGTGTTATATCACAAAGTGATTCCTATTTTGGAAGAGTTTCAATTACATCCCATCGTTGCCTTATTATCAACAGGATGACCAATGAGCATCCGTAAGGAGGCTCGTAAAAGCGCAAGCGAGATAATTGACGTAAGAAATGGAGAATCCTTGGGTTACATTCGTTCTAGATAGCACTGTAGTCGAAGTTACCGGACTGGTCGGATAGCACGATTGCAAAACCGTCTCTGTTTGTCATGGTTCATTGCGCTGCTCCGAGCGATGCACGAAGCCAGGACGATCTTATGGTGTGATTGAAACGAAAGATTTCACGCCGCCCACTGACAATCCTTGCCGCGCCGTTAATCTACAATTCGCGGTTACACGGATCGACTCTAACTCACTTTACCATCCAATTGATCAAGGCTTGGAACTGTTTAATCGAATTTGGAATCTATTATTGAGGAGGAAAAATCTACTCGGTTTTATCTGCTCGTGACTCAATCTATGAACATTCAAATTACTTAAATTACAATTGATGCTTTTTGTTCAATCGATTAAAGTATGCGGTTTCGGAATTGTTTTTGGAGTGAGGGGATTTTGTTAACCCCTTCGGACCCTGTGCACATTGTAATGTACATAATACTTTTCGTCCTGTATTTTATTTCGTATAGGATTAAACTTAGTTTCAACACCTAATGAATTTTATTTTTTTATACAAATATTTCTCAGAATCTCCTTAACGTTATAAATTTTACGTAAGGACCATATGTCCATTAAAATGTGTATTTACAAATTATAAATAAATAAATAAATATTTTTGTGAAAAGTGTATTGTTGCTTTCATTCACATGAATTAAGTTAATTTTAGTATAGAAATAATTTTTTCTTAAACGAAAAAAAATTCAGGTCTGAAGGGGTTAAGTATTTTTGTTAAATGTCTCATCTTTTGGGTGTTTATTAATTGGAGATTTGTATTATGAAGGGAAAAAAATGAATTTTTCTGGACGAGTAAAGGGTCAGGACTTTTAGGAGCTTCCCACGGAAAATTCTTGAGAATTTTAACTGCACAGGTAAAATATAATTAAACGTTATTAATTACTGACGTGATTGCCAAAGTGTTAACATCACATTGACTCACCATATAAAAGTGTAATTCAGTACACATCTTATTCATCAAGTTTCAAAAAATCCCTCCCAATTAAAATTCCTGTAAACTCCCTCATAAAACAGGCACGATGTTGAACTTTTGTCAATAGAACCGTTTCACCCATAAAAATCTCCGCCAGAGATAATTAACCAGCACCAGCCGCCAAAATAGTCAGACAGACGATATTCCCGGTATTCCATGCAGCGTTGCTTCGACATAATGAAACTGGTGTTTCCAGGCCAGGAGTCACCGGAAACGGCGATTAGAATGGACACATCGGGAAGCACGTCAGCCCTGAAGAGGAGGCCGGAATCTCATTTCGTCCATTCGAGGATACAACATCGTCACGAGTGCACCGGCTTGTCAACTTGCATTTATGGTGCATCGACCGATCGACGAAGGAAAGACCGTCGGAGAATGGGCCAGAGTGGCAATAAATCATCATGGTGTCCGTGCAGAAGCGAGAAAGCGACTGGTCCGATTGTTGTTTGCACACAGGGAAGGATTAATGGTCGAGAAGTGGTATTTTCCAGAAAAATAGCTACTTTATAGTCACCTGGTCTTCTCTTAATAGGCAAATCCGATGAGAAATATAGATAGGTGGTTATATTCTACGTGGATAACAGAGGATCTATCGGACGAATGGATTGCGTGTCTATAGAAAATCTCTTTATGACGTTTCAGAATTAATATCGTGTAATTTGTAATGGACATGCGAAATAATGAAAATGAAATTCTGCAAATGAATAGGCAGATTTTGATGTATAAAACGGGGTCTTTGAAATGGCTGGAGGGTAATTTTCAATATCTTGCGCCGATTCTCGGGGAGCATGACAAAGATTAACCTTCTTCGATGTAATAGGGTCCAATTAAGAAAGCGCTGCTGTTGCAGGGACGTAGATGGACGCGCGCGGATAACAGGATTTATTAATCGTTAAAATCGAGGAAGTAATAGTATGGCAGCTAAATAGGGATTGAATTGGACAGGTTATGGGGTTCTGTGGTTACAAAAGTGAAGTAACGGCGGAGGGGAATTTATTTGCGTTTGTATCGAATTTGACGCAATGAATAAGAAATATAAGTAAACTATAGCCTAATAAGTTCTTTTTAAGGTCAAATTATGTTATAAAAATGTTTCAGAAGTACTCAATAAATTTTAGAAAGGCTTGCAGAAAATTTCCTTTTTTGAAGCACAACGTCTACCAGATGGATCGAAAATAGACGACTCCAGAAAATACGTATTTCTGAAACTGGAAGTTTCTTTGATATAAAACACCCTTCTTATTCAGACTTCTTTCCTAACTTAATACTAGATTTACGGATGCTGATATACCTATTTTTTTAAAGTGATCCAATTTAACTCATACAAGAAAATTCAAGTTTTTTGCAAAGAAAATAGTTCGAAATCAATTAAAATGAAAGATTTATTACTAAAGAATTAATCAACCAATAAATTATATTTATAGTAATCGAATTTTGTATGAGCCAAACTGGCTCCGTAAAATCTGGTGTTAACCGACTTAGTTTCTTCGGTAGTCAAGGGACAAACTGTACGATGTTGATCTTCAAAGGATTCTTGGAATAATAACAGAAGATTTCTGCGGTACAAAAAATATTCTAGACACCAATCCGAGCCTCTGCAGCGTCAAGAAGGGATACTACCCGCTGCGCCGCTCAAGGGCCTTTTTTGCACTTCGACCTTTTTTCCTCTCTTTTCTTTCTAAGTCCCTTCCACGGGATCCTTCCTGTCCCATAATAATATCCAAGTTCTCTATTACTTCTTCTGAAAATATTACTTTTGCCATTTTTCCCTAGTGATTAATAAATAAAAGAGAAAGATAAAAAAGAACAAACTGCGCCTTACCTCTTTACCACCGTACATCCCCCCAAGCCAATTCCATTCACTAAATGTACAAAAGACAATTCACTAAGCTCATAAAAAGAGCTGATAAAGTAAAATAAAAGAACTACCACAACCACTAACTCATAGTCTACAAACAGACAGCTCTGAAAACCCCCTCACTTAATGGTCCCGACCAATCGACGTGCAAGTGGAAAGAAACGAACAAACAGCACCATAGAGACCTCGTAAAGCGGCCGATAATGTCAGAGTCACCAATAGGACAATAAAGGGATCCTACGTTTTTATTACATAATAACATAATTTTAGTTACAACAAGAAAACATCACCTCAGCTTGGCTGAAGTCAATGTCATCCGTCATATCGAATTCACCACTTCGTTTTTGTAAATTTTCAAATTCATAATTAACAATCCAAATGTGTCTATTTTCGGCTAAATTGTAGTTACTTAAAGGTTTCGGCCACGATCTCAGCGAAATCGGCCACTGTGCACTGAAAACGTCACCTCAGCTTGGTGAAGTCAATGCGATCCGTCATATCTAATTCACCACTTCGTTTTTGTAAATTTTCAAATTCATAATTAGCAATCCAAATGTGTCTATTTTCGGCTAAATTGGAGTTGCTTAAAGGTTTCAGCCACGATCTCAGCGAAATTGGCCACTGTGCACTGAAAACATCACCTCAGCTTGGTGAAGTCAATGCAATTCGTCATATCGAATTCACCACTTCGTTTTTGGAAATTTTCAAATTCATAATTAGCAATCCATATAATGTGTCTATTTTCGGCTAAATTGGAGTTGCTTAAAGGTTTCAGCCACGATCTCAGCGAAATGGGCCACTGTGCACTGAAAACATCACCTTAGCCTGGCTCAAGTCAATGTCATCCGTCATATCGAATTCACCACTTCGTTTTTGGAAATTTTCAAATTCATAATTAGCAATCCATATAATGTGTCTATTTTCGGCTAAATTGGATTTGCTTTAAGGTTTCATCCACGATCTCAGCGAAATCGGCCACTGTGCGGTGCTAGACGGCACACAAAAAGGATTCGCGAGGCGATCAATCGCGGAAAGTCCCCTTCAGAACGCTCATACGGTTAGCCGGTTCCATGTTTCTCTGCCCTGTTGTTTCCCATCCAACAATCGATGCCAGGGGCGAGGGTCGGGTCTGTCTTTTGTGGCGTACCAACACGATCGAGCGCCACGTTCGTTTTGTGCGTAGAGCTTCGTGTATGTACAGGGTGCCGCTGCGAATTCACCTGATGGGGATGGATTCTCCGAGGATGAAGCTTTGCTTTGTGAATCTCTTTTTAACGGTGATAATATTTTTTTTTCCCCCTTTTAGATCTATTTCGTTTGATTGAATGGCAGAATAGGGGAGAATTGTGACATTCAGTGGTGACTGACATTTTTTTTCTCTTCGTTGTTCATTTAAGTTGGCATTGGAAATTGTTCGAGTATGGATGTGCGAATTTTGGGTGAAGGTATTTTATGGGATTTGATCTTAATCGAAGGAGAGAACGGAGAGGATTAGGGGAAATGGAGAAACTGAGAGCTCTTGAGCTACTTCTAAATCCTGTTGCCCACGTGGTATAAATCAGAAGGGGTTTTCATAGTTTAATCTACGAGACGATGGGTGTTTCTGATCACCTTGGGGCGTCTCCTTTATTAGGGCTGAGCTCTGTCTTTTATGGCCTTCCTTTCTTCCCACTTTTTCGACTTAGCAAAAGATATTCATTCTAACTTTAAAATAAACCTAAATCTTACGTTGCATCGTTCCCCACGATCTTTATCTAATTCTACAGTTCCATAAATGTAACATTTTTACACATCGTATTCTTTCACTTCGTATAATTTACAATACCAGCTTTAACATCAAAACTACCAAAACAGCCAAAATTCCTGGTACAAGTGCCAATTTTTTAAAAATATTGCCCAAATTAACAAGGGAGCCACACAGTAAATATTCGGCGCCTATCTTATAAAACAAAAATTACTTAACTCTTACGTCTTTCCAAGGTATTTAATATAATAATATAAAGTCAGTACCTCTAATATAAAATCAAGTCGAGTTGAAAAATTCAAAGGACTTTTTCAACTCAATGGAACATCATTTTTTCCTTATTTCAGTGGTGCTTCTCCATCGACATTAAAAAAAATCCCATATCCCCACAGAGTTTCATCAAAATTCGATTTGCGGAGTTGAGTAACCTCCCTTGTAAGAGTATCTGACTACCCCCGGCTTATGGTGAGAATTCGGTGCGGCATACTGTACGTGACAAAGCGCGCGATGGCGCGGATGCACCACCATACACACTTTCATCCCATACACGTACACAGAGAATGGAATCACTATGAATACAATCGGGGATTGGTCGGAAGACTCGGAGCAATGATAGAAATCCCTTGGAACGTGGCATACGCCCACTCGAGATCTCCCTGTTTCTCTTCTTCGAATTAATGGGCATTATGGGAGGGTGACAACGCCGTACATATTTTTCAGGCGGACGTTAAACACGTTTAATTAATTATGAATTCATTTGCCATAGGGCGAACAAGGCGGATTCTGCTGCTTGAAATGTCGGGATATAACCAGCGCTGAATCTCCTTTTGTACGATGATGAAAGGATTTTTACGGGGGAAATGAAAAGTCCTTGTAATTTCAATTTCATTTAGTTTTTTTGACTTTCCACTTTTATGGATTATAGAACGATGCAAGGGGTGAATATTTTCTAGATATATTCTTTTATGTTTTTATTAACTCTTCGAGTTTCCAATTTCACGAAATGAAGAATTTTTCGTTACTAGTAGTAGAATTAGAATAATTAACTTTTGCCAAGGAATTTATGAAATTGTTAATTTGCTGTTGCTTGACAATTTTGCCTATTTACTCAGGATGAAAATGAATATTTATTGTGAAAGGAATTGTTTAAAATGAGGTGCCATAAATTGCGGGGATACCAGAAAAATACGACAAGTTGAACGTGAAAAGGTTCAAAGGATATAAACACCCTAGAAACGAAGTACACCATACGTAGTTCACTATGCAATGCCCGAAGGGTTTCCACAAGAAGAATGGGGATCGCGCAACCCTTTGGTATACACCCACTTCGATTTTCTTCCTCCCTTGAGTCGCCTTTCTTCTTCCTTGATTAATGAACATTGCGGGTGGGTGACGCACTATAAATATTGTGCAGGAGAATCTAAGAAATTCACGGCGCTTAATTAATCAAGACAATATTTGTCGAGGAGATCGGTGCGTGGAGAATTATAATCTTCCATTTCTCTTTCTACTTTTATTCTATCATATTGTCTCATTAAATCATCGACTATTACAAATCCATAAAAAAGTTTCAATTTTCTTCAAATTTTGCACTATCGGAGCTACAATATTAGTCTAATGAGCAAATTATTTTGCTGATAATAAGATTTTGAACTGAAGTTTTCACTAATCCAACATTTCATTTCTCTTCTGAGTAAAATTTAACAATTCTGTCATTTTTGTATGTAAATTCATACTGAATATTTGCAGACTTAACACGTAGACTACCATGGGGGTCACCGGTGACCGGCGCTATTGAATTCAATGAAAGTTCATGCTACGTTTAAATTGCGATATTTATATTTTCGAATATACTGAATATTTCAGTATTCGCGTTAAGAAGATCTGCTGTATATCAACTCAAGTCGAAAATTTCAGCCCAAAATCCTCCTAAATTACCGAGTAACTTAGAATATTAGCCTGAATATGGAAAAATATGTTACATATAAAAGAATGCAAATTTTAATTCCACAATCGCCCTAAACTTGTTCATTTTTGCCAGTTTTGCCTAGTTTAGGACCAATTTAGGCTTCATACAGCCCAAAATAATCCTCAGCATTCTTATTCAGAAAATTAATCTAATTGTAAGCCCAATATTAAGCCATACATTCTATAATGAGGAGTTTTAGAATTGGATTGGAATTGGAGTGATTTTAGGAGATTTAGAATTTATATGGAATAAAATGATAATTTAATTCCTACTTGCTCCTGAACTCCTATTTTTAGAATATGAGTCGACAGACTTGCAACTTCTGAAATATTTTTAGGGGATGTCAGATTAAATTGGAATACAAATTTTACCTGGTCAGTCCATATAACTGCTAAAAATCATATTTACAGGACTTTGAGGTGCGTAGACTCACTAGTTGAGGATTTTGAGGTTCAAAATGGTATACATAATTAAGCGGCAAATGAGAAATCAAAAGAATCTAGGATTTGAAGTTTCTTTTTAGGCTGGACTTTTCGACTCGGGGACCTATCAGTGTCTTGAAAGTTTCTGCTTTATAAATACATGATTTTAATAGAAAAAATTTCACTCCAATGGAAATGACGAAACAAGCAAAATATCGCTGTCATTCAACGTGTTAAAACTTCACCAGCGTCATTACCAAACAAGAACAATTCTTCCTCAAAATAAATGCTCACACTTACGTTACACCTATCTTATCACACGACGATAAATAACACTTCATGTATTCCACCTGATTACCCTAATTACACGTTGCAAAGTCAATCGATATGCCGATATGGTACCAGGTACCAAGTTCACTCTCGAAGGGCACTCCACTCAAAGAACGAAATCGAATAAAGCTTCACCAGCAATTTATAGTTCGATCCCTATCGCAGCCTGTAAACGAGAGAGATTTTCAAAAAATAAAAAAAAATATTCCTTCAAGGTTGCGAAAGTGTTGCAGAAATAAAAATTCTTCCAAATCGGCACGATCGAAGAAATAATAGGAACTTGTATGCCGCACGAATTCGCTCGAGGCAACGTTCATTGATTAATGGAAATTACAGGCGCGTGACACGTGATAAATATCGCTCGAATATTTTAATTGCACTTAATTACTCCCTTAACGTCTCTATAAGTCAACTGGCCGCGAACGTGGGACCCTGATAAAAAGGCCGCAAACGGACGGAACACGTTTCAGGGCCCGAATACGATAACGCGAGGTCGTTTCTCTCGGAATATTCAGAGTAAACGATAGAAATGCTCTCTACACGATTTCCGCCCACTCGAACCTCTCCACCTTTGATTAACGTACATTACGGTTGGACGAGGAGCAATAAATACCGATTGAACGGCCCTCGGACGTTAACTTACATTTAATTAATTTCCAACGTATTTATTAGAGTCACGGGAATTTGTGCAAGCTTTATAATCGCGTATTGTGTTTCTAGCTAGAGATTTTATGTGTACCGTGAAATGTCGATGGAATTTAAGTGCCTTTTGTCGATGGGCTTTGAACACGAGGTGGTTGTTGTGTTTGATGTTTGGATAAAAATTGAATGCTTTTTTAACCGATTTTTTATGGTAATTATTATGATATGGTAAACGAACTTTGTATCGTCGTCAAGTTTTTTTTTATTGGAGAATAGAGGAAGGGAATTTATAACAAGATTTTAGTACTGTTGTTAAAGTTTTTGCACCAAAAAGATTAAGTGGAATTTATTCCATTTGAAAGATATATTTAGTGTTTCATATATTTTAAATAATCGTTACACTTTTTATGTAGAGGGATGAAAATGTTCAGGCAATTTTTACACGTTAACTGCCGTGGGGATCACCGGTGAACGGCGCTATTTAATTCAATGAAATTTCATATGACTTTGATATTGTAATATTTCCGAATTTTCTAACACATTCAATGTTTAAATACTAAATTTCAAAGATGAAACCCTGCTGAACATACATCTATTTGTGTCTTTAAAGTTTCTGCTTTACAGAGATGGGATTTTATTAGGAAAAGTATCACTTCAGTAGAAATGATAAAATAAGTGAAATATCAGCGGCATCCAACGTGTTAATTGTTATGTATTTGTAAGTCAGTGGAGCTTTGAACAAATGTTACTGAAGATTTACAATCGTAAGGTTAATTACATAAAATGGAAATGATCCAATTAATTAAATCATCTTTCTGCCTCTATCGCACAATGAAACAAAGATAATTTTAATCTCACGTGCGATAATTATTATCACCAAGTAACTTTATTGCTTTTCAAGCGTAAAACGATAGAGCACGCCCAACATTCTTCAGAATTTTTTCCTCGATGTAGTACTTCAAGTGATGCAAAAATTTCAATGAAAAAACACTTCAAGATGATTGCTATTTTAAGATGAACCGTCATTCTAAGACGATCTGTGAACCATCTCTAAATATCATCGAGACGAAGAAAGCAAGGTATTCCATTCTAATCCAATGAAGAACTCGCCACTCGTGTTCTTTTCCAAGGAGGAAAACAATAGGCGACATACAACGAGGCGAACTCTTTGAAGCAACTTGGCTGAAGCTGCATCTCAACGCAGTAAACTCCAATTACGGAAATTCCTTGAGAGCAGGGCCGTACTTCTTCCCTTCACTCGTGTTTCCTTTATTCTCGAACTCTTTGGCGAGAATCGCGCTGCTCTTGTTAAATTACAGGGACGATAGAGAAGAGATAACGACGTTGAACAATAGTTTACTTAGGGCGTCACTTCTTTCATATATATTTATAAACATTTCGTACAGATACAGTTTTTTTCAAACACTGTATCATATTTATATTATAATAATGTAATATTTCATTAAAAATCATATGAAACGATTAAGAAAGGATTTAATAGTCAAATGGAAATCTATCGTATGAAATATCGAGGAAGAAGTTTTTGCAACGTTGTGAATATGTAGAAAATACTTAACGTGTTTGGGAAAATTTTCAATGTAAATAATTTTATTGAAAATTCCTCGAAATAATTGAAGACAATTTCTCTGGATGAGAATTCCATTCGATGAAGTTGAAAGAGGATTCGACAAGTCGGAAGTGACTCTGAACTTTTGTCGAAGGTTACGCGACTAAGCCGGATCAGAGGGAGATTTCACGAGACGATTATAATCGTCAAATACCTCCAAAAGGACGTAATGATTAATTCTCCTGTTGGCAGCATGAAATCCATCATCGTTGCTTCTTTTTTTCCCCGGCTGCTTTTGACAGTCGATTAAATTACGTTACTCGAATCTTATTTCAACTTAATTAATAACTACTTGACATTCGCAAATTATTATTTAATTTGATGACCAATAATTATATCTCAGAAATGCAAATTATCTTGCAATATTGACATTAATATGCATTGTTGCAACGAAACCAGAACTGGTTAATTAAATGCAGCTGAAGTTGAAAAAATTAATATTCGTTCCTTGCTGTGCGCTGTTTTATGCCAAGTATCGCAAACTTGCGTGGGAGTTTGTATCTTTCATCGCTGGAAACTTACGTTAACCAGGAAGTGCAATTATTCTGCATTGCATGTAATATCGACACGGTCGATTCACTTTTTTTATTACTAATCCGACATTGTACTTTTTTTTTCCTCTCGATTTCTTTGAAATTACCGGTCTTACGTTACTTCCGTTGCATAGTCACGTAAGAAATATAATTAATAAGTAGATCGTATTAATTTCATTTTTAACTTTATATATCATGGCACCCTTCATATTCTATGTTTGTGATAATCGAACTAATTTCCACAAAATTCATAGCTTCTAGTAGGTCGTCAAGAATGAAACTTGTAGTTTACAGAGCAAACTTTGCCGCCTACTTTTCTACAAATTTCATTCTTGACGACCTGATACATTGTTTCGTTATCTACTAATCTATATTTAAAGTTTCAAATGAATTTTACAAAATTGACAAGTTATTTTATTGTAGATCCAACTAACTGTAAGTTCCCATCCATTACAGTTCTCCCCAATTAACTTCTGAAATTCCTCTAATCTACCCCTCGGAAGTTTGTATCGTCCTTAATCTTCTATCGTCTTAATCTCCAATTTAGAAATTTATAATAATCTTCTACGTCATGATCCCCTTAATATTTTACATTCGTAATAATCGAATTAAATTCTACAGAATTCATAGTTTCTACATTGCTTCGTTATCTACTAATCTATATTTAAAGTCTCCAATGAATTTTACAAAATTGATAAGTTACTTTATTGTAGATCAAATTAAATTATCCTTCATTAAAGTTCTCCCCAATTAACTTCTGAAATTCCTCTAATCTACCCCTCGGAAGTTCGTATCGCCCTTAATCTTCTATCGTCTTAATCTCCAATTTAGAAATTTATAATAATCTTCCGTTCTTAATTGTCTCCCTCGTAGCAATTTCTCTTATTTAAAGGAATTATTCTTTGCAGAAAATGTTAATAAAATCAATTGGAATAATTCTCTCAATTCTAACCAAGTGACGGTAGATTTAACAACTAATTTTCCAACCGTTTCGAAAGCGTATTTCGCGGGCCAGCAAATCGTAATGCCTCACAACTTCCGTCATTACGAAATTACGATGGCTTTTTAAAATCTCGCCCACCCATTCTCTTTGTCTACGGCGCATCCGGAAAGCGGGGAATATTTTATTCAAATGGTCATTACAACGTCGAGTCGAGCACGCTTTGCGGTCGCGATGCACACGCTCCGTTTAATTATATGCGCGATCATAATGCACTTTCGCACTCGCCTCGGGTTTCCTCGTTACCGGCGAGATGACGTAAAAGGTCCCACGCATCGTTTTGTAGAGTTTACTTCAAGAATATTTGCATTAAAATGTCACACGACGTTTAAAATTGCTGAACTAATCCTTCCTTAACTTTTCGATAGACGAAAACAAATTAAATAGACATTAGGAAAATAGTTGTCACAAGTTTTGCAAAGTGAAAGTCCGAAATCTCCGAAAGACCAAAGTTTCAACACATTGTGATAACTACAGGGCGTACAAATAATATCAAAATTACTTAAAATTAGAACCCGTCATTCTAATTCAGTGTCTTATCGAATTCCAAATCTTGAATTTCTTTAGAACCCATTATTTCAAATTTCTTCATCTCACCACCCGAGTCGAGAAGTCCAGCGTAAAAAGAAACTTCAAATCCTAGATTCTTTTGATTTCTCAGTTCCCACTTAATTATGTATACCATTTTGAATCTCAAAACCCTCAACTAGTGTGTCTACGCGCCTCAAAGTCCTGTAAATATGATTTTTAGGAGTTACATGGACTGATCAGGTAAAATTTTTATTCCAATTTAATCTGACATCCCCTAAAAATATTTCAGAAGTTCCAAGTCTGTCGACTCATATTCTAAAAATAGGGCTTTCAGGAGCAAGTAGGAATTAAATTATCATTATATTCCATATAAATTCTAAATCTCCTAAAATCACTCCAATTAAAATCCGCTTCTAAAACTCCTTATTATAGAATGTATGGCTTAATATTGGGCTTACAATTAGATTAATTTTCTAAATAAGAATGCTGAGGATTATTTTGGGCTGTATGAAGCCTAAATTGGCCCTAAACTAGACAAAACTGGCAAAAATTAACAAGTTTAGAGCGATTCAGCCTAAATATCCTAAGTTATTTGGTAATTTAGGAGGATTTTGGGCTGAAATTTTCGACTCGGGCACCCACAGAAATACTGTCTACTTTAATTCTTCAATTCATTTAAACTTAATTGAAATATTTTATACTTTTCTGCTACCAAATCGACTGAAAACCTGTTCGAAAAATCTACACGCATTAAAATAAACATCTTCGAATCCACGAAGGGACGGTTAAAGAAATTTTTCGTTCTCCTCAAGAATTGAACGTTATCGGTCGGGATCTCGCTCGAAAGTAAAAAGTGACAAAAGAGAAAGATCATTCGGCGATCTTGTTACGCCAGTCACGAAAAGAGGAACGAATGAATGGCCATTCAAAGACGAGCTTACGTCTTCCTCGGGCCTCGTCGCTCGTAACGTGGCCGCCGGCAAAGTTTGTATCCCATTTGCGGCAATCGGATATCTTTGCCTGAACGCAATTACGCGGTAAAAAGCAAGTTCAACAAACCTAATTGAATCGAGAGGGTGTGTGGGTCTCTATACGAGTGTGTACGTGTGTTTGTGTGCACTTGGTAGCCTTCTCCGAGAGCGCGTTATATTGCCCTCTATAAATATTGCAGAGGGAGGGACGAAAATAGAAGGGAGGGATGAGATATATATAGATTTTTTCAAAGGAAACTTTGGCTCGTATCTGGAAGAGTTTAGTCGATTAGTGGCTAAAGTTTTCTTTCTTATATCATCATGGGTTATTAATACGCGGTTATGAGTCAATTATGGTATTTTTATATTGATTTATTAATCTCTTTTTAAGTAGATTTAAGGGTGTACAAAAGGCAATTGTGTTGGGAATTTGTTAATTTTTAGTGGCATATATTCTGTGTTGAGTATGAAAATTAATTTAAAATATTTTGATTAAAAATTAATAGATAGAGCATTGGAAATATTTCTAAGAATAGTTTCTGAAAGAAGTATGTAAAAATTGACAAAGTTATGGCTTTGTGATATGGAATAATAGATGTATGAGGTGCTACCTTAGAATTGCAAAGAAGTATGTACGGAGACTTTGTCATTCAAGGAATTTATTAATAAATAATTAGCGAGCACCAGTTGAATTGAAAATTATTTGTTTCTTCTGCAATTAGAAATTTTGACGGGAACAGTGTACTAGTTAATTTTACATTTGTCAAGCTTTTAAGCAAATTCGTAGAATTTTCATTATTAATTAAAATGTTGAATTATCTTGAGCATGTTATAAAAATGTTTAAAGTTCACGTAGAAATAGCTTCTAATTCTCATTCGCCACTTGGCCTCAATTCTGAAGCTATGATTCATATTTGGCATAATGAAATCCCATGACTGGAATTCATTACTATGAGGAACGTGATGAGTATTGTAATATCCAGAGGAAAAACTCGGGAAGGGACAGTTCTACAGCGAATTATTCTTAGAAGGTGAGGAATGATTAAGGAAACGTCGCTTCCGTATATTCCGGATGCACGTTTATACAAAATGTTCCTTTCGTCCTTCCGCGAAGGTTGTCCTTCCGGAGGAACGACGTAATGTTACAAAAATTGAATCTCTCTAAGAGGTATCCATTTTAATTCATTGTGTTTGCAACTTTTTCACGTCTCAATGTTAAGCTAGATAAAAGTTCAATCCTTCAACTCCTAAATATCTGTGCGAATATTTTGAAATTTTTAAATATATTGGTCAATAGCTTAGGAGGTTTATCTGAGGTCCTTCTTTCGACGAAAAGAAGTTAGAATGTTTAAGACAATTTTAAATGTTTTAATGATAGATTATAATTTTTTTCGACAGTAAAATTAGTATAAAAAATTGATTAATTCACTGTTTTTCTAAATTGTTCTAAATTAGTTATGAAACTTTAATGTCTAATTAAAACATTGAAATAACAGCAATCTCTTGGCGTACTGTAAATACCAGTGAGACTAACATTTACAAAATATTCTGGTAAACGCAACAGTACCTAATTGCATATTGCAACTCTCATTAACCCTGCCTCTAACGGCTGCAAAATGAACAAATTCCCGCCTGTTCAAAGGTGTTAAAAAATACTTGAAACACAGTAACTCATTCATTTCATAATTGCATAATTCGAAAAAGGAGCATGTAGCATTCCAGAAAACGTAACATATTACAAACCTAATCAATTAAAATATTACAATCAAAACTCCACTGTTAATAAGGTAGAATTTAGAAAACTCTGCAAAAGTGAAAGATTCTCAATTCCAGTCTGTGACTTATAAAATATGGCAATGGCTGGTAATCAACGTGATTTCTCTACTTTATCTCAAAACACTGAAAACGTCAGTTATTTCTCACGTTTCCACGGCCGACTTTCATCTCTGATTGTACTAATTAATAAAAGTCATTGAATAAGAGGGTAATAAAGTGCAAAATTGAAAGGAAACAATGTCACAAAGATCTTAGAGGTCGATACTCGACACCGATCTCACGACGCTTAAGACGCCGAATCGAATTTACCAGGTAACCCCATTCTCATCCTATGGAATAACGTAATTTCTATGGTACGTCGAATTACTTCGATACATCGTGCTTCTTACCAACGGCAATGAAATAATATTCTAACGGTGCCGGGAACAAAAATAAGCTTTATTGGTAGGTTCATCGGGGTTACAGGCTACTGCTCGTTACACGGACAGTGACCTTCGAGCAAGATAACAAGGGAGGACTAAAAGCTAACCGTGGTAAATCTCTCTGTTACCGTTTTTTTATTTTAATTTTCCTGAATTTGTTTTTTACGCTATTGGAGAAAGTTACCTCTTTGAAGAATTCCTTTATATCATTTTTTATGTATTTTGAATCTTTGCAATAGAATACCAAGTGTACTGAATTTCTGCAGTTTCGTTATTTTATGTATTAAATAAAAAATTTCTATATTCGTGACTACCAAGTCTGTCAAATGGTTAATTGTTTTTTTATTCAAAATTTTTCACATCTTAGTATCTTGAACTTTTACAATAACTCTCTATGGACCGATTTTTTTTGGCAGTTGAAGATCAATTGGACGATGTTACAGAGGAAGTAATAAAGATAAAATTTTAAATGATAGATCTAACTTGATTTCGAAATATTGAATTGCAAAGGATTTCATGATTTTCAACTACAAAAATGATGATATTTGGCAAATTTGAAAATTCACTTTGGAGAATAGAAGCAAAGATGTGTCTTGTGTTACCTCAAAGCCTCAAGGGCCCATAGAGGGGTGAATATTATGAAAATATCTATGGAAATAGATAAAATAAGTTTCGAAATTTATAAAGTTTCCAATTTTTATTTTTCTCAATGATTTTCTAATTTTATATTACTTTGCATATATCCTGAAACTATTTTAACTAGCAACAAGATGTTACCTTCTTCTCTAAATTTAATAGTTTTGTGGCAGAATAATTTTTATCGATAAATGAAAGAAATTTGCAAATGAGACCTTTTACTGCAATGCGAATTTTTTAGCATCTAATTGCTCTTTCGCTGGACGACTTGGAGTAGGTCCAGGAAACTTTTCAAATAGTTTTTCATCGAGAAAAACTCTGATAGCGTTGTACACGGTGAAATAATTAATGGACAAGGGTTCCAACGAGGCGAAAATTGCATTCTTGCATCTGGAATGCTATATTCCGTGCAACACTGACATTAAAACGTGGCGAATTTCGTGAAAATGCCAGAAAAAAATTGCCGTCTTTTATCAAAAATATTACCACAATTTAAACTAACGTTAATTACATCCGCGATAATTATATGAAATGTTACAAATGCGAATCTATCATGATTCGAAATTGCGTCCCGCCGGTGTACGTTTTCCATAAATTATACGTTTTGGCAGAGGGCCGAGAAACTTCCTAAAATCAATAGAAACTCTCAAAGAGAAAAAGTAACACCGTTTGTTCATTGAAAAATTTAGTGTCTGGAACTTCCACCATCGTTGAATCAAAAAAAAAATGCAAAAATGTCTTATACAATGGAACTTTGTTAAATATTGATATTATCTTGAACACCAGGTAAACTTTATGAAAAATTATTTCTTATCTCTAGAATGTATTAGCATTTTCTTCGTAAAAATTCAAAAGATTACGTAAAAGAACAGAAACACAGATGGTGCTTCACCCAGAAGTTACAAGGAGTCGTTTAAAACTTTCTCAATTTAATAGAACTTCACCTGACCGGTAAATGAAAAAGTTTAAGAGTCCAATTCTTACCTAACAACAAGAGTTCCAAAATTTAATTAACAATTTCTACCCATCATTTCTATTTCTTTCGTAACAATTGCAATTTTAACATCCTACATAAACTCATACGAATATCATCTCATACCTTAGGTTATTTCTTAACACAAGATTTATGAAAGTCGTCAATTTGAAGGTTTTCTACATGTTTTATAAACATTTTTAAATTTACAGAGAAGCAGTATAGCAGAAATTTCACGTGCATTTTATAATATAAAAGTTACTTCATGAATTATCATATTTGCCGCTTCATTCCTCGTTCTTCAAAGTCTTTATTTAATATAATAATTTATTTAACACTAGAACTACCGGCGATAAATCTATCCTATTTCAATATGTTAAATAAGTACTTTGAAAAAGAAGAAATCGAGTATCAGAAAGGATGAACAATTCAGTGATTTATGTCTTTTATAATTGACGCAGAATTTTTGTTCTATGGCTCTTCTATGAACTTGAAAAATTTTTGGAAAAAATTCTTTACCAGTAATTTTGACTGGTTTGGTAGTTCTAGTGTTAATATAATAATTTATTTAATATAATATCGCAGTGCAACAGATTTCACGCCCCTAAATCTGGTATTAATATAATAGAAGATCGATAAGAAAAACTCACAGAAAATGCTGAACAAAGTTCAACAAAATCTCGTCTCTTTCCACCATTTCGATTGAACTATCGAACTTTTTGAAGCCAGAGGTTGCAAATAAATCCCGTGAATTTTTCATTTTCACCAACGACGCATTTCCTCCGGTAGGAAATCCCGAAACGTACACCTCGTGTCGGGTTAAAGTCTCGATAAAGCATTGCTCGTTAGGGTCGTTACTGTGCCTTCCCTTAAGCCGACACTCCGTTCAAAGTTTGCTAATTAAGTTCCGTGCTTACCCAACATCGTGGTTGCTTTGTGCCTCCGTACATACGAGCATACATTGCACGATTTATCCTAATGTTTATTATTCCCACCCAAAGGATCGTTATCGTGCTCTTTAATATTCCTGCAGTCGACTTTCTCCAATCTTTCCGACTCGCGTGAATTTTATCTCGCACGCGGAATCGGACATTTAAACCGATTTACATGTAATATCGTCTCATTTGCTACTCCACATCGGCGAAGTTAATTTGCATGCTTGAATATTGCAAGAAAAAATTATCATACATCTTTTTATTCCACTGATATTTCCCTCAGAGTGTAAGCTTTTATAACTTTTTGTAACATTAAGATACCGTGCTTTATGTTTTCTCGTCTATTGCAACTTTCAGATTCAATGGAATTAAAAAGTAAAACATCTAAATTGATATTAACGTGTATATTTTTCTAATATTTGATCAATATATCTATTCACAATATTAAATGAAAATCAAAAGCAAAATGTGTGTCTTATAACTCAACAAATTATTTTACTATTTTGCCCTCCAATTAGGAAAGTGGCTGACATGGGGATTAACCCTTTGCGGACGGAGACATTTCTGAATAATGACAGATAATCATTTATTTGGCGGTCCAAACTACCTTTTTATAAGAAATTTGAACTGTCAATCTATGTAAATTATAAATTACTTAACTTTTAATCTTATCTCACCGGTTGTATTTGAATTTTTCAATTTTAACCGTGTATGCATACGGCGATACGTTACAATTACATTTTTTCTCAGACCGCATATATGCGTCGATAGTCCGCAAAGGGTTAAAAGCGATTTAATCTAATTATAAGTCATACTGTCAACACAAAATATCATTTGCAATTCCTTGGGGTAGACCTATGAACAGGTGTCGAAAATGCACAGATTGTAGAGTGCTAACTTTGTTCACGTACACAAGAACTTTCTTTGTAATAAAATGCTTTTAAATGAAATTTCTTTGTTACTTCTGTAATAAGCTTGCTGTCCATCACTTGCCAGATCGTTAGGACTCCTTGAAAGTTCCGCATTTATTTCAAAAGCTACGATATGGAGGTAAAGGCCTGGCCAATTAATAAACAGGAATTAAATTCTACCGTTCCTGGAGCTATTTCCTAAAGTATCATTTAACTCTTTGAGGTACAGGAATTCAGAAACTAAAATGGCCCATGTTGCACATGCATTTTTTTGTTTTAATTCAATAGTGATTGGTTTATATCTATTAACAAAGTTATATAATAATATCAATTTTCGAGGTGGAACAAAAATCATGACGGCCCACAATTGTAGATTGTTGATCAATCAACTGTACCAATGAAAATAGAAAAATAGAAAATTAATCGGCACACTGCGGATATTTATGTAAATTTCAAATTTGATAAATGCTGCTAACACAAAAGAATCGAAATAGAGGACTCTTTCATATACTAAATGTGACAATGAATGTTGCACCAATGATATTTGAAATATCTTCTTTATGTCAATTGCTTTTAGTCAATTTCAGGGTTAAATTTGTCAGAAATGCATAAAAATCTGCAGCCTGGTAATTTAATGAGCACGACTTGAAACCTCCGTCAGTTCTGACAGAAATTGGAGCTGTCGGTCCACAGACGTGCTGTAGAGTTGAAATGAGAAGGGTTAAAGTAAAGTATAAAGACTCGATGTAAATAATGATATGCAGAAATGATCCTTTTGGAGTACAAAAGGAAGGATACTTCAGTAGTCCGCGTAAAAGTTGACGGTACTCTTGTACTCTCAAAAAACTGCAGACATCCTTGAAACTCGAAAGAATTAGCTGTCGTCAAGTACTTAAGCTTCGACGAATTGTCGTCGAGGAGTCATTTGAGAGAACTGATGCAGCAGTTGTTAAGGCCATTACAAACACGTGATCCTGAACACGCAAGACATGGGTGTTTCGTTCGTACATACATGACGAGGCGAATGCACGCATAATTGAAATCAAAAGTATAATTCTCATACGACTTATTCTTTCCTTTGAATGAGTTGTCAACTAGTTCTCCTTACTTGGAATTTTAGATAATACATTAACAAAAGATGATACGCAGAATTTCATGTATAAAGAGTGAAATTTTTAATGTAAACTGTTACTTTTAATAAAAATTTGTGTCAGTAACATATAGAAAAATATGGAAAGAATTTTGAGTACATATTTAATGGTGTACTTAATGATTATGAACACTTTCAACTAATATTTCGCTTGTTTTACCGATTCTATTGAAGTGATACCTCTCCTATTAAAATCTCGTTTTTGTACAACAGAAATTTTATTGATACAAATAGATATATATTCAGCTGGGTATTAATGAGTATTTAAATACTGAATGTGTTAAAAAATACGGAAATATTGCGATTGAAAGCTGTATGAAGTCATCGTGTCAATACAGCTAATAAAATTTTAAAAATTTTCCATTTAAATGTGTTTTATCTCTTAAGCAAAATAATTATATTTTTACTTCGTGTAATATTTCTTTTCAATTGTATTTATAATTGGCAAATTTTAGTCTCCATTTATATTATCGTTTAATATCGTGGCACGAACATTTTTTCACGTATACATATTTCCTCCTTCGATAAATAGACTTTGAGACTCTCTTTGTACTTTTCACAAAAAAAAAAAAATGCAAAAAGGAGCTGCGATACTAAAGTATACGATACAAGATGCGAACAAGCATCTTCTGAAAAGGTCTCACGTGACGGCTCTAATCTTCTCAACCGCCTTTGTGAGAACCAGCGGAATCGATGCATTAATAATCCGATTAATATGGTGTAGTAATCGATCGGAGACTGCTCGAATATCTTGAAACCGAGCCATCCAAAAACCACGATAAAAAATAGACAAACCGTCTCTAAAAACTGACGAATATTCACCGAATGTTTTCAAAACTTTAGAATTTTTAATTTAATAATAAAACTGTCCTATCTAATCATCTAATATTAGCCGAACAACCGCTAAAAACAATAAAGATATTCCTTAAAAAGGTAAAATACTATATTAACACTAGAATAGCAGACACTAGAGGTATTACATCTATTATATTTAAATATACCGAATAAATACTTTGACAAAAGAGAAGTCAAAAAGTTCACACAGTAGAAATGGAATATTTATCGCACGGCTATTTTATCAAATTGGCAAATTTTGAAGAAAAATTGAGAATCAGGCATTTCAATTGCATCAGTAGTTAGTGTTAAATCTTTCTTAATACTAATAATAAATTAATTAAAGTCCTCAAATTGTCAGTTTCCTAACATTCTAGTGTATCTTGTAACACAAAAATTCTCCTTTCTCGAAGTACTTATTTAATATAATCAAACATAAGATTTACCGCCCTTAGACTTACTGTCAACCCCTTGCCATAACAAAGAGTAAAGCTCACGATACAGCCAATTAATACCACGTTAAATTATACGATACAAGAATCACTGATCAATTATTACTTTAGCAATGTAATTCAGAATTAGCATAGAGACACTCCCAAAAGAAATCGTCCAGCAAGGGGTTAATTTACGCAAAAAAGCACAGACATTCTTCAAACAGCGACTGTCCTTTTACACGCTCGTGTCCTCCACTACCTTCGAGTGCCTCGAAGGAGCCTCGTAAACCTGAATGAGAGAGCGTCGTCTAAAATTAAGTGATAACGTCACGTGTACTCGTGCCGACTGCACGTAGTGACATCATCTTGCAAACTCACGCACGCACTCGACATCCCTTTCTCTCTCTCTCTCCCCTATTTTCCCCTCTTATTTGTCACCTCTCTTTCTCATTTTCTTCGCATTGTCGTATTCTTATTCTGTCTTTCATTTAATCCCATTCTTTCCCGCGCGCCGTTTTCGTCCCGCTCGTTTTTGCGTCTTTGTTTCGTAGCGCGCGAATGCGTGCAAAACCTGCGCGGCGTACAGTAACTCAGTCGTTTTATACTTGGCGTGCAGCATGAATATAAGCAAACCAGTAAGCGCCTTTTGATGCGTTTCACATTTCTGCACCGCCCGCAGCGCGGAATTACTTCGCGACACGAGGATGGATTCAGCGTTGCTGCGAAATCAGAGAAATCGTCGACGGTTAATGGATAAATAGCGCGGATCTAGATGGAACGAGTTTTCTTGTTGATTTTGCGTGTACTTTAGATTTGATGGTATTGGATGTTTGGAGAGATGCAATTTCTAGGGGTGGTTTGTGTCAATTTGATTGTGGCGCACAGTATGGGGAAATTACAGTTGTTACCGTGATGGATGAGAAATGGGTACTTTGGGGATGTTCTAAAATTGGAGTTTTAGGGATAATGATTGCTGTTAAAATAGATAAATAGAGGAGGAAGGGTGGATAGATGAGGCTATCCTTTGTGTCTGTTTTAGATGAGATTTACTCGTAGAGGTTGCGATGCAAAGTAGTATCGAGAATTGAATGTGGTATATTGAATACCCGAGTCGAAATATTGAACCTTTTACTACCCAATTTAGACCTATTTTTGTACTTTTAATTGCTAAATGTTGGGTAGTAAAAGGTTCAAATTAGGTTCAATATTTCGACTCGGGGAGTTACAGGTTTAAATTAGGAGTTTTAGTATTGAAAAGTATCATATTAGGTTCAAATAGAAGTAAATACCATGAAAATAGGTTCGATATTTCGACTCGGGTAGTAATGGGTAATGTATATTGTTATATTTATGGGCAATTTGGTTCATTATTATCTTATAGTTAATACGCTGACTGCCATGGGGGTCACCGATGACTGACGCTATTGAAATCAATGAAGTTTCATGTAACTTTCAAACTGCAATAATTAAGAATTTTCTCACATATTGAATATTTAAATATTGGCGTTAAACGGATAAAAGTCTGCAGAATATCTGTCTATCAGTGCCTTGAAAGTTTCTGCTTTACAATGATGTGATTTTAATAGAAAATCTTTCACTTCAGTAGATATGAAAATAGCGAAATACCGGTGACGTTGAACATGTCAATAATTTTGTTTATTTTCTAATATGAGGAGATTCTCGTGGCAGAAGCTTCAATACTGCAAAGGAAACTGGAAAATAAGGTTCAAGTTTTCAGCATATGTACAGATTCCTCTTGTACACAATTCTGATCCAGAAATATACAAATTTGCATTTTTTACCGAGGTACCTTTGAGCAATTACTAAACATTCGAGCGAAAGATCGAAAGTAGAAGTTTGCGCGCCACTTTGCAGACTTAATGATTCGAAAACCAAGGTATAACGAGCACGAAAAATAATTTTTCTCGCAACCATCAATCTTACTAATTACTAATTACCCGTCGATTCCATTGAAACCTTAACTTTCCCGCTCGATGAAACCTAAACAGGCGCAAACTCGCTCTTTCATCGGGGATCGCGTCACCGAACGTGAAAATCGCCTAGTCTAACATTAATGCAGAGCAACGTGAGCGAGTAATAAGCTATTCTAATCGTTTAATGCACGAGCAACGAAACGAAAACTCACGCGTGCAACGTCCGAAGCGTTGCGTGCGCTTCAAAATACAACGTGACGGTAGCGACTTTCACAAGACTAATGATCCAGCCAGATGTGATAATTAGAGACTTTAAGCGCGCTAACCGACCGCCGCAGAAGCACTCAGCCGAGTCATTGCACCGCATTACAAAAGACCACGCACCAGGAGACCTGTGAACTTGCACTTAATCTCATCTTTACGACCGCCAACAGCCTCCAAGAACTTCGCGACGCAAGGTGGAAAGGTCGAATTAGATAACGGAAATATACCATCTTCGAATGCAACGATGAATGATAATTTCACCTCTAGAGTGACTCTCTCGGTTTGTCCCTAGTATTTCAATCTGAATTATTATCATTATTTTTCTAGGTCTTCCAGTTCACGTAAGTTCGGATAATTTAGGAAAAATTCCCTGGAGGCGATGAGAATTCAAATTTCCGCTGATTACGGGCGGCCCTCGACTTTTGCACATAATTAGTTCCGGAAAATGTGTGCGAATGCTGAAAGTAAAGGGATAGACGAAATATATTAAAAATTGCATATTAACATATTGAGCGCCGGCCCCGCGATAACATGGGATTTTTTGTTTCTTTATGTTAGAGTTTGTAGATCTGGCTTGTTCGGAAATAAGTCGAAAACGCACTTTTCTTGCAAAAGAATATGTATTTTACTTTGCAAAATCACTCACTGGTTACATTTCTATAATACGCCCCAACTTTAAAAAACCGGAACAGAACAAACAGCACGGAGGAAGCCACTAAGCACGCGTAACACGAGAACAGAAATATAAAACAATTGCGTGTAGATGGCACTAATTTTAAACGTACTACAATTCAAAATTGAAGAGGTTGGTGATTATATTTTCCAACACTATATATACATATTTCTACACCTAGCAGATCAAAAGATGATCGTCCTTAGAGACTTTCGCTTGATATGAAGAATTATGAAGGTATTGCAATCAGTGGGTTAGGAAGAAAAATTGTTGCGGAGATGAATAAGGTATCAAATATGTTTTTTAGCTACTTATTGTTCGGAGATAAGCAAATGAAGCCGGCGCTTAATGTGTTAATGTGGATTCTTTGTAATCTTAAGATTCTCCAATCTCTAGTAAGTAATATTAGAACATTATTACAATATTGGAGAACCCCAAATAGGTGAGTAAGCGTGAGCCACAATACTCCTTGGCAATGATTGCATGGAAGCAAACATTTTACGAAATAGCGACAAAAATGTTAAAAAAACATTTGAAATAGCGAATTTTGGGAAAGTAGAATATTTACGGCCGCTTATAATTGGAATTCCAAACTTCTATTTCCATATCTACCTAAAATTTGATAAATACACCAAACTACAGTCGATAAAAAAAGGCACGAGAATCCTCAAATTTTCTATACCTTGTATTACATTATTTACATAAATTCTAATTCTAAGAATGATCATGAAGAACGTTCAACTAATATTCTCAATCACCTAAAAGCTTCGAAAAACCTAATGCAACCCTTTTAAAAGCGATTGCAAAATACTTTCAACAAATTCTTCGAACACCTGAAATATTCTTCCAACCTGATATCACGTGCATTTTTCATTCTTCACTGGTGCAATATTCGAGAGAGCATTCCATGAAAATGTGGAGGACTCGAGGTAACGGAGAACAAGATAGATGGTCATTGCGGTGATTTCGAAGCTTTCCACTCGAGATCGCTGAACTCCAAGAACGATTCTACGTTAGGGGAGGTTATGGGCCCGACGAGAAGCATCGGGGGTGGATACGAGGGGTTCTGGAAACGCATACACGTATGTGGTCGAACAGGCGAGGGTGAAACGCGAGGGTAACGCGAGGGTTGCACAGACAGCGTGGAGCCATAGGCTCGTTACCAGGGATGCAACCCCGGATACAAAACATTCGTTTCGTGATGGTCCATAATCCGTGCAAGTCGTTAAACGGTTAACAAAATTTCTCGTTTCACGGACTGTAAAATTTAGTGTTCAAAGAGTATATATGCAAAAAGAAAGTTAGATATGTAAAATGTTTGAGGAAGAAATTTGTTTTTTCTGTACTAGTAATTGAATATTTTGAATACCAGAAGTTTGAATATAGAGGAGGAAGTATAAATGTGATTTTAATTGAAGTTAATTACAATTGTGAAAAAAGTTAAGGAGGTATTGTGCAAAATATAGTGTCTTTATTAAAAATTGTATTTTTGGATGAAAATTAAAACGTTAATGTTGGAAGTAGAGCGGAAATGGACTTGGAAATAAACATTTTTGAATTATTGATCATTGTGTTTAGAAGTAATTTAATTGCATGGTAATTACAAATAATGACGAAAGAGAAAAGATCGAAAGGTACAGCTATTTGTAGTATCGATAAATTGGTGAAATTTATAGAGCCTTTCTAAGAATTTAGTGGTAGAAATCACGAAAAGGTCACACTGTTTGTCTACCTAAATAAATGTCTTCTATTAAGTGGCAACGATAATTATCTCGGGTGAATTGCATTATGCAGAATGCGCTTTTTCCAGAAGCAAATGTGAAAGGCCACACTAGAAGCGCCATGGACTGCTATTAATACTGGCTTATGTCGTAATACGAAACGAGTATTATATACCGACTTTGTTGCATCGCGTACACCAACAATCCGATTTACCAGCCGCATCCGTAAAATCTTATCGTATTTTCCCGCAAACCGCAAACGACAGGAACATACCGTTGCTATGCCGCTATTACGAAAACTTCGGTTAGAAATTCCGGCCATTAATTCTTATCAAACTCACCTAACTATAACGGGGGAGATTGAGTCTCTTCAAATTCGAGTAAAATGCAAATCATAGCAAATCTTCTAATAAAAAATGGGACACCATAGTACCTATCGTGCATTGTAGGGTTCAAAAAATTATAAGACATTGTTAAAATATTCATTACGATATAGGGAATAGAGTTAACACTACAATTACAAAGCAAGTAAAAATTACTGGCTTCTTTTTTTTCTTTCAAATTTTTCAAATTGATAGAAGAGCCATAGAGGAGATATTACACATTCATTTCATAAAGTCTTAATTAGTTAATTAACCACCTTTTCATTTCTCTTTTTCTAAAGTATTTATTTAATATATATAAATATACTAAGTTGAAATCCGATAGTTCAAGTGCCGAAGAACTCTCGACGAGTGGAGTGAACTTCAAAACCCTTAGGAAAATTTGTCCTAACTTATAAATTTATCGTAGTCACGTTAATTCGGAACAAACTCAAAAAAATAGGTTATTGAAAAAGTAATCAAAGCAGTTAAAGCTGAAGAAATACAAAAAAAAATCTGTGAGTTAACATTTACGAGAGAAAAATAGAAAAGTTGAATACGTACTCTACCACTTTATAATAAAAAAGAAAAAAACAAGAAAATTCTTTAAAAAATCCACGGGTACGAACGTATTCGAAATATCGATACAGACAATTATTAAATTTACTTTCACTCAAGAAACAATTCTACGCCAGATGAAAGTTCACGTTGTAAATGAAACTCGATGCTAATTTCGCGCGTAAAATCGTCTACGTTGAAGTGTGTACTCTCGTAAAGTTAATCTGCCGAGTTTGCACGATTATTCTTTCTTAATCAACGTGCTAACAGTTGTAATTCGTATCAATGGTAACACAATGAAATATAGCATGGTGACGGTCAGCAATGTAACACGAGGAACTATACGCGACGATACGTGAACCGAAACGATTAGAAACCAGTCCGAAGAATCCAGATTGCTCGTACGAACCTGCGGCAAAATAGATCTCCAAACGATTGTATACTGTTCACCGGAATTCGCGAATTTGTTTGCTTAAATTTCGGCTTTACGAGAATCGCACGATCTGGAGAACGAGATTTAAAGTCACTTACAGTCTGAATTTTTACAAGAGCTAAAGATAGAATGGTCGCAAATCAAAAAGACAAGTGATTTATCGTTTTGCAAATAGAATTTTTAATTTTTACAATAAAAGGTTTTAGAAATTTTTAAAACTTAAAAAATATTTTGCGTCGGTCACACTTTCGGTTGTTAACAATGTTTTAAAATTCTAAGTTTCTCGAGATTGGAATCTTAACACATTACCATTACTTTCGGGCCCAACACTTTTGGACTTTCAACTTATTAATTGGTCGCTACGGCAATTAAAAAATTATTATTTTTCATTGCGGTTAACTGTGCCAAGGACTCACAATCAGTGAAGAAACTTTCGAAGAACTTTCGAAGCAATTTTCGAAGAGATATCAGTATCAGGGAAATATTTGCCTGCAAGTGACCGATCAGAAGTGGGTAGGATGTTAAAAAATACCGGTCGGTAAAGTGTTAACATATGAATTCTCGCCAATTTTTTCCAAAACCTAATAATGAACACCCTGGAACCCGCACCACTCACGGTATCCTTCATCCTATTGTAGGAGCATGAAAGAATAATGTAAGGGCATTGCGGAATTAAGTGCGAGATACAGCGAGATAGAGAGAGAGAGATTAAACGATATCTCATACTAAAACGTCCTCAAATCTACAAAAAAAACTCAAAATTCGTAAATCTATCCAAGTAACTGCACAGTAATAAAGAAACTAGAAAAAGTGATATCCAGAAGTAAAGAATCTTCATAACTCCCACACATGAGCCTAACTGGATATCAAAGCACTAAAGCAAAAGTACAGAACAACATTAACAAAACCAACTCTAAAAACCAACACAAACGTCAAAACCTCCCCGATTTTTCTAGGTAGTTGAGAGTTCGAAGAGGCATGACGATGCTCGTCGCGTGCTACATGGTATCCCTTTTATATAACGGGAGACCACGACGATCCATGGATGACAAAGAGAAGTAACAACAGTGGTAGTAGGATCGTGCCGTGGCACACCGGTTAGTGACACACCTAGGATTCTCTCTGTTGTGGCAGTCGTCGAACTACCGGGCCGACACCCTCACCCACGTCACGGTTGAATAAACCCGCGCATATAGCCGACGAAGGAGCCGGAGGGACACAAGGAGGGACACGAAGAGAGAGAGAGAGAAAAAGAGAAAACGCAATTCCAACGAGTGAGAAAGGAAAGGAAGGAGGAAAAGGGGAAAAGAGAGGGAGGAATGACGAACATGTCGGTAGGAGGAAAAAAGGGAGGAGAAGAAGGAAGAGGGTATCCTGGGTGTGTGCGAGGGAGTCGATGTTAGCGATCGAGAATGAGACAGAGCTGAGGGACATGTACGGAGGGAGAAAATGAAGGTGGACGGGATTAAGGAAATTGGGAGGTAGAAAAAATACTGTAGGAGGATAAGAGAGGTGGCTATAGAAATATAAGGTACGCTGGTGAACGTGGTGTACTCGAGAATTGAAGTTTGAGGGAGAATGACGAGCGTGTAGGCAGGAAGGGACAATTAAAAGAAATGAATTTAAAGAGAATTTAAAGAGTGCGCGGAGGAGAATGACGAACGTTATTGGTAACAGGAAAAGAATGTAAACGGAGAGAGATGTTTCAGGAAAGAATAGAAATGTCTGAAATAGAGAACGTTGGTTCGTTCTATCTGTAATGGAGGGTGGAGTAGAAACGAGAGAAAATCGTAACGGTAGAAGAAAAAAAAGAGAATTCTGAAGCAAGATAATGTTGAGAGTAGAGAATATGCTAACATGTCTGGAAGAAGAAGTCAAAAGAAGGTAGAATGAAGACGAAGTCCGTATGCACCAGAGGCTAGATGTCGTCGATTGTGGTAGGACGAAATACACTGTACCCGAGAAAAGAGATATCCACGAGGGAGGAAAACGACGAAAATGGCCAAGTCCAAGAAAATTGGAAAGGACAAGCAATCTGCAACCAAGAGGATGAAAATGGCGACAAGGAATACAGTCATAGAGAAATAAAAATAAAAAAAATATATATACTGGAACCAGAAAGGAAGCAGACTCGAGGCAAGAAAAATGAGGGCTTTGAATAAACCTGAGGGAGAAGATCACGGGATACGTAGAAGAGAAAGAGATGAAAAAAAAACAAGGGATGAAAGGGAGAACGAGGAGAGACGACAACTATTGGGGAATTGAAGCGAACGAAGAGAGAGAGAAAAAGCAAGGGGGTAAAAGGGACGAGCAGAGGGGAGTTCCAAGGGCGAGGCACCATAGAGTACATGCACATCGACTACGTATTTACATTTACATATGTACAGCCACGTACATACCTACGCACACGGAGAAACGAGTACATACTGCGAAGGGAAGAGAGTAACCCCTAGGTCCAGTTTCCATGGCGGCCATCGCATGAAAATTTCACTTCACCCTGACGATTTTTTCCTATCTCTTTCCGTTTTTTCACTTTCCTGTTTATTTCTCCCCTATTTTCTCTTCCGTTCCTCTCGTTTATTTAATCTCTCCTACCCTTTACGTTCTTCCCTCACTATGCACCCTTCTAATTCTTTCTCTCTCTATTTTTGCATATCCCGGGTCTTTTTTCGTTCTTACTCTATATCCAACATTACGATTCAGTTCTCTAGACGAGCTTCGTCGCGAAAACCAGCTCGTGGTATTGTTATTCGAGCGGTGCGTTATTACGTCATAGCTTGCAAATGTCATTCGTAAACGTTCAGCTTGATTCTACTTCTATGCATTTCTCTCACGGTTCCTCGATTACGCTTTTCTATGCTGCATCGACTGTACCGATGAATTTGCATATAGCCGGTCGAATGGTGAATGGAGATTGGGTGGAACTTTTGGTCGAGAGAATTGCAAAGTATTTGGTATTAAACTGGAAAACGCGAGGTCGAGGATTATTGCGTGTTTACTATTCGTACGAGGAGTAAATTTTACATTTTTTAATTAACACCTTGAACGCCACTGGTGATTAGCTAATTTTATCATTTGTTGTGAAATTTTTCGATTGAAATCACATCTTTATAAAGTAGAAACTTTAACACTAGATTTGTCAGCGTGAAATCTGTTATATTTAAATATGTAACTTAAAGCAAGGAAAATTAACTCTTTGCAATCGGAGCCACCCGATAAGCGAGTATCTAATTGTCTAATTATTTATATTTTATATAAGCGTATTATTAGATAGCGTAATATTTTTCAAAGGTAACTCGATTTTTTAGTCCACTATACCCACGTGTATTTTATCGTTCAAAAAGTTAGACGTTTGCGAGTCGCTTCATTATATACGTCTCCGTCAGTTGTAAAACAGATTGGGCGGCTATTTGCCGATATTCGACCGCAAAGGGTTAAGACGTGGAAAAGATAATAGATTCGGTAATTTATGTTTTATACGATGGACGAAGAATATTTATTCTACGGCTCTCTCATAAACCGGTAAAATTGTTGGAAAAAATTGTGTACCAGTCATTTTGACTGGCTTGGTAAATCTAGTGTTGAAGATACTAGTAAATAAATATTCAGCAGACCTTTACCTTTTTAACGCCAATATTCAGATATTCATTGTGTTAGAAGATTCATAAATATTGCAATTTAAAAGTTATGTTAACTTTCATTGAATTCAATAGAGCTGATCACGGGTGACCCCCATGGCAGTCAACGTTTAATGGTTAATTAATGATCTCGAATCTAACGTATCAGTTTATTACAAAAACACAACTATTGGAATATATTTTATGAAATTTGAGCAGCTTTGAAATATTGGACAGCTTTCTATATGTTGATAAAATTCCATAAAATTTCAGAAGTCTCCAGGTTGCATCTGGGTTGAAGTAAAACTAATTCTATCGGTGGCTAAAAGGTTCTCCAAAGTCCAAATTATTATTTCCTCGGATGAACAATTTTTTAAGATCATTTAACATTTTTTAAGTAACTATTCAACAAATAATTTCAGGAAATCGGATAGACTTGCAGAGTTTCGCAGAAAGTGCGGATAATTTGGTGAAACGTTGTATCTTCACACTTCCTTTTTATTCGACATGATATCACGCGCACATTCTCGGCTCGTTTGCGAAATTGTTAGAGCAACGAGTGGCATCATCGTCACAGTCATGCACGATGATTCATGGGATTTAGTGGCGAAACAATTGCTCGGTCGGATGAAGAAAGGTCACGGGCCACGAGGACGACTGAACTCGATCTTTTCTATCAAACGTCGCTATTATAAATTTCTCGTATCAAAACTATATTATACATCTTCTTGTGCAATTTATACCGTTGCTATTTATATTTAGCTATGACTAATCAATTAAAGAGAATACACGAGCGTATAAACTTCTACTCTATTTACATTTCTGTGACTAATTTCTCATCCAATTAACACTAGAACTACCGGCCTCAAATCTATCATATTTTATTAAATTAGATAAGTACTTTGAAAAAAGGGGAATCAAGCGGCGGAAAATTCGATCGATTGGGTGATTTATGTTTATTGATATAGACGTAGAATATTTAGTCTATGACTCTTATGTAAACTTGGAGAATTTTTTGAAAAAATCGTGTACCAGTCATTTTGACTGGTTTGGTAGTTCTAGTGTTAATTTCAATTCTGAAATAGCACAATGACGAAATTAAAACGTGCACATACCGAAGGATATTTACAAAAAACTACAAATACGTCACGTTGCTAATAGATATCGTTAGAGATAACGTCCGACTGTAAAGGGCTAACAAAGTTCCATAAGCTCTTAAAACTGCAAAAATCAAAATGTTCGATCGTTCGATTAACACGTTGACTGTCATGGGGGTCACCGATGACCGGCGCTATTCCATTCAATAAAATTTCATATCACTTATTTATACATTTTTTAACATATTGAATATTGAAATATTGGCGTCAAAAAGTCAAAAGTCTACCGAATATGTATCTATCTATATCTTTAAAGTTTCTACTTTACAAAGATGTGAATTTAATAGAAAAATTGTCACTCCAATAGAAATAATGAAACCGGTGAAATACCGGTGGGGTTCAACGTGTTAAACTTGGCTCGGCGAAACTCAGAAACAGGAAGTCGCAGACAGTTTTTTTTTCGAACCAAAAGTCGACGACACCTACGCGACATCCTCGCAAGAAGTTCAAAGAGCAATTGTTCTTCGTCAAGATTGCAAATGCGGAGGGCCTTTCTAACAACGATCGTCTTCCTGCGATTACGATGCACATCTGCCGCCCTGCTGCGTTCTTTATGACGCCTCGTATGCGCATGCAATAACACCTACATCTGCGGACCAGTCCATCCGTTCTCGATAGAACTCTTTTAAGAACAAGTATCTCAACTGCAGGGTGAATCTAGAAAAATTCACCAGCCACTCGGAAGATCCCTCTTGCTTTGCTTAATCGCTGCACGAAATACCTTGTCGTCTTTGAGACTTTCGTTATTTGCATATAATACTGCCGGAATGAACGATATGAATATTATTTGTCGGCAAAATATCGTGATATTTGCGATTATTAATTGAATTAAATATTGATGTTATTTTTATATGGTATTTTTAGAAGGTGAATTAAAAGTGTTAAAAGTGCTACGTTCTCATGGCAGATTGTGAATTGCTCAAGCGAGTCTGGCAGAAAATTAAAAAATCACTGTAAAAATGAAACTCTCTTTCAGCAAATTGTAGAAGATACTATAGTCGTTCAAATCAGGGTAGATTGATTATATAATTAAAAGATATTTGTTCGATGAAGAAAGTGCATTGGTAGTAATGTCAATGGCCCTTGATCACAACTGGTCTTACCAATTTTAATTTCAATATTACTATCTTATTCTGCGCATCATAACAGCAATTTTACTTCGTTATTACCTTAAAGTAATACACATTGCATTCTATGACAACCTCACAAATTTTCCCATTAGTCTTTACTTTCGACCTACAGATCCAGCTTTAATTTTACACTTTCTTCCACCTTTAACCCTCTGCGGTCCTATGTCGAACAGTACTCGACATAGATTTACGCTTCATTTTATTTTCTATCAAGTTAACATCGACTTTGCAATTTCACAATGATATTCTAATACAAAATGTTCGTCAATACCTATATTTATTGACGTAATTTTAAAAAATGAATAACCAATGATAGAAAATGCTGTGAAATCAAATTAAGTTATCTCACTACCAATATTAACGAAATAATTCGAACCGCAAAGGGTTAATTGCTTTGATAACTTTCCCTAAAACCTATTATTTTATCTGCATCCCAAACCATCAAACTCTTACTATATTTAGTAATTTCTACTCCCTACAACTTTGCCAAATCATATTCTAAATTCGCAAAGTTTATCCTCAAAAATGAGTCCATCAACCAGTGTAAAATAATCCACATATTCCGTATAGGAATTTCCGAAACTCCCCATAGAAAGTTAGCGATCTCTCGTAAAGATTTCCTCGAGTGGTGCGATTCGGCTCGCAGCTACCAGCAGCGTCACGTGTCCACGGAATCTCAGGTAAAACGGGGACCGTTAACGCTGGCCGTTTAGCATCTTCGTGAAAGAGGACAAAGGAGGGCAACAGAGTGCACGCCACGAATGGCCCATGGCCAAATGGCGTGCACGTGCGAATAGAGCTATTTCTGCACCGTAAATAAAGGCCCCTCCGTTCGTATGGAACACGTTGCTGCCGGTGGCGCCTAAACGCTCGACGCTTGGCCCTGAACTAGCACTCGTTTGACTGCCAAAACTTAGAAAGGGTCAGGTTTACTCTTTAGTTTCTCATCGTTCTTTCAATTTTTGTCAACATGAATTTACTCATTTTTGGTGGTAAGGAGGATAAATAAAATAAGGATAAGTAAAAACATTAGGATAGCTACGTATAACGTTATTCTTCGTCAGGCAGATGATTGCCATAGGTGGAAGAAAATGAACTTACGAAGAAATTATGAAAATTCATTTTATCAAGCTCTATTGTCTTAATACTAGAACTATCAAGGCAGTTAAAATGACTGGTTCCTAGTTGTTTAGAAAAATTTACTTTTATAGAGGAGTCATACGTTAGATATTCTACGTTTTTATTATAAGACATTAATCGATCATGTTTCTCATCTCCTGATTGCCAAAACACTTATTTAAAATACTTAAAAGTAATGAAATTACCGCCAGTAGTTCTAGTGTTAACCTATTTGCACCATATGACAAATTCAAGAATATATCTTCACTATCAACCTTCTTTATATCAAATCTAAGTCTAACAGTATTTCAAAAAGTGATATTGTACTTTAATCGACGAATGGATTAAGAAAAATTATTGTAGATAATTTTTGAACTTCTTACTCTAGATAGATTTGGCGTTTTATGAATTAAAATCGGCGCTATTATTGAAAGTAAAAGTACATATTGAAATCTTAAAGAGAAGCAAATATCCTGTAACGTAGAAACTCATATTTCCAAAGACTTTATCACGGTTATAATAAGATTACTAATCAGGCTCTTTCCTTCTCGCAAAAATTCTGTAAATCGATACTCACGCTAGTTCATAATTTCTTTAATAAACATATTAAACGAAACTCCGTGATTTCCATTGCTCTACTTTTATTTTTCATAACTCCAAGCAGCAGTTAAAAGTCCATGAAATAAAGTGTAATATTAATTACATCGTTCTGGCTTGAAAGATAAGAATATTATAACATCGCAGAGAAAATATGAAAACTTATACATTTAAAATATTGATCAACGGACACAACTTCGTGGTAAAAGGAAGAAAAATATTTTTTAAATATAAATTCCAACGTAATAAATATTATTACCCTGACATGGATAGGTAATTATGCGGTAACTTTCCCGGTTGGACGAGTTCCTTCTTACTTTTATAATACGATAATATTCTTTACAGTTCCGGCGACATTCGCATGCAAGTAACGTGAAAGTGAAGATGCAAGATGAACGCCGGAGATTCTAACGTCTCAGTAATTTCTCTCGATTATTTATCGTTCCTTTTACACGATACTCCTTGCGTGTCATTCCTGTTACCATTACTTCGATGCGCATGTTGAATGCTCGAGGACAAGTGTGTTGAACACGTTTTGGCGGGAAAAGTATTTACAATTTATTATCTTCCAACAAGAATTTTACTCAGCTCGCTATATTTCTTTTTCTTTTGAATTCTTCTACCATAGTAAAATTTTATAGTCGTTTCCAAAGTTCTAGGTTCTTAACAATAGATCTACTAAAATCAAGTTGACGGGTTCTTACTTTTTTGAAAAATTCTTTTCAAATTGCCGAAGAAGTAGTATAGTAAATATTTCACGTATTCTTTATAATATTCAAATTATTTAACTGATCATATTATTTACCTCCTGATCCATCTTTCTGCAAGGTACTTTTTCAATATATATATAAACATTCTAGATTTAGTGGCTGTAGAACTAGTCAATATTTAAAGCTTCAAGAATTCGAATTTTCTTTTTTAAATGCAGCCATATTGCTCTGTCAAAATACAGAGCTTTCAAAAAATGGCAAAATTACACAACCCATCGATTTTATCGCTTACATCTCCGCCCATAAGCAACACAGGATTGAAAAAAAACAAGTAACAACAAATATTGAAAACTTTGGAAACACACGTAACCACACATTTTAACCCTTTGCGGACGGAGGCATTTTTAAATATCAAGAAACAATCCATTATTTAGCGATGAAAAAATACATTTTCATCGGAAAGACAGTCTGTTAATGTATACAAGTTGAAATTTACTCTTTGTAAAATAATATTTCAACGATTATATTTTAATTTTTCAACTCTAACCGTTTATATATGCACCGACAAACTATATCCAATTTTTTTTCTCACGGCGCATATATCCGCCGGTCGTCCTCAAAGGGTTAAAAAGTTCTCAAAATCTCCAAAAATATGTAATCGCAAATTTCTATAGTTCCAAGAACCAACGTGCAAATAATTTCTCCATTTTCGGCAAACCACAGCGTTAACACCGTAACCGGAAGCGACGCGTCACCGTTGAAAGACGAGGGATATTTTATTTTTCTCGCGCGACTTTACCACGAAAATGTCCATCTGCCGTTGAAATCGCAACGTTAGCGGTATCTCTCGGACATCCTGTTTGCGCCGACGGAATCACAATTCGAAGGACATTTCGTGTGCAACGTGTGATCCACCGTAGCCGGCGCCAAACGCGAACGTTTCCATTGTCGCGCCGAGTGCCGTGCACATTAAATGCCGTGTGCATATACGCCCTGCGTTCGCATGCTCACGTGCAGTCGGCTTAATTCAGCCGTACAAATTGCACAAAGCTGTCTGCCGGCGATCCGTGTTAAAAAATGCACCGACGTCGACACGTTTTCCAGTCTGTCGATAGTGAAAGCATTTCTGCCTTGCACTCGTGTCTTCCGAGCTACGCTTACGTAATCGTGGGACCTTTCTTTTCGCGCGCATCGATTTTGCTCTCGCTTCGTAACATTACCCCTTTTTTGCTCGCCAATGTCGCGAATTTATGTCGTAACTGGCATGGAAAATTGTGGACAAATTGGATGATTTTTTATGGTTTTTACTTCTATTGATTTGATGGAAGAAGTACGGAATTTGTAATTTTAAGGAGGTACTTGAAATTTCTCGATTTATCGTCATATTTTGCACCAATGTTGAGGCACTTGTGACCTGATTTTTGTTGTAATTGATTTGATGAAAGAAGTGGACAGTCTCGTAGAATTGTGAAGAGTACAGGAACTGAGATGTTTGTATTTCGTATTTTTAAAAAGATTTTAATAATTATATTTTGTAATTATATATTTTAATTTTGTAACTGTATAAAGGTTTCTTTTAATAACGAATTACCTTTAGAGTAGAGTATTAGCGAACGAAGCATGTTTAATTGCATCTTTTGTTGGGATCAATTCGATGAAACATTTGCTAAGATTAGAAGTGATATCGAGTTCAACATGGTAGAGTTGCTATGAATTAACGAGTTGCAGAGATCGACAAGTCGATACGAAATTAGAGTGACATTAAATTATGTATTACTTCCGCTGTTATTACGTTATGCTATTCTGTCGATCTGTGTACTACTTTGTATGCTTTCTGTAACGACACGATGAAAAGCTTACATCGTATAATATAAAAATACCATCGGCTGTCGGCACGCATTATACTCGACGGACAGTGAAAGCATTTCTGTGTTCGTTTTGCATACTCAAATATGGACTTGCGTAATTCAGAAACGTTCCACGACGAGCTTATATTCATCTCAAGTAACCCTGAATCTTTAAATTTGACAATTCTGAGTCTGACAGCACATTATGGGATTGTAAAGTGACGAACAATTCTAGTATTTGAAGATTCTCTCAAATTCTTTTGGAGCTGTTAAACTATCATTTACTTATTTTTCATTTTATTATTATTATTATTATTTGAAGTTAACTGATTCTGCCAGTTCTTTTCCATATATCTATACAGGATTAAATCTTAAAAGAGAATTTGTTTTTTAATAATTAATTCTGTTTGTCACCAGTCTTCTGCATTACCGAGAAAATTAAAATTTAAAAGATACTAGCTGAAAGTTCCCGTGCTTCGCTACGGTTTAATCGAAACTAAAAAAGAACCTTAAAATTTCGAATTTTTCAAAACCCTTTCTTAGTGAGCACCTAAGACTCAAGGGGGAAGTATGTTCCGAATTTTATTGCAATCCGTTCTGTGGTTTTTGAGATTTCGTGATGAGTGAGAGAGTGAGTCAGTCAGTCAGTGGCATTTGAGCTTTATATAATAGATAATTAAACGATGCAATTATTTTACTGACAAACATTCGTTCTTTGAATTGGCGAGCTATCTAATAAAATGAGCAATTTTCTGAACGATTATAAATATTCAACCTCAGAACTACAGAATTATTTATCGCAAATTTCATTGTAGCAAATCACCATAAAAATAACTCTAAAATTAAATGTCAACCTTTATATAAATTTCTAACAGGTAAACAAACACAATGTGGCATGTGTCAGCGTTTATTACGGCGCTTTTTGTGACAAATTCGGAGTTAACTGTAATATAGAAACGTGGGAAGGATTTTTTACAGATTCGCTGCGTTATCGTTTCGAGGAAGAATCTACTGACAATGAGATAGGATGAATTCGATTTTACTGGATCATGTCACAGAGATCGTACGTTTTTGTTGATCTCATATGGGAAAGTGGAGGAAAAGATAAGGGGTTTCAGTAACCATTGGATCGGATACGCGCGATTTACATGTATCTTGTAATTTCTTAGTAATGGGCTGATAAACTCTTTTATCTTCTTCCGCCAAGCTTTTTATGAAACGCATCAATCGATCCGTGACTTTCATTTTGTAATCGTCATTCCCGTATCGAATACGAAATGACTGAAAATAATTTCATACATGATTATTAGATCCTGATATTTAATGATACGTTTGCAAGTGTTTAATCCAATTATAGAATATTACTTTACATCGAAAAGATCTTGAAACGTTGAGCAATTATCAGTTTCTGCGATAGATCGTGTAGAATTATTAAGATTATTCAATGGAAAAGTGAAAAAAAGGAAATTCCTGACTAGGAAAATTGATACTAAAACATAGACTTCCTTTTGAAATAATAAATATGACGTTAAAGTATTTTTAAAACAACATTCACGACTTCCAGCACTAGATTTCCATTACCAACATTTTTTTAACATCCTGATTACTCAAGTTCGATTTTACCTAAAGTAGTTTTCGTAGAACTCTTCTATTTTTCCTGTTTGTTGCTTCTATTTTCCTTTGTTACAATTTTTAAACAATTCCTCGAACAAAGTTCAAACCAATTATATTCACAGCCTTGGTATATCTAATGTTAGCACATTTAAAACTACATTGGTTACTGATGCGCATTACCGACATATTCAAATAATCATCTTTGCAATTTTTAACGATGAAACTCTCGAATTTGATAATACATTTGACATTAAAATATCAATCTAAAATTAACACTAGAACTACCAAACCAGTCAAAATGACTGGTACACAATTTTTTCCAAAAATTTTCCAAGTTCATAGAAGAGTCATAGAACAAAAATTCTACGTTCATCACAAAAGACATAAATCACTGAATTGATCATCCTTTCTGTTACTCGATTTCTTCTTTTTAAAAGTACTTATTTAATATATTGAAATATGATAGATTGAACGCCGGTAGTTCTAGTGTTAATAAAGTAGCGCTGAACATCTAACTTTTTTTACCTTTGACATTTCCATTCTAAAAATATATAATTTTATTTAAAAAAATACTGCAATAAAAATGAAGAAAGAAACCAAATCTGTGAAGCATTCAAAGCGTTAAACAGAAACGTTTCCGATTTATCAGAAAAGGCGCGCAGCATATGAGAGACACTGGTTGAAGACTCCTATATATAGAAACGCCGGTTTTATCTTTTCCTGTGGATATTTTCAGACCACGGCCCTTGGACGGTATTGTTTAGCTTCAAAAGAAATAAAAAAAAAGAAACACTATCCTACCTCTTTCCCTTTACATCCTCATTTCGACTGTTGCATCGATGCAATTGCATTTCGATCGGACGGCCATTAAAGCGATCCCATCGATCGCGATCGACGATCGGTAGAGCGACGGTTATTGGGAGAAAGGAGATAGATTTATCGATACCTCGGAGGACAAGAATGTCGGGTGAAATATCGCGAAAACATCGTACGGCTCGTTGCACTGAGAATTACTTAATCCGAAATGGACCTCGAGATTACGTAGGGGTGCTCAAATTGGGTAATTGCGAACTTTTTGCGGAGACTGCGAGAAGATTGATGAGGAGAACGAAGGATAATGGTGTGAGTATTGTCGGATGGTTTGAGATATTACTTTTATTATGAATGGAACAAATGAGATTTGAATTTAATAGGTAGAAATTAGGAAAGAATAGATTTTTGAATAATTATTTTAATAAGATACTTAGAAATTTCTATTTGTGCTCCAAGAGCAAATAGAAAATTGAGTATGCAATTTGAGTAATTAAAACTATCAATTAGTTTAATTCTCATTGAACAGAATTAATGGTTTAATGAAGCTGATAGACATTTGATTAAACAGCTATGAATCAAGTTGTAAATTTGTAAGCTAAAACAGAAGTCTATATATTTCAAATTAGTGCTTTAATTAGAAGGATAAATATATCTGAATAATTCTCTGTAATATCAGAATGATCCATTTCATAATTAATTAACCCTGCTGTTCTGCTCTGTATGACCCGAAATGGAAATGATGTTTTAACAAATACTATGTTTCTAAGTATTAGTTTTTGATATTTAATGTATTTAACATTTACTTTTGTTTGTTTGGATATTTTATGTTTCTAAAAATGTGAATCTTTGATAGCCGGATCATTATGATTGGAAAGAATACGAATGTGAGATATAAATGAGTAGAACAGTAGGATTGATATTTAATATCTACGTGTGACAGTAAATTTTCGTCATTCATTAAAAACAGCTGTCTCATTCTCTGTAATATTCTGTAACGATAATTCACACTGAAAATAACGAATTCTATTTTCGTCACTAGGAAAACGATATTTCAGTTTCTCGAAGGGGAAGACGAGAGGCAAACGTAATAAAACTGACGGAACACAGAGTCTCAGCTTGCTGCATCGCCGACAATGACCGAGGACATAAATTTTTCTTCGTCGATAAGAACAATATTAAATCACTTTTACTATCGTTCGTTTTTTCATGACTTTCTGGTCGATTGCCAAGAAAACATGCGAGTTTATTGAAAACGAGAAGTTCAATGGACAGTCTGCACAATTGTAAATCTACACGCTCGGGAATTTCTCCCTAAAAAATTTCCAAAAAATCAAACAAATACTTTCCTGTAGGAAACAATGATTTTTAATTACCGAACTTATTCATTTTTACACAATTATAAAGCTATTCATAAGTTAAAAAATATTCCACTCTATTTTTTATAATTTCTTTAACACTAGAACGCCGAAGCAAGTCAAAATGACTTGTTCCCATTTTTTTCCAAAGATTCCCTAACTTTACAGGAGACTTCTAGACTGGAAATTCTAAGTTGATCTTGCAAAGCGCAGATTACCAAATCGATCATATTTTCCACCCCTTGATTTCTCTTCTCCCAAAGTTCTTATTTAATATATTTAAATGTAATAAATTTAACGACGGTCGTTCTAGTGTTAAATGATTATAACTCTAAACAATTACACTTCTGACGGTCTCAAATTTAGATTCTCAGCATTCTCAGTCAATTCTTCCAGCACGTCTTATCCTTAACGGATAAGATTAATTGCCCTAAAACCACAAACATTACCTAAATTCAAAATACATATTTAAAGAAGTCAAACCTCTTCCTTACAATAACAAACTTTCACATCTCTACACAAAATCCGTTTGCAAATAAAAAAAAAACACAATTCTCCATTTCACCTCCATCGTCTACCTCCAAAAACTACCAGACTTCACGTTTAATCAAAACCACCTAAACACCTAATAAATTATAAAACACTCATCCCCCTCAAATGCTAAGTTTCACCCCTAACAAACTGCTCTTCTCCTCTCCTTCACTCTCTTTCCACAATCGGTCAGAATTTCCGCAAAATCGTTCTCCGATAGTTCAATACCTCAAAAGGAAAGAAATTCGCAATCGCAGCGATTGTATGCATTTCGTTTGGCGGGTCTCCAGGAGGTACATTGTCGCAAAGAAATAAAGAAGAAGAGGCTCGGGAAGAAAGAGGCGACAGAAAGGAACGGAGTGTCGTCAGAGGATGGTTGAAAGGAGAGAAAGAGAGAAAGAGAAGGAGAAAGAGTGGGCGTCGGTCAGTAAGGTTTCACCTCGGTTGTGAGAACGTTCAAGATTCTCGTGTATACCGGGAGACCCTCGAGGTGGATCGTGCCTCTGCTATCAAGTAAGCAGGTACAACGTATCTCTTCTATAAGCCGGCCAACCTATGCTCGTCCAGGCAGTCCTTCTTCAAGAATGCGGCAGGATCGGCCGTGCAGGCCGGAAAGTTAAGCTCGCGACTTTGGGATGATCGAGGAATTTGTTCTTTTTTAAATCCCTTACCTTTTATGATTCCTTTTAGGCCAGGCATGTAATATAGCTATGGATTGAATTGGTGAAATGAAAGGTTTGTAAGTAAAACTGGTTAAGTTGTATGTGTCACTCATTTTGTGGAAGATTTCTTTTTTGACTGCAAATTTAGGGTATTGAATTTCTGGGATACAAATTTGAACGCTAGAACTACCGACCTTAACCCATTTGCATCAGAAGCGTATATATGCGCGCAGTTTTTCTGGTCACTATTGTTTTTTTTTAAATCCCTTACCTTTTATGATTCCTTTTAGGCTGGCATGTAATATAGCTATGGATTGAATTGGTGAAATGAAAGGTTTGTAAGTAAAATTGATTAAGTTGTATGTTTTAATTATTTTGTGGAAGATTTCTTTTTTGACTGCCAATTTAGGGTATTGGATTTCTGAGATACAAATTTGAGCGCTAGAACTAACGACGTTAACCCATTTGCATCACAAGCGTATATATGCGCGCAGTTTTTCTGGTCACTATTGTGCTTTTTTAAATCCCTTACATTTTATGATTCCTTTTAGGCTGGCATGTAATATAGCTATGGATTGAATTGGTGAAATGAAAGGTTTGTAAGTAAAATTGATTAAGTTGTATGTTTTAATTATTTCGTGGAAGATTTCTTATTTGACTGCAAATTTAGGGTATTGAATTTCTGAGATACAAATTTGAACGCTAGAACTACCGACGTTAACCCATTTGCATCAGAAGCGTATATATGCGCGCAGTTTTTCTGGTCACTATTGTTCTTTTTTAAATCCCTTACCTTTTATGATTCCTTTTAGGCTGGCATGTAATATAGCTATGGATTGAATTGGTGAAATGAAAGGTTTGTAAGTAAAATTGATTAAGTTGTATGTTTCAATTATTTTGTGGAAGATTTCTTATTTGACTGCAAATTTAGGGTATTGGATTTCTGAGATACAAATTTGAACGCTAGAACTACCGACGTTAACCCATTTCCATCACAAGCGCATATATGCGCGCCGTTTTTCTGATCACTATCATCGAAACGCATTTATGCATTCACATTTTGAGTGAATAGCAGCACATACGAACAGTCTAAATTATTTATACAACATTCTTCGATTAAAGTACAATATCCCTTTTTTAAATACTGTTAGACTTAGACTTAATATAAAGAAATTTGATAGTAGAGATATATTTTTGAATTTGTCACGTGATGAAAATGGGTTGAATCTACTATATTTTAATATATTAAATGTGTATTGTCTCATAAACTGAGAGACTTTTGGAAAAGAATTGAAAACCAGTTATTTTGACATGCTTGGTAGTTCTAGTGGTAATTGGATCTTTGTGTAATTTGATAGAATAGTGAGAGATTGAAAATTATTTTATGGTGTGAGGGATTAATGGATTTTGTTAAGTTTGAGGCTTTGATATTTGGATTGTCTGTGTTTCAGTTTTTGGGACATGAGAGTGATTTAATATTTTGAGGCAAAGGGTTTAGTTGATTTTGTAAAGGCATTGAATATCTTGCTACAATGATATTGGAATTAATTTGATATATTATCCAACGAAGTTAAGAAATTGTCTATCGCGGTCTCGACTGGAGCCACCGTGAAAAACCGGAGTAAAAATCGCCACATAGCAATTTGTACGTCGTGATACTTAATTTCCCTTTCACTTTAGCAACTCGCTGCCAGCTAAGTCTCAGATATTGCCGAAACACATCTAGGTACCCTGTGGTGTATAATAATCTATGGTAAATATTTCTATCAAAATATTACGACTTCAAAACAAAAGAGATTTAATTACAGAAATCTACTATTTCCTTTGCGACATTGAATTCATTGTGGGACTTCATACATCTACTTTTATTGTAAATTAATCCAACTGCTAATCTAGCTGATAATAAATCTCATAAACATTTTTATTGAATTTCCATTGGACTGACATCACGTAAACAGGTAGCTAACTAAGATTCTAAATTAAAACATGAATTTTCTGTTTTCTATTTTAATTGAATTATACTAGAAATATCGATTATTGATATGTGACAGATGTTAATATTCTTTATCGTTATCTAAAGTGCATTTAGAAAATCACTATTACAATATCTATGCATGACAAGTAAACTAACGAATATTGAATGTACAGTTGGAACTTAGTTGAATTATCAACTGTCCACTGTACGGTCATAATGAGTAATTGAGGACTGTCGACCATAGTCGAAGGCCAAGCCGAACAGATAAAATAAATATAAGTAAATTGCCGCGGAAGAACATTCTGGCAATGTTTTTGTATAGCAAACGGCGTTGTTTTTGGTTTTTAAACATAAGCTTCAATTCGCCATCTGACTTTTTTACTTTAACCCTTTGCAGACGGAGGGATTTTTGAATATTGAGAGATGATCAGTTATTTGGCCATCTAAAAGCAGTTTCTTATCAGAAGTCAGAGTGTTAATGTATGGAAATTATAAATTACTATTTGTATGTACATATTTCAACGAATATATGATATTTTAATTTTTTAACTTCGATTGGGTACACATGCGACAGTCAAGTATGATAAATGTTTTCTCAGGCCGCATATATGCGTCCCTAGTCCTCAAAGGATTACAAAAAGAAGCCAAACTACAACGATTGATGTATTCTACCTAGTAACATTAGTTTTATTGGGTACTCCATGCCTAATAATATTATTCAACGGTTAAGACAACTATCACAATTAAATTATTGCTCCATTACCAAATTTTTCGATAGATAACGCGCACCTATTATATTACGCACACTTCTATCTTTTCGGCATTCTTTTTTTTCTTAGTTAAAATCCCACCATAGTTTTATTATTGCATTTGACATCCTTCATGTCGCTTTCTAATGTATAACGCGCAGGTTCCTATTTTATCAAATTTTAACTTTTTCGTGTAGATAACGCACGCGTTATCTACCGAAAAATACAGTATTAACCCTCAGTTAAATATATTTTTACTGTATGTCATATTACTCTGTATAACTCTTGTTAATTGCAGCCTCTGCTTTCTATTAACTGCTATGATTACTTTATTATAAAATTAGCTGCAATCGAGTGATATTGGTTGCATCTCCAGATAAGATTTTACATGTTTCAACTCTAACGAAAAATGAAATTTCTTTGTTCAACATTTTTCTTGAAGTTCTGGCGACATGAGTAACGGAGCAAGAGACTATTACGTATCCATTTATATGGCGCGAGAGAGGAGTGAAAAATAGAGAACAGATAAATGGAAAAAAACGTTTTAACGTGTCCCTGGAACGGGCCCGTGAGTCAAACCGCGGTTTCTACACGATGCACGACTAACTCCTGGTGACTCATCGACGAGCATCTATAATGAAACGAAATCCCACGATTATTCCTAACGAGAGACGGCTGGGCTACCAAGAGGAGATCGTTAAAGTTTCGCACGCTTTTAACGTTCCTGAGACGATTCAACAAGACTTTCTCCCAACACGTGTCGTACTAATGTATGCACCAATGGATGAGAGAGCTTTCCATGATTAAACTAAATTTCGCACGCGCTGTTTGTCATTTTTATTTAATTATAAAGTCAGTCTATCCTGTCGAGACGTAGAATTCCCGAGTCGAAATATTGAACCTATTTTCATGTTATTTACTCCTATTTAAACCTAATATGATACTTTTCAATACTAAAACTCCTAATTTAAACCTGCAACTCCTTCTCAGTAAAATGATACTCCTATTTAGATATCACCAAAACCTTTATCCACTGAATTGGATCTGTTACTCCTCCTAGGTGAAATAATAATTCCAATTTCTATTCCAAGCCTACTTTTCCCAGGAATATCTCAACTATTAAATAATTAAATTATCCTTAACGCCTTGCCATAGAGTAACGAGTACTACTCGCGACGCGATAGATGAAACAGTCAATTTTGAAGTGCTCCAAAAATGATTTGATTACAAATATCAGTCGGTCCTGATAAAATAAAATTAATTCTACACTATTCAATATTACGTTAAGTCATTTACTATATTTGAAATTAGGGGTTTGATTGTTATTTTAGTAATTAATTCAGAATCACTGCACATTTAATCACAAGAGAAATGGCATAGCAAGGGATTGTACTTACAATCAATTCAGATTACTCAATATCCTATTTAAATAAGTATTCTATATAGTATATTCTTCTTTTCATTTCCTTTTACCAATTAAAAAATAATATCTACTGTTATCGTTACAACTTGGAGGGAAATTCCATTCATGAAGGAGCGTGATTACGTCGTTTCTCCGAAAGTGCAAAGTATAATCAAAAACAGATTAATATCTCTCATAATTCTAAAACGTATGGACATTCACGAACGTAATTCTATTTCGCAGTATGAACTTTGAGTCACTGTCGTTATCGATGAGAGTGTTACAAGTATAATCAATGACTGCCTGTACTTGAAACAACCCGCGGTTCTTTACTCGGAAACCTTGAAATATCGGTCTAGATAAATTATTTATTTCCATGTTTCTTTTACGGTATAAACGACATTCGTTTGGATGCATATCAGCCTGTGGTTTTAACTTGTCATTTCCTATGAAAATTTATTCATTGTTATTGTTACAGTAATGATAATTAAGAACGCGGAAACGTTTTAATAAAAATTGAAATAATAAAAATAAAATTAGATATTATTGAAATATATTTGATATTTATGGAAGGATTTAATTTAAGGTTTAGATATGGTTAACACGTTGACTACCATGGGAGTCACCGGTGACCGGCGCTATTAAGTTCAATGGATTTTAATGTAACTTTTAGATATCAATACATATTTATGAATTTTCGAAATACTGAATATCCAAATATTGACGTTAAAAAGATAAAGGTTTACTGAATATTTATCTATCAGTGTCTTTTAAATTTCTACTTTATAAAGATCTGATTTTATTAGAAAAGGTTTCACGTTAGTAGAAAGGACGAAACTAGGATAATACCGGTGGCATTCAACGTGTTAAGAATTAGACATTTAAGGGTCTATCGTTTTTACATCTCGAAATTCTTTCTGTGTTCACACATGAACTGTATTCTCTCGATTCGCAAACCTAATCGATGCAATTATTGATAATGAAGTGGAACGAGTCACGTCACAAAGAGATTCGATTGTGAAAGACCTTCGGACACTTTAAATTGCTACTTTCATCTATGTTCAATGCTAAATGTGTTCAGCTTCGCGTTTTTTTCCCTTAATCGACCGAATACTGAAGGAATGTAAGACTACTTATAAAAATAATTCGTTCAACATCAATTATGTAAAGCGGTATGGAATTTTAAACAGTTTTTATCGGATGATTTTTTTACCTCAATATAATTAATTCTGTAGCAATGAAAGTGTTGCAAATTTTCGTAGAATTAAAAAAATCTTTACTTCGAAATACAGTACAATTCATAATGTGTCAGTGTTGCAATTTTTAAATGACAATTACAATTTATTTTGATTAAAAAAAAAGGGAAAGAAACCTGAAACAATTTTCACCACTGAACTAAATACCCGTATGATTACACAAAATATAGCACACAGTAGGAAATATTATCTCGAACAGAATTGACCAGATTGTCCAACAAAAGATCCCAAACAATAAGCACTTAAAGTTAATTACTAATTTAGCGATGGCAGAGCACTTTCGCACGGCGATAGAAACGCACTTCCAGCTGGCTAAGTTGCTTGCTAAAATAACCGAACGTACTTCTATTTATAAAAGAACAATTTCCACTCTCAACTAACGTAAATGTACCTCAATTTTATCCTTTTATCTGATCACATCGGACAATGAAAAATCTCAAGATACAGTTAATTCAAAAATTGCTTACTTATAAAATTACAATTACTCCAACAACTAAATTCTCTTCTAGGACTCTAAAATTATTAATTATTATCTCTAATTTTCATAAAAATCAAAAATACATTGAAAAAGCAACAAGATTACAGAATTTCCTTCTCCGAGGACTTTCCTATCCTTTCTTGTTCGTTAATTTGCAATCGCGCAACCCACGGTGCACGATGGAGTATTGATAATTCAACGTCTCGGATTCATCGTGCCGACCGAACAATTTCGATGTTTATTTCACACGTTGGCGCGAATATGATTTACGAGGAAGTTGTTTATAGCGATGCACCATACTTTGCCATCGAGCGTCAGGTGTAACGCAACAACAGTTAGCCACACCTTCGGGCTGAACGTGCACAAAAATACGAGTTCAAGTAACTGTTATACTATATTAAATTATTTGCTTCTCCGTTGCGAAAAAAAGACACGTTTTAGAACGTAATTCAACGTTATTTCTTAATGTGTAACTTCACGTAAGCTGAGCCTCCGGTGGCTCTGCAACTTTAACGTAACGCAAATGCCTTGTTCGTGTTTCGCCAGGAAAACAGAAAATGAAAGATACTTATTTTATGACACTATTATACTGTATTTTTTCAAATTCTGTAACTTTTTGCAACTTAAAAAAATATTAAATATAATTCTTTATAAAATAGAGATAGAGAAGAAATGAAATTAATTACATACTTGACAATACTTCGTCTACTTTTGCCCTACATCTAATTGTAACACCAAAATGACTTTCTTTGAAAAATTATTTACATTTCTTGGGTACAAAATTTCTCTAATATTCTATGACTAACCTATAATATATGACTGACTAATTATTTACTATATCCGAGCATACTTAATTAATCGTAACTAATTACACAACAGTTTTACTGCTTCAATGATGTGAAAGGTCATTAATATTTTCATGTATAAACAACCCTAAGCTTTCTTCGTCACCAAGCTTCGTTCTATGAATTAAACAAAGTGAAGGAACACAGAATTGCTAGAAATAAAGCAAGTCGAATCCTTCGAAAAATCTTCCCGCCAAAAACTTCACGCCTCGGAGGATCGAAGTTAAACGGTAGCTAGAAGTCTACAATGGATTACATTGATGAGGCCGAAATCGTTGAAATTATCGATGAGAGAGGATCACAGAGGTCAAGAGCGACGAAGATGTTCAAAGAGGGTGGCAGAAGGACGAAGAGAAAGGAGATGGAGAGAAAGAGTGGGGTTATTCGGATGACTGGGAGTTAATAGGAGCTGTAAAGGGGACTCTTTGTTTACGATATGTTCGTAGTTGCCACGATGGCCGTCTAGATGCACAATCGAATCTTATTCGGTGGGACCAGCTCGTCGTAGGCGTGCAACGTGTTTCAAACTATTTCCCATAACCGAGTCTCTTTTTATCTCGCGCCACATGGATTCCCTTTTTCGACCTCCCGACATTTTATCCCGTGGAGAGAAGAGATTAGACGCGCCCTTGGCAGACTACGTCCCTATTGCTTTTGGGATTTTACTACGGCAATTCTGGAACTCACGTTGTTTTTTTTTCTGTGTTTTATCGTAATTGAAACATTTTGTTCTGACGCGGACGATTTTTATGTCGACTTTTTAACCCTTGCTCGAGTTATTGCAATTAATTTTCCATCACAACGGGTTCTTCTAGAAGATTTTGTGGTCTCTTTATGTTGTGAATTATTATAATATAATTCTCGAAAGATGCAAGGTTCTTTTTTGGAATTAAATATTAATGGGCTAAATTAAAGACATTATTTAAAATCCTATTTTTAACATTTGACAATTTACTACTGTGTATTTGAGCCGAGAGGAAAAATTTTGGGCTATTGAAAATTTTTATAATTTGTTTTCTGTTATAGTTATTGAAGTAATTATAGATATAATTCATTTCATGTGGCCTTAATTGCGACCTAAATTTGACAATATTGACGAATTCTCCTATTAACTTTGTGAACCTCTATGAATTTTTTGTGGGCAGTTGCACGATGGAACACCTAATTTGATTTTGAAATATTCAATCGCAAAAGATTTCACGACTTTAAAGTACTAAAATAATAATATTTGGCAAAGTTAAAAATCTACTTTGAAGAATAGAAGCCAAGATGAGTTTTCTGTTAACTCAAATTCTCAAGGGCCCATAGAGTCCCTTAATTTTAAACAATTATGCCCCTATAACTACTACTATCGCCGAAAAAAAGTGTACAGAGTTTTGCAAAATTAATAACACTTAGTTACTACAAAACTAGAGCGACAATTCAAAAAACAAAATGTTACTCTCCCACAATTAATAGATACTTCATCACCGTATACTTTTAAAAAAGCTACCTTTCCTTTTCAAAGGCGACGTAAGTTTCTCAATTACAATCCCTCACGATAAGACAAATAATAAAAAGTCATGTTTCTACACTCAGCTAATAATTTGAAACCGATATTCCCGATCTTACGTAACGTTTCTGAATCGCTCGTAGATTTTAGTCCACGATGCAGTTCCATTTCCACGATTGCATCACAACCGCAGTTTACACTGCCAATATCGACAACGACTGCACGAATACACATATATCTGTCGTTATAAAAGGACATAAATTTATATCATAGATTTAACTGACAAAAAAAGATGCAATACGTATATAGATATCCCAGAGAACCACTGTTCGGAGTTCATTGGAGTTCAGGTATTAACCGCCATAAGTTACGGGCCACACGTGTTGATACTGATCAGCTTGTTACTTACATTACACCTCGGGGGTAGTAAAGATAAATACCATCGTTCGCTTATGCTGATGTTATGCATACAAAAGTACGAAGTCTATGCGTTCTTTGAAGATGTATTACCGAATCTGACTATGAGATTGCTTTCTAATTGTTTGTTTTGATTAGCTACATGTATCTCGATATCACTCAAGTTGTACAGGTTCGGTTTCATATTTTGATGGCACTGTTATGATCGTTCTAGGTATTACATTAACGCGTTGACTGTCGACTACGAGAAAACTCTGTGTAGTTTGATGTTTATTAACACTAGAACTACCGGTGACAAATCCAACATATTTTAATAAATTAAATAAATACTTTGAAAAAGGGGGAATCAAGCGAAGGAAAATTTGCTCGATTGAGTGATTTATGTTTATTTATATAGACGTAGAATATTTATTCTATGACTCTTATGTAAACTTGGAGAATTTTTTGAAAAAATTGTGTACCAGTCATTTTGACTGGTTTGGTAGTTCTAGTGTTAACCGGTTGATTACTTCGAAAAAAGCCAAAAGCCACTTTCGCGCTCTTGAGATTTTATTTAAAAATAAGCTAAAGTTGGTGTTTTATTTTATGTAATGGACAACAAGAACAATTTTCTCCTGCTTGTATCCTAATTTGGAATTACTTTATATTATAAAAGAGAAACCTGATCCATTCTTAACAAAGTCTTCCTTCAATTGTCAACATAGAAAAAACGTCCTGGGGTTTTTCGACACAAAAACTGAAGAGCGCGAAAGTGGCTCGTGACACGCAAACGGTTAATAAATGTAAAGATAGTGTAATAATAGCAAATTTATTCAAAATCAACTACGGGATAATTCATAAGGCGTCTTTTAAAAAGAAGATATTTTTTGGCAGTTGCTATGTAGTGTAAGGTCGCCAACCCTCTTTGGGTCCATGTGACTTTGTGCTAACAGAAGACACATGTCCGCTTCTATTTTACAAAGTCAAATTTTGAACTTTAAATTTTACAATTTAATGTTTCAAATTCAGATTTAATTCATTATTAAAGATAGTATTTTTATCATTGTGTAATTGTGTTATTGTGAAACTGATCTTTGGACAGTACAACAAACTCGGACTGTAGAGGGTTAAAAATAGGGTATGATTAAATTAAATTGGCTTTGTAGACCGGAATCATGAAAATTAGCATGGAAGTCAACTTGTTAACGTCATTATGTGATTATACCTGTTACAAAAATTCTCTCTGTATATTTCATAAGTGTTTAAATAAATTTTTTGAATAATAATCGGCCTGAGGTAGTCTATTCGGTAGTTTTTAAATTAAGAAAGTATAATTCAACCATTTTGGTATAATTTAAATTACCTATTTTATAAATTGTTCTATAAATTGGAATTGGAATTAACATGGAATGTAGATACAATGTTTAACGATTAAATAATTTTGTATTAACGCGTTGATTGGGAGGTGGCAGTTATGGGAATGGGTTCCTTAATTTCTGAGCCTGAAAAAGGGTACGGGTATTTTTAGATCGTCGTACTGGGTTATGGTGTTTATGGGAGTGGATCCTTGAATTCTTTATTTGTAGCCCTAACTAAGCTCAATTTAAAATTGAGAGTACTGGTATTTCTGTATCAAAATGCTAACTAGGGTATGGTGTTTATGATAATGGCACCCTGGATTTCTAATTCGTAGGCTTAACTAAGGATAATTTAAAAATTAAGGATACTATTATATTTGTATCGAAATACTGCCTGGTATATCGTCTTTATGGGAATGGATCCTCGGATTCTCAATTCGTGGGCCCAAAAGAGTATTAGTATTTTTCACTCGTAACACTGACAACGATATGGTGTTTATGGTAATGGACCTCCTGATTCCTAATTCATGGATTTAATTGAAGCTGATTTAAAAATTAAGGGTCCTAGTATTTTTGTATTAAAAGACAGGTTGGTATATGGTTTTTATGGGAATGAGTCCTTAATTTCCTTATTCATGGGTCCAAAAGTGTATTGGTATTTTTAACTCGTAATACCGACTACGATATGGTGTTTATGGCAATGGACCTCTTGATTTCTAAGTCATGGATTAGCTCAAGCTAATTTAAATATTATTTAACTATATATTTAATAAATTTAATAAGTAATAATGACTAATTATTAAGTACGAAATGGTATTTCTGAAAATTGAGAATTCGAATCAGTAGTCCTAAAATTAAATTCCTTCCTTAAGTTTAGTCCTCTCCAAATAATATCGTTCTTCTGCCTCAAAAGTAATAATAATTACAATGCCTAAATTACGTATAATGCAAAAAATCAATGAAAATGTAATGTCCTCCTCTAAATCTTCAATATCTACTTGTAAACATTGTATATTTATTACTTGCAGCTTCCATTTGCCGATTACTCTCTAAGGTAAATACAAACTTGTCATACGATGTTCAAATACGTATAGGAGTTAATCTGTGTAAGGTTAAACCTGATCGTCAATGTTGTCAAATAACTGGCGCAAGGCCAGAAACTCTTGAAGTATACGATTCCACGAAGTCTACGATTCTACGAATTCCAGGAAGACGGAGGTCGAAGGACCATTGTAAACATTCGAGTAAAAGCAACACTAACCGGTACTTTAATATTCTCTGTTTACACGTCACGCTACATATCCAACGGAAGCGAATAATCTACCCTATCGATGATAATAATCGTCCCTACATCAAACAAATTTAAATTCCTCATTGTAAACTAAAGTAACACATTTTCTATAGAATTTTAAAGAACAGAAAATTCGCAAGTAAATATCACGTCTCTTTAAACGATACTCCAAAACATATACCGGCGTTAGTGTAGAATCTCGCCGGTAATGGGAAAATCATCTCCCTCCGGTTCCAAGAAACCAACCTAACACAGTGCCATCACTGACAGCTCCGCGGTCTCATTTCGCAATGCACATCGACGATTCGTCGTAAAGCATAACAGTGCTCATTCGTCTCTCGGCACACGACGGATATCTGCGCGTTAACGGCCACAGAAATCTGACGGGCGTGATAAAGCATAAAGTATTCTCTTACCAGAACTTTGGTGAAGCGCCTCTCGAGCTCGACGGCGTCGGGCATGGGCTGCCTTGGCGCGCCACGGACGCTGCCGCTTCGTGCGTGCGGTCCACCCAAACTTCCCATGCCGAGACTAGGTTGACAGGATTGATGAGGCACACCGCCCTTGACACTACCGACGAATACTTCGCGTACACCTCCATCCCTCTCGCAGGCACGGCTCTGTACGATGCCCATTTCTTTTGCTTGCAGCTTCCTATATCCTTCGGGTGTTCTCACACGCGAAAATCGCAACGCACGGCGACGGTGGCGGCGGACACTGTCACACCACGAGAAACGTCAACAACGACGATCGCGACAGTCCATCCTCGCCGGACACACGGTGGACTTTATTATTACGATGAACTTCGATAGGCCGACTTCTCGAACCAGTCCGCGCCGGGCCGTGCAACAGGTACCAAGCCGTCCATCGCGGACACAAACTCTCACGACGTGCGCGAGCAAAAGCACGATGTACACTCAACTACCCGCACCATACGAAGCGTTCGGAGCAGGGGGTCCAAGCCTCCGTGTTAATTTTTCGGACACGATTTAGTTGAGTGGAGTATTCTTGATGTCGCTACTTTCGCGCGATTGTAGCGCCTCTTTTGACGATGTTGTGAACAATGCATATACTAGGCGCGCGCGTGTTCACATGTACGCGACGCACACATGTATACTATGCTCGCACACAGTCAACTACCCACATGAATATGCCGGGACATTTCCTCCCTTACAATTAATACTTATTTTTATTTTTTTCCAAGGAAAAATAAGACAACAAAATTAAATTTATTAATTATAAATATTTATTTCGAAATCATATGTATTACCGTATAAAGGTTAAACAAATTAATATATATAACGCCTGCATAATGTACATGTATAATATTCATATCGTCTATTGTAAAGTTATGACAATATTAATTTTTATTCATATTACTGTATTAGATGGTGTAAGTTGCTACATCGTCTTCGATGAATTCTCTAACATGGTACATAACCTGTTATCTGAACACCTTGCAGCATCTAATATTCGGTTCTTATAAGTTAAGGTCCTTTTTTTTCAATCTTCTTACTTCTGATGTCATGGAGCAGGATACCACGCAGAAAGTTTCGAAGCACGTTATTATATAAAAGACACTTTAATAGAAGATGCTACAAAATAATATATAAAAGCGTAATGCAGTCCAGTTGCAAAGACGTATACGACATATAAAACAATATGGAAGCCCATCAGACACTCGGCATCTCAAACTCATTATAGATGGCACTGACGTTGCCGACACTACTGCCACCAAGAATACTCCACTCAACTATTTCTTCAAACATTGTGACCCCTACTCCCATATAAGCTTGGTCCCCCTGGTTCGGAGCATCTGCGACAAGCTTGCTGCTCGGCCGACGCACTAGCGCCGCCGCGCATGCGCGTTTACTTTCTTCGAACAGCGCCATATTCGTGAGCGCGGCGGATTTGAATAACGTTGAAGGACTAGAGATGGAGAAAATGATAATTGTGAATCATGAGTAGGTGTTTTGATGATGTTTGTTCTCAATTATGATGATTTTTTACAGTGGTTCCTGTATTTGCGTGATTCTTCCTGATTATTGAAAAACAAAACTATTATTTGCAGTGTCACATTACCTGTATGGTGTAGGTATCTAAAAACACAAATAGGAGTTACATCGAGATGAGCAAAATAATTATGAGAAACAGGGAATATGTTCTTTAATAGAATATATATTCTATTTAAAAATATTAAAAAATTTCTTTGTTACTATAAGATACCGAATTGTTACAAGAATACTGTATGGTTATAGAAAAAGGTTATCTTATAAGTTCTTTCAGTTTTTACTGATTTTTTAAAGCACAGATAGTAATGCTATTCATGTTTTAATCGTGTTGCGTATATATTTATTTTTCAAAGATCGAAAATTATTATTATAGTGAACGCTCAAGATAAAATATCACGGTCACAGTCCTGATTGTGATTCTGCGATCATTGTGAGACATCCTGTTAGTGATTTTGCGCGCCATCTCTATAAACGAGATGTGAAGTTGGCAATAGTGGTTGTATTGGTAGTATTGGTATACAAATCTATCTTTGGTTTATATTACCATTGATTGTTGATATTATATATGCTATAACATCTAATAAAGAATTGACTTCTCGTTACTTAAATGAACAAAGAGATTAATTATCTGCTCCCGCAGCGATCGTCTGCCTCTTTGTCTCCTGAACTTGACGTCGTCGACACTTATCTGCTGTGAGTTCCTTTTTCTTACATTTTCCTCATTTACCGATCGCTAAAACATAGATCTCTGGATTATCTAGTACGTAATATTACTTCTACTTGTTTTGTACCTGTCAATTTTGATAACAATAATTACGAATTTAGAAATCATCGCAAAATAATTACGCAATTACAGGCACCCACGCCACCTGTCGCGATATTTACGCTCCACTTTTGTCGTTTACAACATTAATACTCTTCCTGCTGCTTCATATTTCGATTTTGATAATAAATGACGGGTATGATATTGTTCGGAAACGCGATTATTGCAAAATGTTTGATTATATGTATATTAAAGTGATAGATTTCAATTATATATTATAGAATTCAAGTATAATTGATTGAATATTTTACGACTGTTTGAATTTTCCGCCATGGCAGGCATTAGCTCGTGGCGCTCTACCGAAGTAGTGGCGTCACAGTCGTTGTCGACAATTTGCCTCGTTTGCGTGCTAGGACGTGTGCTTCTTCGTTTATTTCGCATTTTATTGAGAAATTGTCACAAGCCGTGCTCGAATTATACTTTCATTTACTTATTGACGTGTCTTGTGCCCGAATGTAACACGGAGTCATTGATTCTTTCTTCTTTAACGACGAAAAGTGGAAAAATATGAATCGCTCTCGCCTTCTCCTGCCAACCGGGTTGCACAGTCAATTATTTCGAAGCATGTAAGTTCTATTTCATTCATTGACACGTAGTACGAGCAATTCCAAACATCACGATCCGATCTATCACAGTCCTCTTATTCTGTCTAATGATTAATACTGTCGTATTTAACGCCGGTTCGGATTTGCTTTTGCTTATTCTTAGTTCCTATTTTGCCCATTGCCATCATGGCGTCTGCGCAGATGGTTCGCGCGCATTCACTGCACAAACGCAGAAGCAGAGCATCCGACATCTTGGAAAGTTTGCCTTGTTCGTTTGCAACAACTTGTGCTCCTGCATTTAATTCAGTTTTAGGTAGGAAATTTTGAAGGACAGTGCTCGAATTCTAGTCTCTGTTGTTCATTTGTATTATGTGTGCGTGAATACAACACTGAATTGCTGGTTTCTTCTGTTTTTATTAGAAAAGAAGGAAAATTGTCGGACCGGCTATTCTTCCGTCGTTGACTGGGACCCTGCTGCCACAAATTTTCCATTTTCCAGAGTATTTTCAGGGTATGCGAGCATATTTCTTCATTTTCGACGTAGCCCGGTTGATTTGGTGACAAATTGGGTAAAAATTTGCATTTTTTCACGAAAAAATACGGTTTTTCGTCTAATCGGTTGACACGCTCTCAAGTGACAAGTGAGAGTATGGTCAGATGTCGGTGCGCATGCACCCGTGACCGTACTCGTCGTACTTTGAAATCTCTCGGAGGAGAAATGATATTTTGATCACTTTTGAATTTCTTCAATATTTTCCCCATTATTTTCAATAATATCTCGAATGGTTTGTTAGCTCGCATTACATTTACTCATTTTTTTCCATTTTTTCAAAGAAATGGCAATTAAGTTTATATATATTTTACAAAGTGTAGAGTCCCTTTGAAAATAAATCCTCTTATGCTTGCATAGAATGATCAAATCTCAATGTACACGTTGAAATTGTAATGTTTGCAGTAACTTTTGAAAATTTATTACCTGACAGACTTAATTTGCGATCCAAAATGAGCATAAATGTTTAATTATGTAACACAAAGTACGACAATCCACAGTAACGTACATAAACGCAATAACATTGTACTGCAATGTCTAAGTAGCATTTACTATTTTATGTATCATAAAATGAGAATAACTGTGAGGATAATATTGACAGTTAATAACAAATTACGCAGTACTATAACTTTCCCAGAAATGCTTAACTATGAAATGACAATAGAGATGAAGAAATTTCTTGTTCTTATCAATTTTAGCCTTCTGCCTTTCACTCAATTCCCCCATCTAACTTATTTTTACTTCCAGCAACTTGTGGCCGAGCGCAATGCGGTCTAGAGTCAGTTCTTGTTGCGTATCAGTATTTTCTGCCTCTTTTTTTCTTTTGATAGGGGATTTGAAACGCGTTATTACAAATTATTACAGAGCACCGTTAACTCTTGAATTTCATAGCGAAGTCAATGTTCACATCTCAAGCAAATTCTCCTCGCGGAGGTAGAGTCAGTGTTGTATCGACATTAAAGGAATGGTACACATTTATCGTAGAGCATCGTGGCTCTCGTTGCAAAATTTTTATCGCGAAAAAGTAGAGTCATTCTTTCCGCCGACTATGACATTATCGGCCGAGTTTTTTTTCTGTTTTATCTTGCGTAACGGTAGTAGACTCATTGTCAGTGACATTCTGAAGCCAGGCTTCAGAATTCCCGTTGGCAGTTGGATCATCATCAACACCAAAAATCTTATTTGGTAAGTTCAGTCTTTTTAAATATATGATCTCTGAAATATTTGTTACTATCGATGATGAAATTTCATTGCAAATTTGTGCTCTGTTTTGCAGATTATAGCTTCACGAGACGGTCCTGGCAACCATTCACGGGTCTGTTCCATGTCCTCAGCTACCTTGGGTGATATCCTGTGAATTATTTTCCGCAAGTGGTGAGTCGCATGCACTTAGATTCCTCTGGGACCCCGATTCATGCCGTAGGACGATTGGTCCATATCGGCAAGGGGGACTGGTTGTATTATTTTTTGTTGCGAGCACCGTGACCATGGGTTAGATAAATAGTATCCTACTCATGTATAATTGCACTTTTAGGGTGTCTATTAGCTCAGGATAGGTCTTCTTGTACGCCGCGATTGCTCAATGAATGAATGTACATGAACGATAGGCTCAAATCGCGAATAAATTCCGCGAAATTAACTTAGCGCGAGTAAATTCTGAAGACGGATCACCCATCCGACTTCGTATTTTTTATTATATTTGCTCGAACAATCGCGCAATGACAATTGTAACGCACGATTGAGTGCTGCTCAACGACTTTTTTCCGTTTCCGTTGATCCAAAGAGCCGCAAAACTTTGCCATCTATAATGTGCAAGAAGACACTTCGCGACGGGCAGATTCTAGAATCGAAGTATCAGTTTGCAAAGCCTTTTCTATATCCTTTCAACCATTTACTTCGATGGCGGAATCTCCCGAGGATGCTGCATGCATTCAATATACATATTTTCAACATAAAGTTCAATATAATATTCAATATAAAGTTCAATATAATATTCACTTTAAAGTTCAATATGATATATAATTTAACGTAAAGTATTTGATTTTTGAAGATATTATAAATATTCTTAGTAGAGTCTTTGCTTTAATTGCCAGTTACTTTTCAATATTGATGTATATCTTGCCTGAATAATGAAATATTTTTAAGAAAGAAAAATAGATCGTTAAATACAACTAATCAATCATTTTCCAAGCTCAGGATTTTCAGCACTAATCTTTAGCTGACACTTGCTCGTGTTCGTTTTTCAGCTCAGACATATTTGCATGCCCAGGTGCTATGCTGATAAGTCTGGGCGGCGGCTGAGCTCTGGTAGGACTAATCACTTTTAGCGACTGACATTGTCAATGCGAGTCGTGCACGACGTAATTTCCACGTTTGTGTGTTGTGGCTAGGCCGTGGATCTTGCGTCGCATTTTAAACTCATAAAAACAAACAATTATTTGCCGTTCATTCTTGCTCGAATTCATTCTGTTGAAGGAACCCTCCGCGATTATAACTTATACTCGGTTTCACCGCATGGTGAATAAATTAACGCATATGGTATTCCATATTAAATTTCAAAGTACAATCCAATTTTACATGTATCATGAACACGAGCCATATGCGTTACCGTTCTTCCTAAAATTGCTTTCAATTGTCCCGCGCGACGTTTTAAAGATATAACGATACTACGGTTCCCTTGTACGCGATGTAGATGATAAATTCACTTTACTATTACGCAATGTCCGCTTTGCTTGTCAGTCGATTTCAGAAAATGGTACGTACACTTAGAGAGTGAAAGTTGAGCACGGAGTTCGGGTGTCGGAGTCACCCCGGGGTGGCTCTCTAGTGTAGGCCCTTGCGCCCGGGCTCTTAAATGATGATCGTGAGTGAATGTTTTGTGATGATTGAATCGCGATTTGCCATTTTAAATATAGGTGATAGGTAGGTAGGTAGCATACCATCTCGACTGAGTGTTTGCGTTTCTCTAAGTTAAGTAGGTAGGGCCAGGAGGTGAGGCTATCACAATCGCGCGCGAGTAGGGTGAGACGTCTGCCCCTGGGATTAATCGTGGTTGAACGGATCCGGATCTCGTTCGATCGCGATTCTTAGTTTTAGTGTTTCAGCTTGCTCGAATATCATTGCCAAATAAGGAAGCAACGCGAGCATTGATGCAGACACGGGGGGCGATTGCCAAAATCGCTGCTCGTCCTGACATCGCTCGGGTTGTTTCCTCGCGAAAGCTCCTCGGGGTAGCTGACAATTTTACACGTGCCGGCGAGATATTTGAGCAACGTTCCTGGGGCAGGAGCCCGAAGAAAGAAGAGGCATCCGCCGAAGAGGCCCCGAACAAATTGTCGCAAGAAGGGGTCGCAACGAATGGCTGACCATTTTCGAGTCCTCGGATTCTAGAATGGGCGCCATTGCTATTAAATATTTGTCACTGTGCTCGCTTAGTGCATGTAGTAGTAGTCAGTAGTCAGTAAGTCGCGATTTTGTTCGTATTAGCTCCCGCGAAATTAGAGTTGCGAATAAATGTAAGCGCGTTGAATTTTTTTATTAGTTTCGCGAAAGTAACTTTTCGAGAATGCACAACTTGTGCCCGGGATTTTGTTCGGTTTAGGTTTTTATTTAACGTAGAGTCTCGAAGCTATTGACTCTTGAAAAGGGTCATCGGGAGCTCTCTCAATTTTGATATAAAGTAGCGTTGCGACTAAAGAAAACAGCACCGGAAATTGGTGCACGGGTTTGCCACGCATTAGGTTTGTAAAATGTAGAGTTGCGAGATTAGAAGAAGCACCATAGGGTGCACGGGTTTTGCTCGTATCAGGACTCTAGGTAAAGTAGAGTTGCGGAACAGAGAGCACCTACGACTGGTGCGCGGGAGTTTGCCAAAATCAGGGTTTTTCAGGTTTCATCATTGTCTCGTTTTCGCGATATTAGCGTTGCGATAAGAACATACAAGCGGGTTTTTCTTTGCTCAATACTCGGTGAATTAGAGTTACGATCAACTCGGCAGCATGGACGACACTGGTACCGGACGAGGTACCCTGGAGTCGCAAAAGGACGACTCTTTATCCGAAAATTAGTGTTGCGATAATTGATCCTCACGATTTGCTCGCGAATTCGATTAAGTAGTGTTGCGAAAATTCATGCTCGCGATTTGCTCGCGAAATCGATTAATTAGAGTTGCGAATGACAATAGCGCCCACAGTGGCTGCTCGCGATTTTTTCGGGAATTTGATGAATTAGAGTCACGGGACGCGATAGCGCCTAAAGTGGCTGCTCGAAAATTCTTTCGCGAACTCGTTAAAGATGCTCGTTTGAGCTTCTCGGGTTGTTTTTTCATGTCTAATTATTTTTTCTTTTCAGCTGTTCCCTAATCCCTTGCTTTTTATTATACCGATTGTCATTTCATGAAAGGCACGCATTTCTGTGCAGATTTCATCTTGCAAAAGTTTATTATTGAAAATTGTTGAAAGTTTAAAAACTATTAAAAATGTTATTGTACTACATTATATTTCAATTATATACCGTTGCTTGTTGTCCTCAGTGTTATTGATTTACTTAAGAACATTAAAATTTAGCAACTTTCGATTCATTTTATATTTAAATTTATGGAAAATAATGATTAAAGTCTTCTCGACTCTTCTTTTTATCCCTTTTTTGGACAAAATTAATGAAAGTCTGTTGTAGATTGAAGAAATATAGTTACACATACTTGGAAAGTTAACAGAAGATGATTTTTATAATGGTTAATGGACACTGAAATTGATACCGTCATTTTATTAAAGAGAAAATACAATCATGGATATTTATTGGAAATGAAATGAGTCATGCACATGGAAATTAAAAGACACGGATATATGGAGACTTTAAAGGAGCCCACAATGTCACATAATTTTACTAACGAATACTTTTTTCTTGCAGGAAATACATGGATCAACCTAATTCCGAAAGGTGATTGATGGATATTTTTCTCTGGTGTCTTGTTTCGTAAATTGTTTTACATTTTCAAATATCGTTTTTGAGTCTTTGTGTGACTGTTTCCATAACATTGTCGGCATAGTTGATGGTTTCAGTTTGTACGGTTTACGGATATTCGTAACGTTTGTATTGTCGTCGAAGTTCAATTCATTGTTGGTTGGTTTCCTTTTCTGGTAGTAACTGAATGTTTCCTTCCATTCTGTGTCAAGCAGAATCCATTCCTCATTCCTGGTCAAATTGCTTACTTCCTGCTTTACTGATAAAGCGGCAGGTATCATTCTTCAAAGAAATCTTTGGTTTTAATTAGTCAGCTCTCATTGAGTTCATCCCTTTTCGTTGGTGCAAACTGTCGTTACAATTTTTATTTCGGTACGATTTTCGGATGGGAAATATATTATCATGAAAACTGGGGTGGTATATGGGAACATACCAAAATGGGAAGATATCAAAATGTACCAAATATAACAAAATGGGAATATACAAAAATATACCAAAATGGTACATGGGAATATGATGAATAAATTCGTCTCTGAAGATATCCAAGTGCTAGCTGAAGAAAGAAGAATAAATTCAAATATATGTGGACAAACTGCGCAATGGGAAATAGTATTTCAGATGATTAGACCACAGTGTTGACTTTTTGCAACAACTGCTCCGATATTGATGGTCAGACTGAAATATGAGAGGGGATGGTGAGGGAACAATGGGGTAGGGGATAAGTTCGTTAAATCTTAAATTTAGAATTAAGTCTCTGAATGTATGGAATGAATGGTGCGTGCTACTTTTTAAGTCTCGAATGCTCGGTGCATCGCGGTCGGAAATCTATCTCTTCCGGTACGAGATGGATAATGAAAGTAACGTAGACAAAGAAATTTCGTCTGTCACATTCTCCGGTTTATTCTGTCGTTTAAACTTGTAAAAACGATGGAAAAATGTGTCACACGAAAGACAAAATGTGATGGTGGATGGATGGCCATTTTTTTGGGTCCCAATTGCAGCATCCTCCACGTGGTGGGACCTGGGTCGTTATTGCTTGCAATGATTCGAAGACTTTGATTTTATTTTATTTTGTTCTCGTTGAAAGCAATAACGGGCTGATTGGCTGCGAGTCCAGGAAAATCTGGAAGTTTCCATAAATTATTCCTCCGTTCTCCATCTTAAACATATTGTATGAAATGTCACAATTTTTTATATGGATATAATGTCTGGGAAGTATAACGAAGGCTCTCATTAGAGAATAATTCTATTAGTGAGTAGTGAGAAGTGTGCTCCAGTAGTTTATTCTTATCCAAAATCTTCAAGAACTATCCTCAAATTTTACTCTTAATTAATCAAATGTTTTTTTTTGCTGTTCGAATGACACGTTCGTACATCGATGCATGCTTTCACGAGCCTGATATGCCCGCACGGTGAAGACTCGGGCTCGTGCATGGCCATACTCCGCGTGACTTTGAAATCTCTCGGAGCACAAATAATATTTCGTTAATTTTATCAATTTTCGATTTATTTAATACTTTCTCCATAAATTTTGATTAAATTGCCATCGAAACATTGACTCATATTACATTCATCATTTTTCTTACCATTTTTACGAAGGAACAATACATTTTTGGACGTAGATTAAAACATGGAACATGAACAGAAAATGTCTTCTTTAATTATACTTATATGGAATATCCCATTGAGGAAACTGAAATACGAAGAAAAACAAGTAATAGAAATTAGAGTTGTGCTCCAAAATGAATATTAACGTTCTCTTAAAAGCTAATGAAACCTATCTATTTAATGGCTAAATTCACTTAAATAGTACAAGTTTAAGAAAAAATATCCAATGAAATTTTTCGTCACGGAGAGTGCTTTTTATTTGATCACAAAACTTTAGAACTAGTTTGAACGCAAAGACTTAAATGTAAACTAAACTAGAAATCCGAACATTCGGTATTCATAGATACCAAATATTCGGATTTCGTGGCTATCTGCTCGATAATATTCGTCATCACACAATGTTTTATTGAATTAATTGAACCCGTGGGACAATGAGATAACAAATATTATCGACCCAGGTCCCACCACGAGGAGGTTGCCACGAATCGGGACCCAAAAAAGCCCAACCAACCTCCATTGCATTTTGCGTTCCTTTGAGGCACTTTCCCTCGACATTGACCTCGTCAATGTCGAGAGAAAATGCAACAAAAGAATCGCTGACTCTACTTTACTCTTTCTATTTCGCGAAAAGAGATAGACACCCGCCGATTGGTGTCGATCTCCCTTTACAATGTTAACTTAATCGACTTAATTACTATTTTACTTCTAAATTAAATCTAAAAGAAACTATAATCTCTCAACCGTGCTCGAGAAAGTTTCGAGGGGGAAGGGAGCAATTTCCGAAAACGCGATCGCGAGAAAAAACAAAGGGGGAAGAAGTTAATCTTTGCGGTAAAACCGCGTTGCGCACGCACCCCCAGCCACGCAGTGACCACGGTGTGCATGGCCAAGCTAAGGGCATCATGCGGGGCGTGGAATCGGGCATATGGGAATCAAGTCATCGTTAAAGCGTTTGAACAAGCGGGTCAGCGTGCGTTGACCGAACGACAGAATGAAAGGTTTGGCTGAGGAGAACGAGAGTGTATAGCCAGCGGCCTATGCCCAGACGTAGCGAGGCGATGACACGGTTTATAGCCACGAATGACGGCGGGTACATCACCTCTGCCCAGGCATATACCAACCTACACAATCACCCCCGTTCTCCCCGAAACAAACCGATCATAAAGTCGTAAGTCAACGCACCACCTTACAGCCCAAAGACCAACGAATGAGAGATACACCGCCTGTCAAACGCACAACCTACCGCACCCCGCCGCCACGCAACACTGGTGTACGAGCCGGGCAGGGGCACAACGGGTGGAAAAATCGGAACGATAAAAAGAGCAAGCAAAGAAAATCACTCGTCTTCTGTCGGAAATTTCTATGAGCACGGTATTGAGTCACAATAATTTTACAATGGTTCGCTCATTCTTACGTGATAATTTAACTCTATTTTAAAACTAAAATATAACTATCTTAAAGCTAAATCACGTCTTCCTGTTGTGGCGGCGTAGTCTTCCGAGACGAAACGTTAAAAATTTAATCATTTAATATTTATAATTAATCGTTTAAGATTTAATCCAACGCTGAGTATCCATCGATGCGAAGCTTACATTCTACTTAAAAGCGAAATCTTAATATTAACTTAAACTATCGTGGCTATTGGCTCGATACCACTTCCTATCTGAATTAATAAAGTATACTAAAGGCATATTTAAAAAAAGTTGAAACGATAGCAAGTAATATCGACCCGGGTCCCACCGCGAGGAGGTTGCCACGAATACTTCTAATTTAAATCTAAAGGAAACTATAATCTCTCAACCGTGCTCGAGAAAGTTTCGAGGCGGAAGGGAGCAATTTCCGAAAACTAAGTGAAAACGCGATCGCGAGAAAAAACAAAGGAGGAAGAAGTTAATCTTTGCGGTAAAACCGCGTTGCGCACGCACCCCCAGCCACGCAGTGACCACGGTGTGCATGGCCAAGCTAAGGGCATCATGCGGGGCGTGGAATCGGGCATATGGGAATCAAGTCATCGTTAAAGCGTTTGAACAAGCGGGTCAGCGTGCGTTGACCGAACGACAGAATGAAAGGTTTGGCTGAGGAGAACAAGAGTGTATAGCCAGCGGCCTATGCCCAGACGTAGCGAGGCGATGACACGGTTTATAGCCACGAATGACGGCGGGTACATCACCTCTGCCCAGGCATATACCAACCTACACAATCACCCCCGTTCTCCCCGAGACAAACCGATCATAAAGTCGTAAGTCAACGCACCACCTTACAGCCCAAATACCAACGAATGAGAGATACACCGCCTGTCAAACGCACAACCTACCGCACCCCGCCGCCACACAACACTGGTGTACGAGCCGGGCAGGGGCACAACGGGTGGAAAAAGCGGAACGATAAAAAGAGCAAGCAAAGAAAATCACTCGTCTTCTCTCGGAAATTTCTATGAGCACGGTATCGAGTCACAATAATTTTACAATGGTTCGCTCATTCTTACGTGATAATTTAACTCTATCTTAAAACTAAGATATAACTATCTTAAAGCTAAATCACGTCTTCCTGTTGTGGCGGCGTAGTCTTCCGAGACGAAACGTTAAAAATTTAATCATTTAATATTTATAGTTAATCATTTAATATTTATAGTTAATCATTTAATATTTATAGTTAATCATTTAATATTTATAGTTAATCATTTCAGATTTAATCTTAACACTAGATTTACCAGCGTGAAATCTACTATATTTAAATATGTTAAACATGTACCTCAAAGCAAGGAAAATTAAGATGCGGAAGAGATGATAGATTCGGTAATTTATGTTTTATACGATGGACGAAGAATATTTATTCTACGGCTCTCTCATAAAGCCGTAGAAGTTTTGGAAAAAATTGTGCACCAGTCATTTTGACTGGTTTGGTAAATCTAGTGTTAAAGAGCGAAAGATTAGGAAAGCAAAGTATGAGAGAGGAAATTGCAACTCAACGCTGACTATCCATCGATGCGAAGCTCACATTCTTTGGAAAAAATTGTGCACCAGTCATTTTGACTGGTTTGGTAAAGCTAGTGTTAAAGAGCGAAAGATTAGGAAAGAAAAGTATGAGAGAGGAAATTGCAACCCAACGCTGACTATCCATCGATGCGAAGCTTACATTCTACTTAAACGCGAAATCTCAATGCTAACTTAAACTATCGTGGCTATTGGCTCGATACCACTTGCTATCTGAATTATTAAAATATCATGATAAAGGTATATTTAAAAAAAAATTGAAACGATAGCAAGTGATATCGACCCGGCAACAAGGAATCGCGGACTCTACTTTTCTTTTCTATTTCGCGAAAAGAGATAGACACCCGCCGATTGGTGTCGATCTCCCTGTACATTGTTCACTTACATTAGTATCTTAAATTCTTATTACAATCAATATTAAGAAACACATATTTCAATTCTATCTTAACTCTAAGATATCTTAACGGCAAATGACGTCTTCCTGTTGTGGCGGCGAAAAATTGAAAAAGAAAAAATACGAGAGGAAATTACAACCCAACGTTGAGTTTCCATCGTTGCGAAGCTTACATTCTACTTAAAAGCGAAATCTTAATGCTAACTTAAACTATCGTGGCTATTGGCTCGATACCACTTGCTATCTGAATTAATAAAATATCATGATAAAAGTACATTTAAAAAAAAATTGAAACGATAGCAAGTGATATCGACCCGGGTCCCACCGCGAGGAGGTTGCCACGAATCGAGACCCAAAAATGCAAATCCAACCATCCTCCATTGCATTCTGCGTTCCTTTGAGACACTTTCCCTCGACATTGACCTCGTCAGTGTCGAGAGAAGATGCAACAAAGGAATCGCTGACTCTACTTTTCTTTTTCTATTTCGCGAAAAGAGATAGACACCCGCCGATTGGTGTCGATCTCCCTGTACATTGTTCACTTACATTACTATCTTAAATTCTGATTACAATCAATATTAGAAAATACATATTTTAATTCTATCTTAACTCTAAGATATAACTATCTTAACGGCAAATGACGTCTTCCTGTTGTGGCGGCGAAAGATTGAAAAAGAAAAAATACGAGAGGAAATCACAACCCAACGTTGAGTTTCCATCGTTGCGAAGCTTACATTCTACTTAAAAGCGAAATCTTAATGCTAACTTAAACTATCGTGGCTATTGGCTCGATACCACTTGCTATCTGAATTAATAAAATATCATGATAAAAGTACATTTAAAAAAAAATTGAAACGACAGCAAGTGATATCGACCCGGGTCCCACCGCGAGGAGGTTGCCACGAATCGAGACCCAAAAATGCAAATCCAACCAACCTCCATTGCATTCTGCGTTCCTTTGAGACACTTTCTCTCGACATTGACCTCGTCAGTGTCGAGAGAAGATGCAACAAAGGAATCGCTGACTCTACTTTTCTTTTCTATTTCGCGAAAAGAGATAGACACCCGCCGATTGGTGTCGATCTCCCTGTACATTGTTCACTTACATTACTATCTTAAATTCTGATTACAATCAATATTAAGAAACACATATTTCAATTCTATCTTAACTCTAATATATAACTATCTTAACGGCAAATGACGTCTTCCTGTTGTGGCGGCGAAAGATTGAAAAAGAAAAAATACGAGAGGAAATTACAACCCAACGTTGAGTCTTCATCGTTGCGAAGCTTACATTCTACTTAAACGCAAAATCTTAAAAGTTAACTTAAATGCAAAATTATCAGAACTAACAGTTCACTTAACCGTTCGAGTCCCTGCACATAGTATATAAATTTTACGCAAAATAAAAGTTATTTCTTTAGAATGATGAAATATAAAAAAATCTTGTTTATATTGAGACTCAAACGGCTAAAGTGAAATAAGTTAACCTAAACGCAAAATTGTCAGAACTAACTTAAACGTCTAGTTTTACAAATCTCTTAAACTAGAAATCATACGTTGAAATAAAGTAACTCAATAACATCTCAAAATAAAGGAAGAATGCGAACATACGGGAGTTCATGTAATTGCGAGTACGCGATAAAAATGAACTATGATTTATGCAAAACATTCAGGGAAATATATCGACGGAACTTTATAGTTCCCAAACTACAATTATAATAAAAAAATCTACTTAATTCGAACGTCGAGCAGTCATAGTATTCGAACTAAATACTAATATAAAACAAAATACTATATTTGGCAATATATTGATTAAACATATATTTCGCAATGTTTCGTTTGACAAGGGCTTGCGAAACAAAAGTCCATTTTTTATTACACTGACTCTAAACATAAAAAATCGCGAGTGCCTATCCGAGGCTCTGTCGATATTCGCAACACTAATTTCGCGGCGAGGAAAATCGCGAGCATCTTCGCGAGACGCTATGAACTTTCGCGATTCTAATTTCGCGCCGAACAAAATTCGCGAGCATCTTCGCGAGACGCTATGAATGTTCGCAACGCTAAGTTCGCGGAAAGTAAACGAACAAATTCGCGGGCAACCTGTCCGAGGTGCCATTTTATAATATCGCAACTCTAACAATCGCACACTTTTTTAAAATGAAAAGACGTCCCATCCTGAACCGAGAAGAAGAATTTCTCGGAGCCTGAAATCGCGAATATAAAATCGAACGAACCGTGTACTTAGTTTCGCAACACTACTTTAAAAAACAAAGAAAAATGCAAAACGCGTATCAATTTTGCGCAACACTACTTTATAAAAGAATGAAAAGAGCAAAATCCCGTAACACATTTCACAACACTACCCTGAAAAATAAAAAAAAGAGCAAAATCGCGTGTAAGTTTTCGCAACACTACTTTATAAAATAATAAAAAGAGCAAAGACGCGTACAAGTTTCTCGCAACACTACTTTATAAAATAATAAAAAGAGCAAAGACGCGTACAAGTTTCTCGCAACACTACTTTATGAAATATAGAAAAGAGCAAAATCGCGAGCAAGCTCCACTGAGGTGGAGTTTTAATTTCGCAACTCTAATAATCGCGAATGTTTTATAAAATTGACGGGACTGTGTCCCGTACTTGCGTCAGAACATAGACGCAACAGTGAATTGCGATATTTGTCGCATTTTTGCGACATTCATCGCACTTTTGCGATATTAATCGCAGTTTTGCGACATTCATCGCACTTTTGCGATATTAGTCGCAGTTCTGCGACTTTTCGCAGAATTGAAATCGCGAATATAATATCGAGCAAACCGTGTAGGTACTTAGTTTCGCAACACTACTTTAATAAAGAAAGAAAAATGCAAATCGCGTATCAATTTTCGCAACACTACTTTATAAAATAATGAAAAGACAAAAGACGCGTACCAATTTTCGCAACACTACTCTGAAAAATAAAGAAAAATGCAAATCGCGTAAAAATTTTCGCAACACTACTCTGAAAAATAAAGAAAAGAGCAAAATCGCGTATCAATTTTCGCAACACTACTTTATAAAATAATGAAAAGACAAAAGACGCGTACCAATTTTCGCAACACTACTCTGAAAAATAAAGAAAAGCGCAAAATCGCGTATCATTTTTCGCAACACTACTCTGAAAAATAAAGAAAAGAGCAAAATCGCGTACCAATTTTCGCAACACTAGTTTATAAAATAATGAAAAGAGCAAAATCGCGTATCATTTTTCGCAACACTAATCTCGCGGACGATGCCGAATTCGCAGCTATTTGCTGCGATTCGGCGTAGCAACCAACTACCACACAACTACTAATTCAACTACTACAAGCGAACATAGTGACAAAGTAGTAACGTAAACCATAAACTTACAGGGAAGATTCTGAAAGAAACAGAAAAAGAATTAGGGTTAATACCTGAAAATCCTAACGAAAATGATTAATCTAATAAAAAGCGGCGTAAGAAATTTCAATAAATAACATGATTTTGAAACAAAATGAAATTCTAAATGAATTAGAAAGTGAATTGAAATCTATGAAAAGTGAATCTACTTCGAGCATTGACGCTCTATTCAAATTATACAAATTAATTGAAAAATAATAATTAAAACTGACTAAAATTGACTCTAGTAAAGACATTGAAATTTCTCGGTCAAAGCCATCGTCAAAGTAACTCTTCGAAAAATTCAATATACAATCGTAAATTTTACTTTGACAATGGAATTGACCACCCGCGAAATATCTTACATACTAAACATCCTAGAAAAATCGTTACTACTCGCGACTATGGTACTAATTACCATAATCGCGGTCACTATGTTCGCAAACTACTGGCACACGTAAAATACAACCAGTCGTTCGGTGCCGTTTCGGACCATTCGTCCTACGGCATGATCGAACGACCGGAGGAACTTTGAAATTTTTCACTCACCAATCGGCGAAAAAATATTATATGTACCTTTCCTCCCGGTCGTAGTCGATGATATGGCTGCATCGGTGGTAGAACTGCGTTGTCGGTCAGGCTGCACCAGTCCATGGAAGATCGTCCTTCCTTTAACAAAAGAGAAGACAACATTATATAAACTGCATTATTTTCCAAAGAGAATCATTTGAATAATGGGTGGGCATAAAAAACTGTAATTGAATTCGTAAACTTTAAGTTTCAAGTGAAATAGGGGGCAATTGGTGAAAATATTAATTAAATAATGACACTTACACCTCCATCGTCCACCGACTGCACGATGGAGGTCCTCTCCACAGGAACGGACACCACCTCGAAGTTGCAGTTGAGTCGATGTTAAAACTGCGGTGCTGCCTTTAACAAAAGAGAAGACAACATTATATAAACTGCATATTCTCTAAAGACAATTATATGAATAATGGGTGGGCATAAAAAAACTCTAATTTAATTCGTAAACTTTAAAATTCAAGTGAAATCGGGATTGATTAATAAAAATATTAATTAAGTAATGAAACTTACACCTCCATCGTCCACCGACTGCACGATGGAGGTCCTCTCCGCAGGAGCAGGCACAGGCTCGACTTCCACGACCACGACGACGGATATTCGCGACCGAAATTTTCAAACGATTTACGGTACGAACAAACACTAACTCTACTTTCGCGATAGCGACGACCGATATTCGCGACCGAAATATTGAAAAGATTTGCGGTACGAACAAACACTGACTCTACTTTCGCGAATACTCTTTTCGAGTATCTTTTTATATTTGCGGTACAAAACCCGGCACTGACTCTAAAGCAAGCGATTGTCAAAGAAAAATTACGTTTATTTAATTAAATGACTCTAATTATAAGTTACTGAAACAAAAGATCGAATACTTTGACTTTCGTCGCTTGAATTAATATTGAGCAACAAAGTAATAGAAAATTACTTTGGATATATTTATATTAAGCTAATACAACGATACAGTTCCCCAAATAAGTTGCGAAAATCAGAGTCCCGTTTCTAATTAAAAATTTCGTCATTGTGTGACGATATAAATTAAGAAAAATATAGAAAAGACGGAACGAGAAAAATGTTCACATTTTTTCCAAGTATTTCAAGATAGTTGAATTGAGATGCAATATTTTTACATTGTATATACAGAACATTCGATTATATACCTAACATACTACATTATATACCTAATATCTATTAATCCGAACATTCGGTAGTCAGGGCTACCGAATATTCGGATTTCGTGGCTATTCGCTCGATACCACTTGCTATTCGACATTAATATTGAACAAAGTATTGTGCTAAAAGCACATTTATTAAAAAAAATGAAAGCAATAGCAATTGATATCGACCCAGGTCCCACCACGAGGAGGTTGCCACGAATCGAGACCCGTGTATGTAAACCAGACGAAATTTAATTAATTTATCATAATTATTTAAAAATACTTACAGATAACTGTCACTTGATGTCCCTGACACTTCCACAAAACATTGTATTTAGCTGGTGAGGTATCTTAAAAACACTTGCAGATTACTATCACTTGTCACTGACACTTCCATAAACCGTTGTATTCACTTGTTAAAATTGGTCAAAAAAACTTCCACAAACTGTCACTTGATGTCACCGGAACATCCACAAAACATTGTATTTAGTTGGCGAAGTATCTTAAAAACACTTGCAGATAATTATCACTTGTTGTCACTGACACTTCCATAAACCGTTGTATTTAGGTGCCGAAGTATATTAAAAACACTTGCAGATAAATATCACTTGTTGTCACTGACATATCTACGAAACGTTGTAATTAATTATTAAAATTATATAAAACCTCTTGCAGGCAACTGTCACATGATGTCACTAACACTTCCACAAAACATTGTATTCAATTGTTAAAATTGTTGAAAACCACTTGCACGAACTGTCACTTCAAGACACTGCCACATCCACAAAACGTTGTATGTAATTGTTAAAATTATTTATATTCACTGTTAATTTATTGTTAAATTGATTAAATATTATACTCCATATGCACTAAAACACTTGCAGGTAACTGTCAGTTGATGTCACTAACACTTCCACAAAACATTGTATTCAATTGTTAAAATTGTTGAAAACCACTTGCACGGACTGTCACTTCAAGACACTGCCACATCCACAAAACGTTGTATGTAATTGTTAAAATTATTTATATTCACTGTTAATTTATTGTTAAATTGATTTAATATTATAATCCATATGCACTAAAACACTTGCAGGTAACTGTCACTTGATGTCACTAACACTTCCACAAAACATTGTATTTAATTTCTGAAATTATTTATAATCACTATTAATTTATTGTTTCATTGGTATAATATTATAGTCCATATGCACTAGTAGTCGTTACTGAAGGTCAAAGGGGTCAAGGGACCGGTAGGTACGACGAAGGCACACGTAAGACCCGACCTGTCAAATCCACCTGGTCGGGTCAGCGGTTGAAGGGTATTATGGCTGCTGGTGGCTGCCGAGGCTCCTCGCTGAACGCGGAGCATGCGCAGTAACCCCTATCGTCACGAGTCAGTGACCCTGCGGCGAAGTCGCCTTCCTCTCTGGAAAATTTTGTAGATTTCGATTATTGCAATAATTTTTGTCAATAATTATTTATTGCAAATAAAATTATTAATAAACAAAGTGTCTCTACTTAATTTTAATAAATTTTATGATAAATAGAACTTATGGGAGTGAAGTTACGTGAGTTTATAATTGACAACTTATTTTTCAATGGTCATAAACAATTGATACTTTATGTAATACTTTTATCTTATTAATAAATAACATATATTATAAATAATAAATAATATTATATATATATATAAAATATATAATATATATACAAAATATATAATTTATATATATATATAAATTTTTAATTATTTGGGAAAGTATTTCATACGCAATTTTACTTCCATAACATGAAAAATATTTCTTTAGAAAACTTCTTTTTAAAAAAAGAAATAAAAACTAAGCAGAGATATTTTGTTTATTAATAGTTTAATTTGCAATAAACAATTATTGACGAAAATTGTTGTAATAACCGAAATATGCAAAATTTTGCATGGAAGAAGGTGATTTCGATGCATGAGCACTGACTCGTGACGATTGGAGGTAATGCGCATGCTCCGCGTTCAGCGAGGAGCCTCCGTGAGTCAGTATAGCTTCAGCCACCGTACCGATCGATCAAATCTAACCGATCGGACCGTACGTGTACTTTTCGATCTACCTATCACTCTCTTGACCCTTTTGACATTCAGTAACGACTATTAGCGCATATGGACTATAATATTATACCAATTAAACAATATATTAACAGTGAATATAAATAATTTTAGCAATTAAATACAGTGTTTTGTGGAAGTGTTAATGACCTCAAGTGACAGTTACCTACAAGTGTTTTTAAACAATTTTAACATTTAAATACAATGTGTTGTGGATATGTCAGTGACTTAATGTGGCAGTTCGTCCAAGTGTTTCTAGACATTTCTAACAATTAAATAGAACGTTATGTGGAAGTGTCAGTGATGTCAAGTGACAGTTACGTGCAAGTGTTTTTCCATAATTTTAATAATTAACTACAACGTCTTGTAAAAGCAATTTTTTGTGGAAATGTCAGTAACATAAAGTGACAGTTTCTTCCAAATGCCTAATATTTATTCTTGTCCCGTATTTCTTTCTTTCCTTTTTCCTTTAATTCGTATTTCCTTTAAAACACTTTCCCTTGATACTTATAAATTTTACACCGAAATTTGTTTGCATTTATGGGTCCTTATTCGTGGCAACCTCCTCGTGGTGGGACCTGGGTCGATATCATTTACTATAATTTTGAATCTTTTTAAATGTGCTTTAAGCAAGATCTTTCATTTAATAGTATTACTGAGTAGTAAATGGTATCGAGCGAATTGGCCACGAAATCCGAATATTCGGTAGCTAGGACTGCCGAATGTTCGGATTCCTAGTAGGATTATCTAAATGAATATCTAATGAAGTAAAAGGATCAATTTCTCTGCTCTAAACTCTTTAATTTATTAATTATTTCAATAATATTCATGTTCAAATTCTTCATTTCAAGATCTTTTTACTTCCAATTACTTGTTGTTCAATTTTACAATCTTTTTAAATCTCTCCTTGTGACGCGCTAGAAGATAGGACCTGTACCACGTGACACGGAGCCGTATTCCTATTGGTCCGCCGTTCGCCAATCAGACGGTAGTCGCGCCACTCGAGGCTATCCCCACTCCTACCGAGCGGTCGTCTACCTCTTTCTCTCTCTGGACTTGGCGCCGTCAACACGTGTCTACCGTGAGTCTCCTTTTACATTTTCCTCCTTTACCGATCGCGAAATCACAGTCCTCTCGTTTATCCGATACTTAGTATTGCTTCTATTGTTCCATATCTACTAATTTTTACAATAATAATTAACAAATTTAGTAACAATCGCGAAATAACTACGACGCAATTGATAGCGTCCCTTACCACTCGCGACTTTTACGCGTCACTTTCTCGTCTACTGCATTAATACTTGTTCTATTTCTTCATATTTCCATTTTATTAACAAATAACGCGATTATTCTTGCTCTGAAAGTTGATTATACGAAATCTTTGTTCTTCTACGCAGTTATTTAATAGTTTACTCGTGTGTGCTTGCAGGACTCGGTGTACCCTTGGCTCGGACGACCTTGCGGGCAGATCGGACAGGTACACGGTATAACAACAAAGAGTAAGCTATTACGACGCCATACGCAAGTAATCCCTTTATCTACTTCGGGTCTTCGCGATATTTTGATTCAGTTTACTCGGTTTACATATTAATTAGTATCGAGTCGAACATCTGACGAGTTGAATTTACATTTCTACGCGTTATAACGGTTCTACGGAAACATGCCACGGTTGAAATCTTTCGATATTACTTGAAACCTTTTACAATATACGAGTATTTCGCGAATGTTCACAATACGATAGTCGAATTCTGAGAATTCTGCCTACTAGTCTGGCAGTGTTTACAAACTTTGGTGTTACATTTTGACGGCTACAATTCTGTGCTACAAATGCATCGTGAATCGCTTGCACTTAGTATAAAAATGTTATGACCTATCCTTCCGTTTTGAGACGCTGTAATGGTTTTACATAGGTTTCGACGCGTAAGTGTAGAAGTAATTTAGAGTCGTATTTGCCGATGTAGAATATTAAGATCCTGCATTAGATTCGTCCGCAATTTCTATAAAGATTTTCGACAATTTGTCGAAGGGGATTACAAGGTTTATATTTAACAGGGAATAAGCATGAGACTAATCATGTGACTTGAACAGTGGCAGCCCACAGTATTTATATTTCTTGTTTGTACATTTAATTTATAATATATTGTATTATGCAAAGAATATGAGGGATGAATGTTTAAAGAAGTAATTGAAAGGCAGTATTTCTTGACGCAAGCACTTGAAAGAATAAGAAAAAGAAAAACATGGTTTTTCATATTTTTGTGTCTCCCCTCCCCTCCCTTTTATTTTCAGCTAAATTTTTGGCCGCGCGCAATGCGGTCTAGAGTCAGTGCTTGTTCCGTATTATATTTATATATATATTTTCAATTTGTAATAAATTCACGCGGAAGTAGAGTCAGTGCTTGTTCCGTATTATATTTATATATATATTTAAATTTCTAATAAATTCGCGCCGAAGTAGAGTCAGTGTTTGCAACCCGCTATTTTACTTATTAATAATATCTTGATAATTCTTCAAATTATCAATTCTTTTCTCCGCGAAAGTAGAGTCACATTGTTCGCCGGAAATAATTCTCGGTCGCGGTAGCTTCTATAATTTTTTTCTAAATTGATCGAACCGAAAGTAGAGTCAGTGCATCGAGCAGCAGCTGTGGAAAGGATTTCCATCGGGCAAGGCTTCACGAATTTTAATGGTAAGCATCACATAATCCAGAAATGAAATATTTCAATTGAAAAATACACAAAATAAAAAGATATACATATACTAATCAAAATGTTTAATTGTTTGTTACAGAACAGTCAAATGACGGGATGGTTGAATGGCGACAATCACTCCCCGGCGAAGGGCAAAGTTTTTATAGGTGAGCTGAAATTCGAATTTGTATATATTCCAAAATCTTTCCCAAGTTTTCCATCTTTCCAAATTTTCTCAGAAATATCCTTACTAGTTTTCTTTCAAATTATCTTACTCTCGCTCTGCACATTTTACCAATAAAATAATTAAAACTAAGGAACTCCCCAACGTATGAAATTTTCAGAGAATAAATATTTTAGATGTGCGTCTAATTTTTGTTACAGACTTTGCTCGAATTCGTGAAGCATCGCTGAATACCTGTACCCTGCAAAAACTACAACGGACCTGGCGCTTTGATGGTGAGTGTAATGTAAACATTGAGATATTTTCACCCGGAGACAAGGTCAATTTCATCTCTAAGAAATTTTCGTAAAGTTTTCATATATAGTTCGATATATAACTTTTCCTTGCATTCTCAATTATCGAAAGCATAGACAAACTAGTCGTTGTTCACGAATTATTCTTAACGTTTCTTGATATACAATTACGACTTTCTTTTAATCATCATTTTTGCAAAATTAAATTCGACCTCTTTGCAAAATCGAAAAGCAGGCACTTTAACGTTCTACGAAGTTCGCCGTTTGCAATGCGATATGCTTTGTTCTGTTTAGACGTTGTACATTCCCCGAGGTCACTGGAGGACAACTAAGATACTATGGCAGAAACAACTATGGCAGAGAGATCTGCGGCAGAGACAAAGATGGCAGTAAGGACTGCGGCAGTAACAGCAAAAACAAGGCAGAAATTAAGGTATCATAATGAGTGTGTACACTTTGTGTACACTGTGTGTACACAGGTAAGTCACACATTTCAACTGTCCCTCCGGTCTCCAAACCATGCCGTAGGACGAAAGGTCCGAAGCGGCACTGGAGACTGGTTGTATTGTTCTATAAAGCGAGCATAGTGAACACGAGTAATTGAAAAATTACTCGTGAGTAGAAACTGTCATTTATTTTTCATGTACACTGTCATATTTATCTTAACTTAGGACAGGGCCTTCTTGTAGCGCGATTTTTGCATTATTCCTAAAAATGGATTTCTGAAATTTACAATTAGCGTTGCGACTTTATCAGTTCAAATGAGCAATTCACGAATATTGTACGTTCTCTGTATTTATTTAAAAAATATTCTTATAACGCAATTCGTTATAAGATCGCGGTTAATATATTACTTCGAGACGATTTATGTTTTATATACATATTATATGTTATATACATAAATCGGTCGGTTTTTGCTGACGGTGCACGTAGTTTTGGAATTTTGCAAATTTGTTTCGCGTCGTTTTATTGACAATCATAATATTATCTACAAGGAGGCATTTCGCGACGGTAGATCTTGAAGTCAGAGTGACAATTGATACGTTTACCTGTTCATATTCTTCCTCTGATGACGAGATCTCCCGGTTTTCAATATTCAATTTCAATTCAAAGTAAATTTTCAAACATATAATGTAGAGTCTTTTGCTTCTATAAAGTTCAATTTTTCAATTGAAATTCTCCTTGCTTGAATAGATATAAAAGTAGAGTCATTTGTTTGAGTAAATGTAAAAGTCGAGTCTTTTGTTTGGTTATATATAAAATTCGAGTCATTTGCTTCAGTTTTCAATAAGTTAAACCGTTAGAATTCTACTAATCATTTTATTAGTTAGGATTTTCAGCAAAAGTCACAGTGAGTACAAATTCCTGCCGTGTTCACTTTAAGCCCGAATCCATTCGAGTGCCAAGGGGCTACTCGAATGGATAAGGGCGGTGGGCCCGGCCTTTTTTTTGAAAAATCAGCGACTGACACTGTGGTGGTGTATCGTGCACGACGTAATTTCCACATGTGTGTGTGTTGTGTGTTAGGCTGTGGATCTTGCGTCGCTTGAAATTTTCTCCTCACATAAAATAATTCATACATACTTGAATCCTTTACCTAATTTTCTTTTCTACTTTTACTACAACTCATCGATGTATATGGTATTACAATGATGAAATTCTCTTTCTCTTTGCAACATATACCATATACATCGTCTTCAATGTCAAACGGTACAATGACAAACATCGAGAATTCTCTAATTGTTACAAAATCGCGATAGTAATATAACACAAAACGCAATGATCACCACCCTTGTCAGTCGATTTCAGGAAATTGGTACGTACAATTTTAGAGTGTGAAAGTTGCTTATGAACTCGGGTGTCGGAGGGTCCCCGGGGATTCCTCTCTAGTTTAGGTCTTTGCACCCGGGTTCCTGTTTGAGAATCGTGGAGCGATGTGTGTTTGTGAATTTGTGTCGCGATTTGCATTTTAAATATAGGCCTTAGGTAGGTAGGTAGCATACCGTTCTGTGAATGTGAGCTAAATTTAAGTAGGTAGGACCAGGATTTCAGGATATCACATTTAGAGTGTAGGTTTGCACGTGATATGCCTGAACTTGGGTTTAAACTGCGGTCAAACTGAGTGTCCCCCTCTCTTTGACCGTAGTTTCTTAGTATGTAAATTTCTGCGCACGTGGTGAAACTCCCGGCGCAAGGCTCAAATACTTTGCCTTTTTTGAAAACTGTGCTACACGAGCAGCGAATAGGTACGCTGTGCACGCTCGTGGTGTGGTTTTCACTGGCGAATTTGAATAATATTAAGAACTTATTGGTGCAAAGTATTTGAGCATTCTCTAGGGGCAGAAGAAGAGGCTAACAAGTGCCGAAGAGGCCCGACAAACTGTCACGAAGAGGGCTACATCGAATGGCTTTTCATGTTCGAATCTTTTTTCGATTCTAGCATGGAAAGTCATTGTTAGTATTTGTTTATTCACTATGCTCGCTTTTTGTGTTTGTCCTCTGGCGGATGTAACATTCCCGCCCAACGAGCGCATCTTGGCTGCACACGGTTTTTAATCGCGAAGTTAGAGTTGCGTTTTCTTCGACCGTTGGTGTTGCGAAATTAAGGTAGCCCCGGATGGCACCCACGGATTTGTTCGTATTAATTAATAACTTTTAGTGTTGCGATATGAATATACTCGGTTTTTTTCTTTATTAGAGTGTTGTATTAAATTAGAGATAGAGTTGCGAGAGAGATCGCCTGAGATGGCGAACGGGAGTTTGCTAAAATTCAGTTTATAGAAGTAGCGTTGCGAAATAAAGCACGAAAAGTGCCCGGTTTTTCTCGAAACATTAATTCTTTAAAGTAGCGTTGCGAAATGAAGCACAAAGAGTGCCCGGTTTGACTTGAATAATTAATTAATTGCGTCATTGCTCTTAAACAGGGAGCACGGGAGTTTGTTTTCTATTTCATAGAATATTGTTTCAAATTAGTGTTTTCTTGTTAATTTGTAGAGTATAGCATCACGATTTAGCACCTGAAATAGGTGCCCGGGAGATTGCTCTTAATAAATAATAAATTAGCGTTGCGAAATATCAAGGAGACGCGTTTTTCTTTGACTATTCGCGAAATTAGAGTTGCGAAATAGAAAAGCAGCTGAAACAGGTGCGCACTTGCTGAGTTGAGACTCAGCCATTGGATTTGCAAAATTGCAAACTCCCCATGGAGCGCCTCAGGAGGCCTGCTCCCAACGATAGCTTTTTTTCCGGATAGGTAGAGTTGCGAATTATGAGAGCCCCCGGAATGGCAGTAGGCGGGTTTTGAAGTAGAGTTGCGAATTATGAAAGCCTCGAAATGGCAGGACGCGATTGCTTATTAAATAATATTCCGAATGATAGCCAAGAAATGGCAGTAGGCGGGTTTTAATGTAGCGTTGCGAACAATGAGAGCCATGAATTGGCAGTAGGCGGGTTTTGAAGTAGCGTAGCGAAAAAAAAGAGCCAAAAATGGCACGGGTTTCTCGCGAATTTGATTGAAAGCGCCTTTTGGCTGCTCGATCATTTCGGAATTTTCATGTTGTTAATCAAGTGCTTGCAAATAGAAATACTGTTGATAAGGTTTCTTTTATATAAGAAATCTTGAGGATTTTTAATTAATTCATCTTAAATTATATTATCTGATATTTGTTGATAGCTATCAGAGAATGAACTTTAATCATTGAAACCACTTCGCAAGTAAGATTGTTATTAATGATATGCACATTTGATGGCACAGATAGAAAAAGAGTGCCTGTTAGTTTAATAAAAATTCGTGAAATAGGAAACATACTGTTGGTTGTTACTGTTAAAGTTATTAATTTGATATCATTTGGGTTTGTACTTTAATCGCGATGATATTTTTCTGACAAAACTGCGTCGACATAGAGCTATCGATAAATTCTCGAAAATTTCTTATAGAAATTACGGACCACGGGTTTGCTAAACTTTTTTAGTTGGATGAAAATATGAAACTTGCGCTCGAAAAGTATGTAAAGCAATTACAGTTCGATAGACGGACCGGAAATATAATTAGAGATTAAACGCGTCGCTTTTAAATATTCATTTATTTAAATAAAAAGTAGAGTTATATTTGTAGCACAGAAGTGAAGTCCGACTTTCTTTAACACTTCTCGCGTCGCGAATTAAGCGTTTTATGTATTCATGTCTTTTATGCTCGAATAATGAAAAGGTTTCATATAATTTCGAATGTAACCGCGTCGAAATTAGCTTTTTTCAATTAAATAATTTATTTTATAGCAAGTGATTGTGATATTGCACAACTTGCTAAATTATCCTCATTATTCAACTCGCATTTGTCGACTCGATATGTAACTTCAAATTTTATCTTTGCTTTGATCAATCCCTTTACGTTTTCTGATGCGTGAAGTTCATAAGATTTTTGCATTTCCTACAATTTTGAAAAAATTAATCTTTTCTTCATTTTCGTTAATTTTCGATACCTGTCTATTAAAATATTCATCGGTCGGTGATATTCCCTTCTATCCTCCGCGTTTAGGGCAAAATTAATGAGGTTCTGTTGCAGAATAGAAAATAGGATCATGGACTTTTACCGGAAATGAAGTGGTCCATGCCCATGGGAATTGAGAGAAGCAACCACCTCGGCGTGTCAAAGGTTACCACAGTGTAATGAAATTGTACTAACAAATGAGGTTTTGTTTGTTGCAGGAACTCCATGGGCCGAACCACATCCATGGACAATAGATGGATTTTTCTCATCGACATCTTATGTTGCAAATTGTGTTAGGTTTCAATATGTTTCTTCAAAGATTTTGTCGCGATTGTCGTGCTACCATTTCTTAATGGTCTCGTCATTGATGGTTTTATTGTTAATGGTTTCGATACGTTTGATTTCTGAATCAAAGTATCGTCTGTATTGTCTTCGAGGTTTGATTAATGAGTCAATTGTCGTTTGACTTCCTTTCTTCTGGAAGTTGTAGGGTGTTTCCCTTTATTCTGCTTCAAGCAGAATGTATTTCTTATTTTCTGACCAAGAGAGACCTCTTGTTCTTTCCATAGTTTCCCTTAGGTGGGAAATTATATTTGTTATCATTTTCATTTGGGTAAATATTGAAGACTTTCAAGAATTTGAAGATTAAAATTTTTCAAGACTACTTGAAGAAAGAAGAACAACGAGGATAACTTTAAGTACCTGCGTGCGCAAATAGTATTTAATTTAATTAGACGCGAGAAACTTGGGAAAAGTATTTGCACATACACAATGATTTGTATATACATAATAATTTGCATATACAAAATAATTTTCACTGTGTAGAAAAACTTTTCACATGTCGAAGGTCAGATAACGGATTAGACGTTAAGTTATTCGTCGTATGTTTAGATTAAGCTTGTTCCTAAGATTAATTTAAGGTCGTAAGATTAATTTAATTTCGGCGTTACCTAATTCTTAAGTTTACAATTAAGTTTTAGAATATAAAGAACATAGCGGTAGTATTTAAGGTCGGATGCTCGTTGCATCCTGGTCAGAAATCTATTTCTCCAAGTACCAGATGGGTACTGTAAGTAAAGTAGAACAAGAAGTTTTGCCTGACACATTTTCCCGTTCACTTCGTCGTCTTAACTTTGTAAAAAAAACGAGAAAATGTTTCACGCGAAAGACAAAATATGATGGAGGATGGATGACCATTTTTTTGGGTCCCCAATCGCAGTAACCTCCACGTGGTGGGACCCGGGTCGTTCTTGCTCGCAATGATTCGAAAACTTTTCTTTTATTTTGTTTTTTTTCGCATTGAAAGCAATAACGGGCTAATTGGCTGCGAATCTTTAAAAATCTGGAAATTTTCACATTTCCTTTCAACATTCCCCACTTTTCATATTATATTTTAAACTGTCACAGTTTCTTATCCAGTCTAACGCATTATAAGTTTTTACCCCACAGCGATACATACTCAATATTATTTTATTCCAATCCTAATACTTCCGCAGCACTATCATAACTAGACTGTGGACGTTTATGCAAATTTCGAGTTTCACATATGCAGGTGAGACAGGAAAACCTATCTAGGGATTTATTGCACTCAATAAATATTACAACAAATACCATACTTTGGATATTTTAGATATATTTTGATATTATGCCCTTTTTGTATATTTTAGCCGTATTTAATTTGTCATAAATGCATAAAAATCCGCAGTCTGATCATAACATAAGACAAGTGACAATATTCAAACAAAAGTCAAAAGTTATCGACACTTTACTGATCAATATTTTTTTAATATCCTACCTCCTTCTGACCGATCACTTGGCAACAAATACTTCCTTCTTACAGGTATCTATTCGAAAATTACAAATTCTCGTCACTGTGTCCTGAAAAACGATAATTTATTAGTTGGAGTGGCAACCAATTAACAAGTTAAAAGTTCAAAGGCGTTTCGTCCGAAAAGCCGATTAATAGCCTTTCGGTCGGTAAAGTGTTAATCGCGCCAAATTTCAAATTTTCTATCAATCCCGCCAAATTCATTGACACTACCGCCATACACCGTCTCGTACAGATACTAAATTCCCTGATTCTACCGCCACCTACCAACACCAATAGCAAACATTTCTCGAAGCATCAGTATATCTGCCAGTTAAGCTTGAACGTTCTAAGTTGCCCTATCGATCGAAAAATTCCACGTCATCAAACCACCAGCGCAGTCTCCCATCTACGTTCAAATTACTCCCAGGTTAGAATCGCGGCTGGATGGCGCCACCGCACAAGTTAGCTCACCGTGAACCACGAATCCGCAGTTGCTCTCGAATGAATGCAATACACGGTCGTATCGCGGAGTGTTCCGTACAAGTTCGAACTGTCGTTTCGCAGGGATTCCTCTCGTACCGATAATCAGCCGTATAATCTCGCGATTTCGAATATTGGACAAGCTATCTCCCAGTTACGCGCATCCCCAAGAAGACGGCCTGGCCGAGGTGCGAGGATACGACACGGTGACAGCGACGACAGTGCCAATTACAGTGCCGTGACTGCTTGCACGTAGCGGAGATTCCCTCGAGGCATCGTCGTTCGACAAGAAAAAGAGTGCGTTTACCGTGCAGTGAACACAGTGTGCTCCGTTAAGGAGATAGAAGAGGAGGAAGGAATACGAGAGAGAGAGAGAGAGAGGGAGTGAGAAAGTGGTAGAGGGAACGAAGAGTGAGACAGAGAGACACACATATACAAGAAGGATAGATAGAAAGAGAGACGAAGATTTCCGTAACGTTTGGCCCTTCGGAATCGCTGACAGTAGCCGCTCCGTGATTCGTGCGCGGACGATCCGCCGATGACGTGCCGCGGGCCGGTCGACTAGGAGAGAAGACAAAGGTGTTGCATGCTGCGCGCCGGAGCAAGAAACAAGAATCTTTCTTGTGGCATTTCGTCCAGCGAGGTGGGCTGCAACGACAAGAGCGTGGACGTTCCTAGACTGGCGGTAAATACACGTTTATCGACGATGTTCTCTTTCTCTCTTCATCCATCGTGTTCGTCATTCTCGCACGCTCTACTTTTTCGAGTTCCTCTGTACTGTTCTTCTTCTAATATCTGTCTTTTTTCTTTATCTTCCTCATTGTCTTTCTCATTCTTCCTTCTCTCCCTGTGAATTCATCATCCTTCTCTCGTGTAGATTCGCAAGAGGGCTCGAGTAAGCGATAATTCATTTCCGTCCCTTTTTTTTTTCTCTCCCTCGTGGATACCCTCCGTCTTGCCCTCTCGCACGTCTCCCGGTATTAATATTGATCAGAGGGCCGAGGATTACCACGATATCGCCTGCGCTTTTCCGACCTACGAAAATTTTCAGCTCCGCCCTGTAACACCGATTTTTCTCCCTCGGTGGCGCTCCTTTGAAGATCGCACCCGAAGAACTCATAATGTGGATATTTCTCTTTCTATCTTTCTCTCTCTCTCTCTCTCTCTCTTCTGTCTTCTCGAGCGCAAGTATCTACGTAATGTAGGTGTATTTCGTGCAGAGCCGATTACGAAATTCGCGATGGTTGCACACGCGTATGCGGAGGCACACGCGGGCACGGTTACCGCGGACATTCGCCAGGATGATTTACGGACATGCAATAAACGTCAAGAGTGTCGAGTGGGATCCTCCCATGCTCGACGAGAGATCCGAGCACTCGAGATCAGCGTCTGCACCCACCAATCTACTCGAAGGTTAACCCTTTTCGGGTCTATAGGGATTAGATATCGTTGAAATTGTTGGAAATATTGAGAGTAATTTCATAGTGACGGATGTAAGTGAACAGTTTCAGGGGTATGTCGGGTAAAGAGGTAAAGGTTCGGTTTTGTGAGAAGTTATTAGGGGCTGAGTTGAAATTTGTCGACAGTTTTGAGAAAATTTTCCGACTGGATGTGTACTTGGTGCGTATTATGACCTTGGTGATTTGGAAACGATCTGAAACAGTAGGTTTTAGGCGAAATGGACTTAGAAGTTAACACTAGATTTACGGAAGCCGTTAAAATTGACGGGTCTCCACTGTCTTTACAAACATTTGTCAAATTTACAGAGAAGGAGTATAGTAGATATCTCATGTGCATTTTATAATACGAAAACTACTTAACGAATTATCATTTTTGCCACTTGATCCCCCTTTTTCCAAAGTCCTCATGTAGAATTTTGCAGTGTAACAGATTTCACGACCGTAAATCTAGTGTTAAAGGGACTATGACGTGTAGAAAGGTAGTCTGGGATTCACGATCAGTGGGCCCGAATTGAGATTCACAGTTAGCTTTTGAAATCGTTTCTATTTGAAATGTATATTACAATTTTCGTGATTTGGAAACGATTTGAGACAGTAACTTTTAGGTGGAATGAATTTAGAATTTAAAGGGAGTATGATGTGTAGGAAGCTAGTCTGGAATTCGCAATCAGTGGACCTGAATTCAGATTCCTCCTTAAATTTGGAAATTCATTTTATTAGAGATATATATTATAATCTTGATAGTTTGGAAGCGATCTGAAACAGTAATTTTTATTCGAAATGAACTTCGGAATTAAAGAGACTGTGATGTGTAGGAAGTTAGTCTGAAATTCACAATCAGTGGACCCAAATTCAAATTCTACGTTACCTTAGGAAATTTTTTCCATTTGAAATGTATATTATAATCTTTGTGGGTTGGAAACTACCTAGAACAGTAGGTCTGAGGCGAAATCATTATGGCGGCTAATGGGATTATGGTGGGTAGAAAGGTAAAGGTTCGGAGTCGACAGCAGTGGACTTCAAATTTCCTATGAGCTTTGGAAATTTTTCCTACGTGAAATGTATAATATATTACAGCCTTGGTGGTTCGGAAGCAACCTAAAACAGTAAGCCCTAGGCGGAATGACCTCATAGCAGTTAGAGCTGAAAAGTATAAACAAACGAAACACTTGGGGGCTATAGTGGATAAGAAGGTGAAGGCTTGGACTAGAAATCATTGATCTGAGTTTAAATCGCTTGTCATATCTAGGAAACATCTTCTACCTGTTATCTATGTCATATCCCCGTTTGTTCGGAGCCCACGTAAATAACTTTCTAGGTAAAATTACGCCACTATAATTTATAATCTATATAATTATAATAATATCTATAATTAAAACAATTGAATATATAATAATATATGTAATTATAGCATGTAATTATATATCACAACCGCCAAAAATATAAACAAACGAGAAACTTTGAGTTAAATAATCGAATTCGTAATTAGTCCTTATTAAAATTAGAAATTAAATAAAACCCGGTAGGACCAACATAAAATCGGGAAACCTGTTAAAACTGAAAAGTACAAAAAGATCGGTAATGTTGTAACGAATAATTATGAGTTGCGAAAATGGGGTGGAATTTGTTGCAATACCTAGAAAAAAATGACGATGAGGGATGAGAGAATGCGAGGTCAAAATTGGAAAAGGACGATCGTTTCTTTAAGATAGAAATTCGTGTGGATTTTCGAGAATAGTACGCTTGCAGTGATAGCAAGGAGGAAGTAAATATCGATAATAGATACTGAAGGATATCAGTGTCGACAATAGATAGTATTCTCATTGTGATAGAATTATGCGGAAATTAATGTCGGAAAACTAACGTATCTATAAAATAACTTACTTTTGTCAGGATAAAAAAAGGAAATGAGAGACGAGCTGGTACGTCTATCAAGATACACACGGTTAATTACTATCGATAACTGATAATAGAAAATATTGTCAGTTGAAAAAAAATGACAACAATAGCATCAGTAATACGCCTTCAAAATGAAAAGCATTCGATAGAAATTTCCTGCTATTTCTTATCATCAGACTCATTATTATCCCCTCTTTGCTATTCTCAATCACACCAATGGTGAACAACCTCATCGTGAGGGTTAATCGAGAACCCCAATGCCTTAATCTGCATAAACATCAACGCCGGATATACGAGAGGGTTCGCGAATTCAAGTTCTATCCGCTGCATTTGCGAATTAATTGTCAGAGCCGGTCATTTAGGTTCGTACGAGAAAACAAGGCTTTAGCGGATGATCCGTAACGATCTAATTTTCTTAAATAGGATTTCGGAGGATTTGGAGATTTTTATGGGACTTCGATGGATTCTCGTTGCACGAATTATATAAGTCAATTAGTTTATTATCAGATCGGAAAATTCTTAATAACATAAGTCATAGCTTGGCCCATTCACAGAGAGATGGTCCGCGAAATATCGTGATTTCATTCGTATCTTTTGAATTTTATCAATTTTTCAGTATGAATTAATCATTTTTTGTCGAATCTGAAGGTTTGGCCTTCTTTTGGCTCGGGTTTGCAGTTGCATGAATCTCTCCCCCAATGGTAATAAAATGCTCAACTTTGTAAATTGCAGTTGCCAGCAGAATAATTCTGCAACCTGAATACCGCCATAGCCAGCTTCGTTTTGCGCATTTTTGTGTTTAATCTGGGTTAGGTCTTTTATCGCCGCTATTTGCGGTAGAATCGCAAACATTTTATTACATCTTTCATGTTAAAAAAGCATTTTCATGTCAGGAAGTCAGAGTCCTAATGTATAGAAATTATAATTTACTATTTGTCTAATTATATTTCAACGGTCATGTTTCAATTTTTCAATTTCAGCCGATTATACATGCAACGATAAATTACTGTTTTTTCTTAGATTTTTTCGTAGTCCTCAAAAGGATTAATTAAAATCATATGAATCATCGTTCTTTTCATTCCTAAGATTAACCCTTTGCGGTCCGAATTATTTCGTTAATTTTGGTAGTGAGCTAAGTAAAGTTAATTTTGCAATATTTCCTATCCTTGTTTATCCATTTTTTTGAAACGATATCAATAACTGTAGGTATTGACGGACATTTAGGTGACATTACTAAATCATTGGAAAATTAGAAACTCGTTATTAAATTGTCAGAAAATAAAATTAAGTGAAAACCTACATATGTCGAGTACTGCTCGACGTCGGACCGTAAAGGGTTAAATTCAATCACTAATTTTACAGTGCAACGAGTTCGCTTTTATAATTTCTACAAAGAGAATAAGCAGATTTTTAAATTATAGAAGGATCGATGCACGGAAGAGATTCTAAACATTAATCCGCGAGAGGTAAAGAATTGTGAAGTGTGCTGAAGATTTAAATAATTAATTATCAAAGGCGCGACACGCGGAATTTACCCAGTAAATTTACCCGGCCCGTGATATTCAAATCTCAGACATTACTTATTAACATACCAGTATACAAACTGAAGATTAAAGATAAAAAAAGAGAACGTGTCGTGAGAGACAATTAATTTGCGAGTCCGAGAAAACTTTGCACCTCACTGTCATGTTAAAAACGATTTACAGACTTAATTATCTCGTCGCAAATTTGGAATGTTAAACCCGTCGTAATATATTGCAGTATTATACAATGCTTTCAATTTTATCGGATTTTTCTAAGCATCATTCTGCTGTAATGAAAAGAATAATATTAGGGGTACCGGAAAGTAATCAAAATTGGAGAAGTAAAACCGTAATTGGAAACGTTTTTCAACAAAAAATCGAAGGACTTTTTTAAAAAGGGAATCGAACAACTACCTTTACGCTGGCAAACAATGTCAGAAAATTATGGAAATTATTTTGTCGATGAGTATTTAAGATTTCTTTAATAAATAAGTGTTTTTCGCCAGCAAAAAAAATTTTGATTACTTTTCGGTACCTCTAATAAAATAAATCTATTGTAATCCACTTCTTGTTTTATAATAATAAAATATTGAGCACCAATAAAGATCATGACGTGATTTTATTATCAGAAATTTTATAGTATTTTACACTTCTTTATTACCGCGTATCTATTTATTTAGTAACAATAATATCGAATATTGGCGTTTTTAAATGACGACATCCATTATTATTGGTGCCTCATGGTAGGGTATATCGCGACAGATAATATTCGAGGATTAATCTATTTTCTGGAAGCACCTATCGATCCAGCTGTTCTCGAAATATGGGTCACGACACTCGAGCTTGCTTAAAACGTTAAATGTACTAAGATTTTCATCCGTGCAGTTCGTGACTCTCTTCTGGCAAAGGAACATTTCCCTCGGTATGCAAAAGATATACTCATTTATCTCTTACCTAATCTTATCGTAATCGATAATCGGAGGAGCTCGTGCAACTTTATGGATGACTTTATCGTGAACATGACATCGGTTTCGCCAATTCCTGAGTTTAGTCTTTTAGGGTTCATATTTTAGATTGAAATATTTCATTTCTTTTTCTACCTTGAGGTATTTCTTTGCGATCTCTTAACTTTGCGTTAGAAATTATTTTTTTAGTTTTTTGTCAACTGAATGAAAATAATCTGAGACATTTTCTACCATTGTTAATTCGTTCCTGTTTAACAATAGGGATTGCTAATCCTTTGAGGACGACGGATGCATATATGCGGCCTGAGAAAAAATCTTATTACAGATTATTTATGCATGTATTAGAGTTGAAAAATAGAAATACAAACTTTGAAATCTGACTTAACAAATAGTAATTTATAATTTCTATGTGTTAACCCTTTGCGGACGGAGGCATTTTTGAATATCGAGAAACAATCAATTATTTAGCGATGAAAAAACAATTTTTCACCGGAAAGACAGTGTGTTAATGTATAAAAGTTGAAATTTACTCTTTGTAAAATAATAGTTCAACGATTATATTTTAATTTTTCAACTCTAACCGTTTATATATGCACCGACAAACTATAACCAATTATTTTCTCAGGGCGAATATATGCGTCCGCCGTCCTCAAAGGGTTAATACTCTGACTTTCCGATGAAAAAGTGATTTTTGATCATCAATTAAAGGCATATTTCCCAATTCTAAAAAAAGTCTGCTTCCGCAAAGGGTTTGAGGAATATTTGAGTGTAGATAGAAAATCATTATAAAATTTGCAAATTTAAATTTGATAGATGGGACATTAATTACAACAAAAAAACTTCATCAAATACAGGTGGATATAGGGCTATCAAATATTACTAAGATACCTCATTTTTTTTTATTTCTACTTTTGAAATATCTGTCAGAAATCTTCAAGTTGAGGATACTTTCGATGTAGAAGAAAAGCTGATATTGGAGGATCTTATAATAAGTCTGTTTATTAAAGTAAATGAATTTTCCTCGCGTGCAAAAGAATCTAGGGCATTGACACAACGATTCGCCAGTTGAGTTATTCTGCTCGTACGATTTATACAACCATGGTTTTATATGGGGTAACATAAAGTTATCAAAGCTGTCCAACAAGTATGTTCTTCGATATAAATATATAATTAGCTGGTGGTTTAATTTTATATTCGTAAATATATTTCTTTAAATGACGTCCAATTAACGCGTAGATTTTAATATTAATTCCCGCTGTCTTTTCACGATATATGTCTAACGTTGCGAAAACAACTGTCGTACGAGACCGTAACGTTTTATCGTGTTATTGTGCAATCTCAAAGCAGACTGAATTGTATCGAAACGTGAAAACACAATGAACGATACGTCCGTGAATTATTTTCCCGTTTGAGCGTGAATTATGCAATTCGGTGCGAATGTGCATCAATTAGGGACGAAGTCGTTCCATAAGAACACTCTTCCTCGTTTAACGAAATCTCGCGACTGCACGTTAATTCGTTGATTAGAAAAATACTTTTGCACAGATATAAAAGCCTGGATCTGTGTGTGTGAATTTTTTCTCTATTTTATGTTATTTTGGAGAAAAAAACAGAGGACAAGGTTGAATTTTGTGTCAATAGGAAAATCCTTGATGCTCTTAACCCATTTCATTCAAATTCTTCTTCATCTGGAATTTTTTAAGCCAATGATAGTTATAGTCGATGCTCATAGCGGGAAATAAAAATAAAACTTTCCAATTTAGTCACCCATGAATCATAATTCCATTAATTCAAAAGCAAACTCAGTAATATGCTGGGTGATCTAAAAGTCATCTGTTAATCATCTTTTAAAAATTCTTATTTATTTTTTTCTAAGCAATAGACTTCTTCGAAATTATTTTTAACACTTTACCGACCGGTAGCCGATTAATCGGCTTTTCGGGCCCAACACTTTTGGACTTTTAACTTATTAATTGGTTGCTATGGCAATTAATAAATTATTATTTATCACTGTGGTTAACTTTGTCAAGGACTCAGTGAAGAAACATTGCAATTTTCGAATAGGTATCAGTATCAGGGAATTATTTGCGGGCAAGTAACCGATCAGAAATGGGTAGAATGTTAAAAAAATACCGGTCGGTAAAGTGTTAATTAGGCCTGTAGATTATATCCCTCAAATGAGGGTCTAAATTAGTCTAAATCCGCAATTTAGGCTTCCTAAGATAGAAGTGGAATATTTACTTTATGGTTTCCCCATTAATTCGGAGAATTTTTAGAAATAATTTGAAAGCAGTCTAATCGACCGCTTTAGTATTTTTCGTGTTAATTCAAAAAAATTAGCAACAAAAAAGATCATATTCTAAATCGATCTAGTGACTTTTAGATCACTCTGTATTTCTCAAAAAATATAACATCTTTTCAACAAAAATTCCACGATTCATAATAAATTCAGTTGCAGCTCATTTTCGAACTTCCTAGATCTTTCAAAAAAGTGTGCAATTTATTTCTACATCTTTCCAAGAATGTTTCTTTCTTTCAATGATCGTTAAATTAATTTTTGAAAAATTCCACGTGTGTAATACTATTGCTATCTGTGCTTGATGGTTCTTTAGTAGAATGAAAACGATTCGAATGAACGTAGGCGAAATTGTGACGCAGTTCTCGAACGAAGACACCGAAAGTCATCTTGGAAAAATGATTCGCACGATCGCACGACCGACCCTCCGTGGCACTTGGGTCGGTGTCGTTAAATCACGATGATTACGGCATTGGGCTTTATTACTCGGAAGTAGGCAGTTCTCGTTTCAGGGACTTTCGTGTATAGGTACAACGAGACGGAACGAAACTCTTATCTACGACTTTAGGGTTTTTGCCGCTTGTTAAGGACATTTTTTTTTAAAGACTTAACGTTAAACGTACCATGCGTGGGCAAATGACCGGTGCAATGGAATGAAAATATGTCATTTTTTCTATTGTCATTAAAAAATGTTTTTTTCGTTGTTCTCTATATAAAATCGACAATTTTGCTGTATTTCTTTCGAAAAAAAGTTATTGTTGTTTTACAATTGGCCAAATGAAGGGTTACGGTAGGAAGAAATATACGTAAAAAGATAGTGTTAGTGTTAATTTTGGAGCTGACAAGGATTAATTTTGTATATTTACAGTTACATCTATCATGCAATTTTTTTTAATGATAAATATTTATAGTGTTGAAATTACTTTGATTGGCTACGTTTATTTTGTAAAATTTGATGTATTGAATCAACGATTTATTTCTGTTGCAACGTTTATTTTCAACTTTTATTGTAATATTCAAAAGTAGAATTATTAAAATTTAATTTTATGGTTTTATGATTGTCTCTAAATTTTGCAGATTTTGTTGAACTATTTCTCCGAATTGTTTGGAGATTCTAATAAACTTTGTATTGACAATGGAAAATTTGATATTTGGCTTCTTAAGATTGTGCAAAATTATATATATTTTAACGCTGTCATTCTCGCTATTAAATATTAAACTCATATGCTTTTTTCTTTTTATGTCAGTCTGATATTATCAAGTTTTCACAATAGTCATAAATACATGACTTGTAATATTGCGAACATCTTCATAAATCTTCTCCGATTATTCCATACAATCATAGTAACTTCTTAATTGCATGACAATTGAGATTCATATAAAGCTCAAGATTAGAGAACAATTCTTTTGTGAGATATTGATAGAAATTATCGGGAATATTGAACCATGATGATGCTTTAACAATGGTTTCGTTATAACAGCGATTTCATTGTAACAGAAATAATAGAATCAATCGTGAGAACTGAATCGTACTTTTATTGTAATACCAATAATAGCATAAATATTGGAAATTGATGATGAATGAATATAATGAATATTGGAAACAGAATATTAGCATTGGCACTTCGATTGAAACAGAAATATAATGAACGTTCAAAGATATCGAGCAAATAATGTTATTGTTAGTGTCGAGGATGAATAGTACTCTCGTTATACCAGAAATAAAAGAAGCAATGTCGACGATTTAGTCAAAACAGAATTTATCGAGTTAAAATGCACAGCTGTTTCGCGTTATCGGTCGACGTTCGAATACAGCGATCGCTTGTCTCTGTAAAGAGCTTTAATCATCGTGACAGTTCTTTATTATAACCCATATTTTTATAATTCACTGCAGAGTAAAAACAAATTGGAGTTCCAATAACAAACTATCATGTAAAGTAACATTTAGTATTAGTTAACACTAACTGCAACAATGCTTTATGAATCCTTACTCTCATAGTATCCTGTCACTTGACTAATTATAAAATAACGATACTATTTTTCTAAAAGAAATCCATGTTATTGCCAATTAATATGTGTAACGATACAAAAGCAGTCTTTAGTTAATAATTTCAAAAAATTGCATATTTTCATTCCATTAGCTCTCAGTTCTAGTTAACACTTTGAACGCCACCGGTATTTCGCTAGACTCATCATTTCTACTGAAGTGGAACTTTTTCTATTAAATTCGTATTTTTGCAAAGCAGAAACTTTAAAGATACAGATAGATAGATATTTGGCAGACCTTTATCTTTTTAATGTCGATATTTAAATATTTAATATATCCGAGAATTCATTAATATTACAATTTCCAAGTTACACGGAAATTTAATGAATTCAATAACGCCGGTCACCGGTGACCTCCATGGCAGTCAAAGTGTTAACTCTAGAACTACCGGTGTTAAATCTGTTATATTGAAATATATTAAATAAGTAGTTTGACGAAAGAGGAATTAAGAGATGAAAAAGATGATCGATTCAGTAAATCATGTTTTATAAAATTGATGTGGAATATCTGCCGTATTGCATTCCCATAAATTGGAAGAGTTCTCTTAAAAAATAAGGAACTAGTCATTCCAACTGACTTGGTAGTTGTAGTGCTAATGAATCTGAAGTCAGTATAACAATGTCTAAACTGTGTTCAGCGTTGCAAAAATACGGCACGTGTCGTTTATTTTTAAATGTGACGATAAAAGCGCTTAATGCAATTTAATGGTAGAAGAAAATCTGTATTGGACATGAAAGTAAAACGGATATAAATTCGAAAGTCCTTACGTAACCAACTAGGAAGCTATATCGTTAGTAAAAGCCGCTCGAATCCACGATATTTTCATCCAACGATTATCTTCGACTAACATAATAAATCTTATTTCATTATTCCACACTTTCGTACGTTTTCCAAGCAGTAAACACTTTCACGAGCATCTTCCGCAACACGCGAAACTACGACTTGGAAAAGTTACGTTTCTTCCACGATGATTTCATCGTAATTCACCAAGCATTAACAACATATATCTCTTATTTTTCCTTGTAAATTTGTACTTTAACGTTGAATTTTACGCGAAACTGCCTTCGCGACGTCCAAAAATATTCTCAAGCATCGAATACTTTCGAGAATTCTCAAGTACAACATTTTCTCCTGCACGTCCAAGAAACATCTACGGTTTTATGCGTGAAAACCGCAGAATTTATTCTCAATAATTTCCCAAGAAATAATAATAGAGACTTGAACCTATTTGAGTTTGATACTTTAAGTCTTTAACCCTTTGAGGACTACGGTCGCATATATGCGATCTGACGATGAGAAAAAATCTAATTATAATTCATCGGCGCACATATAAATAGTTAGAGTCGAAAAATTCAAATCTCAGCGTTGAAATATGATTACGAAAATAGTAATTGATATTAATTTTCTAATAAAAAGGTAGTTTTGATCTCCAAATAAATAATTATCTTTCTACATTCAAATGAGTCTTTTTCGCAAAGGGTTAATAACTGCTATCTTCGTTTCCCATAGATCCAATGGTTTTAGATGGATTCTGAATCATCGAGGATTTGGTACCTATATTAAATCTTAATTTGGGAAAAATGTTTCAGAGATTCTAGATGAGAATGTAAACGCGGATAATTACCAGAGTCGAAAATTTCAGCCCAAAATCCTCCTAAATTACCAAATAACTTAGGATATTTAGGCTGAATATGGAAAAATATGTTACATATAAAAGAATGCAAATTTTAATTCCACAATCGCCCTAAACTTGTTCATTTTTGTTAGTTTTGCCTAGTTTAGGATCAATTTAGGCTTCATACAGCCCAAAATAATCCTCAGCATTCTTATTTAGAAAATTAATCTAATTGTAAGCCCAATATTAAGCCATACATTCTATAATGAGGAGTTTTAGAATTGGATTGGAATTGGAGTGATTTTAGGAGATTTCGAATTTATATGGAATAAAATGATAATTTAATTCCTACTCGCTTCTGAAAGCCCTATTTTTAGAATATGAGTCGACAGACTTGGAGCTTCTGAAATATTTTTTGGGGATGTCAGATTAAATTGGAATAAAAATTTTACCTGATCAGTCCATATAACTCCTAAAAATCATATTTACAGGACTTTGAGGCGCGTAGACACACTAGTTGAGGATTTTCAGGTTCAAAATGGTATACATAATTAACCCATTCGATTTTTTTGGAGACTATCCAGAAAGACCGATAACTTTTGGCTTTATATGTACCACTTCTTTTATTTCTAATGATCGTGGCTTTGGGTCACCTACTTTAGGGTCGAAATTGAACCAAATACCAAATGTAATGTTTACACATTTGTAAGATACCTTTTATTTTAAGCAAGTCTTATTTCGAGGGCTGTTTTTTCTATAATGACTGATAATTGCAATTCAAGATCATTGCACACACGATGTGCAGTCGGTCTTTTTGGTTCGGAAATGCATTGCACATACGGTGTGCAATTGGTCTCGAATGGGTTAAGAGGCAAATGAGAAATCAAAAGAATCTAGCAGCTTTTACTTTCCCATCCACCATAGGTCCCTCAGCTTCTACTTCCATTTTCATTTCAATCTGCTTAGAATTACCTATTTAAGTAGCTCAATCCCCTAAAAAAAATATGCCATAACAATAATAGATTCTATTTTCAACATCATATGCAGAATTCACTTTTAATTACTTGCAATTACACTTTTCTAGCAATGCTATAATCAACTTACAGTTGTCCTTTCGATTCAGTAGATTATATTTCTACGTTAAAATGACACCATTTATCGTGTAATTAACGCAATTTGCTGTATCAACAGTATCCAGACAAAATATCGAACGTAACTGAAAAGAAAAACAGCCGAAAAATCTCGTTAACATATCGGCGCGAGTAAAGAAACGTGCCGAGAACGGCAAAACCAAACCGCGACGTGTTTTCTCCGAGAATTGCATTACCGAGTCGTTTAGATGCATGTTAAAATTCTTACATGGTGCGTTAATAAACATGTGAGCCAATCGTTGGTAAGCTGCCAGCAATCGGGTGGTTTACCTCACGGATTCGCCTTATATCGATTGTGGCCACAGTCAGCGGACAGGAAGTTCGATGTTGGACTATACATTTATTCGAGGAACATGAAAATTTCGCTGTACTATTTATCCTAGAAAGTGTTCTCAGTTTAATTGATCACTTCTTCCACGAAGGAAAATAATTCTTCGAACATAACTTTTCTTCCTAATTATTAAATGTGTTCGTCCAATTCTTTCATTGTCACTTCAAACTATCTCGAGAAGTTTAGAGATTCTTTTAAAAGATTTGCTTGCAATTTTCCCGGGAAAATATTTTTTCTAATTTTTTATAAGCAGTGGATACAAAAGTGTAGGGAGTTTTTATCATTTTAATATTTTTCTTCTTCCAGTTGATCTCATTCTTAATTCTGGCTTTGCAGAATGTGGTTTCCCACTTCATTTCAATTTTTAACGCTACATCTACCGACGATTAATTAAATGTGTTTAAAATTATCGAGTCAATCAGTCCAAGCGAAATAAATGAAGAGGGCAGAAAACTCAATCGATTTATTCGCTTACAGTCTTCAATATAGATGTAAAGGATTGAATAAGAAACAGCGTTAAAAGTTTCAGTAACATTTAAAAAAAAATTCATGGCAAGTCATTTTGACAATATCCTTAATTCTAGTCAATGATCAATCTTTCCGACACCTTTCATTATTCAGCTTTGAATAAAAGGAAAGAAAACCTGCAGTAATATTTAACATTGTCACCGATGCGAATGAATCATTCTCGTATTATCGCAGAAAACTGCATTGTGTCTGCCGTCGATCATAATGCGCGAAGTGAAAGATGTAGAACGACCAACAAATACATATGTAATGCATATATGTATGTATGTATACATGGATGTATGTCTGTCGTCGTTATATTTACATAAATTATTCATGCACCTTCCAAGTCGGCTTTTCTTCCAGCAGTGCGATGTAGAAATTCTTAAACACGGGATCGACGAAAGTCAAGTTACATGTGTTAATTTTTGTAAAACCGATTGCACGATAAAACAGTGAGACCATTGTGATTTTAAGTGACAAATACGACAATAATTAAGAAACGATTCTGATATTTCATCAACTAATTTATCTTACCGTAGGTATGGAAAGACACGAGGATAAATTCGATCGATCATAAAGTTTAAATACTTCGTTCTTGTCGATGTTTTTATTTACAATTTCAGTGTATTTTCGTATAAGGAAGATGTCGCGTTGAAGGGACAATTAATATTATCTCGTTCCGGCGTATCAGATATGCGACGGCATGGGAATCGAAATTAATTATGCAATAGTCTGGCTGACTGTTAAGAACGTTGATACGACACGAAGTGCGGCTACAAAACATCGATATATGTATATTTCTTGCACGATGTCTTATCGTATTGTTACTTCGACTCCGGCCTCTGCACAATTCCTGTTAGTAATATTTATCGATGTGTCTCTCGAGTAATCGATGTGTCCTAATAGAAACCGGTAGATTTGCTAGTTAGTTGCTGATTTTATTATTATTACTTCTTGTGGAATTTGTGTGGAATATTTGTAGGAGGTGTTTTAATACTGGAACTACCAAGTAGGTCGAAATGACTGGTTTCTGAATTTTTCCAAAAATTCTCCAAGGTTATAGTAGATCCATAGATCAGACATTCGACGTAGATTTTAAAAAATACAAACTACCAAATCACGTAGATTTAAAAAAATACAAACTACCAAACACCCTCAACTTGCGCCACGATACGTTGCAACACACATTCACAACACGTGTAACACAGCAAGCGAAAAAAAAATAGGAATGATAATTGAATTTGCACGAGAGAGCAATTTCTAAGCTGCTTTGCAAGCACAGTCCTCCACGAAGACTCCATGAACTCTTTGAAACGCTGTATCGCGTGGAAATATTTTTTCAACACGATACATCATAGAGAAAATGAATTCTTTTCTCGTTTTCTTAACCCTTTGCGGACTAGCGAAGCATATATGCGGTCTGTGGAAAAATGCAATTATAATTTATCATCGTATGTATACACGCTTAAAATTGAAAAATTGAAATACAACCGGTGGGATATGATTAAAAGTGGAGTAATTTATATTTTATACGCATTAATAACCCAAATTTCTGATGAAAAGGTATTTTTGGACCACCAAATAACTGATTATCTGTCCATATTCAAAAATGTCTCCGTCCACAAAGGGTTAACAGGTTGACTGTCATGGGGGTCACCGGTGATCGGCGCCATTGAATTCAACGAAATTTCATATAACTTTGAAATTGCAATATTTATGAATTTTCGGGCATACGGAATATTTAAATATTGGCGCTAAAAAGATACAGATCTGACGAATACTTATCTATCTGTATGTTAAGAAAGTTAATCTGTATCTCATAGAGATAGAAATCATGAAATTAGCGAAATATCGGTGGCGTTCAACGTGTTAAGGTAGTTCTAGCTGGATTCAGAACTAAAAGTTTCTTTTTTCATTAGAAATGAAAAAATTGCGTAAGAATTAATGCAGGAGCTAACTTCACAGAGGTCATTTCATTCACTTTTTAGACATTAAAAAACATCTTTCTCTATAACTTTGAAGTAAAAAATTATGAAAAAATTCAATAATATTCCAAAAGCATAAAATAATACATTGCGAATTTTTTTATTAGAATCCATCGACTTGTTTTTCCATTAGAAAAATAAAAAAAGATTTTACGGACTCAGCAAAAATTGTTTTCCATAAGGCCCATGTTAAATATGTTATTTTTAAACACGATTTATTCATAAACCATGTGGACGAACTCGTTGAAATTCCGGTTATAATTATAAAATACCATGAAGAATATATTTTCAAAATTTTAAGGAAATCTATCGAAAAATGAAAAGTGCCTAGACCTACCTTAACACTAAACCTACCAAGCCGGTCAAAATAACCTGTTCTCAATTTTTTCAAAAAACTACCTAAATTGATAGGGCAGCCGTGAAGTAAAAATTCTACTTCTACCATATAAAGCCTAAATTAGTTAATTAACTAATCCTTTCACTCCTTCATTTATCTTTTTCCAAAGTACTTGTTCAATAAATCTAAATTTTAGTAGATATAACGTCGGTAGTTTTAGTGTTAAAATATCTGTCGCCGCGAAGAAGAACAAAAGAGTAAAAGGATTAGCGGTTTACGTTCATTGTGCGCGAAAGCGATTCATCGATAAATATAACACGACCGCTGAGGAAATGAATAAATTATATACTTTTCACGCAGAATGTCAGCATTATTCAGCAAGCTGCGAGAAAAGAAACAACATCGAACGTTACACCTGTAATAAATTATTCGCACGTCGACGAACCGATCCGCCCAATCGACTGGTTTCATTCGGAAACATTGGCAGATATAACGGAGAGGAATATCTTTAATTTCTACGATAAACACTTCCTACGTACCTTTAAGAATAAACTCGCAATGTTGCCCCTCGATCGATTCCATCGCGTGCAAACACTCCCACGCGAAACGTGCGCGAAACGTAATATTTATATCGGCCGAGTGAAAATGAGTAGCAGCCTACATTCCATTCTGTAATTTCTCCTTGCTTCGTCATTAATTCCACGAGAACCGATCGGTGATCAGGTTGTACGTTTCGTTTTTTCTTTTATAACTCTCGTCTTCTCTCCGAGCATCGTGCAAAATTGAAATCGAAAGTAAACTCGCGGAAGGACAATTGTGGTAACTGTGTTGCAAACGAAATCATGAATATTGACGGAGTTTCGTCAGCTGTTTAGCGCGAAAATTGTCGTTGCAAGTTGACGATGTTTGTCGTCGATGATATTTTTGATTGGAAGGCACTTGCTTTCTTCGAATTGGCGATTCCGATTGAAACTTTGTGGGAATTTTGTTTTGAAATCATTGGATTTTGCAGTAACATCTTGTCAGTGGGAAAGGTAATGATACGTTCTCATTCTTTCGCTAAATTCAAAGTTTCTTTAAGATTTATCAATATAATTCAAACACTATGTGCTAGGATATTTGTTTTTTTAAATTTTATTGGAATTCTACTTAATTACAGGAGAGCAAACGCTGTAATGTGTATGACTGACGAAGTGTTAAGAGGGAAATAGTTGTTAAATGTTTGTGTGTAATATCCCACTTAATTACAACAACATTCTTGCTGTAATAAACTGTGCGGGTAATTTATTTTTAAATCGTTGGATTTTGCAGTAACATCTTGTCAATGGGAAAAGTAATGATACATTTCCATTCCTTCGCTTAATTAAAACTTTTTTTAGATTCATCAACACATTTGAAATACTGTATGCTAAGATACTTGTTTAAATTGTATTGCAATTCCAGTTAATTATAGCAAAGTTCACTCTATAGTATTGTTACGAATTATCGTAACGAAATTGTCTCCCCTATATTTCATATCGATTACGAGAATGTTAACAACGAATTGCAAATGTTTAGATATTGATTTAATATTTAGAATAGAGTTGTCTTTGTGCAAGAAATTTGGATTCATTAAATTAGAGACGTTATTTTATAATATCTGAGTTATTTAATTATGAAGCGCCGTTACGTATAACAGACTGGGTGTTAAGAGGGAAATAGTTGTCAAATGTTTCCGTATAATATTCCACGATTTTTAAAATTTTCGCAATATAAGTACAAATTCGTGGAAACGGTTGAAGAACACGTGCAATTTTTTTTATCTACGTAGAACGACACTTATGGAAGGCAATTCGCTGTTAGAATGAGGAACACTTAAAAACAAATGCTCGATAAGTAGTACTTTCTAACGGGTTGCCATTCGGTGAAAATTATATTTACTTTCACATTACAATCATGTAACTATGATCCTCGAATGCAATTATTTCATGCGAAGTACAATCACACGTGCCAATTCTTCAACGACGTTGTACTTAATAAGAGTGACAGTCATTTTAACGAGAACCTCGTTGGTTTCTGAGTTCTAGTCATATTTTTCCAATGAAATCAATTCCGTAAAATGATTCATTCCTTGCATCATTAATTTTCTTCCACCACGTTGCAGTTACAGTGTATGCAGTTAGTAGAACTGCATTGGCAACAGAAAACGTATCCTCGTAGAGAAGTGACTATAGGAATTGAAACTGACAAGTGTAGGAAATAGAATCTCACAAACTTCAAGAAGACGTATTAATTCCCTAGTAGTAGATTCAAGTTACAAATCCTCTTCCGCCGCTGCAAACATACTTTGCACGTGATATCTGCATTTTTTAAGACATGTGCTACGTTACTTCTGTAGAATTTTCCAACTTGTAATATCAAGTGGACAGTTGATCTGCAAAATTCAATAGCACTGAGTTACGAATATTTGGATAATGCTAAGGTTGACTAACAAATCGTGTCGTTTGCCAACGATTCGATATAAACTGTTAAACTACTGTCGCCTTTAGCAAGTCTGATTGAACATTAGAATCTAACATCGATCATCAGTTGAAGTCAGTTCAATCAGTCAATCAGTTATTGAATATCTACTCTCTAGCTCCTCTATAAACTTGGAGCATTTTTATACAAAATTGAGGAAAGCTACCACTTTTACTGCCTTAATAATTCTAGTGTTAAATCATTTTTGTAACTTCTAACCCTATACTTCACTATTTATTCCCATCTCGCTAAATAAAACAAGCAATTTCTTTATCTCTCATTTTTCCATTTTATATTTTTCAACATTTTCTCCCATTATTTTTCTCCTTCTAACGCATTTAATTCTTATCTCCAATCACATTAAATTAATCATCGATAACTCTTCTCATAAATGACCATTTACCTAAAACAGTTAATTAGGCAAAGTGCATAATAGTTGCACCCAAGAAAGAATAACTCTGCAAGTAATGAACCACACATACGAACACTAGATCTACCAAGGAAGTCAAAATGATCTGTTCTGAATTTTTCAAAATTTCTAATACTATTTCTTTTTCAATTTTCTACGTCTATCTTGAAGAACATAAACGATTGTACTGCTCAAGTTTTTCCCCCTTTATTTATTTATTTTGAGACAGGTTTATTTGGCAATTTTAAATATGTTATATTAATTATCAGTAGATCTAGTATTAGCATCAGTAATCCGAAGAAACTCGATTCTCCCACCTGTCGCGAACCAAAGGCAGACAGATCGACGTAAGATCTCATTAATCACTGAATCAGCTTTCATCACTGATTTCCGTCGATTGTATTCATTATCCATAGATCAAATCCAATCGCGAAATCGATCTATCGGCATTCACGCACGGGTCGTTCGCGTTCCGGGCAAAACGTGCAACGCGCTCGAACGTCGTGTCTCGTTGAGCTATGTGTATAGGAAAGCCGCGTGTCGAAAGTGTGAAAATAACTACAACGGCTATAAGAGGCGGATACATCTCATTAAAATAGCAGTGTCATGAGAGGAGGAAAAAAAAGGTACTCGAATATAGCTTGCGCACCTGGTGTCATGTGATTTGGAATAATGCCATTGAAGCGTCCGATGTATTCGTAATAAAGGGGAGATTTCGCTGGTCTCGATTTACTTTGCGAATTTTTGGTGAAAGAGTCGTATTACCGATACTCTGCTTTTATTAAAGACGAATCTCGTTCTATAGCCAGTGAATTGGCTACGGTTTCTGATCGATGAAAGATCGTTGCTTTCAAGTTGCTCTTTCTTAAATTCCTTCGATAGATTTTCATCGGTGAACGTGCGAATAACACTTTTGATACATTGGAATGGATTTTTAGAATAACAAATTATCAAGATTGTTGAATAACTTTGTTGCGTTGAAAAGATTCTTAGATGATGTCGTAATGTGATTAGTGATCATTTATTGTGATATTATAAATTGGAACCCTGGTAAAAATAAAAGACGGGAGAAAAAACTGAAATAAGACTGAAAATGGGATTTTAGACGAATTTCGAACGGAAATAAGACGAAACAAGTCATTGCCACTGAAAATTATCTGAAAATGTACCGAAGACGTATGCTATTGAGAAAGTTCAAACGGAATTGAGACTGAAGTCAGACTGAAAATTTTATATTGATTCAGCTCGATCGGAAAGCAGACTGATTTGAGAGTCATATATCAGTTATAATTCACACTCATATATTCTTCAGTTTCTGGATATTTTCAGATAGTTTTCAGGTTTTTTTTCCGCTTACGATTTACCGATTTTTGTTCGCTACCTCAGTTTTCTTCAAGTTAAGTTTCCGACTGTATATTAGTATAGAAAAATTACTCGAATTTTCAGTCTGTTTTCAGTTTTTTATTTTCACCCGGGAATAAAGGTAGAAAAGTTGTGTAGATAAGTAATGTCGTTGAACGTTCTGCGTCCCTGTCGATGCACGTTTTATTGCATCGTGCGATTGCATCGTAGCAAGTAAATAAATCGTATCCGTCTTTCCATCATTTTATCTCGTTCCAGTTTGATTATCAAATTAACAAATTATCGGGGGCGTTGATTTATGTTTATCAGCGACTCTTGAATCGTACGGTGGACATGAGTACGATAAGTTCTGAATTCTGAAAACATTCCGGTAAATCGAGTTTTGTAATCTCTGTCTGTGGAAGTAGCATAAATAATGTCTCGTAAAAGGAAATCGTATTAAGACTTGTGGGATGTTAAGAGGTATTACAGAATTGCAAGTAAAATGAACTCTTTCTTGCCGGAAGCGATTAACTCGGTTGAACTTCTAGCGGCAGAACTGTTCAAGGATTTACGTGTTCTTATGGAGCGAGAAATTACGTTTAACCTCATGTTTGATGCACACGTGCACATCCAGTTTTTCTGTTATTCGGTGCTATTATTGTATCGTGAACTTTTTCCGATTTTTCGCACAGTCCTCAGGTGGATAAGCATTATGAAAGAATAATAATGTAAGAACTACAGTTTGTATACTTTGTTCAATTTTTACTGAGTATAATTTATAAACTGCGTTGTTTGCTATATTGCTGATATTTATTTTTGCATTGAGAACAAAAAGAAATTATTTCCTAATTTACTGTAAACTTATTCATCGTGCTAATAGATTATCAGGAAATTTTCTTTTGGATTTTGAGTATGACGATGTATTAGGAGGACCGGAAAGTAATGTCATTTTTTACATTAGATTCAGAGAATAAAATTGTTATGAAGTTTTTATTTTTAACGAATGACGTAATCATCCTCGTTGTCAACAACTATTTACCATGTGCAAATTTTCAATGCAGGAGCAATAACAATCAATTGATTTTTTAACAAAGTATCTCAAAGAACGACGTTACTTTTTGGTCCCTCTAATACAAATTACAAGACATTGAATTAATTACTAATTGAACAAAGTCGGATTCGTTTTAAAACCTGATGAGATTTCTTCTCGACAGTCGCATCTCGAAGCGGTCCAAGAGTATTCCAATTTTTTTCTATCCTCTTGAGAAGCCCCAGGAATAAACGAAGCGACACTAACTACCCGTTAATTGAGCCCTAATGAAATAATCGTCTGTTTCGTTTAGCGAGGCGTCGCGCAGAATCTCAGAGAGTGCAGAAAATTGACAATCTATTATTAGCTAGCAGTTGATACCGAAGAGAGACAATTCCTATTGAACCCTTCCGTAGAAACATCAATTTTAATTCTATTTTAGTAGAGCAACGTTACAAAAATCTATAAATTACCACGATGCAAGCCTCTCTCGTTTATCCTTTGAAAAAAAGTATTAAAAAAAAGACGAAGGAGGATTTAACATGAAAGATTCCAGGCAACCAACGTTCGTGCGCGAAGCCATGAATTATTCAATGAACTTGACGGGAAATAAGATGATAATTCTCAGCGAGATCGTTGGGTATCAAGGCCGCGAATATTAGTGTGCCACGTATGAGAAGTTGCGGCACTTTGGCAATTGCAACCGTGAAATTTCTCGCCAAAACTTCGTCTAACGACCGTATTTTCCTCGGTGGACACTGAGACGTCGTTACGCAACAATTGCGCGTGGATGCTTTGTTTACCAATGCATTGGCTTCTATGCGTTCGAACGACCGAGAAAAACGCTAATTCCGGAGGGTCTTCTTAATCGTGAGAAGTAGAGCAGGATAATAGGAGGGCTATGGTGGGCATGGAATTGAACGTGCGGATTTTCTATTGTTGGAGGCCAGTTCATATCCCTGGAATCTTTGGAATTTTTTTTCTATTATTTAACTCCTTGCAAATCATATTTCTCTGTTGTGACTACTAGTTAGTCGGAGTACATTTAATTATTGGAAATTATTTTTTCATAAGTGGCTTATAATAAATATGTGGGAATTAATTTTTATAGTAGGTCTTGATAACTCCTAGTTCTTACATGTTTTAGTGATTCTGAATCGTTTTTTATTCGCTGCGAGTGTTATGCAAATTGATCATGGTATTTACAGTTGAAATGGAAAATAAATGAGATAGAGTTAAATACTGATATGAGCTTCAGTCTTACAAGATGACATTGGAGAGCATATTTGAAAGAATTACAGAGGAAGTGACACTAGATTTACGGAGCCAATTTGGCTCATTTAAAATTTGATTACTATATATATATATATATATTGGTTGGATATTTTTTTTAATAATAAATTTTTCATTCAAATTGATTTGAAACTATTTTCTTTGCAAAAAATTTCGATTTTCTTGTGTGAGTCAAATTGGCTCACTTGGTATATCAACATCCGTAAATCTAATGTTAATAGCTATAGAGTTAGAGACTGAATTTCAATCAATAGGATGAAGAGACGTTCTGAAAGATTTTTTTCTAAATTATTATTTTATATAGCATGACCTCGATGGTTAGGAATCCACATAAAACTGTCAATTCAAAGCAAAATAACAATGACAAATAACCCTTTGTATTCCCTTGTCTCCGCAATGGCAATATTTTTTTTATAGAATCTGATAACTTCCTTCTCAGGTAAATACGGAGTATTGCTATATTTGTTTTTACATTGTAAAACATAGTTTTTCAATGACAGAACAAGATTTTTAATTTTTCGTAAATATTCACTCGCAACGTGTGAATATATAGTTTTTGTGTGGCTGATAGCTGATAGTAAAAATTACTCGGAGTCTAAAGGATTAAATTCGAAATATATAACATCAATAACAACGAAGAGACCACAAACTGTTCTGACGATATATTCTAGAGGTGGACGATCAACCTTTTCTGTCCGTCGCACGACAAGAAACCGGTTATCGTTAATTTCTGCCGGCAGTTCATCGTTGCAGCGATCCTCCTGCAAAAAGTCGATGTGCTTGTTTGTTGTCATCGAACTTTAGATTTGTCATTCGTTCCACTGACAGCTGAGTATTTCATGCTGAAAGAATAGAAATCATAAAATGTCCTGCATTTAACTCTTCAAGTTTCTTCATTTTAAATCAATTAACACCACAACTTCCGGCGTTAAATATTAAATAAGTACTTTCAAAAAAGGTGAATTAAGAAGTAGAAAAGTCTATCAATTCGGTATTACATGTTTTATATGATGAAAGAGAGATTTCTTCTCTGTAACTATCCAATAAACTTGGAAAATCTTTAGTAAAAATTGAGAATCAGTCATTTTGACTTGCTCGGTAGTTCCAGTGTTAATAGAACCGGTGTATCATAGAAATCAGAAAAATTCTCAGATAATTAAAAATCCAAGCTATCACTCCCTCTTATCGTTACACCTCCAAATACAGTAATCCCCCCTATAACACGGTACTCTTATAACGCGATTTCATGTCCCTCGTATAACACGTGTTTTCCCCCATATAACGCGGGGATTTCCAACGTTATATTTCTGTACTGTGAAATTTATAATGAATTTGTATATAATCAATTTCGCGTTCATTTGCACATTATGTCAATTGTGTGCTTCTAAAATTTGTGACAATGCAGATTTTTAAGAAATGAAAAATTACAAAACAGTTAAATAATGTTAAATTTTTAGTGAATTAATAATTTTTGGTATTGAGAACTTTTATATTCAGGTGACTGATGGCAATTAAAAATATGACTTAGTGGCCTGGAGCCATACAGTCCACCATGAAATAAAAGTACTTAGGATTTATGGTATTATGTAATTTTTTTGAAATTAACTGTTTTTGAGTTACATATGTATAAGTTTTTTATTTAAAATGTTCTTAGTTTGATTTTAATAAAATGCACATATTTCGCACATATTTAGTTTTTCCTTAATATTCGATTTACTTGAATCATTTGTACATAACGCGTTATACGGGGTTATAGAGCGCGTTATACGAGAATACTCCTACAACGCGTTTTCCTATAACGCGGAACGAATCTACCGTGTTATAGGGGGGATCACTGTAGATCATAGTTTCTCTCAGTGAAATACTTGCAAATTTACAATCCTTCCATCTCCACTATCGATCTTGCGGGACGTGCAAAACTAGAAAATAGCACGATGAAATTCCCAATGACAAGTAGGAATGCATCAACCATAAATTGCTCCAAGTTGAAGAAAGTTCGAATATCTCAATTGGCAGATCGTTTCCCGCAAATCGTACAAAGTTAGTCGAATGTTGTTTGTACTCGACAATGCTGGCGCGTTTGCATTTGCCTTCGTCTCTCCGATGAGATGTATTTATACTATCAAGTGGTTCGAGCGCTCAGGAGTTGCAATAATATTTATCTACCGTGGCAACTGCAAATCTCCGAGTTTCGCGCGGGTGCGCACATCGCAAAGGGAGGATCGTCCGTTGCGAATTTCATCGGCTTTGAATTATTTTTTTCATAATCCATCCAAACACTTTATAATACCATAATATATTTATAATACTTTTTACTACCATAAATTACTATAACAATACATTAACACTAGAACTACCGAGCAAGTCGAAATGACTCGACCACAACTTTTAAAAGTTCTTCAAATTTATAGAATAGTCGAATCTATCATCTTTTCCACCTCTCGATTTCTCTTTTTCCAAAATAACTATTTAATACATTGTAAAATAGTAGATTTTATGCCGATAATTCTAGTCTTAATAACTACACACCGACTAATTATTCACAAACTCTGAATCACTGAAGAATCAAACCGATCGTTTCTAAGCTTTACAAATATATCAATCATTAATTTGCCTGATAATTAACACAATACATCTATTTCGTTCGCTTCAAATCTCAAAGTCAAACATTACTTCTTCGCGGCTCATATATTATCTTTAACTCGTTGAAATGTAATTAACATTCCAAGAGAATAATCATCGTATCCAACTGTCTCGATATCAACGAGAAACTCTTCGCAAACGCACCTGTTTGCTCACGAAATTTGTATTTTTCCAAGCCATTTACTATCCTCGGAGTTCAGTTTAGATAAGCTCACCATCTTTTATAATAAATCGAGAACACGGTAAATAACACGCATGAAACATTCTGCAAATAAAGCCATCGTATTCTACGCGTTGCTATCAGAATCCAAAATATTTCGATTGTTTTCATATTGGAAATTGATCGATTTTCGTTGTACTTGGCGGACAAGTGGAAAGGATAAAAATATGCATCTCGTGGAAATGTGCATTCGTGCAGCCTCCATGCAAAACGGCACGATTGTCGGTCGTAAAAGCTTTATCTACCGACCGGTTCTATCTTGCGAATTGTGTACAGCAATGCTTCGCGAGTCGCACATGGTGTGTTGATAAGCATTAAGCGTGTTTGTGGCTGCAAGATAACTTGCGCTTTTTATTAATAACCGTTAAGTACACCGAGATTATCGCTACTTACGGCTTCGCATCTGGCTGGTTTGCTTATTATTAGCGACAGCTTTTACGGGGCTAATTATAGGCGATATTATATACCCATTGTCTTCTCTACTCCGATGGCTGATTCCTCTGGAAACGTATCGTTGAGGTCATTGTCTGATCGATGATCTTTCTCGCCGTGAAACGACTCCTTCGTGTATTTCATCCAATTTCTCGATTAACCTTCGATAACCACGATTCGAAATTTACAAGTGTCTTTGAATCGTGAAAAATATTTGTCACGAAATGACACGATACTCGGTTTGATTGAAAGTATCATGTAATCTTAAGAAATCTCATGTCTCGGGATAGAATCATGATAGGATCTTTCTTAGACATCATCGGTAAGTCATCTTGCTTAGTAGGAATTTAAGGTACAAGGGATATAAGTGATGATATGGAATAAAGAGCGTGGAAAATGGAAAAGTTTGCGACAAATTACGCATCGTCGTCTAGAAATATGAGAAGTGACGTTCACGCCGCAGATAGAGAGAGACGGTCATGATTCTTGTTTACGCTGGCATCCTTACAAGACAATTGATTTCAGTTGCAAAGTGACTAACATGCCGCGACGAGGAGCGACGTCAACGAAAGGAATACTTAACGGTAACACGATAGATGCAGATGCTCCATTCGCGTTGAATCGCAACGTGCGATTCCATCTTCTTCTTTTTTCCCTTTTTAAACTCGTTTCTCGTCAGCCTTTTCCTTTTTCCGCGAGCTCGATCACACAGAGTTCAAGCGCTCTTTCGCGATTAAACACGATCGCGTGGTCTACATGATAATTAATTACAGTCACGGTTATTATGGGAATGTTTACGGAAGATTCTTGGAATCGTGCAACGACTTCGCTCTGCCTTTCGGAGGAGATTGGAAGAGTAATCTTCCAGGCGAATGTGAGCCCGGGTAATCAAACATCGAATAGGTCGTAAAGTTTCAAAGGATACGACGATATAATCGTTGATGATATGCGCATAATTATCGGCCACACTTGGAATTAATGGCAGACTGACGGAAACCAGCTCGGCTCGTTTCGTGCATGCGTAAATTTGTCGATGCATTAACTCGTAATGCCTTGGAACACTTTTCGATCTTTGCGAGAGATTTCAAGCGTTTTAACGGCGAGCACGTGCTACACCGGTGGAAATAGATTTCTCTTTAGGAACGAAACGTATGGTATTGAGAAATGAGACTTTGGATTGGAGACCCTTTATCGTTTCTACACTAAATTCCTCTTGTACGTGTGTCGAATTTTAGGATGAGAGACACAAATATTTTAAGTCTAATGTATTTGCTATCGTCAGGAATACGTGGCATGTAATTAAAGTTCAATCACTTTGACTTCAAATATATTTATAATTTCACAAGACAGGCAGCTCTCGACTTTCACACATTTTGCTATTGTAGTATCGTGGACGAGAGTCTCAAAAATAAATAAATTACGAACGAGATGTCACCAATATGCATAGTTGTTATTCAACTAAGCTATAATAAAAATGTTTAGTAGCATATAGCGAATATAAAATATAAAATAAAAATATACTAAACACATCAAATGCACGAAACCTATATCACGCTGTTTGCTGTTCAACTATTCGCTGATAGAAGAACTCTTTGTTTATTGTCAAACATACTCTGGGCCTTTTTACGAATTCGGACCCCTCTGAAGGCCCTAAACCCCACAGACATAAACAGACACCCTTATCTTCTCGCAGGTACTTTCTTTCGCAACCCTCTTTCACTCTTCCCAATATATACGTTTCTTCGTTGCCCTCTCCCTCTCTCTCTCTCTCTCTCTCTCTCTCTCTCTCTCTCTCTCGCTGTATCTTGCACTTGTCTCATTTCCCTCTCCCAATCCTACAATATCTGGCACGTTTTTGAAAATTCAATTTTTTAAAGATTTTTGTCGCTGTTTCAAAAATGTTTGGTTCCATGCAGTCACTGCCAAGGAGTGCTGTACCTCGCGCTCACTCACACATTGTCTATTAGAAGTTTTCTAACATTGTGATATTGTTTGTAGTATTGCCTACTAGATGTTAGAGAATCTCAAGTACAGAAAGAAACATTAACATACAATTTTTTATATTTTTTCTATGTCCTTCAACTTTCGCACACATTTTGAGGAATCAATTAAGTATGTGCGAAAGTCGAGAGCCGACTTTAGTATCAAACAACGCCTACATTCTCCATAAATAAATAAGAATACATAGAAAAATGTAAAAAAATAATATTACTCATGTTATCATTATAACATCATACATGTTTCAATCTCAATGATTAAAAGGCCTCTATGGGTCCCTGTGACTTTGAGGTAGCGCAAAAGACATCTAAACTTCTATTCTTCAAAATAAAACATTAAACTTTGCCAAATATTATAATTAAACTCCCTAAAACCAAGAAATTCTCTCCGATTCAATATGTAAAATTCAGATTTAATCCATCATTTAAAATAATATTTTTATCATTTTCTAATTGTGCTACTATAAAACTGATCTTCGAATTCCACAAAAAATTCGGACCACAGAAGCTTAAATCCTCGACAAACCACCCAAAAGCATTTCTAGCGCAAAACCTTCGAAAACCAATCCCAAAAGTGGTTTCACCCCATTAATTTCAGCTATCACCAATCTAACGTGATTCTTCAATTTTTAGATGAAAATTGAAACGTCCCAGGACATGACGTAAAAATCGTGTCTCAAAGCGTAACGGGATCGGCAACATGAAGAAAAATCTCGCGCCGTAGTCGCCGACTGCGATGTTAGTCACGCAGACACCCTCCTCGATGGACAATCTACCGAATATGATGTCGGTACTCGAGGAGGATACGAACGTCGACATCGACGACGCTTTCCCACCCCATGTCGATACGACGAACATCGTTATACAGCCGGAGTCGCCAACCAGCAAGAAGCAAACCTTAAAAACCTTCAGCGAAGTTAATGCGCTCCTACAGGCAGGCAGAAAGAGAGAGGTCAAGTTGATAATAAGGGAGAATGCCTGGCCCCTCAACAACGGGATTAGGGCGCAACTTTGGCCGGCTCTTTGCAATCAGCATGCACATGGGAAGAACATGCTGGATGGATTCTATTGGGACATGGTTAATCAAGTCCTTGGAACGACAGGTCTGTTGTTTAGATTTTATAAAATCTGATGTAATTAATTTGATACATTGATTGTACATTAAGTATATTAACACTAGATTTACCAGCGTGAAATCTATTATATCTAAATATGTTAAATATGGACCTTAAAGCATGGAAAATTAAGACGTGGAAAAGATGATAGATTTGGCAATTTATGTTTTATACGATGGACGAAGATTATTTATTCTACGGCTCTCTCATAAACCCGCAGAATTTTTGGAAAAAATTGAGTACCAGCCATTTTGACTGGCTTGGTAAATCTAGTGTTAATCCCTTGCCTTACAATGATGTGTGGACACACGTGACGTGGTAAATGGAATAGAAAATTTTTAAGCTTTCGAAAAATTGTTAAATTGAAAATATCAGTTGTCAGGAGACGTTGAAATTAATTCTATACTATTAATACTGCATTAACTTATATCTGTATATTGGAAATCAGTGATAGATTATTATTCCAATAGTTAATTCTGAGTTATTCGGTTACAAAAGAAATTGTAAGACAGGGGGCTGCGTATATTAACACGTTCGTGGACAGTAAATGTTTCTGCGAGGTACCAAAATTGACAGTCAATTTATTTTAAAATTGGTTGATATACGAAATTTGATTAGACATATATTGTAAGACTAGTCAGAATGTCGTATTTTAACCGTTATATACAATGAATGCTATAGCATCTACGACGATATAGATCAAATTGATGAAATGAATAAAAATTGGTTTTAAAATTTGAATGCTATAGCATTCATGTCCGCGAACGTGTTAAGCTTGAATAGGTACCTTTCAAATTTTATTATTGTGAATATTATCGATTGAAAGGCACAATTCAACGACCCCTAGGATTACATCCCTTAACACTAGAACTACCAAACCAGTCAAAATGACTGGTACATAACATTTTCCAAAAATTCTCCAAGTTCATAGAAGAACCGTGAAACAAAAATTCTACGTCCATCGCGAAGGACATAAATCACTGAATTGATCATTCTTTCCGCCACTCGATTTCTCCTTTTTCAAAGTAATTATTTAATATATTGAAATATGATAGATTAAACGCCGGTAGTTCTAGTGTTAAAATGAAAGTTTTATATTACACTCGGCAGTCTAATAATCCGACAGTAAGAATATTGAAGTTGTAAATAATTTGCTTGCAGAGTTACCGGAAAAATCAATTATGTTACCGCCCTTTGTCGATAGTACTCATTGCCTGTCGTATAATCTAACCAGGAAAGGCAGAAGCGTCGCAGACAGAGTTGTGTCTGTCCTCGGCTACGCTTGTCCTGACATCACCTACAGCCCTTCGCTTTACCCCATAACAGTGTTGCTTCTTCACTTTATGCCAGGTTCGTATCGATTAAATAACATTACAAAACCTTATCAACCGTGTAAAGATACGTTTCACCACTGATTAGATAGATCACATCGTTACAAATCGTCATTACCCGTGATTTATGGTAATTTGAATTCTCATTCAAATCTATTCGGTCCACAGACGTTCCTCGTTAAATGAAGTATGCATTTTTCTATTGATGTAAAACAGTATTATCCCTATAAATTTTTTCACAATCGAATTTTCCTTCAGAAGAGGAATGTTACCACTGTATGGCAAGTTTAGTCGCCGCCAAGGAGAAGATGTTCATCACGCAAACTAAGCTACTTTACGAAGTCACGTGGAAGACTGTCGAGCAAATCACCAAAAAACATGTCGTGAGTGTTATTTGAATAGAATACAATTTTACGTCATATGTGTAGGAGATAATTAACAATTCTGAGGTTTAATGAGTCTAATATCAGTAGATCGGATTATGTGGTTGTTGTGATAGCAATAGATCAAATTATGCGGTGGATATCACATTGTATTTAGCCATGAATTGCTTAGAAACTTACAAACTTAACGTTAATTGTAATAATTCTTTATAATTTCTCGTAACAGAAATCAGCAGCGGTTCATTTAGCAAGGCATTGCTCCGCATCGAGAGCGGAAAGGATTTATATGGACTGGATATGGTGGATCCTGCAACTTCTCCCTTTCCAGCATCTAGTCAGGGTTATGGACTGTTTTCTTCACGAAGGCATCAAGGTCGGTGATACTGGATTTCCTTAGTTTAGTCGTAAGGAAAGATAACGCGTTAGATGCACTCCCTATTGCCTGACGCTTTAAAAAAGTTTTATTGGCTCCCATTCAAACGCTTGATGAAGACGAAGGCAAGAGATACACACCGGTTATGTAGTACCGCTTTTCCAGGAATAGTATGAATGCTAAATTTGAACATTGACTCTGTGCCAGCAGGAAATTGTTTGGAGAACATTTTTGTACACTTACTGTGACTGTTTTCCATGTATTATATATAAAACAATGTTTTTTTTCGGCGTGCTAACAATATCGCTTGGAAAATCGCGCAACTATTTGAAGGGATTTAACGTTAGAACTTATACCGTGATTATTATAATTCTAACTAATAATGTGACGAAGGTAATTAGTTTTATGTCATTATTGGACCTCGATTTGATTTCAGGTGTTCTATCGTGTAGCGATGGCTATAGTTTTATTATTTTACAAGCACTCGTCGGTGCAAAATTCCGAATGGATGAATGAGATTTCGAAGAACGGCATCGACGCTGCACTCTCGAAATTTGTGAGACAAATACCAGTGAGTAGAATCTTTCAGATTCTTTCTAACGATCCGTGAATGTAAAGTGTTCTAGGAAATACGATGCATGACAAGTACATTATGCACAATTTTGCAGGTAACGCCGGCGAAATTTTTACGCACCGCATTTGGAATACGTGGACTCAGTTCAGCATACATATCACGTGTATTTTTGCGCACAGAAATGGCTCTTAAGAGTAGAAGCGTTTTGTCCGGGTCGAGAACAATGGCCAGATCACGATCGACGGACAATCTACCCACGAGTCAGTCTCAGGTCAACATTCAAATGATGTCGCACACACTCACGATAAGAGAAGTATGTTATTTGTATTATTTTTGAACTTCATTCTTCTAACAGAAATTGTAAGATATTCATTTTTGGAAAGGAAGAAAAATGAAAAAATGGGGAAGAAAGTGGACTCACGTAGGAACTAAGATTTTCCGATTTAACGTCTCTATTTCTATCTGTATCTCTCTGTTGATAAAACTGTTCTTTTCACTTTGGTAGTTATGATGTAAAAAGTTACACTCTAATATCGGCATGACTTTGTGACGAACTTTGTAATTCTCCTTACCATTTACCTGTGGAACGTAAGAGAAGAAAAATCAAATATATCGTGACTTTGTATCCATGAGAAATAATCAACGGGAAGAAAGGTTGGATTGCAATTCAACGGATTAATAGTGTCCTTTTATTTCAATGTCTCTATTGAAATAAAAGGGAGACAAAAAAAATATAAGAAACAATAGATATTTATCTGACACTCGGTCAAACGTAGCATCTTAGGGTAACCAGTATGCAACAGATGCAAAAGCTGCTCAATTATTCAATTTGTTTTCAGAAAGAGTGTGAAGACACATACAAAGACAGGGTATCGTATAATTATCTTTTTGGGAAATGTGTTGTTAGTTTCATGTGCTCTACCCTTATATTCCTTCAACTACTACCTGTTACATTCATACATACTCACCCACTGTTATACTTTAACGTGCCAGCTTTGTTGCTGTTACCGTCTATTCACTTGCAGTTACTGCCTTTCTAAGTGGTTACAATAACAAAGATCGTTTTCAATCAAATTTCATTGCGTACTCATCAGGTTCTCACTGGCTTTCGGTGTAACTGTGCAATGCAATACGCAAGTTGCAACGAGACACAAGATTCTACAACGTTCTTTGGTTATAGTCGATGGAGAAACAAAAAGAGAATCATTTTTAATTCATGGATATAGATGGTGACCGTCAGTAGAGTGGGCCTATACCGACATATGCTTGTCATTGATTGTTAGGATCTTTCGAATCGATTCCTTTGAACATACACAACCATACAAACAAACATATACCCAGAGATGACATCCAAGAGCGCTTAAAACTTAAACACGAGTTTTCGTTGGTGAATGAATGCAACGTGCTTGAGAAATTCCAATTTATTGCAATTTCGCCATGATTTTCATTTCTGATAAAACTACGAGATATACTCCATAATAGAAATGTCGCACCATCGTTTTCTCGACGGATTTATTTTCGATGCTTCCTTAGCACATACATCCTCGTTTAATTTCTCTCTGAAAGTCGTACACTCTTTCTACAGTTATACGATATATCAAAATGACTATACTCCAATACAAACTGTCACACTGGACAATGTCGTTAGCCGATGTTTCTTGTATGCTCTGTGTGTTTTCGGATAATTTAGTCCGTCAGTTTGTTTAATATTGAATTCTCCTATCGATATGCAAACTCGATAATCGAAGGGCTGGCCCTTTATAACTGAAGGTTTCTGTATTGTCTTTTGTTACGCTGCGTTACTGGAATGACGATGGATTTTTATGATGATGGGTGTAGGGTGCACACAGTCCTGGACCGCGTGCTCTGTCAATGGGGGTTTATCCCATACAAAGTATATGCTCCCAGATTCTAGACATGACCGATGTAAGTACTCATTGGCCACTTGATAATTAATTACGGCCAAAAGAACAAAAAAAAACAGAATTTTCTGTAGTTGGCTCGTCGCCTCTCTCTGTGGCATGTCGATATTGTCATCGATGTATAGAAACCGTCTTGAATTACGTATATAGAAATACCTTGTCGTCTATAATATTGTCCTGTTTTAAGGATGGTAGAGCTTGAAATCGTAATAACGTTAATTGTCTTCTTTTATGAAAAAAAGGGTTCTGATTGAAACTACATGAAACGTTTGACATGTTTCTGAGGTATAATTTATAGAAATGATTATGTATTTAGTCCAGTTCCAACTTGTAAATTCCAGTTGTCCTTTGGTTTATTCAGGATTAGTTTACGTTCCAGAAAGATTTAAATGGAATGGTGTATGTTCCGATGTTGATTTTGGAACGTTGCACCGATCTTCTCCTCAACACTTTGTGCGCTAATTTTTAGCACTCCCCACTCTTCCTTTAATTCCTGTTTATTAATTTAGCATGTCGTTATTTCCGTCTTATTTGCTCTGTCTTAGTGACCCAGTGGAATTGTTTATCGAGATTATTACTAATTTCTGTGTTTGTTGTAGTTTCGTTTGTAGAAATTCGAGGCAAACTTCCTTACGATGCGGTTAATTGCATATAACTAGTAACACGTAGTATATACTAAATAGTTTAGTTGCAAATTTTAAATGTGACTTCGATTTATTATCTTATTCGTTGAGATGAAAATGTAGAAATTTCGTAAATTAGAATTAACACTACATTTATCATCATTTTGCATCGCATCATAAATTTCACGCTCCTTTCGCCTTGGCTCATTGCAAATAAATAATCATACTTTTATACAAACTCATTCATCTTGGATCGTACGATGCTCGTGTCTTTTGCATGCTGAATGATATATCTTTTTTTTGCATTTTTTGCAAGCATTAGATACCTACTTAGCGGTAATGTCTCTCTGTTTGGTCTCTTTAGTTGCATTAGCGCGATGAATTCTTAGTGAGTCTATTAATAAATTATTGTACTAACGTTTAGAAGGAAAGATAAGTAAAGTTACATTACTATTATACAGGCAATGTTTAAGTTTAAGCTATATTTCCGTGTTACTTTTGATCTGACGATTTTAATTTGTTAAATGTCAATACTTTTTTCTTTTTTATTTTCAGTTGAACTCGAAATTTTCAAAATCACCTAATAAACAGACCGTATAAAAATCACATGAATTTAAATGACCATATTATAAGTCGCTAATTATATTAATAATATAAAGCAATAATTTATAGTAAGAAAGACTAAAGCAGCGAAAATTCAACTTTGATAATATATCGCTTTAGGAATCGATCAGCTGTTGTTTTCAATTCTTTTTTTTCAGTCAAGCGCATGATCTACCACTGCTGTGAATTAGTTTGCTGTATTGTTGAACAATTACAATATTATTGAGAACTAATGGTTGCACAGCTGCTGTAGAATTATAACTGTACACCTCGATAATTACACGTTTCTCCTTTTGTGACAGTTATTCACACTATGGTCCTGGCTACCTATGAGGATTACCATGTACCAACCAATCCTGTTGTACACAACCGAAGAGCATGGTTGCTCTTTGACAACGTTTTACGTACGAGTGGAACAACACGAACCAACTTTGTTAATGATTAAAACGTGTAATAACGAAGTAAGTGATTCCAAGGAAATTTTCTCACACGAACATTTCAAATAACGAAACAGTTTACATTTCTAAAGAGTTTCAAGTTGTTGACTACACTTTTTGTAGATTGGAGTAAGACTTATAGTAGACTTTTTGAAATTTTTTATTCTCTTTTTCCATATTTTTCAGGTATTTGGAGCCTACTGTTCTACCAGATGGTGTGAGCGTAATTTAAAGGACGATAAGGGTCATAGGCAGGCTTATTTCGGTACAGGTGAAACGTTTTTATTCAGCTTGTATCCAGAACGAGCCAAGTACCCATGGGTAGGAATGGACACCTCGCACACCGATTCTAAAGTCCATCATTCAGCCGAGTTGTTTATGGCGGCAGATTCTAAGATGATAACGATTGGTGGAGGGTGAGTCTTTCTGCTGTAGATTGAACATTTACAAACATATTTTATTGTAATTTAACTCTAAGGGCGTAGTTCTTTGTGTAGCATCTATAAATGTTGACAAATTTTCGTAATCTTCAAATTATAATTAAAATTTTTGAGAGTGTATTGAATAACGAAGTAGATACTCCGATTTACAGTTGGTGGGAGTTTCGACCACCTTTGGGAAAGTTTTCCTGAATTATTGTTTAATATATCATAGACTCTATGAGTCGAAACCTCTTAAAACATTAGGTTCCAGACGACATGATAGTAGTGATTAAAGTTAAAATAATATAGAAGAAAGAAGAAATAAAAATTCTAACGCTATGATTATATTACACAAGTAGGCATTGAATTACGTGCATGATTTAAAAGATTCTTATTCGCTTATTTTCAGGGATGGACAAGCAATATGGATGGATGAAAACATAAGGTACGGTAAGACAGACCGGTGCTCGACATTCAACAATCCACCTCTCTGTGCTAGCGGTGACTTTGAGATTAGAGTACTCGAGGTATATGGTTTCGCTGGTGCTTGAATTGAAAGAAAGAACTTGGCACTACTACGTACCGGTTTACTTGATTCCCTACTGCCATTTAATGACTCTCTTCTATATATATACAAAGTTATATATACATATATAAATATTCGCGCCTTTTGATCGTGAAGATTGCCGTGTTTATGATAAAGGAAAAGAAATATATAAACCGCCGCGTTTTGACGGCAACGCGAATTTATCGTAGAGACACAATGCCAAGACGCTTATGGAGTACTAGTATTATGTGTGCATGTTTCGTTACTCTGAGACACTATAATACGGGGTTCTGTACCGATTGAGATTACGTAGACTTACTTCTTCTCCATTCTCTTACACTTCATATCTAAAAAATCGTCTCGATGTCGGCAAGGAGAATTTTCATTGCACCAGTTGCAACGATACCCTTCATTTATTATTCCTCGGTGAAGAAGAACGTTTATGGTTGCTAGTAGGCACGTAGAAAAATGTCGCGTGGAAAGGAAGTTAACTGAACTTCGACAATAATCAGCATTAAGTTAAAAATATGTTCAGTTGAAAGCTGCTTCGTGTAAATATTGTATGAAATTATCGACTTTAATTTCGCGAATACTTAACATTCATTATTATTATTAATTATTCTCGCTATACACTCGTGTATATACGTAATATACGCAAACGTTGCAGATTTTTCCGTTGTGTCGTTAATTCTGCAGTTTATCATTAACACAGTCGTATAAATGTGTTACTGTATAATGTTTATTTACCATAATATCGTTACGTATAGCTTTAAAGGGTTGTTGAAGTGAAAACAGTGAGGTGAAAGAGTCAAAGTGAAGAGGAATTTTCTTTATTGATACGTTGCATATACTATATGTCTCCCATGCGTTTAGATATGTACGTGTCTATATGCATACGTTAATCTCACACGACTTTGTGTAAATAATATATATATATATATATATTTGACTCATGCGCCGGTAAACGATACCGTGAAACAATTCGTATGATAATGTATACACACTGACTTGCGCGCGCATATATATATATATACATATATAGATACATATACAAATATATAAATGTCGATTGGTATCAAAATCGGCCACATGAAATTCTGAATCATCATTAGAAGAGAGGGCAAGGGAGCGAATAGTACTTCGCAGCAGAAACATCCTTCATTTTTCTCTCTCTTTTTTTTTTTTAATTGTCTCTTACGAATAAAGAGATCGGAATGTAAAAGAACACAAAATCGTAGCATTGCGTAGTATCTTAAGATTCATATGTTTTATATAACATACGTAATTCGTGTCGATAGTAGATATACGTGCGGATTAAATTGTGTATAAAAATCATTTGCTTTTGATATCTATATATCTATATATACATATACATACATACGAACATACATATATATACGCATATATATACCATTGCATCGCGTTATTTTCGGCATAACTTTGGGCATTCTGTGGAAAGGAAACGTATTAACATTACCGTCGCTATCCTTTGTCTCTCTTTGTGATCGAATCTGTATCGGTGTTGTACGGTACACGATTAACTCTTAGAGTACCTGCTTCTGTGTTTAGTTTCTTGTTGTTGTTGTTTCGTTTTTTTTTTGTAGAATGAAAGAGAAAGCGAGAAAGAGAATGACCATTGATGCGCGTGTGGAACCGAGGTTAATTGTTTGGTTTCCTTGCTTTGGAATGACGTTACAAGTGGCTGGCACCACTTTCTCTGTCCGTTAGACAGTTACGTACTAATTGTAATGTTTGCGCATGATAGATCGTGTATTTTACTCCCCCGTCATGCTATCGATCGTATGATATATAAAGTAGAGCACGGAAGATACAACGATACGACGTTGACCGCGTGTTAAGTTTCTTCGTTACGAAGACCCACGGTGACACTTAAATTTGATCAAAGCCTAAGATTTTCTCTTCGTTGAGCCGGTTTACATCACCTTTCGTCTTCGGGTGTAATAGATTATATAACGATAAAATATATATACATATATAGGTAGCTTCTCCTCGTGTTTAACTCTCCGTACGACGTGTTTCTCGTTAGAACTACATATGGTACATATATGGAACAATGTACAAACCTCTAAACGACAGTCCTTTATGGCGCTACTAAACTCGATTCTAAATGTAATTTCTATTCAATACTTGTCGATCGAATTTCTCTCCGACCTATTATTATACATGTATACGTCGATAGGACATTGCATATCAGCGACTAAGATTCTCACTAAGAGATTCGTTAATGATACGTAAAATAATTAAGGGAAAACCATAACGATTTATGAGCGACACTCTTCTTTACAATTGCTTTATCGCTCTTTCGATTTCAATTATGGTATTGTTATTGCCTATAAGCCTGGATAGTACTTACTATCCACGTTAGAAGAATCACATTTTTTTGCAGTTAGTAAACACCAGGAGACCATACGTTACTTCTATGTGGTCCCCTATGATAATTCATCCTTTGGATTCATCGAAGCACAATGTCCCATTGTATTTTCATTTATCAAATACTTGATACGTATAACAAGTATGATGAGTTGAAACTGTGCCCATTGCTGGCTCCTCCAGGTGTAATATTGATCTCTTTAGTTAACTCTATCAAGTATGTAAAGATGGTTGCTGCGCACTTAGCACTGGCAGAACTTATAACGTTGCCATGTACAATTCCCATAATATTTAAGGTTTATAGTGCGTGTTAAACCAGCCCACTAAACTGATATATTATCATTGAATGTATTATATTGATTTCAACTGCTAGACTACTCAGTTGGACTCAGATTTGTTGACTCATTTTCTTAAATGAGATGATGGTAGTTGGTGTTTAGAATATTGATCGAATATCAAGGTTTGTTCGGATGGACCTTAAGTCTAGGACATTTAATATGAACTTTCTACCGGTTGCCACATCGACGTGGGCTGGCAGAGTCGCACGACATTTCGCTACGACCTTATTAACGAAAGATCTCATATCTGCACCTGCAGCTGCATTGAGTCTCAGGCGGTGCAACAGCTTAGCTCTTGCTGAATTACAATCATCAATTGTAGAGAACCTAGAAAGAGATTGCGATTATCTCGATATAAGTTTGCGCAAACATGCAATTTTATTCGTTGACAGCCTTAGCGCCGGCTCATTTTTAGGCAAAGGCATAAGGGGATATCGTTATCCATGTTATTAAAACATCAGTGTTAGGTCGGTGTTTATAAAAGTGCATATCTTCTAATGCTACAGAATAATATCAATGAAATTAACAATTGTTGGAGCGATTTCATGTTCTCGTTCGTGCCAGTCGCTTTGATAAAAATATAGCAGAGCGGAGATACTCAATATATCACGAAAAAGTGATAAGCCCAAACCTCGAGTTTTAAAATAATGTTTCATTTAAGGATACCATTCAATAATGTATCTTTTCAATATCATCATACGATCATGATTAGAATCGTTTCGAGTAAGAGTTTCATTTGCAATAATGACTGTCAATTAATCCTTTAGTTGCGACGTGCTTCTTCTAAGAATGACAGTGCGATACTGATTTATTAACACCGACTGACAATCAGACACGATGTCAATAATCGTGATTCTGTGCCGATAGTTTGAACAGTCTGTACGAAACCATTTAATGGGGATCAACGTATTAGGAAAATCGACGAGGAGTAGAAACTACGATTGTATATTTTGCAACGAAGATAAGTGTAAATGAGAAGTGGTAATTGTAACGTGTATCGATGTTGTATATCGCGAAAAATTTGGAGATAGCTGAGTACGACAAAAGAGTCTGTCCGATTGCATTCCAAATTAGGCAAATTGACAAGTGACAACGAAATACGACACCAGTGATCGAACAGTTTGAATGTTACATTCGAAATGTTTTATAGCAGATCCGAAGAATCGAGAATGGCAATAGACGATAGAATTTGTACGATTGCACGCGAGTTTAATATAAAAGAATGAATCACTTTCATCGACTGAAACGTGCACTTTTTTTCAAAGTGAAAAAGTCAATGGTACTTCTCGCGAGAGTATGAAGATTGGTTGCAATTGTAAAGAAGAATGTCACCGAATCGAACAGAGAATATCTGTCAACGAAAAAAAAGAACTGGAGAATCGAGAAGTCGAATAGAAATTGAAACCTGTACGAAAAACGAAATCGAACGTGCATTTTGCGTGCTAAGTAATCGAGAAGAAGGGAGATTGTGCCGATCGAGTTCCATGATGTTGTTGCATTGTCTCTTTTTATATGTTTATCGTTTCATCCGCGAAAGTATTAGCTTAGCTGAATGTGTTTACAGCGAATTCTATCACGGCACTGTCGCCCTTTTTCTTTAAGCTAGTTTTGAATTCTTTGATCTATCGAGGACCCTCACGATCAAGCGATTGCAAAAGCCAATGATGGTACGACGAAACGATCATCTCCTCGCAAAACTATAATCGTGTGATAATTTCTGAATGATTGTGAGACGAATGACATTGTGTGTGTGTGTACGTGAGTGCATGAGATATTTATTTATTGTATATCGTGACGAGAGAAAGGTGACACGCTGAAAATGGAAAGTATTATAGTTCAAAGTTTCTAATGTAGCACAGTATAGGATAAAAGAACGCTAGGAATTAATATATACATATATATATATGGTACATTATATATATATAATATTCGTATATAATGAAAATACGCCTAGAACCGACGACAAAAAAAAAGAAACCAGCGAAAATAAACATAACCGAATGGAGTGTTTTCAAGCTTTCCTTATATAGATTTTATATATATGTATATATACAAATACATACGTATATACATATATAAAATTATATATATATATACACATATAAATATTAATGTATTATAAGTCGCAATATATTGTAAGTTGTACCGTTTCCAAAAAAAATATTGTTGCCTGTCGATGCTACTTTATCATATCATCGTTGTGAATAGAATATTGTTATACATGAATCTTGTTCTGTTCATTCATTATTCTCTTCCGAGGAGAAGTCCAACGTGTTGAGAAATTCAAGCAAGGTAATTAACGCTTAAAGATAACGATGAATAAGTACACACGGAAGAATAATGGATATCCTCGTCAAGCATAAAATGTTGTTTGTTTACAAAATTAAGAAAAAAGAAAAAGATTTGAATATTGAAGAGAAAGAAAAAAAAGATTACAAGTACCTTACCAGACAATCATAAATGGATTAAAATCCCAATTGCAAAAGTGGCTTAATCCGAATTAAACGAATGCAGCAATTTACGTGTGTGTACATCGTGGATTAATTTTAAACGGACGATAAGATGTTATCGTGACACGGATACCCGGTTCTGGCATTCGATTAAAATACCTCACAGAATGGCTAAGCCGGCATGCGAGGATGTAAGTAGGGATAACGCTTACACGGCGTTGACATAACAGTTTCAAGTTGTATCGTTTGTAGTTGAAAAGTCATCAGTGCTGTACGCGCCGTGCTCCTTACAATTTCGACGATCGGACCCCGTGTTCCTCAGCGATCCTGAACCCTATACTCAACAGAGACGACTTTTGCGATTTTAAAATAGTCCAACTCATTCCCGCGCTATCAAGAAAAATCCGCAAACTCCAAGGATGCATTGGAATTAACGCGTGAAACGTTTAAAGTGACGATGTTCTTTGAAAAGTGAAAAACAAGAGAAGGACGAGGTGTTGCAATATGAAAATATTGTGATTTACAACGCTCAACCGACGAGTCGACGAATATTCATCACATTTGCGTATCATCGTTTAATTGAAGGTAACGCGATGTTTCACGGTTGTAAAGAGAGGAAAGTTTAATAGAGCAAGTATCGCGTTATAGTATAATGCGTTTAACACTAGATCTACGGCCGCTAAATCTGGTACATTGAAATATATTAAATATGTAGTTTAGTAATTTGTATATTATAAGATTCGCGTGAAATATTTATTTTACTACTTCTCTATCAATTTGAAAAGGATTTTAAAGAAACGTAAGACAGAAGACAAACAGTTTGATTAGACTGCAGAAAAATAATTCTATCAAGATCCTGAATTTTTTTACTCGAGTAAGAAATATATTTAAAGAAAGACACTTGGCCGTGAAAGTGAAGGGACAGACGAAAATCAGAGAGGTGAATCCACGATCGGTAATTTCGAGTAATAACGAGGAGAATGGTTTCTTCAGAAGGATACAAGAGGCTTCAGTTTTTCGGCTAAATTTACGAAAGGTGGGGGCCGCTGCCGTTACCTGGACACTTTACCCGCATCTTCTATCCTATCTCGTTCTTTGTCGAGCGCGTTTTCTTTCTCTTGGTTACACGCGTAACTTACGTAGGTCCTTCCAATTCGGTTGTTCCTCTTTTTTTTTTCTTTCATCCGCTTACGTCACACTCCAAATTTGACGATACACCAAACTGGTCGAACGATAGATCATGTATTTAAATTTATTCCGCCTTAGGTGCGCGCCTTTTAACTAACCGTTTTGTGAATCATTTAGGACTTTCGTATCGAATCGATCATATTGATGTTCTAAACGGACTTTGATAATATTCGTGATTAATTTTTTGCAATAGCTTTTAAGTGATTTTTTTTTATTTCTATGGGAGGTACGGTTTGAGAATGGACGTTGCGAGATTTAGCGAGTATCTCTTTTGTCTTGGAAGAGTAAAAAGATATATAAAATAATGCGAAAGATTGGGAATGAGAATTGTTGCAGAACTGCTTACTGAACAATTATAAATGAACATATTCAGAGGGGAGATAAATTTTCTTCGATGCAAAGAATACATAAATGGACAAAATCTAATATCCGATAATATGAAATTCATGCTCAAAAGAAGAGTTGTCTACTTAAAACAAACTTGATTCTACACGCGAGGTATAAAAACTTGCCATAGCTTTGCACACGCTGAGAAAAATCACCGCAAGAACGTTGGACAGAAAACAAGCGACAATCCTACACAAGAGGCTCAATCACAAGCGCGACAATTAATAGAAAAAAGTAGAGTAATAACGATGAATCCTGCAGTTCCGTGTTGACTCTTCGTTAAATGATTCTACAGCTCGAATCGACGTTGCAACGATTTCTTATTTCACTCAAGATAGAAAAACAGTCTATACCCTAGGATCTAACTTGACTAAGAATTTGATATCATAAAAGTCAGTCTTTGAATTGAATCCTTCATAAATTGATAAAACAGGAGATCAAGTTCTTCGTAAGCTATATCCAGTATCAACCCTGTTCATCTTCGAGGTCTACGATTCCGAAAAAAGTGCGTTTCCTTTTGACGATGGCTGGCATCCGTTCTCGCGAATGGCACCGGTTCTATACGTGCTCGAAATACAGGCTACGCCCGTTTATTACAGTGGCGAAAGGCCACGATTGATGGTTCAACGAATTCGAATCGCTCGTCACCAGTGTTCGAAGGCACCTACATACTTTTCTATAGTCAGCAACGATCCCTAAGTGGCCTTCTGGGATTGCCATTCGAATTCGTTGTGTTACCAGTTTCAACCACCTGTTACATCGCGATTGAAACTATTCGTTAAAACGTTTGGACAAATTCCGTCTCGTTTCAATGAACGGTTGCAAAAAAACGCGAGTTTAATATTTTACCGATCGGTAGCCGATTAATCGGCTTTTCGGACCCAACACTTATGGACTTTCAACTTATTAATTGGTTGTTATGGCAATTAATAAATTATTATTTATCACTGCGCTTCACTTTGTCAAGGGCTCAGTGAAGAAACATTGCAATTTTCGAAGAGATATCAGTATCAGGGAATTATTTGTGGGCAAGTGACCGATCACTGTGGGTAGAATATTAACCTGTTAACCGGGCGTGACGAATAATTCCGTCATATCTGAAAGAAAACTCCAGTAAGCTTGTCAATCTTTTCTTCCTTAAAATTTTTAAACGTAATATGTTGAACGCATTACAGTTTATGTCGTTCGTATCCGTTTAATTCTGACGTAGTACTTTAGATGTAATGATATTACTTCTCGCTGTAAAAAAAAATATTCCAATTTGGAACAAGTTGAACAAAAATTAATTCCCCGGTCAACAGGTTAAAAAAATACCGGTCGGTAAAGTGTTAACATGTTGAATTCTGTGAAACAGATGAGTGGCGACGTTGAATTTTTTAACAATAAAGCGATCACGCAAGGCAAAATGATTGGTTCCCAATTATTTCAAAAAATTCTCAAATTTTATAGAAGAATCATAGAGCAGATATTCAACGTTGATTTTAAAAAATACAGACCGTCAAATCAATTATAATTTCCATCTCTTGATTGCTATCTTTCTTAACACTAGAGTTGCGGATGTTGATATACCTATTTTTCTGAAATGAGCCAATTTGAATCATACAAGAAAATTGAAGTTTTTTGCATAGGAAATAGTTCCAAATCAATTGAAATGAAAGATTTATTATTAAAAAATTAACCAACCAATATATTATATATGTAGTAATCAAATTTTGAATGAGCCAAGTTGGCTGCGTAAATCTAGTAGTAAGTACTTATTTAATATATTGAAATATAACAAATTCGACGCCGGTAGTTCTAATGTTAACGCTGAATTTGGCAATGCAATTAAAATGACTTTGATTTTGCAATGTTTCTTTAATATATCAATTCATGAAGGTGGGTTTACATGATGAATGTAATAAAATCTTCAGGAGAGATAACGATGGAGGCAAAATAGGATTGGCGATCACCGTGTTAAGAGTGTTCTTGAAAGTGCAAAGTTCAACAGCTAACTTTAATCTGCTTACGGGAGACAATACTGAAGTGAGGGGATAGTTTAAAATTACAATGAAGTATTTTCTGCTTTTCTGAAGGATCTTATGTTACTGTATATGCATACTGTATTATAGAGAATAGTAATAACGATGAGTTCTTTGAAGTTGCGTAATTGTCACCTGCTTACACGTTCACTATTGTCGTTTCTTTTTCCAACTGTTTTAACAAATGCTAAGTCTTCAACTTCAAGTATCCATGTAAGGAATGCTAGTCTTTTGTAAAAAAATTCTTGGCTGCAAAAATAAACCTACGGTTTTAGCTCGATTTCGAGTCAGCGAATAATTTATTTTTCACGGTCAATTTTTGCAGAAATTAACGCATTATCGTTGCAAATAAAAAAGCGCCAAGGTATTTCCCGTGAGGAAACAGCTTTGAGAATTATGTTTACATTTTGTTCCGAATATTAAATAGGAATGACCGAATATCTGAGGATTGCATGGCACGTTGAAGATGAGCCAGGAGGAAAGATTTACATAAAAAGAAACAGTAAAAATCTGATAAAATTTTTCATGTCAGTCTGTTCGATTAAAACGTTACGATTTCAAGTCTCGTTGATTATTTTCAACGGACATCAATATGCTCGAACACGCGCGTTTAAATAAATTATAGGATGAAGAAGGAGTGATTAATTAAAAAAATACGTCGAAGCATTCTCCTTTTACCGTGCTTTCCTTCGAGTGTCTTTTTAAGAGGTTGCTAATTGGTACGATGTACGTTCTCGTTAACCAATTAATTACTTGATTTCTCAACCAATTACCTTTTCTCAATATCGCTGTTCATCTGCACAGATAACGCTAACTAAAGCTCTGGTAACGTAGCAATTACAAAATTTCCCCATGTCGAAGCAACCTTGCTTTTAATCATTGGAATACATCCTATTAGAGGGTTTAATTAAAACCAATAGTAAATGTTGTGTCATGTTATGTTAATATATGCTCGGCGTGGATCGGAATATTAATGCAAAGTTAATCGTAGTTTTTGCGCCGAGATAAAACTTATATCTTTTAATTCACCCGTAGAAGAACTCGATTCTCTTCGATATTCTCGAAGGGCATACAGAAGAGCGTTATACTTTATTTAGATTTTTCACAGGTTGCACTTTGATATGCACTTTTTATCACGTAAGATAATAGCCTAGCGATAAAAATTTCAATGCCGAAGAGGCAAATGAACGATGAGAATTAAGTAATTCATATCTTGACGAATGAGAATGAGAATCCACAATTATATTATTTTTATGAAATATGGTGATGTGTGAAGAATGTTTGATGTCTTGCATTTTTACTTCAAGTTTGCAGATCTTATGAGCTACCTTTCAGAATGAATTATTAATCGTTTGCTAATTAAAACTTCAATGTCAAAGGAGATAAATGAATAAAGAGAAGTAAACGATCGATGGTACTAAAAGTAAAGAAGATATTCTACTAATACGCCTTTTACGAGGAATTCTAACATCAATCGAGCTTTGTTCTATTATATTATATTATATATAAGGGCGTATTAACCAGTTAACTGTGGCGAAAATTCTTTTGAATTTTGGGTCAAAAAAATCGTGGGATGAGCATAAATATGTTTCAAATTATTTATACCTTTTAGTTATTCGTTTTACATCGGCATGGCCTCAAAATATTGCAAATATCTTGAAATTTACGAATATATTTTAGTGTTCGTCAAAATTACAATTTAAATAACCAGTGGTAGCTTTTACGCATGACGAGTATACTCGTCAAACACAGCTAACTGGTTAATAGAACATCTCCTTCATTTTTGGAAAATATCAATCGTACGTTGTTGTTATTTTTTTATTGTATGTTTCGCATAATTTACTTTATTATACTTTTTGCAACATATTGCAACGTCTAATAAAAACAAGAAAAGAATCGAAAATCCAGAATGTATGTATCGCTAAATTTTTCCACAAATCACATCTTCTGGGATTTGCAGACTTCACGGGCTGCATTTCAGAACGATTTATTTATCAACATGGATAAATAATCAGACAATTAAATTTTCAATGCTAAAGAAAACAAACGATCGACGTTAAGTAATCGATAGTATTACGAACCGAAATAGAATCTCGTGCGCTTTTCATGGAAAACTATGATTTCAAGCTTAAAGTGTGTACAATACTCGAATGGTGTTTCATGAATTTCGCGAGACTGGTTTACAGTTCCCTGTTTTTCCAGCTTTCACAGATTGCACTCTAAAATGCATTATTTACCGGTAAGCATAATAATCCCGTAATTAGGATTCCAATGCCAAGGAAAACAAACGATCATCGTTGAGTAACACTCTCTATTGCAAATGGAATTTGAAATCCAATGAGAATAATTCAACATACTGTCTCAGAGCTTTCACAATAACTGCATTCCAAAATACATGACTTAACGATAACGATAATAATCCAGCAATTAGAATTCTAATGGGAAAGGTAACTCCGCTCCAAAATACATTATTTATCGGCAAAGATAATAATCCGATAATTGAGATATTAATGCCGTAGAGAAGTAACGATATTAAGCAATCGTTGCTATTACAAACAGAAAAGGAATGTTGCGAATGCAATTTTCAATGAACGAACACCATTTATGCATACGTTGAAATACTTTAATTAGTTAACTGTGGTAACTTCTTTCGAAAGAGCGCATCTACGTGGATCTCAAATCGAGAGATGAGGATAAATCTATCTCAAATTATTTAGACTTTTTAATCATTCGTTTTGTTTCGGCATGGCCTCAAAATATTCCAAACATCTTGAAATTTACGAATATATTTTAGCTTCCGTCAAAATTACAATTTAATCAACCAGTGAAAGCTAACTTTTATGCATGAGTATACTCGCCAATCACGGCTAACTGGATAATAATATAAATAATATTAACATTGCAATAAAGAATTATGTCATTTACAATTTACAACACGCAGTTATAATTATTCATCTGTTATTTTTCATTTGAAATTTCATATACACTTTTTTATTCCTAGATGTTGCTCTTATTTTTTTTTCTAGCATTCATTCACACGTTATGAAATGTTCAGAATAAAAATAATTTGACACAGTGCATGCAAATGGATGGTTGAAGTTCCATTAATTTTCGCACGATTTTTCGCAACTCCAAAGTGGCAAAAAACTCGTGTGAACACGTATGCTATTGTTGCTGTCACAAGCGAGCCTTGAAAATTGATAAAACAAACGATTTACTGGTTTGTTGCGCACGCTTCTCGAATGATAATCGACCGTCCGGCAGGCTCACCGTTGATAACTGATAATTCGGAAATATCATTAGGCATATAAACGTATAAGGGGAACGTGATAGGCGACAGTGACTAATGAGACGGGCGCGCGTTAATTACGATGAAGCCGGACTTTCGATTGGGTAGCCAGAACGAGGCGGCATTAATATCGGTAAATTAATCGTATCAATCATATCAATACGGTAATACGTATCCTACCTTCCGCGTTCCACCTTTGTTGAAACGATTAAAACTTTTAGTTTAATCATCAGATAGTTTAACATTCTATAGTTTGTATTTCTTGTCGAGTCTATAATTAACACTAGAACTACCGGCGTTAAATCTATCATATTTCAATATATTAAATAACTACTTTGAAAAAGAAGGAATCGAGTAGCAGAAAGGATGATCAATTCAATGATTTATCTCTTTTGTGATGGATGCAAAATTTTTGTTCTATGGCTCTTCTATGAACTTGGAAAATTTTTGGAAAAAATTGTGTACCAGTCATTTTAACTGGTGTGGTAGTTCTAGTGTTAAATGAACTGTAGCACTGAACTGTAGTACTTTTAACTTGATTTTTTAAAACTAAGTTGGAACGAAAGTTTGAGATTTTCTTGAATCTAATTATAAAAGTTCGGAGAGTTTAGGAAATAATTGAAAAAATTGAAAAATATGTATCTTTTATTAGTTTCAATTTAGCAGAGTTCGTAAAGGGTCATTGTATCTAGAGGAATATTATTTTTGTTAGAACTGCTCTCTTTTGTTGTGAAAGTGGACTATGTATATTATGTGGGAATAATTATAGGTGAAATTAGAAAAAGTTCAATATTGAAAAGTTTCTAATTTAAATATTGCAAAATATTTTTAGAAAATCGATTAAAAATGAAAGCTGGATATTAGGGAGAATACTTAAAATATCAGAGAACTGAATGTTGTGGCTGAATTGTTTAATATTTCCTAGAGACAGAACAAATACAGAATAATTTTTGACACTGTATAAACATAAAGAATTTGAAGGACATTAGAAAAACAATTGCAATAAAATACGCGATAATTTTAGTGCAGAAAAGGGTAAGAAATAAATGACGATTATATGGCTTGAATGACAATTTTATGTTACAAAATTAAAAAGTTTTAAAACCATTGGAATCATGTAAATGACAAAATATACTTTCAAACTGTTAATGTTTGTACCATATCAAAAATAATTATACTAATTATGTGGGTAAATGTGGAACACGAATAAGGAGAAAATAATTAAATAACGGTTTTGCATTCGTAAATTATTCATAAGAGTTAACGAGTTATAATCGATATTACATAATGCCTTTAAATGAGACTATCGAAAGCGAAATGTAATTATCTGAAACGTATGCATCGCACGGGAAACACTCAAGAAAAATCATTAAAATGAGCACGTTTAAAGGCACTTAAACGATAACGTGTCTACTGGACGGTATTGATAACTGATAACATTCAACGTCGGCCTCGACGAGGATAAGAGTCGAGTTAATTCCTCCCATGTAAAGTAACCGGAAGACAAAAGTGATCCACGAACTTTTCCCCTTCGAATTCGGAATTTATAATTTATTTTTACCTCAAGAAAGAACTGAACATTACAGTAGACAAATTTTCCCAATAAGAAATATGAATTGCCCAATTCAACCCAAATAGAAATTCTTCGATGTAACACTGGAACTCTCAGAGAAGTCAAAGTGACTAGTTCTTAATTTTTTCCAAAAGTTTTGCAAGTTTATACGAAAACAATAGAGTAGATATTCTACATTGACCTTATAAAATATAGATTACTGAATGGATCATCTTATCCGCATACTAATTCCATTTTATTCAAATTACTCATTTAACATATTGAAATATAATAAATTTTATAGTAGTTCTACTCTTAAAGAACCGAGTTTAACGATAAAAGTATTACTCACACGTAATTTTTCAAAATAACAAATGTCAATGCTACGTTAATTGATAAACAGCCGACAAAACGATTCGCATATTAAGCTTACCGCTCGATTCAATAAACAACGGATTCGTAATATCTCACACGATATTTGCCTTGATTCCAAAACGACTCGCGTGGAACTTAATTCGCTCTATTAAGAAGGCAAATGATGAAATGAAATGAGTAATATGCACACAATGAATGTGTGTCTTAACGCAGCGCACAAAATGTCGCAGAGTGTGTCAAACAGCAGGGCTAAACAAGGTTGCCAGATAACGACTGCTTGACTCATGGGAGGAATATTAATTTTCTACGGGACTTGTCGTGAATATAGAGCTCCGGTTTTTAACGTCAAGGATGACAGACACCATGAAAACCCAGTAGACGCACCATAGGGGTCATGGCCGATAAAACTCACCCGTGTTGTATCTACGATTTTAAAGATATCTTTGGAAAATTTATATTTTCCTATCAATTTGAAATTTAGAAGATAAAACAATGTTAACTAAAACATGTAAATCAATATAATGATTAAAATAGTAATAACTGTGATTAGAAATTTGAAAGTCCATGGATGGTGAATTCGAATGTTTCTTCTTTCCAAAGATGAAAAGAAGAAGAGACTTGAGTAACGAAAAACCTTCGTTAATTGTACCGCGATATTTTAAGACAGAACAGCCTGAATGGCACGAGGATTCAACGGAAGCATCCTCAATGTCTGGACTCGGATCTCTGAGAGCTTTGGAGGAGACCTCTATGAGCACCGTGCCACCATATCGAAGAAATAGTTTGGCGTTATCATTGCACTCGAATTTAGCCGGGTTTACGAATCCTAACAATCCGGAGGTTTCGCCTTTTCATGTCGTTGGATCAGCGCGCCGAAGACTTAGCAACGTCAGCGATGTCGTCTCCAGGAAGATTTCTCACACCATACGGTGGAGAACGGTTTCGGCTTCAGTCGAGTTGACAGTCTCCCAGGTAAAAATTCGAACCATTGGAAACACCATATTTCTCACTTTTATTTGTGTGCGATAATATAATCATCACCTCCCTCTCCACCGCTGCATCTATTCATACTTTAACTGCTGTGATTTTCGCCTGGATCCTACAATTTTAAATGAATTCCAAGCAACATAAACTATGACAATACGATGTATTAAATAATAATTTACAATAGATCTCTCCAAGCTAATAGAAATTTCAACTTGTTTCCACAAATTGGGAGTCCAAGCCGCTAACTTCACGTTCACCGCAGACCTTATCGAGCACACTTCCACCCTGTGCGCTCAGTAATCCACAACCCTTTCGAACTGTTTGAATTCTTTCCCTCGTACCTCGATCTAACAAGACACCCACCATAGACCTCATTTACCACACTTATCTCTGTTATCAGTGCTTGTCTCTGTGAGCTCAGTACATTCACAACCCTCTGAAATTGTTTGAATTCTTTCGCTCATACCTAGATCTAAAGAGACACCCACCATAGATGTACCTACCACACTTATCTCCATCAACAAAGTTCCTCTCTGTGCCCTCGGTAAATCCACAACCCCCTCAAATTCTTTAAATTATTTCACTCATACCTCGTTGTGAAAAGACACCCACCATAGATCTCATCTACCACACTTATCTCCATCAACAAAGTTCCTCTCTGTGCCCTCGGTAAATCCATAACCCCCTTAAAATCTTTGAATTCTTTTGATCATACTTCGACTTAAAGAGACACCCACCATAGACCTTATCTACTACACTTACCTCCACCAACAAAGTTCCTCTCTGTGCCCTCGTTAAATCCAAACCCCCTCAAACTCTTTGAATTATTTCACTCATACCTCGTTCTGAAAAGACACCCACCATAGACCTCATCTACCACACTTATCTCCACCAACAAAGTTCCTCTCTGTGCCCTCGTTAAATCCACAACCCCCTCAAACTCCTCAAATTCTTTCGCTCATACTTTGATCTAAAGAGACACACACCCACCATAGACTTTATCTACCACACTTACCTCCATCAACAGGGATCCTCTCTCTGCGCCCAGTATATTCGTAACCGTCTAAAACGATCAGGAATATTCCACCGAAAGCTCGGTCTAAAAAGGATGAGAAGCGCCATGCTTCTCCCAGGCGGTGCAGTCGTTGGAGAAGTATATCCGGAACTTACATCCGTCGGAGCTGAATTAGAGAAGATGCATCCAAATCTCTTCGTCCGTGTTGCTCGACAAATCGGCTGCGGTAGTTTCTCCTCCGAGCAGTCCGCCAGCGAGGCTCTCGCCGAGGTCTCCAGGGAGATGATCAGAAACGGAGAAATGACCTGGGGCAAAGTGATAGCCCTCTACGCGATTGCCGGTGGCATTGCCGTGGATTGCGTGCGTCAGGGAAAACCAGAATTTCTACCAGCCATACAAAGAGGTAATGTGTCGTTAAAATGACGGTAGGAGATCCGAGAGATCGAGACGGTCCTTCGAATCAATGAGAATGAAACTTTTCGAACGTCCGTCAGAGGATAACTCGAGGATGAGGAATGGATTGCAAGCTTCTCTTCTGATCTTAGGTATGACAGACATTTTGGAAGAGGAATTGGCCGTGTGGATACAAGCCAACGGCGGATGGGTAAGTCGATCGATTGTCTAACAAGGAAAATTAATTATTACGCGAATAGAAGATAGATACATCATGTTTCTTCCTCATTCTTACGAAATACTGTCTTTATTTTAGGCTGCTCTGGCAACGAGATATAGACCGGAGACAAGAGAGACCACATGGCATACTCGGAGGCTGTTGCTTCTGTTTGTATTCACTACCTTTCTCATTGGCATGATCTCAATGTTCTTGAAACTTTTAGTTTTGTAAAGCATTCCAATCGTAAAAGCGTTATTTATTTATTATTGACTAACGAACTTAAATTATTGTATCTTTTTATTACAATCATTTTTCAAATTCATTCTATAACAATTCTTAAATGTAAGGAAAATTATTGTTACGTTATTTTTAGATTTAAACATTACTGAGTTTATCACTCGTGTAAGTTTTTGGGGGATATTTAACGCTAGAACTACCAAGCAAGTCGGAATGACTGGTTCTCAATTTTTTCCAAAATTTCTCCAAGTTTACAGGGGAATCGTAGAGCAGATATTTTATGTTGATCTCATAAAATACAGATTTCCGAATCAATCTTATTTTCCACCTATTAGTTTTTCTTTTTCCGAAGTACTTATTTAATATATTGGAATATCATATTTTTGATGCCGGTAGTTCTAATGTTAAATTCGATCTTTGTACACGCAGTAATCGCGATTAGTTGTACTTGCAGGTTCGTTGTATCGAATTTGCAGATACCTTAACAACAGATTTGTACAAATAAAATTCGTTTTTCGCCCTCATATAGGTAATTCCTTGTCCGACGTATCCTGCTTCAGTACTTCAGTCTCGACTGTCACAGTTTCCTCTTGATTTCGCTGATCTTTCTCGACGGTTTCCTGGTGAAAACACTTTCTGTTCTCACTGATCCAGGAAAGAGAACGAAACAAAGTTACGTGCAAGTTATGACAGTGCAATGACATAAAGATACTCAATTTACTTGTGTCTTAGCAACGTTCGTTATGTACGCTAAGAAACTTTGATTCGTTTCTTCCTTGTCGATTACTTCCAAATATTTTTTCCTTGCGCTCAAAACTTCCTCCAATTGCTTCTTATGTTTTATCGCTAATTCCAGTGCCCTTTGAAATATAATTATATGCTTAAAAATACTCATCTTCGTATAATTAATCGACAGATCGATAAATACCTATTCCAATTATAAACGTCAATATTAATTCTTATCGCTTCCTCAATTAATCCATTTTGCAGAAGTATTCCCTCCGCTGCCAATAAATCTCCTGCCAATAAAGCCATTTCTGCTAATCTTACCGTTCTGTTTGGTAAACTCTGTAATTACCAGGTTCATTCAAACATCCTCAACCCATAAAATCACCATAAAATCATTGCATTAATATCATATCATCACCTTTATATGCTGAATGTAGTCTACTTTGTCGTATCTCGCGATAGCAGCGTAAGCTTCTTCGGCAACGTTCAATTCCTTGTTATCAGTCGCCATTACCGCCATACAAGTCCATAATATTTCATTCTAAGGATTATAATAATTAATATTCCAAGCTCCAAAAAAATCCTATTTTAATCCATTACCCACCGTGATGCCAAAATACAAAAAAATATTAAATTAAGTGTATAATGAGATTTATTCTAATCAAACTAGAATACAAAAATGAAAATATGTCCCAGAAAAGGGACATTGGCAGATAATGGGTCAATCCAAAGAGTTTAAAATACCTGTGCAATTCGGCACAACGAAAGCGCTTCCTTCCACCTTTTGTTCAAAACATGCTGTTGCAAACTCGTGAAGAACGAATAAAAGGAAGATGCAACCAATGCACCATCCCCTCGTCTTACCATCACCATACCATTGTACACTCTTGCTATGCTCGGTTGTCTTCCAAATTCGCTAAGCATATTAAACGACTTGTTTTATAATGTATAAATATTCGTTCGATGGTAGAGGTGTTTTTCATCCTTCTAAGGAATGCGATAAGAATGAATACTAAACCTGCTTTCCTTGTCGATTCTTGTTCTTCGTATTATTTTACGATCGCTGTAGTGAACGCAGTTAGGGCACAACCATACGGACAATGTTGCGTCCAACATTGCAGCCAAAACATTTGCATCGGTTGCCCATGCGATGTCTTGGGCCATGGCAGCTTGAAAAAATAGAAAATATGTTAGACGAATTTACCAAAAAAATTAAAAGAAGACGTATTTAACTCCAACCGTACCGACACTTTGGAGACACTTGCACTTTATATAGTATTAGGGGGACCGGAAAGTAATGTCGTCTTTTTATATTAAATTCAAAACAAATAAATTTACCCCAAGTTTTAATTTTTAATGGATAACATAATCGTCCTTATCTACAACAACCTTTTTCCATTTAATGTGCCAATTTTGCAATTCCGAATTGATAAAAAACAATTGGTTTTTGTGCAAAATATCTAGAGAAACGACGTTACTTTCTGGTACCCTTAATACAAACAAAATGCATTTTTTACAACATTGAAGCGCTGATTTGACCGCGGGTTTACGGTTAGTGTTAATGATAGAAGGATTTACCTATTTTGCAGACTCTACCAAAACCAGAAGTTCTTATAGAAACTAGAAATAAATCTTTATTTGTATCTATCAACGCTAATTGCCTATCACTAGCTCCACCAATGTGATTCAACGCTATTCTCGTAATATTCTGCAAATGTGAATGCGGTTGAGTTTCTGTGATGGGTTTATTGTAAGTCACTTCCAGAACGTGAAGAACTGAAAGAATTGGTTTTTAAATATCTTAATAAAACAACTAAGTTTTGTCGTAAGAATTTCAACTTTTCTCTCACGTTTTTCATTACTCTGGTCTCTTATCACTAACGTGTCAGAACAGAGAGATACACAGGGAGGATAAATGCGTTCTTGTGTCATACCCTTCCACCTTGGAGTTCCCATCAGACGTCCTTGATAACTGTACAACGATACGCTGTTCCATTCTACCAATAAGAAGTGTCTGTAAAAAGAAATCTCCTCTACAATTCATCCCTTCTTCTTCCAAAGTACTTAATTTTTTTTTATTTTTACTTCTCTGCAAGAAGAACAGCCGAAATGTTGGTATTTTTCAAATCAAATATTGCAGGCGTATTCCAGTTTGTTACAGAATAAACATGACACTGTGCCGGAGTGATAACGACTAAATGATCAAAGCCAAATTCCAGCTGCACCACACGATCTGATATTTCCAGAGTTTCCCGAAGTTCATTGCCGACGTCCCTCACTTCGATCACTTTCCTTTTTACCAGAGTAGCTTCATAATCGTTCCACTCTAATCTCCTGTTGTTAAAGTATCACATTTCGTTGATATTTATTTTTTAATAACACATGTTCTTTTCCAATTATACCTGTCTATAACGTGTCCCGTCAACACCGCTCCACTGCTACACGCCATAGCCACTTGAGTGCTGTCACCGGACCATGCTATACTGTAAATACTTCCAGCATTTATTTTTTCTAGCGAGTGAGACCACTGAAAAGTATATTTAAAAGTAGAAGAAGAAAATATACAACAACTTAGAGATTGTAAGAGTGAGAGGAAACTAACTCCAGTCTTGTCGCAGAGTTTAATTGTGTTGTAAGCACCAACAGCAAAGTAACTACCACAGGGACTCCAACTAATTGAAGTAACAGGATGATCTCCCATGCTACTGCTGAACAATTGATTGCCATTGGAATCCCATACCTTTGTGAATATTTGTGTAGATTTGTTATTTAAATTCAATTATTTTGCTTGCAAGTTGTTGTTACATTTATAACTATGTTTTAATTACTTTATACCGGCAATCTTCGGCGCCAGAAATTACAAGTCCGTGAGTGTGGTTCCAGGATACAACGAGGATGAGGCTATCGTGCGCGTGTAACTGAAAATATTATTTTTAATTAATTCATTTATCGTACTATGTTATGAGTGTTTTAGATTGATTGGTCAATTAACCTTTCTTGGTTTGGAATTTGAATTGAGAGACTGGAAAGCTAGATTAACTCCTTGGGTGTACAATATCGTGGTACAATCTGGACTCCATGCAGAGGAAAATATTGGATATTTCCCTCTGACTACGGTCGACCGAAGCATTCCACTTCGCGACCAGATTTTTATTAAACCGTCCTCACCGGCTGAAATAAATGTTGAAAATTATATTATGCATTGTATTTGATATCTTTTATAACGCGTTATTTTACCTGTAAGGAGAGCGGAACCGTCGGTACTCCATTTTCCTACTGTCGTTGCACCTTTGTGAGCGTCTACGGATTTTTCTATACGTCCATTTTTATTTATTAAGTGATACTTTCCTGCGAATATATGGAACTATAGTTAGATGAAAGTATAATTATATTTCATAGTAACGCGAAAATATAATGAAGTCTTCCGGGCAAAGCGGCGCGGAACGTGCCATCACCTTCTTTTAAATCGAACTTTCATCGCAGATTTTTTTAAAATTCATTTCCAAATTTTTAGATTAGTTGAAAAATATTTGAATTTGTTAAAGACAAATTTTAAAAATTTTTAAATTAGTTTAAAGTTTGTTCCTAAACAATATATTGACCTTGAAAGAATTAAACGGAGATTATGACATGTATTGATAGTTTTTAACAATACCATCTGCCGTGGTAATTAAAAGAACATCCAGTGATTGTTTCTTGGTAATTGACACCGTGTAATTAGGCCGTGGATGCCATTGCATATCGGTAGGATAGAAATCATCAGGAAATTCCACGATGATATTGGAATGCGCCGTTCCACCTTCCAGATGCCAGCATATCAGCAAATGATCTTCGCTAAATAAAATATATCATTGAAAAGATTCTTAAAAATTTTATTTTGTTTCAAATTAATGATATTTACCCGCAAGAATAGAATTCTTCCGTCGAACTCCATGCCACGCACGTCACCAAACGCTTATGACTATTACGATTTTGAACAGATATTTTAAATCTCATGTTCCAAAGTACGATGTCCTTCGGCTTAGAATTAAATGTACGTTCTTTAAGATCTCAGCTACTTTACACATTTCCGACCGACCTATATTACTGTTCTGTATAATGTAAAATTGATTGCAGGTGAAGAGAGACCTTCGGCAGGTTTGTTTGCGTTAGAATCGCCATGGGAACCACAGCTATAGGAAGTATACTGCTTTTTCATTGTACATTATTATCTTTAGAGATATTAAACATACGTTCAAAAGTATAATACGGGTAAAAAAGAATCATAAAGGGTGTTATGGTAAATAAGGAATTAACACGTTGTCTGTCATGGAGGTCATCGATGACCGGCGCCGTTGAATTCAATGAAATTTCGTATAACTTTTAAATTTTAATATTTATGAATTTTCAAACATACTGAATATTTAAATAATGACGTTAAAAAGATAAAGGTTTGCCGAATATCTATCTATCTGTTTCTTTAAAGTTTCTGCTTTATAAAGATGAAAATTTGATAGAAAAAGTTTCACTTCGTGAGAAATGATGAAACTAGCGAAATATCGGTGGCGTTCAACGTGTTAAAGGCTCGTATTCAGCAACCATTGAATCCCAGTTTAAATCCTCCTCCGTCATCTCTAAGAAATTTGGTAAATATGACGAATTCTTGAATATTTATCAAATTAACCGGCGAGTCTAGCTTAGATCTGGCTTGTTCCCTTCAGAGAACAGTCCTCGCTGGTCAGGTACGACCTTGGCGGACTCGAGGGTTACCTAAGCCAGTGCATGGTGAACCCACAGTGATTTCGTAGAAAAGGAGTTACCCCAGGGGCCTTCCATCTTGCAAGTTTGAAATGACTTTGACGGATTCGAGGGTTACCTAAGCCAGTGCATGGTGAACCCATTGTGGTTGTGTAGAAAAGATGTCACCTCAGGGGCCTGACCAGGTCGCTGGTCAGGTACGGGCTTAGCGTACCCGGGGTTACCCGAGCCGCATGGGCAGAAAGCCCGCAAAGGGTGCAGAGAAGAGTTCGGCGACCTTTTCAGCTTCCTGAACTAGGTCTTGGGACTTTGTTCTGGATTAGGTCTCGTTTAAATCCAGGAGCTTAGCTCCTGGTGTCCACCACACTCCCCGATACACGAGGGGGTAGGTAAACGTATTTGGGTATAGTGGGTTAAAAGCTGTGATGTGCATTTTGCTCGACCGAATTTAATTTTCTTTTGATCACTGCTGGGATATTTTTCCTATGTGATATATATATTATAGCCAAGGTGGTTGATTCATCTAAAACAGTGGATCCTTGGCAAAATATTTATAGCAATTAAAACGCTTATGGTGGATAAGAAGTAAAAGGCTCGAATTCGCAATCAGTGATCCCGAGTTCGAATCCCTCCCTCTTATCTCTGTCAAATTTTTCCTTCGTGATACATATATCTTAATCTCGGTAATTCGGAACATACATAAAACAGTAGGTCCTCGGCAAATTGTTCGCAGCGGAGAATGTCAAAGAAAAATAGAAAATATGACAAACAAAAGAATTCAAGAAACAGATTACACCACACCAAGTAGATATATTATTGCGGTTCGGATCTTGAAGCAATAAATGTCTTACAAAGGAAATCCAATTTTACATGTGTTTATTAAAGCTTCCTCAAATACAATTCATCAATCTTCATTAGCACAACCTCATGTTCCTTTCTTCAGTACAAAGTAATCCTCGAAGCAGGTAGTAAACCCGTACGAGCGAAAACCGCGCAGCGAGGACTTCACAACCATTTCTTTACTTTAAACACGGCGTCGTTTCATTTGTTTCCGAACGTTCACCGAATTCTTATCAGCGCGATGCAATGCCGGCATTGGAAGATATCGCTTACATTGAATGCAATGTAATAATTACATATAAAATAGAACATTCTGGAAATAACGCTCAAATCTGTACAACCGAGAAAATTACACGTTTCTTGTGTACATACAATTATGTATACATATGTATATATAATATATATATATCCTCTATTTGCGTAAACCTATATAAATGTACATATACATCAATTTTGTATTGTTTCTTTACGTTTATGTTTACAGAGCGTCGCTTAAAACTCACAGATGAGTATTTAGGATATTACGATTGGTCGCGCAGAAATGAACGAAGGTACGATGATAAGAATTTGGAAAAGGGACAGGCAAAAAAAAAGTCATGAACGAAGAGACGATACATTTAGAGTGAGAGGGGACGGCGGGGAAAAAGGGAACATGAGATTTGTTACATTAAGGAAAGTATCGTTCAGATCATAGCGACGAGACTAACGAAACGAGTGAACAGATTCAAAGATTCAACGGATAGAATGTGGTACGGTAATCCGTATGTCCATTTAAGAATTATTCAGAGAATTATTGTTCCTGATCGAGGAACAACCGTGCGTTCTTTCAGCATATCAGTAGTGTAGATGGAATGACTCGAGGAACGATTTGAATATCTTTTAAAAATAATTTCTCCCCTGTTTTTTAAGTTGCGATAAAGTTTTTTAAAAAATTTCTTAGTTACTTTGGAAAGATTTCAATATTAAGATTGGACAGGAATTCATACAATTCTACAAATACATTCTGCAGATATTCAAAGTCGCATTGCGATCATCCCGTGAGATATTCTACAATTTACAATTTTGTTGATATTACATAACAGTACAGCAAAGACACCTCGCGCTATTTACACATCTATGTCACTACACCGTCTGTTTTTCAGTTAATTTCTTTAAGTTTCTCTTAATAGTAAATACATCAATATTGATACATCAACATTCCTATTATTTCTATATTTTGATTAATACGTAGCCTTGGTTTGTTATCTTTGATAAAATACACGCATCTCTGCTTCTTCTTCTACTTCCTCATCGTTTTCTTTTTGTTGCAATCGATTCAAGTCCGTGTGATAGCCATGGTTTCATTATAACCAGTATTAAAGCGGTGTCGACAAACGCTTTTTAACGTGCACCATTCGTATTTACAATCTTCCCTAATTAAAATCTTTTATACGCTTCTACCGTTTTCTCATCATAAATAATATATTACTATGCTAGGACGCTCGTCATTCCTCATCGATTTGGCATAGGAACCTTTGTAACACACGCATTACCATTTTCTTTTTCATCCTAATCAACGGTTCTAATACTGTTCATTTAAATTAGCGGATACAATTCGTTCGCCTGGCAACACTTAGGACACCTCTGACGGCATATATAAGTTCTATCGTGGTCAATTATTCGCTTGATTTTAGGAAAATCCATGAGAATCAATGACGGATATCTTAAATATACCTCAGACACCTGAGAAGATGGTAGTCGGTTGTATTTGGCTCTAGCTCGTTAGGACAATCTTTGTAGATTGATATATAAAAATAACAGGTATTGCACATTTTTCTTATCGAACAAATGGTAACATCAATATACCTAAATTATAGGTAACGGCCGGAGCGAATGTAGTTTTTATATCTTTTAACTGCTACTACTACGATTATTTCTCCTGAGACTCGCAAATTAAAACCGTCGAGGGTGTCATATATTAAATTACAATTTAGGAAAACTCTTAGAGAATTATCGGGGATTTGAATTTGGAGTCACTAAATAGAAATCCGTACCTCTAACTTCATATTGACTAATTAAATTGCTTCTTGCCTTCGACTACCAGCTTTTCAGCTTCCAACAGTACATCTGACGTGCATCAAACACGGAGATCACCCTGTCTGCCGAATATCAGAGAGTGATGCAACTTGGCGTATTATTATTACATTTTCGACGAAAATGTTCTCTCTGGTTTTTTCTCTCTGGTGAAATAGAACTTGAAAACCAGTCGTCAAGATGCCTATAATGAGAAGTACCGCATAGAGTATTTCGAGTATGACGCGGAAAGCAATTTCGCATTCGCTGCTAATGAAATATTCGAATTCCGATTATTCTTTTTCTTTTCATTAAAACCAAGAAAAAGGTGACACCAATCGACATAGTAAAAATTTGGTACATAAATCAGCGTGACAAGTCACGAAAAATACTGAAAGCCGTCATCGTTCTCCTAGTTTGTATTTCAAGAGGCAACTACTTCTTGTCTGAGCAATGCAAATACTTCTCCGCAATCTCTTTTGATCACGTAAAATCTTTATGGAAACGAATCGTTAAAATTATTCCACTTTTCTCCATGAAAAGTAGCCCGCTCCAAGACACAAAAACCATGTCTCGTCGCAATAAAATGCTTCTACAAAAATTGTGTAAAATACGAATTAATACATAATTACAGATCGTTATTTACAAACATACAGTCTCGTCATGGAAAGGTATGACAATATATATTATCATCTAGCTTAAATATCCTCACGATCGTATCATCCTCTCTATATAGTACAATATATTAAACTAACTTCTCACGTTACTGGCGGATATTTAAAGCGCGTATTTCAAGACATGTTTAAAAAGAACAGTAACAACGTAACCCTTCTCGACAAAAAAAAAATTTAAAAAAAAAGGAAAAATATGACGTCCGTAACTACAAGATACGGTTTGACGTAAATTCACGATTCCTCTGCACCGAGAATGTCGTCTTTCGTTCCACCTCAACGATCATACAAATCTGATACACGAGATCAATGAAATCCGAGCCACCGTAATGAAGAGCATACGAAATTCATCGCGATCCTGATCAAGAGCTTCAACATACCCTCAAATACACAGCGAAAAAAATCTACTTCCAAGACATGTACCCTTAAATTCAAGCATGATTGTTTATACGTCTTAGGAACACCGTACTGTTCACCGGATACATCCTGCCCGACAGTATCAATGTGCTACCAAGGGCCAATTTAACGGGAGCTTGTCGACCACCTGGTAATCTGATGAAAATAGTCGCGACAGCTGCAATACCGTCTTCGGTTGGTTCAACGGCAATAGGTTGGACATCGCTGTGAAAGTTAGTTTGCTGCTGCTTGTTACGTCTGCCCTTTCTTTGGGGCGAACTTGGACTATAGTCGTCGCCATCGCGATCATAAATAACGATTGCCGAAGCGAACGGCCTGTTAGCCATGTGTAACATCTCGACGACGTGCCTTCTTTGAGCTCTCCGTTCATCGGCTGCTTGTTTGGTTTTCCATGCAACCACACAAGCAGCTAGGAATAAAAAGAAGCAGGAGAAAAATACAGAGAAAAACACGAAGAGATCGATATGCAGTTGATCTTGACGGAAGAAGATCATCCCATATGCAGCGCGACCATGGATTTCCGGATGCAAACCATCGATCGCCCTCAGAGCAATGTGAAACTTCGTCTGAAGGAGCTCGTGTTTGTCCTGGGGCAATGTCAGTACTAAACGGCTCGTCAGATTACGCACTACTAGGAATGTATTTCCTTTCTCGATCGTTAAGAATGTTGCAAGATTATGAGCATAACGTTCCATCACGATATACTGAGGACCGGTGTTCCAGTTTGGTTCAGTAGTGCTACCGTTGGATGTAAAGGACGAATTACGAGGATGAAATTGAACGATTCTGATCTTGCTGTTGGTCTCCTCGTCGTGCCATACTGTGTGACGATCTTTGTGCCACACGAATCTACTGTCCAACTCGACCTGGAAATAATTCGAGATTATAAGATTTGAACATTTGGAAATTTGTAGAACTTTGAAGGAAAATTATCCGTACATCTTGGTAACCGGTCGTGGAATTGAGAGTAACGACGAAGGAGTCGTCACGAGGGCTTAGAAAGAGGTCTAAAGCTCCTTGGGTTACGTCGACCATTACTCGAATATCAACGTTCATATATCGTGGCTGTACCATAAAGAACACAGTCTGTCCGGGATTCAGGGGCTTTGGTTTCAGTTTGCACTCGTCTGCAATGGATTGAATTAATGTGGAGTGAAATGACTGATATTTATTAAGAGAGAAGAAACGTGGAGTTTACCAGTGGAGGAGTACGAACCGTAAGATCCTCCAAACAGAACAGAATGATGCAAGTTAAGAAGAATAGTACTTAGTGAGAGTATAGAATAAGAGTATCTGATGAATGTAGAAGAAAGAACATACAGAAGATGATACGCATGGAATGGTAGAAAGGGAGAGAATTATAATTCTACTAAGGCATATAAGGCAGAAAAGAAACGAGTAGAAGGGAAGAGCGAATATTCGTCAACTTGTATACCTATTAACTTCGAATCGAAACACATTTTATTGTCGACTGATACTGCTTTGTAACACTGATGTCCCATAGTTGGTGTACCAGCGTAACTTTCTTTACATCTGCTGCACTGTACCATCCAACAAGGTTTTCCACCTGTATTAGTGCCTTTCATGGGTCCACTGATGCAGGACGGTTCGCTTTCGGTATTGTTACCGCAATTACATTTTTCTCCAGTCACTGGATCACAAGTGAATCCATGTCCATGACATTCACAGCTGAAACATTTTTGTCAACGTAAACATTTATTTCAATTTCTTAGCTCTTGACAATTCTATTTTCATTAGTTGTTTAAATGGTAATACTCACGGTCGACATACATCTCGCAGATCTTCCGTTCCTCGGAAGTAACCGGTCATACATTCGCCACATTTGTCACCTTTTGTATTATTTCCACAATTGACACATTTTGCTTTGGCTACCGAACCCTCTACTAATTGTCTCTTCAGTAATTCTATCGACATTTTGTCAATAGAATTTGGGTCCTGTGGAAGAAAGAGTAAATTATATGTATTTCAATAAGCATTAGTTTGTATGAATGTAAAAGAAATCAAATTACCGGAACAGTCATACTCTCGTTGATGCAAATTCGCGTATGTCCGTTACAATACTCGAGACACGGCACACACTGACCATTGTCCGCTGGATTTCCAACGTACAATGGTAAACACTTGTCGCACTGGGGACCCATAGTGTTATTATGACATTCCAAGCACAAGTCCAATTTATCAGGACCCGCACAATTACTGTGGCCGTTACATTGGCACTGGATAGAACAATTGGCACCTACATAGCCAAAATCGCAACGACAAACGTTCGGTTCTACGCACGTTCCTCGGACGCAACCTTGCGTACACATTGGCACACAAATTTTTCTGAAAATATTTCATGTTATTTACAATCTTGCATCCTCACAACGATATAAAACATTAAGCACTCAAAGTGTTAATTATCTTGTATCATTTGAAACTCACCTTCCAAATTCATTCACCGATCTGAAATTACAGAAGGCAGAGTTAAAACAAGAACTAGAAAACGATCAGTCGACAGAACAGAGATCACAGCTCTTACGTTTCAGTTTTGTATCCATCCCCGCACATACACTCGAATCCTTCCTCGAGATCGAAACATTTCTCACTCTTTGGAGAACACGTATGATGTCCGTTCATGCATTCGTTTTCCGGTGGGCAACGGACGTAGTGCCAAGAAAACACTGATTTCGGTGTTATCGCAGGAATTATCATGGTAACATTGTCCTGAATTTCCAAGGATTCTGTATAATGTGGGAACAATGTTGTTACAATAGCTACAAGGGTTGAAAAGGGCAAGAAATGGTGCCTATTAATAAATAATTGAAAAAAAGTGAAATCAATCATCATATGGATATGAATACAGAAATAATCCATTTACGTGATTCAGTTTGTGGAAACTCTTGATGATACAACATCTCGCAAGTTCCGCTAGCAGGATGATCTGTAGGTGCTTCGAGAGATCCTTCTGTACAGATTCCTTGCCCGGTTATATTAGCAGAATCTAAAGAGCACCAACCACAATGCGAATGTTTTAAACAGGTACTACATTGTTTAAAAACTGAACATGGTTCGGGACAATGATCCATGTCGGAACTCCGCAGAACCAAACCACATACACCGCCGGCACAATACAGAGGTTGATATGATGGTGATATACACTGGAAATAGATTTATATAATTAGAATTACATCTTTCAAAGCTTTTACCTTCATAATCGCAATGCGTATTATTCAAATCACTTGTTTATTATAATCACTTACTTCGTTGAGCTGTGTGGACCATCTGCACTCTCTCCAGCCACCCTCTGCACCTGTTCCTTTCAAGCAACTTTTACAGTCTTTATGATCCGCACATCGTTTCTCACACTGCGTGCTGCTCATTTTTATGCTCGATCTTCCAAAAATATCATCCGGCACGCAGTTCCAGTCGTATACGGGTTCACTTGTTACGGCCATTCCCAATTCGGCTAAAAGTATTCAAAGAAATTCATAAGGACCAACGAAACAATTATTGATAGAGTGAATAATAATAATCAAAATACGCACAAGTCTTTAAAACTTGTCGCGTCCATACACAGCCATCGAGAATGTCACATTTCTCACAATCACTCGCTGGACATTGCCTTTCTCCGCACTGATCAACATCAGTTACAGATATCTGTCTGAAGCTGCACTTGTTCAGCTCATCGCAATCCTTTTCTGATGGAATACACTTTCCATTTGGACAGTTAGTGCACCATTTGCACACTGACCCTTCGTTTCTATAATATGGCCATTCGGCTAAACATTCAGTGCATGTTTTAAAATTCTGGCATTTTCTGCTGGCCATCCATTCAGAATTACAGAAGATGCCGTTTGATCTTTGAGCTTGAGTTACATTAATGTCACATCTGGAATTGTATCATCATTTAATAAGAAGTTCTTCATATATATATATAATGGTATATCACTTAGAAGAATCATTAGACTTACTTGTCGTCTCTGTTAACCGATACTTCATTGGAGAAACAGAAAGAAGCGTTGTTTCCACTAATTGTGGTAACAGCGCAGAATGAACAACCAAAGTACTTTCGACATGTTATTTTATCTGTCCACAAGTTGCAAAGGTCTTCCGGTATGGTTATCAGAGTTACATGACTCTTAATTCCACCGTCAAAACCACCAACAACGTAAACAGCATTAGATTCTGGATCAGCATGTATCATTGCATGAGCGTACGCCGGTGGTGGAGGACTTCCGATAACCTCCATGTCTTTAGTTATTAAACGAATCCAAAGATTACAAGAATATTTATATGCTATCAAAGAATCCGAGGTGTTATGGGGATTCTGTCGACCACCGAATATTACCATGTACTCGTCTGTCGTTACAGCCGAGTGAAGGAATCTAGCTTGAGGCTGTAAAAAAAATTAATACTCATGTCTGCAATCTTCTCTTCTCTCTATAAAATAATGAAATATTAATGATCTTACCAAGCTATTACCATCTGTAAAATCATCATCAAACGGTGGTAGTACGGACCAAGTGCGAGTTTTGTAATTCAACGCATACAACTTATTCGAAATGAACGTTCTATTTATCGCATAAGTGTATCCACCAAAAATATAGAAGCTATCCGACTTGCAATGATAAACCGTAGAATGACCGTAGACACCGAGTGGCCCGTTTCCAATGGTGTTTATGGTGTTCCATGTTTCCGTTTCTAAATTGAATTCCCACACGGTGTTCAGATATCCATACTTTGGACTAAATCCTCCAATTAAGATCAAACTTTCTGATTCTCCGTTTCTTCTTAAAGTCAATGTATGACCTGCCAACGGCGATGGTTCTCTCTTTGATTCTTCCTGTACAATTTGCGTCCATCTCTGATTCTGTAAACTAAATTTCCAGAAATCACTGAGTGTGTTATTCGACAAACCCTGCACGTCTTCCTCTTTCATTGATAATCCACCATAAACGTATATCTGTTGTCTACTGTGAACAATTTCAGTCGCATGGAAGTATCTTCCTTGCGGCATAGAAGCTTCCGATGTTGATTCCACAGTAACTGGCATCCAGGTATTGTTCTTGGTATCAAAAAGTCTGATGTCGTTAAGAGGACCATGGCTAAGTGAGTAACCACCAAACATCCAGAGACTTCCTCTCCTATCAGCGACAATAGTATGGCCAAATCTTGGCAGAGTTTTTCGTAGATGATCCAAATGATCAGCAAGATATTCTGAGTTAAATAATTCCGTAAAGATCAACTGATGTTCCTTAATTTTGATTGAACAATCCCGACCTCCGTATCCCATCGTACAAACGCAACGTCCATAACCCTTGTCGCAAATCCCTTGTTTCTTTGAAGATGTACAATTATTCGGACATATCTCAATGTCACAATTAATACCAACGAACCCAGTTTTGCAAAGGCAATTTCCATTCCGGCATTCTCGATTACCGGGACAACTGTTACAAGTCATCACGATGTAACTCGCATTGAAACCCTCCACTTCATCGAGCTGTTTATAGTGAACAGTTAGATATCCAGATTTCGCTTCAACCGTTACAGGATAGTTGGTACTTTCTGTACAATATACTCCGAGTAATTGGCTCTGATGACTGGTAGTTGAGGAGACAAATTCCGGAAGTCCATCGTAAACGTAAACACTGTTCTCCTGGCAGCTAACATTGATGTCGTCATGTATAGTGAACTGAATTACGCTTTGAACTGTTAAAGCCATGGTATCAGACGATAGATCTGTCTTTGGACTAACTATCCAGAGACATTCTCTCGTCGGTGAATCTCCAAAGTGAGTTTCCCATAGAGACAACTGAGAGTGTCTACTACCAAGTCCTTGCTTCCCATTTCCCTCTCCTCCGAGCATACCTCTGGACATGCATCCATAATAACATATTCCTCCATTCCTTGGATCGCCATAGTACCCCTTTTTGCAACGTTGGCACGTATCACCCTCTGTATTATCACGACAAAAGCATACGCCAGTTTGCCGATCGCAGGATCCTAAATCCTGATCACCATGCTCGTTGCAGTTGCATTTTTTGCAACCTAGCGATGTTGTCGCATTTCCATAGCTGCCTGCTTTACATTCATCGCAATACCTGCCAGTCGTCCAGTCTTGACATTCATCACAGATACCAGGTCCTTGCATACACATAGAATGATTATAGCATCCACAATTAGTCCTGCAATCCGGTCCTGTCCATCCCAGGTAGCATTCGCACTTATAATCTGGCGCTTCGCTGCAGTATCCATTTATGCACTTTTCATAGCAAGTTTTCGTGCAGTTTTCTTTACCGTCGCCGTTGAATCCTCTCTTACATTGACAACTAAAACTGCCATGAGTGTTGGTACATAGTGCATTTGGATGACAATCGTGCAAACCTAAATCACACTCGTCCACGTCAGGACACTGAGCATATGCCCATCCAGATTCACTAGCCTCTAAAGTACTATTCTGATATTCATTTATGACCGAGCTACAGTTCACATGTGGTTGATTAAAGTCTCCTTGCACGCATGCCCCCATAATAGGATTCTCTAGACTGTAACACCAACCGCAGCTCAATGAGTGCAGGCAACTCGAACAGTTTGTATGGCGATTGCAACTTTTGCATTGATCGTTATCAGTTAAAGAGGAACCGGATCTCGATGTTACTCCCATGAGACCAGCTTGATCCATCCATTCTCGACACAAGCCGAATTGGTATTCGGAAGTGTACACGGAGAATGAGAAACATTCTTGCGTAGCCTCGCACCATACGCATCTTCCACGTTCGTCTAAACATTGAGTGCAATTCGATCGTTGTCTGCATGGAATTGGACATTGATCTAGGCTAACAACCGCGTTAGGAAGTCTGCCAATTCTTGCGCAACGGGCTTCTTCGGTCCACCATTCGCATAAGTTGCTCCCGACGCACGATTCGCAAGAAATATAGTTAGAACAATTGGCACAGGCAGATGAAGTGATGGTCAAATAGTGCCATTCGCGAATCGGATTTCCATCCTCGTCCCATTCTACGTCGGCTGCGCAAGTTTCCGTTTCGTTAGAAGAACGTGAGAGACATTTGTGGGTGATGTCACACCAGCCGCAGGAAGAATCGGTTAAACAGTGTAGACAGTTTTTGTATTGATGGCAGGATCCGTTTTGATAGGGTTCTAGATACTCGAAGGTAAAAACTTTTGGTTTTTCGGTCTGCTTGTTGTGGGCGATCTCCATTTTACTGTTTTGCGCGTAACTCGTTGTTACCATTCTTTTTGACTCGAAGTCTAAGAGATATCGACCTGGCATCATTTGATGTTCGCCTTGCCATTTCGTTGGGACGCACTGAGGTGTTTCTGCAGTTAAATTTGCAACTAATTCCTGAAAAGGTTCTCTTATTTATAATATATTCTATGCCTTTCATAAAAAATATTAAAATCTTTGAAGGATTCGAATATTTAACAACTCAACTTTATAATTTGATACAGCTGTTATCAAACCTAATTAGAAAAATTACAAAATATCAGGGAAAATTCATATTTTAGTTCTAAGTGTTACGAATAATTGAAACTTAAAATTTAATGATTATTGAAGTATAAGTAATACCAATTTCTGAGGGTTGTCACTCCGGGACACATGTAGAGTCGCACTGTTGTAGCTAACGCAAATCTTTAAGTGTTCCATGGTGCCGTTCCAAAGGTGTTGCGGTAACCGAAGAAATCCAATAAGTCTAGCAATTATTTCTCCGCCAAGAGCAGATTCCGTTTTTGCCTCTTGCATAGAGGGTACGTTAAAGTCCACTGTTGTCGCGTTTACAATAGTTACAGAATCCGGTTGACTAAAATTCACCGGCGGTTTATATTGCAAAAATGTCAAACCAGGTCTCTTGTCCATTTCACGGCATTCTTCGACTTTTATAATTTCCGTGCCTTTCATACCCCACCATCCGGGTATTTGCGACGGTGTATCATCTCGAAGACCGCAAACACCATAATTATCGTCTTTGTGATGGCAACGTGCATTCTGAACGCACCATGTACAAGTTCCAAGATTTAATTTGTTAGACACAGATTTTTTCCCATGGGATGTTGTACCCCATCCTCCACCAGGTTGGCCGTGGATTAAACAAGAATGACAATCTCCTAAAGCAGGGCAAACGCCTGGACAACGGGTTGTTTGAAGATTAGTTGTACAATTGCTCCCAATAGTTCTACCATAACAAATCTGAAAGAATTGAGAAGCATTTGAGAGTTAATTGCATCAAAATGAAGACAATTCACGCGGTAGATTTGCAAATTAATTACTTCGTCTGCTGAACACCAGCCACACTCTGGATTAGCAGCACATTCCATTAAACTTTTATGCCTCGAACATATTTGTTCTGGCTCTAAATAGTCTTCGTCCCCTGGTGCGAGCATTGGTGGCAAAGTGTATGCTAATAAATCTGCATTAACGTTTCCGTGATAACCACCGACTAATAGTAAAGTATTTCCATTTCGCACATCTGCCGCGTGTGCAAATACTCCTTGTTGTTTAGGGTAACGTGAATCTAAAAATTGAAATTCCATTAAAGTTTTCAAATAAGTGTAACTTGAATGCACTGTGTTAATTCTAAAGAATTTCATTTAACCTTTGTCGTTCAAGCCCAGCACATCGTGACTGACCCAAGCGTGACAGCCTAAATGATAGAGATACATCTGGTTATCATAACATATTTCTTCCTTGTTGTGCCTGTGCGAATATCCACCGAATACGACTAAATAATTTCCTGAAATGTTGACATATTTGATACATTTTAGAAAATGAAATTTTCATTAAATAATCTGCCTACTTTGAACGTTATTGTTTAATTACCAATAATGTTGCATGTATGAAACGCTCGTTCTCGTGGAACATACGTGTCTCTTAGATGTGCTCTTGGATAGTGGATCTCGGACCAGACTTTTCTATCGAGTTGAAATGCAAACATTCTATCTGACAATTTACTAAAACGTGCCACACTGGCTACTACTCCCCCATAAACTAATAGAGAATTGGTAGCACGATGCAACACCGTTGAATGCGCTACCACGCGTACATCCAATTCTTTACCTCCTCGGGGATGTACTTCTTTCCACCTTTCCGTAGTTGCCGTAGGATCGGCTAAAATTTATACAACTTAATAGAAAAACTTTCGAGGTGAGAACACGTCGATAAAAGTCTCGTAGGCTTACATAAGTGTAGTTTTATTTTGTAAAGACTCGATGAAAATTCCCCATCAACTGTGCTACCTCCAAATACATATATATAATCGTCTGCTAAAGTAAGAGTATGTCTCGTTAATCGCGGAGGATAAAATGGGGAATTTTTAGCTCGCAATGTCCAAATACGAGTATTAACGTTGTAGTGCCATAGTTCATTTGATAAAGAGCCGTCTTGTACTTTCCCACCGTATATAACAAAACCATCTGTCGTTGGTAGTAAAATATTGATTGTGTTAGGGTCGACAAATTGGTGAATTAATTTATTTATCGTTTCATGACCGACCTTCGTATTTACAAGCAGCATGACCATATCGAGGGCTTGGTTTTGGTGTATCATTTATCGTTGGTTCCGTAGATTCGTCTTTGAATATTTCGTCTGTTGTTAATTTTGGTTCTAAAAAGCTTTGCATAAAAATATTATCTCCGGAAGAACCTTCTCCACTTTCCTCTTCCCAATTAATGGTGTCACTTTTTAGATTTGCAAGATGTTCTCTGTATAGATCTAATGTATCGAGATTTCTACGATGCCTAAAATAGTCGATAATGAATATATGTACATAGAGTACGATATTATGGTCTTCTGAATATAAACTCGTATTTTTACCTTGTTTGTGCATATCGAGGTTTAGGGTGCCTCAAGTGTTTTCTCCTCAAATCGTCGTTCCTTTCAATTCTAATTGTACTTTTACTTGTTTGACTTTCTTTGGCTTCCTGGGCTTTCCTGTCGCGTTCCCTGTGTCCTACAGTGTTTCTAAATTCTGGCCAACCATGCTGTGTACCTTCTGCATTTGCATGATTACGTAAACTAAAGGTATTATTGTCCTTAATACTGTAGAGTAGTTTCCAAATAAGGGACGATGTACGAAGCCCATATGATTCTTTTTCTCCCGAACCTACTCGTTCTAATTCTGTAGCAATTAGCATGGGATCTAAATATTCGGCGGATGAAGCACCTTCTGTTAAAATATTGCAATATGAAATCTGGATACTTTGACTATATTTTGTGGCTGTTGGTTAATTGAAATACTTACCTAGTATATTACCATATTCATCTTCCCATTGGCTGGTGCCAAATCTATACACTTCTAAATCACTGAGTATATAATTGAGATCATAGCCCCCAAAGACATAAAGAGAATCGGTTTCTTTTACGTATACTGCTGTATGAGCTGCCCGAGGTCTTAACCCACCTTCCGAATGAGAAAGCCAGTGCCACCTGTTAATGATATGCAATACAATTATAAAGAAGTAATGGACATATAATATAATTATGTGTTTGTTAACGCACTTATTTCCTTCTGGATGTGTTTTATGTAATGAGCAGGACTGTCCAGAATAACCCTTATCACAGCGACATCGTTTTGAGTCACATACTCCTCCATAGCTGCAATTGTTTGGACATAAAGCTCTAGAGCAATCTTTTCCACCCCAATCATTTTCGCAAACACACGTATTGTTTATACATTTTCCATGGTTTGTGCAATTGTTTGGACAATTTGTAACTGAAAATTCTGCATGAAAACCATCCAGAACATAATTTGTATCACTGTACAATAGTATTAACATCTGTAAGTGCAATGTGAAATTAATATACTGTAGGATCCAGCAAGATAAACAATGCATTTGTCTGTACCTAAACGAAGCCAGTATCAACTAATAAATATCCATAAATTAACTTACATAACCAGACGATGATGTCACCTGTTGAGGTTCAGTTTTCCCACTAAAGCTACCTAAAAGTGGAGATCTAAAGGAATCTCCATCGTACACAAAAACGTAATCATAGCTGCATTCAGTTCCCATAGTATGGAAACTCAAAGTAATAAATTGACGGCTGTTGTTGGCTAAAAAAATATAAAATTATGTTAGTATACTTTATTTAATAATAGTAATAATGAAATGACTGATAACAATACTTATACCTTTTATCAACCATTCGCAATGAGAATCTTGGGTATAATTCGAGCCTAAAGGTCCATCACTAATAATTCCCCAAGAATCGGTAAAAACTTTTCTTGTTTTATCACATGGGATTTGTCTTGGAGATGTTTGCGGAGCTAATTGGAAGCTCCGCAATAAACAACTCCATATAGTAATCCATACTGTGGTGGACAACACCCACCCCATTACAATATATTTTCCTCACTGTTGTTTCACAAAATAAAGCTCATCATCCATGATTATTGGATTGTTTCTTGAGCAACTATATTCTAAGGAACTTGTAAAAGCCATATCTACAAAAAAATATTTATTTTCATAAGAAGAATGATCATTGTTATATATTTACTCCTTAATTATATCCAAAACATTGTTCTTTTTAATAGGATTTTTTTTTAAATTATCGTTTCTCCTCATTATATTGACATGAAATACAAATGAAAAAACTAAATGGAAAGCTAAAAAGTCTAGGACAGTAAACATATGAAATAACAATAATAATATGTTAGAATACCAGGCAGTTCATACAAATAAAAAATAATATTACATTCCGGAAATTTCCCTTCTCTATGCAATTCAAATTGGAGAACATACTTTCCTAAGGACTACATGACAAAATTGTAATATGATGAAGGAGTGAATGGTATGCGAGTGACGCGAGTGATTAATATAATTTATTGAGTATAAAATTGACCAGTCTTATTACGTTCCTCTGGTCGAAACGAGTTCTCCAAATTACCGTAATAATGTTTAAGTGTATGATATTACAGTCCTATAGTATAATAATCATACCAGACGGTGTGCATATCGCATGCATTTAAAACTTTTTATACTTAACGAGTAGAATAATAACGATGAAAATATGATTAAACATCTGTCGGTTCCCATATATTCTACATTGTAATGTTAAAAGGCAAACCGGAAGAATTAAAAGCTGTTTACACTTTCATTGACGAGACGGAATCGATAAACATTATTTAGCGGAACGGATTCGTGTGAACCTCAGCTGCGAATTCAATCAAAACATTATGCACGTATACACGTACATGTCGGGAAAAAATGTTGTACGCACTGTGCTTTAATCTCCGTGCAATTGCATTCTTTTCGAACGCCAGTTATTTTAAAATTGTATTTCGTAAATACGAGGATTCGAATATCCTAGGACGAAGCGGTAAATAACGAAACAAGCGTGGAAAACACGAACCAGACGAGAATTGTGTGGAAAACTCTATTTGGCCTCGCCTGTTGACACCTTGACTGCCTAGGTATATGAGATCAGGGTGGGGGCTTCTTGACCGCCATTAGATTCTTCTCGTTTCAAACAGAAATCCAATGCTGCAAGATATTTAACTTGAAAATATTATACGAAAGAAGTGTTTTTTTTCTTACGTATACTCGTAATAGGTTGTAGATTATGTTCGATCGGGTAATCGCCCTTCGTAAAAGTACAAACTATTGGTACCAAGGATGTTTTATTGACGCGCTGCAAATCGTTTCAAGGTCTTTCAGATCATTAAAATTATAGAAGTAGAATTTTAAAAAAACATATGATTGATAAAAATAACAAGAACGTTGCGTATCTAATTATGTAGGTGTGATTTTTTTTAACTTATAAGATTGGAAAAAAATTAAAGCGCTTAAAAAATTTGGGTCTCTACCTTCTTTGCATAATATTGGGAAATCTGTTTCCCATAGATTGATCACGGTTCTGAAATTATTAAGTAACGAAAGTTATTTTTAAGAAAAGAATTTCTTTACTTTTTTTTTTGAAGTATTTTTCTACACATCCATTTGTTTTATACAAATTGCGATTATAAAATTTAAAACGTTATGCAGCAAAGTAGAGAATACAGACACGAATTTCTTTTCACTCTTTCGGTAAAATAAAAGAATTCGTTAAACTTTCAAATATTTTTTTTCTAATTTTTTTCGTAACTTTAAATTTTGTAATTATTAGAAGTAGCAAAAGAAAATAGCGTAACATAATAGTATGCAATAATTTTTTTGTGACATAACATTCGAAGCAACTTCGAAATTCGCATCTATTTGCTTCACTTCGCTGCCTTTTTTATGTGCGTGTGCATATTTGTACAAAATATTTACAAACTTCTTAAAACCGCGATTACTACAATTATCCATTTTATAATTAACTCATATAATTATAAGGGAAAGGTAAAACAAACATACTAGCAGAAATCTGAAATATATATGAAGTTTTTTTATCAGTATACACTCGGAGATTGTAACGCATTTAACTCTATGTGTTGGAATCTTCAAAATGTTTTCTATCAATGTGTTTCCATTTAGTTACAAACTTATCGAACTGATTAATATCCGTTAACTGGTTTATTACAATACATAGCCTCTATATGATAATAGAAAAGATTTAGCAACCACCCCGTTTCACGCACGGTAATGTGTGCAGTCGCAATATGTGTTCCCATGATATATTGGTGGTATACTTCTTCTAAACCATTAACAGATATTCTGTACATTGCCAGAATCTTTACGATTGATACAATCGCTCTCTTTAATCTTATATAGCGTACTACCAATGCGGTATAGTGATATAAATTATCTTCTCTGTTAAAATCTTGAAAAGATACTCGCGTGCTACTCTTTTTTTGTCACTGATGCAGTTATTGTTACATTATCAACTGGATACTTGGTCCAGGACAAAAGAACTGTGCCTGGTGCGAATGCATGGTGTTCAACATTTCAATTGTACTTGATCTTTTGAATGAAACAAAAAAAAACAAAGAAAAATTAAAGGAAAATAATAAGAAAGAAAGTTCGTTCAGTTAGTGTGATTATCGTATAGATAAAAACTATTTGCATTTGTCACCATGTTTTTTTTATGTGGACAATAGACATTTCTTTTTTTCTCAATATGGTTAATGCTGATTCGACTTCCACAATAGACAAAGATAGTTGATACATAAATATATGATCGATCAAGAATTCAGAAAAGGGACGTCGTTCAGTGAAAGGATCTTTCGTAGTCTCAAGATCTTTCTGTCGTTAGGACGTTGCATTAAAAATATCTCAAAACATAAATAGATGAATGAAAGATACCCTATATCTACGAAGAATAGTTACCTTACAGCTTTGTCAAGTTTCGAAGCTATCAAAGGCAATTGTTATTTTTTTTATATTCCATTTTCGACAGCTCATTTACAAAAAAAACAAAGAAAATAATACACACACTTGTACCGTCATTTTTTTCTATTTTTTTGTGTGTGTTTCGAGAATCATTTTTACTGTCAAATTCGTTTCTTAAGTTAAACTTTGAATTAGTGCAGGAAGGAATATGAATGGGATGACATTCTTTTCGTTCATGATTTAAATAAAAATATACCTGAAGATATTTGTACTAAAAACTCGTAACTCTCGTATTGGCCTGTTACAGGCAGGAGGCAAGGAGTCAAAATATCATTTCCTACAGCCAACACTAAACTTTATCAATGTTAAAAATAATACTAATAATAATAAAAAAGAGGCTATTTCAACGTTTTTTTTGTATGTCATAAAATTCTCATCCAAACTGAGTCGACCGATCGTCGAAATGAATGCAATAAATGAACATGAGGAGATGCAATCGGTCGTCTTGCTTGCATACCGAGTTATATTACGTATATACTTTGCTAAATGGCCATAAAATATAATTGAAATTTTCGCCAGATTCCAGAACGACTCAGGAATATATCTATAAATTATTCTTTAGCCTCTTCAACGAGAAATGCCGTAGTGAAATGATGAAATACGAAACATTCCGTTTAGATTTCTCCTTCCTCTTGCGATAGGTCTTTTCGCTGATTGTGTTTCCTCCGTCAGAACCACGACATAAATGGTTTTTTGAAAGAGAAACATCAAAGGCAGTCCTTCGCTGACTCGTCTTCTCCGTAGATTTCGGGTAATGCCGTCGTTTGACGACACACTAAGTCTGAGATACTCTTAGGTTTCATTGAGTGACCGAAGGATTTTGCACAAACGCTGAAATCTTTCGTCATTTCACTGATCTCTTTGTTCTCCTGATGGTCACACGTAGTTGATAATTTAACGGTTGATATGGAATATATATTATCGCCACCAATACTATTCTTACCAAGAGACGCGAACGATGTTGTTGTTGATGTCCCTGTTATCATGTTTCGTGTTTTATCTACGTCCATGAAGAAGTCCTACGGAAAAGGTGACATTTCAGTTGATAGTGCTTACCATTTCATCCAATTGCCATCTTCTAAGCTCACTATTGTATATTCAAAAATATACACAAACGTACCTTTTCTGGAGGCTGTGGTGGACCACAAGATTGATTGCAATGAGCCAAAGCAATTAAAGCCTTCTGATTTTCTCTAGCATCGACCAAGAATATACTTTCTTTCACTTCCTTCGCATTATATTCATCGATTCTGTAATTATCGTAAATTCTCGTTTGGTATACAATTTTCATACGAAATCCATCGACATGTTGAAAGTTACTTACTTATCATAAATAACTGCATGTAACCCGAGTTTCTTTAAATGTTGAATCGTATCCTTATCATTGTTGTCATCACCCCAGCAGAAAATAATTAAACCTGCATCCTTAACTAACTTAACTTGAGACGGATCCCTAAGAATATCTTCGGTATGGACATTAATTCCTAAAATATCAGCCGCGAGAGCATGTCGAACAGCCATGGGTATTGTCTGACATCTTGGGTCATGGTATGTAGGATACTTGGAAGTTATCCCCTGCGTTAGGAATACCACTGGGTATTTGTTTTGCTTCAGACGAATCATGGCACAAATGTCAGGGTTGAACGATGAAAATACAATTTTTCTATCCCCTCCGTATTCTAATACTACTTTGAGTATTGTGTCCAAGTACATATTAAGGTCGAATGGATGATTCAGTTCAAACGTCCCGTCCTACGACATAGAAATTAGCAGAGGTAATCTTCTTTCTATAATTGCTTCTCACTGCGAAACGAGAAAACAATTTCTTTCAATTCTCACCTTTAACTGCATAGTCCATTTAATTTCGATGTTACAACCGACATGTTGCTCTAACTCTTGAAGCACCGTTTGAAGCGTAGGAAACGGTTGATGATCTTCTAAGTCTTCATCGAAGAACCTCGGATTCTTTTCTCGACCTTCTGCTACGTGATAAACCTGTAAGAACATTTCCGCTTATGACGACTGCACAACATGGGATTCTCGTAGACGTGATTCTCGTTAGATCATCAAATTTCAGAAAAAATCACATTACATTGGAAATGATGTATCTTTCAAAAGCGGGACAAAGCAAAAGACATCTCGAAGTCATGTGAACATATTAAGACATTATATCATGCCCCTCATGATATTATTCACATGCTATGGAAAATGTGATTACATATCGATGAAGAATTCCGCATTTAATTCATGTATGCGGTAGCGGATACGTGGAGGCAGAGGGAGTGAAACTGGTGTATTAAAGATCATTAAAAATGATGTCTGAGTTTCTCAAAAAGCATCCTTGTGAAAATTCGTTCTGGCGATGTTGTAAAAGTACGCAGTGTTCTTGATACCATTACATGATTCCTAATTATCAAGACTAAGCTCTTTACCTTATAATTTTTAGCTTACTCTTGCATACGGAGCGCAATAAGTAATACGACTCTGACGATCGATATTGATCGATCATTAAGTACCAAAGAGTCAAGTCAAATTATTAGGCGTTGCTTAAAACCGTCTCTTTCGATGTTCTCTTTCTTTCCTGCTTTTTAATTAGCATGCATCAAATTATCTGAATGACTGATTGGTTAGATATTTTGACGACGAGTTAGGCGGCGCAAGCGATATGAAAGCTCACCAGTTGGTTAACCCCCTGCTCAGCTTTATCAACGAAATACAGCACCTTACCCAACGAGTCCCCCGGGTAATAAAAATCCTGTTGGATATTAAAAAAAGACAAATACGAATGCGCATATCACATTACTGATTTTAATGATTGTATGTTGATGGTATTAACATACAACCCTCTGTGGTGATCGATTCTCCTTAAATACAAAAAAGGACATAAAAAGCGAAATATTAATATGCATGTTATATTGTTAACAAGCTGCATTCTATTATTCAGTGTTAAATGCGAGATTTCATTTGATGCTATTATATGAGTATAAAATTTTGTATAATCATATGTTCATTTTTAATGTATTACATATTAATTCAGTGTCGTTTGTATCTCCGCTGAAGTAATGGATTATTAATCCGGGAAATGTTTATAACAAAATAACATAAGAAAAAATACATACATCTTCTTATATAAATACCATGATTCAAACTAGAATCCATACGATATGAGAATGATGTAAATGAAAATATAATTATCATATGAAATATATATTATCTGCAGTTTATATATTCGATATTAATTATATACCTTCAATAAATGCAGCTGCTCCAATGTAAGATCTTTAACGGGTATTTCGAGCATGTCCATAGCTTCTATCTGTTTTTTGCGCTTTAGTGAAATAGAGACGTAAAAATCGTGATAGATCACTGGTATGTGATCCTTCGAAAGTTGAACGTCAAACTCAACCATATCAGCTCCATGGTATGATGCCGTTTTTAGAGAAGCTACTGTATTTTCTCGTACGTTAGCACAACTGTAATACGATATCGTAGAGTTTTAACACTTAACAATCAGAATAAAACATTACATTCACAAGACAAAATATTAGGCAACTTACTTTTTCGTTTCAAAAGATGTACCGAGTCCCCTGTGTCCGACGTCTAAACCAGACCACCGTTGTTCCCAGTGTTTCGCGTATGAAATACTCATATCCCATGGATAGTCCGGAATTGATTTTATCACAACATATTCAACTGTAAGTTGTCCTAGGATAGAAGAATGACATAAACGTGAAGTTCTTTAAATGTTTAAAGGTAAAACTAACACATTGAATGTTCACTATATCTCACTTTCTCGTAAATTGATTATCTTACCGATAGGTCTATGCTTTGTACTTGTAATTGGTACTGTTAAAAGTCCCACACTAGGTTGCAATGTGCTAGGCAAGATGTAGCTGAAACCAATATGACTTGGTGGTTCTCCTGGAAAACACCTCGAGCTGTACACGTAGTAGTCCACTAAATATGCCTGAAAAAACAATCTTCTCAGTTCACGTGGAAAAATACCACTATTTTTTACAACACCAATTTCTTGCATCAATATTTTTTGCTCATCCATAATAGAGCTTGCATCGACATTAATGTCCATTGATCAAGGACATTCGGTTTAAGTGAAAGCTTAAACATCCTGTCTTTTTTGTTACATTGATAACGTAAATTTACTTTATCAAGATGCAACGTAAAAGAAGTATTCGATAAGTATAACAAAAGTTGTAATACATCATTAAATGCTCCTTGATCACTATAACAAACCGTAGGAATTAAACTATAACGTTTAAGACAATTGTACATCTTTTTCTTATACAGTTTTATATAGTTAGCAAAATTTCGTTCATTTGACTTTTTCTATTGGCAGTTCTTTCGGTTTCATCGTTTGCAAGGCAAGAGCAACAAATTAATAATGATATATAAAGGCGAGAGCGAAAAAAAGGCAATAATTTATTTCCTACATAATCTAGCAATGAACCAGACCAATAATTGCCAAATGCTGTACACTGCCTGGTGACGCGTATCCCGCAACACCTGCCGATCATTCATTATTAAATTTCGATATCGAGTCTCTGTAAGGTTTGTAATTCAGATTCAGAAGATTCTGACAGCTTAGTCTGGCATTGGCCGTGCAGCGGTGCCACGTACGGTACAGTAGAGTTGGTCAGAGCTAGAAAATATTAGTAGTACACTAAAAGGATATAGGAGTGATGGGAGCCTCACCATTTTCGACGCACACAGATGGATATGAGATGTGACAGCGTTGATATCGCAAAATTCTTAGGGTTGCTTAGGATGGCTGCGACTCGCGTAAATCGGATTTTTTATCAATTTTCTTCGTATACGTACATACGTATATATGTGTCAATAAGATCAGCCAGAGTCACATGGTCGTAATCGTGAAAAGGTATTTGGTAATGAAATTTTGGTTTCTTTGATCTACGAGAGGCTAGCCTAAGGATAGGTGTGGTAGGGTGAACGACAATCAAAACCATCATATCTCTGTGTGATGTCATGTGACACAGATGTAAAGTGGTAGACGATGCTTAGCATCGATACATCAGATTGCATGTTAGCATCATCATTTGCACCAGAGGTCTTGCTTTGTACAAGCTGACGGCTGTCTTCGTTCCGGGCCAGTTTGCGCGACATCGCTTCTGGTTTCCAAGGAGGGCAATAGCTGCTGAACAAGTTTAATTATCTTTTACCAAGTAATTTGAACAAAGTCGCGAGAGAAGACGTGGCCAGCCTACTCGTGGTCTACTGAAAACTCACATGGTATGGTCAATGCGTATTCTTAGTGTGTCTAGCTTTCTCGTGAATTACCACTAGTTTATCATTTATTGCTCTGCCGTGCCTACAATTTTTTATGAATTTCATATTCAATCGTGTGCCGTATTATATCGTTAAATAAAGATGTACTTTTGTCATCGGTGCCGGGTCGATAAGCTAAAATAACACTTCATATTTCATTGTATTAATCGTATATTCAAGTCTATCTTATAACACCATCAAGGGCAATGCCTTTTCGGTTCCTTCCACTCGTAGAACGTGTCGATACAATAGATGGAAGAAGGTGGACTTTGGAATGAAAATTGGAGTTGATCTAGTCTACATACATAATGCATATCATAAAAATCGCAAGCAATGCAAGCAATAAATACCAACCAATGGTTTTTCACCGAGTTGTGTATTTACTATGATTTCTTGATGAGACATTTTTCATGATAACTTACAATAGTGTCAGGATACCGCACTGCAACATTGAAGATAATAAATTCGTCTTCGTTATAAGCTCGGCCAAACTGTTCCTGGATTTTGAAACGAGCCTCTTCATCATTGATTACCTAAAATAGTAATAAATAAATATAGTATGATAGCGATAAAATAATGCTTACGTGTAATTATAAGCTATGCTTTTACACGTACAGCGATTTCGGTAATACTAAAGGCAGGCTGGTCGACAATATCTTGCGTGTCCATAGAAAGACTATCGTCTACACAGTCACCACCAAATTGTTGCAATTCTAACGAATTGTGCCTAACTAGATTTACAGGTGTCATCTGTAACAGAAATAAAATATATTGCGGGAATGTAGCATGATGAAAGAATCTTTAAGTATTTAAAATGAGTTTACGAAATTAAAAATGCTTACTTTAATGTGAACCTTCCTATTTTGTAATCGGTTTTTCCATAACTTAATGGGATTATTAAAAAGCTTAAATTGTATCACAGTTTCATCCGTTAGCCATCCCCGTTCAACTTTGGAGTAACCATTATGATACCCAAATTTGTCTGGATCCGGCAATGTATCGCTTGTAAAATTGCTAGGTGCTGAAAAACATTTTTTTTTTTTAAATGTAATCAAAAAGTCCTTCAGTATTTGATTTCTCAATATTAAAAATACATACTGCTTTTCTTGATAATACGTGGTGTCATGTGAGTCTCCCAACTACGAATTAAGAGAGTCTTGGCCGAATTCTTAGTGCCATTAGATTGACAGATGACAGCAACAAAGTATCGGAATTCAATATCTGCATCAATGGGAAGTGCAACTTTTTGCGAGAATATTTGCCCCTCTCTGAAATATTTATGTATAGACATATACTTGCATTATTTACACTTAAGAGTAACAAAGATATATTATAGAAATAAAAAAAATTTATTGCATTGAATGTTCTGCAGATTGCAATGTTATGTGATATGTGCTTACTCATCAATATCATTGAATGAGCCGTCTCCCACGTTTTCTTGTCCATCGTCACCATAGAATTCTCCACTACTGTTACTATCAAAAAGTACAGGAGAATCCCGACTGCCATGCTCTCGTGTCATTTGAACTGCCTGATTATGATTCCAAGCCCCCAATTCAGGTAAATTGCCCACCACGTATACAACTTCATTTTTCTCCAGTTTAGGTACCTTAGAGGACAAATTATTAAATATAAAAATGTACTAATTTAATAAAATAAAACTAAAAGAAGCCCTTAAAGAAACTAACATGAAATGTTGAACAATAAAGCCAGGTAAATGAAAGAATCGTGCAAGATTACCTGGACTCGGAAAATCCAATCTCTCTTTGAGCCCCTCATGTCCGAAGTGTGTTCAGTTGCCACCTCGATGAAGCTAGTCTCACGTGGGACCTCTAGCTGCTTGAATTCCTCCTCGTCTTTGCTCTCTACAAACCACATCCGCTGCATATTACTATGTTTTCTTTTTCTCACTGTTTTCTCTTTCAATTTTCTGTGTTTCAAGGTGTGTTCAATTCACATCAGCTAATTTTCTGTAATAAGGGACTTGTTGTAAGGTATGCACAAAGTTTGATTCAAAGGTGAAAAATTTCTTGGGATAATTAGTTGAGGATCAAGATATTTACAAAGATAAATGCTGATATAGTCATCACAGTTTTTAAATACTGAGCATAAATATATTTTTTATTATATTTAATATCATATGTAATGTTGGCTGTGCAGGACAAATTCTTTGGTTTCAAATTATATTCTAATTGATTGACCATATTGTTTGATACATTTTTTTTTGAGTATTACAGTGTAATACAAAGTCACACCATATCACTTGATATTTTCAAAGTCTCTTTTACTAAATTTTTGGAGCTGATGTGATAAAAACTAAATCTAAACACAAATGAGAAAACAATGTTATCACCCAATAAAAGCTTATGTACTCCTTAGCTGAACAAACATTAATTAATAAAATTTCTCAAAACATGAAGAGCCCAAACGAAGTATTAATACCATGTTAATTTCGTTTGTTAGTGAAACATTATTTTTCTATGTTTGTAGTATGACAGCTATTGCACAGACAAGTGTTACGAATCATAACAAGGGTCACTGAGGATGAATTGTATTGTATATGTCTTATCATCACTAGATTTATTTTAGCATCTATTGCAATGATTAGGTAACCCTTCCTTGACGTGTAAACAGATAATAATAGAAGTATGAAAACAATTACATGAATTCCAGTTACCTAATAATACTTTGTAACATGATAGCTCTTTGCGTAGACAAAAGAAAAATACTAAGCTAACATTATCAAAGCATTTCATTCATGACAATTTTATTGTTACAAAGTACTAGACATACTTATTCACACAAGTACATCTATGATCACAAAGAAAAACTGATTGCTAAACTGCTTTATGACCAATAAAATTTCAATTATTAAATTTTTTTAACCATACTAATATATATTCTAAATTTATTCTCATACAAAAAAAGGTCAAATCATCTTTCCATATACAAATCGGCCTAGAAACAGGGTACACATCGATGATACATAAATATCAGCAGCCATGCTGCAATTTCATTTAACATGACGAGCTCTATCCACATGGAAACTTGATACATTAAATAATCAAAGAGCTCGACGTATTTCTCGATACATATCGAATCATGACGATGCACGTATCTTTGCGACGGCACAGTAGAAAAATCTTATATCGAAATGACAGAAAAATACGGCGAAAAAGCATGACGCACCATGAAAATCCTATATAACAAATATTCAATAACGCGCACAGAGCAGTTCTAAAAAAGCTGCTTCAAGCAACAAAAAGAATCAATGCTACTCGACTGTTAGCGTAGAAAAATCCTGTACTCCGAAATGTGTCTCATTCTTCAGAGAATTCGTGGTTTACCTACGGAATCGAAAAAGGTCGGTGGAGTTCACTTATAAATGCTTGGTTGGCAGCTTCGTCTTCAACTCGCACGGAAGTACGTGTTATTTGACGAATGCCCAGGGCAGTCGCTCCATATTTTTTATCGCGTTTAACATAATTTAACTCGCCACGGCGCAACGCAACTTTTTTCACCGATACGGAAAAGAGACACTGCCGTTGCACTGTACCGACGGTGGTTCTTCCGCAACGTATAGGACAATGGTCGATCTGACAGCGCCGTCAAACACGGATGTGACGACACTGCTGAATCAGTAGAATCTCTAATTCAAACGTTTAGAACAGGTTATACTTTTTTTTGTAATAATTATAATGTTGCGAGATGACATTTCTACTGGTGTACATTGTGTACGATTATTTCTATTATGTGTTTCCAACGGCGACGAAGTTTCGATTAGACATAGCGGAGAACAGAGTAACCTATTGGGACTTAAGAGTAATTGGAAATTTCGAGTAGTTACTTCCTGTTGGCGTCCATATTGGTGATTAGTCGAACAGTGCACGACTTATTGAATTTTTTAAATATATATTAAGATTCTTTTATTCGATGGATAGTCTTTTAACTGGTGTTCGAGTCTTGGAGTGTACAAATTTTAAGAATATCAAATTTGATGTTGTGTTCTGTTAATATTTTTTTTTTGAGTTACGTAGTTTTTAATTGTAATGTTGAAGTTTTTAGATACTTTCATTGATTCGACTTCATGAACCGACTTGCATCGGTTTTGTGACAGATACTTAGTTGATGACGTTTTAATGAGCTGATACCTGTACTATCTTTATGGATAATTTGAAAATAGATGGTCTTAATGCATCTGTAACTACGGTTGAAAAAAGAATAGTTGCTGCGATAACTTTCAAGTTGCAGGAAACGCTTTCTGTAAGTGAAAATTTCAATTTTAACATATGACGTTTTAGAACATCTTATTATTACAATGGAGTTTGAAGAACTATGCAGTTGTAATGGGTACCGGTACATTTTTGAATCGTCATTATGAACTCTTTGTCAATTAATTTTGAACATGCAGGAAGAGACAGTTTATCATTAAAAATTGGCACTCATATTGATATGATTATTACATTTGTCTTCATTATTCAGGAGAATAAGATGGAAGAAAGGTGTCTAATGTATTAAGTTCGAAGCAGAATAATATTATTACGCGGCAGGAAAGCACTTGTTAAAAAAGTGTCCGGGGGAACTGTGATAACAGTTATGACGCATTAACGGAGGAAATTCTACCTAATGCAGGACGATATGCCAGCACTATGACAACCCATTTCCTCATAATTTTATCCTACTAAAGTTTGAATACTAGATCTTTTGATACTTAATCCAATAGACTTACAGATAACAAATAAACACGTTAGAATAAAAGAAATGAAGCAGGCAAAAAACTTGATCGATTTAATTGCTTACAGTCTACAAGATAGACGTAAAGAATTGAAAAAAAACAGCGTTAAATATTTTTATGGAAAATTTACAAAAAATGTATAACATGTAATTTCCGATGTTCTATATGTATTCGTGCATTTATGGAAACATGTTCCATTTTGTGTTCTACTTTAATTCCGTTTTAATTTTTATCCTAACTGTAGAATCATCGATTCGCATTAACGTAACACGATTTTGCGGAATCATGGCTTCCTTGCATTACGTCTTATGTTACGTGCCAGAACCGATAACGTTGCGCCGAGTTACAGCGAAATGCTGCCCCGTGGAATGCATTTCAACGATAGGCAAAGCTTCAAAACACAAATGCAACTGCACGTTAAGGATCTTCTCTTTTAACATCGTCAGCTATCAGAAAGCCATAGGCATTTGCTGTTCTCAAGTAACAAGAATCGTGACGATTAGCGATAAATTACTACTACATTGAAGGAAGGGAATATTTCTAGAAGTTCCTGTTATTTTATGCGCTTTTGACAGACCTTTTCTATTACAATAATTGCATTAGACATTTGTTTCCATATTATTGGAAAATCCGAGGCCTAAGGCGACATGGCAATTAATATTTGTATCGCCCTTCACAATGGATAGTATTTCATAATTCTTAACGTGTTGATTACCATGGTAATTTTCTATTTCTAATAGCGATTTTAGATCCTCGACCCGTGGGAAATTTTTTCTATGTGATATGTATATCATAGTCTCGGTGGTTCGGAGCCCACCTAAAACAGTTGGTCCTAGATCAAATGACTATAGCATTTTATGGGACTATGGTGGGGAAAGAGTTAAAATATTGAAGTCGCAGTTAGCTGGGCTGATTGTGAGTTTAGATCTTCCCCGTCACCTCTGGGAAATTTTTCCTACGTGATATGTGTATCATGGTCTCGGTGGTTCGGAGCCCACCTTAAACAGTAGGTCCTAGATCAAATGATTACTGCACTTCATAGGATTATGGTGAGGAAGGAATTAAAAGCTTGGATTCGCAATTAGCAGGGCTGATTGTGAGTTCAGATCTTCCCCGTCACGTCTGGGAAATTTTTCCTACGTGATATGTATATCATAGTCTCGGTGGTTAGGAGCCCACCTAAAACAGTAGGTCCTAGATCAAATGTCTATAGCATTTTATGGGACTATGGTGGGGAAAGAGTTAAAATATTGAAGTCGCAGTTAGCTGGGCTGATTGTGAGTTCAAATCTTCCCCGTCACCTCTGGGAAATTTTTCCTACGTGATATGTATATCATAGTCTCGGTGGTTTGGAGCCCACCTAAAACAGTAGATCCTAAATCACATGTGATTGCAATTCATGGTATTATGATGGGGAAGGAGTTAAAATATTGCAGTCGCAATTAGCAGGGCTGATTGTGAGTTCAAATCTTCCCCGTCACCTCTGGGAAATTTTTCCTACGTGATATGTGAATCATAGTCTCGGTGGTTCGGAGTCCACCTAAAAGAGTAGGTCCTAGATCAAATGATTTAGGTCGAAAAATACTAAAAGGAAAGGAATCCAAAGATGTCCTTAGATTTCAATCAATTCCAGAGGACAGTTTTCTAGAAAACTTCTTACTTTTTCGCTCATTATTTCGATCTTTTTACATTGCCACGCACAGGGAGCCGGATTTATACCGCAACGATACTGTTAACTGTTCTTGACATATTTTCGCACGCGAAACTGCAATCGCATTCGGTTAACACAGCAATGTAAATAGCCTTGTATCACTGCACTATCTTAGATGCTATAATTAAGACTTGCACGTAACATTATACAATTTGATAAGTATCACGAGACAACACGATTTTCTCGGAAGATCCTTTTCAGACGGAACAAACCAGATTCAATTTCATGCGACTGCTGGCTTTTCAGAAGAAGCATAAACGTGATTAATAATTTCATTCAATCGTTACACGTGACACCGAAAGATACGTGCTGTTAATGTGAATTAATAATTGCGATGAATCATTAGGAATATCGTATGTATCTCAAATCTCCATAGAAACGTGACTGTTGCATAAGTTTTCCAATTTCATTGACGTCTTTTGAAATTTAAACATGGACAATACATATTTTTATATTTGTAAATTTCTATTTAAAATTAAATCCTTTTTTATACTAAAATCAAAGAGATAGTCTAAAATAATAATTAATAAATTAGAAAGAAGAAGAACATAATGGAGGCTTTTAGACTACTTATTTCCTTCTTTCTTTTAAAATCTGTTGTACTTTAAAATTAGTTTCGTTTACTCGCTCTCTGATACGATCTCACATGAGCTCAAACACGTTTGCGAGTATGAAAATAATACTCCGAGTAGTTAAATATTTTCCAAGAAAATATGGTCGTAAAATGTCGACCTAGTTGCAGCACTCCTGTTTTCACAGTGTCTCCAAACGTAAGGATTTATCGTATTAGAACCAAAAATATGCTTTATGCCAGCATCTTAATTAAATGTACCCGAAAAGCTACACGATTCTGTACAATGTTTGTCCGAAACGTGGATTCAGAAAATTTACATTAAACTTATAATCTGCCAGCGAATATAAAAATGACCTGAGACAAAGTTTTAAAAAATTATTCTCGTTCTCTAGAAATAATACAAAATTTGAATTGTTTGACGAATTTCAAGTCTCGTCACACAAATCTTAATCCGTGTCTCAGAACCAAAACGTAGATATTTATTTCATTTGCCATTTAATTACCAGCACGTGTAATATTTTTGAAACTAGAATTATCAAAATCACATAATTACAATTTCACCTTAAAATTATTCAAATTTTTGTGCAATTTTCTACGATCATTTTCAGTTTTAGTGTCTCATGATGCGCAACAATATTTCTCCGATTTATTTTCGGACTATTTTGAAAACAACGTAGCTGCTTCTCCGAGATTAGTGCAGTGAAACAGCAAATTACGATGTCGTTTCTTAAACGTCAACCTGTTATAGAAAGGTACACGTACATTGTCGTTCTGTTCTCCGTCAGCCAGCAAACTGTCGTTGCAAATTGTAAGATAGACTTGAAAACATTCTCTTCTTACTCTATAGGCTAACTCTTGATCGATAACTGAACTTGTTTCTTGTAATTAATATCAATTTTAGAAAGGAGAGAAAGAGAAGCATACACAGAAATACTGGTACAAATTTAAAATTTTGGCCGCAGACAATTTTTTAAAAATAAGCACTCTGAAATAGAATATGAGATCTAGCATACTGGATGCGTATAACGTGTCAGTTGGACACAGTTCAATGCCTTGTTCAGTGCTACTCAACCTCATCACAAAAGGTGATTCTCGATTGTGCTTAAATGAATGCACCAGACAATCAATTAAGTCTCGTTTACGGTATTCCTCTATAAAAGAGAAATTATGCAATGTAGATAAGAATTATCTTCTTTGTATAGACGATGTAGAATTTTTAACTGTATAGAAGTACCTATGTAAAATCTGAATTGCACACATAATTTTGCTTGGAACTTTGTCACATCAAAGAAAGCTAGTTTGAAAATGTTATTCGTCAAACGTGAGACAATTCTGCATCCAATTTCTGAATTTTTTATTAGTTGTGAAAGTACTTTAAAAGCTTAAGAAGCCCTGCTTGCACTTTGAAAAAATTGACTTCTCAGGTTGACCTGCATCTTTGTTATTTCTGAGAAACTTGTTAGTTGTGAAAATGTTTAGGATTAGATACGCGACAATTCTGTATCAAATTCTTAAACCTATTGTTTCTCACAAAATCGAGAAGTAGCATCAACACAAGATTTACTCTGCAACTTTGTTACTGCAACGAAAATTAACATCAAACATACAATAATTCTGCATCCAATTTCTCTTACATCTCATTTTACTAACAAAATTAAATGAATGGAATTGAAACATTATAAATGACCAGAGTATACACTGTATAGTATACCATATATGTCCAGAGTATATATACCAGAGTATATATGTCATTTAACGTCCTTGACAGAATGACCGAGCCTAACAGCCAGCATTTTATTATTAAATGGCTTCCACTCGAATATCGATGCTACGGGAATAGCAAAATTACTATAACAAATGTCGTAGAATGAGTTTGATGCATATCGCATAATGATCAACCTTCATGAAAGTCATGTTACATTACGTATCGATCTTGTAAAGCCACAGCCACGTACATCTAATATATTCCCAGCAGAGAGCTGTAGTAACTAACAAAAAAAAATACCGCCACGTTCTCCTGGCATAGCTCTATTGTTCCACTATTATTGACACGTATCCGCATTGATCGAGCGTATGTTGACAATATTTTTTCGATGAGGCAACCACGTTGCGTATGATTAACAAGTAAACAAAAGTATTGACAACTTCCTCGAATCTAATGCATCGAAGAATAAGCAAAAAACGACATTATTCATCGTCACGATGATGCTTTTAATTCTTTTACAGATTGTAAAATTGTTAACAATTACGCGTACGAATTTTATAGACACTTTGAAGCACGATGGTAATTCTTTTTTGTTAGACTTTTATTTATTTATTTATTTCGTGTTTTATGTTGCACGAATAATATATCGTATTTGCTTCTGACGTTTGTAAATGTTGTTTACGATTTTACGTAAGTTTTTCGGATGCAACACGTTGCTCTTAAGCTTTGAAAGTAAACACTGCTGTGTTTCGATGCGAAATTTCCTCTTCTGTTGTTAATACCATTCGCGTTTAATTATAATTGTCCATTGTGCAATCTCTTCGTTCGCGGTGAAACTTCAAACATTCGCAGTGGACGCTCGTACGTCGTTTTATTATGATCGCTAAATTACAGAAAATAGGGCAGTTTGAAAAGTTTGCGGTGAAATCTGATCTTTTTTGTTCTTCAATATGAAAACTCCTACTAATTGCTTCGTAGTTCATTGTTCGATATTGTAACGATCGCAGGAAGCCCTGTACTAGTAACGTTTGTAATTGATTTGAAGCAGGTAGATTTGCTTTGCCTTTCTCTTTTTAGATCGCGCGAATGATTTCTTTTGATAACCTTGGAATGCCAGTATGGAATATTGCAACTTCTTCTGTTAATTGGCAAGGCTATTGAACAATGTGAAATCCATTCTTTTGCCTTTCGATATGGAATATATGAGAGTACGCTGGAATAGACTGTGTAAGCACAATTCTGGAATTTGCGATAAAAATTGCAATTACACGGATAAAAAAAAATTGCATTTCGCGGAAATGATGTGTTACGTGAAATTACATTGCAGAGTTGCGTATTGTCACTTCACGATAATTGTTTGGCATTGTAGAATCAATTTTAAATAATTTTTCCTATACGTTGCGTACATTCGAGGAAATTGAATGGCATAGCGTGAGATACGAAGAGGTGAATTTCTTTAATTAATAGATTTCATTATGGAATAAATTTTATATAATTCATTATGAATTAAATATGAAAATATATTTTATTAATCAGTGCCTACAACATGACTACAGATTAAATAAATTTAATTTTAAAGCATTTTTAATCAATCAGTGACTAGAACATGATCACTGATTAAATTTTAGTTTTTAGAAATTTCTAATCGACCAGTGTCTACGATATGACTGTGAATTAAATGAATTTATTACTAAAATATTCGTAAACATACAATATGACATTCAATTGCTCCGACTGTACTCAAGGACGCGCAGAAAACTACAGGCCTTCGATCAAATAAATGCAGCTGTCAGAAGAAAATGGTAGGTAAAAAAAGATGCGAAAATACTGACTTCTTAACCTATTTAAAAGTATTGCCATTCATCTATTGCATAAATTAAAGTTCAAAATTCGCGACTTCCTCTCTGTCTATATGGCGAAATTTAACACTACGTCAGCAATAGCGAGTACTTACGGAATGCAATTTTTAAAGATTCCTTCACGTCATTAAAGAAACGTCCGAGGAAGAAACAAATTCTATCAGAGATTATTCAGCAAACATAATAATTAAAAAAGGCAAGATTCTAAAACTCCACAGAGAATTACGTGTGTAATCGCGACAGTCAGCTGACGCAAAAACTGAGAAACTTATTTGCGACTATCAGCTGCGATCGTTCATTGAATTCACCATGAATACATGTTGCAAAGTCCGTGCAAGAAAGTTTCGTATATATCTATAGAATTCAAAGTTCGCAATTGCTACATCATTCTCTGTCATATCCTTGTCTTCGTCTCGATTTTCGACTAATTCATCTATCATTTAAATTTCTTCTGATTCCTGCTTAATTCAAATATATTCTTCCAAGTTCTTTCAACAATTCGTGTATGTCCTTAAGAGCTCGAATAAATTTTTCAAAGTTCTTTGAAGACTTCACACATCGAATCGTTAAACTTTGCGACAAAATGCAATGTGTGTTTCTGTCGATCCATGTTTACGATTATCACTGAAAGATGTTTACTTCAGCACCGCTACAAACGCGTATTTCGTTCCATGACGTGAATTAATAATCGCCGTGCCGAATGATCATTCATAATGACATTTCCATACATGAAATTACAAAACAGCCAGGAGTGTACATTACATGCAATAATCCATTATTTTACACGTTATATTGAAGCTTTGAAAGTGAGATTTTTCATTTTGAAAAATATCCAGGGATAAAGTTCTATTTAAATTTACGAAGAAACGTTTTCAAGAAAAAGTGTGTAATGTATCGAAATCGTGGACTTTGGAGCCGAAGTGAAAGGAATTTCTCCATTTCACTGGATCGGATTCTCGTCCATTCATCATGTACAGTTTCGGGATAAGTAAATGTATAATACGATAAGAGTAAAAATTGAAACGGGCAAAGAGTGTTACATATTCGCGAGGAAAACTTAATTGAGATGTTTCATATTTCTGTGCAAGCAAAGTACAATCTTCTGATGGTACACGAAATATGAAAGAAACTCAGTCTTTGGTTTATTTTCAATACTTAATAAAGCGTGAATTCGCACATGTGTGGAATCTTTATTTCGTGATAAGAAATGCACGACAGACTTGTCTCGTCGGTTCTCACAAAGCAGGAGAAAAAAGAATTTTTGATAAAACGATCTCACACTGTGAGTCTCGATAGAAGGGTGTTTCTTTGACTTCTTGGAGTGTCGTTGAATTGCTAATTCATTTTAGACCGCGCAAACTATCACACGTGAATATCTGATTTTCTGTCCACATGCTTTGTCACTGTCACTGTTCTTTCAAATAGCAGACAGTAAGAGTTCGTTGAATAAGTCTTATCTACTACAATTTGCAATGTATAATTACAAAAATTTGTATTTCAGTTTCACTCTAATTTACAATTTTGACCTCTTGTAATTAATTCATTTATTATAAGCAACTGGGAAAAAATACTTTTACAAATAATCTTCCCATATATTTCTTAAAAGAATCTACAATTTTCGAATAAAATTAATATAAAAAGAAGTATATACACACTGTCAATTCCAGTGACAGAAACATCTGCAATATTTCACGTATCACCCGTTAATAATTGAGACGACAGTTTTATTCACCGTAGAATTCTTTTTCACTTGAAACGATCAATTTCAGATATAAATCATCAATCAGCCTGATCTTCAAATATTCAAGAAAAAAATCTCGAACACACCTTGACCTCACAGAACTGACTTGTATGTAAAATCAAGTCATTTTACACAGAAGAATCGAATATTTAAAATAATTTATCGTCTTACTAGCTACGTAGTTCCTTCAACACGTGCACCTAGTCAGTCTCTTCGTACAACAGGTACCATAATGGAGAAAACTAACCGCGAAGGTTCACCACCCGTTGTTTTACTGGCGTAATTGCAACCGGCGTATGCATCGTGAACGAAAGAAAAAAAAAATGATAACGTTCAATTGCACAATTATAAGAAAAAAAAAAGTAAATGTTCAAACCGAGAACGAACGAAACGAAACGACGCGATGTACGCGAAGACCGAGATACTACTGGCTCTTGGCATCGGGCTTCAATAGGGTTACGCAAATCCTACGTGGTATTCCCCACCACCTTTGTTTTTCCATATGTACCTCGTTCGCACGTGATTACTAGATACGTTTTAGAATTGCACGAGCTCTGATAATTTTCCTTAGACTTCCTTTGTGCTTAGAAATATTTCGAGAGTTGCGACACAATTTTCTGGGTCATTTTGTATGACACTGTCTTTCCAGTTGATAGCGATGAATTTTAGGAACTTGAATTTGTACAATCAAGTTTGATTTGTCTGTTTTGCATTGTATTTTAAGATATTTTAGTTTCTGGGATTTAATTTTTTTTAGATCATTTTTCAGGGTGTTGTCCTTTAAATTGACAGTGGTGGACGTGAGGGATTTGAGTTTGTTGGAAGGAAAAGATTTAAAAATATTTTGAATTATTATTGAATTATAATATATAATTATTTTGAATTACTTAGAAATATTTTAATTGTTGAGGCTTGATTTCAAGAATTATTTTCCACGACATTGTTTTTTGTACTGATAGGGGTGAATTCAATTGTTAGTTTTTAAATTCGTGTAATTCTGCGTGGATCTCTTTATTTATCGAATTTGTAATAGTCACCACGATTTATAGATTGTAAAAATATGAAAAATGCAAAGAGAATGTGCCAAATTCACGTTCAAATCGATGACTCCAAGATATAGAAATTAATTCGCGCGCTCCAACTCAATTAATTTTCGCATTAGCACATTCCTGATTGACTAGGATGTTTTCTACAAAATCGCAATAATAGGAAGCCAAACATAAAGAGAGTTAAAAATATTATTTCCAGACTGTTTACAACATCCTACGTGGCACGAAATCAGAGCCGAGATTTAATCTTGCAAACAGAATCGTGTTTACCCTAAAATCCTAAGTTGAGCACAGTGTTTGCCAAATGATCAGCTAAAAGTACTGATAATTATGGTAATAATCGCGCTCCCCTGATGCATCTGACTCTTACTTCATTTTAACATCTTTATTGATTAAAATTCTAATTCTGGTGCGAGTAATTTGCAATTAAATTACTAATTTAATTCTCAGTATTCTCAGTCTTCCATTGTTTGACAATTTACAATTATTTAAAATTATTTGAAATTATACAACATGAAAGATAGCTTTAAATCGTTCGCTTATCTTTTATTTGATGGCACATTGTATCAGATTTGCTAATTAACGAGTCGAACAAATTTACGAGCACTTTGTGACATACGTTTCGTTACTTTGACGTTTTCATTACGATTTTCGCAATATTCGTGTTCATTTCCATGCGACTGTCACGTTTGTGTCACGATTTGAATAATTTACTTGTAACAATATCAACATGGAATTATACAATCGTGCAAACCTTTGTATCTTCACTGATTTTCTACAGAATTCCAAAATTTCATGATAGAAGAAACTTACGAATTTTTTCGAAAGTAGAATTGAGGTACGGTTGTCTTTCAAAAATTATCGGTCACTTGGGACGACAAACAACTGTTTGCCGTTGGCAGAAATGATATTGGAACTAGTACACGTGAGAGATAAAAGAAAGTATCATATGGTGTTTACGCATTTACGAAGAATTAGAGAGGCACGATTGATATCAGTATATAACACGCTAGAAATCTTGATAACTCCGTTCTTTTTCGAGAAGTTCTTTGAGTGCTTTGTGGGGGACATAAAGACCCCAAACCGATACGTTAAGTCGATTTTTCCATGTCATTATAAATCATACTTCTTATTCTTTATAAATCGCATTATGTAAATGTTACAGCATAAGATCAAAGAACGAAACTCATTCGCGACGTTTCCATTTTCTTCGCGGTATCGATAAAACAAGTAATTTAAAGAAAATTAAAAAGTTTTTTTAGAAATCATAGATAAGCTTTAAAATCTCGTACAAATGGCACAGATAAACCAATCGAATCTTCGGATTTTGGACTCTATTAAGATCCTCTTTTGCATTTATCGTGCAGTCAGAAAATCGTCACCCACTATTATTCAAGAAACACGTGCTCTTATCAGAGTACATAATTTTGTTCATTGCGAGAGAAACGGGGGAAGAAAAATTAAAAAAGAGGAAAGAAGAAAGAGATTACGGAGGAAGAAGGTAAAAAAGAATCTGTGATCTTTTCCTTAGACGCATATCTTTCTCTTGGTCGATTCGGTAAAAAGAGTTCGATGCGATAGCGGGAGTATAGAAGCTCGAATGCTGCTCGGCAAATAAGATAATACTTATCAAGGCCGTCGTTAAGAAATTAGACGACGGGAAAACAGAGATAACCGAGCCTCGTCTCGAAATACGGGATTGTTAATTTATCTCGCTTTAAGCGGGAGAAAGTTGGTACAAAACAATTATGCGGTTCATCGTTTTCTCTTCTGACTCATTGAATTATAATACGATTTAAAGCTCCTTGATTTATCTCGAACGAGCTTGAACGAATGGCAATGAAATCCTTTGTCATTCCTGTCGATAGTTTTATTTGGTAGAAATTCAGGTACAGTAGTTGTGTATACTTGTCGTCGTTATAAAAATAAATTTCATTTACAGTAACACCAAAGATAAACAAGCACAGTATATATGCAAAATTCAAAAGAACAATTGAGAACGATCTCTTTATTCTTCTTTCTTTTCGTTTTCATAATCCTTGCGCATCGTTGAATCGCAAGGTAGGATGAAAGGGTTGATTTCGTGGGGTGTAAATTCGTTTGAAACTTATTGCAATATGTAACAATATTACATATTTATGTACACGTAGAACTGCAACGGCATGAGATCGTGTTGTTTGTCACGTCAATAGAGTCACGCGCTCTGCATGAGTGTTTAGTTCCTAGTTTGGCTTTGCGATAGTTTATCTTGACCGTTCGTCAGAGTTCTATCTGTCTGAATATTTACGTTTAGTTGCAACATTCTTACTTAGAATAATATAGAAAATACTTTGCCCATCCTTCCGGTCGTAGTTTCTAATGCTAGATCGAATATTCGTATACGCTTTTAATGATTATTTACATGTTTCATGTGTTTGATTATTTACATGCTTGATATCACGATAGAATGGTAATATTTAGTAGTGTAATGTAATACTATTTTATACGGCAGGTTGTTGTAATTACTCGTGACTAACGAAGTAATTCTTCCCTTATCGTTATATAAGTGTCCTCTTGAGATTAACAAAGCGGCGTAAAAAAATAAATTTGGCAACGATTAATATGAGTCCTTCTAATATTGGACGAGTGCGATTACTCAAATGATAATGGAGATTCTACGAGAGAAGTATATAATCCAGAATGATGTAATCCTTTATACTCGAATTTTGAAGAATTTAGTCGCCGATGAAGATGATAAAAATCATACGGAACTAACTTTTCTTCGATCAAATAACACGCGGAAGTCGAGCGATAATGAGATTAAGTTGGTATAAAATCTTTATACCGCATTAATGTACGGTAGATTTTTATTGACGATGATCTTGAATCCTTTTATCTATCTGTACTATCTTCGCTTAATTGCAGTAAAATCCGTAGAGATCAACGAAGACAAAGAATCGAATGATTTCTTTGTTACTCGGTGTATCTACAAATGTCTATCTTTCTTTATCGTGCAATTGCAATTAGCCACGATAAAGTTGCTTCAATAAACAACAATAAAATCAATAAACAAATCACTTAAACAATCTCATTATCGACAATTGCCTCCACGTTAGAATTCACGAAAAGAGTGGAACTGCACTCTTCATATCATAATAACTTATCGCCTCGTGTCTCCTTCTTTTTACCCGGACAAAAGTCAAGAAGACTTATCGTTCGATCTTCTCACTCGTAAAAATCTTCCGATATTTTCTGATCTCAGATCGACATTATCATATCGTTGCATTTTCAGTTGTATTACCAATCTCTTCTTCATTTCACTACAATTCGGTAGTAGCCACTCCCCAATATTGTTGCATCCTCGTAGCATCCTGTTCCAAAGAGTCCATTCCACTTCTTTCCTGAATAACTGCGAAATCGTACTCGAGATTGTAAGGCATAAGTCTCTGAAGGCTACCGAAATAAGCTGCGTTTGGTCCACCATTGAGCAATCTTCGTCCGCTACCGAATCGTACCATGGGAGGCCGTGGAACGGAAGGATTAAAGGATCTTGCACTTCCGAATCTCTTCGAGAGGAATGGCAAATTGCTTCCTAATTGAGGAGTGGATCTCGATTGACCGCGGCGTAATGGGGTCCTCGTTAAGGTATCCAATTCCTTGTCGAATAATAGCTGAGTGTTTTGCTCCAACATGTACTCCCAACAGCGGAATTGTTCCTCGCTGAGGGCACCCGATCTGTCGGACACGGTGTCCTCTTGCGCCGGAAGACACGGCGACACCTGAAAAAATATTTTTTAAAGACACACATTTATTTCCGATATTTTTCATGAGCTTATCGAGATGAACTTTAAACATTAGGTGGAAGAAAACTGATTGATTTAGTCGCTTGGCTTTTGTAAGATAAGTGGAAAAGTTTGGAAGTGGTTCATCTTTAATATGGCAGTGTTATAGGGGTGGTTAATAACTGGTGCTGTTAACACTTCACCGATTGGTATTTTTTTAACATCCTACCCACTTCTGACCGGTCACTTGGCTGCAAATACTTTCCTGATACCGATATACAGGGTCCGTCAGCAAAATCCGGACAAAATTCTATTTTAACCCCTTGCCGTGCCATTTCTTCTGTGATTAAATGTGCAATGACTCTGAATTAATTACTACAATAACAATTTAACTCCTAATTTCGGATATAGTAAATGATTTAACGTAATATTGAATGGCGTAGAATTAATTTTATTTTATCAGGAGCCACTGATATTTGTAATTAAATAATTTTTGGAGCACTTCAAAATTGACGATTCCATTTATCGCGCCACGAGTAGCACTCGTTATTGTATGGCAAGGGGTTAATTTCCCGCTACATGTAATGTCAGCAGTAGATGTTTATCTTTTCGAAAATTGCAAACTCTCGTCTCAGAGTTCTCGGCACAGTAAACCGTATTGATAAATAGCAATTTATTAATTGCTGTGACAACCAATTAATAAGTTAGTAGTCTAAAAGCATTGGACCCGAAAAGTCTATTAATAGGCTGCCTGTCGGTAGAGTGTTAAGTGCAACTAAAGCTGTGAAATGCGACTAGTATTGAACGTGTTAAAAATGTATGAAAAATTTCATTTCGTCATACAAGTTATTCTAATGAATTGAAGAACGTCGATGATATTCTGATTGCAACAGAATCAAAGGATTTTTATTTGATGATAAAATAATCCTCACCTTCCTCGTTCCGTTCTCATTTATGTGAACACTCTGTCGAGCTTTGTTTGTCGCTCTGGAAGCGGCACTTCCAGACCATACTCTGCCGGAAGGATGTCTAGATTTAAAAGTACTATCGCTAGCTTGATCGGACTGGCCACTCGGTGAACTTCTATCGTCTCCGTACGGGGGACTCTCATTTTCTTGAGGAGGTCGGCGATTTTTGAAATACCTTCCGGATCCATTATGCGCCTTGTTCGTTCTGCAACATTTAAGAAACATTTTTCATCTTACAAGTGATCCCAATTCTTCGCTATTTCCAAATAATAGTATAGAAATTTTCCAATTCAGTCGAATTCTTATTGAGTTTTATAATAATTTACATCAACCCATCAAAGTTCTTTCACTCTTTTGCCCCACACTTAAAAAAATTTGCTCATCACTGACTTATAACATGACTCAGTAACAGAAACTTTTAATACTTCTATTGTATTCTCAACTCCAAGCATGAAGCTAGGTTTAACTACATTCGCGTGACACGATAAGATCATTCTCACCTGCTTACTATACTCTTTAGTACGCCATTCAAATAATATCCCTCGTTCGCGTGACAGCAGCAAGGTCCTGGCGGTTTGTGCGCCGCCGGAGGCAAGCAACAAGGACAAGGACACCCACTATCATTTTGTGCTCTATTTTTACCAACCGCGTGTCTTAACTCTCTCATCAGTTGATCCAAGTCGCCCTGATTAGGTCCCGTTAATCTCACAACAATAATACTTAAATTATCCTCGGCACCGTAAGCTTGCGCCAAATCCTGAAGCCTTTTTGCCGCCAATACAGGACTGGCCTCTGCTCTGGCTTCTCTTACGGCTTCCTGTATACTCAATACTTCCCATAGACGTCGATTTCCAACGATAACAAATTCATCGTCCTCCTCTAAAGTCACTTCTTCGAAAATCGGATCGGGCACGACTAATGGAAACATGGCGGCATTTCCTAATTGATTCTTTGCGAAGAGTTTCTTTGGTGGAGCCAAGGTCAAAGGACCTGCTGCTCTGCAAAGGACAGCCTTCGCCTCTCCGGAAGATGATACTTTTAATGAATATCTTGGAGGCACTTTTGAATATCCTTGTTGAGACGGAATTCTAACAATGTGCACCAGAGTAGCGTCTATACCGTATTTCTGACCTTTCTCCTTCAGCTCTCGATGAGCCGAGAGAAGGGTGTACTTCAAGTACTCCTTCGATGTCTCCCTGACGGTTCTTTCTTCCAACAGGAGACGAGGTATCATTTCCTGGAGCGTGCTAGGAGCTTCCTGGTTCGAGCCACCGTCGAATATACCAAATAGACCTTCCACGTTGCAAAATGATGGCATTCTTATTTGGGAGACGTATAATCTGAAAATGGAATTGTGATTAAGGGAATTTAAACATTTTTGTAGATTTCTTATTGCGAATGGTTTGGTCGTTTTGTGAAAGGTTCAAAATTGGATTGGTATTATAAGAGAAGTTGTATTTAAAGATGGAATCTAATGGAATCCAAATTTGACAGAATAATACAACGATGAGCTAAGGATGGTGCGGTGAAAGGTTGTTTAGATCGATGATAATTGGAATTCGTGTCCACTGTTTAAAAATCTAAGATTTTTCTTCGTCCATTTTTCTATTACTAATTTGGAATCTTAAAAATTTTCAATTTTGAAATCTCGCGGCGTTTTATTGACAATTTAAAATTGGTTCCAAATTGCAATGACTCTGATAAACAAAAATGGAGATTGAACAGTGTTAAATTCAATTGAAAAATAAAATGTTGAGTCTCCTATTGAAAGACGTACTACTTAACTTCATCCCCATTATCGTCGTTGTCTAAACAGGACACGTAAACTTCTCAGAAAAAAATACTATCTGTTTCTCGATTCTCACAGTAATATCTCAATTCACTTACTTTTCTCTGGAACCAGCCGTTTCGGAGAAACCCAATCTCCAAGGGTGTTCCGCACCCTTCTCCGCGGTAACGATTTCTTGTTGATGAGGGTGAGAAGGTAGACTCGGTCTATTCTGACCGGATACGTCGACCAGAGATATCGGTCTTTGAGATCTGTACACTTGGAACTGTCTAGGGTCGACATGGAGCCGCGAATTGCAAGATATGTCGAGAAATTGAAGTTGGGGTGGCACTAACGTTGCTAAATTTACCCTGTCCAGTTGATTGTGAGCAAGATCCAACACCTGGATAACACCATAATTTCTGTTTAAATTCGATGAAACTCAAATAACACAAACTCACTCCGCTTAACTTTACATGTATTTTGCATTTAATTGTTATAATCATTTTCCTTAAATCAACAGATTTTGGAGAGATCTGAAGCTATGATATATTAAACAACAAATTAGGAAAAATATTCTCTAGTCTCTACAGTTTGAATTTTGATTCAGTAACTGGTAGTCTGAGCCTTAAAGTGGTCAGGCATCTTTAATTCCTTAACGTACACAGTAAAAGTAATTGTCATGGTTTTCAGGGGTTGTTCTGCACCCTTGGATCGAGAGATTTGCGAGAAAAACCGCCGCAAAATTTGCGAAAGGATAGCAAAACATTTTTATTGGTTCATCACATTCGTTTTGTTGCATAGGTAATATGTCTGATAGGAATCATGGGTCAGAAACGACCCGCTCTCTCGCAAAATTAATAATTATAAATAACATCGTACAATTCCGTTTAAAATTCTAAGATTAATTCTATGAGTAACGAGAGCAGTTTTATTAATAATTTTATTAAAAGGCGTATAATCTTAAACTAGAAAGGTACGAAAAAAAGCAAAAAAATTGTTACCTTCAGCGACGTTGTCTTGTTGAAAGTGGGACACGTTAGGAGTCGATTGGAATGAACCCTTAGCACGCGTAAATGTCTTAAATTTGCAACGTTATCCGGGAGATATTGAAGACGATTTCCAGATAATATTAATTCTTCTAAGTCTTTCCAAGAAGCTATGCAACTGTAGGAAAATCGTAGCACTTTATTGACGTAAAAGTTGTGAACTTTCACTTTGAGTTCTCAGAGTTTGTTCTTACCTTTCTGGGAGGGTGTCTAAAGTATTGTAAGCGATATGCAAAACTCGTAGAGACGTCAATTTCGCAAGTGCATCTAAGGCTGCGTCCGTTAGGCAATTCGCCGTCAGATAGAGTTTCTCCAATGTATGACTGTTGTGTCGATTTTTATTACCTTCCGTAGGGTAAGGAAGCTCGGAAAGTCGATTGTTCGAGAGATTCAAAACTTTCATCCTAAGTGAAAGGATATCATTACTGTATTGCGTGATTTAAGATTTCGTGACGAAAGAAACGCGATAGCGGATTCTAATTATTTCACACTGATATTCGATATTTCATGAAAAGTAATCTTTCTCTGTCATTTAGTATTTTATATTCTGTAAATACTCATTCCCAAAGAAATAAAAGAAAGAGACTATCATTAACGTTAAACAAATAAAATGGAATAAGTTTTCAAGACAATTATAAACTTCCTGATTTAAAATCAAATTAAAATATTTCAAATCAATTATTAAATTCCATAACTTTCAACTTTTAATTGTGTAATATATTGTACTTTGCTGTATACTCAATTTAAAAATTTGTAAAGTTATGCAATTTAATAATCTATAAAATCTAAGTACACACTTCTAAGGAGAACAGAAGGAGAAGAAAAGTGTGTTTGCATTAACATTAAAACGAAATCAAATATTTCCTCAAATTTTGCATCTGTCACATTGACGATATCCGTAAAGTGTTAATTTATTACATATTAAAAATGAAGAAATATGAAATATACATACTTTTCAGTGTTAGGAAAGAAACTGATAGGTAAAGCTGTTAACGCATTGTCCTGAAGTGTCAGATGAACGATGTTGAGCGGTTTTCTCGGTGGTGGCAGAGCTTGCAATCTGTTATGAGGTAGATGAAGAACTTCCAATCTCGAGGGTTGCGAAAGTAATCGATCGGGAAGGGCTGTTAATGCATTGTGAGATGCAAAAAGGGCACGCAGGTCCGGTAAATCTGGTGTCCATTCCGGCAGGGTGTCGAGATTATTGCTGAAACGAATATGCATGTTCGAGAAATGCCATACTAACTGAAATAATAAATAATTTGTTTACGAAAGTAACATCAACTTACTACGATACGTCTAAGTGTTCGAGATTAATTGGCACCGGCTCGATGGTTAATTTTTTTAATTCTGCAACGATCATGAAACATTCGATGGTTAATTAATTTGTAAAAATTGATATGCGTGTAATACTATCGGAGTGGTCTGTTAGAGAAAGATTTTACTGTTATTTCCGGCAATTAGCGAGGTAAGACTTCTTCCACAGACTGTTAATTCTGTCAGGAGATTCCGTGCACAACGGACACTTCTCAATTCGTGAAGCGCACTGATATCCAATTTTTCGATGCTGTTTTCGCTCACGTCCAAATGTGTTAAATTCTTGATTTAAAAGGATAGAGAAAAATTCAAATAGTATTTCAATATTAATGTCAAAGTTTAACAATAATATAAATAAGAATTGCAATTTTTAAATACATGCTTACTCCATAATTCCCCAAAATAATATTCCCTTTTAGTTGATTATTCCTCAAGTTAACTTTGTACAAATTATTCTGATTGTTCTTCTCATCTTTGTACATTTTTCCATGATCTCCCTTCGACAATACATCCTGAAAAATATTAATTCCTTTATTACAAAATATATGATCTTGCGATGTAGTAGAATTTTCGTGTCATGCAAAAGTGTGAGGAAAGTGTGCATTGTGTGAATGCAGCTTGCACTTTGACCCGGTATAGCTGCTATTTGGCAGGTGCAAATTTAAATCTCTGATTCTAAGCGCTAGGTGTCGTAGGGGATGAATGTTTTTGCTCGAAAGAAATTCGTCCTCGGTGGTGTATATGAAGGGACTCGCAAATAGTTAAGTTACTCTGGTTCTCCTTTAATACGAAGAAATGTTTCGCCTTTTACTAAACTATTTCCGTTGAGGAGAACAATTGAAGAGTCTACAAAATATTTTTTCATACCCGGTGAAAGCCGGGGTCTTTTTCGATGAAAACAAAATACTTTTACTTTTATAGGATGTTCGAATTAAGAACAATCAAATTGATCATAATTTGTATTACTGCAGCATTTATATGATGCCATTATTATTCCTTTTTGATCTTTTTTAAAAGATTTGCTCTTTTTCTGAACGTACTTTAAAATATGCTGGAGAAAGCAGTGTAAGTCGAAATTTTGTAAAATGGAACATATTTTGTATTGCATTAATGTCTATTACTACTAAATTTTGTGGAATCATTTTGCACAAATGATGAAAAACTAACACTAGAACTACTGAAGCGGTCCAAATGGCGCGTTTCCAATTTCGTTATAAAACCCCTATAAATTTATAGCTAAATTACTTAATGACTATTTTTTTGTAGCTTGACTCTACTTCTTTCAAAGTATTTCTTTAATTTATTTAAATATAGTCAATTTAACGCCGATAATTCTAGTGTTAATCCTAGTAATTGATTCAATACAAAATATTTAATTAAATCCATTTTTTCAAATTGAATATTAAAAACTTGACTATTACACTTAATCAGAAACAATGGACTCTTCATCATTACTGGCCTCGTTTGATTTACGTTACTTTCGAAAGTCAATTCTGAACATCTGCCCGTTATTATCTGAAATCGATTATTTACTACCATTGCAAGATCAATCTATTAGAATTACTTTTCCAATAATACCCCCGTATCGATACCCAGTGTTGTTTACAGAACAAATGTTTGTATCGTTGCTGATAAATAATATTTATTATACACACGATACGAGTTTCAAAATCAATTAGAATACTGCTATAATTTCCCGGGTATCATTGATGAAATCATGGATTATTCACTTCGAAATCCTCATCAATTTTGTACGTGCAATGCAACATTTTATAACCGAACGTTTCAGATTCTGAGAGTACATCGCTGATTATGAATTCTCGATATTACGAAATCGCGAAAATGATGTGGAATTTTAAGGGGGCGTAGAAACATACCGATAAAGTGAGAGCTCGCATATTGAGAAAGGACGGCGGATAACTGAGGTAATTTCCGACGAGGGAAATATTTCTCAGGTTTTTCAGCTGTCCGACTTCGTCCGGCAGTTCCTTGATTCCATTACGATCTAATATTAATTCTTTCAGGCTGAAAAAGAAATAAATAAACCATCACTTATCTCGCGAAGACATTAAACAACTTTCTTCTACGATTCTATTTCTCAAAAGGTAGCAAAAAAAAATAGAATTTGCAAATATCTTTGAAACTTTTTTACAAATTCTATCAGCTAAATGGTTAAAATATCTTTTAACCCCTTAGTCTACAATGTGGGTCACTCGTGGCGCGACGAATGGAATAGGAAATTTTGAAGTATTTCAATAACTATTAAATTGAAAATATCAGCCGGTTGCGAAACGGTCTCGTTATTTCTACATTATTAACACTAAAACTACCGACGTTATATCTACTAAAATCAAAATATACTTAATAACGACTTTATAAAAAGGGAAATGGAGAGATAAGGAAGATAATTAATAAACTAATTTTGGTTTTATAAGATAGAAGTGGAATATTTACTTCATGGCTACTCTATTAATTTAGATAATTTTTAGAAAATATTTTGGAAGCGGTCTTTTGACCGCCTTGGTAGGTTTAGTGTTAATGTTACTTTCAGTTATATGAAATATTGGAGATCAGAAAGAACTCTTGATTTCAGGAATTAATTTTGAATCATTACACGCCCAGTCAGAAAAGAAATCGTAGGCCAAAGGGTTAATAATTGTACTCAGGAATATAAATACGTACGCGGATAAAAATAATGTAAATCAAACTGAACAAAGTAGGAAAATGAAACTCTGAAAATCAAATATTTTTAGTCGAAAGTGCTAAAATAATTTTTCTTTTTGAATATCCTTTGCAAATAGTGTTTTCACCGTTGCGTACGATCAAACGAAATGATTGTTTATCGCATGCGATGAATCAGTTACGGCGATGAAAAATGGCTTAATGTCAATGCACGTTTTATTGTCGATGTTCCGACAAACGAATCGGTGAACCTAGACGAATGTGCCGCCTACAGGATGTGCACTTGAGTAGAAAGTTTCGAATTATGGTGAAAACCTTCCTTGCAGTAAACATCTGTGTCATCGTAGGAACTTTCGATTTTCAAAGTAAAATCGAAGTTGTAACATAGACGAATTACGTAAATTGTAATTATCCGTTAGATACTTTTTTTACTTTTTAACTTTTACACAATAAAAGGTATATCTCGTTTATTGCGAATCAGTGGGAATCATCGATTTGAATATTGTTATTTGAAAATTCATTTTAATGCTGTGATTTTGACATTTAAATGTTCCTCTTGAATGAAGAATAATTTGATACGATTTATTTTTTTTTAAATTCGAATAATCACGTACGCGAATTTTTTTTTATATGGTTGCAAATTTTATTTTTATCGATGCAGAGTTACTTAATTCGTGATGTTTCGATGTGAATAAAGTTAAATATGATTCGAAGAAATCTTTGATTCCACGGAATAAATAATAGGGGAGAGAATAGAGAGTATTTAATTTCTATGAAGCTGCTCCGGTTATGATGATTTTAAATCGTACTTTTTCCCGGGAATACGACTTTTTTTTCGTCATTATATGCAGGACTTATTGTTTTACGTAAAAATACGCAAGCAGGATATTCTTCTTTTATGTACATCGACCTACTTTACACTTTTAGCGCGCAAGAATAAAGAATAACGAATCTTAGTTATCTTTCCTGTATTCTCGTACTTTATGAAGCCGCTGTTACTTCCTCCACGAGTACGTACTTATTTCTCACCTGCTTTATCATTCCTCATTCTTCGGTTACTGCACACACTGTTTAAAGAGCGAGAGAGTCTTTAAAAATCTCGACTATCTTCTCGAGTATTCCTGGATGACTTTTATCCAATAAGCTTGATGCTTTAACAAATTCTCTTCTCATTTTTCAAATATTCCACCCCCATCGAACCACCTACGAACTATCTCCCCTTATCGATTTACGACATCAACGAATTAACAATTTTCACAAGTGCGCTAAAACTTAACAGCTACTCTCTCTTACAAAGTCCATTAAACAAATGTCAAAACTCTAAGTTACAATAATTCTCAAAAATTCGAGAATCATCGATCAAAATCAAAGTTCGATCAAACACGAAATCTATAATTTTCAAACGTAAATACAAAAAATCATCGATCAGAATCAAAGTTCGATCAAACACAAAATCTATAATTCTCAAACTTAAACACAGAAAATCATCGATCAGAATCAAAGTTCGATCAAACACGAAATCTATAATTTTCAAACTTAAACACAGAAAGTCATCGATCAGAATCAAAGTTCGATCAAACACAAAATCAATGATTTTCAAACTTAAACACAGAAAATCATCGATCAGAATCAAAGTTCGATCAAACACGAAATCTATGATTTTCAAACTTAAACACAGAAAGTCATCGATCAGAATCAAAGTTCGATCAAACACGAAATCTATGATTTTCAAACTTAAACACAGAAAGTCATCGATCAGAATCAAAGTTCAAACACGAAATCTATAATTTTCAAACTTAAACACAGAAAATCATCGATCAGAATCAAAGTTCGATCAAACACGAAATCTATGATTTTCAAACTTAAACACAGAAAATCATCGATCAGAATCAAAGTTCAAACACGAAATCTATAATTTTCAAACGTAAACACAGAGAAATCGTAATAAAAAACACAAGATGTAGATTTCTCGATCGGACGACACTTGAAAGTAACACGTCTCTTGGACCATCGATTTGAAGCGTTTCAAAGAATCGATCTAACGAATAGCAAACACGACGAGGACAATCAGAAAAGAAGTGTTTTACAAAGTCAAGAGGTGCACGCACGAAGAAGTTCTTTCGAAGACTAAGAAGAGTACGGAAAGCCAAGCCATTTCCGAGGACGGTAGTCCGTGTCTTGAAGAAAGAGGGAGGACTCCGGGACCAAGGATGGGTTGGCTGACCACTCTGACGTAACAGAGTAGAGATTACCTTCTGCTAGTGGTGTACAAAGCGAGACTATGGTAATTCTCTCCATGTCGCGGCCTGGTTGTGTAGCAGAAACTAGCAACCAGCAACCAACGACTGGTTAACGCTTCGTAACTCGACTATACGTCGGCCTAGTTACGCCATGGAACTTCGAAACTCGCTTCGGCAACTTCGAATGGCTTAATGGATCTTCGCGCCTCTTAATAGCAACTAGGAGGACAAATGCGATGCAACGGATAATCTTTGTAATTTGACTTTTCGTTCGAACAACTACCACGTGCAGTTTTGGTAGAAACTTTGACCCCGAGCGATGGTCGATTGCACGATGGACATCGATGTACAGTAGAGTTCCGTTAAGAGCGCCGCTAGGGGCTGTAGGGGAAATAATTCCGAGAAATCTCTGTCCCCACTACCGCACTAGCTCGAATTGTTACCCGAGTGTCTCTTAAGAGCACATAAGGTTTGTACTTTTAAATGGTTGAGAGTGGGGGACACTCTTCGCACGCATTGAGGGGAAGGCGCTCTTAGCGGATACGCTCTTAGCGGAACTCTACTGTAGTCTTGGATGAAGGAATTTAGATGAGAAGGGTTTTTTGGAAAATTCAGAACGTTGTTTTAGAGTGTAATAGGCTTAGGGGATTTTCCGGGATTATTGGCTGAAGAAGTTTCGTTGTGGATAATAGAGTGTTCGTTGTGTATAATGCAGTTTTGGATTTATAAGTGTTTTTTTTCTTGGAACAGTTTCAATTTTGTTTAGGAATTGTGATAGGGGTAGGTAATGGAGTATTTTGTTTGTTTCGATTTGAATCGTTTTAAAGGTTTGTAGGTGGTTAATATAAATTAGCTTGATAATGAATTTCAAAGTCTGGTATTCCGTAAGTATTTTATTTTTCTGTTTGACTGGGTAATGGCAACAATTGTGAATTTGAAGAATTGCTTGGATACTATAAAATTAACAAAATTTAAATTCTTCAGAAGACTGCAAGTAGAATGTAGCATATACAAAATAAAATTCAACGTTATACAAATAATAATTAAAATTCAGATGCTTTCCTTTTATAGAGAAATGAACTTGCATAATCTTGGAACTATCAAATATCCTGCGAAAGGATAGAAAGTCGTTCCGTGGGTTGGAGTTCGATGATGATCTACGATGAATTTGCACGATGTTATAAGATTGATGAGCTATTTTCGCGAGTGTAATATGATATGTATTAATGAGATTATACACTCGGGTTTTTGTAATTAGCGTGATTAGTTCCGTGTTGAGGCACTGGGTGCTTCCTTTTATAAATAATGGAACAGACCAGTCCTATTAAACGAGAAATATTCAACGCAGCGCTAAGCTGAAAGAAATCACTTAAAATGCAAGGTCGAGTAGGAGGGATCGGCACTTTCAACTTTAATTAATGGCACGTGCACGTAATAAAGGCGAAACGTGTACTCTCATTACGTCTACGTTATACGACACCTTTCACAATATCATAACGACATTATGACATTGTTACACCGAAATTTTTTAATTGTTTACTGTTTGCCCCTTCTGCTGTTTTTCCTTTCGACTGCAGTATTCTTTCGCCCCTTCTCGACAAACAAAATAATTAATCTTTTGTGATTGATTTCAATAGAAAAAATATTTCTAGCAAGAAGAAGACTGTGATAATCAGACTGCGGATTTTTATGCATTTATGACAAATTAAATACGGCTAAAATATACAAAAAGAACATAATATAAAAATATATCTAAAATATCCAAAGTATGGTATTTGTTGTAATATTTATTGAGTGCAATAAATCCCTAGATAGGTTTTCCTGTCTCACCTGCATTTGTGAAACTCGAAATTTGCATAAACATCCGCAGTCTAGTGATAATGTTTATAATAGTCTCAATCTATAAAGACTTCTCTGTAAATTATTTCTTTTTATTATAATAGAGAGAACATCAGCAAAGTAAAATACCACAAAGTACCAATGCAAAGTACGAAAGGCTTTTATCCCTTACTCTTTCATTTCTGGAAAAGAAAGAGATCTCTTATTTTCTAATATTTTGCACTAACGATTCAAAGAGTTCGACCAATTTGTACCGCAATTCCATTTAGTCCAGCTTGAATTTCAAAAATCTGCTTTGAGTTTCATATTAATTAAAGTAAGTGGCAATGATATTATAGGAGATTTCCGTATTAATTTGCGGTCTAGCTGTTCCTTGGTTGTTTCTGCGCCACTGCTTCGGTGTATGACTTCTGGGCGGGCGTGTTGCCCAACTCCATTCTACCGGTAAGTGGAGAGTTGGCTTAGGTTTTGCAGTTGCAGGTGTATGCGCCTTTGTACGTGTTTTTACATGATCAACACTGTCTGCATAGAGTGTTTGATGTGTGTGTTGGCTCTGTGTGTCGGTAGGTTCGTGCTCACACCCGTAGTTCCTTCTTCTGCAGGGCTTTGGCATCCTCATTTCCGGTCGGTGGAAAGCAGTTTTCGAGAAACTTTACGTAATCTCCGCCTTAATTATACGACCCTTTTACGATCGCGAGTTTAGATCGGATGTTTTGTGCGATTTAATCCTGACAATCGATGCGCCTAATTGTCGGTTATCTTATCCGAAACTCCTGATAAAAAACGCTCCAGGGAGCAATGAACGAAGGGACCTAATTGTCTTAGGTGAGCTTTTGGTTTCTTGATGTTTTTGGACCGTTTCTTTACTTTTCTTTTTACTATTCTTATTGTCGTGAGATTTTTGTTTTTGTATTTTTCGGTCATTATTGTTATGAAGATTTTTTAACACTAGAACTACCGGTCACAAATTTAACATATTTTAATAAATTAAATAAGTACTTTGAAAAAGAGGGAATCAAGCGGCAGAAAATTTGATCGATTAGGTGATTTATGTTTATTGATATAGACGTAGAATATTTATCCTATGACTCTTATGTAAACTTGGAGAATTTTTTCAAAAATTTGTGTACCAGTCATTTTGACTGGTTTGGTACTTCTAGTGTTAAATGAATCTATGTAAAGCAGGTTCCACTGTCTTAGGTGTGTTTTAACATTAGAACTACCGGCGTTAAATCTATCATATTTCAACATATTAAATAAGTACTTTGAAAAAGGAGGAATAGAGTGGCGGAAAGGATGGTCAATTCGGTGATTTGTGTCTTTTGTGATGGATGTAGAATTTTTGTTCTATGACTGTTCTATGAACTTGGAGAATTTTTGGAAATATTGTCTACCAGTCATTTTGACTGGTTTGGTAGTTCTAGTGTTAAACAAAGGAATGAATATGATACAGCCGGGAGATTTTTGAGTAAAGAGAAAGTTTTCCTCTCATATTGCCAATTCTCGTTGGGTATAAATGTGAATTATCTATTAAGCAGGCAATTCGTCTTAATTGGTACATCGTCGATTAGAAGTGCACGGATGCGAGGAAATCGACAAATAATATATCTTCCTCCGTGGCCCGATTAATCAACGGATAATTTTCCATTATCGGTGTGCGAAAATCAGTTTGATTCAGTGGTAATTTGGCTACGCGATAAAGTTCGATTATCTCTGGAAATCGAACTGTCAATTCTATACTTTTTGCACAAGTCAAAAATCATTCTCGTAATATTTCCTCACGATTACATTCAATTCAGACTGAAATGTGCGTACGCAAATGTTTTTCATTAAGAGATAGAAATCTAATGGAAACATTCTTTTTATATGTTTTCGAAAAATGAATTTATGAATGTTGCTTTTAGCGGTATTGCGAATAGAATGTTTTCCACGACAAAATTCGATGAAATTGGCTTCTACATACTTGATAAGTTGGCTTATGTCGGCCGGAATTTTGTCGATTTTGTTGTCTGAAAGATTGAGGTAGGTCAGCCCCCTAAGCTCCAGTAATTCTCGCGGAATTTTCTTGAAGTCATTCTTTTCCAGGTGAACAGCGTGAAGTTTTGGAAACCTTCGCAAAGAAAATCCATTGAAAATTAATCATACTTTAATCCTTTCTAATAAAGAATAATTCTCTATGACGAACTCATATCGGTATTAAATATATTATATTATATTTAAATATATTAAATAAGAATTTTAGAAAAAGAGGAATCAATAGGTGAAAAATATGAATAATACCGTAATTTAGGTTCTATAGAAGCGGAATATCTACATGAATATCTATATGAGAAATTAGAAATCAGCTTTGGTAGTGGTAGTAGTAAATCGGGAGATTTTTCTACTTTTTGCCTACCTGTGCAAAAGTCCCAGATTGTTGTCTTTGTTTGTTAGTTGATTTTGACTCAATACGAGCTCTTCAATCGCAGGAAATGCTATAGCACCGTCAGGAAGTCTCGAAAGACCACCGATGCTCAGATCCAAACGCTTTGGACACGATGACAATTGTGTCGCCTGCAAAATAAAAAAGTATATTCTTTTAACGATCCTGAAAAATGTTGCTTTATGATTTTTATCATTGCCACAATATCGTTCATTATTAATTGATTTACTAGTTTCTTAAATTGTCAATTAAAGTCGAATTATTAGTATTTTACCTCGGACTCCAAGGAGTCCGTTTCTATGGTGTCTTTTTCCACGTCCCGCTCCTCCATGATAACAACCAAATCACCATTAAGTACCATTCTTTTTCGAAACAGTCACAAATTACTACTCGAATCATGGATTAATTATTGATAACCTGTACACAATTTGCACTTCACATTTACCATCGTTAGTTAAAGTTTTTCCTCCATGAAAATGTTGGAATCATTCACCTTTTAGAACTGTATCTTCTTGCATTGAAATTGTAAAGTGGAAACATTTTTTTATCGATTTAAATTTGAAAGAAATAATGAAATGTTAATGGTAATCGTCGTTTAGTATGAAAATAGATAAAGTCAAATTTTTTCAAAGGGGTTTAAAGTCTTACTTTCTTGAGATGGTACTAACATTGTAAGTGAAACATGTTAGAATACCGACAAGAAATCATTGAATGAGCTCTCGCCAATGGAATAATAACAACAGTCGGTTGGAGTACTAACAAGCAGAACAATGCTTGTTATATCTAATGCTTTGCACGTACTGCATTAATGCAATTCCCAATTGTATTGAAATTTAACGATATGCAATACAATTGGCAAACCACCTACCGCCCTAACACGTTTTCGTGCGATTCAAATTTTTGTTCTTTCATTTTTGGAATTCAATTTCAGATTATCCGTTATGGAAATATAGTACTTAATGTCAGAAATCTTTCGTGTGAACTTGAATTTGAATATTACAATTGTAGTGTTAATTAATGGTTGTACTTTTTTTGTCTTTTTTTGCTATAATTGCTGTTATAATTTCGCTTAGTTGCTACAAGTTTGGGCGATGATATCCAAACGAAAATTAATCACTTTCTAATGAGAATATTTTGAAAATTAGCGAAATTTCCTTGTTCCAACATTGATCTTTATATTTTAAATGTATAGTATATCAAATTACATTAAATAATTATTTTCACAAACCCAGAGTAGATGGAAATTTGAATTCGAATCGGCTAATTAGAATTCTGAGTCTTTAACTCAATATTCACTATACTTTCCTAATGATACTTTCAATCTCTTTACAAAATCATTCACAATATCTAAAGAAACATTTCAATAATGATAAACAAAAATTCACAATATTCTCATTACAGTATCTCAAATTTGATCAGAGGAATCTTTTCATTTAAAAATGAAAATCTGAGAAGAGCTTAACTGAGATATTAAATTATCGCGTGAAATTTACTTTGAACTTTGACAACAAAATCTCATACAGAATCATCAAGAATTCTCAGACGAGAACAATGACAGAACGAGGATACTTCATTGGGCTTTATATAACACCTAAGTCTAGTCGTAAGTTCCTCAGGTACCCCGGTCGGAACTGATAGTCCAGGAAAGTTTCGCGAAATTGCGGAACACCAGTTTGTAAGCATGAATTATACGATCAATGATAAATGCAGTTTCTACAGTTGGCGACGTATGTGCCTCATGAAAATGCAGTTGCATTCGCGCGGAACTAAGATTCATGCCGTCTGTTTCACGCGAGTTCATAGACGGCAAGAAAAGTCCTTCTTGCAATCTTGGTGGACCGTGTCGTATTTCTTTTTTACGTTTCTTCCTGTACCGTGCTGATAAATTTAGTTTACCTGACCACGGCAACAAATATATAATTTAATATCTCTTGTTATTTGAGGTTTTAATAAAATTGACGCCAGGTCTGCCGACGATTAATCAAATGTATGTAAATATAAAAAATTGTCTATATTTAACAAGATAGGTGTACTATAATGGAAGAGTAGTAGTATCAAAAACTTTAGAAAATTTTTCAAAGATATTTAGAACAAGTCGTTTTAATTACTCTGGTAGATTTATTGCTACTCGTACACTTTGTTTGGTTCACCAGATAATTTAAAAGATTTTCATTTACAAAAATTGTGAAAATTTAAATGAGAACTACAAGTGCTTTAATTGAGCATCTTTTCACCCCTTGATTTTTCTTTTTCCAAAGTACTTATTTAATGTATTGAAATATAATAAATTTGAAGGTAATAGTTCTAGTGCTAACGTTATAAATAAAGCAGGCTGCGATAATAGATAATTTAACGTATTGATGGGTTTTTAATACAATAGTTTCGTTGGACAGAAATTGAAACACAACTATTTTCCCCAATTCAGAAATGCATAAATTACACTCCAATTGAATGCCACATTATCAATAACGGCAGGCCCCAAAGGAATTGAATATTTTACAGTTTTGAGATAATTCCCTCGGTGGAGCACGACAAAACGTAACGACAATAGTATCACGTTAACGAATGGTTCGTTAGGAACAGTTTATCTATTTCGTTGAAATCCGTAGATACGTGTTAGATTAAAATTGCATCCGGAATAAGCACGTTGTAATTACTCCCACTAAATAATCATTATGTATTTGCATGCGCATGTTAACGAACCGATTCATTTACGCGTACAGACCGCTGTTTTAATCTGGTTCTAGGTTAAAGTGAAAATCATTTGATACCTTACAAATTTAAAATATATGTTGCCAAAATTATCCGAATTACGTATTCCAGTTGCAATTTTGTGGTGCTTGACGATAGAACAAGCTAATTATCCTAATAATCAATATTTTTTTATAATTGCGTCTATATGTATTGTAAACCAGTGAAAATTCTCGGTTAAACTTTCCTGCTCTCGAGACAATGTTAAAAATTTGAAAAACATAGCTACTTAATGCTAACATACTACATTTTTTAATAGGAAGTTCTAAATATAACTAAAGTTCTCTGATAGCCATTCATCTTTTAGTATCAACTTTGAACTTAAATTGGGAGAAGAGAACTTGTAACTTTAAGAATATCTTATTTCAGAGATATCCTAGGATACAATCGTTATCGACGTAAATTATTTAAAGGACTGTCGATTTTAGAAACATCGTATAGCCACTATCGATTAAAATTATTAGGAGACAAGAACTTGCTATTTTAGCGAGATTCTGTAATCACTGTTCAGTTAAATTATTAGAAGAATACTTGCAATTTTAGAGACATCTTATAGTGCAACCGCCATCAATGTAAATTATTTAAACAGGATATCCAATTTTACGAACATCCTGCAATCCTTATCGACTTAAATTATTAGAAGAGAACATGTAATTTTGGAGATACCCTACAGTCACCATCCATCAAAGAACCACCGTCTAATGAATATTTGAAGACCTCTTTCAAAGCATCTCTCACATAATTCATCTATGCACTCACGCGATAATATTTCCAGTAAATTCAACCAGTCGAAGTTCATAGGGTTGCAAGAACTCGCCAGAAAATCGAATACGTATCGACTCGTTGACACATGTCTACGATGGCGTGAAAACGAGAAGGAAACGAGGCAAAACGATGTTTCCAACTAACGGGAAGCGTTTCGTGTGCCTCGTACTGTACAACGACTGGCAAGAGAAAAAAAAAGGGAAGAAAGGAGAAGAGAAGGTGAAGAAAGAAGAAGAGAAGTTTCGTGTCTTGGCTGTCTGAGCATCTCCGATGGTGGCTAACGAGAGAAGTAACTTTTCTGGTAACGCTCGAAAAGTTTCACCGCGACACTGCGCTATAAAGTGGCTTTCAATACATGATAAAAAGTTTCGCGTATCACATCGACTCTTTGTTTCCACAGAAATACTGCAACCCAGATGAAAAAGGTCGCGTCAGCGTAGATCACGTTTCAACGAGTTTTATTCATCGTTAATTCGTGCAAAAAGGGAATCCTTTCATTACGACAAACTTTTTTTTTTTGATTTTTTTGTTTTTTTTGTCCTATATTACTATGGTGATTTCGTCGTACACTTTTAGGTGTGATCCGAACCACCGAGGTTGCGATATGCGTATCACATAAAAATTTCCCAGAGAGGATGGGAAATTTGATCTCGTGTTCTCACTAATTGCGAATCCGCGCACCTTCTTTTTTGTATTTTTCCGGCTTTAATCACTATAATCATTTCAACCAGAACATAGAGTTTTAGATGGATTTTGAACCATTGAAGTTATAATATACATAGAATTAATCATTGAAAAAATGTCCTGGACATGATGGAGGGTTCGAACTTGGATTAATTGTCAGTAATTAAAAGTGCGATACTTTAACTCATTATCCACTATATAAAATAGAACTAAAATGAAGTATCTTGAAACTCGTCAAATTATTCGAACACTATTTTATCAATGTAGGTCGACGTTTAATCTCACACGATTTTCCAAGAATTGAGTGAGAAACAAAAGATTATTTAAACATTGTACACTGTGGCAATTAATTATCGAGTCGATTAACGTCCAACTTTTTCCCAATAATTTTCTAGTAACGTGCAGTTTTTCCTGAGACCCGTTTTTTTTCTATCGTTTGATGATATTATTCTGGAATAAATTACGAGCACGCAGAGAAGATGATTAATTACATTTCTGATTCGAGACAGAGCATATTCGGTGTCTCGTGACAAAAGGAGGGTATGTAAATAACAGTTAGAGATAAAAATCTCTCAAATTAACTATCTGAGAAATGAGAGTGCCGGAGGAGGTAAGAAAATGATTAAGAGAGAATACCGTAATTGCTGTTATCTTTGTTCAATTGTGTATTACGGTTATTCTTGCTCCTGCTAATCAAATTAATGTAGCTCGAGTCTATGTTCCATAATGCACCGATTATGAAAATTATACAACGATAAAGCGCATTCGACTGAGAATTTCATAAGTGAATAGAAATAACGGATTCTGCTTTCAGTCTGACGTACTGGCCGGTTTACGTGTACGATAATTGTTGCACGGATATGCGCTCGATAATTGGCAAATTTCAAGTAAAGAGACTTTTGCAAATTTGCGGTCATTTTCGTCGTGAGCTTAACTGTCCACCGAGTTGTTAGTACAGCTGTTAGCAACGTTGACGGGAACGTTAGTTGAGAATAATTACATTTGTACATGATGCCTTCAGATTCTGAGAAGAAAGTTACTTCTGAAATCTGAATTTTAGCGGGAAGAATAAACAAACATGTTAATTGCTTTTGATATATCGTTAGCTCAATAATAGCGGATAGTAACATTGATGAAAATTTTATTTAAAAATTACCAAATTTAAACCTTGTGTATTCTAAGAATGAAGTTATATTTGCGCCTGAAATATGATTTTAGCTGGAAGCATCGATTAATTCTTGCGAAATAATCGTTCGAGAAGAATCGCCGAGTTGACGTTTAAATGCGTTCGTGAAATTTATAATTAACTTCACGATTGAATTTCTCATTTACTTCGATACATTTTGTTTTTTTTTTAAATATAATTTACTCACTTATTGTATGAGATAAATGTTCTCTTTCTCACAGAATCACATCTGAATGAGTAAACGAATTGAAATACATTTAAGTGAAATATTATCATGACAGAGTTTAGCTTTCACGATACAACCATTCACGTCGCCTTTGAGGACATTCGAAGACGTTCTCGAGTGCCTTCCAAAGGCAGTACATTATTCATGGTTGCCATCGATGCATTAAATCATTTTTCACGTTCGCATAACCCCATCGAACATAGTTTTTCCCATTTCAAACAGCGAGCTCGATTTCCTCTCCTGATAATTCTCCAGTGTATGAGAATGTTTTCAGTAACGAGCACTAAATCGTCATGCGTAAAGAATTATTTATCATCACTGCCGCTAATCGGATTTAATATCACCATTAATTTCACCTCGCCAATTTCCCATGTTCCAGTTCATGAAAATGTAAAATTTTCGTTATTTGTCCGAATAAATTATCCCATAGAATATTCCAAACATCGATCACTGACTTATACTCGATCAAGATTAAAATCCCTTTTAAATCAGGAACTCTCGTAAATAACGATAATAACGATCTATATTAAATTCAACAAACAACTACAAATAATTTCCCGTTCGTTTCACAGTCACTTAATTAATCCTCTTTATCGTTAGGTAATTAATCCTTTCCGTTCTCCATCTCCGAAACCTTCCCAAAGTGGATCACCACATCCACCAACACACGCTACTCCTATCCATACACTATTTTCATTTTTTCCTATTTTTTTTCGTAATTTCTCTTTTCTTTTTACGCGAGCAACGCGATTAGAGTTCGTCGAAACGTTTTCCAATTGCCACTCATCGCCACGGAATCGTGAAAATTTTCGCGGCGCGATTTTTCAACGACGTTCGTTTTCAAGTACGTTTGAAGAGGCAAGGCGAGCCGTTGCCGGATGCAAGGCATTATTCATGACTGGCGTCGGTACATCACTGAGGAGTCGCAAAGTTTGTCGTGTGTCTTGTGGGCACGTAAACCGGAAGAACACGCTCGGTGCCTACCATTGCGCAACTTCTTCGTCGTTCCGCTGGAACCGACAATTTCGGCCGTTTTAACAGCCACGTGCTACCGGAAGAACGGTAACACTAGTATCTTCTCTGTGCCCTCTCTTCTCTTCGACTTTTGTGGTTTTGGAGAACATTTGTGATGGGGATCTCATGATCTTTTATGCTTTTTGTAAACCCGAGTCGAAATATGGAACCTCATTTGGACCTTTTGCTATCCAACATTTAGGAGTTAAAAGTACAAAAATAGGTCTAAATTTATTTAGAGGTCTAAATTTAGAGGTTTGAACCTTTTACTACCCAACATTTAGGAACTGAAAGTACAAAAATAGGTCTAAATTTAGAAGTTTGAACCTTTTACTACCCAACATTTAGGAGTTGAAAGTACAAAAATAGTTCTAAATTAATTTAGAGGTCTAAATTTAGAGGTTTGAACCTTTTACTACCCAACATTTAGGAACTGAAAGTACAAAAATAGGTCTAAATTTAGAAGTATGAACCTTTTACTACCCAACATTTAGGAGTTAAAAGTACAAAAATAGGTCTAAATTAATTTAGAGGTGCAATATTTCGACTCGGGGAGTTACAGGATAAAATTAGGAGTTTTAGTATTGAAAAGTATCATATTAGGTTCAACTAGGAGTAAGTACCATGAAAATAGGTTTAATATTTCGACCTGGAGAGTTACAGGTTTAAATTAGGAGTTTCAGTATTGAAAAGTATCATATTAGGTTCAAATCGGAATAAAACCATGAAAATAGGTTCAATATTTCGACTCGGGAATTCTTTTCATTTCATCTTCCTATAGTTTATACCTCGCATTCGTATTCGTTCCAGACATAGTGACCCGGTGAACAAAGGTTCACATTTTAAGAAACATAAAATATACAAACAGGTAGACGTAAATGTTAAATACATTGATTATCGAAAATTAATACTTACAGATATAGTATCTGTTAAAGTATAATCTCCATTTCCGATCATATAGACCTGGGCAGAACAGCAGGGTTAATTAATGGGGCAGTCTGCTATGTAGAAGTTTATTGATTTTTATTTTATGAGGATTTCAATCGTTTGTATTGTAAAATAGATTCTTGGAAGTGTAATTTATGTTGAGGGGAAAATTGAATTATTCTTTGGAGAAAAGTATGCTTCAATGTATATAAAATCCAATTTATAAAAGTATCACTTCAGGAGGGAGATGTTTTCAGTATCTCTTTTTTATTTAGTGGCTAAAAGAGAAAGAGGTCTGGAAGCTTGGTTTTATCTCTGGATATTTTCTACCGTAACAGTTTTTCCAGAAAAAAAGGTTTGATGGCACAGGTGTTAGAAATAATTAGATATTTGTAATTACAGTCTTTACGGAATATTTAGCAACTGTGAAATCAGTCGACGGTGTAACATAAATCGTAGTGAGGTATGTTTTAACCATGAAAATCAAGAGAAAGATTAAAGTCACGAGAATTTAACATAATTCATTCCTCCCAACATTGCAATCTTCAACATCGCGTAATCTTCATGATACACGTACATCTTCTTAATGGCCAATTTGAGGATCAATTTCGCGTGCCCGTACCGTTGGAATGCACATGTCTAACGGTTCGTATTTCTGTGTTTTCTTCTCTTCTATACACCGTCCTCTCTGTTTCTTCCATTGTTTTTATCGCCCCCACGGTAAAAATCGTCTCGGTGTACACACAGACAGTACCGATTGCGAAAAATTGTCTGAAATTGCGAGTTTACTATGCCGTCGAAGGTCTCGTAAAACTCCTTTATTCCTCGGCCATCTGTACTTTGTGTTTCCTTCCGGTTAATGTAAGATAATCAGGTCGAATAAAATAGAAATTCCCTTGGGTCTATATCATCAAATTCCTCGTACGCTTATTTTCGTAAACGGCACCAGAAATGAAGTAGATTTACCGCCATGTAATTCTCTTTTCATTTTTTATTCGTCTTTCTTCACGGACAACTCTTTTCTCTAAAATTTTTACTACTACACTTTCGTAACTTCACTACCGTGATTTGTAGTCCGGGGAACACTTCCGGAGAGTTCCTAATCTCGAAGGTACTTGCGAACTTATGCCTGTTTGCATAAAGACGCGACCGAGTTGAAACTTGCCACTGTTCATATTGCAAAAATCTTTGGTATGGTTGAATGGAAAATCGAAGTTAATTGGACGGATCGAGTCGAGCGGAGAATTTTATATTCCACCGGTGAACTTTTTTAAGCGTTTTGCAATGGAGAAGCCAAAATTTCCGACGGAGATCTTCTACGGTAAATAAAGTTTAATTAAACTTCTCGAGCTCGTCTACTGTCGCTCGAGACTCGACTACGTCGTTCTAACCCGACGATAATATTATCTCGCATTTTCCAGTTCGGTGATACTTAAGGTGTCGACGCAAAATTCTCGCAAATCAAATCACACGCGGGGCTAGTACTCATGGAAATTCTGTTTTAGATAGTCTTCTGCATATATTGTACAGGGTGTTTCAAAAATATTTGTCATGGCTTTCAGGGGTTGTTCTACACCTCTGAATCGATGGAGATTTGCGAAAAAAACCTGCCGCAAAATTCGGGAAAGGGTAGCAAATTTTTTTTATTGGCTCACCGTATTCGTCTTGTTACGTAGGTACAATCATTTGAAATACATTTAAAATCATGCTTTTTTTGTTGAAGAACTTTGTCGTTTTCACGAAAGCTTATCTGGAGTTGTGGGCTTTTGTAAATGGAGCCTCATGGAGCCTAAATGGAACATGTATTATGTATATCATATAGTGTTTTAACTCATTATGAGCCAAATCATTTTTCCAATCTGTCGCTAGGAAGTTGAAATTAATTTTCTGATGGGGTTTCTTCTATTTATTTTTTTAGGCTATACGAGTATATAAAAGATCTTTTTTTTCAATTAAGCAGGAACATCTATTGTATCATACAGTGTTTTAACTCTTCACGAGCCAAATCATTTTTCCAATCTGTCGCTACGAAGTTGAAATTAATTTTCTGATGGGGTTTCTGCTATTTATTTTTTTATGCTATACCATTATATCAAAGATCTTTTTTTTTTAATTAAGCAGGAACATCTATTGTATCATACAGTGTTTTAACTCTTCACGAGCCAAATCATTTTTCCAATCTGTCGCTAGGAAGTTGAAATTAATTTTCTGATGGGGTTTCTTCTATTTATTTTTTTAGGCCATACCAGTATATAAAAAATATTTTTTTCAATTAAGCAGGAACATCCAGTATATCATACAGTGTTTTAACTCTTTACAAGCCAAATCATTTTTCCAATCTGTCGCTAGGCAGTTGAAATTAATTTTCTGATGGGGTTTCTTCTATTTATTTTTCTAGGCTATCCAAGTATATAAAACATAAAAGAAAGATTCTTATGCGCATAGGAAACTTCACTTTATTATAAAGCATACTCTGTCATAATTTTTATAATCAATTAGAAACTAAGTTTAAAAGAATTTTCCTTCGATCTCATTAACGTCATACTTTGTAAACAAGCATCTTTTAGAACAATTTGCAGTAGCAGCTAATCTTACAAGTTTCATGAAAGAAAATAAAGTTTTTTCTTCGACGTTGGAATGACAATCTTTCAAAGTTAGCATGGACCTTTTTTCAACAGTAAAACCATACCTGTTAATCAGGCGAATGAGTAATTATTATTTCGCGATGTGTTATCGGTGTAGGGAAATTAGTACACAATTACTGCTCAACGTGTTGCGATCGTAGGCCGGGAACTCATATTACTATGCTTTCAAATGCGATTGCACGTAATTTAACTCGTTACAACGGTGCATCGCACACCGCCGATAAATTCCTGTCGTTTGCTCTGTACCTAAATTTTATATGGGAATCGTATTGCTTGTGTAAACCGCAACGTATGCTACACGCATATGATATATCATTACACCCAACAGAATTCCGTGGAACAGCCCGTTTCTTTTCTTCGTACATAATTCCTGGAATTTGTAGCCGAACTTCTGTTGAAACAAACATTTTCGCAACACACTATTTCTACTACTTCGCAAATAATATTTATTACTTTATATGAAATTGTTGAAACAAATCGTTAAAAATGCAATTGCTGGAAAAGTTGTTAGTATAGTTCAGTATAAAAGTTTAATTGTGCAATGTCAATTAACACATTGCATGCGGGTGTTTTGCAGCGCGTCATTAAGACTCAAGAGGAAAACTGGTTGAAAAAATTGCACGAATTTTATTTTTACAAAAAAATTCGTACAGTCTGGGAACTGCTTCCTTTCTAAATTCAAAAATATACTTAACTTTTCAAGTCTAAGTGATTAATGCGACTTATCGCCTTTTTTAAACTGTTTGTGCACAGTTTCCGAAAAACGTATTTTTTACGTTGCCCGAATACAATGTGTTAAGTCCTTATTAATTATTGTAGGTAAAAAAGTTAAAGAAAAAAGAAAATTAAAAAATGTTCTTGATATAATTCAGAGTAGAAATTTATTTGAGCAGTTACATTTCTGTATGAATCACTTTAAAGAACACACCGCTAATGTAATTGATAGTCACACAGGATAAAAATTTCTTTGGGTAATATTTCAATGAATAGTATTTATTACAATTTATAAACACAATATCTAACCGGTTTAAAGAATGAAAAAATACAACGAAACCCTATAAAAAATTCAAAATACTAATTTACTTGTGTGATCTCATTTAGGTATTAATTCCTATAAAATCTGCATCCCTTGTGACCCAGGTGAGAAGTCAAAGTTCAGTAGTCGTCACAATTAATTATTTTCAACTGCAAATATTTATTTCATATTTTCAAAATACTGTGCAGATGAAAAATCTAACTCTTCTTACGTGTTCCGATGTAATCTCGCAATTGCACCGCTATCGTTCAACAGGGCTGTTTGTTTCTCTTCCCACGAGCGTCCATCTCGTAAGTTTTTCCTCGGTACGTTTTCCCGGCGATACGCAATTCCCTTTTTGTTTTCCAAGCTTTGGCTTTTCGCGGCCTTTTTCTCGAAGACTGGACAGTCCGACTCGGATTTCAGTTTCCCACAGGCCGGATTAGCACGGTTAAATCCGATGAAAAATGAGAGAACTCTCGGCTCGACGTGCGGCCCAGAATCAGCGGCGATCTTTCGACATTTGCCGATGAAATGCGATTTTTTAATCTCTAACCGACAGCCTGATCCCGCGTGATTTGTAGCCTTTCGGACACGCGAGAAATGTAACGAAATTTTCGTTTGTTTACAGTTTCAAATTACTTTGGCCGTGCTCCCTCGACGAATTCCATTTATCTTTCATATCGAAAAGGTACAACGCTGGACAGCCGAAAAATGAGATTTTTTCTCCAAATATCATCGTACAGTTCTTACAATATGCCCTATAATCGAAATAATACTTTATCCATACTACAAAGTATTTCAACAAACATATATTTAAGCTTCAAACATTCTCCGGTATTTTTTAAAATATTAATCCAGTTTTAGTATGTCAACCGTTGGAAAAAAACGCAGTGCACCGGGAAAGAGGAGCTTTAAATAAATCGTAAAATGGAAACGTTCAGTCAGTCCAATACTTACAATTTTCTCTGATTTTTTGAATACGCCATTTCCTGTCCAAAAATCCATCCTGCAGTCTACCGAAACATATTTACAGACCGTACCAACGTTACGTACCCGCGTACGTTCTCGTAAAATGATAGAGCCAGCCTTTTTCGCGTTTGCACTATAAAAAACTCGTCGCTCTTTCGCCATAACAGATCACGCGTAAACTCTGCCCGCTGCACCGAATTTCGTTCGCGCTCAAATCTTTCGAATCTCGGCATTTTTACTGCCAATTTCACCGTGAACCGTATTTTTTCCCCTACCTCGACCCTCCGCCATATCGTACCTGGATTTATATCCTCGCATTTTGCATTTCACGACGAGCGAAGCGTGTCGATCCAATCTCCAGTTGTTCGTACAAGTAAGAGAACAAGCAATACGCAACTACGGTCTGCCTATGCCATTCGTTTATTACGAATACCTGAGAATTCAGACGTTTTTCCTCGATTCATTCTCGACACGCATGGCAAAACGAAAAAGAGTTTTTCATTGGAGTGGGAGGAAACGATCGGTACCGTTTGGAAAGTTCATGTAAATACCATGGAGACGTAACAATGGATAGTAAATGTACGTGGAAAAAGCGATGTTACAATAAGTTTCTGTCGCGATTCGTTGCATCGATGGCTCGAGAATGATGAAACGGTACGGTCGATTTTTCAGCATAATTGGCTTACCAAGAAGCGGGAAATATTAGTGGAAAAATGTCGACAGTGGATGTGAGATTTTTCGATTTGAGGGACGTAAAATTCACCGTGCGATAGATCTGTCGATTGAGGGTATGTTAACGAGGATAGACACGAGGTTCTCTGTACAGCTGACGCAAATTCTGATACATTCGACGATGTAGAATCATACGTTACGTATCGTGGATCTGTTCGATTTTCTTCAAGAGGATAAAAAATATAAGAAAACTCGGGGAAGTATTGTACTTTAATTTTCAGCAGATGGAAAATTTATAATAATACTAGCTGAAAGTTTCCGTGCTTCGCTACGGTTTAATCAAAACTAATAAAAAACTTTAAAATTTCGAATTTTGAAAAATCCTTTCTTAGTGGGTACTTATATCCTAAAAGGAACGCTCATGCAAAATTTCAAGTTTCTAGGTCAAATAGTTTCGGCTCTGCGTTGATGAGTTTGGCCCATACTTTAAACCCCCAAAACCCCCCTAAAATTTCGAATTTTTCAAAACCCCTTCTTAGTGAGTATCTAAGACCCACAGGGAAGGTATGTTCCAAATTTCATTGCAATCCGTTCTGTGGTTTTTGAGATTTCGTGATGAGTGAGTGAGTGAGTCAGTTAGTCAGTGGTATTTGAGCTTTATATACATATACCTATAGATTTTGCACAGTGTTGAAATATGAATTAGTAAATAATGGATAATTTAATTAGATATTAAATGGATAAAAAAGCATTTTTCCCTGACAATTTTTACCAAACGCGGAAGTGAAACCATAGTCCTCACTGGTAGAATGGAAAAAAAATTGGAAAAAGTTATTAAACCATGCTGCTCTTCTCATTTATATCTCACATTCATGGTCCTTTGTGATCCAACGAACAAAGGTTTATATTTAATAAAATGTAAAATATTCAAACAATCCGATGTAACCTTTAACTACATTAACAACTTGCCGCACGACTTATCTTGCCTCTCCAATAATTCAGATTTAAATTGGTAAAATAAAATTGACCAGTGATTCTTGATATATCATATAATTCAACGTAATATCAATATTAAACAAATAACTTCATCGTGTCGTGTCTCATTGATATTTTCAATTCCATAGGTTTTGCGAAACTTGAGAATTTTCTATCTAATTCGCCACATCATGAGTGTCACTTGTTATTTATTAAAACAATCTTACATAGACCACATAGACTAGAGAAAAGCAGAAGCTTCAATCATTTTAATTTTATAAAATGATTATTGAATATCAAAGGAATCGTAGCCCCCAAAATTTCTATAATTTCGAAACAAATATCAATCAGTTACCGCTCTCTTGAATATATCACGAATAATCCTGCTAGATCATTAACGAATACCCAACACTTAGCCGCAGTGACTTCTTTCCTTTAAATTCCAGAAACATTTTTCGCAAGAGCAGAAAAACTTTCCCAGTCGTGGCAAGTAAGATAAGAACATTTCTTACTGAAATAATATCTCGTACCACGATATCGCATAATTTACGGACAAGTAACCGCGGGGAATACGACGAGGGATTTGACGATGCAGGAGGTATTCGTGAAAATATAGAAAGTGTCCTGGGGATACGTTGAAGGAACATCGTGTCTTGTTGCAATCGAAGCAGAAAAGAAGGATAGGAGACGGAGGGTGAATCGGCGAGGAGTCTTTTATCGAAAAACGTGGCGGAAGTTCCTCTAGAAGATGCCGCTTAAAACGACGATGTGGAGGCTGTACGAGATATTTGATATACACGTTAGAACGCGATAGACCGATATTTGAATAATGCGATAAGCATTGTAGCGCACCTCGCGATAAACTCGTTTGCGTGCCTCCCTCTGCTCCTGTTTCGAAAGGGATCACTCTGAAGAGAAAGGGAAAGAAGAGTTTGACGATAATCGAGAGGATTCCTATAGAATTGCAACTGTGTGGGTCTTTAACCCTTTTCGTGCCGGACGACGATATATCGTCGTTAGGAATAGTGCTAACACTGGATATCGAAGGGCTAATATTCACTTTCCAATATCATATCAGTAATTTTAGAATATATAATTGTAAATACACAGTTTATGCTCTATATTGCGTGTTCTATCTCAATTATCGCCAGACGAAAATTCTTATTATTCGCAATTACATTTGTTATTAATTCCATCAATTTTTTCGCTCGGCACTAAAAGGATTAAGAAGATCTGCCTTTTATCTAAGTAGTATACTGAACAATCTATCCAATGAAGGGTCTATTGTCAAATTCTTGCGTTGGCGTTAAGACTGTCTGAAATTCTACTTTCTTTGGAGATCAAAGTTGTTAGGTTTGTGAAATTGGAAGGACCTATTGTAGAAATAGTCCATTGTTTTAACCCGTTTTCGTTACCATTTTCTTCGCCTCGGCACAATCTCACGTATGAGGTCAAGAACTGAAAGTTGAGACCTTCCAAATGCAAATAACATAGTTTGATCCTCTTTTACCACTTTTTCGAGGAACTTGACGTACAATGTATACCTTCAGCATTAATAAACCGTCCAGTGCAAGTCTCCAAAGTCCGCGAAAAGACATTCCAGCAACCGAAGAAGCCGCAGGGCGAGAGGAGAGATAAAAGTAAGGTATAACCTACCGTCGAAGGTTATCACGAAAGAAGTAGAATAGATATCCGAAGGATCAAGCTCGATCATGAAGAGCAGAACCGGAAAGTAGTTGGAAAGTGACGTCTCATCCGTCGATCTAGCTCGTTACTTAACATTTTTATACGGGGACGAGGTGAACCTCGAAGGAAACATTTCCAAAGCTTTCTTGCTCCAATCTGGTGCCACTCGTCGATGTAAGACGAAAACCGTGGAAGTAGTACAGTTACGAGTCCTCGGTTCCGTATGTCGGGAAATCCAGGAAAGAGCTTTCAAATCGATGAACTCTGCGATGAATTATGAAACTCGTAATTCACCGGAGCTTTCTCGAGGCGTAAAAAGGGGATGGACGCCTTTCGTGGCTACGAGAACCTTTACGAGGTCAATCACTTCGATCAAAGGTGATCGTAAATCTAGAAAGAAAATATGCCTCGGTGACACTGTTCTTTGGAAAAGTAGCAAGCCTTATTCGGCAAGTTTTGCTCGTGAATTAATGAATGTGATGAATTATTCTGTCATTTTCAATGATTAGTGTCGATTTTTTGTCCTCTTTCGATGACTGCTTTTAATATTGTAATATTTCTCTTTAAGGAGTCTTCAATTATATTGTCCTTGTAAAAAAAGCATCTTAACTTAGCAAGTATTGGGCGTGGATTAACGACAGCTATGAATATGTACTTTATCTTTGAGCTGTATGGTTGTTTTTCTTTTTGTAAGAGCTTTTTGTAGGTAAGGTTGCAATAATTTCGTTTTTTAAAAAAATCTAGGAAGAGATTTTAAGGGAGGTCGGAGTTTGATCACAGTTCATGAATATTTATGAAATGCGAACGTTAATTTCATAGTAGGAGTCCATGAAAGTTTTATCACTCTCAGTATTTTTCATTCGCGTGACTCAGAAATATTATACGAGTTTCTCCGTTTAATTCATTTCCGTGTTATCGTAATATTCGTTGCTTGATGTTGTTTTTTTGTTTCTCTTGAAATAACGATCATTTCATGATAGGTTCTCGATACAGAAACAACATTGGAAAGAAGAAAATGCAGGATTTTGACTGTTGAAACTTTGGAATCGAAGCTTAAGTCGACCGTAAGAAAAGAGAAATACGTGATCGACCGAAATTGGATTCGATGGAAAATCGTCGAATCTAGAAAAAAATTGTTTAGTCGTTTTAAATGCATCAGAAAGTGGAATATCTTGGAAGTGAGTTCCAAATAGTTTAAAACAATGGAACAAAATTGTATTCGTTATCGAAAGAAAGATATTTTAAATGAAAGAGTTTTTGAAAATTTCTAATTTCTACAACTTACATTCTTTCTTTTTAGAAGTAGAAATGTATTTGAAAATAGAACATCAGTCTCAAACCATCTTGGAAAATTGTCCTTCCATTTCTTCTTCAATGCTTTTTTTTTCATTATTATTCCCATTTTTTGATTTCTATTTCTCTTTTAGTTACTCAGTCGCTTCAAAAAGTTTCGTAAAATTCCTAAGATTCAAATTTCCTTACAGATCGCTGCTTTGACGGCGATACACGTAAATTACTTCTTTTCCCTTTCTCCAGCGCCTGTAGATGTCTCTACTAATAGTATAATAGTTAATAAATTTTTATTGCAAATACATACAAGACGGTAGTATTCATCGTTGAAAAGTAATTAACTCGATCAAAGTTTAAACCATTTTCTCCGTCCTGTTTACGCTTTCCCTCGAAGTTAGAAAGAACTGTAAACCAATTTTGAGGAACAAATTGATTAAAAGCCATTTCACTGTACGTTCACTTTTCCGATTGTACAGGAGAAAATAGAATTTTCCAACGGTAAGTGTAAAGTTCCGATTCACGAAGAAAAAGCAACCGAAATACCTTCAACACTTCTACTACAAATTGAATAGACAATACATTAATCAATCGTCCCTTTGTAATTTCAACGCCCTTAAAAATCGTAATGTCGTTCGTGAATTAAACATAAACATCGCAAATACAATATTCATTTGTATTCTAATTAATTGCACATATTATTCCGGTAAGAAGAATAAACGAGTTCTAATTTTGACTGTAACATTTTGCGGACAATACGCAACAGAAATTTGTAACTAAATTACCAGCGACTAAACTCTATTGTCTTTTCACCTGATTGCACTCCCTACTGGTAGCTTTATAACGATTGAAATAAATCTATTATCCAAATTAGCGTAAATTATACAGAGATTAATAACGAAACGATTCGATTGTTCGACATTAATTTCAAATATTTCTAAAGATCGTAATACTCGTTCACATAACTATTATTAAAATATTCTATGAATTTATAATTCTTAGAAAGAATATAAGTAGACTGCGGATGTTTATGCAAATTTCGAGTTTTACAAATGCAGGTGAGACAGGAAAACCTATCTAGGGATTTATTGCACTCAATAAATATTACAACAAATACCATACTTTGGATATTTAAGATATATTTTTATATTATGTCCTTTTTGTATATTTTAGCCGTATTTAATTTGTCATAAATGCATAAAAATCCGCAGTCTGATTATAAGTATCATTTATTTCTTGAAATTAGTTCCGTTCTCGAATTTATCGAATGGATATTAGTTACATATCTTCGACAATTTTTAAAATAACTCTTTTTACCGCGGAGATAGTACAAAGAACCTCTTCACCAATATATCATCGAGTTAATTCGAATCGAAGAGTATCGCTTGAGAGGAAAAGGAAAAAGAATTCCGTAATCGAGGTTCTTGAGGAAGCATGGCGTACAAGGTTACCGCAAACATGAAATAATTTCGATAGGGCACCCGGTATATGATGCTCCGGTGCGGAGGGATTCCCCGTAATGAGAACATCATTATCGTACCCGTCCTTGCACAACTTTTTTTTTCCCTCTGTGCCCTGGTTTTCCACCTGAAAAAGTCCTGCAGTGTGCCGGAAAGCTTTGGAAAATCAGGTGGAACAAAAAGCACCGATGTTTTCCTCTCCGCTTCTTCTTTCCCCGCTTGTTCTTCTTATTGAACTAACGACAAGATAAAGTTACCAATTTCTTTGCAGCAATTCGTACGGCTGTTTAGCATTTCTCTCGGAAAATACCTCACTCTTTTTGAGTCATTTATTCGATGCTTTACTTTGGTTCGTTGACGATGAAAATTTCACGAGTGTCGAAGAGAAATGGGAAATATGAAATGACAAATTCAAGAGGGATGAAAATTTTTTCGCACTTCTAGACATCTTTGCATTTAATCTTCACGATTCCTTTTGATAATGATTCACTTGTTTGTGAAGAATTTACAAAGAGAATTGGACAAAAATTTCTTGCGTTTTTCTTTCGAATATCTTGAAACATGTACTTGTAACGTCACTGTCATTTATAATAATAATTTAATTATTATACTGTTTCTTGAGAGGATTTTAAAGATTAACACCTTGCCCTACAATAACGAGTGACACTCGTGATAAAGTGATTCGAAATAATTAAAGTTCGAATAGGAAATTTTCAAATTTTCCAAATCCTATTAAATGGAAAACATTAATGAAACGCAACGCAGTAATATTATTTTTAGAACATTATTATTACATTAAGTTATACGGTATATAAAAAAACACTGCTCAACTTTTATATTAGCAATATAAAATTCTTAGTGATAGCAAAGGCAGTTCCGACAAAAATCGTAGGGCAAAGGGTTAAGAAAAAACTCTTATCGATCCATTTTCTATTTTCATACCTTCGATAAAACGGAGTTAATCATGACAAATGTAATAATTCAACCCATACGAGAAGAACTCTTTGACATTCTTTACAGAATTTTCATCTCGCGCGGATAATCGAACGTTGCTTCAATTAGAGTTTTTTCTTTGACGATACCAGTCCGGCTACGTGAGATTTTTAAGAACCCTCGAAGATGATTTGGACGAAAAAAGGGGTTCTCTTTTATGCGTCTATCTTTCTCCATTCTCCCTTTGTGCCCCAACTAACGAGCGGAAATTCATGTGAACTCATGTCCGCGACTCACCCCCTCTTGAAAAGAATCCTTTGATGGCATAAAGGCGGGAGACAGAATGTGACTGCGTAAAATAGGGAAGGTAAAAGGGGAAAAGGAATAAAATGGTAAACTGAAAACGTAGTAGCGAAGTCCCATGATGTAACGGGAAAAGCAAGAAAATAAAAATTGTCGAGTAGACCATCAATGGGGTTCGATGTGTACACTTTCATCCCCCTTTTTACCTGTCTCTAGATGCGTGGATTGTAATGGAACCATAGAAATCGTACCTTACGTGCTATATTTAAGATTTAGAGATGTTAAGACCTTTAAGGGCGACGAAAAAGAGCGGGAATGGAGAGAAAGAGAGAGAGAGAGAGAATTAGAAGAGTGGGTGAATTGTAACTAGTAACTTTTGCGAAGTGCCTTTCAACGATTAAGGGGAAAGTTTTGCGATTTACAGTGGATTTCGGAGGGAGCCGCAGACTTCGACGATCCAATCGAAGATTTACGACTGAAATCGCCGTTTCAACTTTATATCTTCTCGAACAAGTTTGAAATTGTTCGAACTTACAAGTATCGGGCGGTGAATCGTTTTTCGGATAGATTTTTTTCCATGCATTTAATTGCAACCGTTCCAATTATCTCGGTGAGACAAATCATTGTTAAGGTCTCTTTTCGAACGGTTACAGGAAATACTTGTATAAAGGAAGCTTGAAAGTTTACGATGTACTTTTTGTTATGCAGAAAACACGTAATGAATTATTCATAGAATTAATTTATACCGATTATTTCAGGAGTATTTCCAAGTCCAAAGGGAACGAAGAGGGTAGGAATATTTATGACTACGGTATCGCAAAGTGTTGGTACTATACCAACTTTCTTGGTAATTTGGACGTCCTGGTTTTTACTTCTAAATGTCAAAAAGAAAAAGCTTTAATTTCCAGTAGCTCGCAGGTCCGATCGTTTCGTTGTACCTTCACCTTCCCCGAGGGTTTTTCCCTTTTTGAGACGTGAGAAATTAGGGCACTGCTTTTACTCTCAAAGACCGATTTTCTACGTGATGAGCCATTCGACATTTATGTTTCTTACGCTAACTTTTCAACGTATGATTTTCAAATAAAATTTTCGTTTCGATGGTGTCAAAAGTTTTTCGAAAAACAACGACGATAATTATTGACAAATTGTTCCATTATCGGCAATGATCGAAGAAATTCAATGGATCGCCATTATTTAAATTCAAAGAGTTTAATTTTCTATTTGTGTTATATTAAACTTTCCCTGGTGGCGGGAACAACGGCAAAGTGGGCTTTGATTTAAATAAAATGAAAAATCGTGAGTTTAATAATTAAATGTAACGATCACGTAATGATGCTTTACTTTCGAATGAATATTCTGTTTTTAACGAATACATTTTAAATAATCGGTTAAGCAACGTGTTGTTTAACGTAATTTGGATCGCAACGATGACCCAAAAAACAAATGTTGCGCCGTAATAATCGAAACATCGTGCATTCGAATAAACTTCAATGAGATACAGAGAGGTTGAAAATTGTCGTGAAAATGCCAGCGAATGAATTAAGTCCCTTTGTAATTGTTTTCCTCAAGGATTCCTCTGCAATTGGAATTATTCGAAACAATATACATTGTCTTTATTTCCTCATAAATATAGAACACGCGGTTTTAATATCATAGAATTTAATACAAGAAGAGATTATACAATCAAGTGAAACTAAATGGAATATATTACGTTTCAAGTTGAATACATTCGAGATAGAATATAAATACCCTAAAAAGTTCCACTTACGATTCGTCCAGATAGTGACCCAGATTTCAACTATAGAACGTCAAAAGTATTTAATGTTTCAAAAATTCGACAGCTTTTCCAACCTCCAAGTACAATCTACTTTCCAAATGATAAGAAAAGTTAATATAACATTTTTTTTATCATTTACATGCAGCTATTCAAGATTAAAACTTTTTCCCCAATTTTCTTGAACTTTCTACGACTAGAAAATGTAAGGCCAATAAAAAAACTCCACTTTAATTCTCAATTAACAATAACACTCTCAAATCACAATATCATGGACTCGCTAAGGAACATACGGTTTATTTCCATGATAGACACCATCACATGTATCCTCTATGTTACACACACTTCGTCTCTGTCAGAATATCACTATAGATACCACTGTGTTATACACAGTTTGCCTATTATGAAGTTCTACAGAGACACCGCACAGAAATCCTCCTACGAGAATTATTCCAATTTTTCGCGACATCGCACCCTGCCGTTATTTCCATTTTCATTTTCACCTCTGTCCACCGCCAGCTATTGGCATTCGGATTAATTTTCCGTCAGATATTCGTATTTCATCTTACGCCTGTCCATGGCAGCTGGTCCGGGTTATGTTCACTATACACGCGGGCTTTCGGTTTCACCTGGTACATCCAAAATCCCTTGAGTATGTAACGCAATGAATACGATTAATTAACGATGCAGCGACATAGGAGACACGAGCTGCGACACAGAAGCAGACTCTGGACTTTGTATGTAATCTTACGCGTTGCACGCATTAACGTAGAGGGTATACTTTAATATGTGAAAATTACCTCAATGGTTACATGTAAATGTAAATTAGGTAGTTAAACTACACTCTTTCGCGATTAAAACGAGCTAAAAATCATCCTGCTATGACGTCCAGAAGCGAAGGAAAGAAAGATCAAAGTGAATCCTGCTTCGGAACGACTTTTCGTCAATGACCCCCACTTTGCCTCCCAAAAATCGGACACCCTCGGTTTCAAAATTAAATATCTTCCTCATTTCTTGGCCGATCGTGATGAGACTTGTATCGATCTCTTCAAGAGACTTCAGGCTTTCAAAATACGCCATTAAAATCATCCTTCAACGGTCAGTTTTTGTATGAGGGTCTCGAGAGGGAACAGAAGCCTCCCACGTTTGAAAAAGTGAAGATGGAAAATTATGCCTGGTAGCACATTAAACTATACTCTTTCACGATTAAAACGAGCTAAAAATCATCCTGCTACGACCTCCAGAAGCCGAGGAACGAAAGTTCAAAGCCAAGCCCGCACCGCTTCCCCTCACCCAAGGTCACCCAAAAAATGGAAAACCATCGGCTTTAAAATTAAATATGTAGTAGTTGGTGCTCGAAAAAACTCCATCGAACATACCTCAAGGATGGTGTGCAGAAAAAAAAATTAAAAATTCCTTAAAGTAACCTTATTCAAGACCTATTCCTATTCACAATAATATCGCAGTCTTAATAGTAAACGCTCAAAAATATCATATATCCGTACCAAAGTACTTTTTAAATTTTAATTGTATCGTTCTCATTTATAGTTTAATCGCCGTCGTTTTTTTCAGTCGAATCCAGCTTCACCGAAGCCCTTAAATAAAACACTTCTAATTTATTCCTAGATATTTACGTCTGTCTTAATATCCAACAGGTAATATACGAGGACAATACATAAAGTACAGATGTAAAATGACCAACCACTTTTATATTCCCCATCCACCCCGTAAACTTCGCCTCGCGTGTTAAACCACACCTTGTATGCAGGGGCAACGTGTCTTTCAATTGCAACCGGGAAACTCTCATTCGTTATATCGTGTGCATGGTGAATGTTTTGTTTGCTCAAAACTTTTTTTTCTCTGTACACCACTGTTGCCTGTTGTTGTTGTCCTCGCCAAAACATAGCGGGGTAAAATTTATGTACACGAGTACTAGCCAGAGGAATTTCGTATCGTCGATTCATCGCTGGTCGAATACTCTTCTCTCTCCGAACGAAAGTGTGATTACACGAGACGAAATTTTCGGTCATTCTTCGTCTTCGAACTCGTCAATGAAGATTTCGAGACTCATCTAAGAATTCCTGGATCGGTAAATACATATAATTTAAAAACAGGTTTAGTCCTCAAAGTTGTAGTTACTCGCCGATTCCGCACTTTGAGGACTGGAACTGGCTTTATTAATGTCGGTTTAGTCCTCAAAATACCCATTGAGAATTTTGAGGTTTCCATTTGAATTAAAGTAATTGTTTAATTGTCGGTTTAGTCCTCAAAAAACTCATTGAGAATTTTGAGAATTAGGTTTAGATTTTAATTATAATATTTTTGAGGATTTTGAGTTTAATATCTCAGTTGAAATAATCAAAAAACTCTTTTTTCATCCTCAAAATCCTCATTGAGACTTTCTGAGAACTATATTCGCATTGTAGGCGGCAAATTTCTACATCAAAGAAATGAGGACTTTGGAGACTTAAAAATATACTAATATTTCGACTCGGGTACACGCTGGATGAGACGAGAGACGGCACGTCAAATCGAGGCCTTCGATCTAGGAACCGTCGTTTTTTTCATTACACGTCGAGATGGATTTATACACCCTCCTCATAAATCCCATGGGGAATGAAGATATTTATTGCATCGTATGGTTGATGAGCTGGATCCCGCGGACACGCGGGAGAAAATTGGAAAATAATTCTACTCCATCAAATTTTTTCTCCCATTCGCTCGAACCGATCGTGAAATAAAGATGGGATCCCAAAGGGACTATTAGTGGGATTGAATTTTATTTTCGTGTGACGAATATAGCGTACAAGTAGATGGCAGAATACTCATGTTCAGTGGTTTTTGAAAATTATGCATGGAGTTTTGAGTAGTTCGTGAAAATAATTTTATATGTTGAGGGTAGATGCTCAGTTTTTTTCTAGCTTTTAGATGGTTTTGAAATTTTTTCAACTTTTAAGTACTTTGATGAATGAAATTTTAGATTTGGATAACTTTCGAGTTATTTGACTGTTGTATACTTCGTTTTTAGTACTTTTTTAAACCTTGTTTAACCGTTTTTTGATCCCCTAACCAATACATGTTCAAATCTGGCATTTTATATAAAATAAATTTCATTTGTAATTAAAGTAATTTAAATTAGACTTGTTAAACGAGTTTATACGACTTCATATCTTACATTGACTATTGAGAAAAATAGGATCTACTCGATTTTATATTTTTAACTTTTGTCTTCGTCAAACCGTTCGCTAATTGGAATATCGAACTTTATCAGACAGAAATCCATTACTTTCAGAACTACAATTCTCCATATTCAAGAGGCTACTCTCTTAAATTGGCAATTGAACGAAGATCGAATTCCCTTTGCGAGGATGCAGAATACACGCAACGATAGAACTCTAAAAATACAATTTTGCAGTTCACTTTGATAAATTGTTACCACCGTACTTTCGTCCGTTAAAACTCCCACTATAATTCGCGGCAGTTGACACTTGCCAAACTCGATTTAGTTTATTAGGCTAACGTATAGTTTTAGCGTTGGTGGAATTAACGTTTCATCGACATCAAAGCATCACCCCAAATGCAAGGTCATATTTGAAAAATTGCATCGTTCCCTTTCTAAAGCCACAACGTGTTGCGGTATTCGTTACTGGAATATTGATTTCGGTTTTACCAGTGATCATGATCGAAACGCTGAGGGTACTTTTAGCAATTCGTGGTGGATTCGATGTTAGCCGAAATACGAGATCATGATTCGGATAAATTCATTGCTAAATATTCAACGATCAGAGACACAAAATAGGATCGATCGGATGCGTGTGTTATTTGGTCGCTTTGAATTATTCAATGCACGTTCCGCGTATTTTCCTGCTCTCCACATTCCATCAAAGTGTTGGTTGTCAAAACTATGTTTCCGTACAGATGGTTAATTTTTCAGGTACACACCGCTGAACTTGTATGGCGAATTAAACGATTAATCTACACGTTCGATAGGATATAAATATGGAATATTAAAAGAAAAAAAATGAAATAAAATACAGACGCACGAAATTTCGCACGGTTTTCATATTCGTGTGGAGTTTTAATTGTTGCGAGTAAAGAGGAATATTTTTAACCTTTGTACTGCAATTTATTTGTTGGAAACAGTACTCAGCCATACGATGGTCTTCTTTTTAATTTTATGTTCAGTACTTTAACATTATATCAATTATATTATTAAAATGTACAGAAAAGGTACATTGAAAAAAGAGAAGTTAGTAGGTGAAACAGATGTTGAATTAAATAATTTCTTAGGTTCCATAAGATCCAAGTGGAATGATTACTATGGGCCGTCTATTAATTTGGGGAATCTTTAAAAAAAAATGGCATCTACTTTTACCGCCTAGGTATGTAGTTTCAGTGTTATATTGTTAATAAAGAGAAATTAATTTCGGAAAAGTGCAGCTAATCTTTTGGCTGTTTGCTGGAAAATTTGATTACTAGCTGTACTCGTCATGTCAATACAAAGGTATAATTATTGCTTTAATTCTGTTCTGTATTTTTTATAATACATGTTTAAATGAAGATTCCTAAATTGAATCACGGATTCATTTAATAAGAGTTATCCTTTAATTCTTGTTCAGTTTCACGAATTTTATTCGGTTAATCGGCAATTCAAAATGAACAGAGCTAATGCTCAAAGCTGTTAAACTAGTTGTTCCGCAGGATGAGAAATCAGTTCTCCTTCATAATTCATAGTACGCCCGGGGCTAATATATCACATCTGTGTTCAACCACTTGCGAAATTTCAAGCACTTTCTGATAACAGACACGACGTTTTTCCCGACTCGATAATTACCTACCTGTACACCACTATGTACTTTTTCAATTATTTCAGTTTTCAAATAGACGCGTTTTTCTTAATTCTCCCTTAACAAAACGATGTCCTGCAGTCTTACTAGGAAAGATAAAATTCCACGTCATCTAGGATTAACGTGATATTATATATAACCCGTTAATTTATTAGCCTTACACTGATATATAAACACTAAATGTAATAAACTCATCGCAAAGAAACCATCGCGTTTAATATTATATCTCTGCGCCTTAACACTAAATTTACGGAGCCAATTTGGCTCATTCGAAATTTGATTACTACATATATAATATATTGCTTGATTAATTTTTTAATAATAAATCTTTCATTTCAATTGATTTGAAACTATTTCCTTTGCAACAAAATTCAATTTTCTTGTGTGATTCAAATTGGCTCACATCAGAAAAATAGGTATATCAACATCCGTAAATCTAGTGTTAAATTTGTTATACTTAAATGTATTAAATAAATTCTTCGAAAAAATATGAGTCAAGTGGCAAAGACGATTATCAGTTACGTAAATAGTGTATTATAAGATACACCCAAAATATCTGGCACAATGCTTATTTATAAGTTTGAAAAAAAAACGCTTACAAAAAGCTAGGAATTCGTAATTTAACGCTTGTTAACACTAGAACTACCGAACCAGTCAAAATGACTGGTACACAGTTTTTTCCAAAAATTCTTCAAGTCCACAGAAGAGTCATGGAATAAACATTCTACGTCAATCTAGAAAAACATAAATCACCGTATCCATTTTCTTTTCGGTCTCCTGATTTTTCTGTTTTCAAAGTACTTATTGAATATATTGAAATTTAATAGATTTAACGCCGGTAGTTCTAGTGTTAAGATTGCATACATCCGCAATACAGCAACGAAAGAGCAGAGGAGATGAAGTCGTAGAAAAACGATCAAAAGGGGTTGTCCTGCCAGAATTTACTTCCATGCCAGTTGCAAAAATAGAAGATTGATCCACCTCCTATGAATAGGGTACCACGTACGAGAATATATCCAATAACGGAGAAGTATGTCTACTTGGAGAAAGAAAAGCCACTCTGGAGCTCCTTATCTTCTTCTTTTTCTTCTTCTCCTCCTCCTTCTTTTCTTCCTCCGTCGCCAATAGCACCACCGTCTCCCTTCGTGATCTACATTTGGATATTAAAGTTTGTTCATCGTGATTTCATATTCAGGCTGTACCTTTAGGCCAATGTTTGCATCATTCGGAATTCCTCTTACTATCCGTCGCCTTCCAGAACCCTCCTTCCTCTTCGTGGTCGACGACGCCACCCCGTATCCTCGTTCTTCCATCGTCCCATCAAGTCTCCGTCTTTTCCTCTCAATCGTCGATCTTTTCGACGTTACCCAAGGATTTGGCCCATCAAACGATAGAGATTCCCTTTGATTTTGGCCGCGTATTAATCGCTTAGCTGGATCCTCCTGACAAACGGATTCTTTTTGACAGGATATTAAGAGCCGGAAATTTATATTAGGATGCTTTCTCATTTTTCTGCTCATCTTCCTCGGAGTCTAATCGAATCGCGAGGCCGAAAAGCCATTTTTTCATTTTTTGAAATGCCGATTAATATTCTGGTTCTTTCATCTTAATCGTTGGGATCTCTTTGCGTGGGAATTCTTAAGGAGGAAGGAGGAGGAGGGAATTCTTTTTGTAAATCTGTTAGGATAGTGGGTACGATAGGTTTTTTTTATCTTCGTTCTTTAGCTTGAAAATTAATTTCTTCTTGTTGGAGTCGAATGTGTAATGCTAGAGTAACATAACTCTAACGACGGTGTTTTAGAGAATTGTACTAAATTAATATTAATTTACCATTGAGAGATTGATAAATTCCAGTTGGACTGAATAGTTTCCTTCATAAATTATTTTCTTCGATCTACACGAATTTTCCCAATTCATAGGAAAGTAGTTCTCGTTTGAAAATATATCTATTGGAATATTAAGTGAAATGCATTTGTCACCCATCAATTGAAGTTGAAGTTTTTTGAATTTCTTTGTATATCTGTAATTGCTATTCTTTGAATTTCTTACGAATACTTTACTGAAATCAATTTGAATTTAATCTTTATTTACACTTCAACAGATAAGATTTTCTTTGGGTAAAACTAGTGACACAGACCTAAGAAATTACACTAACTCAACATTACTTAATTATTAGAAATTTGGACAAATTAAGTTAAGTCAAATTGTTCACCTCTAAACAATCCCTCTAACGTGAAAATTTATGAAAAGTTATCCCTTTGTTTTGTAATAAGTAATATACTCGATCTTTACTCGACTGAGAAGTGAAATTGTTTATCTCCCGATCCGTGATAAAGTCTTTTCGGCTGGAGCGCGCTTTTTACGACGAATATCATTTTCCAGAGGCGCAACAGTGGAGTGCATAATCCAAACGTAATCAATTGTTCTGCATACGCCATTGGTGGTAACAGCTGGCATTTTACCAAATCACTGGTTGCGTGTTCGAGCTTATGAATCCTCCCTCGATGATTCTTCCGAGTGATTTCAAACACTGAAAGTCGTGATATTCCGATAGAACGATGCAAAGATCGCACGAACGATTTCGTTCGTTCAATTAACTGGAATCTCTCTTTGCGATGTATTCATTTCTGCGCGTTTTTACGTGTTTTGATACTTTTAATTAAATGCCTAACGGAGCTTTGTCGAAATTGCGGAACGCTTGATAAAAGATTTTATTATTCAATGGACTAATTAGTTGGTGGAAATTATTTCCCGTTTCACCTCGGTGAATCGCATGCATTAAAATTTTGATGGGAACATTTGTGTTTGTACTTTCCTTTCACTCTGTCTTTACTTGGAATAAGAGAGTCATTTTGTGCAACGTTCATGTGATAAAATAACGAAGTATCCTGCTCAGATTTCGCGATATTATACTCTATTTTGTAAGTTAGAAATTTTCGATAATAAATCATCAGCGATAGATAGAAAATTAGGGAGGAACGGTGCATTACGTTCTCTACAAATTATTTTTTAATGTACTCTAAAATTATTTGGTTTTTCGGTAATAAATCTGCGTCTTTAACACTAGAACTACCGGCGACAAATTAACATATTTTAATAAATTAAATAAGAACTTTGAAAAAGGGAGAATCAAGCGGCGGAAAATTTGATCGATTGGGTGATTTACGATTATTGATATAGACGTAGAATATTTATTCTATGACTCTTATATAAACTTGGAGAATTTTTTGAAAAAATTGTGTACCAGTCATTTTGACTGGCTTGGTAGTTCTAGTGTTAAATTACATTTCAACACTAAAACTATCACCGTTAATCTGTTATATTTAAATACAGCGAAGAAGAACTTTGACAAAGGGGCAATCAAGAAAGGAAACAAGATAACCAATTAAGTCATCTTAATTTTACAAGATTAGTTTGCGGAAATTTCCAAAATAAGTGGGTACTAGATACTTTGACCGCCTTGGTAACTTTACATTAAAATACTAATTAAATGTCGTAAGAGTATTCCTTTATCAAAATTTAGTTACTCTCTTTTTTGACAAATGTCATCGTAAGGATTGAAAAAGCTATGTAATGCATTTGTTATAAAATATTGACGTATTATCTACTGCAAAACTTGTCCATAAATTTCAGTATCTAAAAAAAAATTCGATATATTTTGATTATCTCTATAATTCTACTGTTAATAATTATTTCCATGCGTAATCTCCGATACGTTCTATTCGCTATAGTAATTATCGATGGTTACGATACAATTTCTAGATTTCCATGCGTAAATTCAATCGGTTGTTATGAATCAGTATCCGAAACATCTGGACACCTATTCTCGGGTGCAGTCAAGTTCTCTATTTGCGTTATTGGTTCGGCGATTCGATTAAACTGCATCAAAACGCAGCGGCCGTGCGTGTTTGTCCTCATTTGCATCGGCTTGCGAATCGACAATGCAGGGCTTCTAATTCACTGTCCTGTTCGGCCTGGCTCATGTAACGACATTATCTTCTGTCATCCCTCGTTGACACGATTTTCCGTGTTGTACGACGATGTCTCATCTCACTTTTAACCCTTTTGTTAACAATGCCGGCAATAATAGTCATTCGTGAAACGTCCTGTTGATATTTGCTCTTAGTATTGTTGACCATGTCAATTTATTTGGCGCGTTGACTCTCCTGTTACTAATTCAGACTATAATCGTTATTTGTGAAACGTTCTGTTAATAGTTGTACCCATTGTAATTGGCCACAATAACTTGTTTAACGTGCAAACGTTTGTATTTATCGAAATACATTACATATTTATTTTTCGCTTTCTTTGGATTTACGCGTACCTATTTGTATTACAAGTTATTAAACAATATTTTTGCGTTGAAATTATATCTCTCGACGCTATTGTCGATAATTTAAATTTTTTAAATCTAATATATTTAAAATGATTTGGAAATGAATTCACGTAATACTTCAAATATTTGAATTATCCATTCAGAGTGGACTTAAAACTTAGAAATAATAGTAATATTCCTGGGTTATTTGTTTAGACGCTCTAAATAAATACACTACGCTTTCAATAGTTGGAGCTTTAATATATTTCATTATTTCTCACCGTGGCTATTGATTTATTTAAACGATCCTAAATCTAACGTATAACAGACAACTTCTAAACGATTTCACTTGATACGTTAAATATTTAAGTATTCAGGGTATATTTAAAATTCCTAAGTGCACGAAACAGAATTCCCAATTATCCGAAAGTTATAGCTCACGACTTCAATAGACCTCGTCCACTCCAACTTCATAATAGCATTACGCGTCTCTGATTGCTGCTTTTCCCGTTCAAGGAAACTTTTCATATTATACAGTGTTCCTCCTCTGCTTGTTATTCGAAAGAGTTTCTGCAGTTTGTATTCATAAGAACTTATAATTCCTAATGACACTGTTTTTCCGATAAGATTTACATAACGCGCATGAAAATCCTCGATAACTGAGAAACGGCAACCAAAGATCCTCTCTTTGCTTTATGAGACTCGTGAAAAACTCACCAACAACTAATTACAAGAAACTCGAGCAACCGAGACTTCATTATATGACATTTTCTCGTCAACGAGAGCCAGAATGAAATTATAGAAAAATCATTAAAAAAGGTAAATCTTGAAATCTTCTTTATCCCATGTCGTTTCAACGGCTGATCGATATTTGTCATTACTTCGGGGTTCTTCTTCGGCGGCGAAACTACTCACCGGGTTTCATACTGCTAATATCGGGGAATATGAAATATTGGGCCGACGATGCCGATTGAATTCTAGAGCGTTCTGCTTATTGAACCCCCGGAGGTTCTTTATTCCCGGCAGGAACGATGTTCGAGCAGAATGCAAGCGGAATCGACGGTATCTTTTCAAGGAATGGGACGGCACGAGTTGGAGAGTGGCCGTAAGGGGTTGGCTCAATGCTTACCCTCTACAAGGGGACATAATCCCATAAGTCAGCTCGGTGACCCGCGTTCAAACAAATATCGTATAGCCTCGCGTACAAACGATGCGGCGTTAGTATCCCTCTGTGTAGCCAACTTTCTGCTAACTGAACACCGCAGGTTGGATAACGATCTTAAGTCGAAAATGCAAACCATCGATCTAACGTGGCTTAACTTATGGTTACATCGACTCAAGTTTCTAAGACATAGTTTACAGAGTGGAAGATGAATATTAGTCGGTAAATCTTCGTTGAATTGTGGAAAAATGAGAAATTGAGAATTGCTGTTCCTTTGTGCAACGAAATTTTTAATATCAGAAATTCGATGACAAGCTAAATTGAAAATACAAACCGTCGATGAATTTATGGTTGTATCAACATGACTCTTCAAGACATTCGCAGAGTAGAAGATGAACATTGGAAAATTAGAAGAGTTACTATTTCTCTGTGTAATGGAATTTCTATTAAATAAGCATCAGAGGCTGGATTTTAAGTCGAAAATGCAAACCATCGATCTAACGTGACTTAACTTATGGTTACATTGACACAAGTTTCTAAGACATTGTTCACAGCGCGGAAGATGAATATTAGTCGGTAAATCTTCGTTGAATTGTGGAAAAACGAGAACTTGCGAATTGCTGTTTCTCTGTGTAACGAAATTTTTACCATCAGAAATTCGATAACAAGCTAAATTGAAAATACAAACCGTCGATGAATTTATGGTTATATCAACATGTCTTTTCAAGACGTTCGCAGAGTAGAAGATGAACATTGGAATATTAGAAAAATTATTATTTCGCTGTATAATGGAATTTCTATTAAATAAGAATCAGAGGATGGGTATTAAGTCAAAAATGCAAACCATCGTTCTACGTGGCTGAACTTATGGTTACATCGTAATGAGTTTCTAAAACGTTGTTCACTTAGCAGAACATAAATATTAGTCGGCAGATCTTGATTGAATAGGTGAAATTCTGAAAATGAAGAATTACTATTTTCTTATCCAATGAAATTCCTACTAATTAAGCAATAGAGGCTTACCTCACGGTTACTCCAAGTTTCTGAGACGTTATTCGAAGAATAGAAGATGAATATTATTCGACAAATCTTGATTGTATAGTGGAATATCGGAAAATGAAGAATTAGTGTTGCTCTGTGCAAACAAATTCCTACTAACAGAACATCAAAGGGTGGATAACGATCTTAAGTCGGAAATGCGCTTCATCCATCTACACGAGTTACCACGATATGGTTCGAAGACTGAAACATCAATATTATTCGACAGATATTCGCTGAATTAAATTTCTACTAACTAAACACCGAAACCTGAAAGACAATGTCAATTCGAAAATGCAAGCCATCGATCTACGTGTCTAAATTCGCAGTTGTATCCACTCGAATATTTAAGAATCGGTTCAAAAAGTGGAAGGAAAATTATTTCACAATTTTCCTCTCCAGATTTTGATCAAATACTGAAAAATCGTGATGCGAGAGCAGAATGATATTTTGCATCGAAATTTTACATTCTTCCATTAGCAAAGAAAAATCCTTTCTTCGTGGAAATTTCATTCTAGTAGAAAACGATTCCGAAAGTTTATCGAGAGCGTTTATATTGAAACGAAAAAAAGTAATTTTCCTTCAGAAATAAGCGTCTTACTTTCCAAGCATAATTATTATTAAAACTCAGCTACAGATCGTTCGAAGGAAAAGGGAAGAAATATTCACGAAGATGTTTAAATGAAACGGAACACTTGGAGAATCTTTTCCAACGGTAATTCAACACGACCTTACTTTTCCCCGGTGTTTTCAAAGCTCGCTAATTGTCGTGCTCTGCATCTAACGCCACTTAATGAATCGAGGATGGAGATGTTTTACATGATTTTAATCGCAAGCCGTTTGTACATTTTTCCAATACATTTTAATCTTCGAGGGCTGCACGTTCAATATTTCGTACTTGCTCGTTGAAGCAACTCCTTTCCGGCCTGAAAAAGCTCAATCGTCTTCTCACGTATGAAGTAAAAGCTTTCTTCGCGCGAGGATGAAAGGTAAGGGGAAGATGAAAGCCTCAACGTTGGCCGAGTCTTTTATACTTTTTAAATATTACATCGGCCTCGTGCTTGGTCTCGTTCGCACCGCAGGAGGAGCCCTTCTTCTCAGGATGTCATGCAAAATTCAGTCGTCTCGCCACCGAGGATAAGGATCCGTTCGTTCTTCGAGAACTTACCAACGTCGAAAGAGCTTCCAAGAATTGGTTTCACTTCTGGAAGCTTAAACTTTAAGTCGGCTACGATTGTCTGGCAAACATTGACTTCGTCTTTGGAATACGGCAGTTGCCCTTTTCGAAGATTGATTTCGATTTTTAAAGTTCGACAGAAAGTCACCGAGGGTTTTTCATGCGTTTCCTGAAATCTTTTCTTCCCTTTTCTTAGACCATTCTCTTCGTTTCGAGCTCGCTGCACGCAGAGAGAGAGAGAGAGAGAGAGAGAGTGCGGAGGTGAATATTTTTCCGGAAGTTTGATTGTTTCGAGTGAACTTTTGCAAAAATTAAATTGGAAATGAAATCGAGCGTCGGAAACTAGAGACTTTTCCTTTGGACGACTACGTTCTTGAGCTCTTTCTCCTATAATCGCCTTCTTAATTGAAATTGGTAACTCATTCAATCTCTTTAATCTACCGAAATGTGTTCAACGTTGAAACTTTTCGTATTAACCTGCTCTACCTTTCATCCCGGAATTATTCCACGAACTTGAAGCGACTTACGTATGCGTTTCATCCGTTTAACTGGTTCAATCTGACATTCTGATATGTGAGCTAATAACATAGTCACATCACAATTAATACCTCCAATCATCCGTCTATTCAACCTGTAGTTTAATTACATTCAATCAATTCTTTATACTTCGTAATTAAAAACAAAATCAGGCAAAATAATATAGGGTGTCCCAGCCGATTTTGATATCTTGATAACTTTGGTATTGTGGTATGTAGCAAAAAATGTTTCATAGGAAACTTAAATGGTATCGAGTGAGGCATAATCTGGTGTCATTAGTTTTTCCGTAGGTGGACGCGTCAAGGACATATGAAGGTCAACTTTGTTTTTTTAAATGGAATGTGGTACTTTCTTATGCATCAAGCGATGCAGCTAGACATTCTTTATAAAATAGTACTGACCTATGTATGTCGAAAAGCTAATAGTTAAGGAGATATTTCAATTTAACCCTTTGCACTCGCCGTCATCTCTGATGTTATCTATTAGCAACTTGACAGCACTTTATTATTTGCTATCTTGTGCCATTTTAATAGAAAAAATCAGGTAAACATACATTTCTTAAAATTTTACGGTGCAATAATTTCACCCTCTGTAATCACTAATAAATTCGAAGGTCCCCTTAAAGGGGGAAATCGAGTGATGTGGTAGACTTGCGATGTCCCCTCAGATGGGACATCGGAGTGCAAAGGGTTAACTAATTCTAAAATTCGTAATTACTAGACTGCGGATGTTTATGCAAATTTCGAGTTTCACAAATGCACGTGAGACAGGAAAACCTATCTAGGGATTTATTGTACTCAATAAATATTACAACAAATACCATACTTTGGATATTTTAGATATATTTTTATATTATGTCCTTTTTGTATATTTTAGCCGTATTTAATTTGTCATAAATGCATAAAAATCCGCAGTCTGCTTATTAAATATACTTTTGTCATATTGAGGAAAATCCACCTCCTCAAAGACATCAGTGGGATTTGTTTTCCTGAGATAAATTCCATCCTAAAGATTCCCACTGCTGACATAACGCAGAACGTTTGTATTTGATCAAAACTTACCTGTTTAATCCAACTTTTCCACAAGTCTCTGTCCCATGGGTGATGAAATCCGAGATATAAGTGCCTGGTCTCACGGTGGTGGTGACTGCCCTCTTGCTGTTGACTTTGATGATACTGCTGAGTGACCCTTGGAAATCCAGTGATACGCAGGACGAGTTTGCCCAAACGTGACGGCGCATAACATACTGCACCACCTCCTCCACCCAATTCCATCCATTCCGGTCGAGAATCTGGACAGGCTGAAATCAAAACGATTGATTTCGTATTTAGTTCAACGTGCTTCGTCATTGCAATATTGAGCTTCGTCGATTTTTTCGTTCGATCTCGATCTTTCAATTGCCGGAATGGCTTTCCTGGATTTCTGCTACGTTTAAGGTTGATACCTTTTTCATAACTCTAAGTTACCTTTGATGCAATAAAATGTATGGGACGATCGAAGCAAGTAATTAATCTGCCAGAATTCAAAATCGTTGTCTCTGGTGAATTGGAATTTGTGATGTTTATATCATAGCTTTAGAAAATAGGAAGTTACTTAAAACAGTATGTCTTGGATCAAATTCTCATAGCAATTGTAGGGGTTGTAATTGGTGATGAGGTAAAAGCTTGGTTTCGCAATTAGTGGACCAGAGTTCAAATCCCTTGCCACCTCCGGGGAATTGAAATTTGTGATATTTACATCACACCCCCCGAAATTAGGAAGTTACTTCAAACAGGTTTTAGATCAAATGACCGTAACAATTGTAGGGGCTATAATTTATGAGGAAGTAAAAGTTTAGTGTCGCGATTGATATTATAAAAACAGTAAGGTACACATTTTAATTAGAAAAAAAGTAGACTCTCTATTTGTAATATAAATGTACCAAAGTTGCTAAATAAGGACAAATTCGAAAATTCTTCAATCCAATTATAATGCCAGTCACAAAAATGTTCTATCCGATACAGAAAAGAAGGGCTGCAGTTAAAACAAAAATGGTTACCAAAGTAGCACAAATAATGATAGTAGTTCGAAAACCCTTCAATCTAAAGTAATACCAGTCACAAAAATTGCCATTCCATCGCTTTTATCTAAGACTACGAACGTGAAGGAAATTCGTGACACTCTTCTGGAAGTCATAGTTTCGTTCGATCTGGCACGACCGATCTTGGCATACGGATATCGTATGATTATCCGCGAGAAAAATGCATTAAGATTTATGGCCCGCCATGGTAGAAAATTCGAGCGTAGCAATTTCCACGCGGCCAGAGTATTCTAAGGATATTATTATTCTAACTAGGACAGCCTCGGGGGATATTCCTCCGGGCCAATGATTTCGATTCTGCAACCGAGGGATATTCGGTCACGAATAGTTCCCTTTCGGTATTCCACGGCAGAGCTCGACCAACGAAATAAATTCCGGATTAAATCGGTAGCCACGGCGGCAGTGCTGTTTTTCCGAAAACTTCCTGGGAAATTCGATAACACTGACAACGGCGAACATGCTGTCGACCACGGAGCGCTGTTAGGCGTGGTACATGAACGCGCAGGAATTCAGTTAGACAATGCTGGAATATCAATGGCAGGCTGCGTTTCATTGTGCAGGTGCATATCATTAGACGGTACGTCGAAATATTTATCTTGAGAATGATAAGGGTAGCGCATTTAGGTCCGGTTCGTTGCTTACGAATGCCTCGTCAGTTCTTGCTGTGGTTTTTCACTTCTCGCCAGTTTCTCTCAGCACAGACTCTCAGTACAGACTGAGGGATTTCATGTTGGAATGCGAAACATCTATTTTTTTTTTATGTACTAGACGTAGATGCGAAGAGAATTCCAGATTAGTTCTGAAAGGAGAAATATTACGGCAGTGATTCTATGCAGAAAGAATGCAGGATGATACCTTAAGTGACTTTAGGATTAGAGTTGTCTTTTCAATGAGATGAACCGATTTTGGTGTTGTAGTACTGAGAAGTTTTTAAATAATGGAAATACAGGTAACCCTCCTATAACACGGTAGATAAGTTCCTAGAAAATGCCGTGTTGTGTGAAACCGTGTTGTATGAGACACAGAGCCAGTACAAAAAGACGGGTTACGTTCCGAAAACTTATTAAAAACAAATATTTTTTTAAAATTCTACATAAATAACTTAATTTTTATTAAAAATATAAATTAGTTTATTGCAACTATAATTTAATTAATTTCTTCATCGTCACTGCTCAGTATAGTCAGTCGAGTACGTTTTTTGGTGGAATAACATCGCCTTCAATTTCAAGAACTCTTTTCTTCATTTAAAGTTTTTGTATCTTCTTTCCTCTTTAAAAAATCTGAAATTTTACTTTGCTTTCTGGTTCTTACCGGGTCAATGTTAATTTCTCCTTTATATCTTAAAGACGAAAAAGTTATTCTTTGACACACCGTAGCTGGACGGAGACTGCTGATCAGCAGCGTGAAATACTTTTATTTTCTAACCACGGAGACGAAATCAAAATAGTTTGCGCCACACTGTATCTTTAACACTAGAACGACCGACGTTAAATTTATTACATTTAAATATATTAAATAAGAACTATGGAAGAAGAGGAATCAAGAGGTGGAAAATATGATCGGTCTGGTAATCTGTGTTTTATATGATCAACTTAGAATTTCTAGTATAGGACTCTCCTGTAAACTTAGGGAATTTTTGGAAAAATATGTGAACAAGTCATTTTGACTTGTTTGGTCGTTCTAGTGTTAACACTTTCACAACCGCATGTTTCCGCAGTGAAACGTCGCCGGGGGCCGGCAATATTTTTGAAGAAACACTTTGCCGTCCGCACTATTTGTAAAAATTTCTTCGCTTGAAAAAAATTTTACGTAAATTCATGAAATAATTCAACATTATTATACAACAATATTTATTCCTTTGTGTACAACATACCTTGTTGCCTATCAATAAGCAAATATTAAAATTTATTTCGTGAAAAAGTATTCAGTCCCTAGCGATAGTATTCAGTCCCTCCAAAGCGTTTCGAGATAGACTCTTTAGTAGTCAAAAGCTTTTACGCAATAAAATTTTGTATCATTTAAGCATCTGACGTTCTAAAAAGTTTTGTAATTGGCTTGCCAATGGTACCACGTAGGAGTCACCGGCAAATAATGATTTGCCTACCAATGATACACCAGTAGTGTCACCGGCAAACAACGTCCTGCCTGCCGATGGCACCACGGAGGTGTCACCGGTTGTGAAAGTGTTAAGACGGCAAGCCACGCAGCGGCTATAGAAGTACAGTATTGTATAAAGGTTTTTGCAATTTTCTTGTCATGTTACAGCAAAACCGTGTTACAGGATACCGTGTTGTAGGAGGGCTACCTGTATTCGGAGTTCTTTTAAATAGAAGACTAACCAGTGTCTACCTTGAGAGACTATAATCAACCGAGAATATTTCTCGATGTTTCCAAATGATGATTCATTAATTTGAAATACTCTCGGAATCCCACAAGATTTCGATGCGAATCAACTCGCAATCTTTTCCCGTTACTGCGATTGCAAAACAAATTGTAACATCGCACGAAACAGAAGGGATAGACACAGGCAGAAAGAAAGTGACAGTCAATTAATTTAACGCGGTCTACAGGCATAAAGAAGTGACGAGGGAAATTCGTTGGAGGTTTATGCAGAGGAAGAGTCGTTCAATTGATCAGTAACCTCATCAGGGTAATGGAGAGCAGCAAGGAAGCAAGCCGGGAATGCGGGTGGTAACTCGGGCAATTAAAACTTTCTGAAAGGCTCTCAAGTACAGGCCTGGTCAACGCTTTGCCTCATTATTAAGCATCCCCGAAACTTTTTCCTCCGATGCTAATGCCATCGGTTTAATCTGCTCGATAGATCGGGTCCATTGGCGTCGTCGATCGGTGAAATGGGTCGAATAAAAGGGAAGTGGTCGGGAACTGAACTAGCGCCTGTGTAAAAACCCGACTCGAAGCACGGTCCTTCCTCGTGGCTCGATCCTTTCAATTTCGTTAATGGAGAACTGCCTACTGTTTTCATTGAATTGGCATTTTAATTACATTCGTAGGCGGTTTCGAGCGCGTTCCTTTGAGTCCCGAAATCATTCCGAACATTTTCCGCATCGAATGGCAACGTCCATTAAACTCGACCCGACTTGCACTAATGTCTTTTGTCTCTTTACGAGAGATATACCCGATTGTCGTTTCAAATGGAAATTCTCGTCGTCCGGAATCTTGTCCTTTTCCACATTAAGACTCTTATCAATTATTTCTACCCATTGCATCGTTAAAATCGTCTTCGTTCATTTTCAATTTTTACCCCCTTCCTTACAACGACGTGTGGCACACGTTACACGGTAAATGGAATTGAAAATTATTATGTTTTCCAAAAACTGTTAAGTTAAAAACATTAGTAGATTAGAAGACGTTGAAATTAGTTCTATGCCAGTATATCGGAAGTCAGTGATAGATTATTATTCTAACAATTAATTCTGAGTTATTACGTGTTCGGTCGCAAAAGAAATCGTAAGGCAAGAGGTTAACACTTTGAGGCACAGGAATTGAGAAAATAAAATGACCAGTGTTACACAAGCATTTTTTTCCTTTCAGTTGAATAAAGTTGGTTTATATCTGTTAACAAAGTTATATAATAATATGGGGACACTTTTAATCCCGCTGTGCCTCAAAGAGCTAAAAATATTATCTGTTTGATAATCAGAAGAGTTTGAAATTCTTCTCAGAAAACGGGAAATTCTGTTTGAACGAAATGTTCATTCCAAAAATGAGGGATCTGTTAGCGGGAGTGTTAATTCTCGTGCGGTGCGTCCTATCGCGTTAATTAGCCGGTGCTTGAGATAATTATGTCCGATAACGATTTCCCGGTGAAACCCGTCCATGTAAAATAGTAGCCTTTCCGTAATCAGGAAACGACAAGTATACCGGCAACGGGTCAAACTCTCTCGCTGCAGTTTGCTGATTTAAACTGCGACCGCGGCCCGTTTCAATTAGAAATTGCTCAGAGTCAGCCAAACTCAGCCGTTTAACGACTCAAAAACAAATTCGGCGGTTTTGCTGGTATGAATAGCAACTGCACTCGACTTAATGTAATCGGTACAAATGGAAAAGACCTATTTTATTATGACTACTGCCAATTTCATTTAGGATGGTTGTCATTTATCGCTATCATGATATTTGAGTACTTGTTATTATTATTCCAATCGTACAATCTCGTTTTTTAATTTAGTTTTTGGTTATAAATGGTCAAATATTTGATATTTCGGGGTTGTCGATCAGTTTTTTTTTTTTTTTTTAATTTTATTGACCATGTTATTGTTAGTATGATAGAAATATTTGTTAATAATTGGAAGTGTTTTAAATTATATTTTGGAGAGATTGATATATTGGAATTATGGAATTATGATTCTTAAATTTACGGTTTAATTAATTTAAGTTGTCCGGTCGGGGAAATTCAAACTTTTCAACGACCCGCGGAAATTTTGAACAGCACAGGTAGAAAAAGCTCTCGGAGGTCCTCGTACGAATCTCCTCTTTATCTCTAGAAAAGCAGTCGAATGTTATTTTGCTCTTACTCGATTTAAACTTAAAACCCATTGACACAGTTCGGAAAATGATCCCAAATTCGATCGTACTTTAGTTCAAACACTTTTTACCCCTCCAGTAAAACCATAATTAACGATCTAAAATCCTTCAATTGTTCATCAACTAGCACACTATTATCCGCACTTGTAATTCAGCTTTGTCCGTTTCCCAACAAATCGCAGATATAAATCCCCTATAATAACCAATTCATTTATAACTATACAGCGATAAGTAAATTTCGAATTGAATCCATAACATATTCAAAAGCATCCCACAATATCTCTTCAAAATTACTCCAACCTACATTCATTTTCTGTAATAAACATATGAAATTGTAATTAACCTTCATACAGAGTATTTCAAAAGTAGTCGCCACAACTTTCAATGGTTGCTTTTACACCCTTGAATCGACGAAGATTCGCGAAAAAGAAAACGCCAAAAGGGTAGCAAATTTTTTATATTGACTCATCCCATTCATAAATTTCTCGAATTTTGCCTTGAGTTTTATTCACAAATATTCATCGAGTCAAGGGGATAGAACAACCCCTGAAAGTCATGATACTTTTGAAATACTCTATATACAGTGATACTCCTAAATACTCGAGCCTTCGGGGACAGGAATTCCTAAAATTTGAAACTAAAACTTCCCCATTACTACATAAACAGAGAGAGTAGATACTCTCTTCTTTGTCACAGCTACAAAGTGGAGGATGTAGAAGCGCGCCAAACTACATACATAATGTCAGGTTATGATTTAATTATTTCTATCAATATATATATTGTTTTTTCGCGCAGGTCGCGCAGATAGGAGAAGATAAAACTGCGAGAGTAGGGGAATCTTAAACTCCGTCCACATAAGGGAAGTCGATACTAAAGTGTTCGAGTATTTAGGTGTACCACTGTATTTAACACTAGAACTACCAAATCAGTCAAAATGACTGGTACACAATTTTTTCAGAAAATTCTCCAAGTTTACATAAGAGTCATAGAATAAATATTCTACGTCTATATCAATAAACATAAATCACCCAACCGATCAAATTTTCCGCCGCTTGATTCCCCCTTTTTCAAAGTACTTATTTCATTAATTAAAATGTGATAGATTTGAGGCCGGTAGTTCTAATGTTAAATCACAGTTCCAACAATATACCGCTTTACATCGAAACTGTCGAAACTCCATTGAAACCTTTCATTCAAAACAAACTTCTCGCCGATGCAAATCCGAGAATGTGAACGTCGATAAAACAAACGTTCATACGAGTATGTTAATGTCGTTGATTGCTATGGAGCGTTCGTCTTAACGAGTATTTCCCCCGAGTGCTGGTCAAATCTGAATTCAGCTTTCCTACGTCGTCGTTGTGTCTGTCACAGGGCCACCCTTTTCCTAGCTGTTCCTTCGGGATCTGAGCTTGATTAAACTCAAGATAGCTGTGGTAACAGGTGTTCACCATCGCCGACGGTGCTGAATCAACAGCGAACAACTTCCAGAGGACGATCCTTCCCTATTCGGTGACTTTCTCGGCAACACTTTTGGCCAACTTATTTACTCTTCGGTTGTGGCATGTTATTCATGGTCGAAAGACGAGATGAAAAGAGAGACTCGGGAATTTTGCTTAGTAATTTACCAAGTACATTGCGGCTTCCTTGTGTTAGCTCGCTGGTTTAATTAATGGCGAACCAACCCCGAGTCCTTCTCCGCCGACCTACACATTCGGTTTGCTTTTAATTTGCTCTTTCATTAGTTTCCCCAATTTAGATATCTCGTGGTATTTTTTTTTTTTTTCATCAATTTTTCGAGGATCGACGGGGATTCGTTAGGCTCTGGGATTCTGCTATCGATGATGATACTTAATTTTGAGGTGGTATGGAAATTTGGGAGGGTGGCTGTTGAAGAATTCGAGTTAGAATTGTCAAACATTTGGTTAACACTATAATTATTGCTGATTAATCGAATATATTGTATAAATTATAAAGAACTGTATTAGGAGAAAATACATATAGGAGGTAAAATACTTCATCGATTTAATTACTTACACTTTATGAAATTTACATAGAAAATTGAAGGAGAAAGTATGTTAGAAGTTTTTGGAACATTTAATACAACAATTAAAACAAGCGAGTTTTATCATTTTTATCGGCCAGTGCAAACTTTGACTAACACAGTTAAGCTAAGCTATTTATTAACACGTTCGCGGATAGTAAATGTTTCAGCGAGGTACCAAAATTGACAGTCAATTTATTTTAAAATTGGTTGATGTACCAAATTTGATTAGACATATATTGTAAGACTAGTCAGAATGTTGTATTTTAACCGTTATATACAATGAATGCTATAGCATCTACAACGATATAGATCAAATTGATTAAATGAACAAAAATTGGTTTTAAAATTTGAATGCTATAGCATTCATGTCATTTTGCATCACTGTGAAAATGAATGCTATAGCATTCACGTCCGCGAACGTGTTAATCTCGCGTGTAATTTAACAAATGTTACATTGCACAGGACTTATTTAATTTTCTTCGTGAAAGTCTACATTTGGAAAGTACTCGCAATGATTCCGTTGTTTTACATACAGTTTAAAAAAAATAAACAGCATCTTAAAAGTTATCGATACCTATGCACGATTTTACTGTGTACAACATTAAAGTTGAAACAGTTTCAAAAGACACTTGCTAATCCGCCAAGCAATATGTGGAAAACTATTTATCTACCCTTTTAAAGGAGATAAAAGACAAGATTGAAGAAAAAGTATAACTGTATCTTGTACAGCCATATCGCAGCTATTGCCAGGGCCTATATTGGACGGCAATCGACACGAGTGTCCTCGAATCCATACAAAGTTCCATTGATTCAGACATTTTTACCAAATGACAACCAAGTTGAACGTGGCTTTGCCGAACGTGACTAGAATGGAATCACTTCTTCTGTCGAGGATCGTTCGATATTTTCCGGACTATAAATGGCATACAACAGCACCGACAAGACGGCCATAGTTTCTTTCCAAGGAGAAATTTTTCTTCCACGTTCAGTTGCTCTACTTTTCTCTATAAATCGAAATTTTGTAGTCGTTTCACTTCGTTCGCGTTGAAACTCATGAAAATCGAGAACACCAGGATTATTTACCCAAACTATCGAATGTCCGAGGTGAAGTTTCGAGTTTGGAAAATTGTAGGTCAACGGAGAAACGGCGGAGTTATCAATACCAAACGGTGTGTTCAGTTTTTTGACGGCTTTATCCGACAGAGAATGGACATTTTGATGATGTACTTTACAACTAGTAATTTACTCATGTTTGTGTTGTGTCGATAGAACGAAGGGTTGCATCGGCTGGGTGCAAACAAACGTGATTGGCTTTAGTTAGTCTTCCTCGGTTCATCTGCCTGTTATCCGTCATCGATTCGTTTTCAGTTAAAGCTACACGTAATTCAAGATAAACACTGATTTTTTCTTCTTCATTCGCGCACGAGTATATTTTTATTGGTAACTTAAAAAAATAGCACGTTTGAATTTTTCTTTCGTAGGGTTTAAATATCCTTGATCTTTCTCTGCGATGGCTTCGTTAGATCATATTTCCAAAATATAATAATTATAGTTGAGAAAGAAAGACGAATATAAATTAAAAAGGCACTTGCCGAGGAGCATAAGCCTGACAACCTATCCCGTTACCTTATTTTTCTACTAGACAATATACTAGTTAAAATTATTTTGAAAATATACCGTTTAATTTTCTAACCACTGTACCATCCAATTCCACATTTATTTCTCAAAAATAAATACCAACTTTATTCTCCCAATAAACAAAATTCTACCTTAAGGACGTTCCCAAAAAAAAAATTTTCTTACGATCATATTTAAAATTTATTTCTAAATTCTTGACAGTATTCTGAACGCATACGAAAAATTTCCGCCCATTTTGCGGTACTAAAATTGAAAATATTAGCATTTTTAATTTCTATTTGAACGCATGTTAATTTATACATTCCATACTAATTCATGTAGGTTTTAGTGTCTAACAATTTTAATTTCCTCACAATTTTTTTTAAATTTCGAGAATTTGCAGATAATATTCGCATAAATAATTTCCATACAAAATCGGTACAAGAAGCGGCATTTATTTTGTTGTAAAAAATGTTTAAAGTAAATCATAGGCTTAAAAAATATAATAAATAATAAAGTACACTTTTTATATTGATAATGAATTAAATATTTATTGACTGATAATAATAAAAATGAACAAACTATTACATAAAATGATAAAAAATGTATAACTTTCGTAATGTTATCTTACCTCTCTATAACATTATTAACCAACTTATATAAATTTTCAAAGTTAAAAATATTTTTTGGGAGGCGGGGCAAAAGAGCGTACTGCTGGTCAACTATTTCTTATAGTACAAATGGGTAACTTATATAGGGAAAATGTATTCGTAGGTTGAGAACGACTGGTCTTTTTTGGAACGTCCTTAAAGTACGACCACTTGTTTTCAATGCACTTATTCACACCTGAAATAGAACCTATTAGAGTCAGTATCGTATATCTTCCGATCAATCCAGATCGTGAAATTATTCCCCGAAATACATATACGTAAATGCAAGACATTATCTTTTTGCTGATAATGCTTCACAGTGAATCCGACACGTCCGGATGTTCGAGAGCGTAATTGCACGTCAGGACGATAAATCCTTCCAGTGGAAGAAATTCCTGATCCGCGGCACGCACTCGGGATGGTGACAGGATCGTTCCACTGGAAGGATAAAGGACAGGACGTAGATAAATCATGGTGTTTCGTGTAGGGTTAGAAGAGACGGGACAACCCTACGGATGTACGAGACTGATCCGTAGATGTTTTCGTTTCACCCGTCGGTGACGTGCCTTTATCTTCTCCAAGGATTGTCAGGATCTCGAGGATATTTACATACACCAAGAAGGAGGATAGTAATTCGATAGAAAGTACACTGCAAACGTGTGAAAAGATACTCGATGTGAACTCGATGTTATTCTTACTTCGTGCTCTTGTATTCTGGTATCATCGAATTATACTGTGGAAAATTCTTCGCGGTGAAGGGAACGTATTGAAGATTAGCAGTAATTTAATTTCCTACCCAGGTGTAATGCTACTTGTGTATTCAATGGCTTAAAATATATCTCGAGATCATCCTGTGAAAGGGAGACAGCTTGAGAGCGACAGTGGTTTTCTGCTCGAAGATCCGGACGACTGATCGTTGCTGAAGTTGGCTGTTTCGAGGAACGAAGTTTGCTCGGGTTTGAAGCCGTATGAATGCAACTATGTACATGTGAATGTTTAAGCATGTTCGGTTAAACTGGATATAATGAAATGGTGCTCTCTACAAACTGTTAACATGCGGAAGGACGGACTCCTTGGTGTATGAACACTAAACTACTAAAGGGTTCAAAACGGCCGGTTGCTAAATTTGTTTAAATATAATAATAATATTTCTTAAATTGATATGCAAGTTATAGAGTAGATATTTCACATTTATCTTATAAAATCTCAACAACTAAACCGCTTGCCTTACAGTGAAGTGTGGGACACGTGATGCGGTAAATGGAATAGAAAATTTTCTAGTTTTTTAAAAACTATTAAATTGAAAATATTAGCAAGTCAGGAAACGTTGAAATTAGTTCTATGCTAATATATCGGAAATCAGTGATAGATTGTTATTCCAACAATTAATTCTGTGTTATTGCGTATTCAGTCACAAAACAAATCATAAGGGAAGGAGTTAATTGATCATTTTTTTTCACCTTTGGATTTCTCTTTCCCCAATGTATTAAATATATTTAAACATAGTAGATTTAACACTAAACCTACCAAGCCGGTCAAAATGACCGGTTCTCAAGTTTAAAAGAAAACTACTTAAATTGATAGGGGAGCCGGGAAGTAAAAATTCTACTTCTACCATACAAAGCCTAAATTAGTTAATTAACTAATCCCTTCACTTCTTGTTTTATCCTCTTCCAAAGTACTTGTTCAAAAAATCTAAATTTTAGTAGATATAACGTCGGTAGTTTTAGTGTTAATGCCGGCAATTAGAGTGTTACATTCGTATCTATCATAATCGAAAAATTTTATTTCAAACGTTAAGAAACTATGTTTGCTGTCACCTGTCGTATACTTTAACGTTTGAAATAAAATTGGAAATATAGTTTTTGATGATAATTTGTGCAAATCTACAAGGAATGCAGAAAAATATGAATGTGCCATTTCGAAGGGCGGGAAAAGAAATGAATGTTTTTATTCACACTGACAGCTTCTTATCTAACGTGGCGTAAGCTGAAACTCTTGCAGCTGTATCCGCAGAAAGAAATCCAATTTAAAGTTGACTTATCAGTTAGCGAGTTACTTTTGTATCGGTAATGTTCCCGATCCGACAAGTAGCCGTGCTTCGACAATTGATCGGCGCTCGGCCCGATAAAAAACCTCCCTCTTCTTCGATAGATAAATCAAAGTTCGAAATAAATCGAACCGTTTGATAAAGAGCAAAATTTTCGGAGAGCACCGGCAAAAAATATCTTTCTTCGACGATACTATTTTATCTTCAGCCGGAGATTCGAGGGGTCTTCGCTGTGAACTGTGAGATAAAATTTGTTATTTATTAGCCTCTCGACCTGACGACTTTCTCCCCCTTGAATTTGTAATTTTCCTAATTGTGTCTCTTGAGAATGGAAAAATACAAAAATCTCAAAATATGATGGACAAAAATCCAACTTAAAAAAACATAGAAAATCTAAATATTCTACTTAGAATAAATACACAATTCCCTTAACTATGCACCTTCTACAAAAGATTATCAAATATTTAAAAGACTACTTTATCGTACGCTAAACACGTTCAGCTTCTTCTTCTAAAATCTCCACGTAATTTCAAAAGCCATCTCCAAAATTAGATACTTCCTCAGAAAACGTACCCCTCCTTCAACGGCCTCGGTACGTTCGAAAACAACTGTCCAATTTCCGGAACATCTCAAGAGCAATCGTACGAGTAAAGTTCGCAAGGAACAGGTGGCAAATATGTTCCGTATAATTGACCATTCCGGCAGAAACACAAGGAAAAATGGTAGAAATAAGCTTACGAGTGTCTCCCCATTTTGCGGGGTCGTCCGTTATCCTCGATAGAGGCCTACTGTTCCATTCTTACCGAGTTTTCCTTATCCGAGAGGAGAACGAGAGGAGAGGATTGGCAGAATCTTGAGTAGAACGCTTACCCGGATAAAGGAAGAGCCTGGATCCGATGACAGCCAAGGGTCGCCGTTTCCACTGGGGAAAAACCAACCCCTTCAACACGAGGGCATACCCGCAACGGCTGTATCCCAGCAGATCTTGTAATGGCGATGCGGGCCCTGAAAGAAGAAGATAAAGAAGTGAGGAACTGCGGTTTTAATCAACGCGGAGGACCACGCGGGCACTGTGTTCGTGATCGTCGTAGAAGATTCGTCGGAAACAGAGAAACGTTTCTCCCTTCGGCGAGTTTTAATCTACGGGAATTTTTTCCCCCCCTGTTCTTGGAAGTGGAACGGATTGATCAGTTGGGAAGGTCACAAAATTCCTTGATCTTTCGTGTTGGAGTGTGGATTTTTGTTTCGACGCTTGGTCTGGTCGTTTTGTTTTATGATTTCATCATTTTGTACGTTTAACACTAGAACTACCGGCGCCAAATCCAACATATTTTAATAAATTAAATAAGTACTTTGAAAAAGGGGGAATCAAGCGGCCGAAAATTTGATCGATTGGGTGATTTATGTTTATTGATATAGACGTAGAATATTTATTCTATGACTCTTATATAAATTTGGAGAGTTTTTTGAAAAAATTGTGTACCAGTCATTTTGACTGGTTTGGTAGTTCTTGTGTTAATAATTTATAATTATGTTATTATAATTTTAACTTACTGGTAGGGGAGTCTTTTGTAGTTGGTGTTTGGATAGTGAATTTTTTTGTTGGATGTTAGTAATGGAGGTTTTTATCTGTTTGTTATTAACTCTTTGCACTCCTATGTCGCATTTGAGGGGACATCACAAGTTTACCGTATCACTCTGTTGCACCCTTCAAAAGGACCTTCGAATTTATTAGTAATTAGAGGATGAACTTACTGCGCCGAAATGTTTTAAGAAATATATGTTTACCTGAATTTTTCTATTGAAATAGCATAAAATGGCAAATAGTAAAGTGCCGAAAAGTTGCTAATAGATAACGTCAGAGGGGTCAGAGTGCAAAAGGTTAACACTAAACCTACCAAGGCGGTCATAATGACCGTTTCTCAATTTTTTCAAAAAACTACCTAAATTGATAGGGGAGACGTGAGGTAAAAATTCTACTTCTACCATATAAAGCCTAAATTAGTTAATTAACTAATCCGTTCGCTTCTTGATTTATCTTTTTCCAAAGTAAGTACTTGTTCAATAAATCTAAATTTTAGTAGATATAACGTCGGTAGTTTTAGTGTTAGTATTGATGAATTGAGAAGATTTGTGAAATCGCTCGATGGTTTATGTTAGAGACTTCATTTTATTTTGAGGTGTTGTCTATTCGTTGAGATTGTGATTTAAGAATTGTAATTTGTTGATGAGGGAGTCTATTGTTAGTCTTTTTGGCAACGTCGTTTTCTCGAGATTAGATGTTTTCGAGAGAAATTTCATTGGAATACCTCGTAGAACAATATGAAACTTTACGTTACAATTTTCATAGAGAATAATACACATACAAGGTGAAAACTTTGGAGACTTCCAACTTTACTCAGAATGCAGAAAATTAAGGAAGTAGCCGATTTTATGGAAGTCCGTAGATTTTAATACGTCGGGAATTCTCACGGAGCGTATTCTCATCGAGAGAAGCCGCTTAAAAAGGCAGGATAACTGTCGAGTGCTAAACTTTATTTAATATCACTTTTTTACGGAAACTTTGTTCGCAATAAATTCTCCATTACCGTACTCGCTTCTTTAACAAACTTTATCCAATGGAAGAAAGAAATGCACCTGCGACTACAACGAATTATTTCTACAATTCGTTCTTGAATCTACATCGATACGATTTCGGACGTGAATTTATCTCCAACACTGGCGAAATTTATCGTTAAACAACCCTCCACGGCGTTAAACATGCAAATTATTCCACAGAGAATACCGTCTCCCTGAATTATTCTCGTCTCCAACTTAAGATACATGTTTTATGCATACATCGAAACGAGAATATTGTTTACAACCGTCTACCCATAATGCAATCTCTCGTACATTTTTAAAACTTTTCTTCATTCCCATTTTTAACGATTCATCTTCAATTGTCAACATACAACTACCCATTTTCCATTCGATGTCCTATATTTATCAATTTTAATGTGCCATCTATTGTTCTTACCCCTTTAAATATAAAAGACTAGTGTCGACCATCAGTATTCCATGACTTTAACACTGGATTTGAAGAAACCGTTAAATTAACGACCTCCTACTTTATTTATGAACATTTTCCAAATTTACAAAGAAACAGTATAACAGATTTTCCATATGTATTTTACAATCTAAGAGTTACTTAATGTTTTGCTGCTAAATCCTTCTTTTTCCAAAGTATTTACTTAATGTATTGCAGTATAACAGATTTTCCACACATAAATCTAGTGTTAAGTCTGACAAGCTACATTTATCCCATGCCTTGCTATTTTTTTAAACAAAACTTGGAATTTCTGTCTGTCCATCGTAAGCTAATAGATGTAGTAGTTAAGAGACTATCTGATCCATTTCAATGTGAAATCGAACAGTATATACTTCAAAGTTTTAAAGTTTTAATTGTAAGACAAGATAGTCAAAGTGTTTTCATTAGCTTTCAAGTTCCTTAGAGATTTAACTGAAATTGTAATAAATTTCTCAGCTACATTTTTCTATGTTACCGCGCCAGACATATAATTCGTATTACACGATATTTTAAATTATTTAATATATAATTAAATAGTACATTAAAGTCCAGAACCCCGTTGTTATCTTCCAAGACAAGGGCCTAAAAGTTTCTCTTTTACGCAAATATTTCCCTTCGTCTGCATTTTTCAAATATCATTTCCGTCTATTCGTTAATAACTCTCGGAATATGTTCTTCAATATTCGATTACATTGTTATTATTCTCTGTTCCGTCTACAAGTTGCTGAGACAACGTAATCTTATTCCTGTTTCCCTTGAAATTGATATTTTTCGTATAACATATTGCTAAAGTTTAAAGAAGACAGATGACGAGCATAAACCGCTCGTTTCTTCCATGACAAGAAATAACAAGGTTTTAAAGTTCACTTCGTGTAATTCCTCTAGAATTTCTCTATTTCCCAGTGAATTTTTATCCCTATTCTCTCGTCGAAGGTACCGTAAATTTTAATTGATCATGTTAAAAGCATTTCGAGGGCTTATAGAGTTGTGTATTCATGCAACAACCCAACGGACGTTCCAACAGCATATTAAATGAGAATATATTATATAAATGTGACGTTAACGTGACTCGCAACGAAGCATCCAATAGATTCGCATATGAACGCAAATTATAATCCCACAATAGCTAACTGAACACAGATTTTTTTAAAAATATCGTACACAAAAAAAATGTAGGTAGAAATACTTTTACTTTGTGTACGACAGTATACGGTGTTTTTTTTGCACTTCATTATGACGTGTTAACAGATTTAACGCATCCATTTTCACATGCTCATATTTTGAATTATTGTTCTTCCAACATTTTATATCACTATGGTTTGAAATATTCATGAAAAAATACCGATATTCTAATGTCTTCCATCGAGTCACCGACAAAAAGAGATTCAACAGAAATTTACATACGTAACTGGGAATCTCTAATGGGACCTAACAGATTTCTGCTATGCAAAAATTCCATTGAATTTCTTTCGAACGATAAAACTACTAGACTTCGGATTACGCTGAAATAATATTTAATCGTACGATTAATTAATCCCAGGTTTCATCCTTTTGTATCCTCGGTGGTTTCATCGTAGCTGTAACGTGAATACAGAAACGGCACGGGAGTTGCAAATCTGTCGCAATGTGTCTTCGTATTTGTGTAATATTTCACACGGACACATTCCGAAATCTCTTGGTACGAGTTCGATATACGTATCGATTCTCAATACACGGACCATCGGTCAATTCGCTTCTATCCACGTGTAATATTTCCTTCCGGTTATGCAAATATTCGGTGATTCGCAAGCGGAGAATGTCGAGGAACTTTGTTTCCCAATCGTCCTTCGAATAGGATCCAATAAATCATGATCGCGATTATTAAAGGCAACGTGCGTGGTCTTTTAGCGGGAGATGAAAAACGCTGGAAAAGAATTATTATCCGGGAATTATCGAAGAAAAATGAACTCGTTCGTCGATATTGGTAAACGTCCGTACCGTAAACTCTTGATGATTAATAGACTATCATTTACTCTAAGGTAACTATGATGCGAAACATTTGAGAGACAACAACGGGAATCGTGAATTCTTCGCGTGACTGACGATCGAACGGTGATTTATTTGGTGATTTATAAAGTTGTTTTTTTTTGTGGACAGTGAAAGCGAAAAAAAAACTGCTAGTATTGGCGGTCGGTGGTTTCCCGAGTCGAAAATTTCAGCCCAAAATCCTCCTAAATTACCAAATAACTTAGGATATTTAGGTTGAATATGGAAAAATATGTTACATATAAAAGAAAGCAAATTTTAATTCCACAATCGCCCTACACTTGTTACTTTTTGCCACTTTTACCTAGTTTAGGAGCAATTTAGGCTTCATACAGCCCAAAATAATTCTCAGCATTCTATAATGAGGAGCTTTATAATTAGATTGGAATTGGAGTGGAATGATCGAGGTCCAAAAAAATTCTCGATATACTAAAAATTAATTTGGTTTAGGAGATTTAGAATTTATATGGAATAAAATGATAATTTAATTCCAACTTACTCCTGAAAGCCCTATTTTTAGAATATGAGTCGACAGACTTGGAACTTCTGAAATATTTTTAGGGGATGTCAGATTAAATTGGAATACAAATTTTACCTGATCAGTCCATATAACTCCTAAAAATCATATTTACAGGACTTTGAGGCGCGTAGACACACTAGTTGAGGATTTTGAGGTTCAAAATGGTATACATAATTAAGCGGCAAATGAGAGATCAAAAGAATCTAGGATTTGAAGTTTCTTTTTAGACTGGACTTTTCGACTCGGGTTAGTTTAAATGACGATTGAAATATTGTATCGGTGGTTGATCCTGTTTTGTTTTCGTACTTTTTTCTAATATAATTAATTCTATATGTTTGAAAATGTGAAATGAATACGTTGAAAGGAAAGAAGTGAAGGAAGCAAAAAGTATAATCGACTTAATTGCTTTTTGGCTACAAAGTAGATACGTGAAAATTGGAAGAGAAACGGCGGTAGAAAGTGGAAGACTTACAAAATATTCAGAACAATTCACTTTGATCATTGGAGATACAAAGTCAATGAATATTGTAGAATAGGACGTGAAATATGAATTTCAACAATGAATATTGGAAATGGATAGAATATTACATTTCTAGGAATATTGCGACTGGAGAATGTCGATTGTATTAGTAGAAAGAGTAGAAAACTCAGAATTTCCCGAGACATTTGAATATCAGCTAATTTCGTTTTTCATATTTCTTTTTTAGACAGTTCTAATAATGTAATTGTAGTCGACGAATATAAAAACGACAAAATTAGAAGTAAATGTAATTTAACCAATTACTCAATGATACCGAAAGTACATTTTTCCCAAAGATTATTTGATCTTCTTAATATAACTTTCCGTCGTGCCATTTTTGTAAAAAAATGTTATCAAAAATTTGTATGAAGCTTGTCTTCTATTAGTTTCATTTTCAAATAGCAAGAATGAATCAAAATCTTTTATCTGCAGTTCAGTTCTGGATTTTAACCAGTTAACTGTGGCGAAAATTCTTTAAAATTTTGGGTCACAAAAATCAAGAGATGAGCATAAATCTATTTCAAATTATTTATACCCTTTAGATATTCGTTTTATTTCGGCATAGCCTCAAAATATTCCAAACATCTTGAAATTTACGAACATATTTTAGTTTTCGTCAAAATTACAATTTAAATAACCAGTGGTAGCTTTTACGTATGACGAGTATACTCGTCAAACACAGCAAACTGGTTAAAAAGGAGAAAATAACGTTGTTGTAGGGTAATTAATTAGCGATAAAGACACTTTTGTTACGTGCTAAAACATTATTGAATGTAATTAGATCGTTGGTCTTTATGAATATCCACGAACTCGAGAAGTATCATAAACGCGCAACGACACCGCCTAATTATTCATCCGCGATTGTAACATCGTTCGCGCTAATTACATTACTGCGTTCACGCAGTTCCATCGCTAAAGGTAATATCATTAGCCGTTCACAAAATTGTGCTTATGGAATTATTAGAAAATTAATACCCCATATTATTAATGTCCTAGATTATACGCTAAATACAAATGGCTGAAAGTAAAGATTTCAAAATACATTTTTAATTTCACTTTCATGCTTTTATCGTCGAGTTACCCTCAAAAAGTGAATGCAGACTAACCGTTGACGATGCTCAGGCACACGCTGTAGTTTTACTTTTAATTTTAATTGCAACAAATTACGCATAACGTAATGCACTGACGGCACACTGTAGAATGTAAATGAACGTCATATAAAAACCTATTTCTCATCTCTCATCGTGGTCATAAATTTTAACAAATTTTTAACAATGTGCCTCGTCACGTCGTTTAACTCCAATAACAACTGCCAGATCTTTTATTTTCCTTTTTTGAATGCAATTTTTTTTTTTAACAATACTACAAAAATTTCCAATTTATTTTTCCAGCAATCACTCCAATAGACATTATCGAATTTTAGATTAATCATTGAAACCAGATATCCTTTAAGAAATACTCATTATTGAAAAAACAAGACCAAGATAAATTTCAAAATTCTTCATTGAATTTCCCCTTTCCTTTTCACAAATTGTCCGTCCTTAGAGGGTCTTCGAGGGTTTGGGTAATTAGAGGATATGCTCGGATCCGGTTACATCGTGACTATGCTTTTAATAGCTTATCCAACCAACCCACGTACCACCTTCTGCAGGTTAATTGCGTTAGTTGAGCACTTCGTCATCTCACCCCATTCGTCATTTTACCTCGCGTGCCGCGAGTAACTTTACCTCGACACTCGCGTACACATTACGAGACTGACTGAACACATCATCTAGTAACACGTCGAATACTCCATCGATTGGGAACTATCTTACGTAAACACGTAAAAATTTGAACTCGCAATCGCTATGCTCCCATTTAAAACCTCCCTCGACAAATTCTACCTGTGAAATTTTTTTTCAATCCGGTAATTATGTATAATCACCGTTAAATTTGATAAATGTACTGAATTATTGAACATTTATCAAATTAACACGTTGACTGCCGTGGGTGTCACCGGTGACCGGCGCTCTTGAATTCAATGAAATTTCATGTGACTTTGAAATTGTAATATTTCCAAATTCTCTAACACAATCAATATTTAAATACTAACTTTCTGCAGATAAAACCCTGCTGAACATATATCTACTTGTGTATTTAAAGTTTCTGCTTTACAAAGATGGGCTTTTAATGAGGAAAGTATCACTTCAGTAGATATGATAAAACAAGTGAAACATCAGCGGCATTCAACGTCTTAACCGACACGTCTGACAAGGGAACATCCCGAGGTGTAAATCATCGATTTTTATGAAATTTTAGTATGATATAGTCCTCGCGAAAATATTTGTCCCGTATTTTTTTTTATCGGCCACCGTTCACGTTAAAGGGGTGAAAACCACCCCCAAAGTTGGGGTAATGAAAATCATTTGATCGAATATCTCGGAAACTCTTAGAGATATGAAAATTTCGTACAGACTAAAAATTAATGTATTTCGACCACGAATCCAATAGTATAAACATGTTTTAAAATAACTCATTTGTTTAAACAATATGATAAAAAATACTTTCTTTTCAACTTTGAGGGTGGTGTTCACCCCTTTAACGTGGACGGTTGCCGATAAAAAAAAATACGGATCAAATATTTTCGCGAGGACTTTATCATACTAAAATTTCATAAAAATCGGTGATTTACACCTCGGGATGTTTCCTTGTGAGTTAGATCTGGGTTGTTCCCTTCAGGGACTAGTCTAGCTAGCTGGTCAGGTACGACCTTGAGGCATTTATCAAATTTACCGACAAGTCTGGGTTAGATCTGGCTTATTCCCTTCGGGGACCAGCTCAGTTAGCTGGTCAGGTACGACCTTGCCGGACTTGGGGTTACCGGAGCCAGGGGATGACAAAATCATAGTGGTTCCGCAGGAAAAGAGTTACCTCAGGGGCCTGACCAGTTTGTTGGTCAGGTACGGGTTTGGCGAACCCGGGGTTACCCGAGCCGCATGGGTAGAAAGCCCACAAAGGGTGCGGAGGATTCGCAATCCGCGAGGGGGTGCGTAAATGTATTTGCCCTCCGGAGAAAAAAAGATCTGAGTTTAAAGAGCTTTCAATTTTTTTCCTTTGAGAAAATTTTCTGATATGATATGTCTATCAAAGTCTTTGATGTTACGGAATTGAGTCGAAAGAGTGGGTTGTAGGGGAAATGAATTACTTTATCGCAGTTAAAACCGAATGAAATATAAATCAGTGAAATATTTGAGGGGTGAATGAGGAGTTAAAGACTTGGATCATTCTCCTTTCCTTCTATTATTTCAATTTGTAGATACTGTGCTAACATTAATTTTCCCTTCTACACAATTTTTCCATCATTTCTCTCAGATCTCGATAAAAGTGACGATTAAAATCCCCGGAGTACTCGCAGACTCGAGTTTGCAATCGACTAAACTATCAGGAAAATATCAATGAGCCTTTCGTAAATTTAACACGGACTCCTGGAAATTTTCTCCACCGTCGGAGTTTGCGAGTACGTTGAACGTAATTTTAGAAATGGACGAAGTATCGTTTGCGTCGGGCGGTGTTAGTTCTGTTCTAACTTCCACGTCGAGTTCCATTTGTCATTATACTAAACTTCTTGCGCTGCAACTTCCACGGAATTTCGGCGTATTAGACGTTACTTGAAAATGTGACAGTCTGTATTTCTTGCTAGTTAAATATTTACAATTCTCATTAAGCAACGGAGACTAGTTTCGTGAGAAATGTGTCGAAACTCGTTCGTCCTTTGAATCTATGAAAATTCACAAACACCTTCCCATTTACCATGATTGACGTAGCTACGTTATTTATCATTTTATCGAAGCCATATAGCATCGTTTATCACCTATGGGAAATTGTGAAATTTAACACGATTCCGAAGGTAAAAGTCTCTCATCGCGATTATAACCGCAAATACGAGAACGTCATCCGTGAAGCGCGATAACTTCGTTTAAAATCGATGCACGTTGCGCCCCTTGAAATGTATTGCTACCTGAAGTAAAAAGGATAAATGAAAGAGAGAAAAAAAAAACGAAAAAAACACGGATTCAATTTATTCCACCGGCTAATTTTCCACGTTGTTCCGGCTTTTTGAAATTCAGCAGAAAGGCCGTATGTACTTTCTCTACAGAGATAGGAAACTATGGCCCAGTTCACGCGTGCCACAGTAATTATAACATTATTGCCGCTATTAATGAGCAATTTCAGGGGCTTCTGTGCTCTCGCGCGACGTCGGCATAAACTCGAAGTGCATTATACAAGTTACGTTATACAATTTGCCAGGCTAATTAAGTTAAAGTGTTATGCTGCACGCGGTTACACGATACTGCAACTCGTTCGCTTGAGCCCCGAGACACTTTTTTATCCGCTTCTGAAAGCCTTTAGATCTCGTCGTCCCGGGGTTTTGCAAAATCCATGCGAATCCTCGGTAAAGTTAACTCATAAACCTACCTCGCTTCCTTTCGCAGCAATTTAATGCATTCGTTGCGTAATTTCCGTCGACGATGGAAATATACTGTGATCATTTATATTTCACATTTTTAATTGCTTGGAGTATTCGAGAGTTTCTAATTTTAGGCGAGATTATCGAGAAACAGGGACGTCACGATATGCCTATAGCATGAGAGAAATTTTCACAAAGGATAGACGGAAGGGTTTGAAACCCAAACCCACTATTCGAGAATTCGAGGCTCTATTATCGTCACGGTGCCGTCGACGTTTACTATTCAATCACGTTTACACGAGATCGTGTTTTCCTATAAAGACAGATCGATGGATTGATCTATGGAAGCCGTTAAATTAAAGTGTTCTTAATTTTTTATAAATATTTCTCCAATTTAACCCTTTGCGGACGGAGACATTTTTGAATATTGACAGATAATCACTTATTTGGCGGTCCAAAACCATCCTTTTATCAGAAATTTGGACTGTCAATCGATATAAATTATAAATTACTTAGCATTTAATCTTATCTCACCGGTTGTATTTGAATTTTTCAATTTTAACCGTGTATGCATACGGCGATACACTATAATTATATTTTTTCTCAAACCGCATATATGCGTCGCTAATCCGCAAAGGGGTAGTGGAGTCTAACAGATATTTCACTTGTGTCTTGTAATACACTAATTACTTAATTCATCATTTTCTTGCCTGCTTGGAGCCTTTTTTAAAAATGTTCGTTTACTGTATTTAGGTGTACCTATTTTTCTGAAGTAAGCCAATAGACTCATACAAGAAAATTGAAGTTTTTTGTAAAGAAAATAGTTCCAATTCAATTTAAATGAATGATTTATTATTAAAAAATTAACCAACCAATATATTATATATACATAGTGATCAAGTTATTAATGAGCCAAATTGACTCCGTAAATCTAGTGGTAACACGTTGACTGCCATGGGAATCACGGGTAACCGGTGCCACGGAATTCAATGGAATTTCATGTTACGTTTAAACTACAATATTTATGAATTTTCTAACATACTGAATATTTCAATATAGGCGTTAAGAAGATAAAACTATCTATCAGCGTCTTTAAAGTTTCTGCTTTATAAAGATTCGATTTTAACAGAGAAAGTTTCACTTCAGTACAAATGACGAAACTAGCGAAACACCGGTGGCGTTCAACGTGTTAAACGCGTTCCACATATAAATGAATTAATAATTAAAAACAATTCTAATAGATTATGATATTATAAGTCATTAGTCGAAGTAGTCGAACTTTTTAATACATTTGTTCGTGACTGAAAGCACTCAGTGCATGACTCGAAACCATTAAAAATCTAGGGTAAACTAGGAGTGATTCTTTTAAATGTCCTACAACTTCGAAAAGTGCGAAAGTACAATCGCAGCAATTAACGTCGGTTAATGATTGCTTTAAGAGAGAAAAAAAAGGAAGTTTGCATTTATGTACTTAAACTCGTTAAAGGCAGGAGGAAAACGGGGACAGGTGTGAGCAGATAAATGAGCAAAGATCAAACGTGCAGACGTTCAAGTAGGTATGTGTCAACCTGACACACTAAATACACGAAACACCGCTTACGTTTCTACTTTCCAACTTGCCGACGAATTAACAACCTTCCTCGCGAAGTTTCAGTTCCTGCTAATTGCGACAGATTGGGTTTCGTCTCCCATTGAATTGATTCTTGAGTTGGATGAATGCACGGAATTCGATTGGAACACGGACATAGTTTATTTTCAACTATGCTCATTATCCGACGTATCGGAAGCAGATGTCGCAGGTGCAGGCGGGAATTTCATACACGCGTGAAATTCAACGTTAATAGATGTGAATTAGCAATTCATGAAATCGAATAGAAATTTGAATGACGTTTTAATTTATTTTCAATAATATTCATATATTTTGAACGTTAGACTAACATGATATTTGTGTTTCTATAGTATTCGAAAGTTAATTATTTTGATGGCTTGGAAGTTAATTAAAACAGTTGGCCCTAGACGAAGTGATCATTGCTTAATATTAGATTTGCGGGCGTGAAATCTGTTATACCGCAATATATTAAATAAGGCCTTTGTAAGTAGAGGGATCAGGTGACAAAGAAAATGATCAGTTAAGTAATTTGTATATTATAAGATGCATGTGAAACACGTACTGTATCACGTCTCTATAAGTTTGGAAGACGTTTATAAAAAGTAGGAATCCGTCAATTCAATGGGTTCCGTATATCTAATGTTAAATTAAAAAAAGGCTCTGAAATATAATCACTCGGTTGAAAATCTCCGTCCGTCATTTTTGTAAAATTTTTCCTATATGAAATATTTATTACAGCCATCGTATTAATTAGCAAGTTACCTAAAATAACGGGTCCAAGGTGAAGTGACCAATTGAAGCTAAACACGTAGAAAATAAGAAAACAGAAAATGAAATTGTTATCAATGATGATAGTTGAATTTATTGGTTTCTCGATTAATGCAATTAACAGGTTATATTTGATAAATTAGAGAGGAAACCAGTGATAATACGGGCGATGAATTATCTTGATGAATTTAACTTGATGAAGTGGAAGGTGGTTCGATAATAGACAGATATTATATGGCGTGCGCTTCATCCACCATTGGCTATTTTGCTAAACCTACAATGGTTTATGCAGAAGGCTACGACCGAAGTTACGTGTGGATTTAGCAAGGTTTGGTACGGAATATTTATGAAACTTGCTCAGCATCGCCACAGAATAGTGTATGTTTTACCATAATGCACACTATGTACTGGATCCTCGAGTATAGATAATAGTACTTATATCTTTAAATAAGAAAATAAATTGCAAATTATTCGTCTCGCATCGAATTCCATTGATACAGTCAAAATATAGTTCACTAATATCAATTATACGCCGCGAAGAATTCATTCAGACAACTAAAAAAACAATTTTTTAAGAAATCGGCAGAATAAGATCAAACTATCAATGTCTCTTTTGATAAAGTTTAATGCATGTTGCGAAACATCGACGTTTCTCTAAGAGTATTATGGAGCCTGTGAAAATTCAAGAAAATTCAAGGAAATTGGAGAGAAATTGCAGAAAATTGTAGAAAATTTCCGAGAAAAGTCAAGATGGATAATAATGAACGTTAAAGCTCGACACTGTACTCGCACTGCGTGCTTTAAAACAGTAAATTCATCTGGAGAGTGTTCTGGTAACGCCGAACCACGGGACCGACCATATTTAACCATAATAACCACTAACGACTGAGAGTTTCCTCGACGGAAGTTCCGGAAACGACGTACGCCATGCCAGAGCAAACGACATAACGGCCGGCTAAGCCAAAACGTTAAACGCCGATTATGGTGCTACCAACTCGCAGTTCGCAATTTCCCTTTGAAACTTTTACACGCTACGGAAGGGTCTCGGCCCTTTTACGATATAAAACGACTCGTCGTCGGTTTTCTTTTTCTCTACGACAGCTTTAATATTACATTCATGCAAAATAAAAAATAATTTCTGGTTATTTTATTCGAACCCACAAATGATCTATTCGTTACATATTTTAAAAAAATCTAAATCAGTTATTCGTATGATCATGCTTTTCATACAACATGAAGCATTTTGTATCGTACGAATGTCTGTGGAGGCGTTTACAATTCGGATGTTTGTTTTAGTAGAACCTTTGAACAGAACGAATGTACGTTTGGGCTCATTTACTTTGGTCTGCTGTAATATTAACGAGCACGTGTGTTTTGAATATTGCGTCAAAGTACTACCGCCATCATTGATATGCCCTTCGTAATTTATCCTGGTAGCGTTTGATTATTTGTTCGTCATAGGTTGTAATATTCGAAATACGCAAGAAATTTCGCCCGTTTGATTGATCTGTACTTCAGGATTTCATCGTATAAATTGAATATCATGCATAAAATGATTGCTGTCCATTGAATTTGATCATTTGAGCGTCAAAAGACTGAATATAAGTACAGCTTTTTTGGATTAAAATAAACGTTTGAAAATTCTGGTTCGGGAAAAAATGGCGAAAAATATTATTAATATTCAAAATGGACAGAACTTAACACTTTACCGACCGGTATTTTTTTTTGCAAATATTTCCCCGATACTGATATCTCTTCGAAAATTGCAAAGTTTCTTCACTGAGTCCTTGACACAGATAATCTCAATGGAAAATAATAATTTATTAATTGTCGTATCGACCAATTAATGAGTTAAATGTTCAAAAGTGTTGGGCCCGAAAAGCCGATTAGTCGGCTACCGGTCGGTAAAGTGTTAATAGCTAAAACGGAAGTGAATGTTTTTTTGTCTTTTTTTTTAGTATGTTTGGTGGTATATTTTAGATATCATTCACTAGGAATTATTAAATCTTGGTCAACCTATTACAGCCGAGGTTTACTGTGCGCAACTAAAATGAATAAATATTAATTTTATCGCATAATACCAATACATCAATATACTATTTTTGACTAAACTTATAAATGCGATACGAAAAGTACCGTTCGCGTTTATTAATTTTCACAACAATTTTTTTTCATTCGACGTTTAAACTCCCGACAAAAATCACAACATCCCTTTAGTTCGAATTACTTCGTCCATTCCGGCAATGCCTGTGATACAAAGAGGACACAGAGAAATGTAAAAGCAGCAAATGCCACTTTATTTGTATATTGCATGCAAAAGAGATATTAATTTCCGTAGAATAACTAAATAGAAAGAATTCCAACGAGACTGAATTCCTCACGGCGAAGTACCTTTGGGAAAGTCAACTTGATCGCTTGCCGTCATTCAATTCCACGATTATTACGACATATTCATTCTCTAATATGACAATGCAAGTCCTGCGCCATGGCTGAGGAAATGTACGAATAAGGGAAGTTCTGAGGCGGGAGGTAATTAGTAACGTTATTTGATGGGCAAATAGCGATTAACCATTCCGAACTGCCTAGAGGGATAGAGAAGGGCACAAGTGAGGAGTAAGAGACTTTGTTAAGGTAACAGTCTAGACCGGAGATTGTGTATAACCAGCACGGACTTCCCCGTGAGTTTCATCAAAGGAAGATATGCACTTGTTCCGTATAATGTTACGAACAATTTACCACAACCATATACCTCCTTTCTATGTCAAACAGAGAGGAATTTAAGTGTGTCCACTCTGCACCACACTCGAATTAATTCCTCTACTTTTCTTTATTTATTTATTTTTTTAATTAACTCGCTCGCTAGTAACCATCACAAATGTGTGACAAATTGGTTTGTTATCAGAGCCTGTCGTTACACACATGAGTCGTTTAATTTAAGTGGCATAAGTCACTTTTTGACATTACAAGTACCAGACAAGTCAAAATGACAGGTTCTCAATTCTTTTCAAACCTTCTCCAAATTTATAGTACAGTTGTAGAGCATATATTCTCTGTTGATGTTATAAAATACAGATTACCGAATCGATTATTATTTCTATGCCTTGATTTCTCTTTTTCTAAAGTATGTATTGACTATATTGAAGTATTAGTTCTAGTGTTAAATCGAAATACCCATGGATATCCACTTTAACGTGTTTAAAAATATTGTTGTGAATTTTCGAAAAGATTTATTTGCATTTTTATCTTGCATACTTACATTTTTTTTAGTATAAATATTTTTTTATAACCATTGTAAAGTCATCACTTTTCATTAGAGTAAAGTGACTTGTGCCACTTTCAAAATAAATGGCTCACATGTTTCAGACTAGTTCACATAATACAATAAATAGTTTCCATTTGTATTTAGAACATTCTAAAAATATTCTAAACATAAATACGTAAAGTTTATTCCTATTCCACACGTTTTTCGTTAATATCGTTATAAAATCTATTCTCTCGAATCACCGAGAATAGAGGGATTACAAAATTTCTCAAATGTACTTGAATAAAATTAAAAATTCCCGTATTGTTCTCTATAATGTTAACTCGATGTTTTAGCTGGAAAAGTCACTCGCTTTTGCAATATCCGTTATCGGTCAAACTTGAATTTGCAAATCTCCTCGTAGATAGTCAACCTTCCGGACCGATCCATCGAGACGTTCCATTTACGAGCCATCGAGTTGCGATAAGTCATCACGTTGCTCCCCGTCGAAACTATTGTAGATAGTTAATCAGCCGAACAACTAACCGTACAGTTTAGCGCGACCGAATTCCTCGTCCTGAATGACCGCCGCCGGAAATCGGATGTGCATTGTTCGCGATAACTTTGCTCCGGAATCGCGATGACATCGGCGGTGCATGTTTCTGATGGCGGCTCGCATACATTTGCTTTCTAAAACTTCACCTTTTTCCCCAGATATTTTCCAAACAGTTATTCATTTTCAAGAAACTTTCCGAAATATGGAATTTATTTGACCCTAAAACTACCGACGTTATATCTACTAAAATTTAAATTTATTGAACAAGTACTTTGGAAAAAGATAAATGAAGGAGCGAAAGGATTATTTGATTAACTAATTTAGACTTTATATGGTAGAAGTAGAATTTTTACTTCACGGCACTCCTATCAATTTAGGTAGTTTTTTGAAAAAAGTGAGAACCGATCATTATGACCGCCTTGGTGGGTTTAGTGTTAAGCAATGAAAATATGTTTTTCGATTCTTATCATTGAACAATATCCCTACTTAATTCCATTTCTTGGAGTAAAAGAAAATTCTTATTTATCATCAAACGACAACCAGTTGCATGATAAGCTCCATTTATCGATAGTTTCGTGTTCGATTTTACCGTTGATATTTATTGTAAAGTATTTGGCAAAATCGTTTTCGTAACAGGAAGTATATCAGGGAAACATTGTCGTCGTGGGGAATCATAAATCTGATTAATTTTCTCTCACAATTTACCACAACCCCGAACATGACTTATGTATATATCTGCATACCCGTATGCGTAAATAATTAGCGCAATTAATTTATGCAGCCGTGCGTTCGGAAATGATCGAACAATGAATTCGTTTTAATGAACACCGTTAATTGGCGCTCGTTACGAGGACACCCTGGTTTAATTGCACAATGCACTCTTCGGCGGAAAGCGATCTTTTTCATACGGTTACTCCGATTCCGCAACTTTCGTAACAGTATTGTATACACAGAGAAATCGATTTTTCCATCAGCCTCGTCCACTTCCTTCTACGGGACGTGAAAAATAAGAGACATCCTTTACTCCCACGATATTTATACCTTGCACTTAGTGTATCTCTTCCGCGCAACACGTTACAACGGCCTTGCAATTTTAACGACGAACCCAAAGGCTCCGTTGATGCAACGGTGCAGTACATGCAATTTTCAATTCCGAGCCGAGCCGATATTTGTTACGATCCTGTTCCTTCGTATCCGCACGTCGACCGAACAAGTTTTATCCGCGCGATGCTGATCGAAAGAACGATAAGCTGTTTGCAATCGACTCTTTCTCTCTTTCCACAAAACAAAAAACATTCCTTCTCATAAAATTGCCAGACGTAAATTTTCGGAAATGGCTTGACATTCTGGAAATTCTGTCATCCTGTTTTTCTAACGTTTAAAGTCCTGAAGCAAATGAAAAATAGAGGAATCTTGTGGTTCGCTTGGATACTTGTTCGCTATATGGAATAATTACATGGTAATTGTCCTGCATTCGATGAAGGCACGTAATTTTTTTTATATTCTTTTCAAATAGTATAGAAATAACAGGGATAACGTAGAAATATAGGGTAACGTCAGTAATTTCAGGAATATTTTCAAAAAATTTGATGTAAGTCCTTTTGACCACCTTGGTAGATGTAGTGTTAAATCTTGACATTAAAAAAAATAAGGTCTTACGAATATCTATCTGTATGCTTAACCGTTTGAATACTGGGAGGGTTTAAAAAAATTACTTCAAAAAAAGCCAAAAGCCACTTTCGCGCTCTTGAGATTTTATTTCAAAATAAGCTAAAGTTGGTGTTTTATTTTATGTAGTGCACAACAAGAACAATCTTCTTGTGCTTGTATCCGAATTTGGAATTACTTAACATTATAAAAGAGAAACCTGATGCATTCTTAACAAAATATCTTAACAAAGTGTTCCTACAATTGTCAACATTGCAAAAATGTCCTGGAGTTTTTCGACACAAAAACTGAAGAGCGCGAAAGTGGCTCGTGTTACGCAAACGGTTAAAGTTTCTACTTTTTAAAGTTATGAATTTAATAGAAACAATTTCACTTCAGTAGAATTGATGAAGCTAGTGAAATACCGGTGGCGTTCAACGTGTTAGAAGTCTATTTAATCAATTAACTGCGAAATTAATTTTTATGAATCCCTCACGGGATACTGAATTGAAATCGAGCAATGACGTGTGTATTCGTTCAAAACAGAGAAAATGTTTCTGTTACATATTTTACAAAGAGAGGAAAACAAAATGTGGAAAAGTTATATTTTTAGTCCATAAGAAATTGACAATTCATATTAACACTAGAACTACCAAAGCAGTCAAAATGACTGGTACACAATTCTTTCAAAAAATTCTCCAAGTTTATATAAGTGTCATAGAATAAATATTCTACGTCTATATCAATAAACATAAATCACCCAATCGATCAAAGTTTCGGCCGCTTGATTCCTCCTTTTTCAAAGTACTTATTTAATTTATTAAAATATGTTGGATTTGACTCCGGTAGTTCTATGTATAGTGTTAAAAAGCAACCGCAAAAGACTTCTAGATTGACGTGTATACACGTCGAACGCAGTTAACTGGTTAAAGGATTAAATGTTGTTGAATATTCTTTATATTATAAGAGAATAATTGTAAATTATACTGACCCACATGAAATGCGATAAGATGGCGTAATTCAGGATCGACTCCAAGACGAGATCTTCTCGATAATTCCTGATAACCGAGTCTCTGAAGGAATTGGTCCTGTATTTCCAATGGTTTTTCATGGGAAGCCAACCTTCTACCGGCTTCCCCGCCATACTGAAAAGGAGATTAATCGTTTGATGCTTGTTATTAAAAGTAAACGACGAGAGAAGGAGGGAAAATTGGTCGTTTCCTTCGTCTTTTATTATACTTTCATACAAATGGCGAATTTCGGTTCTCGCATAAATCTTCCGGGCTTAATTAATCGAGATACCGAACGTGTAGTGTGCCCTAAGTTCCGATAGTGGAGTTCGTAAAACTATTCGAAAGTTTACGATCTCACCGAGGCAAGCATGAATTTCCAGGATCGAAGTTACACCTTGGCGGCAATCGCTCTTTTCATCTTCGTTAATTAAAAAATGACTTTAACTCGGCGACTTTTCACAGCGTTAACTTTTCATTCCCTTTGGAATTTCCACGCGGATGTGACTTTAATTCAGTCGTTTCATAAAAACCACGGAAAGAGTTGGCAGAGATTTAGAGAAGGTTTCGTGTACTATGGATCGTAATTAAGATTTTGGAATTAATTTGAATTTTTCCTTGCTTTTATGTTGTGTTATTTGAGACTTACAATTAGTCACAATTAAGATTAGATCGTAATGAAGATTTTAGAATTAATTTTAATTTTTCCTTGCTTTTATATTGTGTTATTTGAGGCTTACAATCAGTAGAGTACTATCTGAAATTATTATATAATAGGATATTAAAAACGATTTAATTTCTCTCTATTTTCTATTTTATGATTTTGACTTTATTTCTTGCGTCTTTCACATTTAAATGGCACTGGCAGACTATTTGGGGCTAGACTGTGTTTCTCGGAGTTTCGATGAGTTTCAAAGCTTAAAATTGAGCTTTCCTGTAAGACTGGGACTCCCATAAGAAGCTCACTCTTTCTCTCTCTCACTCTCGAATCGACAAGCAGAGCTTTCAACGTCACGTCAATCGGAAAGTTTCTTTGAAAAACTCGTACTTTCGTCAAACACCCTTTTTAAGTGCAATCAAACTGGAGATCAAAGAGCCTTGATCTTACGGCATATTTTTTCTTTTACATTTCCGTGTCGTTTTCGACTTTTTTCTCACACATTTACTCTCATTTAGAGCGTCCATTTTCATCATCTTCTAATTTCTACTACTACTTTATTTATCCAAACAAAGATTATAACAAATCAGAAAAAAAATGTTTGATCCATTACAAAGTGATTTTAATTACATATTTAAAAATTCTACTTTTCCTATCGTTTAAATTTTATCTTGAATTTTAGACTGTTCCTTAATTATCGTAATTATTTATTGGAATTAACAAGGGTACAATGTTTTTCATGCGCTTTCATGGAAATGTCATGGAAACTGTCTCTTGAGACAGTATACCTCTTATAATTCCCTCGAGACGCGGGTATGGATTATTCTCGTTCTCGTAAGTTCAACTATTCGAAGTTACTTCCTTTGAAGGTACTAACATTGCCGACAAAGCTCGTATAGTTATGTTCCGGAATTGACATAAAGGAGACCGTTGCCAAAGAGAAAGGACTGTTCCTGTTGCGAAGCTCTAAGCTCAATGTAACGAGACTTTAGCGTGCAATTGATAAAGACGTATTCTATAATTTTGTCTGAATCTTTATCGATAATGAACAATCTCCATTTTCGTCATGAAAATAAATTTGTTTGTTTAAAAATCTACTTTCTGTTCTAACTGTCAAGTTTTGCAACTACATTTTACAAGGGTTTACAATTTAACAGAAATCCCAAGAGATTTACGAATTATTTTCCCATTTGTTAACAGATAAAATAATTTGAAAAATAATGATTGTTTTATACTTAACACTAGGCTTACAGAAACTGGGAAATTGCTGAATTCCAACTTTTTCTTTTATAAAATTTTCTCAAAGTGGAGAAACTGTGTAGCAGATCTTTAACATGTATCTCATAATATACAAATTATTTAACTGATCATCTCCTTAGCAGCGTGATATCTCTGTATATAAAGCTCGTTTTTCAATTATTTTAAAGGTAGGAGTTTAATCGATCCTAGATTTAGGGTCAATAATTTAATTATATATCCGATAATACAAAATTTCATTCTAATTGCAATTATACTCATCTAAAAGCGGTTCTCTAAATGGAAAAATGTTTGAGACAAAATAACAAAGAAGATAAATCTCTACAGGATATATGATTCACTCTACAAATTGCATAACAACGGGATTACTCATTTATTTGGAATTTAGGATACGAACTTCCGATGACACAGTAACGGGGCATAAATTAAAACATTAAAATACCAAAGTGCAGTCCCGTAAGCCCGTGAAAACACATCTAACAGCTGTTTTGTCCGAAATTATCCGTTCGTTTTTTAGAGGCTTTCTCGGAGTCAAAAAGACCTCTCAAGTCAGAGACCCATTGCTTCTCCTGAGAGGGACGAAGTGCCTCTTCCATGAGTAGTCTCAGAATTTCACGAAACTAGCGCGAAATGCGCACCCGAATTTTACTTTTTGGGGTATTTAACGAAGCCGAGGCGATTAAAACCTTCGTTATTTTCACGGCAGCCTTTCACCCCCGTGGAGGGTTATATTCCTCAACGTGAATTCTCGCAGCGTAAAATGAGCAAGAATTTTCTCGTTATACGATTCTCGTCTTCTTGAATTTCGAGTCTTTGAGTATTCCGAAAAGCAACCGTCTTGATTTTGAACACATAACAATTGAATAAGTAGGGCCAAATAAATGTGGCTTACATATTTGAAGGAAAGGCCACAGTTTTGTGAGAAGGATACAGAAAATGGCAGAATAAATAATCTTTGAAATTTCAGGAAGTTAACACGTTGCCGCAAATGACGGCTATAGCCGTCCTGCACATTTTTGTACTAATGTATTTATTTATTAATTACTCAGTAATACACCTAAAAAAGATCTAATATTCCAGATAACATATCAATTGTTCTTTTTGTGCGATTTTTCATGCTTTAAATTTTCGTGTGTGTTTCTGAGCACTTTCGTCAAATTAAAAGTGTGCGGCACCGGGTTAAAGTCACGACGATACTAAAGTGATGATAATAAATAGTTCTACGTTTATTTCTGAAATTTCCACATCTTTTTTAACGAACTATGTTCGAACATTTGGCGACATTTCCCAATCACCTTATTTAACTTAAAGTAAATAAAAGATGATCAAATATATGGGAACTCAAGATTGTTTCTTTCTTTTCTTTTCTGTACAACGAATGGTTCTATATTTGAAAAATATTATATTTATCGAAGACCTACACTCCTGCAATGCTTGATTCTCTTTCATTGAACTTGCAGTTCGTATAAAGAATGTAAAACCGTAACGAAAGCTCTTACAACCATTTCGAGTCTTTGTGAGTAATAATACATTTTTCCTTTGATGCAAATACCCTTATTCTTACGTTACTTTCATACTTTTCCTACACACAGTTTAGTCAGCTTACCAATACAACGAATTTACAAAGTTCACTCTACCTTCCAATTATTTGCGATTAAAAATTAATGATGTGATAAGCACATTAACCCATTGAATATTTGCTTCGCTTAGAATATATACGCGTGCCATTTATTTTCAATCATTCTATTATATTCAGATCTGTCCTTATGCCACATATCGAAATTCGGCACAAACTTTCCGGACGACTCAATATAACAAAAGCATTTTTACAATTACATGATACCCATTGAAATCAATCCTCTGGCTCTTTCGCCAAATATTCCACTCGTTCGCGATAAGTATTTTCTTTTCTCATGCAAATTCGTACACATGTAAATTCCTCTTAAAACAGCTCGACCCATAGTTCTTCGTCCATTTCGCTTACACGTCCCTTTGTGTCGCCCTACATTAAATCATCTCTCCCGTATTAAAACACAGCGAAGAGAAATTGTGGAACGAAACCACCGTGGATTCTCTACGAAACCATGACGGCAACATGAATATAAGCATGTCTATTTAATTGCGAGCGACATTAGAATAAAACGTCGATGTAAATTGAAATTCATGATTCAGCCAGAAAGTGAAACCTTTAAACCGTAGCAGAGAAGTTATTAAAAGCAAACCAGTCATTTTTAATCATTATTTCCGCAACAAAATTTCATGAGAACGTTGCGACAATGAAAATTTTCATCAATGATAATCTCTCTGCCATTCAATATGCGGTAGGGATCAAAGTGAATTTTTAATCATCATTCCGATGTAACCTTTGTACGACATATTATCGTTATTAAAATGATCATTACCATCGATCCCTATGTATGTTGCGTTTCATTGATCGACAATGATGAAAATAAATTTATTGTTCTCGATCGTTATTCGAATGTACAATTTCAATTAGCTACTTTGATCATTGAACAACTTGTTGGTAATAATTCCTACACAAATCCATATATCATCGACAAAGATCTGATTGAACAGACGACTCAACTACGATGATTATCATCGTTATCATCGTTATTATTATCAAAAGCGCCATTGTTAAAGTAGGTTTTAATCATTATTAAATATTACATACCATCACTACTAAAAGGGACATCGACAATGATTCCTACATAATTCCGTATTTCGTTGAATAAGCAATTACTGCAATAGCGTCGCGTTTAATCATTGTTCTAATACAACGTTTCAATCAAATGCCCTGACTGTAAAACGGCTCGTTAAAACTAATCCCTCGCCTCTTCCATATTTCATTGACCATCGACGATTATTCCTCCGCAAATATCGTCTACATCGTCACCAACGTAAACATCCTACCCCGATACACGTTAAATTTCCGCTACTTTAAACTCTTGAATTTAATTACATCTCGAAATTCCGCCACTTTTGAAACCCGTCGGAAATATTGCGTTCCATACTTTTGTTTGTTACGAGATGGACTAAAAAGTTTCCCCTTCGTCTCGTCGTTGTACCCGACAGCCTTGTCGGGCGAGACGGTTAATTACGGAAAGGGGAAGAGAGATTTGCGTATAATCGAGAAAGAGAGAAATTGTTCGAGGGTTTTCGGGCCTCGAATTCCTACCTTCGTGAGGTGAACTCGTGAATTTTTTTACAGTATCATCGTTCGGAAGGCAACGTCTGAAAACGCAACGAGCGTAGAAGCATGCTCGCATGATCAGCCGGGTATGAATTTTCGCGTTAACTTGCAGCCGGCACTCGCGTAAATTAAAGTTAAATTGGAATCGGCCAGCTCAGCCGAAATTCATCCTCATTCCCATTTGGCCGTTTCTCGTCGCGTTTCTGCTTTTTGTTTCCCTTCTACCCGGTGTGTCTCTCCATTTGTGCCCCATGAATTTAATGAATTTTTTTCCCAACCCCCTTCATTCTCAACCACCGAGCCCCCTCTCTCCTCCCCCCAATTATCTTTGCCGATCGTTTCCTTTATTTACCGATTCATTCGTCGCTGATTGTATCGTGCAAACGCTTTGAACCGTTTTAATTAATATTCGAGAACGGGGGAATAATTAGCGGGCGAATTTAGGTGTACGAAATCGCTGAATAGTTCATTACAATTCTACGAGTTTCGATTTAATGCAACGAATCGTTATTGCTATTTTATTATTGTTAAACTGAAACGTTCGTTAATTGTTAAACAAGTGACGTTGGTGAAACGAGGCAAGTGCGAATATTGTATTGGAAAGAGAATGGAGATGGGAACTGGTAATGTTAATTCACATAGGTCGTTTCGTGGATTCATGGAAACGAGCAAACAAGTGTCTTTTCGGTGTACTCGAACATCGTTGACACATTAAACGTAGAGTAATCGGATATTTGAGAATGTTTGAAGAGGTACGGAAACACATTCTTGCAACCATTCCATGGTAATTCGACGACAAATGAGATACTATTTAATTAAATTAAATAACGGGCATAGATTATCTGGAAAAGGTACAAATCTTGTTCTATTTATAAAATAAGAGCCATCGATTTTTTAATATTAATCCACTACGAGTAGAGATCTTCTTGCATATTCGAAACTGATATTTTTTTGACAAATGGAAATTTCTCTTATCAGAAATCCAGGAAGTTTGGCTATGAAGAGTACACGTTACTTTTTGCACTATAAAATTTCAACGACTGTATTTCAATATTTCGATGTTAACTGTGGATATACGCGTCGATAAGCTATAATAAAATTGCTTCTTTGTGCGCTGAAATGCATCGTTAGTACTCAAAGGGTTAAACGATACTGGCTGCAGTATCGAATCATACTTTAATTTCCTCCCGTGAGGGCACAGGACAATAGCACGTAACACACATTAACTATTACTTTTACCATCCTCCATTCTATTGAGTTACACGTACACCGATTTCATATCAAATTACATACCTAAATTTACATTCGCGAAATTCTGCCATACACTGGCAAATCAGAATCGATGCACCGGCTCCTCGCCACCATTTCCTGGTTACTTCAATTTAATCAGATTAAGTACACATTACGTTAATGACATATTCGAATCGATATGTTAACAAGCGTGTGATTACCATCGAGGAAAATTATCTCAAAGTGTTCACGTTGTAATGTACCTACCCTCCGATCAGTTGGTTCATAAGATAACTCTAAGGAATATTGTGTAAACACAAATATTTTATACGCGGCTCACTCATCACCATCATTAGTCATATTGGAATCACCATCTCAAGTCCAAAATCCTATTGCTTGTTTTGATCCATACTCAGCCACGAGTCAGCATCCATATCCAAGGTCCAACTTCCTATTCCTACTCCTAGATTTCCAAATACCATCATCCTACCACCCTCTCCTCTTCTAAACCTTTAAAAACCTTACATTCTCAGTTCAACTGCTTAACCCTAGATCACTATCCTTATTTTTCGACGCTTAACAATAACCTTCGTTTCTTCGACTACGGTGTTTACAAAAGGGGTTAAAGGGTATTATTTAAATAAAATTTAAACATGTTTTTTTCTATTATTAAAGATAGGTATTTATTTATTACGATACGTTAACTAATATGGCATACTTATTAAATCCGCGTCGTCGAATCGACGAAGGTTAGTGATCTAAGGTTAATTCAAAGTGACCAGTTCTCAATTGAAATTCATAAGTTCCAATTCATAATTCAAGTTCATCGTTACTCAAATTCCAACTAATTGTGAGAGTCGTCTTCAAATTCTTAACTCTAACTCAAGACTCTCGCAAGTCCTCATCAATTCATTTTTCACACAACAAACTGCATCGCTGTTGGAACGAGCCAAGTTATTTTAACACTAGAACTACTGGCCTCAAATCTATCATATTTTAATAAATTCAATAAGTACTTTGAATAAGGTGGAATCAAGCGGCGGAAAATTTGATCGATTGGGTGATTCATATTTATTGATATAGACGTAGAATATTTATTCTATGACTCTTATGTAAACTTGGAGAATTTTTGGAAAAAATTGTGTACCAGTCATTTTGACTGGTTTGGTAGTTCTAGTGTTAATATATAAACGTCCGAAAGTTTTTAAGTTCTTTTATTTGGCAAGCCTTAAGTGCGCATCCCTCAATCCGCCGTTACAACGTCCGTGATTTTAAAAACTACCGGAAGATGTGAGAAAGGAAACAACGAATGGAGGGGAAAAAATGAAAGAAAACGTTCCGCATCGATTTTATCCTAAGCCGGGGAAAAACTTCGTTTCAATAATAGGATAAATTATCTTCCTAGAAAAAGTTAGGGTTTACATGTATGAGCTGAAGCGTGGCACGAGTACATTTGGTTCGAAAGGGAACGATAGACAGGGGAAAGAGGAAGAGATGGAAGAATAAAAGGGAAAAAGAGAGCGAAGCCAGCAGCCCGAACGGTTTTAACTTTAAAATCCTCGTTAACGTCGTAAAGCCCTTATTTTCGTTCAATAGAAACGACATTATCGATCCATCGGAACGTACAGGTGGAAACTGGACTGCCTGTATGCCTCTGGAGGCCTCCACGTAATTAACAAAACTCATTATAAACGTTTGGTACCCATGTACTTCTATCTATGCATCAACTATATGTAGATGTCTCGATCCGAAACGCTGATTTTATTTATCGGTAAACTAGCTGAAAGTTCCCGTGCTTCGCTACGGTTTAATCGAAACTAAAAAAAGACCTTAAAATTTCGAATTTTGAAAAATCCTTTCTTAGTGGGTGCTTATACCCTAGAAGGGACGCTCATGCAAAATTTCAAGTTTCTAGGTCAAGCAGTTTCGGCTCTGCGTTGATGAGTTTGGCCCATACTTTAACCCCCCAAAACTCCCCCTAAAATTTAGAATTTTTCAAAACCCTTTCTTAGTGAGCACCTAAGACCCAAGGGGAAGGTATGTTCCAAATTTCATTGCAATCCGTTCTGTGGTTTTTGAGCTTTCTATGTATAGAAGATTAAGCGGAGGTTTGCAATTTTTTAAAATCTTTTTAATATCTCTTTCAGTTAGTTCAAGGCAAGAAAATTAACCCTCTATTGGTCTCTGTGACTTGACGTACTGCAAGACACATCTAAACTTCTATTCTTCAAAGTAAAAATTTTAACTTTGCCAAATATTATAATCCAGTTGGCAAATATCATAAAATTCTTTGCAATTTAATGTTGAAAAATCAAAATAAACCAACATTTAAAATTGTGTTTTTATCATTTTGTAATTGTGCCATCGAGAAATTGATATTTAGGTACCGCAACAACTTCGGACTGTAGAGGGTTAAACTATTGTAACTCAGAATTTTTTTTGTACGTTTAAATATTACTTGGATGGCAACACATTGGTAGATATTGGAAATAGAATTTTAAGCGAGGGATTTAACACCAATTTTAGTAATGTAATAGCAAAGATAGCTTGTACCTTTCAAAAATGATATTATAATAATTTTTATAATGAAATATATAATATGGAAACTTAAAATTATTAGATAAAGATTTTCATGAAGGAAAAGGGGTCGGAAAATCGTACGTGAAGCAGAAGATATATTGCAAAGTGCAGAGTTTCTCTAATTCATTCACAATTTTTAAGTAAGCGTGTTTGGTTGTATGACAATTTCATTCTGTATTATAAAATAATTGTTACTTCATAATAAATTGTAAGCGTACCGATGAAACTCTGACGTAACATTTGCAATTAAACCGACAAATGAAAAAGCGTAGAGGTATAGAATTACTGGCATTATCGACTTTAATGAGATGGTTGATGATACAAAGCAATAATTAAATAAATCGTTTCGCTATTGAATAATTTGTCCTGTTTAAGATAACGATTTAATTGGCGATAAGCGTTTAATTTTTTTTTCATTTCTTCATGGCGATCGCTCTCTTCTCAACGATTCGCGGTTTAACGAGCCATAGCTAAAAAGAGACATAATGTATTTTTGTACTGCGACTGCTTTTATAATCGTCAGTAATTGAAATTTTTTCCCGAGAGAAATAAAATAAAATAGCAAAAGCTTCCTGCTGCAGAGGAAACATTACGAGAATATTCCATGTTTTCGTAAGTAGACCGTCAAAGGAACAAGTCGCGTAATTAAATTACACGTGTCGATAACAGTTTCCACGGAAATCTCGAGAAAATAAATTCAGCTCGCGGGTCTTGCGGCTTTTCGTGATCTTTTTTGGAATTCGCGAAATTCACCCGCTCAGTGGTCGCATGAAAAAATGTTCAATTAAGTTCAACAGACCTGATCCAATGGACCGACATTTATCGTTTCTCCCTCTTTTTTTTTTAACGATTATCGTTTGTTAATTCGCGTCGAGATTTAGCTTTGAAAATTACCTCTCGTAAAAGTAGTGCAATTAGGCGCCAAAGTAATACGCTATTTTTATAACACATTCTTCTACAAAATTAAAGACTGTTTCTTTCCAAGAAAAATTACAAACCTTTATCCTAAATAATTATAATTCAATAAAAAATATATTATCCTTCAAAAATTACAAAGTTTAAAGTGTCTCCCAGAAATGACAAAAGAATCAGTGGCAAGACAAGAAAAATATTATTTGGCCATAAAGTTCCAAAAAGAATCTTTCTTTCCTTCACGATAATTTTCAAAATATTTTCTCTCTCGTGAGTCAACGACAACCTTTACCCTTCTTGTTAAACTAACATCACGTCCTCAGATCCGTGGATTGAAAAATAGCAAAATTAAAGTAAAAAATCAAATTTGGTATTTGGCTCGTGAATTACAAAATTTTTTGTTCTTTTTTTACTTTCTTTGTATTAAACAAAATAAAGTCAAATGTAGACTTTTGTAATATTCTCCAAAAATAATATACTATCATTGAATTATTCTCAACGGTAGAAAAATCACGATGCATAACACTTTCGTGCTGTAACCTAAAATATCAAAATGTATTTATCACTTTTTGCAGTCAGGTATTTACGATCTGCCACATTTAACGATTCCTTTTACGAGTAGGCGTTGTTTAACGATTGTTGCTACACTGTGACCGACCTTGTTCGACTATTACACCTTGAACAGCTCTTTTTATACTAGTTTGAACCCACGGGAAGGGAATAGGTACGAAGAAATATTACATTTAACGTTCAGCGATAAAGCTACGATCGCTTCGTCAAAAAGTACTTCACCCTTGCACGAGTTTCATAGGGCTTTACGATTTTTCTGAAAGCTTTAAATCTCCAGCTACCTCGGCCAGTTAGAGTTTATATTTATTTATGAATCTCTCTGCAAATTGGCCGTTTTGAAACACCTCTTAAAGTTATCCATCTTCACTTATACTTGCCTTTTTATGTTGCTCGATTCTAGATACAATTTTACGTTTATCTTAGAATGTTTTTTTTTCATTAGATAAATACTCAGCACGGTGTAAAATACAGAAAAAAATGTGTAAATTAATAGAGTTTTAATTCTGTGATGAATTTAATCCTGCAATACATTAATCGGATTATCGACGTAACATTTTTTTATCACGTGTGAGTGTTAATTTGAAATTACGGAAAAATCACTAGCGTGGAACTTTCGTTATCAATAATGGCCAGTCGGAGGAAAAATTGAGATAACGTTAATTCTTCTGTTGATTTCTATCACGTGTTTCGATAGGAAACGATGGAGGTTGTATAAATAAATATAATCGTGATCTTTTAATCCGCTTAACACTCTGGGAGGGAAAGAAAAATGAGAAAATTTATAATACAACCCGCCTTGAAATAATACGAGGACGATACAACCGAGAGGGAAAGATAGAGAAAGGAGTTATAAAAACACGGATGCAATTTGTATTTTTAATTAAAATTGGATTGTCGATGGAAAGACGGCGAATCGGACGGCAATGAAATTTTCAATCGTTACGGATTCGATACTCTGTCTCTTCGCGAAGTGACATCATTTTTCCGAGACTTCTATCGGATTAATTAAACAGGATTGAACGTGGATTTCGCCGACGACTACGCGGTTTAACGATGACTAATGAACCTTTCAACATGAAAACTAAACTTCGTGATATAACTGCTAATTGCAGGATATCTTTGATATTATGGAAAATATCCAAGCCATTCGAAATATCCCATTACCTAACTCTCTGGTGCATTCAATGAATTAAACTTCCGATGTTGATATCTCGTGTATTTTCAGAATTATTTTCCAACCTTTGTTAATCACGATACTATTTGTGGACTTTACTAAACGTATCTCATTTCCGTCGTGCTTTTTCACAACAAAGTCCCTATTTAACCTGTTTTTTATACTCTGACGCTTAAAAGACCGCTTATAAAGTTTCACCTCTTTCAAAGGCCAAAAGCAAAACACCGCTTCCGAAATCTCTTTCTTTTTACTTCTTTTCGTGGGGAATTATTATTTTTTTTATTTGTAACTACTAAGTATTACCGAGAAGCTGCACTGCTCTTTCGCTAAATTGAAATATTTTAATACTATGGTTACTTTTTCCACTAAAAATGTTGATGATCTTTTCTTCTGATATTTCTATTTGTCTATATATTCTGTAATTCTGTATTGTACTGGTTTTACATTGCACGAAGGATTGAATTGAAGTCTGATCTACTTTTTCTCCTATCATTGTTAATATACAATTCAGCATCGGGTCGGTTTTTTATTAATGAAAATTTTGGGATTTAAAAATGGTGAGATGAAGTCCATCGTTAATCTGTGATCTACTTTTCCACCTGTGACTGATAATAAAATATCCAGCATTGTACTAGTTTTAAATTACATGCAGAATTGAAAGTTAAAATTTAAAAATTGTGAAGTAAAAATCATCGTTACTTTTTAGCCTGCTTTTTCACCTCTGACTGATAATAAACTATTCAGTATCGTGCTGATATTACATTATCTAATGAATTAAAAATGTAAATTTAAAAACTACAGTGTAAAGTTTATTATTATTCTCAGAACTATTTTTCCATCTATCATCGATAATTTCATTTGCAGAATCGCTCTCATTTTGTGTTATAAATGCAATAGAAAATTAGGATTCAGAATTTGTAAGACAAAAAAAAGTTTATCTTAGCGTACGATGCTTAAGTCCACTTGTTTCTCGCGTTTATCAGTCGCGTGCTTAGTTTATCGGAACTGAAGCGATTATGTAGATGAATTTAGCACAAGACAGCTGCCTCATCCGTGGACGGTGTAGAAACAGGTGTCTCTGACCTGAGAAACTATGGCAGGGAAGTCGGGTCGTTTATAAAACGTGACTGACCGGTTAATGCCGCGAACAGATGTTCAACGACACAAGAAAGGAACAAGTTTATGTGAATTCGTGCATTTTTTTTATCGTGTTCCCACGTTGGAATTTTCGGTAAAGTGAAAATAAATCGTATGTCGGACTGAAGTACGTGAAAGGAAGCTATTAATGGAATTATAGAATTTTCACTTGTTACTATAAACGACATGAAATGTTAATAAAATATGATTCCTTAATTGACACTGTGTGTAATAACTGTATAAATATTAATACGGTATTGAAGGCACTGTGTCAATTGAAGGGTTAATATTGTTAATTAACTTTAATTTAATTCTATCCGACTTGAATTGACAACTGAATTAATCCTTAGCTGACACGGTTAATATGAACAATAGGAATATTAATGTTGATCCCACAGTGTCTCGTAACTAAATGTTAATTATTTTTTTGTCACAGTACAGTGGTAAAAATAGAGGGAAGAATAACAAGTAGAGTTATAGCACTTTTTTTTTCTCGTAAAGTTCATTAAGTAATTTAGGAAGCGCGAATTTAAAATTTTCTAAAATTTCTGATTTTATGTGAAATACTCCGAGAGATTTTGGTAGAGAAAAACGATGGAAATAAATATATAATTCAGAATGAATTTCTCATTTCGCAGAACGAAATGAACTGTTCATTTTTCTTCGTTTCTTAACGAATACCAATAACCGGTGTTTTAATTGAATTTCGCGCACTGGTTTCATGAGAAACAGTGCAGTAATAAATTTGAAAGTGCGATTAAAATACCGATCCGCCCTCGATATTACAGCATCGAATGTATCGTTTGATCCATTTCTCTTTACGTTTCATTTCATCAGCTTAAAATCACGTTCTCGCCGTTGGAGCCGTCGGGATTTCTCATCGGTCCGCTTTATCGTTATAACCGTTATTTTTTAATTAATTTCTCACCGATCATTTCATCGCGCCGATAGATAGATAGATAGCACCGAACATTTTCGAGTCTTGCGCGAAATTGGGTCAGGAGTTTCGAAACTCTTCCATAAATCCTTCCTTACCGAACGGTTTTCTTAATACTTGATAAATTGATCGAATACCTATTCCAGTTCATTGCGGTGATTTATCTCAAAGAATTATTCTTCAGAATCTCCCATAATTATCTATCTACATATAAATATTTAAACAAAATTTTTCCCTATCAAATATGTAAAAAATAACAAAAGTTTCCACCGTCACAGTACATACAAAGAAAAAAAAATGCACGAACTTTTTGCAATTACTATTCATTCCCATTTGTTAAATTATTGTTTCATATAAAAAATTCTTTCATATCAAATATGTAAAAAATAACAAAAGTTTCCACCGTCACAGTACATACAAAGAAAAAGAATGCACGAACTTTTTGCAAATACTTTTCATTCCCATTTGTCGAATGATTGTTTTATATAAAAAATTCTTTCATATCGAATATGTAAAAAATAACAAAAGGTTCCACCGTCACAGTACATACAAAGAAAAAGAATGCACGAACTTTTTGCAAATACTATTCATTCCCATTTGTTAAATGATTGTTTCATATAAAAAATTCTTTCATATCAAATGTGTAAAAAATAACAAAAGTTTCCACGAAACTTTTCAGCATATACAAAGAAACAGAGTGTATGAAATTTTTCCAATTACTATTGATTCCTTTTTTTTTTAGATAAATTATGATTATTTGGAACGTATGATTGTTTCGCGTAAACGTGTTTCTCCGTGTGTGAAGTAATTTGTAATTGTCAATTTCCCGATGCGAAAATTTGCTTAATGTTGGTGCATGCTTTGCGAAACCGAGGAGGAATGGAATCAAGTAAATTTGGATTGGAACCGCATCCAATTCTGCACGTCCTCCCGTGGCTTGCTGTCGATACTGCCTGTATCTATGTAAAATATTGAGAAGGAGGCTAAAATACACGAAGAATATACAAGAGATTTCGCAGCAATCCACTCTCGAGTTTGTGTTTGCCTTTGATGTAAGTTACTAAGTTCCGTATCGATCACACAGCACCTATCCAAACCTCGGAAAATAAAGTAAATAGATTTTATAATCGAGAATTCAATCACGAACCTCGTACCGCTCTCCGAGAAGGTACAGCGCCGAGTATGCGGCTGATAAATGGAGGAAAAAAAAGGTCGTTGATGTAAAGTCAAGTTTGTCTCCGTTCACCGTAAACCGTCAAAAAGATGAATCCCCCTTTTTTTTTTCTCGCCCATGGGAGAAATTTTCAAAATATTTTCTTTCCCCGCGGATCAAGCGAACCTTTATTCCTCTTTGTTGGAGAGACGTGAATTTTTGCAGAGGATTGAAAAACACCGTTAAAAATTACTTTGCTACGGTGAATTAAGAAATTTTGAGTTTCCTATGAAATCAATACATAGCGCTAAGATAAATTTCAATATTCCGGCAAGTTGTATTCCGAGTGCAGAAGAGCTAATAATTGAATACCCAAGAACTTATAATTGCATTTTCAGCAAACCTTTTCACCCTTACAGTCTTGTTAGAAACAATTAGCTGTTGAACACAAACTATTGAACCTATAGAACTACGAAATTTGCGAACTAATTCTATCCTCCGAATTAAAGAAATCTTTAACACTAGATTTACGGAGTCAATTTGACTCATTCAAAATTTGATTACTATATCCATAATATATTGGTTGGTTAATTTTTGATTAATAAATCTTTCATTTAAATTGATTTACAAACTATTTTCTTTGCAAATAAACTTCAAATTTCTTTTATGAGTTAAATTGTCCCATTTCAGAAAAATAGGTATATAAACATCCGGAAATCTAGTGTTAAAGTCGGATATAGACATTTTAAAAAAAGATAGAACGAATCAATGCTCTTCGCCATTACGATAAACGATTATTAGTTGGTTCTATTATCAAACAAATTTAATGTTTTATCGACATCGTCACCATGCCTTCTCCAAAAACGACTGCCGGAGGAATTCCATCTCTTCGTTTTCCATATCTGATAAGCACCCTCTCAACACGATTCTCACTTACAAACCAAAGAACACATCTTTCTCTTTATGCGCGTTATCATGGAATTCGAAAAGAGAAGTAGAAAAGGCAAGGCAACAATGGCTACTTGTTCTCTGACGAATTTCAGCTACCATTGAAGAGAAACTGCGTCACGATCAGGCCAGGACGTAACTTTAACAGTCCTCGCATAAGTCTTCCTGGATCTGCACATTGTTCCTGCGGCCTGACAGATGAGCCTGACGTGTCAAGCCTGTCAAGACCTCGAAATAGTGCCATTGTATGAAACGGGAGCTTCCGCTATGCGAATACTACATGTGATGTGCCCCAACTCGACGCTAATTCGGTGTACGGATTTCGTAATCCCATTGCAACTCGAACCTAGGGGTCGGATTGGAGAATATTAAGGAAAATTTTCGCGTTTATTGAGCAAAAAATAAATTAAAAAGGAATTCTGAAGTTAATGAGGATAATAACTGCATACAGGAATTTTATGGCTGTTCATAATTAATATTCGTTTGTGAGAGAACTTTTTCATATGATTATACGTGATAGGAGTTACCGAAATTTCAATATAATTGAGAGCTATAATTATAAATCCGATAGTTCTAGCGTTAAGTCGCAAAGACTTTTTACTCATTAACACGTTGAACGTTACCGGTATTTCGTTAGTTTCATCATTTCTACTGGAGTGAAACTTTTTCGATCGAATTCACATCTTTATAAAGCAGAAACTTTAAAGATACTAATTGACAGATATTCGGCAGATCTTTATCTTCTTAATGCCAATATTTAGATATTTAATATATTAGAAAATTCATAAATATTGCAATTTAAACGTATCATGAAATTTCATAAAATTCAATAGCGCCGGTCACCTGTGACCTCATGACGGTCAACGTGTTCAAAGGCATAAAATCAATTGACACTGTAATTGCAATAAATGTAATTGAAATAAAAAACGCGAAATTTTACTAACTACTGTGCAATATTCAGGTTTCGTTCCGTGAAAAATATTCTCCTTCGTTAAATAACGAAGATCTTTTCTTTTATTTTCTTGGTTTACGGAAAGGAAAATATTTTAAAGAATATCCCCGTGGAAATGAAATATTTTTCATATTTACAAAAATACTTGGCAGTAAGACGCAGACACATCAGAGATTCGTTCCTTGCACGAAAACCAGAAGAACTTCATAAACCCAGGGCGTCGGCCATCTCATTATTCTAGATATTGTCCTATTCTTTTTTCTGCGTGTTTGCACATGGAAATGTGGCCTCCAAAGAAAAGGTGGAGAAGCTTTCACGGCGGTAGATCTCTCGAGAGATTCTGCAATCCCTGAAATCTATCGTTTGTTTCCAACGGATTGCTCTTTCCCATCTGTCCATCGATTCCCCTAGTAATCGGTAATATTTCTCCTTCACCTATTACCATAGACGAGAGGATAGTAAAACTGAAGAGCAGTGTACTTTTTCAATTGTGATTTTAGCAAATTAATAGTAGAACTACCAAGCAAGTCAAAATGACAGGTTTCCATTTTTTTCCGATAAGTTCTCTAAGTTGATATAATAGTTTTAGAGCAGATATTCAACGTTGATGTTATAAAATACAGATTAGGGGATCATTCTTTTTTTCCATCTCTTGACTTCAGATTTTTCAAAATATTTATTTAATCTATTGAAATATTAGGGGTACCGAAAAGTAATCAAAATTTTTTTTTGCTAGCAAAAAACATTTATTTATTAAAGAAATCTTAAATACTAATCGACAAAATAACTTTCTGATACTTTTTGCCTACGTAAAGGTAGTTGTTCGATTCCCCTTTTAGAAAAGTCCTTCGATTTTTGTAGAAAAGGTTTCCAATTACATTTTCACTTCTCCAATTTTGATTACTTTTCGGTACCCCTAATTATAATACATTTAACACCGGTAAGTAGTTCTAGTGTTGTCGAACAAGCTGGACGTTTTTTTCCTAGAAAGGTGTACTTAATTGAAATCACATCTTATTTTTAAAAATAAGTGCATTTTAGAGGGAGGTCTATCTTTTTTCATATGTAAAAATGATTGTTTTCTATATTCTGAGGATATTTGCGTTTGTAGTACTCAAATGTTTAATAATACAAGAAAATTGCAATGAGTCAAGTTGAGCTTGAAACTTTGCAAATAATACCGTTATTATTATCAAATAATGGAGAATTAGAGCGCAGAAATCTTCTGACAATATTTCAACCTTATGACGTGGATATTTTCGTCGATAAATATCCGGCCGTGCAATTGTCTTCTTTCGATTCTGTACATTCGAGTTTACACGTTCACTCGGAATTGCTTTCGCGTCGATGTCTCCATGCCGTGATTTCCTGGGAAGTGGGTGGACATTTAATATTTCTTGGAGTCTAGAGATTTCTCGTTGATTGGCCGAATTACGCTTTCCACGAAACGGCAAAATACCAATATTTATCCATTCGAATTTGTCTGTTAATTACCACTATTTATCCTCATAGATATTTAAAACATTATTTTCCATTTATGACATTTGTACGCGGGGTGAAACACCAACGAGAAACCGCAGAAATGATTCTTCCAATTTCTGGGACACAGAGAAATGTTTAGTACCAAATCTCTTCAGCTCCCAGGAGATTCTTAGCGCGAAAAGAATTTATATTTGAATAAACTATAAAACAAATTTTAAAAAATGTGCCAACTTGGTAGACTTCTTCCACTTCATAAAATAGCCATATAATTTTGGAGTGCAGAAATTGATTTATTTGTACTAAAGAGCTTCTCCCGTAAATTAAATTAGGTAAAAAATGCCTCTATTCATTCCTTGTAAAAAGGATGAATCTACTTAATATCCAAAAACTATTTGTTCAAAAGTATCGACAACTATTGACGCATTATTCCTTCAATTATCCAAATTGGACGACGAAGGTTTTTCATATTACCAGCAAAACATTCTGTATTCTATACGCGAAATAAAAATTCTATCGTTTCTTTATTCCCTCCGCTTAACATCGAAATACGAGGGTCCACCAATTTTCTACGGCAATTTTTCCAAATCGTTCCGTCTAGCATTTCCCGTTTGGAAACATTCTGAGGAACGCAAGAAAGGTAACGTTTCGACGGTTCAAGCCGTCTGACAAATGATCTTAAAAATATCCATCACGTCGTCCCTCGAAGGTAGAAAAGGACGTTGGCAAAAGGAACGAAAAGGGCTGAAGTGAAACCACGATTTGGCTTTGTTCGTCGTAAAAGCGGTTCGTCTGGATGTATCAGCCGCATGAATAACGCGGATAAATGAGAGGCAATTTCACGTTTTATTCGCATTTCGTGCAGATGGAATTAAAATAATTATTAGATATCTTTTCCACGGCTGGAGCTGCCACGTCGGCATTGTGTTTCTCACAAGCGAACAGCCTGGAAAGAAGTTTCTCGGGTAAATGCAGATAAATGGCAAAATGTGCACGAATATTATTTTTCCTCGACGTTTTTATTACTCTAATTTCTCCCGTTATACGCTGACACCTTAACTCATATCCGATAATTACAACTTAACGAATTTCCGCTGGACCAATCGAACCTGGTCTAATTTTCCAGTCATCCTGATAAAAATATCTCCGAGCCAACAATTGGCAATGGTTTTCCTACGTGGTTTTATATTCTTTTTACGCGATTTTATCGAAATTAAACAAAAATTTCAGTCACTTAACACAAGTGACCTTTTGTGCCCCTAATTGCAAAACCTTTTGCAATTTCAATTATTTTTTCAATTTTTTGCTCATTGAGTTTTATTCATCGTTAATACAGTTTATTCAATTTTTCAATCCTTATATTCATTGTAATTTGATGGTATTTATTATTACCTCTCTCCTTATATTTCACAATGGTATTAATTACGGATCCTTAAAATGTACAACTATCGATATTAATTTAAGTCTTAACCTTATGCTATCAAAAATTAATTCACTAATTTTCACACAGCGAAGTGAAATAAATTGTGTGATATCTCCAATTAATTATTCACTATTATCCTATAATCGCAGTAGCCATAAATATAAAAAAATATTTAGCCAAAGACACGAATTCATCGTGAAATTCTAAAGTCAAAATTATGTCGATAGGAAATGTATTACATTTGAAAACCATATCTGACGTACAGCAGCGAAGCGTTAATATTTAAAATGATTATTTAAGTAACATTAAAAAATTATTATTACAAATTCTGACACTGTAAAAGTGGATATAAAATTTTAATTCTCAAGAAATCCCTCTTCTTCGGCCGCACTTATTCTTCCATCGTACGAAGTAATATTCTAATTGACATTCTTCCGAGTGCTCGGACAAAATCGAAGGTATGCAAATGTCGGAAAGTAATCCATAGGAGATAATAATGAAATTCACGAATGCGAGGATACTTGCTGGTCGACTGGGTTTCTTCGTCGCTTGAGATAATGAATAATCGATTCTCCGCGTTTAACGAACGAGAAAAAGAGGAGGGCATTCGAGGGTGTGCTTTTAAAGCTCACTTCGGTGGTATTAGTTCATTTTCGTTGATTAACTGGGATGTCCAGCGTCTCAATTTAGTTTACAAATTCACCTCGGTGCTACCGAGAACGCGCTATTAAAAAAGTTTACGGATTAAGCGCGTTAAGAAGACGATTACCGGAATACAAACTGTGCGAAGCTATTAAACGATTTTCACCCCTCGTTCCAGCCACGATATTTCACGATACAATGTAATTTCCAGTCGATGAATAGCATTTCGTCTTCTGCAAAATGCGTACAGTTTTACGTTATTTATTTTTCACAAAAATAACCCATTCAATGCCAGAAAAACTGAGTAAATATTATCTTACGTGATAAAATTTAAGAAGTAGACAATAAGTTTTTGAAACATTAATTTAATTATTCAGAAATACAATCTCAACATTTGTAATGATACCAAGAACATTTTTGTTTAAAAAATGCTATACACGTTTAGGTGTTATTGCCAATTTATTAATTGAAACTTATAATGCAACCACGAGATATCTCGTAGTTGGCAGTGAATGGGTTAATGTGTTAAATAGAGATGCAATTTAGTCTTTTAACAAATGGTTCGATTAAGAGAGGGATTAACACTAGAACTACCAAACCAGTCAAAATGACTGGTACACAATTTTTTCCAAAAATTTTCCAAGTTCTTAGAAGAGCCATAGAAGAAAAATTCTGCGTCCATCACAAAAGACATAAATCATTGAATTGATCATCCTTTCTGCTACTCGATTCCTTCTTTTTCAAAGTACTTATTTAATATATTCAAATGTGATAGATTTAACGCCGGTACTTCTAGTGGTAAGAGATAAAACTCCTCTTTTAAGGGGCAGTTGTGCAAAGTGTCAACTTGCAACAAGCACCTTAGAAATGAATCATTTGATGAATGGGTAATGAGAAGAATTTCTAAACTAATAAAATCACGAATGAGAGCACTGTAATCAAACGTCTCGACGAAGAAATCGCGGAATACTTAAAGACACTCGGTTCTTGAGCTTCCTGAAAGAGGATCGTTTATTCGTCCGAGTCTCTTTGTACAGCCGACTGCAATAATTTCGCGGTTTTCAATTTTTCAGCTTTCGATCGCAGTGTTTGCAAGCCAAGGAAATTCAAAATTTAAATTTTATTTACTTTCTCAGAGCTTACCGCGAATTATCTAAACTTAGATCAATTAACATTTATCCGCTCCTTAAAACAAGTCATATTAAGATCTCTCCGGTCTCTTCTCACTCGAGATCTATTTTCTATTACAAAACTAAGATTCTTTAACCTTCTCTTTCTAATTATCGCAGTGTAAAGTTTGTTCGGATCAAATTAAATCTCAATTTGCATTCAATAAACATCCCAAGGACGAATGAAGGTTAATTGTAAGTTCCAATTTCATTCTCTTTCACAAACGCCACTTGTATCATTCTCAAAGCATAATCGACGTTCATTGCAAAACAAAAGGTCAATTAACCAATTAACACTAGAACTACCGACGTCAAATCCAACATATTTTAAGAAATTAAATAAGTACTTCGAAAAAGGGAGAATCAAATGGCGGAAAATTTGATCGATTTGGTGATTTATGTTTATTGATATAGACGTAGAATATTTATTCTATGACTCTTATATAAATTTGGAGAATTTTTTGAAAAAATTGTGTACCAGTCAATTTTACTGGTTTGATAGTTCTAGTGTTAAGAACCAACCATTGAAATGAAGAAAGAAATTTATAACTACTTTTAGGGTTACATTACGTTGCGTTAACGCAACTTCGGGCTTACGTGGTATCTTATGGTGCATAAATTAAGCCTTTGGTATGTTCTTTTACTATGACATAGGTTAAAATATAAATTAAATTAATCCGATTCCCCGAAAAAAATTAAAAGTGAAATGTTGCGTTAACGCAACTTTGGGCCTTAATGGGTTAACGCACGGTTGAAAATTTGCTTTAAGAAAAAAAGCTCACAAGATCGTCATTATTGCAAGCGACTGTACCCACACGACGAACAACTCAAGCACTCAGGTAGTTGCACCGAGCCGAAGCTTCTTTTAAGAGGCTCCCTGCTATTTAAGTCTTAGGCTCCTTTGATTACTGGCGCGTACCTCGTTATCTTTGAGAAGGCGGCTCGCCTCGTACTCATTATACACCGTCACTCGCCGTCCACGGTGTAAGGTCGAAAAAGAGGAAAGTTTCGGGGTCTAGAATAGCGAAATCGGTTTGCCGAGATGAGAAAGGCAAGCAACTCTGGAAACCGAGTCTCTCGCTCTCGTAGCGAAGGATACTTCTACGTCTTCTTATTCCCACTGTATCCTCCGTGCTTTCGTCTCGGTACGCCGCCAAGTTTTCTTATGGGGATGAGAAAATAAAGGAGCGGTACTCGGATTCCGTATAACAAAGCTTCGTGTTATCAAACGTTGCTCTTTTGTTATCGATATTACGCGAAAATCTGCTACTTAGGGATGGTAAGTTGACGTAGGCATAGAAAATTAATAATATAAAGGGACTGGACTTAGTTATCTATGTTTTTTTTCTTTTTATTTGGATACAACGCGGAGGAATAAAGATTTTGAATACGTGGAGATATATTTGTTTCCTGGAGAACAAGGTTTATTTTGAAAGGAAGCTCTGTTGTGATTTTTAACCCTTAGCAATCTGATATCGAGGGTGATTCGACATCACATTTCTTACGCTAACTTTAATATTAAATCTATGGCCGCCAAATCTAGTAGGTTTAAATATATTGAGTAAGTGTAGAAAGATGGATCAAGTGGTAAAAAATATGATCAGTTAGATAATTTGTATATTATAAAAAATACGTGAAATATTTACTTCTCTATCAATTTGAAAAGATGTTTTTAAAAAAGTAGGAACCAGACAATTTGATGGATGTCGTAAATCTAATCTTAATGTCAAGCTATACTCGACTTTGTACAACGCAATTTCTAAAATAATAGCAACAGTATTAATAATAAAGTAATAATAATTTCTGTTGCAATACAACTTTTTGCTGAGATCTCCTTTTTGGATATATTTTGTAGGTCAAAATTGTTGATAGGTAACAAAAAATGAAGGAGTACAAAGGGTTAAAGATAGATATTCTTTAACACTAAACCTACCAAGTCAAATAGCGTTTCAAAATTGTTTAAGAAATGGTCTAAATTAGTAGAGTAGTCATGGAATATATATTGCACTTCTATTTTATAAAACCTAAATTAGTTAATTCGTCATCTTTTTCATCTCTTCATTACTCTGTTTTAAGGTAGTTACAAAGTTTATGTAAATTTTAATCGATACAAGGCCAGTAGTTTTAGTATTAAATACTCCGAATTGAAGAAAATGACTCTTTTTGTTAAATCTTATATCTAGAATCAGTGACAAAAGGGAGTACAAATATTTAGAAATAAGAAATGTTTTATGCTTGGTGCTGAATAATGTACATTTTTGACTGTACTCGATCGTGAAATTTCCATGACATAAATCTTGGAGGTCGTTGAGCCTCGATACTTCTTACAACTAGATTTGTTTCGTTGCTTATATTCCGTTTGCATTAAATTCTAAGAGGGTTTGAATCTTTAGTTGTTTCGAATGTCTCGTTTCGCCTGACCTATGTTATAGCCGATGCTTATTGGATATTGGAAATTTCAAACGGCCACGTTTCAGAATCTTCTATGTGGCAAATGTATGTACAAAGACGAGAAAATAATCAGAGAAGAGCAGTGACTGAGAGTCGAAAGTACCTTTTCTATTTTAAGTATTATTCTCTGTACCTGAGAAGTCTCTTTTGTGTCACGTCGAATAAAACATTCTCTATTCGTGGTATTTCACGATCAAGATAGGAATATTTGCAATCTATATGGCAGAGGGACGAATGTAGAACGTTCTGTTTATCGACAAATAAAATCTGAACGATCGAACTATCGAATGGAAAAATAACCAAATACTTAAACGTTTCTATTCTAGAAATAGTAATTCCAAATTTTCTTCCGTGATTCTATTTTTCCGTTTCACATAATCGTTATATTTCTATAGAACGCCAAGAATATTTCTATTTCTACTTGGCAAATAAAGTTCAAGAAGGACAATAGAAGAATTCTATTATATTCCAAATTCTTCTTCGTATAAAATGACGAGTCATTGATAATAATTCTCTACAACCCCATAAACGTTACAATTAAAAGTCTCATACCGTGAAATGTCAAGTTTATTTTTTCACAAAAATATTCCAAGCTATTGTTCGATTCATGCGTTTAAAAATTCTATAGCTTTTGAAACGTAATTTAACATGTAATTGCGATACACATTTCAACCTTTCCTTTCATGTTGGCATGAAAACGAGACAGACAATGAAACATTTCGGATCTTTTTACGTAGACTTACTTTCAGCAAGCGATGATTTTCTCTCGATTCAGGCTTCCATTCAAAGCGACAAAACCGCGCATGTAAATTCCACTTATCTTTTGTTCCCTGAGCAAATGACACTCCCCGTCCTTTTTTTACATCTTCGTGAAAATGATGAAACGAAATCGTGCGACTTATCCATTCGGTGAGATCTTGCGGTTCGACGGTGAGATTTCCGGTTTGCCACGTCGTAGACGTCGTTAATGCTCGAGCACGTGATAAAACCCGTGGAGATATTCCATCTGAAACCCCCTCACATTTTTTCCTTCCTACATTTCTCCACTTTTTTCAACGCCCTCCTCCTTCGTCATCGTGTCGCGTACTCGTCACGCTTTTTTCCTCATTTTTCCCCACTTTAAATCCTTTATCTTTCTTCCTTTTTTTCCCACTTCATGATCATTTGCTATTTTATCTTTCAACGTCTCAGTCTTCAATTCGTCTTGAAACGAACTACAAGTATTTCTTTATCGTGAATTTATTTATATACTTTGTTATTTAGTAATCTTAAAGGGGTTGAAATAAATAGTGGATACTTTCTGCACGATTGCGAGAGCTTGAAACGTGGAATGCACTGAGAGAGTTCATTTAACGGGATGGAACTGAAAGTAATTATTCGAATTCCGGAAGGGCATTTTAAAATGGTTTACGGAGGAAGATATTTTAATCTCTCGATGCTTTCGGTTTCTGTGGTTTGTGTCTGTTTGGTTTCACTCTTCAATATCATTTTATAACAATATTATAACAATTACTCCCATATAATTCGACGTGTAAATGTTCTTCTTTTTTATGTTTTATTGTACATGCTATACATTTTGGAATACACGAACGAGAAAAATCCAAACAAAGACGAGAGAGATGCAAGATAACTTTACTTTTTTTTTTGAATGAGATGGGGGATAAATTTTTGTACGGTCTTATACTCGCCAATAAACCGAGCAAGTATTATGTTTTATATACGATGAAACCTCGGACAACACGCGAGATACGTTTCTAGAATTTACAGAGTTAAACCAGGTCAATGGATAAAACAATGAAATAATATTAACCCGCTCCATAATTCATAAAGCATAGGTAACAACGCGCCGGTAGTATATAGGATTACCTTGTTATTATTTCACACTAGAAAATCGAAGAAACCCAGGTTTCTTGAGCATTAGCTCCACGTTAAATAATATTAATACTAGATCTCTCAATCTTCAATCCATATATTTAGAAATATCAAATAAATGCTTTAGAAAAAAAGGACAAAGAAGTGAAAAACCCGGAAAACGCAAACCATTGTATACTTAAGTGAAAAACCACTTGATCGATTCAATCGAAATAGAAGTGGCTTCAGAAATTTTAAAAATATTTACAAAAAGACAGAACTAGCCATTTCAATCATAATCTTCGAACAAATTTCAATCCTTCCCTCTTTCACCCCTAACGTAGCGTCACGAAAATGCACCTACTGTTAATAACAAAATCAACTGAGAATTACTTTTAGATCCTACTCAAAAATTTCATCTTAACCTTTTGAACCACGACGATATTAACACTAGAACTACCGGCCTCAAATCTATCATATTTTAATAAATTAAATAAGTACTTTGAAAAAGGGGGAATCAAGCGACGGAAAATTTGATCGATTGGGTGTTTTATGTTTATTGATATAGACGTAGAATATTTATTCTATGACTCTTATGTAAACTTGGAGAATTTTTGGAAAAAATTGTGTACCAATCATTTTGACTGGTTTGGTAGTTCTAGTGTTAAAAATGGGGTACTTTTCTACCACCTTCCTTTATATTATTTTATAACGTTGCTAATAAAAATAAACCAACTCAGTTTAATTAAAAAAAAGTCTATGCAACATGGATCATTTTATTTTCTAAATCTCCATAACTCAAAGAGTTAACAGTAATGTGAATACGAAATGAAACAAACGGGATGAAACGTGTTCGAAATCTACGCAATCGGTTTTTCATATTCCTCCATTAGCGCACCCAACTCTCTCATTAGGTTCGGCACGTAATCTCCGCGAGCTTAAACGAAATGAATAATTAGCCGACGGAAGTTGGAGTCTGCTTACCTGAATAAACAGAGACAAGTCGTCTCCCAAGAGCATGTCTCTGCAGACATCCTTGGCCGTGGTGTCCAGAGTAAGATAGACGAGACTACTCTCGATTCCCGTGTGAATTCTGACCCAGCCACTTCCGGTGCCGACATCCACACCGACTCCAGAATCCCACGAGGAATTAAACGTTTCCAGAAGCCTCGGTACTTTCGGACTTTTCGTGTCTGACAAAGGACTCGCACTCTGCATCGAATCACCACTGAAACTGTCAGTCTTCTCCACGTTACAACGATCGACCGGTAAACTAGAATCTGCTTTTTCGTTGTCGAATCTCCCAATGGTCTCGTCGAGATTCTCCAGAATCTCATTCTCCAGAGTTTCCTGATCGACCGTTTCGATTTTCCTCTCCGATTTGTTGCTCAACCTTTCAACCTGATCGATATTGCTCGTATTCCGAATTTCTCCTTTGTCTCGAGACAATCGATGACGGTCTTCCTGTACACCTGTACACTGATCGGTTTCGTTTACCTCGCCGATTTTCCGTTCGTTATAGGAAATGAACGTGTCGGGATACAATCTGGAACTTTCGAGGCAATCGTTATTATCGTCGATCGTCGAATCGACAATCTCCCTCGCGAATTCATCGTCCGTGTAGAATACCGAGGTAGCTCGAGGAACGTTTATCTCGTTGCGCGTCGATCTTCCATCCGTTTTTGCCGCCTTACGTCGAATCGTATCGGTTTCTTGATCGTAAAAGCCAGGCCTGGCGGAAAGAGTGAAGTTTTCATTGTCGCACGCGTGTCTGGACTTACCGATCGTCTTCGTTGATTTCTTCCTCTCCGTAGAATTCGATGGATCCTGTGAAGCAGTCAGTTTCTCGCAGTAGCCCTTGGAGAAGGTAAACTTGTTGATGTCCACCTTACGTTGTCTCTGTGACTCTTGCAGTTTCTCTACTATCGGTTCCTCTCTCGTTTTACTTTTACGCTTTACCTCCGTGTAAATGTCCTCTTTCTTACCTTCTTTCTTCTCACCGTTCAAGGGCACACGAGTCTTTTCCGTCTGTTCCATTAAACTACCCCTAGCGATCTCTTTGACCTCCTTCGCATGATTTCGTTTGGATTTCTGCTGGAACCTCTCGTAATTCGCTAGGATCTTCTGATTCAATTCGTGGATTAGCTCGAGCCTCTTGGAAATCGAATCGTTGCCCTTGTCGACTTTCTTCTTACCGATCGATCTTCCATTCACGGTAATGTCACCGTCGTTCTTCCCAGACTTTTCACTCTTCGCCGTGTTAACGTTGATCTGCCGTCTCTGTTTCGCCTTTCGAGATACGGAACTACGACTTGGAATCCCAATCTCGTACTTGGAGTCGCTTTTAATCACGTTCTCTTCGCCTACTCTCTCGATCACGTCGATTTCGATCGACCATGAGCCACGGCGTTTCTTGTCGCTGGCACGTGGAAATCCGGACACGTTCATGAGTTCCAGGGTTGTAGTTTTATCGGACATTCTCGATTCTCGACGACCCTCCACACTCTCGTTGATCTTGGACCTGACATTTACCTCGGGTTTCCTACGATTCTCACTGAACTCGATGCCCTTCCTTGCGTCTGGTCTCACTTCCAGGCCGATACTGGAACCACTACTCAGACTGATTCTCTCATTTAACTCCCAATTGATCAACGATCGCCCTTTCGTATTGCCTTCCACGATGTTCTTGCTGACTATGGGGCAAAGGCCTAGTTTCTGATTGAGATCTTGCCGTGGAACCGATTGTTCGGACGTCTCTGTACTCGTTGATCCTCTCACCTTTAATCCTCTTGTCGAGGAAAGTCTACGGGATCTTCGAAGCTTCACCGATGTCCCGGCAACCGTTTCGCCGATGGATCCACTTGCCACTACCATTCTGATGGTAGATTAATCGTACGATTGCGTACATTCGGCCTTTTGGGAATTTTACGAGTGTTCTTTATTTTTATGGATGTCTATAGAGTATTTCTTAGAAATCTTTCGAGTCAGTGACAGGTGGATTAGATTTTTACGTATTTTAACTCACGCGGGATGTACTTCGTGGATGGTGTCGTTGATGTTCTGAAACAGAATAGTTTAAACGTTAATCTTATATTTAGTAGGAAATTTATTTTTTAAAAAGATATTTTCAACTCTTTGGTTTAAAATCTCGAGTGAGAGACGTGGTAGATCGATTGGGCCCAATGTGAGCAATAGATTTGTGTACGTCGTTTATCGATCGCTTAACCAGTTAGCTGTGTTTGACGAGTATACTCGTCATGCGTAAAAGCTACCACCGGTTATAGAAATTGTAATTTTGACGAAAACTAAAATATATTCGTAAATTTCAAGATGTTTGGAATATTTTGAGGCCATGCCGAAGTAAAACGATTTTAACTAAAGGTTATAATAATTTGAAATGGATTTATCCTCATCTCTCGATTTTCGTGACCCAAAATTCAAAAGAATTTTCATCAGTTAACTGGTTAATGATTTTTTTTTAACATTTATAATTTATTCAAGCTAACAAATTTTTCTGATTCTCCGATGAATTGTTCGTACGTGTCAATAGCTCGATGCGCGAACGATCTCGCTATTGATCAAATATAACAGCGAATACGTAATTAGAGTTTCTGAAATTTAAATTACTCCAAGTCAATCCAGTATGCAAGCCAGAGATAAACTTCAGAATAATACGTTCTTAAAATTTCTACGAATAACCTGATACCTCTATAATAACAATTCGATCAAGCTCACTGAAAAATTGATTAAGAACACGAGCAACAAGACGAGTCGACCGATAACAAGCTGCAGTAATATTTAATCAACGTGAAATTTCAGTTCGTTTCCGATATACGACTACGAGAGTTATCGACGTGAATCTAGACGCTTTTCTCACGAGCCTCGAAATTGCAGAGTGTTAGAGGATCGTCAAAGAGAAAATGAGCCCGTGCCAAATAGAAATCCTCAATTTCGTCGCTCCTCGAGGACTTCCGGACAGCCGGAACAGAAACACGCCCCGGTGTTTTACGTCTCGTGAGAAAGGAAAGGAAACGAGTGTCCTTCAAGGTGGTATAAATTTTGCGGATGCGGCGATAAACGAATCCTTGTCTGTGCTCGGACGATAGATAAATAGAAAGCAGGATACGTGATTCGAACGAGCAAGCTCGACACGTTCCTCTTCACCCTGTCTTCCCCTTCGATCTTCCTCTGCACCTTGAATTGCTCGACCGGTTGTATATTTCGTTTCTGCTCCGTAAAATATAATTCCCCAATGGCGGCCTGTTCTTTTGCCTCATCGATATCATCGTGTATAGAGTTGGAAATGAGATCGGAGAATTTCTATCGTTCGTTAACCCTTTTAGTGCCGAGCGAAAAATGGATGGAATTAACACATTCGCGACCGCTGACGTGAATTCACGTCATTTTAAATCCTATACCTGGTTGCCGCTAACGTGAATTCACGTCCTGCAATTTCTATTTTTGAATTCGCCAACATTAGGCGCTTTGGATAATGGCTATCTCAATGGGACACCTTGAATAGTCCTTATAGACTTTCAGGTGACATGACAACACAACAGTTGGAAAGAATTGCACAATCGGGGAAATTAAAATATCCACAAAAACGTTGCAGAGTTTGCGATACTCATGGAAAATGTCGTGACACTTCTTATATAAGCAAATTATGTAGACTTTCTTTACGCAAAACTCATTGTTTTTTTACTAAACGCACTAAACAGAAATATTAAATTTTGTCTTCACTCTGCTTTTCTAAAATGCATGTAATATAATGCTAAATAAACTAAGCATAGTAATAACAAATGCTCCGTTATCTACCTATAAAGGAAGTATACAAATTATCAAATCTTTTCATTTTAAAGAACACATAATTACAACATTGATAGTTCAAAACAAATATTATAACTATCTTTGTTTTAACGATACAAGTTTGCGGCAACCAGCTTTACAATTTCATTATTTTCGCCGGTACTCAGCATTAGAAATGGAAAAAAATTGCCGGTCGCGAATGTGTTAATAACAAATGTAATTGCGAATAAAAAGAATTATCGTTTGGCGAGTGTCGAGATAGAACACGCAATATGGAGCATAAACTGTGTGTTTACAATTACCTATCATAAAACTACTAATATTGTATTGGAAAGTGAATATTACCCCTTCGATATCCAGTGTTAACACTATCGCTAACGACGATATATCGTCGTCCGGCACTAAAAGGGTTAAAAATTGTAATTTACGTAAGTCTCGGTTTTGAACGATGGGTCAATTTAACGGATGGATTTAATTCGAGCCAATAACTGAGGAAGTTTATCTCACACTTTGGATGAGGGAGGAAACTTGCGACGAATTGGCTACGAGATTCTTGTATAAATTTTCTAATTTTACAAATGCGTTAGACTTGGAAAACAACGTCCACTTGGGTAGAATAATCGCTTTATTATACCGAAGAGGGAGTTTCTTTTTATGGAATGTTCGCGCTGCTTGTTTTGCCGTGTTCTCGAGGTAATGCGATGTTGTAGAGATAGAATTTGTTTTAACGATTAAAATTCCTGTGGGTTTCTCAGCACCCGGATTCATGGAAATAATTCATTCGATTTGTAGAGTTGCTACAATAATGTTATCTGAGTTACGTTCTTCAAATATCACTCCGTGAAATTGAATCAATTTAATCTTTAACTCGTAGTACAAAGTTAAACGCGCATTTATACCACTATAAGTTAGTAAATTTGTTAACACGTTAAGCGCTACACCGGTCCCTAGGGACCGGGCGTTGAGTTTTCGTTTATGCTGACGCTGATCAATGAAAATGAACAATTAGTTTTTTTACCTAACAATAAGCTACGTTGTCGCGCCTAACCGAGCCACAATTAGTGGAGTTAATTATAAAATAGAACATTTTACAAGAAATAGTATGTTAAAACAAATAGAAAGATATCTTTTCTAATAAAGGGCCTAAACGGAAAGTGCTTTAACACTAGAACTACCGACGTCAAATCGAACATATTTTAATAAATTAAATAAGTACTTCGAAGAAGGGAGAATCAAGCTGCGGAAAATTTGATCGATTTGGTGATTTATGTTTATTGATATAGACGTAGAATATTTATTCTATGACTGTTATATAAATTTGGAGAATTTTTTGAAAAAATTGTGTATCAGTCATTTTGACTGGTTTGGTAGTTCCAGTGTTAAGAACGAGCGTGGCGCTGAACGTGTAAAATTACTAACGAAAAATTTTAATTTCCAAAGCAAATTAATCTAGCGAATGTTAAAGTTAACTAAATCGTATTTGATTAATTCTCAGACGTGTCGGCTATCATGTTCTAATTTAACCATAAAATTACAACTTTAGAATTCGTCACGATTAAATTCGCATTAACTGAACGAACTTGCAGCACCAAAAGGCGTTATATTTTTGCACAGGAAGACGTACTTAAGATATGCAAAACGAATTCAAGAAAAATCCCAGGTGTTGGCAAGACTCGCGAACGATCGATCGTCGATCGTCTTTATAAAAGCAAGGGCAACCGAGCCAAGGTTAACTTTACCGACTGTTTTCTCGTTAATTGGAAAGCTTAAGTGACACCAGAAGGAGTTTCGTACCTTCGAGAATCTACTTTACGTTCGTCCAAGGAAACTTCCCTTCGTATTTCAACCGCCGCGACGTTAACGAGGCACCTGGACGAATTTCCACCAAGGAAAGGTTGAAAAGGAAGGAGGAAAACCGAGCGTCACTTGGATGCTTTCGAATATAAAAATGAAGAGGAATTAGCTTCTATTTTTCCTCTTCTATTATCGTAGATTGGAGTGAAGCTACTTGATAAATACTTGCAAGACAATGACACGAATTACCATTGTTTCCCAAGACACCGAACAAGTGCTCGTCTCTTTCATCTTACTTTGAGGGAATTTTTTGCACCAGGTGGCGAGACATTAATGTGAATTTTCGCGAATGAAATGTTAATTCTATGCTGTTCTAATTTCTCCCGAAAAAGAATTCACCTTAATGAGCCTCATTATTATTCATTTCGCATGGACGTCTTTTGCTTTGGAGACAATACTACCATGATTAAAGGAACGGGATGAAATATGAATTATGTTAAGCGAATTAACTATTATAAAATTAGGGTAAAATTCGCTGGAACATAGTCATCGGTGATTCTATCGAAATTGTCTTGGGATGTCTCGAAACACTTGTTTCTAAGATAGGATCTTTGGAATTTCCAATGTGAATCAAAGTACATTAAGTTCCTTAATTACACACACTAATGAATCTACAACTCTCCAACGAACTACATTGCAATTCGTGCGACGGGCAATACAACGAAACAATGATTCTCTCGATTTGCATTTCCCACGTTTGCGTTTACGCAGAAATCAAAATACTCGTGACACTATTACAAATATTATTTGACAAATGTTTTCCATGCGGAATTACATCATGTTACATTGATTATCGGTGTCATTTTCGTTGTATATTTTTAATGATATTATATCATCGATTCGATGTATCGTCATATCCTGTTAACCACAAATTTTTTTAACGATGAACAACGAATTCATCGGACTGCAGGATGGCATTTAATCTTTGAAAAAATAAAGCTTAATAAACAACGCCACCGTATTCCCATTTCAAGGGGATAACGTTGATTAAAATTCAATATTACTTAAACCACGACAATCTACATAAAAATATAAATAATATTTCGTTCCTCCAATTTCCATAAAAAAGAAATTAAGATCTATAAAGTACACAATATAAACACTTACCATTCACAGTTCACATCTTTCTCCCGTATCCTTTATTCATCCTGTGAACACTGTAACGTTCACGATTGTACTTAACTTCATCAATCTCCATTTCGCAACAATTCCAATTAATCGGAAGATCCGTCGTAAAACGAATGTCACACAAACAAGCACACACACCGAAAAACTGGCTCTAATCAATATACAAAATCTACAATCAGACAATAGACCGACAAGTTTTTTTCTCTTTTCGAATCTATCGACGATCCTGTTTCGCATCAGTATCACCAAACATTTTGACGTGAACAAGCGAGATCAAAAAAATTCACTATCCCTTCTTGTCAAACGCCGATGAACACTCGAACTATCTCACCTCTTCCACGCATATCGTACGCAATTCTCGTTAATTGCTCTTATCCATTAACATTGTTGTATCATCATCGTGAAAGATCGTGTCACCTGCACACGATGTATCGTTATAAATGATCCGAGGAGAAAATACATTAAAACGATGTCATAAGTGTCCAAACGTTCACCAACTTCGTGCAACATCCACTTTGTATCCGTCGACGAGGAGTCTCTCGATTTTCTACTTGCACGTTCTATCGCCCATAACGCCAGAACGTGTAACAATCGACGCGATAAAAACGATCCTCTGTGATTTACGTGGCAATGAAAACTTTCACCTTCGTCTGAGGTATGACGATAGTATTTACGTGGTTGATTTTACGCGCACTTAAAGATACGATGATGAAAACTAGTCAGAAAGACGGGAAAGGTCGTACTATTGTGCTACCGACATCACGAACGTATTGGCTGGCCACCTGTCTGTCTCTCTACCTGTTGGCCATGCCGCACCATGCCCATAGAGGCGAAACCATAGACAAGGACAGAGGGACACGATGGTAAAAGGAGAGAGGGAAGAACCAGAGAGGAGAGGGAAACGAGCAAAGGGAGAGAGAGTGTGAAAGAAATATAAAAATAAGGGAGACAGAAATCGAAATGTCTACAGGTAGTAGTTCTATGGGAATTGTCAACGATTAATTCAATATGTATAAAAAAGTTTAATAAATATGTTGAGAGGAAGAAAATGAGGAGGGCAAAGAGCTTGATTAATTTAATTACTCGCTGTCTACAAGATGATCATTGAAAATTGAAGACGAAAGAGCTTTAAGAATTTAGAGCAAATCATTTAAGCCAGGTTAGTAGATCTAGTGTCAATATGATCAAATGTACAGTGAGCACGCGATTTACTATTTTTTTTTTCCTAAATGAGTTTCCATTTTTGTTGTTGAGAGTTGAGAGCTTCGTTAGACTTTGAGATGAGTGAGTGCTTTTGAGTTTAAGAATTTCTGAATTCCATGAAAGATGACAGTAAATATTGTATTTTGATAAAGTTCGTTGGGTAATTGTATGTATTGAGCGAATAAAAAAGAGAATAAATAGGTGAAGAGATAGAGAGAAGCAGATGTATCATGGAAGGGAGAGTGAATATCAGAAAGAGATAGAACACAGAGAAACGAAAGTAGAGGGGGACAAATGTAAGAGAAGAGGACACAGAGAAATGTACAGAGAAAGAGAGCAAAGAGAAGGGTGTCTCTTTCCCACGTGCTCGGTTCACGTGGTTACAAAGGTAAGCCAGGAAGGTAAAACGAAGAGGAGGATATCAAGAGACCCTCCTCCCAGCTGTCGACCCTCGTTCAGGAACCATTGCAGAAGGATGATGCACTTCCGCCCTCTGATATACTCTTCTTTCCGTTTCAATGCCTCGAATTAATTTCCGTGGTATGTGGTAATCGTGTTTCACGGAATATTACGTTAAAATTCTTATGTAACAATTATAATACTACGTTTTTTTAACGCTAGGTTTACTGAAGTTTAATAGACTCGGGTTAAAAGGTATAGCAGATAGGGAACTTCAAATTTGGAAGGCTTTAACACTAGACTTACTAATCTAGCATATTTAAATATACTAAATAAGTACTTTGAAAAGAGATGGATCAAACGACAAAAAATATGGTAAAGTAAGTAAATTGTATACTATAACGTTCATGTGAAATATTTACTGTACTGTTTCTCTGTCGGCTTGAGAAAAAATTTGAAAAAAGTAGGTATCCCTCAGTTTGATCGCTGTCGTAGATCTAGTTTCAAAGAAACTGAAACTCGATGTAATTCGACTCGTTGAATGGATAAAAGTCAGTGTAACTTGCAAAAAAATGTAAACGGTTTTCTATATTTAGAATAATTGAAAATGGATATAATTAGTAATTTTATTCAAACATGGATGTCTATGATTTTTGTTATCGTTGGAAAAATCGGAGAGAAACTCGTATCGTATCGATCGAAAAAGCAAGAGGGAATCTTTTAATTAACGGATATTGAATTTCGAGAGTTCGGCGTCTTTGGTTTACTCCATTCCTCGTTTTTAGTTTCGCCAACTTAAATTAGAGTTTCCCCGGAGAAACTCTTTCGTTGAGGGGTACATCAGTACTTCTCTGCCGTAGCTTTCATATCGATCCTGGTATTTCGTATTCCGAACCGGTGTCTTATCCTTCCTTCGTTCAATTATTGGCGCTAATGAAATATAAACAGAGTACCAATATTTCATTTCTGATCGCAGTGTATTAAGATCAACAAGATATCACCCGGTACTTTATGTCGCGATTTTCATACACTCTCATTGGAAAGGTCACGAGGATGATTGACATCGTTGGGATTTGTCTGATTGATTAATATCAAATTCCAATTAACCGTTACAAGTACGAAAATTTCAATTGTTTGATCAAAAGATTGTAAGAAATTCAATTATGATTAGGATATATTTTTGAAATATAATTTCAAAGGCAAAGTTGAAAGGGTTTATTCCTCTGACCTTGAGAATCGCGCAAGTTCTTTTATTGTAGGAGAAAATCCGTTTGAATTTGGATTTATAGCCACTTTTAGTTTGTCACAGAGTTTGATAAAGTCTACGAAAATTCGATCGAACTTCATACTGAAATTATGTTGCTTCGGTTTTTCGACAGCTTTCCTCTCCTTCAGTTTATCATACTCGGCACTCAAAGTTTCCATCCACAACCAATAATTCTTCCAAAAATCGACTGTCCCACTAAAATATACGTATCTCTCCCCCAGAAAAAAAAAACTCATTCAACACTTCCTCCGACATGCAAATCGCAGAGCTCTTCTTAAAAACGAAGAATTCATTGACCCAAATACGTTCAACTGAAAAGTTCTCAAACCTCACAATTAACACGTTGCGAGATAAAATCCCTGAAATATCTTCCTCAGAAAATTCCACAAAAAGTTCCCCTCCCACCCATTAATTCACTATTCAACCTACATCTTGAAAATTAGAACTTTACAATTGATAAGATCTATTAAAGAATAACACACACACACACACCTACTGAAACAAACAAAACAAGACATCCAGAAAACTCAACCAATTCAACCCTCTACATTCCAAAATAAATCAAGAAGAAATCAAACCATACTTTAAGTAAATTCTCTCTTTGACTCTCCTCAATTCCACCATTAAATCCTCCACCTCTCATCTTCCCAAATCCTCAACAAAAGAACCCTCCACCATCGACATCTTCCCTCAAACATAATTGAACGTTAAGAAGCACGAATCTCCGACACCTGATACTTTCCAGAAATCAGTATCTTCCTTCCTGCCATGCGAAATCCAAACTGTCACGCTTCCACGATCTTTCCCACGCGTTCTCTCTCTCTCTTTATCTCTCCATTTTCTCAATTAAATATGCGTGTCCAATCTCTCCCTTCGCCAGGAAACCGGCATAGGTGTGCCATCATGGATATACATATGTGACGGTGCGTATGCGGCCACCGAAAACCGTTCCTCCCAGGCAGATACGTTTCGTTTGCGGTACGATGGGCGTGCATTATACGAAAAGGCATCGAAACTTGTTGCACGAAAGGCCAGGACTGTCGGCGCCGAACAGTTTCGTGTGCGGCCGTGTGTACGTACGTGCTTTTGCACGATCAAAAGAGAAACGGGCGTGTTCGCCAGTCCGCATCCTCAGGCAGAACCAGCCGGGACAGAGGCGGACTATGAATGTAAAGCGTTGGATTCTACTCACAGGAAATGCCATGGCTCGAATCGAGGGACCTACGACGAGAGAGGTTTCTCCAATGAGACATGGACCGTCCGAATTTCGGATTTGCTTTGCCACTTTCAGCATCCAAAGACACGTCGTTGGTGGTTCGGCCATTCGGGAAATGCCTGTTTCCGGCAGAATTATCGATAGGATACACTCCGTTCAGAGGTGAATATCTTTGGTTTACGTTGGGTGAAATTTTAATGGATGCTGTTAACACTAAACCTACCAAGGCGGTCATAATGACCGATTTTCAATTTTTTCAAAAAACTACCTAAATTGATAGGGGAGCCGTGAAGTAAAAATTCGACGTCTACCATATCAAGCCTAAATTAGTTAATTAACTAATCCTTTCGCTTCTTGATTTATCTGTTTCCAAAGTACTTGTTCAATAAATTTAAATTTTAGTAGATATAACGTCGGTAGTTTTAGTGTTAAAAAGGATGATTGCAATTCATGTGGAAGAAATTGGTCGTTGGATGAGAGAACATAGGGGGGGGGGGGGGGATTGCGATCGTGGATAAAGGGGTTGTAATTGGGACGTTGGTGCATTATGTAGGTTGGTTTGTAATGGGGGCTTTTCGACAGTGTGTCGAAATTGTGGAGAACGTTGCTTTCGTATGGGGTCTTGGCTTCGATGAAAATTGAGCGAGGAATCGTTGAGTAGACGAGGAGTTGATTAAGTTTTGGCCTCGAGGATCTTGCCGAAGATCGTTACATCTACGAGGTGTTTGCATCTAGTCTTCCGTGATGTTAACTTCTGGAGGCAATTGCAATTATGGAGCCTTATACTGTTGTCAGTTTGCATATTTTTGTATTTTTTCACTTCTGTAATGGTGAGAAGATAATCTACATAGATGTTACGATGCGCGGAAATATTCTTGCGATAAAAAAAATTCAGTTGCATCACTTTGCACTGCACGTTAAACGTCCAAAATATGGTGTTACATCTAACTTCATTTCGAAAGTCGTCACAATAGTCAGTCGAGGATCGACTATCTTATATTTCACCCTTCACTATATTCACGAGGCAAGAATAATTGGAAACAGTATCTCGAATGAGGATTACATTCGTTAAAATTTTCTATCATATTACTCAGCAAGTCCAATCTGTTCTGCCTGAAATACGAGGAGAGACGAATAAAGAAACGTAGTAGAGGCTTTTGTTTCGTCCAGGAACCTGTTTCAAGTCTTTCTTGCTTGGTACCACCCCTCAAAACGCTCGAAGCACCCTCTTACATTCGTATTACGATAGGATTAAACTCCTAGAAGTTCTTACGATAATAAAATCCAATGGTATCACTTATCACTGCACTTTCAAAATCCAAATATCGTTTAACATCTGACTTCGTCACTTCGATTGCAGTTTTAATAATCACGTCACGATCGACGATCTTATATTTCATCCTCCGCTATATTCACGAGACAAGAATAATTGGAAACAGTATCTCGAATGAGGATTACATTCGTTAAAATTTTCTATCATATTACTCAGCAAGTCCAATCTGTTCTGCCTGAAATACGAGGAGAGACGAATAAAGAAACATAGTAGAGGCTTTTGTTTCGTCCAGGAACCTGTTTCAAGTCTTTCTTGCTTGGTATCACCCCTCAAAACGCTCGAAGCACCCTCTTACATTCGTATTACGATAGGATTAAACTCCTAGAAGTTCTTACGATAATAAAATCCAATGGTATCACTTATCACTGCACTTTCAAAATCCAAATATCGTTTAACATCTGACTTCGTCACTTCGATTGCAGTTTTAATAATCACGTCACGATCGACAATCTTATATTTCATCCTCCGCTCTATTCGTGAGACAAGAATAATTGGAAAAAGTGTCTCGAGTGAGGATTACGTTCATTAAAATTTTCTATCATATTTCACAGCAAGTCCGATCCATGCTCGAATCGTTCTGCCTGAGATACGAGCAGAGACGAATAAAGAAACGTGGCAGAGGCTTTTGTTTCATCTGAGAACTTGTATCGAGTCTTTCCTGCCTGGAAGGACCTCTCACAATGGCTGCAGCACCCTCTAACCCACTTCCACAATCTCTTCAGGCCACAATCCACGTCAACGTACAGTATTCGGAGTATTCCGTGGCACCAGCACAACCCCTCACCTCGTACACCCCTTCCGCTCACCTTCTTCTCATTGTCTTCAACAGTGCCACCCCCTTAGCAGTCTCTGCCGCCGCCTCTTCTCCCGTAATTACAAACGAAGCCAATTAAAGCGGATGAGCCTAAATGGCCTGGTACCAACGTTTGACTGCATCCGCCAAAGCTTCTACAATGGCTTTGACAACGGCTGCGCTATCCTCTCTTCTTACGATCGTTACTTCTTTCGCGCCAATTTGCTCCCGAATCTTTTAATCTGGTAGCCAATATATTTTCGAGACATTGCCACGAAAGCGTTTGCTTTTCTCGTCGCCTTTAAACGTTTATTGGAAAGGCGATGGATTGGGAGGGAAGAAATAACAATTTTATTTTGACGTAGATCTATGAGAATTGAGTTTTTTTGTGTTTTGGATTTGATTATTATGTATTCTTCGATTTTGAATTGCAGTTTTAGGTGAATTTTGAGTTATCGAAGACGTGATATATTAAATGGTTATTTAGGAAAATTTCTTTAGGCATGAGAAAGAAAAGAATTTGAATTGGAGTACCATTTAGACCCATTGACCATCATCATCGAGAGAAATCGACATTTAACAAAATATACGTGCCTATTAGATATTTCGTGCAATGTATCTTTATATGGACGCTTGAAATATATATTGGCACAAAGCACATTACGTATGGGGTGCGTGCTTTGCAAATTCATTACGTAATGGAGCGCATAACAAGGCACTTAAAGCGCAGTTTTCCATTAATTCCTTCACGACGTTGTTTCATTAAATGAACATTATAATATTGCAGCTTTAAGTACACAGATGTTACCTTAAATCATTAATTCTATAAAGACATTTGAAACGGCAATAAAAAAAGAATTCTTCCCGACCTTGATTAAAACAGTAGACCTACCGCGGAATGCACTTCGCTTTTGGCGCGAAAACAAAAAGAAATTTTGCATCCGCAGATTCGGAAATTCATTGAAACTTCACGGTGTAACCTGAAGCTTAAAACCGAATGAAAATCACGTCGATTTCTCACGAAATGCCCATTTCATGTTGCAAATTCGAAAGTATCCCCGGAATTGTCCACCCTTCTGCGATCCCCATTTGATCGATCGTCCGATACTAATCGAGCATAATTCGAAACCTACGTGATTTCAATTAGCATAAATGCGAAAGAGCCATTACAGTCGAAGCTTTTCCATTCGTATAATCCACCCTGACATCGGCTAATCGTCTGCCACCCCTTGGCCCATCGAATTTCACCCCCGAAACCCACTCGACCTTCTTTCGGGTGGGTTCGTAATCCAACGAAGTTCACGGCGGGATACCTAATCGATCGTGGTACTCGACAACGGCCACCGTATCTCCCCAATTTCACGGCCTGCCACCCCTTTTCTCCTCTTCACCCTCCAATTTCCCTGTATGTTACATACCCATAAAATATCGGAAAACTTCCGTTGAGATTATACCGACGTTGACAACTTATCTGGAGTTACTCGTCGTTTGTTGTGTATTTTTTTCCTTATTCTTCGTCTCCCATTATGTTTTCTTTCTTCTTGTTTTTGAAAATATAACTACTCGATGCTATCAGCTAATGAGGAATTTTCTATCAACAAATTTGTCCTTCCCGGTTATAAGTTGCGGAAGAGTCGTCGATGAGGATGATCGAGTATCTGGAGTCTCCGTAAATCAGAGTTTTTCCGACAACTTCGACGTCGGCTTCTTCATCGGACTCTTGAAAAGTTAACTCCGTGTGCTCGATTGACGGAAAATATCTTAGAAGTGGAGAGAGAAAGAGAGAGAGAGAGAGAAAGAGAGAAGGAGAAGAGAAAAGGTACTGGATTTTTAAGTTTTAATTTGCTACGCGACATCGTGTCCCTGTCGTTTAGACTGTGCATTGAATGACTTTCTTTTTGGTATGCATTTTTCTTGTCTATTATCCCCGTTTTGCCAACGGGGCTTTTCGTGTTTCCAGTGAAGAGCCTTTAATTAAATTCTTTGAACCTTAGCCATGGCATTTTTTCGCTCGTTGAAACTGTTTAATTAAATTCAAAATCGACTTTAATTAAGTGGATATTCTGCTCGTTAGGATAGTGTAATGCACTCAGTAGACAACCATTGTGATCTTGTTTCTTTTCTGGTCGTCTGATAATTCTAATTATCCATGTTTCGTAGAAACTAACGAGTGGCAGGATTTTAAACTGTAATAGCTAATTGATTAAAAACACGAGTCATTATTGACTCATCAATTAATATGTTGAGCGACGTGTGAGTAAGCAGTTATCAGAATATCAATTTATTTTGAAATAATTAATATTCCATCATAACGTGTTTTTTGATAATAAATTCATTCTGATGTAGCTGTAATATTGTAACCGCAAACACCGTTTAATTTTACAAAATTCACCGTTAATTAATTAATTAATTCTTTAATCTTTGCTTTGAGTATTACTCTTCCAATTTATCGTCAAGCAATTAAACTGTAAACGTTAATATCATCTGTCGTTAAATATTCTATTGTAGTTCCAACAGCACACAAATACCGAAGAATCTGTTAGTTTGAAAGTAATTGTGAAATAACGGTCTGAATTAGTCCCACAACGCATTATAATTATTCTTCATTATTCCACGAAGAAATAAACAGTGAAATCCCATTTCTACAAGTAATCCCAGTCGTTAGCTATCGAAATTTCTAATTTGTCCCCGCCGTTGTGTACATTACACGAAAATGGCCGGAAGCATCGTAATCTGCCGAACTGCGCGAATTTGCATGGAAATTTTCATTATTTCACCGTATCCTCGATACATCGGAAAGCCATGACGTTTAGCTACTATAAATAAAACACCGTCGATAAGGACGTTCTGCCGAAACTAGATAAAAATACAAAGCTCACCATCGCGAGCCGTGGACTCAAATTGCGCGATACGATTTACCGTTGGGCTGTTTTTTTTGTTTTTTTCAGCGTTACGGTTACCACTCGACGAGGAAATCGAAATTGAATGTTGCCAGCATGCGCAGGCTGTATCGATGCGAGCACAAAAATTGGATTTTTGAAAACGGCTGACCGCAACGCCTGTTTTAAAAGCTACCATCTTTCCTTTGCCGATGCATCCAACCGCGCCAATGGCATAAACTAATAAAGTCTGACCAATATTGAATCCCTGGAGCAATGTTTTTTTATTCCGTGCATTTTATCTCGTTAAAACGGGACGATAAGATAACATGATTTTTACTCGGTAATTAACAACGGCTATGGTAACATAATCGAAGTATTGTCGTCGCTTGAAATCGTTGATGCGAGATTCGCTTGATTTTTGATCATCTGTTCCGAACAGAATGCAAATGGAAGTAATATTTTTTTTGTTTGAAAATCACACTTTTATTTTTATTTTGCATTATATTTGTTTTAGAGACGATGTTAGTTTTTTAACACTAACCGTAATAGCACTTTACGCGTGTCTATTTTTCTAGGGTCAATCAATTGCCTGGTTATAAAATAACAGTAATATTTTTTCCGAAAGATATGCAAGAAATTGTCAATGTTATATGAGAAAGAACGAAGGTAACAGTCTGTACTTAATAATACAAAAAGATGCAAATTTTCATTCCGTTGAATCGGTCATTTGATCGCGCATGGTACAGTTTAGTGTAACACAGATTTTTGTGGATGTGTTTTGATCCATCAGTCTATTTTATTTATATTTATTCTCTTTGTGTACTTTTGATTGCAAAAGATAAAAGTGACAAGTTTTACAGAGTGTTGAAGCAATTTACAGTGAAGCTTCGAATGTTAAATTTCTTTTTAAACGAGATCTGTTCAAAGTTGTATTATCGGCGTTTAATGTCACTTCGATTTCAGGCTGTAATTGATCAATGTAATGATTCAATTTCATTAGTAATATCGAGTACGTGACATGTATTATCGAAAAATTCCATTGTCGTAACGAAGCCCGATATCAATTACACGAGTTTCAGTTATACACAAGATAATGAGGCGGGCAATGCAAATAATTATAATGTTATTAGCAGCAATCAGTAATCCTCATTTAGTCCAATCATAATCATGAGTTTTCTGATTCACGGCTGATTTAAATTTCGCGTTTCACGCATCATAATTTAACAAGACAATACAGAATCAACGTTTCTTCACTTTCGTTGATCACTCTGAAATCAATATATCAATTTGCCTGTCAACAATCACTCGTAATATTCCGTTGTCTCGAGAGATTAATTATGTTCATTAATTGCATTGTCCTGCCGATAGTGAGATCGTTTTGCAATCTCCGTCATTTCCATGTTTCAGGTACTCATTTTACAAAATTTTACATAAGTAGGTACTCTTCTACGATAATCCTATCGTGTCAAAATATTAATTCCTTTCGATATAAAAAGTTGAAATAATCAATTTCAAACTTCAATTCACTATAAAATTCTTTATTATTATGATCTTTAAATAATAATATTCCAAAAGTTCCTAATATATTTAACATCGAAATATCGAAGTTCAAAAAATAAAGTTATAATGCAACTATTTTTCCTATTTTATCTTCGATTCTAATGAAAAAACAATGGGACTAGTGAAACACAAATAATATTAAAAATGTTATCTCCGACATAATTCGAAAATTATTCACTGTATTCTTAAAAATTGGTTTTGGTAATGGAAACTGTGATTCATTCAAGTAAAAGGAAACTTCGCAACAGTAGAAACAATCACATTGATGAATTCCCCGTCCCTAAATCACGTCTCGCAATCTTTCTTTTCCGGATTGTCATAACCCGTGCACCCTCTTCAACTTCTTCCTCGTTTCTTTTTCATTCTGCTTCACTGGAAACGGAGTCGCCCCCACCCCCTCTCCGGGTTCTTAATAAAATCGGAATTGTTAAGTGGCTCATTATAATTTGAAAGGGAATTCCGAGACCGAAGGGCTGTAGCTTAATGCGAAAAGACCCGGCGTAATTTTAATTCACGATTTACTCGACGATCTACCGATTTCTTCTGACCTCTTCCATTATCCGGGTATTATTAATCTTTGTTTTTCAATCTCGTTCAATAAACACTCGACGATTCTTTTAATTCCGATTGGTGAACAAAAAATGGATTTGATTCAAATTCATGCTTTATTGACGATTTGGGAATTTTTCAGTGACCCAATATTTTCCACGTGGTTTAATCTCTTTTGGTAATTTCAATCGATCAAACTGCTGCACTGTCGAATAAAAAGTGAAGAGATTCGTTTGTTATTAATAATTTACGACTTGTTTGTGAGTTTTCCTACAATTTCTATGCCCATTCTGTAGGCGTTATTAATTCTTCGTTCCTTCAATCCACAATTGTTCGTTCATTCTTTGAAGATCTACCGATCACTGAAAAATATCGATGGTAATTTTAATTTTAAATTCTGTCAACGATTCGGCATGTTTTTTCTACCTGACCATTTTTCCCGTGTATTATTAATCCTCTTTGGTCACACGACAATCGATAAGTACTCGATTATTCTTTCGGAATTGGGTGCCCGGATTATCGGCGATTCGATGATATGGAGTACCAAGATTCGATTCTAAAAGTTCGAACAGTCTGCTTTATTTTCTATCGAAACACTTGGCAGGAAATCGATTATATCCCCGGGACGATAGTTCAATGAAAAATAAATTTGAAAGAGCTGATATTTGAATGAAATTTTTCCACCCAAAATTTCTTTAATTTTGATCCTTTTTTTTGTCTTTTTGATGAACATCTTTCCATCGTTCGTCTTTATGTTCTTGTTTTCCTTAGAGATTTGTGAAAGTGGCTAGTCAAGATTTGCTGGTCTCTCATCGTAATTCAATTAGTCGTCGAACTTCCCTTTGTTCTCATTTATTGTTGGATTTCCCATTTTTTGCTTATTTTTAATTTCACGCTGCTCTTAACGCCGAATCTCCATCGTTATCGGATAGCGTTAATTTATTGCAGGCTAATATCTACCTTAAGATAAACGAACAATCGAAAACGAAATAACAAATCGTAAATAAAATATAAATGCGATTCGACGATTATCCGAATTTGCGTGATTTTCGGAGCGTTGCGTGAAATTAGTCTTTCATTCCATATTCATTAAATGTGGCATGCATTTCAACATTGATGATCTTTTAATAATTTCAGGTAAATTCAAATGCGAACAGCGACACGTTAAAATTCGTGTTAAACATTGCGTTTGCTCGAATAATTCGTGTTTTCGTAATAAATGGAGGAATAGGACAAAAGTGATTTGTAGCTCGTTTAATTGCAACGTATTCTAATCTATTAGTGTCAGATAAAGTAATGCTTCAATTAACAATTTATTCAGCCATCTCTTGCTTTTACAATCAGTCCATGTGTTTCTATAATATCGCAACACCACTGTATCACCATATCTCTAAACAAACCATTGATACTAGAATTGCCGAGGATAATTTGGTAATTTTAAAGATGGCAGATAAATATGTTAAAACGAAAGAAATAATAGGCGATAAAAAATTGATCAACTCAATCGTCTATATTTTGAAAAATAATTGGAATGTCAGTGATATTTATGTTAACATATACTTACATATTCATTGTTAGAAATTCTAGAATCAGCCCTGTTATTCTAACGTCTACAAGTCGTCGAAAAAAAATTAAGAATTTAGCCCGAGCTATGATCCAAACTTTAATTACATTGACTCCAAAATGGATCAATATTATTCCCTCAAATTGAACTATTGAATTTGATACTGTTTGGAATTTCAAAATTCTCAGATTAAAAGGAGCTCCAGCTTACAATGCCTTAACCCGTAAATGCCAGTTTCTTTTTCATTTCTAAATGAATTGCAAAAATGCAACTTTAAACCTCTTTCTATTAATTTTGAAGTTGGCCATTTTAAATGTGAGAAAATAAACATGTTGCAATTTTTCACCACTATGTATTGAAGGGACATAAAATTTCCATTCAACCAATCGTCCAACATCGTCAACATCAACGTCACTCTAACTTTTAAAATACCTCACGACATGAGCAATTAATTTCCTCGATTCCTCGAACGATCTACGATCGATTGTTGTTTTCTCGCGCTAAAAGTCACGTACACTAACGAAGACACGCAATAACACCTGTCGTTTGTTCGAATAGAGGAGTTCAAGTACACCACCGACAATTCTTTTCACTCTCAACATCGGCGCAAGTCAGTTTAAGAATTCTACTCACTATACCAGGCTATTGCTTTTCGTAGTCCGTCACTGGTTACGTTGTACGCATAGTAATCGTCGTTTGTTAGGGAATACCTGAACGAAAGGACAATTGCCAGTGAAAGAAACGTCAACCGTTTCATCGAGACCACTTAGAAAGGTTGAAAATGTAGCGTATAATCGAATGCTCGAGAGTCGTAAAAAACGAAGAGGATTTCACTGCGAGGATATGGCTTTATTGTGTGAAATAATGCGCTTTTAAAGTAATAATGTAGTGAACAATATTCAATCATTAATATTTACTGAATAAACGTGTAAAAGGTAATCAAATGTTTTATTAATATAATACATTTATTTGGTATTATGTAAAGTGGTCCTGCGGCATTAAAAGAGGGACGGTGATTGTTTAATTATTAAATTCGTAACGTTCAGTGTTGATTTAGGTGGTGCAAATTGGAACGATTATAAAAGATTTTTAATATCGTATAATCCAAGCGTTTTGTTAACACGTTGCAATTTTCGATGATTGATTTGTTGAAAAAGCAGGGGAACATTGTATAAAATAAAATGTAAATTATTCAATTATTCTTTGTGCAAAGAACGTTCAATGGATGTTAAATATTAAATATCGTACATCGAATATTCCGTTGCATATTCGCTTTTGATCTTACTATCGGTATTATTCAAAATAAACTGTATCCACGGCTTTCTCGATTATGAATGTCATATATAACGAATACAGTAGCTTGAATGAATTTTTGCAAGATATATTCTTCAGTAGTATAGAAATTGAGGAATAATTAAATGTTTATATAGGCTTAAAGCGTATGCAAAATATTTATGAGACAATTCAAAACTTACGTTCTTGAGAAATGTAATGCGACACCATAGGTGCCTGCTATAGGACCCTACTTCCCGAAGGGGAAGATTCTTTTTACCAGATACATAATACATCTATTTTATCTCGCACAATAGGATTCGCACCTTCTGTGATATAAAAATAGCCTATAGAAATAATATTACAGGAATTGTAAGTGGCTAACGCCCTACAATCTGAACTGTAAAATGGCAAGGGGACTAGCCCCTTGCTCCACCCTAACGGTCCGAATGCACACACAATAACATCTGTATATTCGCAGAATTGGAACGAAACCATTTGCAACATTTTATTTATGTAAAAGACTATAAAGTTAACTTTTGATATACCTATTTATTTAGGCCTCGATTCTTCCCTTCGAATTTTATTTTGTCTTCATAATGCTACTAGATGTGCGGAATCCATCAAATCGTCGGATAAGAAATAATTATTATACTGACAATGAGTCGACATGTACTACATCCAATTCACTCAACCAATAACAATTTAACAAAGACGTGAAACTCAAGCAATTAATTTATCTGTTCAGCAACTTCAATATCTGTACTGTAAACAACTTTCCCATCAAATTCAATTCCTCCTGCTGTTCATACAAATGGAGATGGAAACATTTCATTGATAGCACGTTAAACTACACGCTTTCCCGATTAAAACGAGCTAAAAAACATCCTCCTATGACCTCCAGAAGCCGTGTGACGAAAGTTCAAAGTGAAGCCTGCTCCGAACCGACTTTTCGTCAACGCCCCTATTTATCTCCCAAAAATGAGGCACCCTTGGCTTCAAAAATTAAATATCTTCCTCGTTTATTGTCCGATCGTGATGAGACTTATATTCACCTCTTCCAGAGACTCCAGGCTCTCAAACCACGCTATTAAAATCATCCAGTAACGATTAGTTTTTGTATGAGGCTCTCGAGACCCATGGTTCCTCTCCTCCTTCCTCAAGACAAATATATTGAGCCAATAAAAAAAATTTCCTACCCTGTCCCGAATTTTGCTGCTGTTTTTTTCCGCAAAACTCTATCGATTTAAATGTGTAGAGCAATTCTTGAAAGTCATAACCATTAAGTCTTTACCCCCCATACCAGCGGTCGTTAAAGTGGTGGTCCGCGAGAAAATTTCGCTGGTCCCCAGAAAAATGTGGAATATACTTACTCATCACGTTAAGTTATATAACTTGATTATAATTAATTGTTTCATTTTATTAACTAGGTACACTTTATGTGTTCTTAGATCACAATTTTATTGTATAAATACATTTAATACTTAAAAAATTCTATTAGTGGTCGGCGGGATTTAAGTTATGAATTTACTGGGCCGTGAAGTCAAAAAGTCTGGCGACCCTATACAATATACCAAATCCTTCCGCATCAATGATGTCTTTCAATCGGCAGGCTATCAGATTCATGGATTTCACGGAAATTACCCCAGCTCCAAACGGCTTTGAATTTTTCAACACCGTAAGTGAGAGGTCTGCCAAAATCCATGCAATATCGTTTGATAATAGGAACGAGTAGCCTATATTCCAGCGAGCATAGAATAGCCCTCTCTCTCTCTCTCTCTCTCTCTCTCTTCTGATATACTGTGCTAGCATGTTCACGCCGGACTAGATGCGGATTAAATTCGACTCGCCACCGTGTAAACCAAGTAGGATCGGATTAGAACGACGCTATCAGAGTAGCCATCGGATGCACAAGGAATTATAGGACGGACGAATAAGGGAGAATTGATTTCCAGTACGAGGATGGACCTTTTCGTTTTCTCGACAGATTACTCCGACGGAAATTGCACTCTGAGAAAGAAAGTGTGCTTGGTCCAAGGTTCGTCTCTGTGTTTCGTTTTGCTTTTTTTAGAAGACAGCAATTAATTTCACCTTAACGCAATCCCATTTGCGTTAATGAGATTAAACGGATTCGCCACATTAGAGTCCCTTTTCGTCACTATGAATTCTATAAAGAATCACGGTAGCAAGAAAATTACCTCGTTAATGTACGTGCGATCGTTAAAAAGTACATTTAAATACCTTTGGTACCATTTTAAAAATTAGTATATTGTATAGGATATATCGTTGAATTGATAGGATTTTTTGTTTCGGCGAAAGATCAACTTACATTTGTCGTTTGGAAAACCCTTTTCGGGACAATGAGAGATCGTTGTAGTTTGATTCAGTGCAAATTTCTTCATGGACATGTCAGTCAGTGGTGGAATTCCATGGTAGCAGCTTTTACGAGTTACTTATGCAATTTGCAGAAACCTATAGAACCATAGTAATTTAAAAATTGTATACTTGCTTAAATTATACTCCAAATAAGGTTTGGCAGCAGACGATATGGACACATTTGAGTGTCCTGATGGCTGTTAATCAAAGGAATTTATTGCTTTTTTTAAGACTTAATGTATGATTGATGCATATCTATGATTATTGATCTTAATTACCAAATATAAGATGCCTATTTTGATTACTTATGTATCTTAAAGTCTTAGGCCTTATTACCCGACCAGAGTATAAAACGGCCTATAGACAGGGTTTTAAAAAATATTTGATTTTGTTTTTGTTTACGGCAAAAGTTGCCATTTTTTGTTTATATTTTACAGTAATGGTTCAATAGGTTTACTTAAAATTAAAATTGATTGATTTAGATATATAGTTTGTATTTTATTTCAAATCTCCCTTAGCTAGGCCATATTACCCGAACCTACCTTAATAAAAAATCTTCTCAGAACCATCTTAAATTTCGCTCACGCTGTGTATGTTACAATTACACCCTCTTACTTCTCACCAAATAGACGCAACACAAAGAAATTGACCCTTTCGTTCACATTCTTGATATTTTGCAAATATTCCCAGCAAACTCGGTGAAAAAAAAAAAACATTCTCCGCAATTTCACGGACAACGATACCGATACTCCGGATGATTTTTCCAGCGAAATAAAGCGATTCGATGGCAGCCACGTGAAATTTCTCGCCTCGCCGCGGATTTTACTTGACGGCGCCATATGGGAAATCAGTTGGGGTATTACCAGCAACGTTATAACTGTACGGTTGCACCGGTTGCACTCCCGTGATCGCCTTGACAGAGGAACCAGCCATGCTTACTTCCTACAGCACGATATACGGTGTGACCCTGCGAGACCACCCTGTATTTCGGTCGAAAAAAAAGAAAAAACTAACGTGGAGGTGGAATAAAAAGAAAAAGAAACTCTGTAGCTTCCCACGTATGAGGAAGAAGCGCCATAAGGTAGTGGGATTTTTTGGGATCTTTCCCTCCTTCTCTTTCTCCCTGTTTCTTTCTCTCTTTCACTTCTTTCCACTCCAGTGATGCGTACTGTCATGTGCTTAAATTAAAATTCCTCCCCTGACGCTAATTGTTAAAGTTAAAAGTTTCACGTCGTGAGAATTCTGTTTTTTTTTCTCCCCCTTTTAAGAATTACGGGAAATTTAGCCGAAAGTACGGCATGGGAGTAATGCTTGAAATTATTTCTTTCGACTTTACTTTCGGAATGGAATGACGAGTAATCTTTTGACGAGCGTTATTACCTGGAACACCACTCTTTCCTGAGTACACCGAAGTGTTTTGCGTGTGCTTAGTACGGTTCTGAGAGGCTTATAAAATAGACGGTGAAAAAGTTTATTACCATGGGCTCTCTTTTTTTATGCGATACGAAGGTGACATTGAATTTTGTGAAGAGATGGTAGCAGGTTACTGTTTGAATTTTATCCTCAGCTACTGACATTCTTCTTTTAATGTAACGGAAAATAACATGTTTATATTAATATTTCTGGATTAAATTGATACTTTGTAAATGTAAAAATCTGGGATAGTAAAGAATTTAAAATATTCTAGTTTAAATGTAACGAATAATAATTTATTTTAAAATTCCTGGATCGAAGTGGTACTTTGTAGATGTAAAAATGTGTGATAATAAAGAATTTAAGACAGTGTAGTTCTAATTTCACTAATAATAAGGTATTTATTTTATTACTCCTGGTTTATAGTGATGCTTTGTAGATGCAAGAATGCGGGGTAATGAAGAATTTAAGATAGTCTAGGAGTTTTACGATAGATAAAAATATTTTCTTGTTTCTATCTTACAAGGTGTTCATTTAACACTAGATGGAAAACGTCTAATTATCTTTTTTATAAGTACTTCGTTAATTTATCGAGAAAATTTAATTTATTTAATTTACCGCATTACTAGTGTTACTTGAGTTATTTTTTGGCAAGGAATTAAGTATAAATGATTTAACGCCCGTAAATCTAGTGTTAAAAACGTAACAGACGTGTTGTATGGTTGTTAAAATAATTTCTAGGCGTTCGTATGAATTAGAGAAGATGTTCTGTAAAGAAAGAGGTGTTAATTTAACGCAAGTACACTGATGCAGACTGTTCTCTCCTTTCCTGAGATATATTTAGGAAGGAAGATGAGATTTAAAGAAAATAAGGTAGGGAGAAGAATCTAACGAAGTTTCCGTAGCCACGGCTAACGCTTACAAAGAAGGAAAGGAAAAGGAAATTAAATTCAAGAATTACTTGAACAGATTTCCCGCCGAGCTTTTACCTTCCTCGGCGCATCATTCTCGGGGATATACGTTTTCTCCCTTTTAAAAGCTCGCTACACAAAAAAAGTCAAAAGAGCTTCTTGTTCTCGAAGTACAGTACCATTTTTTTCCAGTGGAGAACGATAAGTATTGCGATACGCTTTATTTCCTTATAATACCAAGAATAAAAAAATAAAAATAAAAGATAGTCATCTATTACTCTTTAACGATATATAAATTAAGCTGTCGATTATTTATCTATTCACAATAATTCCATTCTACGAAGTGGTAAAATCTAAATTGCAGAAAGATAATATATCGTGATTTTAAATATTTTTACTTTAATGAGATATCGACATAGACGTATACTATTTAAAAATTAATATACTTAGTCCACCAATCGATCATTGCTAACGCCTGTTACTTGAAACAAAGCTTAGGGTATTAGAAATATGCAAATCCACTGCATTACGTCGACCGCATGACGTATATACACGTCATAGCCATTCGACTTTTTCGAATTTATCGTTATTTTAATGTTAAATTTTTTTTATTTATTTTTTATTTAAATTATTTATTATTAAATTAGTTAAATTTATCGAATTTAATTTATCATTATTTTCACCTCTTGATTTCCAATTTTTGGAAAATACTTATTCAGTATACTATAATATAATAAATATACCACTTGTAGCTCTAGTGTTAATACGTAAAAAAAGCACCATTAAATTTCAGAAGTAAACACCCCTTATAATGAAAGCCTCAGGAAATAATATTAACCCTGCATAAAAAGCGAGCCATTAATTGTAAGTCTGTCGATAAAAAATTACCCTGGAAATAAAAACTCAACGGAATTACTCGTAAATAACGTCGACGCCCATTACCTGCAAATTTCAACGGCTGTAAAATATTACATTATCACGCGTCGAATTACAGCCTGTCACTTCTACCATGAAATTCTCTGCCATAAAACAAAAAGCTCTAAATCACTGCGAGCGTTGAACGGCAGCTGTTCGGCCCTTAAAGATCGATAAGGGACGTTTTTGCCATTACCTTGCACTCAGATTTGCATCCCGTCGAATCGACGGAAGGAGAAACGAAGGGTGATTTCGGTAGCGATCAAGGGTTCGTTAGAAATTAATTGGAACGAACGATTGCCACGTGTCTTCGCGGTAGTTTCAAGGGGCGCGTTTTAATTTCGTGCGATTTCCGGGCGGAAATCCACGGTATCCCGTCGAACGGTTCCGCGATTGTGGCCATTATTCTTAACAAATGTGCGATAAAACTGAAATCAATTCGATTCTTTTACTTCTTTTTTTCCTGACGGCCCGGGGCGAACCAGAGCACCCCATTTCCTGATGTTCTCGATCGGTCGACGAAATTTAAAGGCTCTATATTAATTACAATTAGCGACTCTTTATGATTCAAACGTCGTTTGCACGTCTCCGGAGAAGCTGAACGATATGAGATTTTTTTTGGCTCTTAGAATGTGAAATTAAGTAGTAATTTATCAACTTACTATAAATTAACGCATATAAGATAATCTTTCGAATTTTTCAAAACTCAGGTTTAAAAAATATTTCATATTCATCAATTTATGTTATTAGAGTTTTCACTCACTACTTTGCTCGAAGAACAGTGTCATATTTAAATCAAAAGAATTTAAAATAAAATTGTTATATATCTGATCTACTTATCGTAGAAGTAAAATAGTATATGGAACAACAAAAATGAATCTTCCAAAAACTCATTCACCGGAACTACCCTCTCGCTCCCAAGCTTATCAAAAGCGCCACACCAAAACCGAAAAACAATTTTAAAGAAGATCGTTCCCCAGCAGGTTTTCAGCTCAAATGCGTTCGTCGAGTCAAACAGTAGTTGAACTTTCAAAAATAACCATACACCGATATCGATTTATACTGTGCACACGTGTTGTTATTGTATTCCCATAACAGGCTGGTATACCATCGTTTGGATACGTGGATGCGTGTTTATACGACACGCGTTGAGCAAAGTCGTGCATTCAAAAGTTGTTCTTCCCTTTTTTTGCGCCAGTGAAATGCACTATGTCACATATGGCGCGTACGGAGCACAGTAACCGAACGTTAAATATTCATCTGAATGACCGATGCTTCTGGCGAGCAGCCATGCGATGACAGTTTCGCGGCTGTTAGTCAAAACAAATCTCGATATGAATGGGAACCGAGTTTCATTCGACGGGGAATTCTCGTGGATCGGTTAATTGAAAATTTTTCGCCATCTTTCCAATCTCGAGCGCATGAATGAAACAGAGACGTGGGATTCAGGTTTTGACGAGGAGTCGAATACGTAACGAAATAATCCCTACTTTCGTGATACGACTCGTATGTTCATTCTACACGTTGCTTCAATTTATTTAGCGGTTGGATGTGTTGGAATTAACTACTGTGAGAAATGAAGGGTTTAGTTTGTAGTTTGAATTTATTAAAGGGTGTTATTTTGAAGAGAGATACTCGTGACGTTCGAGACCGTCGAGTGGTAGGTGCTTTTGTTGAAGAGGTGGTTGTCAGCGAGAGATTTGTAAAATTTCAAAATGTTTGTAGCTGTTAATGTAAATTATTTAAGTGAGGATCCAAAGAAATTTTAGTAGTTTGCTTTATTAAATTTTACCAACTGTGTCTTTTGCCAATTAAAGTAAATTTGTTTGAGAAGAGTAGAGAGCAAATAATTCCATGATAATTCGGAATTGTATTACAAAATAAAAAAAAATGAGAATTCTAAATATATTGAGTAAGTACTTTGATGAAAAAGGAATCAAGCGATTTTATAATATAGAATTAGAAAATTTTCATCACGACTCTCCTATATTTTGGCGCATTAAAACAAAACTGAGAACCTATTATTTCGGCCACCCTGGTAGGTTTAACGTTAAATATATCATAATTTAATTTCAGAATAAAAAAAACACGCATCAGTCAAACCGTTAACGGACCGTTCTTCCCAAAGATTCTCCAAACGCTCCAAACTAAAATATCTACTTCCTAGCTGTCCTCTAAAAGGAAATTAACCAATTCCTAAGTTTCTATAAATAAATAGTTATTTTGCTTAGCTTCAACATTAAATTTTCACATCGCTAACAAGAATAGGTTTGAAGAGAGCATAGAACCCCTAAGAATCAATTCCATTATCATTTTTAATTCGTGCAACATTAAAGTAATCCACCGCAAAACATTTAATTGTACATTTTCGAAATCATTTTAACATAATTTTCCAATTACTATTTCCAAGACGAGCATGGAAAAAGCCATCGTCTCTCTAGTGCGATCAAAGAGAACAATTAAGTCCTGTCGCGGCAGCTTCGAATATGTGAAGGATACGCTGGCACGTATTGCAATTTGCATGGAAATATGAACCCAGCTTCCAGTTTCGTAGGCGACGGGTACATTCGAATGCACCCATGGCGGCGCAGAGTGCATTTCCTGTATCGCATCGCGGAGCTTCGTTATCATGCGGAGACGAGCTCTGCATCCTCTCCGTTCTGTGCTTACAACCCCTTCCCTGAAACCCACCCCTCGAACCTCTCACCACCGCTGCCACCAATGACGAATGCTTTCCCATAGCCGATGCCTCCATTCTTGATGCAAATGGCCCTTTTCACGCGAAACCACGTCGGTGCCTAATGTATTTACCATGGCATTCGCCGGATACACGCAGGAAAACACTCTTCTCTGCTTGCTCCCCTCTCGACCTCTATTTCGACTCTGTATCGAGGGTATTGGTGGTCTGTGTATGGTGCTTCGACTTTTTCCGAAGAGTAATGATCGTGGAAGATGTACGTATTTTGCGCGATCTTCATTGTGGAGTATTATCAGAAATGGCACAAAGTAGAATACGTCATTTTTTTTAATGAGTTTTAGTGATTAGATGCGATGAAGGGTGGCAGATTTAAGTATGTAATATACATAGATAGATATTATATAGATAGATAGATAGTTTATTACAGATAGTTTATTAAAGTTCATTTTATGGTATGTTTTAAAAAGTTGAGCAAATAGATGAGCTATCCATTGGTGGAAGGATGACTTGTGTAATAGTGGAAAGAAGAATTATGCAATTGAATTCATTTAAGTTTAATGATATGGAATGATGCCAGTAGTTAGCATATGCGATTATTTTGCAGGACTTTGCATACTGCGAGGCTTTTTGCTTCAAGTTGAAGTATTTAAGATCAAAATATGAGAACGTTAAAAATTCATGTCATTTCGGTAATTTTGAGAAATTTCCAAAGAAGTCGATTTCGTCCGATATTATTCTGTCATTTAGGATTGTCGTTTATTCAAACTGACAATCGCCGTTTTACATGGCAAATTCTTCGAAGATTATCTAACTTAAGAAATACTTATCGACCATCCCTATTTATAACATCGTTATTCGCCAGGTTAAATAATTCTGCCAAGTGAACTGTTCTTCTGTGAAAGGTCATTTGACGTGACTTCGTTGCATCAGCCTCATCATGTTGAAATTACTATCCTTTCCTTACCGATAGTTAATTTTGGTAGACAGCTTTTCCCAGATTTGTGAAAATACGACGGATCCGAAGCGTACAGATTTCTATTTAATTTTTATCATTCTGAGTACTTTTTATTTATTTAAAAAAAAGGACACGCGCGGGAGATATTGGTAAAGACATTTGACACCTTTATGAAGCAAAAGAAATTGATGAACACGTGCAGTTTTGATTGGTAGCAGAATGAATTTATAAACATAAAAGGTCTGTAATTGTTAAACGTACTGCTGTCTTTCATACTATATAACAATACGTACCATTTTCTAAGTGAGACTTCATATGTTATAAATATTTATTACCGCACTCACTCGAGCGACGGAAAAGCAGATAACTGAGTTGTTCTATGTTCAATTTTAAAAGCTTTTAAACAAGCACAACTTTTATACAAATCGAACTTTGTCATAAAAATTTCCCAAATCGACTCCACTTTCCATAAAACAATTCCAATGTGCTCTGAAACAATTCCAACGTGCCATAAAACATACAACCGTCACAATAATCCGTATAAAAATAACAAAATGAAAATATAAGTATAAACTTTCACCTCTTTTTTTATTACTTAGAAAAAAAAGAAATCCACCTCGTTATATTGCATTAAGAACGATACAACTTTCATCCAAAAAGTTTGTTTCCTCCCGTAATACTTTCCAAGATAGCATGAACAGGACGAAACTTTCGAGGGTAGTTTTACCCCTTAAACTCTCCTCGTTGCCGATAAAAAAAAATATACGTGTCCTTTAATTTGTCCTCCTTTGCAAATGTGCAAAGTTTTATCAAAGTCAGCGTTGGACATTTCCCCGATGACCCTTGTCAGTGTCAGGTGGTGCGGATCGCTGGCACAGTTCCGAGGGTTAAATGCGATAGTGTTATCGGCGATAATTGTGCGTCCTTTGCGTTTAATCGTCGGCTTTCGAGATCGCCACGACATTTTGCGGTTAATGGTGAACCAAAAATACAACGAGCTATAACGTACCTTCATAACGATTTTCCATCGAAACGATGTGAACCAGTAACCTTGTACTGCGATGCGTTTTAACGAGCACAACGATCCACCTTGATGATACTTTTATAGAAGACAATTGCTCGCTGTGTCAACTAACTCTCGAGATTCTGACGATCCTTAATTTGCTCCAAATTCTGTTGTGGAAGAGCACAAGTATCGCGTTTGAATGACAAATTAAAAGAACAACGTTTTTTCTGTCACTTATAAAGTAGAATTCTGAAAAAGAATTAAAACGATTGTAACAGTATTTACTCTGCTCCAGTTTGAATTCGTTTTTTTTTAAAGTCATTGCTAAATCTGAATTCTTGACACAGTAAAACGTCGGAATAAGGTATTAATTTTTATAGAAAAAAATAAAAAGTTATAATAACAAGGGACAACCATTGATAAAAGATATAGCAAAATTAATTTCACTTAGCTGATGTAAAATTGGAAAGTAACTTGTGCAGTGAAGGGTTAATCGAATTCTTTGATTCTAATTTCTATACATCAAAAATACAACTAACAACGATCAAACTAGAGTTCAGAACTCAAAGAATACAATTCAAATACCGAAAACATAGCTTTAACTCAATCAAACGCCACGGTCCATAAACTTAAGTAACCGCAGTAGAAGAAACAAGTTAAACATTCGAATCCACGGAGAATTTTCTACGTTATATGCACCATTACGCTCCTTTTAAACATTTACTTCGTTTAACGCGTAATTAAACATCTAACATAGCCGAATGTTAATCAAACTTTCAATAAAGCTAAGAATCTTTACCGAGAATGTAATGATATACGTAATTTTTCTTCCGTTCCCTAAATTATTCGTTTGTGCAATAATTCCTCCCGTCATCATGGTGTTTTCGTTCTCTTGCTACGTTAACATCAATTCCTCTTCTCATCGCGAACAGTAGGTATTCATTGTCCCCGTTCGCTTTGCATTTCGTCGAGATAACTTTTCGCAGCCTTCTTCTCTCAGTCCGCCTTCCTTCTCATTACGTTATCTCCTCGTTCGAAATCTTCAGACGGCGTTCCTTTAATCTCACCCTTCTCTCTCAACTTTTCTCCCCGCCAGTAGCACCCTCCGCCCTCTCATATCTTGTATCCCTTCCACCCTTGTTTGCGACTCAACCTCTTCTTCCTCCTTTTCCTCTACATAATTCAATTCCCATTTTCGAGTTTCTCAACTATCACAGGAAGTTCCCTCCGTGCCTTTCAGCGGCGTTCATTCGCTCCTGGTGTTTCTTGATTTTTAGTAAAGTCGAAAAGGAACCCTTACATCGATCGGTGAAGGTTGTTTTAAAAATTTTCTCGGTTTAGTGTCTTTCATTTAAATTTCACAATTGGTTTTTTTAAATATTGTATTGAGAGGAAAACGTGAAGGGTGAGATTTAGAAATTTTTGGTATTAGAAGTGAATGAAAATAATAGAAAATATAATAATAAGTTATATAATATAGAAAATATAAAAATAATAGAAGTTCTACAGGCTATTAGTCCAAGGGAATGGAAAATGAGAATCAAATAAAGTAGAAAAAGAATTTGACATAGAAATTTCAGGACAATTTATACATAATTGAGAAATAATTTTCAAAATTTTATTAGATTTTAGACCTTAGATAGATGAAACGTAATTTTTCCAAGTTTCTATTTTGTCCTTCATTGTACTATTGTGTTAACTAAACGAAGTAATTATAATTTTCTATTCTTTTAATATCTGGGTTTTCATCTTCTTCTTTTCCCTTTTGCAAATACTCTTTTATTTTAATTGCCATGATCATTTCCCTACGACTTGCAGTTTTAAGCAGAATCTGGGCCATCAAAGCTTTGACTTATCGATCAAATAGGAAAATTCTGCCAGATTTTGACTTAAACCCACTAATTGAGAGTCCAAATCTTTGAAACCATACCCACCATAGTTCTATATTTTCGGAAGAGAAATAACTATAGCCACAAATCATCATATTTGCTTCTACAATGTTTTTGACATGTGTAGCACCGATTGTATAGAAATTATTAAAACAATCTACACCATAAAAAATGTAAAAATTTAATTTGTAAGAGCCACAGAAAATGAACAATTGTACCGCAGGTTGAATTTGTCCGACCTAGAATTCTCTGAAACGTTGCTACCCAATATGAACGAAAAATTACGGAGTTCTACGCGACTTCACTTCACTAACAGCAGCTTAACTTTCGTTTCTCGCCTACCGTTTCGTCCATGGTGGTCATTTTTCATCATCCGTCTACTATCTTGACCGTTTTGATTATCTTATTCCGCGGAACCACGTTGATAATATATTACCGTCGCACTCCATCATGCTCTACAAGAATTCCTTGTTATTGCGCTCCCGGATTAAAGCATTCCGCGAGCAACGTTGATCCTCTTGTCGCTAGATGCATCAAATGCAACTTTGCCGTCGAGAAATATGATCATAAATTTCGTCCGCAAAATGCTTCTTGCATTTTAGACCAAATATCTTCCACCTACCTAACGTTTGCAGCACGTGGAGACATTCCAGGGAATCGTGTATAGGATAATTGCTTGAAAAACAAGTGCAATTGCACTTTGCAACTACGCAGGTACATGCAAGTGGATAATGTTGCGACATAGGAAATTAGGCCACTTAATGCCGCTTAATTTCACTTTCTAACTTTTCCTTGAAGCTCTCAAATTGTTTTGGGAGGCTGTAGCAAGGAACGAGGTAATTTGCAGGCATTCTCGCAATCATTTAAATAAATTTTTCCAATGAGATATATACATTATAGCCTCAGTGATTTGCAACGCATACAAAATAATAATTCATACTCCAAATGGCAATAGCAATTAAAGTAAAAAAAAGTACAAAATAAAAAAAGGCAGAATTAATTTTCTAGGCATATTGCAACGAATTTCGATACTCTGCTGATTCTTCAACCCAAAATTAATATTTGTTAAACAATACGCTTTTTATGCCATTTTGTAAATCTGATAGAAAATAATTTCGTTTGTTTTATCAAGTAGCATACTTTTAAGCATGTAGTAAAATTAAATGAAATTTTTTCTTTCGGAAATTCAACCTTAGAATTACACTGATAAGTATAGTATAATTTTACTCTAGGTTACTCGCAACTTCATCGGAATGCGGAATTCTAAAAATATGCGAGTAAACAATACCGTTCAGCGAGGATGCTGATCGTTAAATTTAAGTGTAACTATCGTAAGCATTCGCAGGAACGCAAGCTCAGAATACTCCCTAATTATGACGCGAAATTCAAAGCTCTTTGTTCCGTTTAACGAGTCTATTCTCCTCCTGTTTACATCGTGCAATGCCAACTTTCTATGATACCGTAACACTTTGCCTTTTTTTAAATTTTATTCCATAATACATGGCAGAAGATCGGAGCACCGCATCGCGGATGAACCTGGGTCGATATCGTGCGATAAAGTTCAACTTCTCTCCGACGGTCAGAAACTTTGACATTAGCCTAAAAGGTTTCCATGGAACAGTCATTCCGGTTAAGTCAACGTTAGGGAAAATGCGACGAAAATGTCATACCAATCGAATTATTCCGGGAAATTTCTCCGTTCGCCGTTCCCTTCCGTGGAAATGGTTAGTAGATTCAATAGAATATGCTAGCAATTGACATTCGTCTTAGTTTCCCGAAGTCAAAATTCATATCTGTCTATCTGAATGATAATTCGCACCAGGTTTGATATTATAGGTATGCATTCCCACGAATGAATCTAATTATTTCCAGCGAGTGATATTAATTTCTTAACACCTCAGTACGATGGAAAGAATAAAATATGTAGAAACATTGAAATCTTTATGAGCCTAATGGTAATTATACCAATCAAATTTCTTCCTTTCTTACGCCATTAATATTTACATCTCCGTTAACTGATCTATTTTTAACTGGAAAATAAGTTCATTAATTAATGGTTTTAGTATCAAGGAAAATTCTCGAGTTCTTCTCAAGTCCTTGATAACATGTACCATTTTACAAACTCGGTATTTCCCATCAAACTAATCATAATCGCACTTTCTAGATCGTAGTCTATTATTTTACCAGTAGCGAAATAACGATTATATCTTTTAGTGGGAAACTTTTAGGATTGTCAAGGATTGATAAAGGAAACAACGCAGAAAAAAAGGCTTTAATTAATAATAATGTATTGAAACATTTGTTAAAACGATATAATTTATAAAAAGTCATTTGACAGCGTGGTACGGTGAGTGTTAAATGGTGTACACAAGAAACCATGGTACAAAATGTCGTGATACTCTCCGAAAGGTCCGTTCTATACTTCAATAGCTCGTTAAAAATTCCAACAATTTCGCCTTAAATTCCATCATCGTCGAATGCAAATTCTTATCTTTCCTCTTTAAATTCAACAGCAGCAGGTCTGACGGATATCCATCAGGACGGTGTCCAATCGCACGTGTCGGGTTGCTCGGTGTTTCGTGTCCTTCTAGCAGTTACAAAAGCAGATGAGAGAACAGGAATGAATACAGATGGCCCCGTCGCAGACGGACGATATTCTGGGACGTGATATCGCAATTCGATTTTGGAACGTACCGTCCTCTTTCTCCCTTTCACCTTATACTCTTTTCCCTCCAGGAATATCTCTCTGAACATTCCTATCGATTCTAGCCCCGCCGACTTGTGATTCTCTTCGTCCTGTTTTTACTTCTTGTGCAAATCATTTGATAGTAACTTGATAGCAATTAACATCTTTCTAATCACTGAATAAACGTAATATCGGTATGTAATGTATTGCAAGGTCGAAAGACGAGTTCAATTGCTCCAGGATGCGGAAAACGTTTTGGAGAAAAGGATTGATGCATTTCGAACGGAGTCCTTGGAATATTCCAAGTATATTCACCATGAAATATTTCGTAACGGTGAATGTAGTCGCTAATATGCTCTAACGACGAGAGGAAAGCTCCTGTAATGACACCCTAGGGTGAAATTGTCGTTTCAAGACGATCGGATTTTCGATAGGGCTTGTTTCACGTGTATAGTGAATTTGATAATTACATGACTTAAATTTAAACGATGTTCTTTTATTCGTTTTATAGCAGATTTTCTTTGTTACGTGATCGTACTTGGATTAAGCAGTGAAAATCGACAATGAAAATTTGCATGTTGGGATTGTATGTTGCTGGTTGTAAAGCTACTTACGCGAGTTATAGAGGTATGCTGTTACTTATTTTGATTTGTAGCACTGCGGCTATGAATCTAAGCTATCGCAGTGAGTGGTTTTATCGCTAATGCAAAATAATCTGATGAAAATCACTATTGTTTTGTATTCCTTTAAAATACTGTGTTCAGGGAGAAAATCAGAAATGTTGGAATTACATTCTCATCTGTTCTGAATTGTAACATTACAGCGGTGAATTTAATCGGTTAGATTAAAACTATTAAACATTATATGCAAGAGGTTTTATTATGTATGTATAGTACCGATGGAGATCTGTATTATTTTATACTTCTGTAAAACACTGCATTCAAGGGAAAAAGTAGGAAATGTCAAAATCATAGTGCCGACTATTGTTATTTACAGCAGTGAAAAACTGAATCTAGGCATAAGCTGAATTATTGTTAATTTTTTATATTGCTTCTATAAGATATTACTTTTAGAAAGAAAATAAAATAAGCCTGGAAAAATTGAGGCTTCGCAGTGTAAGAGCGTACTAAATATTAGTATCAAGATACATATAGGATTCCCATAAACGTATGCGACGTTGTTCGGACATACGAAGAGCTCTATGTCACGTATATAAAGGTAAACTAAACTTATAGCCCGAAGTACAGCCTTAGAAATCGATATTTTCTCATTTCTTATAAAAATGGCTATAAACACCCAACAAGGTATGGATATGTTAGATATATTGATCGCAAAACGGCAATAAGAATTTTCCCGTTGGATCAGCTTAGTCTTTCAATACTTTTAAAAACGATAGGGAATATTAAAACTCTATTTTGTGGCATCTGAATATCAGTTAATTATATTAGTGATGGCGTATCACTGATAAATATAACATATTAACGATAAGTAATTATATTTTATTCAGAATACAAGCTTACATAGTGAATTTAACTTGATTTTTGAACATCGATTTTTAAAGAGTTTCATGGATTTCAAAGATTAAATTGTCATTTTGGCAAAGCTAAAAAATTTAGTTTGAAGACTAGAATTTTCGTTGAGAGATTCGTAGAGAGTTAAACATTCATGCATAACATCTTTTGAAAAATTAATAACAATTATTTTTTTCTTTATAAGTATAAGTTAAAAATGTCTTGACATTAAATTCTGTTAAGATAATTATGTTACTTATTTCCACTGTTTTTTAGCGCAGTGATTTTTTCAGCTACTTCGAATCGCGATCACGTTTCGTGTTAATAATTTCATTCTCCTATATCTCATATCAGTAATCATAAAAACTCTAGTTTGTTCTGATTGCACTCATTGCACTGTAATGCTATAAAAATGGTAGAGTCTCAGAAATAGTCGTGATTTTTTTACAGAGTAAAATCTAGAATATTCTTATAATTCTACATCGAAGGGAATCGTGAATTGCTAATTTTCCAGTACATTCGTGACCTTAATTCGTTGTAGATCGACTGAAGTTAATTAAGTAATATTTTCTACCGTTGAAAATTGATTTTGTGGCAATGGCAGCTACTTGTATCGAAGAATATTTTAAATATACGGAGCCATGAATAAATTCTCAAGAACTTCTATCGAAGATTGCTTAACGTGGCAGCAGAAGTCGAAATTTTGTTTCAGATTGATAAAATGACAAAACTTAACGTTTTCTGCTCGTTACCGACAATTCGATACCCTTGCGAGAAATTTTCGGAAGCTGAAGTATCTGTCCGTTAGACACAGGCATCCGAAGAATCGATCCCCTAATTATCTTCAGCGGTGCAGTTTCCACGGAGACTCGCTTGTACCGCATATTACTCGAATTTGCAGAGAGAACCGACTGGTTTGCATCGCGATATACATATTAATGCAAGATTCTCCGGGAGAAAGACAAAGAGACAGGAGGAGAAACGTCGAATGTTGGTCAATATACTGGTATGGACTAAATGTTAGTACAGGATAGAATAGGAGACTGATTAACTCTGTCTAACTAGAGGTATTCGCATGTTTGAGAATTAATTTTATGGTATTGTTAGACGATCACCGTATGGCAGGCCTTTTTCGACATTATAAATAAGTCTACATACTTTTGCAAAACTTTTAACGTTTATTGTATGACACATTCGATATGGAGGACGTCAGACTGTAGAATCTCTTTTCTAATATTTAAAACAATTGATGCACCTCGTAACTCAATAACATTAGTTAACCCTTTGCACTCGAGGACTCTTTTGCTTTGGAAAGCTAGCAATTCGAAACGATTTTAATTATATTAGTCAAGTGTCTTGCAGATACTTTAAAATATTTTTATATAATACTTAGAACACAGGCGAAATCTGGTCGACGAAAAATTTTAGATATGAATATCTTATCGTAAAGGAAACAAACTCGAAAAATGCCAGAATGCCCCTCGAATGCAAAAGGTTAAATTGCATATACCATGCGTGAAAATACGATATTGTTTAAAGTTAATAATAGTACTTCATTTACGAATTGAGTTTCAGTAACTAATATCTTATTGCAAGGGAAATGTATGATTCTCTAGAATGAAATTATCGCAGTGCGCAAAGTTAATGAGATTATAACAAAGAATAGAAACACAGACACGTGTTATCTTAAAGTCACAAGGAGTTATAGAGGATTAGCCTGGATAACAGAGAACAAAGAACACACAGAATTGAAATAATAATCCATGAGAATCCGCTAAATGAAAATATCTTAGAAATTATAAAACCAAATTGTAAAACCTTTAATACTTTTCACAAAACTATTTTACCGACAATAGAAAGTCTCATGCAAAAAGAAACTTTTACCATAATTTCCACTTATTGTTCCAAACTAATTCTCATCCCACTAGCACCGCAATTTTCCACGTACTCCATATAGTTCGTACTATAGATTATACCAACATTGTCGAGAAAATGAACCCCTGGTGTTCAATTCAATAGTCGATGCTTCCCATGTTCTCGTTGCACTGATGCTGAAGTGAGGTCAAAAGCACCTGCCGTTGATGATGATGAACCCCAACAGAAGAGGGTTCGGTCTTATACGGGGCTCCAGATTCATGCAAAAGCAAAGGCGAATCTTCAACGGATAGTCCAGTGAAGCGTAATAATAGTTTGTTAGCACTTGGCCCCGTTACGAGTCATTAATTCAAGACGAATTATGGTAAAGTACCTCCTCGGACAATAGCGAAATCATTGTTTGATTTTGTGATTCTTTAACCGCTGATTTCAATGGGAGTATTATGTTTAATGTGTTTTCGTGCGATCTTAAAGTAGAGATACTCTGGATTAAACGAAGCGACTTCTTTTTTTTCAATAGAGCTTTGAAAGTTTGAACAAGGCAGTTTATAATGTTTCAGAAATTCAAGCACTTGACGTATACCGATTAAAAAATTTGACTGTGGGTATATATATACGTTTCATCGGTATAACGCAATGTCAGTGTTATAAAGTTCGTTAAAAATATATTCAACATCGAGGAAATGTTACGAGACTCTCCGAAAGTTTCGTTCAAACAGCCTGCAAATTTGTAGGCGTAAAATAACTTTCGAAAAACTGGAAATTTGTGAAAGGAGCCTCTCGTGGGGAAAATTTCCATTTTCTCTGTCGTCGTGAAATTTCGTGGATTATTCGGAATTAAACGTGACGTGCTGGTGTGTAATATATTTTTTTTACGTTTGAACAGTCAATTTTGAACGTTATTTTCCAAAATTGACATATATTTGTTGAATATTTTGTGCAGGATATTTTCATGTTAATAAACAGTTACTAAACACAATTTGTGTTTTATAAGATACACTGGAAATATTTATTTTAATGCTTTCGTATAGATCTGCGAAATAATCCTAAAAAAGTAGGAATCCATTAATTTGACAACTACTGTAGATCTAATGTTAAAAAGAAATACTAACAATAAAAATATAGGCAGAAGTTTTTCTCGAATCTAATAAGAAGAAACAATAATTAGAAAGAATTTTAGCTTCACTGCATTTTGAATTCATTTGAATTTTAAAATAGGATTAAAGTAATAGTTCTCATAATAAAGAGGAGTGTTGTACTCCGAAGTGTCTAATAGCACAGAGGGAGGAAAAGTACGGTAACAGCATTGATATTAATTACAATTACATAATTATAAACACTTGTTCCTTTCATTTTCCTGCTAAATTTTTCGCAAATTAAGTGACTGCATTGCATTTATTATTCAACGAATTTTAGCATTCTAGCTTTGAATGTTTCACGTAGAAATGAAACTTTTATTAATTCTACCGATGCTAGTTTAAATTTACTTTGTTCCATTTCTCCCGGTTCCGTTAAAAACACAGCTAACAGAATAGTAATTCGCGCTTGAAAATATTTAAAGTTCACGTAAGCAAACGTAACAAACTTAATTGTCTCGTACTGTTGGCAACTTAATTCAATTACGATTTATTAAAAGGAACAAAGATTTAATTGACATTAACTGCCTTCGTTCGTTTCAGATGCAAATACCATTTTCGTCTTTGTATTCCGCAATTCAACGAATTCACTGTTTCATTAAAATTTAACATTCAGTTTAACAAGATATTTCATTTTCACAAGTAACAGATTGAAAGTAATTCAATTTAGTAATCAGATTAAGTGGATTCAAATTTACGCTCTTGTTATTCAATAATAATTTATTAAACAAAATAAAGTGACATAGAATTCATGTAAATGATCATAAAATTTCGGCCAAGTTGGTCGCTTATTCCTTCGTTTTCTCCAGATTGCAGAGTTAGTCTGACTAAAAACGGGCCACTTCTACTGTGTCCGTTTTACTCTACTTCTTGCTCGTTAATTACACGTTTCTTACAGAACACCTCTGTCTTACACGTCCGGCAAGAGTTTCTTTCAAGACGAGGGAAAATTCAAGGAAATTCTATTACGATACGAACAACAGCGTCTTTTTTTTCCCGGGCAATATTAATTTTTTAGCGGTAACGAGAAGATGAATGATTAATTTCAAATAGGAACGATGCTATTGAAAATTTTAGATTTTCTGTCTCAAATATTTCATGTTTCTCAAAAATTTTAAGTAGTGATGGAGATAATTCATATTCTCCTTATTTAGTTAAAAATATTTTAAATTTCTAAGTACCGAGGTGATGAAAGTGACGAGTTCCTATTTATAAAAATGGAGAAGCTGTTTTAATATTGCATGTGTATTTTGTAATTTTTAAATTATATAGATTATCACCTTTTTTTGCTATTTGATGGTGTTTATTTTTAAATTGTTAGTTTATATGTTTACATATAACAGATTTAACAATGGCTTGATAATATTGTAGTTCACATTTATGTGAATTGTGTACAGCTGCCATTTCATTTTATTCATAAATACACAGCTGTATCCATCAGATATCGTGCCGCATTCCTTGACATGAATATATTTAAGTGAAAAAGTTTGACAATAAATTTTCGAAAATACAGTACCACGAGGGGAATCCATTCTCGAATCTTGCCCCATAACGGTGTCACTTAGCGTCTTTTAAAATTTATAAAGTCAAATTTCTACGGCACAAAGTTCGGACGAAAGAAATTTAAATCACAGAGAATACAAAGTACAAAACTCTCGCGGTATCGTCGAGTAACTTAAACCCCCATTTACCTTCGTCGAAATCGTTAAATTCAAGCAATGTAAATTACCTATTTTACATCAGCTTTTCCAAGGATTAACGTTTAACAAATTTTAAATTAATCGACGATTATCATTAACTATAACAATTAAAAAAATATTTCACCACGTTGATAAAACATCGTTAATTTTATTTTGACAAATCTAAATCAATTGACTATAACAAACATCAAACTTTCCAGAATAATCTCCCTTTAATCTTCCTGTCTAACTTTCCTTAAGAGGAGACTTTAAAATTTTGCAAAAATATCTTTCCCAATGAAGTATCTCGTCTATTTGCCATCTAATTAGGGAAAAAAATCATTCTTTTTTTCTTCAAAAAGAGCTTCGAAAATAAACTGTTCATTTTCGTCTCGCCTTTTCGTTTCCGCATCAAGGAGATAATCAGGAATCGAAAGAACTTGCTCGCGTGTTTGCTGCTTAACTACCCTCATCCCTCTACCAACCTTCCCTTTTCCTCTTCCATTTTTTTTTCTCAGGCGCGTTTGTCGACTTAGAGGCACGTGGAGATCGACGACGATAAAGGAGCTTGTTTTCCGCGATCAATAAACTTCCAACGAGGCAAATTGTGCCAGATGCATTATGTATCGCTGATACCAAACGACACTCGACTGATAGCAATGTCTTATGGGAATGCTGCACAAAACACTTGGAGAATAACTGCTTAATTTGCAGCTATGACAATTATTATCCCTTAGAGGAACCGTATGAGAATGTAGAATGCTTCATTTCCTTTGGGTTAACTTAACTACTAAGTTTTATGAAATTTATTTATTAAGTTTTTATGAATTTTATATTTCAAACAGTAGAATTATTATAGATGGAGTGTGGATTTAATGGCTCTAATTGATAATTACTGGTATTGCATGCATGTCTGTTACATTTGAAAGATTATTTCTAAACTATCATTTGATGTATAATAGTCTTAATAATGTGGAAACTTTATTTACTAAAAGTAAATAAAATTTGTGTAATATAATCAGGACATTTAAAGGCGTTCTATTGAATAAGAAAAGTTGGATTAGAGTCAAATAAGGTAATATCGAAGTATATATTTGGATATTGTATGATTAATTGCAATTAAGTTGCAAAATATTTACGATCTGCATAAAGTAGCGGAAAAATTCCGCGTTATATGTCTCTTTTACGTCAGTATACTTCGAGGTTGTAAATACGCATGGATTTTGTCGTTACCGTTGCATTTTCCTTCTCGTGAAGCGTGCTGTAAAGAAGACTCAAATGGAATGACCATATAAAATAAATTCACTGCCCTCGCACTAAGGCATGGTGTGTTGCACGTTCGGCGAATATTTGCCGATAGCAACGAATGAAATTTTTATTCTACGTTTTTATAGAATTTTACATTATCGCGTCACGTATTTATAGATCTTGGTTAAAAGTTTTTTTCATAAAATTTATCGACGATATTTGCAGTTTCCGTAGCTTTTCACTGTATCAATATGAAGTTAATTGAAGAATGTTATTAAACATTTTTGTACAGAAACCTGGTGAATATTGGGAATTAATAATTTATTTGATGATTGAATTCCACTTTTTTTATTAGAATGCCAAACATTTGTGGTATAAAATCTGTAAATTAGCTTAGCGTGGTTATAGTTCAATATTTCTACTTCGATTGCATACATATAGGTTGATAAGGTACAAGAGATTGTTTCTTTGAGTACACATACATGCTCGTAGCGCATACTGAAAGGGTTAATTACCGTAAGTGGCTTTTCAAATTTGAAATGTCGAAATTCCACCAAAATGATTTCCACGATGAGAGAAAACTTTCTTTGCGACAATTTGATATAGCAATAATCGTGTTATTTCATTTTCATTATTTACAACTATTTCGTTTATATAAATCTTGATGGATAATTGACATTTTATATCTATTAAACGTATTTTTAATCTCAGCCTGGTTTCTATCACAGGGATTATCGAGAACTTTTTTTGCAGATTTTTCTTTTAATCTAATCGAGCACCGATAAACCTTCCCCAAAATGAAGATTAATCGAAACGTGTCAACTTCTCGCTAATACCCACCATCCAGCCGTGGTAATCAGTTTTGAGCAAAAAGCGAGTTCTATGGTGTGGCAGAATCCAAATGAAGAGGGATTCCCCCATGTTCTATTTTCCTCTTACCAACGAAGCGCACATATGAAGACACATTTGTCCACGCAGCTGTACCCGCACATTTTTTACGTACATCTGGGACGGTAACGTTGTAAGTAACTTTTCTCCTTGTTGATGTGTTGTTTTGTCGTTGCCATGGAAAAAATGCATTTTGAAAAAGAAAATTAATTGACGGCGTTCGTTCGGTGAAAAAATATACCTTTATTTGAAAAAAACCATCACTTTTTTCTGCCAGTCTTTATATATTTGTCTTTCTTTCGTCGAATTATCTAACAGATACGTTTAGAAATAATTGGACGATTGGTAATGAATGATTTGATAATGTAACGTGAATAAAAATAATAGGAAAAGTATAGAGAAAAATATAAAGTATACGGGGAAAATCAATTTTCTTTCACCTTTCGTTCCTTGTTTAACAAATTAATTGTCATATTTAAATGCACGACAGCAATCATCCGTAGTTCTCGCCTTAAAATTTATTGTTTATTGAGAATGTTACATTCGTTTAGTAACATACAACAATTTTGAGTAACAATGTGTTATAGAATTTTAAAAGTACAAGCTGAATTATATCACAGAAGTTTTTTTATCTCTGTTACAGAAATTCCTTAAACACTGACTTCTCATTCTGCAATATCCACCCCACAAAGAAACTCTCTAAAATCTCTTTCTCCGATAATTATTCGAAAAATTGGCCAATGAAATTTGCTAATATTCGCATTTAAGTTTCACTGAGGAGATCAGAAAGCATAATATTAATCGAGAAAATAAGAAAGCGACGAAAGCCTGTGAAAGCGCAATGATATTAAACCATAAGACTGCAGGGAGAACGAAATGAAAGGGAGAAAAGGGAATGAAAATAAAATGAGAGCTAAGCGCAAGATAAAAAAACTAAAGGGCAGGGATAAAAACGAGGGCAGAGAAAGGTAACCGTCCCTTCGTCTCTACTTTTCGTGTAATTCTTTTTTTTCACCGAAGGCAAGGACGAACGCGTCTGTTGCGAGCCGTTGGGATTTACCCCTTGTAAATAACTTCATCTTCACCCTCGTCATTTTTGTCTCGGCTTGAAACGTGGCACGTTAATCCTGTCGGTCTGTCGACGTGGTTCAACGGCGAGAACAATACACTTGTACACTAGCCTGGATCTTTATTTATCTTGTCACTAGAGCACATTTTATAGCAAAATTAAAACGGGTATTCGTCGACGTCAACTTCATTAATATATTTGTTAACAGTTGGATGACTAGATCTAGAGGTATCATATAATTAATTCAGGAATTTATGTTTCATAAAATGGACGCAAAATATCTACTCTATAGCTATAGAGTTGGAAAATTTTTATAAAAAAAAATAAGAAATCAGTCGTTTTAACTGTGTTGATGGTTGTGGAATTAAAATGGATGTCTCTCTTCGCTGATTTCATTTACAATTTTTTGCTGAAAATGGTTTAATTCTTTCACACAAAAATTCACATTTCCAAGTACGTAAGACAATACAAAATATACGCAAGTTCTTTAATTAATTTGTCGATGTTAAATGTAGTAATTTTTAGTTTGCGATGTTCTGCTTAGCAGAATATTAAAACGATGATATACGGATGATAATTTCGTCCAAATAATTACTATAAACAATTCTTCACATCAAGATTTACATTTACACGAACATAAAGATCCTAAAGTAAAACTCAAAGATACTAAAGTACGGTCAGAAGTTCGAAAACCTTGTCGGTAAATCGAGCGCGAATTGTTCCGAAAATTGTAAATCCACTCGCGCGATACCTTAAGAGATTTCCTACATTTCAAAGCCTGTAACTCTCGTTCTCCTCTTTTTTTTCCGCCCTTTTCTTTCGGGGATGGAAACGTTAGAGTAGTCGCCAGGGCATCTGGAGCTTTTCTAACGTACCTTCCAAGCTTTTACTCACTTAACAAGATCACGAGGGCCCCTCTGGCCCGACTAAAACTTATCTCTTTCTACTTCGTCGCCCTTCCTTTCCAACAGATCCTTCTCTTCTCTTTCTTCCTTGTACTTGCCATTCCTCCCTTTTACCAGTCTTCGTTCCTTTCTGCTCCGAGCTGCGATCTCGGACGCGTCGTTGGAAATCTACCTGCATCGCTTTCATGAATACGGAATAATCCGGCCCACGGAGAAATCACTTCCCCCCGGGAAAATATCCCATCCGAAAGGAATTACACAGTGAATGCAGTTAACGCTACAAATTAACATAAACGTCGTGGAATTATCGAGAGAACCGAGAAAAGAATGTGCCATCGAATGTTATATTGGACGAAACGTTTAACGACGACGAGGATAAAGTTACTCCAATATGTGTATTTTAACGTAAATACTATCTCTTGAAGATTATTTATTATTTATTTAGTTATTCGTGTCTCTTGGGAGAATGACTTAATCCGTGGGAGAAGTTTTTTAGTCTTTAAGATAAGAATTTGGGATAATTGGCAGATGTATGAGTTAAGGGCAAAGAATTAGGGAATTCAAGAGTAGATGAAACGTAAAGAAGTGAAAAGAAAAAACTGCTTTGGAAATTCTATGAGCATAAAAAAAATTGAGTCTATCTCCATGGCGGAAAGTATTTTTTCCCATTTTGGAAATATTTCGTGAAAAATTACATTTACTGAAGGATCCAATAGTTTTGATTTTGAGTTAAAAATTTAGAAGTATGATATAACAACAAATTTTGAAAGTCAAAGACTAAGGATGGCGGAATTTACGATGGAATGTATAGAGTACTTTTTTTTTTGCTTTAGGCGATGAATTTAACGATATTTATGAAGACTGTAGGATAATATAGTTTGTTATTTACGCTTCTGTTCTTCGTGAATTCTAGTTGATTTCTAGGTATAAATTGTAGGAATATCTTGACCATAAAATAGCTTTAAGTATGCATTATTTAGTCTACCTAATCCAACGAAATACATCGGCCGATTAAATCTGGATACCGAACAGCATTAAGTGCGATTTTAACGTGGACGTTGGATGCAATTAGAAAAATATATTACTGCTCATAGCAGTTTGCTTTATGGCGAATTAAAACAATAGAAGAATTCCAGTGACTCCACTTGTTAGTCACTCATACAGAGAATATTATTCTGAATAAATTAAAATAATCAACAGTACAATAATGAATTTCAAACAGTCAATTTTTCATCAAAGATTCATAATACAAAATCTTAACGAAAAGAAAGCCCACGAAGCTACTATCAGATTACCGTCGCAGAATTCAACATCAGTGTAACCCCGATAATAAAATAATTAAAATACACAAAGAAACTCCCTTTACAAAATTTATAACCAAAAAGAAAATCATTCGGTCGATGCCACGTCAAGTGCCCTCCATCGGAAAAATCTCAGTTAAAAAAAATAATGAATAGTAAAAGCACGTCGCACAACAAACATTCATCCACGATAACTATCGTTATTCAAAAGCGATCAACGTTTTTTTCTCCCTACATTCGAGAACGTACAATACCAGAGGAAAAGTGTTTCCCGGGTGTCATGTCAAATGGTTTCCATCGAAGAAACCCCGTGACATTCCACCGAAACGGAACCATTCAGATCCGCAGAAGGGCACGTTGGAAACTTTTTCGAGTAATCCACGATGTTCGCAGGCGAATTTCGAAATTGAATGGAAAACAGAATTGGGTGGCGCACCAACGAGAGTCCTTTCGAGTAACTTCGATAAACGTGCTTGAAACGCTTCCGCGGCTCGTCGGTTTTCACCTCGAAAACTCGTAGACGTGCATTTTTTTCGATATCCATTCGATTCGTGACGACGGCGACGATGGAAAACGAGAACGTCGACACCGGCAGCGAGAAAAGCCTCATTAGCGTGGAAAAGTCGCGACTAAATGTCGGCCTTCCTATCGTGCTTCCTGCTAATCTGCCACGGTAATTGCATCGCGGCTAATTAGCGGAATTTTCGCATCGTTTTTTTTTTCTCTAATGGCTTGGTACTTACATAGGCGGTGATATTACAACACCGCGATGCCCTTTCTTCAGTCTGGTGCACGGAACTCCCTTGAATCTTGGTTTCGTGTCGAAGCAACGTCGTGGTGTGGCAAAAAATTCATACCTTGAGCAAAAATTAATTGAGGATGTAGAATAGAACTTTTTTACGAAATACTTTGATGTTTATAAATTGATGTCACTTATCCATGTGATTATGCTTAAACCGTTTGAGGACTAGGAACACATGTGGTCTGAGAAATATAATTTATCGACGTAAATGTGCAGAGTTAGAGTTTAAAATTTGTAAGATAAAAGTTGTAATATGATTAGACAAATTGTAGTTTATAATTTGTACAAGTTAATGTACTGATTTTTCATATAGAAAATAGTTTTGATGGCCAAGTAAATGGTTCTTTTTCAATATTTATGAAAGTTTTTATGGAAGTATTGCAGTAGAAATATTTTGGGCAATATAATTATTATACAGGCTGTGGAGTGTGGACTTAATGGCTCTAATTGGTAATTAGTGATATTGCGCATAAATCTGTCACATTTGAAAGATTTTACCTAAACCATCATTTGAGGTATTATAGTCTTGATGATGTGGAAAATTTATTTACTAAAAGTCAATTCAAATGTATGGAATATAATCGAGACATTTAAAGGTGAGATATCGAATATACTGATATTTTTATAAAAAATAGTTTTTATGGCAAAGTAAATAATTATATGTCAATGTTTATAAAAGACTCCATCCGCAAAGGGTTAAGACTTGACTCCAATTTGTAAATATACATTGAGGTTGATCCTCATTTTCACATGCAAACATTGAATTCCATATTCGTGACATTACATACGTCCTTAGGATTCACGGGTTAAAGTATTTCGAGTTTAAGAAATCCCACGACTACAAGCGAGTTCTTTTCGTTGTTTTAGCCTTAACCCATTAAATGTTAGCACCCGAGCGGTGTAACGTTCTTTCCATAATGAGAAAAACATTCATAGACGATGCAAAATTCTCAAAGTTCAAACGTGGTTTTCACTTTTAGACGTTTTATCGTGAGCTTGCTTCCAACTGAAGTTCTGCAGTTTTGCGTAATAGTTTTACCGCACGAAGGAAAGAAAAAGAGGAAATTACTTTTTTCAAGAAATTTTCGTGAATCTTCCTGAAACTGTCATTTTTTTCCGGATAGTTAATAATTAAATTTACTCATTTGACCTTTCTATTTTTGTGCCTTCAGATATTCCGAAGAAATTCTATGTATATTATAAGTAAAAAGAAAGTTAAAGAACTGTTGTAATTTTAAGTTAACCGATATTTTAATGAATTTTCTTTAATTATTTCACTCAATCCGACCCTTAGTTGGAAGACGCTTTGCGTTAATCTTTGCGACGAAAATGTCTATCAAAATTCGTGAAAAAAAGTTAAAGTTCCGAAGATACCTTCTCAAAAGCTGAGAAGCGAAATTTTCGATCGTCAACCTCGTAACTGAGTTGTTGATTAACGACGTTATTAAAGCAATCTTTCGGTCCTTCTGTTGGTGTTATTACGCTCTTAATGGAGACTGGCAGAAACTACGAAAGACTTTCAGCACCGACTTCATTCTAAGCTATATCTCAACGAATAACCGAAGGGGAATCGTACTTTCATTACCAACAATGCTGTCAAACCCTTGAAATTTTCGATTATCATCGACACTTTAATTCAATTCATTTCCCAACAATGATAAAGCAAGAATAATAGAAATTCCCACTTTCTTTCGTATTAATGTGAAAATCACAGGAGTTTTGCATTAATTATCGAACAATAATTTACCTCTGATCGTTGATTTGAATATTGTATATCCATAAATGCATAACGTCCCTCGTCAACGACGCGTTGATTAACGAACGGCGGTAGTCATTAATCAGGCATGATGAATCAATCATCAACGATAATCAGGGACGAAGTGATGGATCGCTACTGGTAACAAAGGTAGAAACTACCCTTGCGATTGTACGGCATAAATGAATGGCAGAGGGTTGAATAAAAGGAAGGAAGTACCTGGGAGAAACGTGAAGAAAAATGAGAAAGGAGAACGGAAATACAGAAAGTAACATGAGACGAGCAGAAGAAGGAAGAAAGAAGAGAAAAAAAGAGAAAGATACAAAAATGGGGCTACAAACGTGAAAGTACAAAATCGTGAATAACGTAGCTCCGCTTTTATACAATTACCTATATTTTCGTAAAGCATTCTATCGCATCAAATATTTTCGACTCATCAACGTTAATGGAAAACTCGGATTCCGTGATTCCATTTCAGTTCTTTCCAAACGAGCGACTCGTTCTCCGTCGACCTTCTCTGCTTTCGACCCTCTCGAGCGAGACCTCCTTTATTTCTCTATTAACTGACCGAGCTAGTTTTTAAATGGATCTCTCGGCTCATTTAATACCGCTTCATGATTGCTTCTTTTCCTCGCGATTTTAAACAAAGAAAGAAATACAGATCCGCGATATCCGGTTCTACCTTCGTATACCCACTACCGTCCGTTCTTCGTTAACGTGTACGGTCCCTTTGCTTCGTTATTCCTCCTACATGTTATTACTTTTACGATCACCATGATATTTAATTGCGACTTAAATTCAATTATGTCCGGTCACGTTGAATACGAATAATCGAACTTTTATGTGTAAAATTCTCATTGTTTATTCGTTAGCGTTCGACCTGTGTCCCATTCAGTTTCACTGGAAATTTAATAAACCTCATCGACTTGAGTATAATTTTGTTTATCTTCTAATTAATATTATTCTCTTCTGATCTCACTTATATTGTTACCTTTTCCATTACCTTTTGCAATATTACTTGCATCCTGTTTGGTTTTAACGTAGCTACTTGAATTCTGACGCACAGTGGCATAATCTCATGGAAAAAGTGCCAAGTGGCGCGATGGCGCTTTATTGACCATGGTGAAATATAGCGAGTCTTTTCGATATGGAATCTCAAACAGTTGGATACAAGAATATTAGTTAATTAAATGAAACCAACTGGCAGTGAAATAATTATTTTATTATTAACTTCAATTTATTTATATTAAACTGCACGCTTTCACGATTATTAATTAAAGACTTTCAGTGTCTGTATTGTATGTTTATTTTATATAAATTGAAATTAATGAGATGAATTAAATAAATGGATATTAAAAATTCTCATTTATTACTTTGCAAACTATGAATATGATATTTGAAACTTATTTTTGTAGATTACATTCGCGAAATAGGTACCATATTGTTTTTAATTTAGAAATATTAATTAAATTACGAAGTGAAATCGTAAATTTAAATGCCATCATATAATTTTGTATAAAAATCATGTTTTTACATTATTTTTATTCAGACGTTCGTAAAATCATTGGAAAAACATGAAGCAACTAATTATCTCGTTGTTTATCAAAAAACTACCATCATGTTTGATCTTACATATATCAAACGGTACACGAAGTCAAATTAAAAGCATGTGTACAACCTCGTTTATTTGCACGTGAAATATGCCAATCAATTATTGCAACGCGTTGCACAGAAAAAATTAATTGATACTAGAAGACCTTGGGCGATATTTGTCGATATTACTTTTCACGAATTGAAACATGCTAGTAACGAGAAAAAGGTCGATCCTCTTCTTTCCCCCTTGCAAGCAATTCAATCGGAAACCCTTTACACCTGTTACAAAAATTAATTACCCGATCGTTTGTATTGTATGTTATTCTCGTTTTTCCATCGGTTTAACTTTCACGATACTTGCTCGACTGCTTTATAATAACTTCACGAAGTACGCAATTTAACAGAATTTATTAACGTTTCCACGATTACAGGGAAATGGTATTAATAGGAGAAATTCCGATAGCGTGGATTTCCCAGAATTATTATCACACATTCCACTTATTACGATTACGGGGTAAGTTTAAAAAGTAGAGCGATCATTTCGCCGGGGAAAGCCGACTACGTATTTGTCGTTCGTACTAATTAAATGCTGTCACGGAATTTCATTAACGTTAATCCATTACGCTTCTTTGAAAAGATCGAGTTAATTAAAGCTGAGAGTAACGTCCTGCGTATAACAACGACGAGTTTTGGAATTATGCAGAAGGAGCAGCTTATGAAATTCCAGCACGACGAAATTTTACGACGGCGGGACGCGAGATCAAAACTACCAAGGCTGCTTCTTGTAACACAATTAATGCAGCCACGTAATTTAGTAACCTTCGCTGGTAATCCTTGCGTATATAGTTACATCAACATGACCTGCCCTTTGCACGAAAAGAGAATTCTTAACGTTGAATTACGCTTCGCTGCGTGTCTTCGTTAATTGATACTCTAATATGTAATGGCAAATCGAATGGAAGGAATGGGTTTCAAATATGAGAAATAAAGCAGATGATACTTGAAGCTTAGAATTATTAACACTAGAACTATCAAACAAGTCAAAATGACTAGTTCATAATTTTTTTTTCAAATATTCTTCAAGCTTATAGAATAGTCATAGAGGAAACATTCTACGTTGACCTTATAAAAGACAAATTACCGATTCGATTATCTTTTCCACTTCTTGATTCTTCTTCTTCTTCCAAAGTACTTATTTAATGCATTGAAATATAATGGATTTAACGCTAGTAATTCTAATATCAAACGTTGTAGTTCTATGTTAAAGGATAGATTTTTCTTAAAAAAAACTGTAAATCCTCAATACGCATGAACCAGAATTGTCGAAAGTGGTAGAATTCACTTTATTTCTTATTTCATGTTCTTGCATATCTTATTTCGGGATACTTATATTTGTTTCTTTGTAAATAATTTCGTGTAGTGAATGAAAAGTCTCCAGTTTTCATTATGGTATAGTGATATACTTGCTCATATAAGAAATTGTAGCATTGAATATTTGAATGATAAATTTTGAATATTGTAGAAAATACAGCTTGATATCTTAAATGAAGTAGAATTTTAAATGATAAAACTAATGTCCCTTGAGACATTCATTCATCACATGGAACACTACGAGTAGAGCGAGGGCAGTTAAATGAACGCTCGCAAAAGTGCAGAGTCTAGTCGAAATGTAAAATTCATGGGAAGGGTCGACACTTCGATGATCCGAGATTCAAATGCGGATTCCGCTGTTAGCGGTTAACCATTTGACAGAGAAGATTCAGCCGAATTCGGTGCTTAAGAGGATTATAATAAATGATCCCAAGATAATGCCGACTACTTAAATATCCATTTATCTATGTAACTTTAAAACAATACGAACAATCTTCGACAATACTTAAAATCAATTATATCAAACTTGCTCTTCCACAGTAATTAAAAACTTCAAAAAATATTGTCTCTAAAAACGAAAGAAAGCTCATATTTAGAAAAGACAAATTTTAATAAGTGATCATTAAATGATTAGACATTCCAGAGAGTCCACTCTAAATTTCACTCCTTTTGCGGATTCCTTCCTCTTAAGTGCTTTATCGGAAACGCTCTCACCAACTTCATCCTCGAGCTCTTCCGGGCTCCAATTTTCCTTTCGAGCTTTCTTGTTTTCCCCGTCTTATCGTTTTAAAGTCTTAGACATTTTTCGGTCCACTTTCAACGACTTCATCGTCGTCTTTAAATTGTCCTTCGCGATGGGAGACTCTCTTCTTCTTTCGGGTTTCGTTCAGTCATAGCTCCGATCCTCCTATCTCGACTGAGCCCTCAATTTCAGGAGCGCGGAAAAAGAGAGAGGCCACATTCATATCGAGGAAGGGCGATACTCCTCGTCCGCAATCCCCCTTTTTCGCACACTTTTCCTAGATCCATTATAGGATATCCTAGCAAATCCACGAGGACGTTTAAAGGAGCATCCTTCGCGTGACGGCGAGTGACATCGCTTAATCCATCTGCAGCGGAGGAACGTCAAATTTGCTTGAAACGCGTCACGGCTGACAGGATATCTCATGGAGGTGTGTAAAGTATTATTGTGGAGAACGAACTCCGACTTTGCGTTCAATCGATAAAACGTGTTAACTTGAATTTCATTTTTAGTTCATGTTCGGGTATATTTCTATCTATATAAATAATAATGTAAATATTCGTTTGTTAAATATCTCAATTTTCCGAAAGTTCTTCTCTTATTGCTTTAAAATTTCGATAGAACACTGCATTCGAATACGCGTGTATTTTTATATACCTATTATATAGTATAATATAATAACTTTGGAACTATTTGTTTTTAAACAGGCTGGAGAGAGGCTGGGCAGATAGGAGACAGCGCAGGACAGCGTAGGGTAGCGCAGAACAATGTAAAACAGCGCAGAACACAGGAAAGCGCAGTGCAGCTACGACAGCCAGGACGTACACAGGACAATTAGAACAGTCAGGACATACACAGGACAGGCAGCACAACATTTATTAAATAAACAATTTGTAGTTTTAGAAACACAATTGTATTTGATGAATACTGTATCGCATACGTTTCTGTTGTGTAATACAAATGATGAATAAACAACTTATTAAATCTAAAACACTGTTCAACTTTTTTAAGCGCTACCTTTTTTCTATTCCTAAAAATCCTTATTCCCTACAAGTACCTAATGAGCGTATCATAATTATAAGTTCTCTAATGCGACTGAGCGAGAAGCCAGGCAGAGCTGAAATTCCGTCTGAGTATTTTGGATTATACTACTGGTAAGATTGAAAATTCTTCGGCAAAATTTTACAAGAGGGTAAGTAATCGACTATAAGTCAGTAGTCCTAGAAGTTGGTCTGATATATCCTAGGTTATACTACTTGCTGGTTTTGCAAATTTTTCGGAAAAATAGGAAAGTGAGCAAGTAGAAAAGTCGACGATAAGTCAGACGCAAAAGTAGGGCTGACTTATCCTAGGTTATACTACTTGCTGAGTTTGCAAATTTTACGGAAAAATAGGAAAGTGAGCAAGTAGTAAAGTCGACGATAAGTCAGACGGAGCTAAAAGTCGGTCTGAGATATCCTAGTTTATACTACTTGCTGGATTCGGAAATTTTTCGGAAAAATCGCAAAGTGAGCAAGTAGTAAAGTCGACGATAAGTCAGACGGAGCTAAAAGTCGGTCTGACTTATCCTAGGTTATACTACTTGCTGGATTCGGAAATTTTTCGGAAAAATCGCAAAGTGAGCAAGTAGTAAAGTCGACGATAAGTCAGGCGGAGCTAAAAGTCGGTCTGACTTATCCTAGGTTATACTACTTGCTGGATTCGGAAATTTTTCGGAAAAATCGCAAAGTGAGTAAGTAGTAAAGTCGACGATAAGTCAGACGGAGCTAAAAGTCGGTCTGAGATATCCTAGTTTATACTACTTGCTGGATTCGGAAATTTTTCGCAAAAATCGCAAAGTGAGCAAGTAGTACAATCGACGATAAGTCAAACGCAAAAGTAGGGCTGACTTATCCTAGGTTATACTACTTGCTGGATTCGGAAAGTTTTCGGAAAAATCTCAAAGTGAGCAAGTAGTACAATCAACGATAAGTCAAACGCAAAAGTAGGGCTGACTTATCCTACGTTATACTACTTGCTGGATTCGCAAATTTTTCGGAAAAATTTCAAAGTGAGCAAGTAGTAAAGTCGACGATAAGTCAGACGGAGCTAGAAATCCTTGTGAGATATTTTGATTTATTCCATTTGCGAGATTCGACATTTTTCTGCAAAGTTTTCGAAGTTATTAAGTAGTACGAGTCGGCGATAAGTCAGACAGAGAAGATATCAGTGGATTGTATGGAATATGGAATTTCATGGATGTAACAAGGTTAAAAATGTTTAACAGCGTTTCAGTTTTAACAAATTCTTTATTCAGCATTTTTATTATACATCATTATTTGTTTTACACTTCATATAAGAAAATTATGTGTTTCTAAAACTACGAGTTATTTATTTAATAAACTCTGCTCTAGCTGATCTCTGTCTAATCTGGTTCTCGTCTGTCTATCCTGGTGGTCCTGTGATTATTCTAGCTGTCCTGTGCCTCTCCTGGCTGTCCTCTGTCTATCCCGGTTTTCCTGTGCCTCTCCTAACTGTCCTATGCCTGTCCTTGTTGTTCTGTACCTCTCCTGGCTCTCCTTTCCTTGTTCTATGCTTATCCTGGTTGTCCTCTGACTGCCCTAGCTATACTGTGCCTGTCCTGGCTCTCCTCTGTCTGTCCTGGTTCTCCTCTGCCTGCCCAGGCTGTTCTGCGCCTCTCCCGACTGTGTCCACTGTTATGTACCTGCAATTAAATTGTCTATTAAGTATAGACTATTTTAAACGTTATCCTATAATATATTGACAGTATCCTGTATTTCTCTTAGAAAGGTGTTATAGCAATTTCATAACAGCTCACAGGATTTACTAAGGTTAAAATAAGTATCCATGAAGTGTTGGTACAATTAGTGTCATATTCACAATTAAAAATATATACTACTAAAGATTAAAACTACCATGAAAAGGTGGTAAAACTTATCAACTTTCTAAGTAGATACCGTCGACCATGATCAGACAACATATTCATTACTTCTACCCCGTGTGTTAATGACATCCAGCGCAAAGTATTCCCAGCCAGGCCATGAAACGTGATTATATTAAGTGCCATCGCATTCCCATGTGGAACATTCCCTAAGAATAAACGATTTTATCGTTAAACTTAATAGCATGTTACCATCACCATCCATTGCCAATCCATTATACGATCGTCTACCACTACAAAACCACTTCTCTCGTCGTTCGTGAAACAGAACTAAGATTGTCTCTCTTCTAATACCAAAATTTGCTTAGATTACCGGGCACAGTGATAACAGAGCGTGTGTAGCTAACAGGACGTTACAGGACTGGAAGCTTCGAAGTACAACCTACCCTAATCCTGTAACATTCCCAGAACCCACGTAATCCTGTTTCCTGTTACCTGTGGTCCCACGATAAGGTCAGAGAAGAAATCAGCAGGGCAGGCTGCATCAGTCGATATTCGTAGTAGCCTCACGTATATGCTCGAAAGAACAAGTAACGCTCCTTCGGCAGAACTTTGCCAACTGAATTTCAGACGATTTCGGCGAGACTCCGAGAAAACCGTCGAGACGATACGAAAAAAAAGAAGAAAAACAAAAAAGAACGGCTCGACTGTACTCTATCAATGTTCTGTTCGTGATTCTGATTTAAAAATGAAGTCCTCTTCATTAGAAGGAATCCTGGCAGTCGGTTCGATCCTTGGGGACTTTCGATGTACAAAGTATTTTAGGAGCGAGCCAAAAAAAAAGGAGAAATATTTTAACCAGCCAGTATAATTTATTATGAAACTTAGTAAGGAGTCTAAAAAAATTATTCTTTTCAAACACTGGAATTGAAAGTTTCTATACTATTATTTTTAAATCTGCGGCAGGTCGGATAAAATCTTTAGTGTAAGTGGGTTGTAGTTTGCACGTCACTGCTCTAGACGTGTAAGACATTTTTCGTGGCATGGAATTATAGAGTTGGGAAAATATTGGAAGCGTAATTTTAAGGATAACGAAAGGTTGTGAAGGTAAAAGTGGGATTTGGGTCAAATTTGACGAGACGGACATTCGCTTTACTTCTCAAGCCACGAATATCAGCAATTGTGTGAGAAAGATTTGAAAATTTGAATAAATGGCAATAGGATAAAGTATTTCCAGTGAATTTTCAATAGTAACTACTTCTTTGTCGTGACATGGTCGCTTATATAACGCTAAATAATATTGAAAACATTTTTACTGTCGCAGTTCTACTGTCTTAATTGTATATTCTGTCTATAATATTACTTTAGTTAATATATTTGTCTGTCACTAAAAATTATTAAAAGGAAAGTGTAGAGAATATTTTCATTATACTCTTGTAAAATTTACTTTCATCAAGTTACTTTAATCGAGATGCTAGACTCCTTCAATTGTCCTCAGAGTTTGAATTTTGCATGGCTATATATTACAAGAGATTATGGCGGATGCGGATTGGTTGCTCGGTTTCTTCGTATTGCGTGTTATAACAATTAGAATGCACAAGCTGGTGCAATCTCGAGGCAATAAACACGGAATTAAAAGAAAGAAATGAATGTCGCGCACGTCAACGGGGATTTGTTGCATTCTGGATTTTCCATTTCGTTCTCTCGCAAAAACCTACCCTCCCTTTCGCATCCTCCATTATGGCGTAAAAAGCGGAGAAAACCGTGCAATATACAGCCACTTTCCCTCGTTCGCGTTTTTACGCATGGAGGCAGAAAAATTCTTCGTCTTCTAAACCGTATCATGATTCCCAAAGGGCGACACGCGTTTGTAACACAATTTCACCGAAAATAAATCTCCAGTTTCGAGGAAATTCTTTTTCCACCTGTATGTCCACAGTTAAACACTTAATCTAATTTTAGTTTTCTTCAAAATTGCACTTTCAAAGCTGGCAATAACATAATAACACAACATGGGGAATTTCGAGCAATTATAATTCTCGTTTGGACATCAATGGTAACTGAAATTGCATTTGCAATAATGCTGATAATAATATAAAGTGTTACAGTTGTTTTGTAACATAATTTGTGTAACAAAATGCTAGCTTTAGAGGAATTTATCTCTTATTTTATATGTAGCAAGGGGAATTCTTATTCAACATTTAATGGCCCCTGAAATTGCCTGTAAAATATAGTTGATAACAACGCAATGCGTTAGATACGTTTAAAATGTAATTTTGATTAAAATAATGCCTAACTCTGAATATTTTCTTTCTCGAATTGTACGCCACGAGTTGGATACTTATTCAAATTTTAATGGCCCCTGAAATTGCGTTTAGAATAAGGCTGATAATAACATTTTCACAGCCGGTAATTCGAGAGCGCCCCTAAAACTGGACGTCGTGTCCAATAACTTAAGTTTAAAGCTGCTTACCTCAGGCTTCTATCGTTGAAATAGGGATTAAAATTAGAGATTGTGTTTTATAGTATCGTACTTGTAAGTAACATAAAAAGATCTAATGTAGGATCAGCAGCTATTACCAGCAGCTTATTCCCGGACGTAATAATACGTCAGTAATTATCAGCTTTGGTTTGCGGAAAGCTATAATATCGTATTAGCACAAGCCATTTAAGACCTACTCTAAAAACGTATACTGCGATCAAAAATTCACGCTCAAAACTTCAAGAAATTCCCTAATTCAACAGTAAAATTATTTATACAATTAAAGTGACTAGTTTGGAAAATTCCAGAAGAATTAATAAAGACATCGATTCAGTTTTTCCAATTTTCTACGTCAGAATAAAATCATGTACTCTGAACTACTAAAAATTATAATTCACTTAAACTTGAAATATTCAGTGCATTAAACACAGCTCAGCCCGAAATGTTCGACTGTCCAATTAGAATGTTTTAATTGAGCTTGTATGTGCGTTCGATTATCCGGTCCATTAGGTATGACACTACGCATGGGGTAATGATGGGTTGCATGTAGCAGGGATTAGGCGATACGTGCTGCGAACGTAATTTATATCCTAACCCTTGTAACGTTAATCTTGACATAATGCATACTGGTACATCTAATTTCGACAAGTATTTGGCAAGAATTTAACGTACTGCAAGATTCATTCGCATTTAACGTAATTACCTTAAACCATTACATTTCCCTCTATTAATTGCAAAGATTCATTTACATGGTGATTTAAAATTAAGTCTTATTTATTGTTTATTTAGACAATTCTAAGAGTTATTAACATTTTATGAGCCCTTCTTACAATTAGTTTCAGGTGATGCAAAATATATTCGTCTTTCTCTTCATCGAAATCATTCTCTTAACTTTTCACTATTAGAATTTCAATTTCAACAACTTTGTAATTTATGGCGTATTTAACACTGGATTGTTGTCGTTCGCCTTCCTGTTATCGCATAATTAATCTTTGATCACGATTAAAAAATTGGATTATGTAAAGTTAACATTATTCTATTAAAATCAAATATTTCCGGTACAGAAATGTTAAAGTTAAAAATAGTTATATAGTCTGTACTATTATACTTTATATAATATAGTATTATATTATATAGAATACCAACGTTCCAATATTCTGCATAATAGCAAATTCATCAATATCACATATTGAAAATCATATGAAATTTTATTGAATTCCGTAGTGCCGATTGTGTATGACTACCATGCCATTCAACGTGTTAATTGTACGAAATTAACAATTTAGTTTACTACATGCCTGAATGTCGCACTGAGATATGTGAAAATGGTATGTGTATTACAAGACCATAATGTCCATTTTACCGTTCAAATTTCACTGACATCTTCAAGAATTCGTACCTGCAGATCGATTTGGTTTTTTCATTTTTCGCGAGCAACAGTCGGAATTTTATCCTTACGAAGGAAGAATCTACCTCGCCGCTGAAAGTTCGTTCGGTTTCTAGTTGAAAGCGAGCCATGCATATTCTCCCTTTCCCATCTTTTCCCCATGGATTCATTCGGAACAATGATTACACGGTCCCCTCCCTTTTATTCCGGTTAGAGGGACATGGCTGAAGGAATAAAGAAGTTTCTCCGATTCCGACGACAGGTTCGCGAAAACGTGAGGATTCTGCAAATTAAGAAGAGAAGTCACTACGCGCTTCATGGTATATACCCTTCATTATGACCCTTGGTTTGCTTTTCAGTTCATTAAAAATGAACTCGTAGGATAAAATTGCGCAGACAAGCATATGAAATGAAATTACAAAAAGAATGAAAAATAATCTTGAGCGAAATCTTGTGAAAGGATGCTAATAAAATGGTTTAATAAAAATTTTCCTTGAAGCTTCAACATTTTAACATTAGATTTCCAGATATTGATATACCTATTTTTCTGAAGTGAGCCAATTTGAATCGTACAAGAAAATTGAAATTTTTTGCAAAGAAAGTTCCAAATCAATTGAAATGAAAGATTTATTACTAAAAAATTAAAACAAATTGACTCCGTAAATCTAGTGTTAATTTGATACTGTGTAAAGGGTCGAATTGTGAGAAATACTATGAAGATATTATGAGAAATTCTATCAAACTATGACAGGAAATGAAGTAGCAGAGAAAATGCTCCTGCAAAAACTGCGATTTTGGCAGAATGGCAGCAGGTCGAAAAGGAAAGAAAAACTGTCCTTAAATCTTCTATATTTAACTTCATTCTCTCTAAAGACACAGATCGTGAAAAGAGATTCCTTTTGGCAGGAAATGAAATAGTAGAAAAAAGTGGCCAGCGAGAAATAATGATTTTGTAAGAATTGCATCATGTTCAAGATATGGTGTAAGAAAAATTGTCCTCACATCTTTCATGCATGTTAAAATCTTACACTGTCTAAAGAAATACATTATGAGAAAGAATTCCATTGGTGGACCGTAAGAAATAAAATATTCAGAAGAAAGTAATTTGCGAAGAGAAAAGAATATAAATGGATGTATGAATCCTCTCTAATTTTATACTGTCCAAAGTACGAAACATTCATGAAGATTGGCACAGATAATGGCAAGAAATTGCCCAGATCAAGAATAACTTCCAACAGAATCGCGATTGGTTGTTCCATTAGAATTTCCAGAGTATCGTGTTCCGACAATGTTATAAATTATAACAAATGCTGTCTACTTGATGAGCCTTCCAATGGAAAGTATTGATAGAACGTATCATCGCGACCTACTTTAAAATTGTATGAACTTCCTACCTTTGTGTAAAAGTTTAAAATAGAGTAGCTGAATAGACGTTTTTATGATTGACACATCTATTTTTGGAGGAATTCTCAACCGATCGAGGATATTTCATTGTTCTCTAGAAATGTACTTTTTAAATTACACGAATATTTAGCTCGTGTTACGTTGGAACTTTTTTATTTCCGTGCAACTTCGTATTTTAGAGGAATTTCAGGTGAAATCGTAATTCCGCGATTCGAATGTACAATTGCGGGGGAAACATTTAAATCCCTGGACTCTCTTTTTACCCCAGGAAAAAAAGGTTTGGTGGCATGTTTCGAAGAATTATCGATAGCGGTAATTCTCCGAAACAACCCTGCTGACAACGTCGAAGACTATTTTCACGGGAATATACGATTTTTTTACGACGCGAAAAGTGAGGCGTTCTGGCTCTTAACTTCGAACGTTGTTGTCTATAGAGTGCTTTTTAAAGAGACATCACGTAACTGGATGTCTCATTTTCTATTCGTAATTTAAAGGTATTATCCGCGCAAACAAGAGTATAGTTTCATGTGAAATTTAACACAAGGTTTTAAAATGAAATTAGCATTCATGAATTTTATAAATTATTTTTCCTCTTCCTAGTATTACCTTAAGATATTTATGAGTTTGTCGGGAATCTAATACCTTCCCCTACGACTTCTTTTGTCACTGCTTCGGTAATGAGTTAGAATTAAATTGGTGAAATAAAAATTGATCAGAGATTCTTAATATGTCGTATAATTTGACGTAATATTAAAATTATAGAGATAGTATTATCGCCTCCTGTTTCGTTAACATTTTCGATTTGATAGGTTTTGTAACATTTGAGAATTTCCTATCCAATTTATTTCATCATGAGTGTCATTCGTCATTCTAGGGCAAGGGGTTAATGTTAGAATTACCGAAAATAATTAAGAGATATTTCAATATAATAAAAAAATACGTTGGCCAAGAAGAAGATCATAATTGAGATTTGAATTTCTGTACTTAATTAATGATCTTCATTATGTGAAAGATTTCAAAGTGAACAATTATAGTAACGTGTCTACTTGGCTTTTACAAATGAACACCATTTAAAAAATCTCTAGTTCCTTTATGTCATTTATCGCTCAAAGAGAATCATCCTTAATTAAAGAGTAAGGAATTAATTTTCCAGCGGAATTATTCTAATTTTTCTTTCTCTTTAAGCTTCATCGAGGTAAATTTGCAATGAGAAATACCATTTTTCAAAAGCACGTTCAGTTTTCATTAAATTCTCAATACGACGAGAGGATTTATTTACCAATGAAAAATTGCCAGCCTCTTTGTCTCCAATTTGTGTCGAGATAATAAACTTCGAACAACCTGGCAAATGATACGTGTAAAATTTACTTTTACGGCTAGCCAATATTATTCGTTGTAAAACACCGTCCCATATATACTGCGAAAAATCCTCCTACAATCGAGAAGTCGAAACTTGGGGAGCTTGTCCTTTATTCGGAGGCCATTCGCCGCGAAAGAAAGAGGAACGAACGATGCTATCGTGATATTGAAAAGGGTCTTCAAAAGAGCCACAAAAAAAAGAAATATAGAGGAAGAGTCGTTGAAAGTACGATCGATTTGCAGCTCGAATAACTGATTTTAAACCAGTTCACATTACATTAAATGTGTACTCATTGATAAAAAGTATTTAACAACTTCTAATGATGACACGATCCAGTGTTGCTTTGTCAAATGGAAACATTTTTTCCTCAAAAGTGACATAGATATACGGTCTCCGAAATTTGCAATGGAAAGTGCAGCTATGTTTAAAATAATGAATGACAATTCCCGAAAAGAGCCACTTATAAAAGTAACTTCAACACACAAAACCCAATGATTAAATATCCATTCTGTAAACATTAAATAGTAATTTTGTAGTATTTTCAGAATATTTTCCAGTGTACTGGAATTTTCTTATTTGTTTTGGCTTGAATCACCATTTACTGTTCAAATCACGAAAATTTAAATGCTAAATGATAATTCACAACATCAACTATACCAAAAACTTCGAAAAATAACAAAATTCCAGTACGTTAGAAAAATATTCTCAAAATTCACGTAACCACCTTGAGACAAGTAAAACTACATCCTATGATATGTGCAAACCAACATTACTCTTTTACCTTAATACTTCGTAATACCAATCTTCAAGTTCATCTAACGAAGTAAAAAGAGAAAGCGAGGAAAAAATGTTTTCCTTCATTATCTCCTCTCTCGCGTATGAAAACATTCGCGGAACTCGTAGCAGATGCCTCACGTCCGAGAGTTATTGAAAATGTATCAAGGCTGGCAAGCTTATTCGCCTATATCGCTGCTTCGTGGGGAAACTCGACTCCAGGGAGATCATCCCTCTTAAGTGGTTATTCTACGACACGGAGGCCTTCGTCGTGTAATACGCATAAAAACGATGAGAATCTTTCCGTTCGATTTAACTCGGAGCTCCCGTGTCCGAAGGATGAAAATCGATCAGACTATGGCACGTATCGAATGATCGTGAGAATCTTCATCCCCTTAGCATTGGAACCGATGTCATTCTATGGAGGAAGTTGTGATCTTCGAGATATGAGAAAGGAATCATGCTGGGGCATAAATTATAACGTGAATTATTTCGCGGAAGGATTCTTTGCAATCTGTTGCACGATAGGTTTGGAATTTTAATTATTAGGGAGAGTTCGCTGGTATAGATGAAGATAGGTGAAGAAATATTATTTAATTTATTTGTTTGTTAACCAATAGAAATCAAGTTAAGAGGGTGAGATATTTTAAGGGTTTGTAAGTTGAGAAAATTCTAAAAATATTAAATGAACTACTCTTTGAGGACAGGAAGATTTAAACTCTTCCTGTCTCAAATTTGACTTTGAAAAAATTTTCTTTCAAATAACAAAATTATTCTTACACCAATATCACATCGTGATTCGATTTGCCTCAACAAAAAATAATTTTCCGTTTGAAAAGTAAAAGGATAAATATTCTTCATTGAAACTCCGAAATTGATCACATTTAAGACATATCATGGCATTATTCTCAATTACCACAGCCCAACGACTCTACCTTTACATCTCATCGATGAAGTTTCCGCGAGTTTCGCTTGAAAACGTAACTTTTCTCAAAAGCTCTCGGCTGTCATTGAAAGCACTTTAAGAATCGTCCTTTGTCCATCGATATACAATCTCCGAGGAATCTACGGTGGAGCTGTTTGCTAAAATGGTCTGCCGGTGATATGAAAAAGTCAAAAGAGCAGCCGAAGGCACTTGAGTATTCGATAGTTCTGAAAGATGTCTCCAATAGTAATTCTCTAAGAAACCCCCTCGACGGAGGAATTCACGGAAATAAGATCCGAATCGAAGGACTGAACGGATCGTCCTTCGGAACGATGAGCGTAGCAGTCACATTACTCGTATCAGAATCTTTTGCGTTTCTATACAAAAATAAAACACAGTCGATGTATCATAGACAGTAAGAATATTCGAGAAACTTTCCTCACATTTTCATTGTAATGGTGAAATTACAATTTTTACTTCTACATTATGGATTTGACTCTTACGATTAGCTTGCATAGGATCTACAATTTTAGACGGAGATCAAATTTTGAACTACTGAGGACAAAGTGTAAATATCATGTATAACAAATTTGGGAGGGGTTATGGGATTTTCTGCTTCTGCCTATTAATTGGGATTTTTTTATCTGCACATTAATTGTAATAGAATTATTGTTTTGTAGATAATTATTAAGAAACTGCGTCAATAAAGATACAGTCTGCTTCATCAATTATGTCAACAGCCAAGAAGTTGCAGAACTTACTTCAAAAAGTAGTTTACAATTTATCTGCGTCGAAAAGAAAATTTGAGATTTACTTTCAAGATAAGTTCAAGCTTCAAATACTTTTCTACCACAGTCGGATAGTAACGATAGACTTTAATTTCCGGCGTTCAGATATTTTTCTGAAAAAGCGCTAATGGATGATTCAGGAAAGAAAAAGAATCGGAACGTTTGTTCATATCCATACGATATCTCTAACATTTTATTTATATAGAACTCAGGTTCTGATTTGTATTTATGATCAAAAAAATTTATAAAGTTTGAACATTGAAAAAACTGCTTATAGGAATTCAATTTCGATGAATTAATAGAATAAAAATAAATGAGAGAGTTATTTATTATTTGGATATTAAGCTTGGTAGAATTTGTGAAGTCTTTCGAACAATAAGGATCCTTTTGAGAAAATGGAAGGTAACCATTTACCTGAGAACGTGCCAATTTGAAAAAGAAACCGTCGCAAGGGACGCACTTAACTACTCATTCTACGACACCAAGAAACCCTAAAGAGGGTGACTTCTTAAAATACGAAGTCTCCCTTTGCGCGGAAGATCCCTTATTTCCCTTCCTCGTTCGTCGATGAAAAGAGGAAATCCTTCCTTTCCGAGTGGAAATAAAAAGTATAATACGGAAAATGTATCTCCAACTCGGAATAATTACTTTCGCAAACACAAAGCGTAATTAAAGTGAAAGGTTTACTGAAAAATAAGGATAACTAGTAGCATTAAAAGAAACGTACGAACAAACATAACGATTCGTTGATTCGCTTTTCCATAATTCAACGAGATTAATGTATGTAAAAAATTCAAACAAGATTTTCCATCTGCAAAAAATCACGTTCGAATTGCTTTCAAATCTTTGCTGTTTTATTGGACGTTGAAAAAAGTAAGAGCAGATATGGTAAAAGGTATTTACGATAATAACTACTGAAAAGAAATCATAAATTGTTACCAGCTAAACGAAGTCTTCTAAGAATAATCCACACTATCTCATTACACATTCCTAAAATAGTTAATTTCAACTTAAAATTTTCCTTAACCCTACATCACTAACCTTATTTTTCGACGCTTAACACTAACCTTCGTCTCTTTGACTACGGTGTTTACAAAAGGGGTTAAAGGGTATTATTTAAATAAAATTTAAACATGTTTTATTCTATTATTAAAGATAGGTATCTATTTATTACGATAACGTTAACTAATATGGCATACTTATTAAATCCGTGTCGCCGAATCGACGAAAGTTAGTGATCTAGGGTTAAATAAAAAACCGTCTCTTCACTACTATCCATTCATCGATTTATCATATAAACTGAAAAAAAAAATTCTTATCAGCCCAAAGGACTTAACGATAATCCCATGCAAACGTACCTTCAGAATATTCACTATTTCATTCCAATATCCCAGAAAACTCCGTAGCAGAGGCTATAAATGAAATTCCGCGCCAAAAACTCTTTAAACGATTTCGCGCGATTCCAGGGTAGTTTCGAGAATTTACCCGAGGAATTATCCGTATCCGCGACTCCTGAAGTTTAAAGGTGCCGAAAATGAATCAGGTTGGGGGGGATAGTTAGTTATCTGATTATAGAGCGCCATGTTTCGGTGCAATCAAACTCTTAACTAGCCTACTAGCCGTGGCCCGATACCTCTTAAAAGTGCAATTCGCATAAGAACGAAGCGAGAATCCCGGCGGGTTAAACGGAATACGATTACACGAGACTTTCCTCCGAATAGATAAATAAACGGGGTTCGTTTCCTTCCTTTAAAGCGACACGAAAGGCATTCCGCGATGCAACCCAAGAACTTCGATGGCGCGAAATGCAATTTGCATGAATTTATAGTTGTATATTCCACGGCCTTTCCGGTTTGTTATACCGCGCGATAACCGATACCGAGAGCCGAATTACCTTTGTGAATTAGATGCATTAAACATATACGATAAATAAATTTAAATACTTGGAATGCATAATGGCAGAGAAGTGCGACGCGTAGGGTGGAAATTTTGATATTAAAGGTACCATTCGACGGAGTGATTCATATTTGATGCTCGTTGAAATTGGCACAAGTGGATATGCATGGTAGCTCTGTAGTCAGATGCTTGAAATGAAGGTATTGTTACGTGATTTAAGCTTGTCGCGAGGTATACATTGGAACAATGACGATTTATAGAACTGTAAATTGTATTTTAAGAACAATAGTTATTCAGGATATCTGCCGGTCTATTATAAAGCTTATGGATAATGATTTAATCGCGTCATATCTATAGAAATAATGTATCGTTATTAAGTACCTTGGAAATTAATATTTCATAGAAAGATAATGATTCGTAACGGGATTATTAGTCTTTAATGATGATAATTTATGAAATTGTATGCGGATTATATTATAATTAAATTCACGTTCCATCCTACACACGTGCTGTGTGGCTTTGCCTTTTCTTTTTGTAAGTGCAATGATTTCTACGCAAGGACAACAATTGTACGATTATTTCTATAGTTGCAATCTTTGAAATTTACACTTTTAGAAGATAATCAAATCTACTTAGATGTGACAAGGAAAAATATAAAATGTATTATCACTGTTTCTAGAATTAACCTAAATATTTCCAATATTTAAAAATTTTTCATCAAATATCATTCACTTTTATTATCTTTAATAACCAATGTGGTTGAATTTATTTAAATATAAAAAGTAGATGTAGAATTTCTATTATTTCTATAATTGCAAACTTTGAAATTTCAAATATTTGAAAATTCGTTGTTGAGCAGCATTTTTAAAGGGAACGTGATTAAAACTGTTTCGGTATAAAAAAAGGAAAGATAAATTCCTGTTAAGTCCTTTCTACAATCTTCAACGTTCTTCGATAAACGATTCCGACAATTTCCCTCGAAATTCATGCGAACGACTATCGAGCAGCCGTGCTGAAAATTGCGCACGCCATAGAAGGCGTTAATTGCCAGGCTGAAATGGCGAAATAAATCTTCAAAGAGCACAGTTATTATCCCTACACTGTTTCTCTCAACACCTATACATTTCGAAGTCGTCGAAAGTGGGCCGAGAAAGGATGGCTTCCTCGATTATAAGGGAGTCGTTTCTACTGCAACAACCCGCTTAACTGGCCGTTCTACAAAACGGCAACCGAAGCCTCTTAAAAGTGCAATTCGCATAACAATGAGGATCGTATCTACATACTACACACTCGTGCAATACTGTCAAAACGATTTTATACAGTTCACCATCGAATTGATAAATAAAAGGTTCTCCATACATCGAGCGTTCCACGAGAAATAGAATGGAAGAATCGACAATGATATCGAGCATCGTAGAGAGTTTCTGACTCTCGAAAACTGTATGATAAAATTTCAAATTCCAATTTATCATTCCCATTTCCTGTCTTTTTAACAAAGAGACAGAGAAAAAAAAGAGGAAGAATCTACCAACGATGTCCATGGATAACAGATGCCAGTGAATTTCGAAAAAGACAGAACATCGTTCTCTCTGGATTTATGTGGTTTTCTAGGTACCAGTGAAAATGGAAGTATCACCATACACCGAGCTATCTCACCAACGGAAGAATGGACCATGACATTCCATAGCAGCTGGCGGAGATTTTCCAAAAGTACAGAGTTTTTCGTTTCGATTTATATACACTACTTCCTTCGCGATTCAGTAAATAGAAAGGTTTCCTCCGATCGTTATATCACAGAGAGAGAGAGAGAGAGAGAGAGAGAGAGAGAGAGAGAGAGAGAGAGAAACATCGACCATGAAGTTCGATAACGGGCACGGTGATTTTGGCAAAATTTCGAATTCTACGTTTCGACTTAATCCCACGGGAGAGGAAATTGCACGTTCGACGCTGGAATTCGCGCTTTCCCGTTCGAAGCTCTATTTCAGCCCACTATTTTCCAATCTACCGATCGAATGGCAACGGAACCAAGGAATATCTTCGTTATTTTCCACCCTTTCGAAGGATGCTGCAGGACGAGCTGGCGCCCGATGGGATTCTTGAATAGCGATTCGATGTCATGGTCGAGGCACGGAAACGGCGTGCAATGCCGTTTAACGGTGTAATTTAAGAGATAACGCGAAATGCCGATCGCACAACGAGAGAAATCGAACGGCGAAGAGGTTAAAAAAGGATACGATACACAGGAAATCGTCGTCCGTATCTTCTATTCAGACACGAGGAAGTTACTCTACGAAGGATATTGAACGAATAGCACACGATTTGAAACCTCGAAAAATAAATCTTCCTCTGTCCGGGAAAATTCTGTGGATTTGTACAAAATAAATGAATCACAAGCTTTCTCGACTCATAATTGCCCATGCTACATGGACTGTGAAAATCTGTTGAACAATAACAATTGTTCTATGATACAATTGTGAGAATATGAAAACGTGGAACTGTTTCCATCAAAACTGGATTCTATTGAGCTTCAGAACAAAAAACCTTAAAAGTTGTAAATTACAATACTAAGAAAATGTAAGTATAAAATCTACCTAAACTTTTGGAAATATATTTAAAAGAGACTATATTCAATTCCTCATCGTAAAAGCTTCAAATGCAATTGAAGAATTTTTTTTCAACATTACTAATCTACACGCTCGCTGTACAGTACAATTGCCACCAGAACAAAATTTTTTTACCTACCCGTTCAGAATTTTTAACAGCATCCATTCCCATGAATTTTCGTGCACGATCAAAGACTCTAAAGTAAGAAATCAGCTCGAATATTAACAAATTTCAAATCATTAAAAACATTAACCAAGAAAATAAAAACTTTCGACATGCAGGGACTACTCAAAAACCACCCCCATCATCTTCTCTCGGCTCGAAGCTGTCTAGAGGTACAGGAAGAAAACTTTTTTTCGGAATTAAGCTTCTGAAGTAGGTACTTACTCGTCGTAAAAATCTTCGAGAAGGGTGCCCTGGCGTGAGAGAGGATCGAAAGAAGCCAGAAATATCCCTCGAACGAAGAGGAGAAACGAATCGAAGAAAGGATCTCTCCCCGAAACTTCCCCTTATATCCCGTCGCGCTTCGGTTGGTGCGACTGCAAGATAAAAGAAAGGATCGTTGTGTAAAAGAGAGAAAAGAAGGGTAACATGAAAGAGGAGGACACCGTGGAAAAGTGGGAAGAACGAAGGGAAAGTATATAAATGTACCTGCGTAAAAGGCGAGCTTGAGAACGAAGGGGTTGAAAAGAGACTGAAGAAAGTACGAAGAAAGAGGGAAGAAAAAGTAAAGAGAGAATATTCCACTGGTAAAAAGTGAAGAATAGAAGTGGATAGGTAGAATGCGGGCACACGAGAGCGAGATCTAGAAGAGGAAAAATAAAGGTGGGAATATTTGATGTAGGGGAAAAAAGGAAGGAGCAAGAAAGCGAGACGAATCGGTGGAGAGTAGGTGAAATAACTGCGGCTGCATCGCCGAATGCGAGCGGGAAACGAAACGACGACGGAGAACGGCAAACTGGGAAAATAGAGGAAATGGAAGAGAGAGATAGAAGTGGAAAGAGAGAAAGGGAATAAAGCTCGAGCACCAGATTCAACTGGGGGGTAAAGATAAATGCGGTAATCTAAGTTTTTCCATCTTACGAAGAGGACAACGTGGTTGAACGTCTCTGGACATGGTCCGAGCGAAGACATCGGTTTGAAAGGATCTACTTTAGAGGATGCGGACGTGAAATGAAAATTATTGTTGACTCCATGCTGAAATAACCCATCGTGAATGACGTACTAAGAGGTCTTTAAATTTTCTGATGTGAAGCTTTAGATGATGAGGCTGACGAAGAGAAATCTTTGATTTTTATTACGTGGAAATCTTCCGTAAAGTAAGATTATGTTTTGATGTATATTACAGGATGGTAGAATTGATGATGGGCGGTGGATCTTTTAATAGGATTGGATGAAAAATTTAATATGTTCTTTATGGGTATTTAAGCAGATATTAACTTTTAGATATATTTGAATAAAATTTAATTGATGTTTGAGCGGGTTGGGAAGAAGACTGTGAAGTGACACGAGATCGACATCAAAAGGTTCTCCACCTTTGATCTGGCCTCTTTCACGGTAATACTATACTTTACAAAATCAATACGTTTCTTTGGAATGCGAAGCGATATGTTACGTGTTCGCTTGAAATTTGTCACAGTTTCGTCGAAGGAATCTTTTCGATTTGGAGACGGAACACAAATATAGCAACGATTAGATTTAGCCCTTTTCCAATGTGGGAATTTTTCAAAAAATTGCTTATTTACCTACATTTGTGTAATTTGCAGATATTATCATAGCACTACTATATAAACAAAGTTTGCATTTTATATAACGACCTACCTCCACAGATAACACCACAAGTATCTTAGTACAAGATCAGAATCAAGAATTAGTACATTTTTCTAAAAATGTCCACCTTATTTTCTCTGAATTACAATACAATGAATTACATTAAAATTCTTTCTTTTCATCGACAACTACGACAATCATCTCGATTGTTGATTACAAGGATCGCACCTTTAAAACGTTTTTCACCGTTATATCTAAAGACACTTTTTTTTTAATGTCCCGTATATAATCGTATTCTCATGAATATGCAAGCTAAAAATTTCCCCGGGTAAAATTCAGCAGGGAAGGAAATAGCGGTAAAGCGATCCTCCATTCGAGAAATGAAATTCAATAAGTTGTTCCGGAAGATGGGGATCACGACATTATAAACCGGAGTCGTAATGTTTTTACGACGTCGGAACTTCTGAAATATATTAGACGAGCAACTGCCAGACGATATTCGGTTCTCATGTTAATGTGACAATTAACGAAGTTTAATGCAATATGGAGAGACATTTCCATAGAAGACAGAAATGTACTCGGCTTGTGCACAGCTGCACGGTGTTCTCGCTATGAAAATCGTCTTCGTCGAGCTGCTGCATTTGCGAAAAACCGAGAAACGGTACTCTCGGGGCCGCAAGAAAACAGAGGCGAATTCTTGAGTTTAAACCCAGTCTTCTTGCAGGGGAGACGTGTTAAGCCAGACTGCTGGAATCACATTTTTAAACGTCTCTTGTATACTTGTCTGACTATGTAACCGAGACATTCTACTTGTCGCGGTACATTGGATCTCGGCATGGATGTTTCGTAGAGAAATTTCTGATTATGAACTCCTAACAAGTTCATTTAGTGGAGAATAATATTATCCTGATATTAAGTTGATTAATGGAATTTATTTATAATTATAATAAATTTATTTTTCTTACGCTTTCATATGATTGCACGACTATTTTATACAATTTCTTCGGTCAATTAGAATCACATTTTTAAACGTCTCTTGTATACTTGCCTGACTATGTAACTAGACATTCTACTTGCCGCATTATATTGGATCTCGACGTAGATATTTCATGGAAAAGTTACTACATAGTTATAAACTTTTGACAAGTTGATTTAGTGAAGAATAATATTGTCCTGGTATTAAGTCGACTAACGTAATTTATTTATGATTATAGTAAATTTCTTTTTTTATCATTTTCATATGATTGAAGGACTATTTTATACAATTTCTTTGATCAATTAGAATCACGTTTTTAAACGCCGCCGACATACTTGTCTGACTATGTAACCGAGACATTCTACTTGACGCGGTATATTGGATCTCAGCATAGATGTTTCGCAGAGAAATTTTTAATTATAAACTTCTGACAAGTTAATTTAGTGAGGAATTATATTATCCTGACATTAAATCAATTGTTGTAGCATTCTTGTAATTATGGCAACTTTTGCCGTTTTTGTATGATTGCATGTCCTCTGTAGATAATCGTTTCTGCCGTTACAGAAGTTAGAATTTTAATTGATCTAAATTTTAATTTAGAATTCTAATTCCATTATTCTTAAAAATGAAATACATCTTCCTCCGTCATATTGTTGAATATTTAGAGAATTCTAAAAAGACCAAAATTTAAAACTCCATGAAACTGGAAGTGTTTTATCCTCTATATTCGATCTACTTCTGCTACTTTCTTCTTGTGCTCGCAAAAGGATGCATTATCGCGTTAAACTTCATGCGAAACATCGAAAATGGAATGGTTGAAAAAAGAAATGCGTCCAAGTTTCTTGGTTCCGCATCAAGTTCTTTTACAGCAACTTGTTAAACTAGACAGCTAGGACACTCACTTCCGGGGTGTACCTTTCACACCCACCTACGCAAATGACCAGTTCCTCTTGTTGTTTGTTTATCATCGTAACTTTCTTTCATCTCGCCGTCTTATCCTTTTATCTCATTTTTACATTATACCTTCTTTTCACCGGAGTATCTTCCTCCGACTTCTGAAAAGGTCTTCGTCGTTGTCAAACTTCGGCCCATAATTCTGCGGATTTATCTCGCTGGGATTACGTCAAACTTTTGTTGCGAAGTAGGCAAACGTCGGGTCGCAATAAAAAGGATTTTTTTCCTTCCGTGTAATTAACAATTAAGGGACGGAAATTTCTCCTCGAAATAACGATCTTTTGGGTCTCAAAGATATTCCCCTTTTTATATTACCGCGCACAATTCATGACAGTTCATCTGTCTGCAAAAATATCACTTTAAACTTTAAAAAGCACTTCCTTGCTAAAATCTAAACTTTGTAACTGACATAAGTTCTCTTTAATGTCATTAACACGTTACCTGTTAAATAAATTTTATATTTACGTTCATAACGATATGTTATACCAGTTTTAATTATAAATTTACTTTGCATTCCCATTGCAAATATTTAACGCTGCAGTTTAAAACACTGGCAGCTTGAATTAAATTAAATTAACCATCGTGCAACAATGCGACAGTCGACATTTAAAAAATTATATCTCAAATTTGCATTATTGAAAATTTCTCTCAAATAATTAATTCAAGCAAACGATCTACCTTCGTATGATCATAATACAAAATCCTACATTTATATGTCTGGAAATGCACAACAATAAAATGCCCGGGATCGTTTGATAAGCTGCATTTGCAAAATCCAGTCGCAAAGAGAGTCGAAGTACGTCGTCGTCGAGACATCGGTGGCACCATAAAACCAGGAGAAAAGGGCTCTCGGGGACTCAGGAAAACCAAGACAGACTTCCCCATTTCTCTATCGAATTCTTTTTATTGCGTCTTGTTAAGCTCGCTTCCCGTAATCTTCCACGTAGACGTTGTTATCCCCATAGACCACTAAGGGCACGTTCTCTGCGTGAACCGTATTAAACATAATTCAGGAATACGTCGAGTATATTCTTCGACTTTGGATGCTCCATTCTCCCATAAGGTACGTTTCTTTTTTTCTTTTGCTTATATTCATCTCGCAAAACACGTTAATTTAACTTCATTGCTCGTACACTGCCGATTCGACCGAAACAGTGCCTCTTAACCGAAGAATTATGAAGATACGATACCACCATGCTTTCTAGAAATTGTATGGAATAACTGGAGATTTTACATAGTTTCCCAGGATGCCGTTAATTTTGTAATATCTTAGGGTTGATTCGAGTGTTCTTAATAATTTTCAAATTTAAAGGATGGTTATGGAAAATTCCTTGCAATTTTAACTTTTTGCTTGTCAATATATTTAGCACTAGAACTACCGACGTTAAATCTGTCATATTTTAATACATTGAGTAAATACTTTAGAAAATGGGAAATCGAATAATGGAAAAGATGACTAATTCAATAATTTATATTTTATAAGACAGACGTACAATATTTACTCTATGGCTCTCCTATAAACTGAAAAAGTTTTTAGAAAAAATAAGGAACGAGTCATTTTGACAACCTTGGTAATTCTACTATTAAAAATTGACATAGCGTGATTCTCTGTGAATCTAAAATTAAAATTTCCGAGAACAAAATGACGAATTCAATATGATGGAATATACATCAAAAAATTGATGACTCTGAGCAATTCTAATATTTTTTCTCTCTCCATTTTTAGACATATGTATGTCTAGATATATGTAGACGATAGAACATTCATTCATAGGCGGTAATGCGCTTCGTCTCGACGCCTTACAAGGTATAAGAATGTTCTGATGCAGCAAAGAATGCAATTCCGCCATGGCCGTTCCGAGTTCCGTCTTAGAACCGGTTTTTTCGCAGTTCACGTACAAGAACGTAAAGGGGTTGCATTCGAGACGTAGCGCCTCCTTAACAACGTCTCACGGGGTGCTCGCCCGTAGAATTACATTTTGTCGTTTAGCGCAAGTGCTCGTAAAATCGCGTGTTTCTTTACAGCACAGCTATCGTAACCTACCGGCTTCTCCGTGCTTTCTTCCTTCTCTGCTCGCCTTCTTTTTTAACTCGACCATTTCATCCCTCGTCTTTTCCTCCTTCGAGTCTGCTTTTTCTTGCCACTTATTCTCAAAGATACAGCCGACAGTTCATAATGCGGCTGCAATCTTAGCGGCTGCAACGATTAAAGGGTGGCTGACTGAGTTGAACATTCTTTTCTTCCTTTGTTGGGTATTTTAATTTTAATTGTTATATGTAATATTTAACCCTTTGCAGTCCAATGTCCCATCTGATGGGACATGATAATTCTGTCATATCAATCGATTTCTCCTTCTAAAGGGAGCTTCGAATTTATTGGTAATTTGTTAGTAGTTTTTTTTTCACCTGAACTTTTCTATTGAAATTGCACAAGATAGTACAGTAGAGTTCCGCTAAGAGCGTATCCGCTAAGAGCGCCTTCCCCTCAATGCGTGCGAAGAGTGTCCCCCACTCTCAACCATTTAAAAGTACAAACCTTATGTGCTCTTAAGAGACACACGGGTAACAATTCGAGCTAGTGCGGTAGTGGGGACAGAAATTTCTCGGAATTATTTCCCCTACAGCCCCTAGGCGGCGCTCTTAACGGAACTCTACTGTAAATAGTAAAATGCTGCCAAGTTGCTAATAGATAAAGTTACAGATGGGAAAGGGTTAACTATTATATTTAAATACAATTGAAACAATACTTCGCTTTCACTTCGAAAGATTTGATATTTAATAAAAGAGAAAGATTTGTACAGTGAATCGACGTTTCATGGATTGAAAAAAATTGAAAAAGACACAACCTTTGTCGAGGAATAGAGGAACGTTTCGAGTTTTATTCACTCGCGCATTCATGTCGCAGTTTACAGATGCCTCTATAAAATTTCGGTCAGCGAGAGGAGAAAACTTTTTACTGCTTGTACTAAATAAAAATTAACTTCACGTCGACATGCTTAACGGGACGTGGAAATGTAAATTTTGGGAATAGTAAAAATCCGCAACAAAGTTTGAATGTAGATTTCGAAGTTTCGTACATACGACGAAAATTCCTCTCCCTTTTTGTCATAGCTTTTTTTTTTAACAATCAACCGAAATTGAACCGTTCGTGAAAAAAAAGGATTGCGAGCAGGCATGAAACTGAAGTCCGTTCTTGCGAAATATTGTAAATTTATATACTGCGGAGAGAAAACAACAGCAAGTGCAAAGCGCGCATTTCCAACTGAATGTCGATAAAAAGTGAAAGAGAAATTTCCACTGTATTTCACCGACACATTACATAAAGTATGCAAAAATATATTTGGAATTAAAGTACGCCACTTCAAAGAAACATTCGACTTCTGATTGATGAAAGAGATAAAATACGTCGACTTTCCTCGAATGCTCCATTCCGTTTAAATTGATAGAAAATACTTACATTTAACACTACAACTATCGGCGTTAAATCCATTATAATTCAACGTATTAACACTAGATTTACGGATGTCGACATACCTATTTTTCTGAAGGGAGCCAATTTGAATTATACAAGAAAATTGAATTTTTTTGCAAAGAAAATAGTTCCAAATCTATTGAAATGAAAGATTTATTATTAAAAAATTAATCGATCAATATATTATATGTGTAATAATCAAATTTTGAATGAGCCAAATTGGCTCCATAAATCTAGTGTTAAATAAGTAGTTTGGAAAAAGAGGCATCGAGAGGTGAAAAGTAAAAAATTATGACATCCACTATAGTGACGTACCGTATCTAAAAGGTTGAAAATGTGGGAAAATAAGAACGAAATTTATATCTTTCTTAATGAGAGAAACACTATCCTCAGAATGGCCTGAAATAACATAAAACAATGTAGGTACCACCCACACTTCCTCTCAGTTGAGAAAATAGTGTAATGCAGCTCGGTGAATTCTAAATTTTTCCGGGCCGTTTACTATAAAGAACAGCGAATAACAAACGAGAAATCGTACCAGGGTACAATTACCGTTTTATATCGCGGAGAAGAAGCTATGCCGGTTGGTTTCCAACTCTGAAAGGTACTTTACACCGAGCATAAAATCAAAAATACGCAATTGCACCTGCGCAACTTTCCTCGTACGAGACGTGTACGTTAAATTCATTGGACGACCGATTACCACGATGTAGGAAAAATTCACGATTATATCCGAGACTGTTTCCTCGATGAGTGCTACCCAAGTGCGCTTTCAATTCTGGAATATTACGATTTCACGTTATTCTTATATGTTGCCATCGAGAGTTTTCGAAATTGCTCTTGTTTGGAAACTCTCGAGTGCAAGAAATAATATGCTTTTCAATTACTTCAATTTGAATTGCACTCGAGGGACATATTAACTGATATTTGAAATGTTGTAAATTTTGAATTAAAAATGCTACCGTAACTTTAATTATTTTCATTCGTATGTTTTTGGCATTTCAAGTTATTTTACCCTTTCCTCGCATCATTCGATATGAATCAGAAATTTAGAAAAATTCTGCGTTTACTCGGAAAAGATATCAGGCAAGAAAAGTCATTGGAATATTTAATTATAACATATGATGAATCTCTTGATATTTTTGGGGCCATCTGAATTTTCTTGATCAGTGACAAAATTAGAACAGCAATATCGGTTATTAACATTAGAATTGGCGGAATTATTTCTGAGGTGAGAAGTCAAGAGAAGAGAAATCAAAGAGAAAAGAATTCAAGAGGTGAAAAAGATGGTTCTATACATGAATGTAATTTAAATTTTATAAGATAAAAGTGAAATATTTATTTCATCATTGTCCTACCAATTTAAGTAATTTAGAAAAAATTAGGAACCGGTCACTTTCACCACCATGATAGTTTTAACACTTTACCGACCGGAAGCCTATTAATAGGCTTTTCGGACCCAACGACTTTGAACTTTTAACTAATTAATTAGTTGCCACTCCAATTAATAAATTATCATTTATCATTGCGGTTATCTCTGTTAAGCATTCAGCGACGAGAATTTGTAATTTTCGAATAGATATCTATATCAAGGAAGTATTTGTGACCAACTGATCGGTCAGAAGGGGGTCGGATTTTAAAAAAATACCGGTCGGTAAAGTGTTAATATCAAACATATTACAACTTAATCTCAAAATAACATTAACATAAAAGTAAAAATATTAACGGACCATTCTCTCCAAAGATGCTCCAAAATGACTATCCTCCTGATAAAGTCCCATACGATAAATAATCTCCAATTATCCCGAACAAAGATGCAATCGCGGATAGATAAGAGACCGTTCAGTTCTCAACGACTCGAGCAAGTTAATTTTCCGAGACAAACGGCAGATCATTGCTGTCGTGCCTCGTCGTTTCGAGTAACTAAAACGTGATTCTCCGAGAACATAGAATCAGAAGTTCGCATCTGTGGCAATAACAGTTGGCATAAAGCGACCCAAGTAAAAGATCCACCCTCCACGATGAACGTTTCACAGGGTAGAAAGACCAAACGCACCATCGAACGTACGTTCCTCCCGGCGAGATAGAAAACACGGGGAAACGCGAGAATCGAGGATTCGAATGGCCTTTCATTCGACCGGTTCTCGTCTTCGTGCCATTCGAAGCTTTTACGTAAATTCAAGGGGAAAAGGTCGATCCTCGAAGGCGAGTCTTAGCTCAGGCCACCTTGCACCGCAGTTTCTCCATTCTGACTGTTGGCTTCGTATAACCCCGACCCTTATTTTCTTTCGAGTCAGCCTCCAACTGCCACCCTTTCCATCCAAACCAACGACCCCTGCCCTCGAGTTGTATCGAACGTTCTTTTATTTTTGGCTTTTTCGACTTTCAATGCCTGCTCAATGTTAATCGTGCGAGAGAGTGATCGGGTGTTATTTATAGTCTGAATATTCCTGTTGGGGTGGAAAATAGTTTTGAGATTTTTTATATAGACTATGGGAATTTCCAGAAAGTGAATCGTGTGATGAAAATTTCTCGAGCTGTTGAAATTTTTGATTTTGCACGAGAATAAAAAAAAAGGACAAGGAAAGAAGCGTTTGCAAAGGAACAAAGAGTCGATTGCAAAAGATTTACCAGGATATTTATTATATTCTAAATATATTTTAGTTTTATTTTTTAAGAGCAGGATCATTTCAATTCTCGCAGAAATTCCATATTTATTTAGTGGAACATGTTGGTTATTTATTGTAATTTTCTTTCTCTGACTTATATCTTTGAATTTAAATGTTATTGTTATTCCGTTATGTATCTACAGCATTAAATGGATTCTATATTAGTATGATATATCGATTGCAAATTTGGGAAAAGTTTGTTAGGTCTGACGAGGATTTGAATTAAGGTCCACTAATTGGAAGTTCGAGCCTTTAATTCTATACGCACCATAACCCTCACGTTTTGGAAACAAGTTAATATTGGCATACTGTTCTAAGTTGAATTATTAATTAATACATTTATTCAAAGTATATTAGACTTTCAAGCATCTTACTCTTATAATTAGTAAGAGTACTTACTGTCAGCCTACAGTCGCTTGTGCTTTATCATAATCAATACCAAAATTCGTGCACTTTTTCAAAGTAATTAGTTTAACCGATGTTTGCACAAATTTCACACCGTTTCACACCGAACGATTACATTCTACGACTTCGCGTCTAGGATTTACGAGTAAAACCGTGATTTATAAGCGCAAGTTTCGCCCCAACTATCTTCGTCTCCTCCTCTTCTCTCTTTCCCTCTCTTTTCTCAGTCCTCTATACCTCGACTTGCACTCCAATTCTCTTCCTGCAGGGACAATTCTTGTTTTTACGTCTTCCCTAGGATTTTGTTGCTTCCCTTACTTCCTCTTAAAATTCACAACTTCCTGGAATCTCTTCTTGCGTTCATTCCTTGCTTCAACCCGCTAATTTCATCCACCTTACGTCTCCTGATTTCTTCTTAACTGTTCCAACAAACTTACCACCCCTTGGCGAAGGTATCTGCTTTTATGCTCTTCCCACAATTTATCGAACCTTCTTGCGTGACTTTTTCCCTCGAAATAAGCTAAATGAATTTTAAGAAATTTCAATTTCTCGATTCAATGGACGACGTTGCTCGCTGTTAGAAATTGTTTTGTTGGAAATGTGAGGACAAACTGCTCAACGGAGACGAAATTTTAAGGGAAGAATTTAAGACTAAAAGTTTAAACCTCCCATATTCTTAGTTTGAATTCTGCCTAGCGCTTTTCAACTGCCTTCCGGCTTTCCACTCTTCGGAAGTCCTTATATCTGCAGGGTGCACTTGCATTTCAACTTTGAGCGAAGAAACCTAGTTTCATCGTCCGGTATATCAGAAATTTAAACTTTGTTTGGTATCCATTTGACGGGCGAAAAACGGCGCGTTTTTTCAACTCGTTGAAATTAATGTTGAGAATTGTTCATTCTTTTTGTAATTTTCTTTGATTTTTATAATTTACTCTAGCCATACTATGGATGAAATAGACATCAAGTGATTTACAATATAATTGTAATAATCACAATGCACCATTGTCCTATGTATTATACAAGAAACAAATTAAAATCTCGTCCATAAATTTCGTTCAGACTCAAGTGCAATTAATCAAATTAAAAAGAACAATTTTATAATTAAATTCCATGAGGTATCGTTCGTTTTTGCCGATAGAAGCAGTCAAAATTTATAAAGTAAATTTTCGCGAAAATCAATTATGTTTGGCGATAAAACGTTCAAATTTAAAGGACAACATCGACGCAGGCTTTAGAATGAAATATAAAATATCAAAAACTTGTATTTATCAAATAAATTAACCATATGATTTAAGAGAGGAAGAAAACTTTGATTGTACTTCATCTTACGAAGAATTTAAATGAATCTAATGATAAATAAATCGTCCGGTGTCTTCGCTTCCCTTCTTCTTCGGTGAGAAGAGTATTTTTATCATTTCATTTCGTATTACGAGTCCCGTTGTTCTCTGGCTTTATTCGACACAACCAACGTCACTTGACAAATGCGCATCGCTTCGCGTGCTTTTACCGTTAACGAAAATTTATGGCCGACACGAGCGAAAAAATTTTTTTTTGCATCCTTCCGACGTGTATTATATTCCGACCCGCAAGTTTATTTTATATTCTCTCTCCTGTTTCTTCCGAGACTCAACAAATGCAGATTGACACGCGTAGCCACTCCTGGGAATACGAATAACAATCCTGTCAATGTTAACATTGTTCTTATCACGTGAAATATTTGGAATTTACAAGTTTTTTGAACTTTCAATTGCCCTTTTTATATGGAAAATTAAACGAGTCATATAAAAATCTTTATAAGGCAATGGAATAGTAAAACGGGTTGAACGTAAAATTTTATAAGCAATTTCTTCTACTTTATCCAAATAATCAAATAAAGTTTCGAAAGATCTGAATGAGAAAAAGATTTGATCGATTTAATTTCGCAGTAAAATCGGCAGTGTAAGTTGAAAAGTTCATCTCAGCGATGTGTTTTGATTATCGTAACTTTTACTTCAACGCATTCGACGCAAAGCCTCGACGATACTAAAATCTTCCACGGAAGATTTTCGTTTTTCGCTGCATTTCCGGTTCCGGCGTATCTTCCTTTGAATACCGGCATCGCTTGGTGAACGTTGCGCTTTGTCCGCCTTTCCTCGCTTTTCTGGGAAATACGATCTTCCCATGGAAAACGACTCCTTTCGTGAAATTGTGTAATTTACAATACTAGCTTATGGCCACTTTCCATTCTCAAAGTATCCGTCTCGACATTATATTTTAACATTCACGAAAGAGTCTTCGCGCCACGATACTTCGGTTATTGTTTCCTTTCTTTCTTCGGGGCGTCGCGACATGGAAAGTTTTCCAATGATACTTTACTATCGCAAGAGATATTGTTAAGATTAGAAATCGAATCAAATGAATTTGAAGTCTGTGCAAAAGAAAAAAACCGGTATTGTTTACAGTTTATACAAATAGATGTAGGAATACGAGCATTCTAGAAAGGAAGATTGAGGTCTTCTTTATGAGAAAATGGATTTCAATCGGTAAACAACAATCCTATTTTTCTTAAATAATAATTTAGTGTAAAAATACTTTTATGAATATATAGGATAATGTAGATCGTGAACGTTTGCTATTTACCTATGACGATTATAGTCATCCCGGATTAGACACACAATGGCAAATAAGGACGACTATAGTCGTTCAAGGATAAATGCTTCCTGAAAATTGATAAGGGATACTGTCACTCACGTAATTTAAAATATTAATGGAAGATTTACGATATAGCTACTCTGTGTAATGTTTTAATGTTTTAACGTAATACCAGGGTAAAATATGTTCAAAAATAATTTCATTGTATCAATTGTTTGTACCGCGTACAAAAAAGTGACTGACGTGGTGTTTCTCCTATAAAATGGAAATCGCACCATAGTTTTCCGGTACAGCGACAGCATGAAAGCTATTCACCTGTCTGTTCAGAGCAAACAAAGTGACCAAAAATAAAACCGTATCGAAAGGGTTAATATTTGGGCCAATGTCCGACATTTAACATATTCGATCCATTATAAGTCGCAGTCGAATCTGAATTATTGTATGCCACGTTGACTGATGTTAGTATTATTCCTCACGAAAGAAAAATCAGTTTATATTAAGAAAAGCGAAGGGAAATGATTTCTTTTTCTAACCTGAACAAATTTATTTACAAAACTAATTCCTAATGTTATAGAAATAATTTATATGGTGTACCGATATTTGCAATTTCATCGGATTTGCAAAACTTGAAAATTTTCTATCCAATTTAGCACATCACGAGTGCAACTGGTTATTGTACGGTAAGGGATTAACGATGCAGAGAAAGAAAATAAAGGGCCGATTTAAGGGTTAATCCTTTGCAAAGGTTATTCGAAAGGTACACATTCCATTCTTGAAATTACTGTACGTCATATTTTCCTTCGTACTTCTCTGAAGAATGGTGTATCAGAGAAGAAAGTAGAAGCGAAGAAAGTAAAAGAAAGAAGGAAGAAGATAGACGGAAGAAGGAAGTAGGTGGAAGGATGAAGGTTCCTGATGTACTTTCTACCTCTTCACCGCTAAGAATACATTTTCGCGTATCCTTCAGCCGTACGCTGTTATCGTCTCCTTTTTATTTCTCGAGAAAATTGAATCCTTTTATATAAACCGCTCCTATATCACAGATAATATTCTCCGTAATTTTCTGCCTGCCGTACATCGATGCCACGACCTGATAATAATCCCGTTCTTCCTGCATTGGTTGCATTTTGCACCCTGCACCCCCACACTGAAAGTATATTATCCTCTATCAAACGATTACTTTGTGCGATACATGTGTCAGCGATAACGAGATCGATATATCGTAAAATGAACCAGCTACAAATGTACTTTTGAGGAAAACTCAAAATACGAGAATTATAAGACTTTGCTGTTTATAGGAGTTTCTTTTTTTTCGTTGTTAAGGCTTAACACTAGATTTACGAATGTTGATACATCTATTTTTCTAAAGTGTGCCAATTTGGCTTATACAAGAAAACTGAATTTTTTTGCAAAGAAAATAGTTCCAAATCAATTTAAATGATAGATTTATTATTAAAAAATTAATCAAGCCAATATATTATATATATAGTAATCAAATTTTGAATGAGCAAAATTGGCTCCGGAAATCTAGTGTTAATTGGCTGAAGACTTGGCATAATATTTTTTGTTATCTGAAATTTATTGAACGGAAATGTTCTCTGAGTTTTACAATAGTGGTGTAACTAATGACAGTGCATATTATTTGTATTTTATATAATTTTCAGCAATGCCTCAAAGTGGACAAATATTTTATCGCTCTTCCGATTTATTGTACGAATATATAGTAGAAACTAAAACGATGTAAGCAGTAGATCAAAAAAGCCACAGAGTTCAGTGATAGATTCAGTTTAGACTTGTATAAGAAACAGCTAGCTGCATGAGTTAATTTCTACAAAAATTCTCTGATTAATAATGTAAGTTGTGATTGCCACATCGACTATTATAGAAGTGTACAATATTCCAAAGTTAAATTATATCAATCAAACTTCCAAAAACAATGAAATTATTTCGATTAAATTTTCAACAAGACAATTTGAACCGTATTTTAAGACAAACCTCTTATTGTTCTCCAATAAAAATGTATAACCTTCAATCAAACGAACCTACTGAAAAAGCTCCAATGAATTTAACAACCAACACGTACACCTTTCCTCAGGTTCAATGAAATTTCATTGATAATTCCTAAAAAGAAATTATACCAATTCCTAGCTACGCACTACGACAACAGAATACGAAGATATTTCTATAAAGATGACTGCACGAAGATTTTAACGATTTCAAAAGCCAAGACTACTTCCCTCCACGATAATCCTCGATCCTCCGCAATTCTTTTCCACAGAATACGACGAAGATAATATTCTCGTAGGATGAAGAAAGACGATTTCCACGAGATTGAATAAAACGATACCAAGCTTGCAAAGGGGAGGAAGAGTGTATTCGCAACTCAGTTCTATATTCCGTCCGTTTGCGAGCACAGTGCGAAGCGATTATTCTTGCTTTACGACTGCCAAGTATTTCGTCGGGCCAACGTTGCACTCGTGGTAGCATTTCGACGAATTAGGATCAAGGTGGTAAAATACTTGACGAGTCGCGATTTCACGTCGAGGCAAGACCATCAAGCCCGATATTACAGACACCGGCGATTAAACGAGATTCATTTCGGCAGGATATGAAGCCCTGTCAGTGAAAACAGTCGAGCTCCGTCTTCATAAAGAAGGAAATCTCCCCACCGAGTTAGTTCGCGCGTGAAATTATAAATCCCATGGACCATCTTCTTTTTTAATTTCACTTAAAATACCGCCAGAATTTTTTGCTTCGTTAAAACCGTTTCCTTTTAGCGTTTTAAATTGCATGCGACGCAGGGCACTGTCAGCGAACAAACTTCTGTTTCGCCCACTAATTCTATTAGTGCGATAATTGTTACGTCTGCCGGTTTCCACGAAATGACTGCACATAATTTTACGGGTCGTCAAAACTAAGAAATCAAAGGTATCGACGTTGAGCGACATGGAAATAATTGCAGTCGAGAAATCTTCTGTCACAGGAATTTTGTTAACACTAAACCTACCAAGGCGGTCAAAAGACCGATACCAAAATATTTTCTAAAATTGATCTAAATTAATAGATTAGCCATGAAGTAAATATTCCACTTCTATCTTACAAAAGCAAAATGAGTCAATTAATTATCTTCTTTATCTCTCCACTTCTCTTTGTGAAAGGTCGTTATTGAGTATATTTAGATTTTAGTAGATATAACGTCGGTAGGTTTAGTGTTAATATATATAATCCCAATTGCTTCACGTTCTAAGAAAGAGTCCTGTATTTCGTAATTGTCTGCTGTGCAGAATTGATAATATCTACGTTTGTACTAATACAAAAATAATTTAAATGTGGGATCAGGACGGTAATGTCTTAAAAAGAACTCAGGAGAAGAGGGCGTGAGAAAGAAGTGTCAGCAGGGAGAGATCGGTAGTGCAGTGGGTCCGTGCCGACCCAAGAGATCTCGACGTTAAGCTACTCAGGCCGGAATACGCTGCTTGGATGGGTTACCGCAGGCCTCTCTTTCTTTTTCACGATTCTATATTAATGACAAAATGCGAACTGCTGCGTCAAAGAAGTATTACTTCCTACGTTTAACATTACAATTACGTTAACCCCTTGACATACGAATAGAATGGAATTTAACACGTCCGAAAAATACTATCTAATATTACTATAAAATACTAAGTTATCTAAATTATAAAAATACCATTAATTCTACTCAACTGAACAGCTATGCGCAAGCATGGAAACAGAACAATTTATTATGAAATTTGCTTTACTATATAACATATAAGCAGGTTGAATGAACAATGATTAAGTACCGTTATAAAATAATAAATTAGTAGCTCTCTTGACCCAAGAGTGAAATAATTGAATAATTTAAAAATATACTTTACGACGTTCATCAGAGACAATTCCTGACATCTCGGATATGTCAAAGTCTACAATGGCACATGAAACGAATGACGCCTCCCAGACGTCATTGTATGTTAAGGGGTTAGTATATACAATCCACCGAATTTGTTCGAAACAAAATGAAATGGCGAAAGCGAGGAGCCTGTAATAACAGAAACGACACTATGAATAATTAGAAAGTAAATATCCCATAAATCGCATAAATGTCCTCACATACAACATAGCTACTGTTTCAGAACACACACGAGTTCCCAAACAATATCTCATCCCGTTAAACGTACACAAACGGCATGATGTTGGAAAATCTATGGGGAGTGTAGTTAATTCGATGTAATTGGAAATGATTAGCCTGCAGTTTGGCATCTGTGTACCTTCATCCGTGATCGTGCGTTTCGATCGTCATCCAGCAAATCGTCGATCGCGCAGATCCACGAGGACTTATGGCTTGCTATTTGGAATGCTTGTACTACGGCGATTCGTGTTCTCCGATTTACCAGTTGATCCGGTTCTATCGCGAGTTTGATATTCAGAAATGCGTTCTGCTAACGACCGCGATAAATCCACGGCGGGTGCAATCCAAGTTACTTTGGCAGATTAATGTGGCGAGCAACGTTTACCTTTGTTAAATTTGCTATAACAAATGGCAAGATCGGACGCACGGAAAGACACCGGGGACATTGGATTAATAGAATTGCAGAGTACAATGGAGATACGATGGATAAGGAGAAGTGTTTTAATTTCTCACGAGAAAATTAATTCCGTTGGAACATTAATCCGTTTCTTGTATCACTGAAGCTAGTAGAGTTTGAGAAATTCTTGATACGGTTTGAATTTAAGTAGTTTAACTGTACAGCTAAGATGTAATACTTTTAGAAATGTATCCAAGTTACTTGTATAAAATATAAGACGACTGTCAAGCACAGAATCGAACTGGAATATATGTTCAAACTTTTCATCCTCCTCTTTGATCATTCTAAATGTTTGACAGTCAGTTTCCATGAGTTCCTTCCATTGCGAATAAACTGAAAACTGCAAGCAGTCAGTGAGGTAACAGGAACGAATTTGACTTATCGAAAATTTACATTCTATCATAATCTGTGTAACGTACTCGGATATAAAAGTGTGAAAAAGGTTTACTATTATTGGTCTACAGGGGCTACCAAAACAAATCAGTTTGTCAGCATTTTCAACGAGCTGAAACTAACATCAACTTTTGCCTTCACGATCCACTATGGTGCTATTTGTTCCGTGTTCGTTGTCTAGATTAAAAACAACAGAGTGGAATAACGCTTATCATCTACAAAAATAGTATTCTGTCTTTCACTGAAATAACAGAGAAACAACAGGTCAGAACTTTTGCAAAACTCGCTGAAGATTTCGTGTGCGAAGTGCGCGTAATTAACGATTATTGTCTCTCTTTCGGGTTCTCTTTTTGTTGAGTCGACGTCTCTGTCTCTTGATTGAGAAGTTGACGTGATGGCGCGGGACTAATTAAAGTGCCGCAACCTAGTTGTTTTGGGTCTCCCGAATTAGCTGATACTCTTGATTGAGCTTATGTGTGATTTATTTACACTTAACAACTAGTTAAACACAACAATACAACAACACTTTACGAAAAACAACTTAAAACGACGATAATGACAAGATATGAAAGGATAGTGATTTCGTGTCGATTGATAGTTACGATAAAACAGTTCTTAATCGTTTGGTAGTTAATGCAGTTCTAATGTGTTCGATTGCCAAAACAGTTCTGCTTCGTTTGGTAGTTAATGCAGTTCTGATTCCGCTCTATCCGCCAAAGTCCGAATCGCCCTCCAATCGGCCCCCTCCTTCTCACTGTTCGTAGTGAGAAGGGGTGGTATGCAAAGTTGGAAAATTTCCGATTGGAGGGTTCGGTATTTCTCAGAATGCGATTTTCTGATTGGCAGATAGAACGGAAGTGACGTCGGTCACAGGTATCGAATTTTGTGATTGGCTGGTCACTGTAGGCGGCAGGATTCCAAGAACCGGTGGTTCGGTTCTAAGAAATGATGTACGAACGAGTGTTAATTAATATTTTCAGTCGCCTCGGTTTATGACTTGAGTCATAAACCAGACGACTGAACTTGGAGCATCTGGCAGCCAGATGGGCCTGTCGATTTCTGTATTTTTGGTAATCCTGCCGAACAATGACCAGCCAGGTCGCGCCTAACGGTACGCGATGCAGCCCCGGTGACCGCTTCGCGAGGCCACCGATTTCTTAGGCGAATCGTTTATCTTTGTTGCGCTATCACGCGTCAACACTTTTCATCCTTTCTTTCGTTCTCGGAGTGTAAACGAATATTCTAGTTGGACGTTACGACCTGCGTGCAAATTGCAATTTCGCTGCCTCTGTAATTACCGTGTCGCGATACCAGCCTACGGGGGACGGAAATAAAACAATCCGCAATTTTGAGACTCGGATGAGCACTGCATTATCGAGAAACTTCTCTATTTGTTTGGATGGTTATAATTGATAAAACAAAGAGGTGCAATTTTCACAGCTCGTTTCAAGAGAGTACGATATTTAGGGGTGATGAAATAAATGCAGAGAACAATGACATTTTTTGTTTGTATAAGAATAAAGTTAAATTAGAGATAATAAAGTTGTCTGATATAAAATGCTTTATGACGTTACAAGTGCATTTCAGGAGTTAATTATGCTTTATTTATTTATACTGCAGATTTTACTATTCTTAAGCCACCACTTATAAAAAAAATGTATTAATTACATACATGTATTAAACCATACAACTTTTCTACAAAAACCTTTTTCATAACATGCATACTTTACCACCCTGTACATATTCTTTCAAAGTGTTACTAAAAACGAGATAATAATCATTGAAAGAATCCAATCGGAAATCAATATTTGTTCCAAAGAAAATTTAGAAAAGTAATTCACCACTTATTTTGCGTGTCATCGATGTACATTACATTATGGTGCCTCTCTCAACTTATCGGTCCAGAAATCCTCAAGCTCAATCTCCAACAAAACACTACATACAGTATTTTAATGCAAAAATACTACATACAGTATTTTATCGTTAAAACACAAACCTTAACTATCTCTAGATTTACGTCACTTTCATCAACGACCATAATTTCTTAATGACCCTACGAAATTAATTATACCCATCTAAATATTAAAGTCGAAGATAACAAGTAGAATGTTCTCTAAAAAACTGGCGTCAATATTTATCGGCAGATTGAAACGGAAATTCTAAATAGCTCGATTTATAATGAAAATAACTTTTACCATTTTCAAAATAGACGGCCCATATTCAACGACGACCTCTCAGCGGAATGAATGAATAGGTGAGGAACTGTAGGTGACCTCAGTTCGTCACCTTAATACGTATCAATTCGTCATCGTCGATCGACACATATTAGCAGTTCAACAGAATATATATATATATATATATAAAGGTTGATGAATATCATTTAAATACTTCCTCTCCATAAAGTCTACCAGTTACGTATAACGCCATGACCTACAATTTCCTCTTTGCCTGTATCTATCAAATTGCAGGACACTTTCCTGGCACATTACCGCGATGGGAGACATATTCGGCTTCCAGAATTATAGCGGCAAGGTATACGTGTAGGTTTATACGTACGAATATATAAACAACGACGTTATTCGCGTATACAGATGTCAGCTTCAGTTGCTAGCTGAGGCAGCTAAGGGGGTACTGCAGCTGATAAAACAAAAGATGCAGAAAATGCAGCGGAACGAAGCACTCTGGCAACCGTCCTATTCCACTCTGTCCCTTGTGTTTTTAGATCGCTTCTCTTATCGCAGAGTTGAAAAATAACTCTCGAATATCAGGATATATCGCGTATCGGTCAAATAAGGGCGATAGATATCCAAGACGTATTCTGGAAACGCGTCCAATTTATTGTGGTAGGTTTTTTACTTGATGGCATCGTACGAAGAGTTCGAGGGTGGCTTGATGGATGTTAATATATCTATTTATTTTTCTTTACGTTTATTAACAAAAGAAAAGGAGAAATTGAATGAGAAAAATGGTTTTTAATACTTGAAACGATTGTGTCGATGGAATTAGTCGAATATTTGAGTGTGACTTATAATTATTTTTCTATTTCAAATCTTTACCGCTCGCGAAATCTACACCTTTGCAGTTGAACATACAATTGGTGGGTCTACATACATTTTTAAAGTATTAATTAGTATGACGAAGTATGTGAGTGTGATCTTTTATTTCTAAAATTGTGATTTAAAGTTTGCGAGATTGGCAGAAAGTTCCAGACATAACAAATTTAATATGACACTCAGGTTGGTTTTAAAGGAGTATAGAAAAAGTATACTGAACTAAAACATCCCAAAATCCCAATAAAACGCACCAAAGAACCGTGTAATCCAGAGGGCGTTGAATTCTTATCTAAAGATGATCAAATTAATATTTTACTTTTACAGATCTCTAATTCAAAGAACCTAAAAATTTATGATCGCCCGTTAAATGATCAAAACCACCATAATCCTACCGCACGCGATGCATTACGAGAGAACGATTCCACCGAGTTGAATTTTATCCCGGTTAAACTGCTGGCAAGATGAAAAATTCACTCGTTTTCGGGAGAAAGGAGAAATTAGAGGAGAAAACCGGAAAACCAGCCGCGCCCTTCCCGTAACTTTTTACTAGACTGCGCTTCCCTTTGCACGTTAAACCTCCCTAAGCTTGCATCGCACGTATTATTTTACCTGACTGCACATTCAAAACGAGATCACTGAGAGACGTCTCGTTGTAATTTCGGTCGCGTATATTCCTTCGCGGTCCTGCAAATGAAATAGAATGTAACGCTAAGAATATAATATTCCTGAAACTCCAAAAAAGTAAAATAGCACCTTCTGACATTTTTATTTATTCTCCGAATAAAAGTCACCGTAATTATATTCGATCATAATACTCAAGAAAAAATGAATATGAGTGTTCAAATAGAGAATCTCACAAGTTACGAATTAATTGCAAGTGTTTTGGGTCAGTTGTTAGTTGCTTTGTCGTGAGGTTGCCTTTATAAATAAAATTGAGACGTGTTGCAATTGTACTATTGTAATGTGACCAGCAAAATTGTATATTTTTCTGTATAACAATACTTCTCTAGATATACATATTTATTTTTCATTGAGTAAAAATATATCTTTATAAATGTATTTGAGATTTAATTGTTACTAAAGAATACGAAACGGAAGAATGGAAGAGAAAGAGAACGGAAGAACAAGTATTCGAAATTCAGCATGGTATTTAGGAGTAAGAAGATTTAGCTTTGTTATGACTGTAATATCAGTTCAACAATGTTGCTGATTTTACATTTGACATAGTTTCTATTACAGTTGTACCAACGAGAATGTACAGTTTGAAGCGTTAGTTTGGAAATTCTGAGACGGCGATGTCAAAAGCTGCAAGGAAAACTCGGATTTACTGTTTGAAATTCGTAGTAACACCTTGTTCGATTTCGTTCCCTCTAAACGTCTAATACACGTTTCTCAAATTCGTGTTAAAATCAAAACATTCATTACAATGTTACGATAAAATATCTTATTTCATTTTTTCGTAAAATATTATTACTTTAAAAAAACGACAAATTATTCAATTTCACGATTATTTAAAAAATATTTTCCTACAGCGTCGATAAAACCCACAGTCGAAATGGAATTATTTCACGGGCGAATATTAATTACGATAAAGGCTGAAATTGTTTCGGCGAAAATGAAACGCGATCGTTTTACAGTGTGTGAGTGAATTACAGTGAGCTTTAATACGTAAAATTCGTACATTCAAGTGATTACGAATATTTCATTGATATCGCTGCAATATTTGCGCTCTAAATAATCAAAAATAAACGTACGAAATTTTTACGTAGGAAGAGGGAGAGAAACAAAGTTTATTACCAGGTCGTAAAAGTAATTCCCAAATATCAGCACATTGCGATAATACTTTTTCATCGCATTTCGCGTTCCAACTATTTTCCTGCAGAATGTGCAAACCGAATGGACAGATTTTATTACGCGAGAATGAGTTCCAATGAATCAAAGTCGAAACTGTTGCGTTTCATAAACATCAGAAACGAAACGGTTAATCCTGAACATGAATTCCAAAACTCGCGTGTGGAAATCGGTGGAAGTCGGGCGGAAAAACCGCGTATGAAAGTGGAAAACACGATTTTCAAGCGTTGATATCACCGAAGAATATAATTCTCGAGGACGTGCACCACCTTCCGCGATTGTTACTCCTCGACGTGAATCGCGTGATTCCGTGACGAGAGAGCAATCTGGCATTTGCTGAAGTTTCTTTCTCTTTCTACCTTTATTTCTTTCTTCTACAATATACCCTTCTCTCTTTCTCTCGTTATTACTCTCTCCTTTCCTTCGTTCCCTCTTTTTCTCATCTGACTCTTTATTTCTTTCACCCTCGTTGTATTTCTTTCTTTCACACACTTTTGTTTCTTCTATCTGCGTCTCTTTCACTCTCTCTTTCTGCCGTTTTATTTCTGCCGCCCTCTGCTCGAAGAAAAAGTGGAGAAAAGGAAAACGCCGTTGGGAGACAAATAAATGGGAACTGTAAACGCGCGAAGGCTCAGCAAAGCCTGTGAAAATTCTCAAACGGGATAACGAGATCGAATTTTTCTTCCGGGACCAGGGTGGATTTTCCAGCGAGATCGAACGTTACAGGGGGTTGAATAAGATATTGTAATAATTCGTGAATGTATCGTGAGAGAGAAATAATGCTTAAATTAATTAGCTATTTAGTTATTGTGTACAAGCTGTGAATTATTTTTTAGTGCTTTTTTTATTTGAAATTCTTTAAAGGAGTACATATTTCTTTTTTGGACTTTAAAGTATAATTTTAAAGTACTTGTTGGACAATGGAATATCTAATTAGGGAGCACAATTTTTGAATGAATCAACGTGACATTAACTGATTATGATAATCTATACTCTGGAAATATTTTGCAAATATAAGAAAATCAACAACTGAGTCGTCAGAAAGAGAAAATTAAACGACAGCTGAAGACTAATTTATTGTGCCTGTGATTATGAAAGTGGTCTAATTGTTAGTCAAGAATTGAAAAAGAATGGTATATCAATTATTTCACATTTCGTTTTCTCATATTAGATATATTTCTTGTAGTGTCATTAAACAGAATTCAGTTCATTTTAATTATAACAGTGGGCTAACAACAAAACTGGTGTGCTCCAATGAATTTTCATTTTAACAGATGAATTATTTTATTAACAACAGTAAATATTCCCTGAAATATTTTATTATACATTACAAAAGTATTTTTCAATTTGCCCATACTCAAACATTCACATGAACTCGAAACGAGAAATATATATAAACCACTTTCATAATCAAAGGCACAATTTTGTTAGAAATTGAAGATACTTTTCATTCGAATATGTAATAAACAACGAGTCCCTTTCATTAAAGAAGTTAATATCATAGTTACCATTATAATAAGTTTCTAATCTAATCAAGTTGATTTGCAAAATATTCGAGACAGATTAAAACCAGCGAGAAAACACAGCACCCTATGAATTAAGTGGCATGCTGTAAAAATCAGTGATAAGTACGACATTTAACACGACTTTAAACTGTAAGAAATGAAAAAGGTCTATCGATCGTTTCCTGTGGCAAAAAAACACAAAGAGGGACGGTAAAAAAGGACACAGTTACCTCGCGAATTTATTTGTCATCGCCGATTTATATTCTCGCTTGGACAGAGCGTGCGAAAGATGAAATCTCAGGGAATTTCTGCCTCGATGAAATATAGTCCTACGATCCCGTAGGACGCGAGCGAAAACAAAGATCGGGTCGCAGGTGTTAGGAAAATTTCTTGCGAGGCAACTTAACGCCGGCAGTAACCTAATTTCGCCAAATTCCGCCAATTTGTAATTTGCCTCGTCACGCCAGCTTCGCTAAGTTTCACGACACGAAGCGGACCGTGTCGGTTTGGCAAACGAACCGCCCCTAGTTGCTGCTTTTTTTTTTGCTTTTTTTCTTTAGGAACGACAAATTTTCTGTGGAAAATTTTCACCGCTGCGCTTCATCGTTGCTGTTCTTTCGCTAAAAAATTGCACGGTTGTCCTTTGTTTTGAGATATGATGGAGTGCAGATAAAAAATTCTATTCGTTGTAGTTGAAACGATTGGGAGTTTGCTTTTGTTTGTGAAGAAGTTGAAGCACACACTGAAAGAATGTCGAATTTGATTTTAAAAAAATTTCAGATTATTCAAAACACTAGATGGATTGTATATTCTTTGTTTATATGGGTTTTGGTAGATGTTCGATAAATGATATTTATGAGGCTGTCGTTCAAAGACTGGACAAGAGAAAGAGACTAATTGCAATTTCTATTAAATGTGAATTAAGTGGAATATATGAAATTTAAAATTTCTAATTCTTCTAATATTAATTTGTCTTGTCAAACTTAATTTCATTTTGGTTTCTTGTGCACGTAATTTTCTTCGCTAATGGTAAAAATCCTTTTGGCGATTTGTAGACAAGGAATGATTGGAGGGAAGGATTTAAAATAATATTATGTAGTTGATTTTCTTTTTTTAAATAAAAGTGTCAGGCTTATTTCATAATTTAATGAAATGTGAAACTTCGGGGGATACTTTGATATTTTTCATGCAACTCAGCGAAGACCGAAATGACTGAGACGAAGTTTCGACGAAGTTGAAGCGAGATTTCTAATTAACGTTCGTGCTTTTTCTTTATTTTACGCGCAATAAAGAACCCTTTACTTCTTTCCCATAACTACGAGCAATCTCTTGTGTAATATTAAAAACGGAGTACCTAACACTTTCGCTTTTTTTTGTGCCTTTTAACAAGACAGACGATAGAAACTTGATAACGGTAATGAAGTAAGATTTCATGGAGATGAAAAGGTCTAAGAATCGTTTAAAAAATTTTACGCGAGTCGAAAGTTATTAATTCTTTGTAACTTGAGTTTTCTGTTTAACTGCAAGTCAACCGACTTGCTTTACTTAGCAAACAGGAAGTTAATTATCCTAGCATTGTCCTAAAATTACAACACCATAAGATAAGTAAGGCAAAGTGAATTTATTAGTACCAAATGAAATAACCACAAAAAATTCAGTAAGTGTATTTTTTTAAAAATTCTCTGCCTCACACTAACCTCACTATATTATCGATAAAAATCGAAGAAAAAAGGAAATTAACAGTCCAAGGAAAAAACGCGGTTCTATAACTAATCAAAAAATTGTAATAGGTTTGATTATAAAAATTCGGTATAAAAATAAATGTCAAAATTATAGTGATTCTTACCAGTGAACAGATTAAGCTCACATCGAATAATGGAGACTTAACAAGCAGCAGTTCTTATTGTCTCCGCAAATGTCTTCCAACGATTAAAATGCCATTACCTCGAGGAACTTACAACTCCATTCTTTTTCGGTCTGAATAGGAAAACAAGCAATCTCGGTACCGTGTAAAATATAGATAATTCCCGAGCTTCTAACTACGCGAAATTACTATCTTCTTACTGGGAGTATAATAAGGAACGAAGCCCGAGCACTTTCTACCATAACCACTTACAGCGACTTTTTCGCGAGAAATTCAAGAAAAAAGCAACGCACAACTTCTCGTCTCGCAACGAGCTTAGCATTTTTATCGTGCTCGTGTGCCAAGAGGAATTCACGATATCGAGAAAGAAAGGGAGAAAGAAGGGAAAAAAAGAGCGAGAGAAAGAAAGAGAGAGAGAGAAAGTTGTCCTTCGTCCTCGAGTTAACCATTTTGCGAAGATATTTCTTTCCTGTATTCGGATTATTAGAATTTTATGCGTTGTATCGTGCACAAGTATCTCCCTCCTTTATTTTCGACTTGTTTCGCTTTGCAAAGAGTATAGCCGGATAAGGACGGCAAAAGTGCCCCCAAAGATACAATAATTAACCTTGAGGCACATCCTTCGATAGGGTTCTTTGAAAAAACCCTTCTTTCAAAGTTTTAACCCGGTACCTCTATCGTAGGGGTAGTTATGGGGTAAAACGTGTTTTTCGGTTGTTGCTCGATTTCTCCCGTTTGGGTTGACGAAAAATTCTGAAAAATATCACAGATGTTGTACCCAACGTTGTGCATACATTGGAATTTTTTTCAGATTTTTTGGCGAGGAAACCGATTTTTAAAAAATCAAAAAAGTTTATAAACATTAATTTTTGATTGAAAATATGAAGTGACTAGTTTGATATTTTTAGATGTAGTTGCACAGTACCCCAGTGAATAATTCTGTAATTTTTTCAGATTTTTTTGCCGGTGACAAATCAGTCGAAAAAATTAAAAACCAACAATTGTTTATATTTTTTGCTAAATTATTGGTGTGACCACGTTTAAATTTTCACAGCTTCTCAAGTTTGCTATAAATAATTGACTGTAATTTTTTCAGATTTTTTGCAACAGTGTATCATACCAAAAAAAATAAAAACCCGATGTTTTTTGGAACGCGGGTCGAAACATAAACGAAAAAATTTATATCCAAATGCAAAATTATTTCATGATTGATTTCTTATTAGATGTATAAAATTCGAGAAAATCTTCGAGTGATTGCGTACCTTCATAAAAGTATTATCTCATAAAATAAGAACAAATTGAAGTCGATGATACCTCTCGTTAGTGCGACTGATCGATGGCATTATTCTTATCGCCGTGGCTGCAATTACTATTGCAATTAAGAAACTATTCGGTGTAAAATATTCATTGCGCCGAGTAATGAAAGTTAAACAGAATTATGATTATTACCACTTTGCTCAAAGTCATTACACGGGAATGAGAGATTAAAATTAATTCCAACGAAATCTCTCCTTCGAACGCATTCATAAATTACTCTTTCTCTCTCTCCATTGTCTTCTTTGCTCAAATTCTTTCATTTGAATGCCCTTATTCACAATTTCTTGCAACGAAACTATCATTTTATCAAATACCTTTAAACAAAAATCGTAGAAGATATCGTGTGGGTAAGATTGAAGTTTTAAAAGAACGAAAATGAGAATTTTCAGTCGGACGATTTGCGAGGTGAAAACTTATCGAAGAAACTTTCGAGTTGGACGTATTTTTGCTTTCTACTTTGCCGCGTTTGACCACTGATTTCCGAGCTTTATCTTTCCTCTCTCGGTTTGCATATTCAAATAAAGTGTAATCGTACAAGCACTTCTACTTACTGGCACAGTTTGTACGAAGACAACGTTAAATTCCCGCCAGTTTCCCGGTGCCCATTAAGTTGCATTTATGCATCAGAGGTAGTGATGCAACGCAAACAAAACTTCCAAGATACACGTCGACTCACTTTTCGAAAGTGCTTATATAAAATAAGTATGTTCGTTTGAAACGTAACGTTAAACGGCTCCGTGTTTTCATATATTTGCTACAGCTGTATTAATCTTTCCGTGATACGTCGTTTTACTATTAACAACACAATTCTACCGGATTTCGACGTCCTGAAAATCTGAAAATATGTTCATTTTATGAAAGAGACAGAATTCTATTTTCCCAAATTGTTCATCAGCTTGAAAGCTTGGCTAAAACGATACTTTCTAGTAGAAATAAAAATTTTAATTGAAACTCACTCGACAAAGTTTAAAGTCTGCTTGAAAAATAAGAAAAATGTCCCTAAAGTGAATTCTATAAAGCGTCTTCATTAAAAAAACGGAGAAGTTCATCACTGAAAACTCTGATCGTATAAACGGTCTTTTAATAATTAATTTTCCATCTGATTATTTTTAACTTTGAAATTTATTTGGTAATTTTTTTACTTTAAGTGATATAATCATTTCATCTAACTTCTACTGTTTTAAAATATTGTAAAATACCGAAGCTATGCTATATATTTCACATAAAACTTCCCCATAGATGTCAGGATTTGACCTCCGACCTTCTACTTGACAACCCGACAACTCTAAACCTCACCAATTATTCCCATCATTAAGTAAAATAACTAACCAACCGTAAAAAAGCTCGAAATTAATTTAACGTAGCTCACAAAACTGGAAAAATAATTGCTCAAAGAAATGCATCGACTTCAAAATTCTCCCTTTAAAACAAAACTCCAATTCCGTTTTCACAACGTGGTAGTATAAAATTTCAAACAGTTACCCGACTCCATTCGTAAAAAGTCATAACCACAAGATAAATCGATTTCATTTAAATTCAACCTCTTGTTCACCTAGATACTTCGCCTCTCTCACCCCGCGAAAGTGCAGAAACAGATAAAACTGACTGTCAAACAGAACGCCTAGGCAACGTTTATGCAAATGAGGGTGCATTGATTTACCGCGAGCCATCGTATAAATTCATGCTGACGTTGTTCCTCCGCAAAGGGAGGGCTCACCTTATGTCGGTGCATCCAGGATGACCGAGTCTCCTGTAGGATCATCGGGGCTTGTTGAATCGAAGCCCTGTGTCAGCTTGATCCTGCGGCCTCGTTTGTAGCTCCAATCTTCCACCGTCCATGTGAACGATCGATCGAGAAGTATCGTTGTATCCTAACAATATTAATGGTAGATGTTGTATTATTTGCTCATCTCGAGAAATCTGCATAGATTTAAATACTTCGTATTGAGAAGAAATGAATTCATTATTGTGTAAAAATTAATGTTGGAATAATGGAAAATGTAAGAGTGATATTTGTGTGAATTAAATTTTATGCTGGAAATGAGAAGCTGTAATTATAGGTACTTATGTTCCTGTAATGAAGGTATAAATAGACGAGAGTAATCGTAAGTAGATTGGAAATTACAGTGATTTATTTTTCAGTGCTTGTTGCAATTAACGCGCTGCGACGTTCTTCCATTTAGATTCGTTTAAACATGAGAGGCTTCGTTTCCGTCTCGGAGCCGCCGTGGAAAAAATAAGCATTGTAGGATGATAATAATAGCATAGTTTGAAAGCCGGAAGTCTCAGGAAGACGCGGATACAAGTTTCATCAAGATTGGTCGAGAAACAATTGAGATATTTAATTTTAAAGCCGATGGTGTTCAATTTTTAGAGTGGCCTTCAGCGAGGGGTCATGGCGATCAAGGGAGCGGTGCAGGGTTTGCTTTGAATTGCCGTCTCTCGGCTTCTGGGGATCGTAGCGGGATGATTTTGATTGCGTTTTAATCGCGAAAGTGTGTAGTTTAACGTTCTTCCACCGAAGAATTTCTATCTACATTCGTTTAAACATGAGAGGCTCTGTTTCCGTCTCTGGGCCGCCGTGCAAAAAATAAGGGTTGTAGGACGATGCTAATAGCATAGTTTGAAAGCCTGAAGTCTCGGGAAGACGCGGATACAAGTTTCATCAAGATTGGTCGAGAAACAACTGAGATATTTAATTTTAAAGCCGATGGTGTCCAATTTTTAGAGTGGCCCTCGGTTTGGGACCATGGTGGCCATAGGAGCGGTGCAGATTTCGCTATGAATTTCACTCTAAATATTCGATTATACTTATAACAATCATGCATTAAGATTTATAACCATGCGCTACATCTTAAGTAAACGTAATATTCATATAAATATGAATATAACCCTAATAAATATAAACTTAATGTTCATATTCACATGAATATTACGTTTAATAACATAGAATTTAACAATCTTTTCGTAAATCTCAAAAAACTATGATAGACAGTACTTTCCATTCGTTGAAACAATTCAAACGTTTGTTTATTCATCAAAACTAGAGGAAATTGATTTCACCGTTTGCGAACGAAGAAAGTAACGTTCTACAAAGAAGCCAACAAATTACAACGAGCAAATAAAAGTCTTTCTTTCCGAGTTACAGCCCTCCCGCTGTAACTCCGTCCGTTGAAATAGCAAATAAATAGTTGCCTATTTTACCAGGAATACGTTTCTTCTCTTTGTTAAAGGACTGACGATGAAATTGCATTTCCCTGCAATAGAACTGAACCTGACCGAGCGGAATAATGTCTGGCTGTAACAAGACTCGCTGCAGTCGACGCGAGTGCAAGCGAATTTGCTCGAATCGAAAGCTCTGGTTGCACGTCGTACATTCTGTCCGAGACAGAATGTCGGGCTACTTTCACAAGATTCAAATCATTCTCTTCCGGCAGCCATATAAATCAGGCAATTTGTGAAAGAGTTCGAAGTTCGATACTTTGTAATAGAATTTTTTAAGTAAACCGTCAAATACACCGCGGCATTGCAGTCCTTTTGGTGGTTTGATTTGATTGAAACTAGAACAGTGTTTCCCAACGTGTGGCCCACGCCTCACAGGGGGGTAATTTAATTGTTAAGGGAGGCAATTTGAAAATAGACTCGACACGAGTTTAACCCTTTCGCTCCGGGCCATTTAACACTAGAACTACCGGCGTCAAATCCGACATGTTTTAATAAATTAAATAAGTACATTGAAAAAGGGGGAATCAAGAGGCGGAAAATTTGATCGATTGGGTGATTCATGATTGTTGATATAGACGCAGAATATTTATTCTATGACTCTTATATAAAATTGGAGAATTTTTTGAAAAAATTGTGTACCAGTCATTTTGACTGGTTTGGTAGTTCTAGTGTTAAATGCAATGCTAGATTTCGGTGCCAAATTTAACGAAAACAGCAAGCTCTTAAATAATTGCGGTAAATAATTATTAGATATAATTTAAGTTTCTTAAGTGAACAATTCAATTTTTTAATATTAAAAATTATGTATGTTACATTAGGAAGGGGCATAAGAATTTTAGAAAGGCTAAGGTGGGGCATGGCACAAAAAAGGTTGGGAAACACTGAACTAGAACTACTGATATTGCATTTGTTATATTTGGATGCATTCATTAAGTACTTTGAAATAGGAAGAATCAATCGATAAAGGGACTGAATCAATTAGACCTTTTGAAAATAGTACAAGACTATATTTAGTACTATTATTAAAGTTTTAATTGCCAGAGGAAATTATTTGTACTGATAAAAATATAAATATCCAAGGTAACAAGTTCAAGTAAATATTTTTAAAAATTGTCATCAATACTTTAAACACGTTATAACACCTATCTCAAATAGATTGATGTAAAAAGAAAGTGACTTGTCCGACTTTTAAAATAAACGGCTCATAAGATACACCTAGAATATATACTGTATGGCTTACATATAAGTTTGGAGAATTTTTATAAAAAAAGTTAGGAACCAAACGTTTTATCTGCTTTGGTAGTTGTAGTGTTAATGGAAAAAATTTACAGCGCAAGAGAAAACAGTGAATTGTAATTTCAAAATTATAGGTCCTAGAAAAAACAATCACAAAAGCCTTTTGACTTTTCACGTTGCAATAACGTAGTTAAATACTGTCTCTGTGTTACAGTTGAGTTGTTTGGCCAATTTTCGTACTGTTTAGCAATTGTTCCTTTTGAGAAGGACCTTTAAAGGCTCTTAATATCTTCAAAGACCGGAATTACCTTCGCTAAACAGTTAAATCTATTTTTGTACCTTTCTCTGAACGATAAAGCTTTCCGCATTTGCAGCCTTCGTGTTTCGATTGTTCATTATACTGTACATCTTCTTCGTAATTCAAAAAGAAGAGTATACAAAACATGTGAAATGAAATAACAAGGAAAAGGATAATTTATGAAAACCATAATTAAGTAGAAAATTTTTAACTCAGCAATTTCAAAGTAAAAAACATTGTGTAAATTATAAAAGAGAACAGCAATGGGGAAAATCTGATATGTAAATAATAAATATGGAGCAACTACCACAAATAATTGGATTCGATCAAAATGGCAAAAACTTTTGAAACAACACAATACAATATTCATTCTATTAAATAATACATTACTAACCCTTTTGTAGTCAATGGTTTCGATGAGTCCCACTCAAATAAAAATTCTTGCACATACCTAATTAGTAATTTTTAAAGTGGTAATTTTCAAAGTACAGTAGCAATACCATTTTTTCTAACTTAAAAAAAATCAAGCAAATTATAATTTGCCCTTCAAAGGGTCAATCTGCACAATATTTCATAATCATCCAATTAATTGATGGACCAAATGACATACCTATTATTAACCCTTTGCGGATGCTAACATTTTTCAACTTTAGAAAGATAATAATCTATTTGATATTTCAAAACCACCCTTTTATCAGGAAGTTAAACTCTTAATGAATACAAATTATAAATTACTATTTCTGTAATCGTATTTCAACGGTTGCATTTCAATTTTTCAACTCTGATCGTGTAAACACGCGGAGAGAGACTATAATTAAATTTTTTTCTCAGACCACATATATGCGTCGCTCGTAGTCAAAGGGTTAACGTAGTACATACACCTATACTTGTGTATCGCAACGATGCCATCGATTTTCTCGAGTATAATGATAAGCCTGTGATTTTGGCCAACCTATCAGAAGAGAATAATGACAAAATTGGGTTTTCCTACGATAGAACGAGCTTGATCAAGCGGAATAACGTATGTCCGCAGGAAGATCCGGGTCACCGAAAGCTACTTTCAACGTCGAACCAAGTGGATTCACAAAGACGAAAGGCGGAGTTACGTTACACGTTTGGATCCTTTGAGAGAGAACCGAAAAGCAGCCGGCTGACTAGCTTGACTGAACGATACGATTGGATCTCCGAGACTTTCTGAGACTGTGGTCACACGCTCGATTGAAACCAAAGATCTCTGACAGCGTACTAAGTAATTTTCGTACGAATTCAACAGGCGTAAACGAATCTTCCAATATTCCATGCTATCGACATTTCTCTCGATCAATGCATATTTTATATTTTCTTCAACGTAGGATTGCACAACGATATGTATTATAAATTTATAATAATGTAGATTGGAATATTTTCTTGAAAAGTCTATCTTTGGAAGAGTTTTTTTTTCATTGGTGGATCGACAGTTGAGTAAATAATTTAATGGCAGAATATTGGAGTATATCTTAACACTAGAACGACCGACGTTAAATTTATTACGTTTAAATATATTAAACAAAAACTTTGGGAGAAGAGATATCAAGGAGTGGAAAATATGATTGGTTTGGTAATCTGTGCTTTATAAGATCAACTTAGAATTTCTGATCTAGGACTCTCCTGTAAATTTTTGAAAAAAAATGTGAACAAGTCATTTTGACTTGCTTGGTCGTTCTAGTGTTAAGGTACTATTGGGTTAGCAAGAAAGTAATTTCGGTTTTTGATGAGAGCCAGTGTTACGTTTGTTCTCAATGATTTCTGACAATGTTATGATTTTTTTTCTTCTAACAATCGAAAGTTGTGAAACTTTTGACTTCGGTTAGAAACAAATTGCGCTTTATTTCGTTTGTAATTGTTTGTTTAGGAGAATTTTAACATAGAGTGAAAAACGAACATTTCTGATATGTTTTACTTTTTTAGTTTTTGCAAAATCTAAGCTTGGTTGAGAAGTGATGTCACAGCCTCCATGTAGCCCTGATCTGACACCATTAGATTACCATTTATTTTTCAGCTTGCAAAACTTTTTGAATGGTAAAACTTTCAATGGCGATGATAGCCTAAAATTGCATTGGATTCAGTTTTTTCTTGATACGGGCCAGTATTTCTATAAAAACGGAATCACGAATTTGTCAAAACGATGGCAAAAGGTCATCGAAAAAATTCTTTGTTAAAAAAAATTAAGTTCCATTTCACATTACAAAACCGAAATTACTTTCTTGTCAACCCAATAAATACTATTTGTAATAACATCTAGGTGATTTTTTAATTTTCGTAACGACAGAAATTCTGTGATATTTCGACAGTTATTCTATCATTTCTAATTCGAATATTCGCAATTCTTTTGATACAAAGCACCTGTCGCAGCGTGCTCTCGGTTGGAACAACAATCTCAAAGTCGGTGAGTGACTTTGCCATCGGGTATAGCCAGCCTAGGCCTATAAATATTATTATACGGTTGCGAGCCACTCCTCTCATTGTAAGACTTGGGACACACTACCCGAATAACCGACTATTGTTGACATGGAATTTCATTCAAGGACGTCGAAGTCCTTCTTCCTATAAGCGTCCTGGACGTCTCCCTATTATTTTCTAAGAACTTCCTAATTCTAACACAGCGCCAAAAGGAGTTTCAGAGACTTAAAACTGAGGTGGAAACTTAACAAAGGATTGTTAAGCCGACTTTCAAAGTACGTTAAACCATATCCTTTATCCCTTTTTGCACAGATACTCTGCGAATTTGTAGCGATATCTAACGTATTTCTAACACCAATATTACAATAATGATTAATGAATATTAAATAAAAATGATACACAGTAGACAGAGCAGATAAAATCTAACTAAACATTGAGCACGAATTGTAAGATATTTCATCGTATACCAGTGACCTCTGGCAAGGACCTTTTATTAATACTGATATTAGAACGGTATACCACTCTAAATTCGACGGCGTGTATACTAAATAATTGTCTTATAAACGCAAAAAAACGTAAATAAATCGCATAAACTCTGTGCAATTAAAGTTCCTCTTGAGCAACGAATTCCTACAACTCCATTTACGGAAGTGTCGCACAACGATAGATAATAACACGATGATACAGACTCGAAATTTGTAAAAATTACATTGTCAGTAATTTAACTCCGCAATATTAGAATATTACTAGTATTCGAGATACATAATAACACAGATGTTTAATTAAAAACAGTGTTTCTACTTACTCTAAATTGCTGTTGGATGGCAGGGTAGAAAGATGGCGGAGAGACGATGGAGGCAGCGCTAGAGATAGGAATCAATGCTTCTGATGTAAAGCATCGTGACAAAAGTGCTATCGTAGCTCGATGTCCTCGATAAGTAATGCTATTGTAGCAAATGCAACGAAATAGGTATCCGATAGCGCGGTGTAAAATTCGTCCACTCGCTTCGGTGGGCTGCGTAAATCTGCGCCTCGTTCTCTCGTCTCCCGTTTCTCATTCCCCTTCGGAAATGTTCGTCCGTCCTCGTCACTGTTTAAATTTCCATCCATTTGGAAAAACGTTCCTCCATTTCTATACGTAGATTTGGACGAGTGGACTCTGCATTGTGACTTTGTTGGGTCAGGGAGACAAAAATGTCGTCAACCTCGTAACTCATTTGCATCACTAGTTATTATCAGGCAGCTATTCTCCATTAATTAAAATTAAAATCATTTACAAATTGTCTACTAGGATATTGAAATTATTATAAGTATGCTGACCCTTTGCGGTCTGAATTATTTTCTCAATCTCATGGTGAGATAAATTAAATTAATTTCTCAATATTTTCAATCTTTGTTATTAATATTTATTTAATGATAGGAATATCTATAGGTTCTGATGGATATTATTGTAATATTACAAAACCATTATGAAATTAAAAATCGATATTAACTGGTTTGAAAATAAAATCAAGTGAAAATCTGTGTCCAGTGTAGCTCAACATAGGACTGCAAAGGGTTAAATGCTTAATTTAATATTATTCATTTTAACATTAACTTTACCAAGGCTGTCGCAATTGGCTCTCAATTAATTTAAATAGTTGTTGAAGTTACCAACGTCGTTACATCTTCCTAAATGTGAACAATTGTATCTAAACATTTGGGTATTTAAAAATATCAAATTAATCATCATAAGATTTCAAAAAAGTAAAAAGACAGGGTGTTTTTTTCTAATCCATCACGCCGTAAAGAGTTAATGTCTTTGACATTATAATATACACTGACAAAAATAAAGTGTCAAATATCAACTATTAAATATCCAACATGTTTTCTATATTAATTTCTTTTGAGTGTAAGTACGAATCAAATAAAGTGGAATTTGAGAAAAAAAAATAACCTGATAGAAAGTTCCATTGAAAATCCAACATCGACAGGTGAATTCTATGAAAAGTACTTCAACGCTCGTACTATTTCGACCGTAGGATGTAACAACTTCGAAATAGAAACGTGCGTAAATGTTTGCCTTGACCGTAGTTGCTCGCCTCTGAGGACGCGATGTATACAATGATAAAGACCTGGTTTGTGTAAGTTTCTCTTCGAGTGTCGCGAATTGAATGGAAGCAATTACGATTCACGATATAACAACGAAGGCTAAAAGCAATATAGAGGTTTTCGCGTCATTTAGTATGCTAATAAATATTTTAATCGATCCTGAAACGAAAGTAGAATTTCACCCTTTACCGTCCCGGTTAAATGGAATTTTCGACGGTTCATTTTCTGTCAACTTAATTTCAACTTTAGATTCAGCTAATTATTTCACGTGTTTAAATGAAATGTCGTTCGTTGAACGAAATTACGATCATTGAATAAAAATTCAATATCCGGTGGTGAAGTATTTTACGCGATTAATTTCTACAGAACGACATATTGGAAAACTAATTTCGCATGTGGTAAATTGATATTTAAACATTATATTCCACGATATTCAAATGAGTAAAAATAAGTTTGTGGTATCGAGAGCAATTAAATAATTACTGTTAAAAAGGATATTTCTATGATCTCTTCCTCATATATTAGCGAAAATCGTCGGGCGAAATTAACGTTATTAAAATCAAATGAATAAATTACATTTAAAAAATCATGTTACCAAAATCGATATGTAATTTTGCAAATCAAAATATCCGTAATAAATTACAAATATCAGAAACAAATAAATGAGATCACTTATAACATGATGAATATGTTGCAATGGTTAATTCGCAATATGGAAAATCAAAATCGTCCAAGTAAATGAACGATATCAAGAACAAATAAATTCCATTAGGGCACGTCAAGGAATTTCACGTTGGATTACACGTAAACTGAATTACAAAGCCGATGAAAATTTCGATGCGAACGAACGTTTTAAAACTATACCGAACAAATTAATTCGATTGGCTCTTTAATCGAGTTGCGACTGTTAATTTCACGTGAGAGGGATCTCACGTAAAAAGGCAAGACACTCGTTTAATATTCGAATCTGGCTTGCATTTTAATTGGCATGCCAATATCAATGCAGGGCTTTCGATGAATTTAGTGGTAGAGGAGTTTCAATCTTCATCCAAGTATGCGCGATTCAACGTTGATTCGCTAACAAGAGTCTGAACCGTGTTCTAAACGCTCAAACAAAGTGAAGTGGCCGCATTCCTGATTTCCCGCCGATTTCTGCGATTTTCCTCATCCCCGATAAATTTCGGCCGAACTTCGCTCGAGTTCCATATCGAGATTGTTACTATGCCAATTTCTGCCTTTTTATCGATGTAAAAGTGAATTTTAATTGCAACTGAAACGTTCTCCATTCGCAAAATGGTATCAGCTATATAATCCATCCTCTTTTACATTTCCTAAATTCAATACTCGATAATATCTGCACCGTAAACTCTATATCTATCTTTTTAATTAAATTTCTCCGTTATCCAGATCTTGTGAATATTAACACTAGAACTACCAAACCAGTCAAAATGACTGGTACACAATTTTTTCAAAAAATTCTCCAAGTTTATATAAGAGTCATAGAATAAATATTCTACTTCTATATCAATAAACAAATATCACCCAATCGATCAAATTTTCCGTCGCTTGATTCCCCCTTTTTCAAAGTATTTATTTAATTTATTAAAATATGATAGATTTAACGCCGGCAGTTCTAGTGTTAAATAAGAAGTACACGAAATGTACAAAATAACGAACAATTTTTCAAATTATTACGATTGATCGTTCCATTTGAAACATCGCGTAGGAAAAAGATATATTTTTTCTGAATAAGATAAAGTATTATTTTTACTTTTCAACATCAGAAAGATTACTGGAATAACAGCCGATAAAAAGAAGAAAAATTGTCTATTCTACAGTGGCAGAAATATCTCTGAAAAAGATTTCCGGTCCTCGGACTCACGTAGAGGATTTATCCAAGGATCGACTTCTTTCCCGCTTCCAACTGCCCGAAAGCGAATCGATTTATTTGCTATATAATTCCGTTTAATCCTCCCGATTTCCCCGTATAACGAATAAATAGCGACCGGGCGATTAAGCACGTCGCAAAGATAGCATTCCGCGTATTAATTCCTGCCTGAGCGGACCTCTATAATAGTTAATCTGATTTATTGATAAAGTTGCGAATTCACGTACGTGCAGATAATCGCTGCCGGTGGATGTGAAATCGCCGAAATGATTCGCAGTTGAGGATAAAGAGGCGGACAATTCGAACGTGACTCTTAATTACCCGTGTTTTTCCGAGCTACCGGATGAAATGGCAATTGGCTAAAATTTAAGAATCATTTAACACGGATGCATCGTTACTTTTTAAAATACCATAAACATCCAATTTACTTAAATATAATTAACCCCTTGACCTACAATGACGAGTGACATTCGTCATGAGGTAAATGACATAGGAAATTTTCAAGTTTTCGAAAACCTATTAAATTGGAAATATTAATGAAACGCGACGGGATTATATTAATTTTCTAACATTAATATTACGTTAAATTATACGGTATATTAAGAATCACTGATCAATTATTTTTCAGTAATTAAATTCTGAACTATAGCGGAGGCAGTGACAAAACAAATCGTAGGCTAAGGGGTTAATGAATATATTATAAAAAGGAAAATCGAGACGTGAAAAAAATGATCAATTAACACGTTGACTGCCATGGGGGTCAGCGGTGACCGGCGCTATTGAATTTCATAGAATTTCGTCTCACTTTTAAATTTTAATATTTATGAATTTTCAGACATATTAAATATTGAAAAATTAGCGTTAGAAAGATAAAGATCTGTTGAATATCTATCTCCCAGAGTCTTTAAAGTTTTAGCTGTGTAAAGATGTGATTTTAATAGAAGAAATTTCGCTTCAGTTGAAATGACGAAACTCGCGAAATATCGGTGGCGTTTAAAGTGTTAAGTAATTTAAGTTTTATAAGATGGAACTGTAACATTTATTGTACTTACAACCTTCCCTATTAAATTAGGGAATTCTTCGAAAAATTTCAGAAGGGGAATTAATAAATTTTGACTGCCTTGGTAGTGTTAGTGTTAAAAGTAATGAAAATGAAATTTTACCAACTACATTTACTGATAAAATATTATGTTTACTATATTGTACAAAAATATACCGTACCCAGGAATATTCGCATCGTACTTCGTAAATTATGGGCGAATAAATGTACCGATGTAATCATGAAATAAACGTGCAAAGAAGTATGATGCAGTAGTGCAGAGGTTTTCGTATAAGTAACACGATATTTTTTTCCTCATCTAAATGTCTGCTATGCCAAGGAGATGCGACAAAAAGCCTCCAAGGAATACCCATTTTCAGATGAGCCTATGAAGAAGATGAAGAAGAGCGATAAAAACAGCGACGTTGATGGAGGCTGGAGTCGGCTGCAACCCCAGGACGATAAAGTTCAAGTTGAAGATGCAAAAGCCGCTGGAAATACGTTCGTCTCGGATCCTTTCATTTTGGCAAGAAGAAGGTCTCAGATAAACCACCGTCAAAGGTCTCAGTTTGCCGTCTTTTGAAGTTTTATAAAAACATACGTAGACGTTTGCTGAATAAAACTTATCTAAATGTTTGCTATAAAAAATGACAAAAAGATACACATTTTTTTAATTAAATAACGCTAATTAAATCGGCAGAATGGAAATTCGGTGTAACTGTTAAATATCGAAAGTTATACGGCTACGTAAAATCCTCGATAATATAAAAACAAATTCACTCTTTCAAATTAAATAACGTTCATGCAATCTGCAAAATGGAATTATATAATACAGTTACAAAATATCGAATTTTACATTAATGTTGACAAATGAAAGGCAAACAAAGGCATAAATATTAGTATAATAATAATAACTGAAACTCTGTGGCAAAAATTAAAGTGGAAAATTCTCATTTCTAAATGAGATAACGCTCTTGTCATTACGATCGGCAAAATCGAATTGCAATATATTTACAGGATCTTTATTTGGTAAGTGGACAAATTATGACAGTTTACAACATTTTACTCCGAGTCGTATAACTTAGATTCTTATTACATCGTTACGTGTAACATTAATCAACTCCTTAACTAATCCTTAACGTAACTTTATGTGTCTACTCTTATCCACAAACTTCCCCTCCACGCTTGTATTAATTTCGCATCGCGTTAATGTCATCCATCCTGTCTTAAAAGCTACACTCTCATCTCATTCCAGACGCATTGTCAATTTCCTTCTCATCGTGACAACGAAAAATATCCACGGCTAATTACCTATTCGTATTTTCATTTCTTTTGTGCTATACGAATTATACATACACACTGGTGTCGATACAAATGCGACACAGGAAGCAATTAAAAGCTATCGCACGTTGAAAATGTCGAACGATAATAAAGCCCAAAGAGTGAACGTTTCACGCAGACAATCATTTAAATCATTAAGCACTGATGAAACAAATGATCGCAATAATCCGAGCGATACTGTGAAGTAATATATAATAAATAATTCATAACAATTTAGAAGAGCAGATATATTTCACTCTATCCCGAGAACTTACAGATGCATCTCGCGAAGGTCATCGAAGAAACTCTCAGAGACGGATAAAGGTAGGAATCAGTGGCAATGTGTAATTTATATTAATTTATCGTTAATGATTTCATTAGGTTACCTATCGTCTAGTAATTGTCCGTATCGATATGTTGTAGGTCACAATTTCTATTTACATGCAACGATCACTTTAAAACTAGGTTTGCGGATGTAAAATCTCTTATTCTTAACCCTTTGGCCTACGATTTCTTTTCTGACTGGGTGTTTAACGATTCAAAATTAATTGTGAGTAAAATTAAATCTGAAATCAAAACTTTTCACTGACTTCTGATATTTCGTATAACTGAAAATAATATTAATAGTACAGAAGTAATGAGATCGTTTCACAACTGGATGATTTTGTCAATTTAATAATTTTTGAAAGACTTCAAAATTTTCTATTCCATTTTACGCGCAACAAGCCTCACACATTGTTGTAGGCTAAAGGGTTAAATATAGCAGATAAGTAATTTAAAAAAAAAAGAGTCAACTGTCAGAGAATATGATCAGTTAGGTAATTTGTTTATTATAAGATGCACGTGAAATATCTACTGTAACGTTTTTCCATTTTGAGAAATATTTAAAGAAAAGTAGGAATCCGTTAAATTGACGACTTCCGTAGATCTAGTGCTAACAAAGACATAATTTTTATTTTATTTTTTTCTGTGTTTCTTCTGCTTCGCTTTTTCGATCGTTACATATGTAAGCACTCGGGAAAATAATCGCCGTTCTGCGCCATTCCTCATAGAATAATGTCACGGAAAAGTAGCACAATGCCGTGGTGTTGTTCGTTTTTTTGTTGTTTCTTTTACATACACCGAAGTACGAAGGACTTACATCGCTATAAACACGATCAAGATAAACAGATGCCAGGTAAATTTATACATTTTTAGTCCCACGTTTAGACGACGCGCGAATTCGTCAATAACTGAAAAAAGAATGATTACAAGACCCAATTGATCCGTTTATTTTGTGCAAACGAAATATCATCAAACTGTAATCACGATTACGTCACTGTTATTTCGAAAATATTATCTCCGCATTCATATCCATACTCGATGATTAAAAATATAAAAATACATCTGAAAATTGTCGAAACCCTTGAAATTACCAAATTCCTGAAAGCTCTGAAAATTCCGAAAATATTAAAATCCTGAACAACGTTGAAACTTGTACTGCTTCATGACTTCCAAATTGCAAAAGCTTAATAACACAAAGAACCAGCAAAAAATACATAAATCATGATTATTTTGAATGTATAGAAATTTGGAAACTTTCAGGACTTCTGTCTCGTCAAAAACTCGATTCATTGTGAAAGTGGGCACACTGAAAACAAACCAGATCACAACGAAATCCACAAGATCCGACGATTACACCAACTGTAAATAATTCATTTACCATTCAAATTGTAATTAATACACAAAGTTTTTTTAACGATTCGCGAACATCGTGCATAGTCAAACGACGAAGAATAATATCACCGAGAATCCTTTATCACGGTGTAGCTACAGGTATACGCTTAATTATGTACACACCGCATGCACATCTATAGACAATCTTATTGTTTACAGATATCAAAAGATCCGCCTTATTTTCCAGCCCACGGAGCTCCGATTCATCCCTTGTTTCCAAGCGCTCGCTTCCCTCTCATAGTTCGCCTTTAGGCAAGGAACATTTCTTTTGAAGCTCAAATCGGCCAAAGACAATGGCTCAGTTTAAAGTTGACCTCTCAGAACGTGGATAGAAAACCACAGAGCAAATCTCCATGGTCGTTCCTCAAAAGTGATTATCGAGCAAAAGGAAAAGTCACTTTCCCATCGTACGACATCGAATTCTCATAATTAAAACGAACATTACCCTCAAGTATACACACAGGGAATAGTCTCCATACAAAAGGATAACTACTACATAGCATACAGCAATTGATAATTACCAACTTTACAAGATTCCAACTCGAAGCAATCGGATAATCGTTACCCACAATCAGGCCGCGAATCGTTTGAAACTTATGCAATACCAAAGACAAAACTGTAATTCATTGATAAAAGATTCACCGCGAAAACTAATACCAAAAAGCAATGTTCTTTCTCATAAAATAAATTCCTATAGAGTTACAGATTATAATTCATCAACATTGAATTATATCGACGTTTAATCCGTTCGCTTCGAGTATTTAAACACAGAATATATTTTCCCTTGTTCCCCGACAATTCTACGCTACTATACCATCACCATCATCGTTCATCATCACCATCACTACCAGCATTGTCAACAGTAGTGTTATCACTACCACCCCCGGAAGCTAAATCATCTCCGAGCCTTTTTTCCCTTTTAAAATCACCCACCGTGTTGTATCTCATGATTGCGATCAAGTGTGACTCGTACCTCGACGATTCGGCTTTACTATCTTTCCCTTTCAATGGATGCAGCTTCCAGGATGTTGGCTATCGATGAAACGATGCAAAAGTACTGTTAAACACGGCAGAGAGTCGTTCACTACCCGTGATGGTAGTAGATCTTATCCTTGCAGTTGCAGGTAGCACCGCAGAACTTCCGTCGTTCCCTTCCTTCCTTCGTATTCGTTTCGCAAACCCAGGCACGAAACGTCCTGGCCAGCTCGGCGCAATTTGACCATAGATCGGTGTAATAACAGGCATTCGTGCACAGATTATTCCTCGTGCAGTGATCCTTGCACATACTGCACGGCTTCCCGGCAACATACGGAAGACCGAGACGACCCTTGTAATTGCCGCTATGAAGTAGAAGCAATGCACGATTAGATCTCACCCTTTTACGGGTGCTGCGTTACGTCATATCTTCGGGGATAGCTTACGAAACAGGAATTATGAATTTTAATGGAGGTTTGTGTTGGATCGTAGAGTGAGCTATTTGGGGAAGTAGCTCGAAAGTAGTTTCGTTGAACGAGGAAGTTGAGAGTTAGTGTAGGATGTAAAGAAAAATAAGATCGTGTTGGAAGTTTGTTCGTTGTGAAACGAAAGGATATATTGATATGATGTTTTAAGGTAGTTCTTTCACATAGGAGCGGATTTTATGGGTGCTATGAATGGGCACCATTGAATTTCTATAAAACGAATTATAATTTATAATTTAAAAAATTTAGAATTTGATGTACGCGTACTTATCGACAATGCGGCGTTGCCAAACAGTCACATTCACAAACAGTGGCCATATCGTAAACGTGAAATGCATGATTTTATAGTTTTCAATTAATAATTTCTTTATTAAATATTCGACAGCTGCAATTTTTTGTGAAATATCTATTCGAAAACGTTCCCGAATTAATGATCTAGTTTTTCGTAAGTATTTGAAGTTTGGAAGATTGGAAAATTGAACGATAAAGTCGAAAGTACTATTTCTCTCTCTCTCTCTCACTCTCATTTACGTCAATGCGTGAAACTGTATTTTTAAATTCGGTTTTTTCATCGAAATGCCCGATAACTGATCTTTTTTTGCTTGTAACATGTTCGTGACAATCTCAAGAACATCATATTTTAACATTAAATTTATTTGCAGACTTTGGTCAAGTGCTAGAACTACTTTAAGGCTGGAACTACTAAGGTTATAGCTATTGCATTTAACACTGGAACTATCGGCCGTAAAATCTATTGTATTTCAATGTTTTAACCCTTTTAGTGCCGGACTACGATATATCGTAGTTAGCAATAGTGCTAGCAAAAGGAATTGAAGAGTTATCACTCATACCAGTAGTTATATGAACAATAATTGTAAATAGACAGTTTATGCTACGTATTGCGGGATCTATATGAAACTATAGCCAAATGAAAATTCTTTTAATTCGCGGCTACATTTGTCATTAATTCAATCAATTTTTCGGTCGGCACTAAAAGGGTTAAATATGTACTTTGAAAAAAGAGGAATCAAAAGGTGGAAAAGATGATCGATTCGGTGATATGTGTTTTTTTCACCGTTTGCGGTCCTATGTAGAGCAGTACTCGACATAGATTTTCACTTGGTTTTATTTTCTGACAATTTAATATGGAGTTTCGAATTTCACAATGATTTTGTAATATCAGGTAAATGTCCGTCAATACATGTAGTTATTGATATTATTTTAAAAACTGAATAACGAATGATAGAAAATATTGCAAAATTAATTTTGTTTAGCACACTACCTAAAATTACGAAAATTAATTCGGACTGCGAAGGATTAAGATCAACGTGGAATTTTGACTCTATGACGGTCCTATAAATATGGAGGATTTTTGGAAAAATTTTGTTCATTCGTCATTTTGACATGCTTGATAGTTCTAGTGTTAAATATATTAAATGAATAGTTTGTAAAAAGAGAAGTTTAATTTAAAAAGATAATTAATATGGTAATTTATGTTTTATTAGTTATTCTACGTTTTTGCAATTTTTTATTTCGTTGGGTTTCATCGAAAATTTACAATTTTTATTCGTTCCAAAATGAAAACCCGCTACGAAAATTGTATATAAATCGTGCAGAAAAAATTTCCCAGGGGTCATGGTAATAAGGGCTGTCCAATAATTCGACTTTCATCAAACTCATTATCTTTGCCTGTACCCAGGAGGTCGAGGTATCGTTTATTTTATATTAATAAATCGTTGATTTTGTACCAACACGTTCAACATGTATTATGCATATCACGCGAGAGAAATTTCTTTGTAGATAATAGTGAGAGAATTCAAACTCGAGCACACTAATTAGGTGTTTAAGGGTCTATCCCCATCGCTACCATAATCCTATGGATAATTAAGCGAATCTATGGTCAGGAGACACCCTATTCGTAGTCGAGCTTTCCTCCATTCAACCCTCATACCGCCGAATTTATCTCTCCTTTACAATTAATAAAATAAATAAGAACAAAATTTCGCTCCATGAATAGAATTTTTCAATTATTATAAAAATACATTTCTGATACGATTTTTTCAAAAAAAGAAACTTAAATGTGAGCACCCAAAATTGTAAAATGATCCGTATCAGTATAATCTGAAAAAATGGTATGGCACTCTCCAATAATATGTAATAGAGATAAGCTAAAAATTATTTACTGGAAGATTAATTTATTTATCGATCTGTCCCAAACGAAGGAATCGATAGAAATGAAATAACAATCTATGGGGCAATGGAAAAGCGGATGAAACGTATACAATTTTGTTTTTGGACGAGACGTAACTTTTTTTTCCGCGCGAGACTTGACTACACGTAATACAATTTGGTTTTTTGCGTTACTGTGTTAAACGACTGCTTTTCTCACTGTCGACATGGATTTTAAACCGTAAAATCTCGTAGAAAAGTCGGGAAAATTGGAAATGTTGAACGTATCTCAGGTGAAAGGATCTCGGTATTGTTAAAACTTTGAAATCATGAAAGAAACAATAATAATAATTAAATATAATTGGTAATTTATATATTTTTTAATAACGTTTAAATCTACGAGGAGAAAATAATACGTAACGATAATATTATACGACTCGACATGGAAATGTCGACGAAGCACGCTAACTTTTATCAACCACTTTACAATCCATTTTCTACGACTGGCCCGAAGAACCTCGGAAATGACTTTAAGCCAATTTCCAAATGGAGCACCGGCTACAATTAATTTACATTTAAAGTATTTTTCGTAAATCCTCAGCCTCGTCCGCATTCGTCGAGCGTTGTTTTGAATTTAAATGGCCGCCGGCTGGTGTATTTTACAAAATTAATTACGAGATTGTATCGAACACGGAGAAAACAGCCAAATAGCATGAGGAAAAAAATAAGATTAAACCTTCGTCACGTGACTACGATTTATTAGCTGCGCAGGAAAAAAGAAGCCTTTAAAGAATTCTAGGAAAAATTCAAATTCGCGTGAAAACTTCAAGTCATTTGCATCTCCTCGACTTCTTCCATTTCGAATTGCTTACTTTCTTAATCTCAAATGCGTTTCTAAAGGAGTACTGTGAGGGATATTAATATTTATATTCTCAAGAATAATCATTTTTATATCCGTAGGTCCAATGAAATTTTAATGATGGCATTAAAATAATGGAATTTTTTAGTATGACGTTGATACAAGAATTTTCAAATGAATTGTAACATTTGAATCGAGATTAAAAAGAGGTGTAACCGAAGACCAGCTACGTCCACGATGACCACGAAGATGCATTTCTCGCGTAAAATGGGTCAGGTGTCAAGTAAAGTCAACGAAACGTGCTCCGTTTGCTGATAAACAGTAATGTTTACTTCTTTCAAGGTGCAGTGAAAGAACTACGTGAAAAACAGTACTCGCAACGGAATTCTGTAATACGCAGGTTTATTCATCGAATATACTGTAAAACTGCGAGTAAAATCTGGAATTTTGTAAAATATTGCCATTTTCTGGGACATAAAGGAAAATTTAGTTAAAATGTAAATATGCGAAAGAGAATTAAAAGATGTAGCTATCACTGATTATGAAAGAAGTGGAAAAAGACTGATGATCTAATAATTTAAACACGTGGAATATTAAACTGTTCAGTTATTTTGTATTGCAATAATGTACGTTGAAATATTGCAAAATTACGTCTTAGAAATGTTTACAATAATTTAATCGTTTAACCCATTGACTGCCAGAAAAAATAAGCAAATATTACCTTGCGTGTTAAAATGAGAGAAAATGGCAGAAATGCTTTTGAATATTAATTTAATGAATCAAAAATATGATATCGACATTCATAAAGATACGAAGATCATTTTTATTCCAAAATTACTACACACGCTCGGCCTCTATTGCAAACTTATTAATTCCGACTTGTAGTGCAACCACGAGATATCTCGTAGTTGGCAGTGAATGGGTTAACAGTGTCAAATAATTAAGCTACAAATGTAAATAATTAAATTTTTCGCTTACTGCAAGTTAAACTAATGCACATTAAAATTGTATTGGTCTCTAAAAGTGAAGCTACTTTGTAAAAGTGTTAGTAAATTTTAATAATTATCTCACTGCCCAGAAGTGAACGTAGACTCCAAAATAAAGCTTCAAATATCTCAGACTGTAGAATAAATAATTCAATCAGCTGTTATAATTATCAGCAAGTATCGTAGCGGATATATAAAACTTTCAAATACCATAAATCATATAAATATTCTCCTATTTTGGTAACACAAACATGAATTAAGCGAGGTGACTGAAAATTTAATGATGAAAATTATTACACATGCATCAGGTTACGACAGGTCGTTCCTCTCATACGACAATAATCAGTCGATACGCCTAAATATAGCTCTCGTCTTTGCACCATAGGACGTTTAAACACTTTGGTCTATCAGAAATTCAATTAATACAATATTACCAACATTCATTCCAATCATTATTTTCCAAATAAAGGATCTATCCTACTGAAAATACTGAACATCAGAAGAATTAATTTTTCAACTGCAAAAAAACAATATTTTCCCCTTCAAATCCACATTTACTTATAATTATTCTTACTTATTTAACACGTCCGCAAATTTCTACTCGACCTACCAAAGCAACAAAATTCCTTTTACAAAACATACAACATTCATTATATTAAAATTTACAACACATCCATATTAAGAGAAGTTAAACGGCAAAAGTACTTTTCACATTACTAATTACAATTTAAATGACTTGTTACTGAATAAAATTAATTATCTATGCCACTAGGTATAACAATATATAGGAGTATTGTAATCTTACTCTCCATAAAAGGAAAATTCAGTTATAAATAGTGAAACAAGCACAATTGAAATGTCTTGGCACTGATACAGCTAATTCAGGAAGTTGGAACGAACGTGTATATCGCGTAACACGAAGCAGTTGAGAAATTAATCGACACACGGACAATAACGACGAACGAATCGGTATCCAGAGATATCCTTTGAGCAGGACCACAAATATAATAGTTCATAGACGAGCCATTGAAACTTGGCGAACATTGTACAGCCAATAGAAAGACCGTCGTGTCACTGAAATGGAAGACGGACGACTATTGTACACATCGCGTGAAATATCGAACAGCGGAAACGTATTCTATTTCGAGGGTAATGGAACGTGTCGTTTAAAATCACCTGGCTGATTTTATCACATAAAATGTCGTCCTCTCAGGTATTTATTGTTCCCAAAATATTAATGAATTCTTTGCTTTCATCGCATGATTGTGCCTTTAATTCCGTTTAAATGGAATTTGAAAATTCTTTTAAAGATTTCTTAATCTATTTTTATATTATAATGATTATTCTATTTTTCTCTTTACTCCAGGGAAATTTTTACATTTTCCTTTTTGTCTAATACAGTAATGTTTCACGATTTTTATTTATCTTTTAGATTTACCTCTTTCATTATTTGTTTCTGTTCTCTTTAAATGTTAAAATCAATATTTTCATTATACTCGATGTTTATTACCCCACTTAATGATATCGTATTTCTCATATTTCCCTCCAACATTTCTCCCAACTTCTCCCACTTTCCGTCGTATTCTCTCCGTTACTTTTATTTCTCCATTTTCTTTTCTAACTCACTGACTTTCTATATTTTCGCGGCAGCTCCTTAGATTGCCTACTTCTGCTGCCGTATTTTATTGACTCCCCACCTTGGAAAACCGACGTTTCCCTGACTCTATTTAGCAATTTCTGCCAGTTCCCGTCTCTCTATATCTTTTCGAGGCAGCCAACGCCGTCGTACGTTTCTGCGTGCAATTTCCCAACACACGCGTACCCGTAATATTTCCTTGGCGCGATACCGAAGGCGAAAAAAAAAGGAGAAGATGAAAGAAGAGAATTTAAATTACGCGGCCTCCACGTCGAGTGCCGTCATAAATTTGTTTCTCGGCCGCAATTTTCCGGATTATGCTCGTGGCCTTCCGGTTTCTGCACGCGAAAGACGCGATACGTGCGGGTGAACTTTTCGATTACAATAGACTGTTTGCATAAATTTCTACCAGACACGAAACTTTATCTGAAATAAATACACTAAGTGCCGCGAAAAGGATCAGCGGATTTGAGACTTTATTAACCCTCTACCGTTTGAATTTTTTGTGCCAGCAGAAAATCAGTTTCACGATGGCATAATTAGAAAATGATAAAAATACTATTTTAAGTGATGGATTAAATATGAATTTTACTTATTGAATTGTAAAGAATTTCATGATTTTCACGAGCTGTAATAGTTGATAAAGTTGAAAATTTGACTTTGAAGAATAGAAGCTTAGATGTGTCTTGCGTTACCTCAAAGATACAGAGCCCCATAGAAGGTTAAATATTGGTATAAACAATGAGAAGGATATGGAAAAGATGTTAGAATATATATGCGATTTGTCGCAAAAATTGGTGGAATATTTTAAAATATAGAAACTATTTGCTTTGAATTTTTAAAAATTGAATAAGAATTATATCTAAAAAGTATATTTATATTGTATGTACGAGAAAGGTACGAGTTTTTGTTTGGTAAAAGAATTATTCAATTTTGTAGTCGTTGAGTGTCTTTTGGGTGTGATTGTACTTTTAAGAGTTATATTTTTATCTTCATCTCTCTTTCAGTATTATATAAAAATTCGCTGGTATTGAAACTACTTTTTATATTTAATAAAAAGAATTTTAGTATATTTCTCTATCATCCGTGAAACGAAAGCAATAAAATATCGAGAAAAACTTCCTGCTAATACAAAGAGAAATAGTAATCGTAAGAAGTTAGAAACAGGAGGAAACGGTAAAATATTTTTATTAACATCCGGACATTTTGAAGAATTTCCCCGACTTCTGGACTATTTCATCGTGTAGCGTACAGCGATTATAAAATATTCAATAAAAAATTCATAATTTCCATCGGTCTATTCCGTAAAACAAAAGCAATAAAGGATCACCGTGCAAACGCTCGTAGCAGGAATGTGTGCATGAAAGAGCAATCGCGAAAAAGCTCGAAAGAGTAAATACAACGTACTTCAGGTCCTCATAGACTTGTGTATTGTTCAGGGTCCACATTGCATCACGTTTGCTTTACCGTCGCTTTTTCTGCCGGCATTCTGCGAACTCTTTGTTCAATTGTCAAAGCCCCCACCGTTTGTCTTCTTTCCTCCAATACTTTAAACTCGTTTATCGTATCAAATTAAAAAACGAAAAAAAAAGAACATTAACTTCTCTTCCTATACCATTAAAACTTTCACTTCTTCTTCTCCTCCCTGTCTGTCTGTCTTCTCTTCCTCCCCCTTTCTCTCTTTCCCATCACCATCGTTTTTCCCATTGACTATCCACTGTCAAATTTTCAAGCTGCTTTTACGATCGATGAAAATTTGTGGATCCTACAGCCTACCATAGATCTCTTACATTACGAATCAACGAGGTTTTCGTAGACTTTGATGTGGAAAAGCTTCGCAAAGTGAAATTAATTTCGATATCGAGCCACGATCGTTACAACTGTAGTATAGAATTTCACAGAATATCAATCACCCCGAGTACTTTCATGCTATTAAATGCATTCTCCACGAAACACGCTCTAATTTTCCCCTGTAAATGTAATCTTACAATAGCCGTATCAGAACTATTATTTCTTTCCGTGCAGAATACATCGTACGTCGTAAAACTCACATAAAATACACCTTCATGGCGGTGGGAAGAAGATAAATAAAAATACAATGGAAGGAGCATGAGCGAAGGGGAAAAAAATGAGAGAAACCAACGTAGGTTGTAACAACGTCTAGGGCTTTGTTGCCGGAATAATTCTTCCGACCATTCTCTACGATATATTTCTTTGAAACCGGTACACTTACCTCGGAGCATAGTTGCAGACGTACATGAAGAAATCCTTGCCAAGTGGACCCTTGCCACCGGTACAATGGCTGACTCCGCATCCAACGAGATGCGTTGTGGCCCACGCAATTTGCGTGTAATGCCCAATTTCGTGCAGATCGTTTTCCGTGTCGGGTCCGTACTTGAAATCCTTATATTCCATGTACCACATTCTGATTGGGAAGTTCCTGCAACAAAAATTCCAATTTCTATTCTAATTGTCGCTTTTAACCCTTTGAGTACTACTTGACGGATATATACACCCGAAGAAGAAATTTTAGCATAGATTATAATTATATATCTGCATAGATAGAGTCGAAATATTGAAGTATAATTGGAGTTTTAGATGGATCGATATCAACATCACAAATTCGCGAAAAGACTAAGATTTTTGTATACAATTAACTCTTTGCACTACGATTCGTTTTGTGTTGAAATTGTAAATTGAATTGGTAAAATAAAAATTGATCACTGATTTTTGATACACTGTAGAATTTAATACAATATTTGTAAACAGTAACACACACTGGGCGCTCAAAGACACCAACCAATCGTGTGTCCAAAACGAAATTCATCCGATTAAATCGAACTTTTGCATATTATTTTCACGGCCTCGGCGTGTAGGGGTAGGTTCCGAAAGGGTGGACGCAGCCGCTCAGGATTACAATGGAACACAGATTTGATTCAAAACTCAGATCTTATATTTTCCGAATATATTGCAATGATATGGTCAATACAAATGGCCGCAACGTAGAAACACAACCGCTTGGCGACGCGAATATAATAATCAAATATAAAACAATGAGAAAATCATATGATCGACAATTAACACGCCGCTAACTAATCGAGTCCAAGTAACTGGATTTTCCAGCATTCAAAGATCGTTAACGAAATTATTTTCCAATATGTAAATAGACCTTTGTCCACGAAGGTTTAAACCGTTGTAACGTTTTTGGCACTTTTGATGAAAGGTCGAGCGAGGTTGGGTCATGCGGTTTTCTGGTGTTCGAATTTGGTTATTTAGGCGAGAAATGTTTTAAGAGGATTTTGTATCATTGAGACTGTGGTAAGACGACTTTTTTTACATGCCACAGAGGTAACCAACAAGGTTGCATTGTTTGAGACCGCTGAAAAGTGATTGACGTTTGCGGAATGCAGACGTAGGGGATGGTTGAAGTTGCAGTAGATATTTGGCGAAATTGTGATGGTTATATTTATGTAATATAATTCTTTAAGCTCTGTATATAATATAGAGATTGCAATGAGCAACTTCTTTGTCGTTTAAATTACTCCGTGTGGCACGAAATTCACTGTACCATTTAAAATTAGCATAACTTCTTTGTCTTTTTCGGAGAACTAGAAAAACTCCTCTGTTCTTCAAATTGTTACTACCTATTGTTAGTTCTTAATTGGAAAAAGTCAATAGCAATAAAATATAAATTTGAAAATGGCAAAACGACTTTTGGACCGCCCTGTAAGATTCGACATCCAGGATATTTTATTTATATTTAGATTCGAATACAGGATAGTTTATTTATGCAAAGAATTAATATCATGCTACGTTCAAATTGTACTATCAGAATGTAACGTTTAATAGAGTGGCTTTAAGAGATCGTGAAGCTTTACATTCAAACAAAGTTGATAGTGATAATGCCCTAGAGTCGTTTAAGTTCGACGTCATTGAATTAAATCGATTAAAAACATAATTATGCTGTCTGCACGATGGCATCGAAATTGTTCACAGTGCAGCCAGACATAAACGTGACATAAGCGACAATTGTTCACCGAATGTCAACAGGTGGCTCCCTAAGGAAGCCCGAGAGTGCGAAAGCAAGTTGGCGTTAGAGAGAGAATAGAACAATAGGTGAATTCTGTTGTACATCCGTACTAGTCAAAACTTTCGATTCTGGACACCACGGAACTTTTCTTCTTTCAACTTTCAACGCTTCCGATTGTGTACAACTACATTGTAACAATACGTACACTTGGTGCTATTCATTTATTTATTTTAATATACATTTCACGTTTAATACGAAAGTTGTGAAATTATTATTAGAAAATCGCAGTATTTATTGAAATTAAAAATCAAACTATGACACTACATGTCCGTGTTTCATATTTCCATTGCAATAACAATGGTTATTTCGCAAAGACTTACAGTTTTAGGGAGATTCTGAATTATCGAGGCTATGGTGTTCATATTACGTGGAAAAATTAAAAGTTTCTTAGATGTGGCAAGAGATTTGAACAAGGGCTTCTGATTGGTTGTCTGGTTCTTTATCTCCTTGAACACCATAGCGTCAACGAAATATTTTTCATACCGGATCTTTGAATGAGACGATTCAGTAGTATAAGTCAACGAATAAGTGCGAATGAATGTAAAGTTCTACTTTTCCTTCTTGAAATTTAAATTTAGCAAATATAATACAATTATAAACATTTTGAACATTGTCTACTGAAGTTTTGCACTCTACTTTAGAAATTCCAAAACTTAGTTTCCATTTGAGTAAAATTTTAAATATACTTTGCTCACAATAAATAGCTGACTTACATCTGTTTAAAAACTGACTGTAGACTTTTACAGGACAAATTAAAGTGGGTAGAAAATTGACATATTAAAAGTATTAATTCCAAAGAAACTTACCATAACGTTCGGCCTGTCGTGATAAAAATATTCTGCCCACTTTGACCAAAACCATCCAAGTAGAGTCCAGTTGCATTGTCATGAACCAACCCCATACACCGATTCGCCCATCTTTGCGCTGATTTAGCTAAGCCAGGATGCCATTTCTGCAAAAAATCCAAGAGCCTCTCGTAAGTTTCTACTCATCCAGAATTACTATTCAATTTTCTCACTTGGAATTTTTTTAATTGTATGAGAATTTATGATAAATCACAAATAAGACATCTTTATTACCGTGCAATAGATTACGAAAATTACAATATAAGACAGATATATTTTGTATTGTAGCACACAATTTATATGCAGCTTTTGATATTCGACACAGATTAATTTATGGGGAGACAGTGTTTCAGGGAATTTTGAATCACCGAGATTAAAGTACAACAAATCTAGAAATTATAAAGATGACGGATGAGGTAGCACTGTTTAAGACTTCATAAATGTTTTACGATCGCTTTATTTTGCAAACATAAATTTATAAGCGCTTTCTATAACATAGAGATTGTTTAAAATTACTCTTCTACGACCTAAACTTCCTTTATCTTCAATTAATAGTAATGTAATCCTCAATTAAGTTATATTTTTAATAATATCAAAATTCCTGATTAATCTTTTAAAAGGACGTATATTTACGTTACAGCTTCATTCACATATAAATTTATCGCGAAAGGCCTTCTCAGCAACGGATTGCTATAGTAAAACAACCATAACCATGCATTACTTCGTTTATTCGAACTCTCGTCGTTAATTTTCTCAAGCAATGAAGCCTGATATCATCGTAATAACTGCGACTTAAGTCCCCCCATAAAAATTTATAACTCTCCGTGGCGGTGCGATATTACACCCCGTAGTCGGAGGGGTGTTAAGCTCCCACGTACCAGCATCTTCGCCAAGGTAAATTTCCTCGAACCTTGTAAATTCTATGGCAACATTTCTATGGAAATTAAAACAATGTTGCCCCTTTCCAACTGCATAATCAATAACGATTTATGGTACTTTTGTATTCTTTTAATTCTCATCAACTTTATGATGCGAGAAACCTAATTATAATTTCTTATTCGAATTCAAATTTTTGAATGTTCAAATATATTTGCAAACTTTTTTTTTCGTGCAAAGTTCCTTTTTTTCTAAATGCTCAATATTATTTCCACTTCCTCAAATATGGAGATAAAATGTACATCGTAGAGAATTTTGATCGTTATAAAATAAAAGGTATTTTCAAAATCGTCCTATTGGTTCCCTGCAAATATATCGAACTAGATAAAATGTGCATAGCAATCAGAATGGTGTTATCTGTGAAATATTCTGAAGGCTGTTTCGTGCAAAATTCTCGTTAATTTTCATTCCACTTTGAACTTTATCTATATCTCGAGACGGTTCATATAATATGTTGCATTTAAGTAACCAAGCAGAATATATTACACCGTATCAGGGGCATGTCAATGTGCCGTTAACTTGTTTATACGAGGTTGTGTACTTTTGCATAAAGTTGCATTCTAAACTACCTCGTAAAAGTGTATCATACTATCGTTCGTCTGAAAATTCATCCATCAAAACGTATAGTGTTTCAAAAACATTGTACACAATTTTCAGCCATTATTTTACACTTTCAAATCGGTAGAGACTTCCGGATAACACACCGTGAAAATACTTTTAACATTTAATGTCAAATGTTTTAATTAGTATTTCTTTATTAATCCCTTTGCGAAGGATAATCTTATGTTATCTGACTGTTATAAAAACTAATGGCATATACCCAAATTCAAGAATTAAATTACAATTTCTAAAGTTAAAAAAATGGTTCCGAAAAATTAGAAAAACCTTACAGTCACAATGACTTACAAAGAGTAAATTATACTTCATTCTTCCCTAAAACCCTCAACCATCAATCTTGATTAATGTCAATACAAGCTAGGCTACAAATCACTACATTAACTTTTTCAAATTAACAACAAAATGGTAACAACCTGAATGTCGAAATCAACGAAACCGATCAAAATTAATTTTCAACATATTTCCATTCTCCCTAAACCGATAAATGAAAATTTCTTAATAGATAAAAGAGCCCTTCCATTTATAAATAATCCCTTAACCCTTATGCCATCCAATAATACTAATCACAATCTGTAAATTCTCTAACTCTCAACGCCCCCATCTTTTTCTTCTACCATCAAATTTCCCAGTCTGCAAAATCTTCAAAACTCACCCCGACTAAGAAACCTCCGAAACTACTTCCAAAAATCACCTTATATCTTTCGTACGCCAAGTAATACTTCGCCTAAGAGGAGCTGTACGCATTTCGCGATGGAAGTATAATCCGGAAATGAAATTTCTCACGAACCACCACCGTAATCTACGGTCCGGAAAAAGGTACGGCTGACATTAACAATTCTCTTTTGACGAAGTCTCTCAGCGTCGAAATAAATTCTGTGGGCGTCGATCGTGATTTAGTCGGAAAAAGGAATTTAAGTGAGAAGCCGTGTAAGTTATAACAGGCCTGGAGATTGCTAGAGCAAAGAAAACGACCGGGGGATGGAAAAGAGGTCGAAGACTCGGAGAGGACGTCCTGACCACATGCACCTGCAGTGTCTCAGAATATATTTCGTGTTAGGGTGAGAAACAACGGGAAGCAAATGATATACAAGCTAGCCAGGTTTGCGTGTGGATGTAGATGTACAAAGTATAATAACTATGGCGAGCACGGAAATTGAAATCTCGCGCGTAGATCAATGGCGAAGCCCCAACTTCAGTTTTCTGATCGGATGAACCAAACCAACCGGAAGCTTTGGGAAGAGAGTGGAAATAATAGTTTATTTGCAGATTAGATATAATGGAATGTTCGATGGTACGGTTGTTGTTGATAATTTGTGAAATTTCGATTTTTCGGGTTGATGGACAGTATATGGTAGGTGTTATAGAGGGTTTAGATATTAAATGCGAAACTATGGAGTTGGGACTAACAGGACTGTTATGCTTTTGATAAGTAGCGTGAGGAATACTAGGTGTAATACATATATGAACCGTTGTGTTTTGAAAATGGTACAAATTTCATAGTTCTTGTATTAATATATATGAAAGTTCGTACAAAAGGCACCATACTATGTTATTTAATAACGTATATTTTTATATTTCAACCTTGTTTTAAATAAAATCAAATTGTTCCCAGTATTTAGGTTGACAAAATATGGTTAAATTTTTAAATTTAGAATGTAGAATGTAGTTTTTAAATTAAATGTAGAGTGAATAAAAATTTAAAAATTTAACCATATTTTGTCAACCTAAATACTGGGAACAATTTGATTTTATGTTATTTAATAATCAAATATTTTTGGATATCACGAGGATGTTTTAGTCTACTTATTGTACTTTTTCAAAAATGATGTCTCATATAAAACATGACAATTATATTGTTTTAATAATAAATTGCAGACGACTTCCAGCTTATGCAGAATCTCATGGAAAACTCTCCCTTAGAATTTATTTAACACTACATTTACGGCCGCCAAATCTAGTGTATTTAAATGTATTAAATAAGTACTTCGAAGAAAGATGAATCAAGTGGCAAAAATGCAAGCAGTTACGTAATATGTTTATTATAATAAATGCCTGCTGTACTCCTCTATAAAGAGAAATATTTTTGAAAAGGTGGGAACCGGTCAATTTTACAGCTAGTAGATCTAGTGTTAAAAAAGATGACATTCCTGAAAAGTTACGATCGATTTGATATAAGGGAGAAACTAATTATTCAAAATAATATACTTCGTTTTATGTTTCAGATCTGTAGACTTTCAGAATTTCATCGAGTTTGAACAATAAGATTTGTCCAAGCAAGTGCATGAAGTAAATTTCAACAGACATGCGAATAAACCTCTTCACCGATGATAAAACAAACGACTGGCCTCGATGTATGAATTTTTATCGATAACGAATTTCTATACTTCGCCCGACTAATTTTAATCAAGCTCATGGAACTTGCTTCTGACAATTTCGTAGAGTACAGGTAAAATCCGTGGAGCGTTTCCGCAGATAACAAGCTTCCACATTTTTGCCGCTTAATTTTAATCAAAGTCCAATTACCGGCATGCGGCGCCAAAGAAAGTTTTTGAAATCCCTGGATTAAATACATATTACACCGTTCGGGAGCGACCTAAAAATTAAATTATATCGCTTTTACCGTTATTACTTTGCCCCCCGTTTGCGCTGACCCTCGCATTTACATTTTTCCGAATTGCCTCTTTTATTACGGCCTTAAAATACAGATAACCTTTCAGCTATCATGGACGACGAAACTTTTGTTATTAAAAATTGCACCGACCGAGAAATTAATTCGTGATTGCAAAGAATAACATAAACGACCGATGAGAACGGGATTTCGCGTAGTATTTTGCGAATTAAACCGATGGCTGGTATTTTATTGAATATTCAAACGTTATGTATAATAATAATTACGGGACGATATTTCAGAAATATATTTCACCATTGAGATGATTTACAATGGATGATATACCCGTTGTAAATCGTCGAAATCAAAGGAGACATTCAAACAACATTCCCATTATTCGCGAGAATAAAAATATCAAAAAACAAGTGTTTTCCTACTCCAAACATAAATCGAGTTTACTTAATTCTCTTCAGTGAAATTAGACACATTAAATTTTTTGCAAACTTTGTAACTAAAATATAATACTAAAAAATAATATCGTTTGAGAAAAAATTTCAGTAGAAAATTTCCTTTGTACTGTAATACGCGAAAAGATCATTTTCACAAAAGTTACGTGGTTTAATGGATGCCAGACCGTGATAATAACCTCTAGGATTCATAAAACAATAAAACTTTTGTACGAAACATATTTCAAATTTTCTGTTATAAGAGAAAATATGATGAAGTAACGTAGTGCACCCTCTTTATTGACAAAGTTCATATGTCATTGTATCACAGAATCTACCCTTTGATTCAAACTCATTCACAAACGATTAAAAAAACCGAAAGCACGTCGCGTTAATTCAGACAGAAAATCCAACCACTTCAAAAGTAATCCTTCAAATGAAAAAAGTTGCCTGCATTTAAAGAAACGAGCCATCGAAACGGAGATTTCCGCGTCGGTTGGTCGAAGAGTTTCCTAAAACCCTTGCCTTTTCTTTCTACGTTGGAAACGAAAAGACGAGTCACTCGATGCGAAAGTCTCAATTGCATTTACATAAAGCCACAACGTGAGAATCACGTTGACGAAAAACGACATTATCAAGTAAAGGGTTAATGCAGCAGAACGATAATTTCCTTTGTACCTATTGCGCGCTTCATTACGTTAGAGTGACAGAAGCGTGTCTCGACGGTTTTTCAAGAAGGAAAATGCAAAAGTACAGAGAATGCGTGCTTCGTCGCTTTTGCAAAAGGGAAATCGCCTCGTGCGGAGAGAATGCAGTCATTAGAGCAGCAATATTACGAATTCCTCTACCGCCCTTTCAAACCGCCAACATCGTGTAGTCCTGTTAACTCTTTGACAATAATAAACTTATACGCCACTTTGATGAAAGATACCGATATATTTCATGAAAGGGCCGATGCAATCGATGTATATAAAGAACAATTAGAATTAAAATTATATAAGTACAAGTTATCAGAAATCTGGAGTCTAGGAAAACGCATTCCCCGAAGAAACCTTATTTTAACTCCTTGCCGTACAATAATGAGTAACACTCGTGATGCTGTAAATTGGATAGGAAATTTTCAAGGTTTGCTAAACATATCGAATTGCCAATGTCAGTGAGACGCGGTACTATAAAATTCTTCGTATAATATTAACATTTTACCGATCGGTATTTTTTTAACATCCTACCCCCTTCTGACCGATCACTTGGTCACAAATACATCCTTGATACAGATATCTATTAAAAAATTACGAATTCTCGTCACTGAGTCCTTAACACAGGTAACCGCAATGATAAATGATAATTTATTCATTGGAGTAGCAACCAATTAATTAGTTAAAAATCCAAAGGCGTTGAGTTCGAAAAGCCTATTAATAGGCTTCCGGTCGGTAAAGTGTTAATATTGCGGCGTATGAATTTTTTTATTTCCGTCAAGTTATTGCAAACTTCTAGATTTCTTTCTTTCATCAGTTCTCGGAAGTCGCCCTTAAGATACTTTTTAACACCAGAACTACCAAGCAAGTCGAAATGACTGGTCCTTAATACTTTCCAAAAATTCTACAAGGTTATAGGGGAGTCATAGAGTACGTACTCTAGGTTCATCTTATGAAACACAAATTATTAAATCACTTATCTTTTCCACCGTTTAATTGCTATTTTTCCAAAGTACCTATTTAATATATTAGAAGATAATAGTTTTAATGCCAGTAGTTCTAATGTTAAACCTCTCCTTATATAGCCTGTCTGCAAATCTCTTTCTTCTAAATGCCTTCTTTCACCCTCACTAATTAAAATAATTCTGCGAAATCTTTAACTTTGCAAAATCAATATTTTCAATTTAGTATGTATCTCGTTACTTGATAATACTGTGAAATAAATAAATTAACGGGTGAAAGGATCTTCACGAGGTGAAACAATGTGTGAGATAAGTATGGTAATTTGGACCGCAACGATCCTTCCGGAATTGACCGTCGTTCGAGAAGACACTTTCGAGTTGTCCCGCTTGCATCGATGAATCGCAAAATAATTGAGTTTCCCTCAAATTTCACATCTAACGTATAAACAATTTCGGCACGATGGGATATCCGCAGAGACAAAACTTGGTGGTTACGGTATTGCTGAAACTAGCCGGGGAAATCGAAGGCAAATAATGTTGTTTATAGACAGGGTAGTTTCTAAACCCCTGATTATGTAAACTGCAGTTCCAACGTAAAGTTTAATATTGATTCTGCCAGGATGAACACGTACACGAAAGTAATTTCCATTTTCCCGATAAAGGAACTCTCTTCTCTTATGCACAGTCGATTCTCTTTCCAAAGGGAATGTTCAAAAATCTTTAGATCCCCTTTACGAAAAATGTCGAATCGAAAGTATATACGTATCCTTCCTTCCTGCGCATCGTTACTTATGAAAGATTTTTCCCTAGGATCTCTAATCGATCGTTTAAATTCAATCCAATCGGCGTATACGTTAAATCGCATCTAATCTCGTCGCCGACGAAGGAAAGTAGATCCCCGCGATATCCGACGATTCTATCTTGAAGAGTGCTCGAAAATTACGGTCAGAACGAATGCGGTTATCCGCATCACGGCTTGGATATCGGCTGAAAATCCAGAGAGATCGATGGAACTTCAAACCGAGCAAGAGGGTGAGTGCCGCTCGGATGGGGTGGCTGAAACGCCACCCTCTGCCGGACCATGTCACCTCTTTTTCGGGGTTATGAGCTGAGGGTTATTTGCAAAAGGAATCCGATTTTCCTCTTCTTCCTCCCACCTATGCAAAGGGACGTGTTTTTTGTTTTTTCCCTCTGCCTATATAAAAGGAACTTGATCTTTTCTTTTTCTTCGGCATGTGCAAAAGGGATTTTTCCTTCTACCTATGCAAAAGGACTTATTCTTTCTTTCTTACTGTTAGCTATGCAAAGGGACACGACTCTTTTCTTCTTCCTACCTATGCAAAGGGACACGAGTCTTTTCTTCTTCCTCCAACCTATGCGTAAGGACTTGCTTCTTTTTTCTTACTACTATTTATGCAAACGGACACGACTTTCTTTTTTACTTATACAAAATACTTGCTTCTTCTCTCTTACTAGCACTTATCCAAAGAGACACGTTTTTTGATTTTCCTCCTACTTTTCCTACTACTAAGAATTCGACTATGTTTTCTTTCTTCAACATACTCAAATGGACACGACATTTTTTTCTTGCTCTTATCCATGCAAAGGATCTTGTTTCTTCTTTCTTTCTCTTACCTATGCTAAAGGACTTGCTTCTTCTTTCTCACTATTATCAATGCAAAGGGACAAGACTTTTGTATTTCCTCCTACCTATATAAAGAGACTTGTTTCTTATTTCTTTTTCTTACCTACACAAAGGGGTCTCGTTTCTTCTCTCTTACTTGTACCTATGCAAAGGGACTTGTTACTAATTTCTTATTACTATTTATGCAAAGGGACACGTCATTTTTTTCTTCCTCTTATCCATGCAAAAGGACTTGTTTCTTCTTTCATTACTATTACCTATGCAAAGGGACAAGACTTTTGGTTTTTCCTCCTAGCTATGCAAAGGGATTTGATTTTTTTTTCTTCCACCTACCTATACAAACGTACTCGACTATTTTTCTTGCTCCTACCGATGCAAAGGGACTTGTTTCTTCTTTCTTTCTCCTACCTATGCTAAAGGACTTGCTTCTTCTTTCTCACTATTATCAATGCAAAGGGACAAGACTTTTGTTTTTCCCCCTACCTATATAAAGAGACTTGTTTCTTATTTTTTTTTCTTACCTACACAAAAGGGTCTCGTTTCTTCTTTCTTACTTGTACCTATGCAAAGGGACTTGATACTAATTTCTTATTACTATTTATGCAAAGGGACACGACATTTTTTTCTTCCCCTTATCCATGAAAAAGGACTTGTTTCTTCTTTCATTACTATTACCTATGCAAAGGGACAAGACTTTTGTTTTTCCTCCTACCTGTGCAAAGGGATTCGATTTTTTTTCTTTCTCCTACCTATACAAACGTACTCGACTTTTTTTCTTGCTCCTACCGATGCAAAGGGACTTGTTTCTTCTTTCTTTCTTCTATCTATGCAAAAGGGTCTCGTTTCTTCTTTCCTGCTACTACCTATGCAAAGGGACTCGTTCGTGGACAACCGACAAACCTTAATACCAAAACGTGACCTGGTTTAAATGGCATCGCTGCTGGCATTCAGGAGAGATACGACTTTGCGGTGCTCTTCGCTTTTTTCCAAACTACGTGTTGCTAATTTACGATGCGGCTATTAATCCTGGCTTCCGCCGGTTGACTGCGCCTTCTTCTTTTTTTTTATTCCCCTTCTCTTTTAACATTAACGCGACATCGTGCACGCCGTGCAAAGCAGAGGATTAAAGGACGAGCTTTGAAATCTCGGTGTGTTCAATCATGAATTTACCTGAATATTCTTGACGTAGAGGAGAAACGTGGTTTGTTTTCTCTGATCTGTCAATTAGAAGTGTTCTTCAGAGGCGATTAATTAGTATGTATCGGTCAAGAGGGAATAATTAACTATGAAACTTTATCCGAGATCGTAACGATTGCTTGATTAGATCGTTGAACCTTTTGCGAGTTAATGGAGCTTCAAAACTTCATTTCTTAAGTATACAGGAAACATATTCCTGCTGAGTTACGGGAAGAATTGAGGTCGCGGTTAACGAGGATAATGAATTGAATGCAGATCTGAATTTCACTTGGAAAAAATGCTCCAACTGCGATTTTGGATTTCTACACTGTAATTCCAGCAGTTGAAATTCTTGCTTAACGAGTCTACCAGGGTTGGGCCTTATCAAATTGTAATAATATTCACGTTATTCAAAGTCAAGTTGACTCGTTGCTTTCTAATTTATAACATCGCGTCGCGAGAAAGATTCGTAGTACGATTTGATAATAAAAGCTAGAGAAACTCGTAGAATCTGAATCGAATTGACGACAATCCATTTATTCTGACATGCAAGCGATTAAATGTCTCGTGCAACAATAGAAAGATCAATCACGCACAAAATTTAAAAAAATATTTTGTTAATCTTGACAGTTCAATCTGCGAACTTATTTGCATCGCTCAAACTGGAAATTTGAACACATTGATCAAATGTCATTTAAAAAGTTGTATTTAGTGTGGTATAATTTTATAAGTATAATTGGTTATTAATGATAGTAGTAATAACGAAGCATAAATGTACAAAATATATGAGATACATGTTAATAAAAATGAAATTCTTATTAAAAGGATTTTTGTCTTCCGGGGGTTATTTTATGTTTGATGCTACAGTGGACCCTTTTCGAACACTTAATTTCTTGATGCAAGTGGAGTTAAAAAAGTACATTAAAAACCCAGTTTCTTTCACGATCTCCGTTTACATTTTAACAAAGAGATTTTTCCACTTTGTGGGCTATTGTCTTATTAAAAACAGCGTTTCTAGCTTAATCATGCTATGATAATGAAAGCACTGAAACGCTGAAAGAATTAAAACAATAAAGAGAACCATTTAAAGTGCTATTATATTTCCATAAATTGGTAACGTGTTCACAGTTAGAAGGAAAAAATTGTCAAAAATTTCGATCAAGCGATAAACCTAATGAAAGAGATTGAGGCACTGCTACATTATAATCATTAAACTCTCTACAGTGTCTTACTATTGTAAGCATTACATATCTAAACTACGATCTGAAGTAAAAAGACTTCAGATAAATTAACACGTTGAATGCCGAGCTTATTTCGCCTGCCTTATCAATTCTATTCAAGTGAAACTTTTTCTACTACAATCAAAATTTCACAGAGTGAAAAGTCGTGTCTACATTGCAGATTTTTCCACATTCCTAACGAATTTAATACTCTTAAAATACACAAAAACCATGTAACATAAAAAAAAATATCTGAAATATCCACGATACGGCATGCATTGTAACATTTTGCAAGTGAAAGAGCCCACTTAGTTTCTTTCATTTGCAGCGTTTGTCAATCTTCAAATTTGCGCAAACATCAACAGTATAGTCACAAAAAATTCAATGCAAATCAACCCTTTGGCCTACGATTTCTTTTCTGACTGAGAGTACAATGACTCAAAATTCTATGACTCAAATTTCTATAATCAAAATTTCTCATTGATTTTTTATATTTCCTATAATTAAATGTAATATTAACCCATCAGCCTACAACTAAGTGTGAGACTCCTAGCACGGAAAAAACTATTAAATTTACACTATCATCCAATCACGAAATCGTCTCAATATTTCTGTACTATTAATATCACATTAAGTTATACAAAATATCAAAAATCAGTGAAATCTTTTAATTTGAATAATTAATTTTGAGTGTTTGCACGCCCCATCAAAAATTTTCAATTGAATAGTTTTTCAGAGCCGAAATTTACTAGCCCTTTTCCACATCACAAGTGTCACACATTGTTGCAGGCTAAGGGGTTAACAAGACATATTACTAATAATCCTCACGATAACGTGTTAACATTAGATTTACGGAGCCAATTTGGCTTATTCAAAATTTGATTGCTACATGTATAATATATTGGTCGATTATTTGTTTAATAATAAATCCTTCATTTCAATTGATTTGAAATTACTTTCTATGCAAAAAAAGACTTCAATTTTCTTGTATGATTCAAATTGGCTCACGTCAAAAAAATAGGTATATCAATATCCGTAAATCTAGTGTTAATTTCTAATCAAACAAAGACAACGTCCCAATTTATATACAATACGGTCAAAATTAACCCTTTTAGTACCGCACGACGATATATCGTCATTAGTAATAATGCCGATACTGGTCATCGAAGGGTTAACATTCAGTTTCCAATACGATGTGAGTAATTTTATGACAGATAATTACAAATACACATTTTATGCTCGATATTGCGTATTCTATATGAAGCTATTGCCAAATGATAATTCTTTTTATTCACAACTACATTTATCATTAATTCAATCAATTTTTTCGGTCGGCACTAAAAGGGTTAAAGAACATTTCTCCACAAGTACATTAATTTCTTACCATCACGAGCATGTTAGCAGCAGGAGGGTTGACCTGAGTGCGAAAGTAGTTGTGAGTATCAACGATCTTCTGTCGGACTCTGCTACTAGTAGTCCTTATTAGCTTGACTGGCACCCTGTCGCCGTACAATCGCGGGGCTGAAAGCAGAGGCAAACGTTTCTCTCGGCACAACGCCTCGATAACCGATAACTTCGTTGTCAATAAAAGTCCCCGTTTTTAGCCGTCGTTCCATTTCTCCCTTTCCCCCTTTCCAACGAAAGAATACACCGTCGGTCGTGCTCACCGCTTCAAAGTAGAAAATATCGGCCTCACCCCGGGTCTATGTACGTTCAAACGAGCAATAACATTCTACTTTCATACCCCACCTTCCCGATAACCGGCACAGCTCCTTCGGCTGCTTCCGTATCGTGCAGTCGTGTCAAATTCGAAACACGAAATTGTCGAGAATGCCTGAGGAAAATATATTTCGACGCTAATAGCGCACCCGGAATATTCGATTCCGTCACCTTCACGGTAACCTTTCGAGAACGACCCGAAAGAGGTAAAAATGTAGGTCGTGCATGGAAAGTTAAAGGATTGAAATGGCGAATGGTGTTCTTTAACACTAGAACGACCGACGTTAAATTTATTACATTTAAATATATGAAATAAGTACTTTGGAAGAAGAAGAATCAAGGGGTGAAAAATATGATCGATTTGGTAGTCTGTGTTTTATAAGATCAACTTAGAATTTCTAGTCTAGGACTCTGCTGTAAACTTAGGGAATTTTTGGAAATAAATGTGAACAAGTCATTTTGACTTGCTTGGTCGTTCTAGTGTTAACAGAAAGGGTGAAATAGGGTGGAAAAGATTTTGAAAATTATAGAGGCTTGGAAAAGTATTTCCGGTTATGGGTAATAGGTGGTGATGGTTGATCGTTTAACTTGTGAAGGGTGCTTTTATAAAGGGTGGGTTTATATAGGGGAGGAATTTGAGGTGTGTGAAACGAGGCTGTGTTAATTGTTGATGAATGAATGGATGTTTCTAAGAATATATGGGTTGAAAATAAAATATGAAAGGGAAAAGGGTATTGATTGACTTTGTCGTTTGTATATCGCAAGGTGGGGGTGGAAAATTTGAGTGAGTTTGTAGAGATTGATGGAAATTCGAGAATTTATCAGAGGATGTAATTTTAAAGCTTGATTTGTAGGACGGAGTTGTCAATGGATATATGTCTGTATGATATATTCGACAGATTGAATAAATTATAGTTAGTTTGGAAAAATTTGTAAGTCTGGATTGTCTAGATAAAGAATTTTATATTTCTATTTTTCTAGCTGTACGATTTTCCAGTCTAACCACAACGTATGCTGCTTGAAAGTTTATCATTAATGCACGATGAATCCATATAATATGCAAAAAGACATCGTCAAACATCTCCAAAGTTAGCACGTACTCGGCTTCTGATCTAAAGGGACTAATCTACCACTTGGCATGAGAAATGTAGACCGAAATATTTAATTCACCATCAAAGACGCTCTTCCACGTTTGAATCTCCGAGTTTCCTAACATAATCGCGCGAATGATCTTGCGTTTAATTGTTAAGCAAACAAAGTGTTATAAAACCGTTCATTGAAAACTGTAGGGAGTAAGAATTCTAGTTAGTAGATCTAGAGACTTCTAATTAGTAAATCTGATCTCAAATGCACCGTCACCTCCGGAAATTTTGTTCTATATTATTAATCGATAGAAAAATAATTAATTAATGAAAAAAAAATCCACAAAACTGACTTCCAAAAAAGGCATAGCAGTTAAACCATAGTGAGTAGGAAGGCAAAGATTCAACCTCGCAATCACTGAGCCTAAAGTCTAAATTCTCTGCAATCATTGGCAAATTTTTCCTAATTATCATTTAACCCTCTATGAACCCTGTAACTTTAAACTAACACAAGACAAATCAAAGTTTTTACTTTTTAAACTAAGTTCTGCAACTTTTTTAAATATTATAATTTAGTTCTTAAAAATCATGAAACTTTTTACAGTCGAATGTTTGAAAGTCAAATTAAATCTATTATTTATAATAGTATTCCTTTAATTTCTTAATATGTTTTGCGAAACTGATTGTCAGATGGCACAGAAAATTTGGTTTATAGAGGTTTAACAAATCACAACCTCGTTAGATTGAAACCCAGCAAAACAGCAAGTCCTGGGCAAAATGACCACAGCAATTAAAGACGAAAAAGTGCAAAAAAAAAAGTTGTCGGTATGGCAGTATTCGAGGGATGGATAATATTTTACTCGGATAATTTTGCCTCCCTGTAATTTTATTATAGAAAGTATGTTCGTAAAACCGCAGTCTGGGCACGTAGCAAGCTCTCTGCTTAATAACTGATATAAGAAAGTGTGCTTAAAAATTTCCCCCGACGCTAAACTTCTAACCGGCAGCGGGCTAATTAATCGCACTTGTTCGCAATTATCTTATCTCGGTAGAGGTAAAACGAAATTTAACGTTCAAATGAAACGTTCGCTCGAAGTTTGTTTTTAATCAGCACACGATTAATTTTATTTTCATCGTACGAAGCAAATATCAGTTGTGTTTGCTTAAAATCTTCATCCAAAGAGATATCACTGTTATCGTAATTCGCTAACTCCACTATCAAGTAAATGCAGACTGAAAGTTCTACCTTCCGGTTTAAATACGACGACAGCTTCATCGACAATTTTTCTCTGGCAAAATGAACGTTTCTTTCGACACCGACACAGCATTTTTGATGAAACTAGGAGAGAAACTTTCACGAATCCCTGTATACGGGTATTGGAAAAAATTCGCAGGAAATTATGCGACTGTAGTTGCATAAATCTCGGATTCGTACGTGGAGTTTGATTTTCTAGGTGAATCGTTACAGTCACTTCTTGCCGTGACAGTAAAATCAGCATGACGTTATGGAACGTTGTAAAACGTTTCTTCTTTTTTGAAGAAAACGAATTTATGTGACGAAATTAAATGCTTGAAATATTTCGTTCTTATTATAGTGACTGATAGCATCATATCATCAACAAATACAATTTTAAATCATTTAATTTAACATTTGCACCGTCCGAGCAGAACTTCACCCCAAGTAAATAAGTCGGCCTCCTGTTATTTACTTGAAATATTTAATTTTTAACATAGTGACTGATAGCATCATATTATCAACGAATACAATTTTAAATCATTTAATTAAACCTTTGGGCAGAACTTCAACCAAAGTGAAGAACTCTGCCCCCAATTAAGTCAGGATCAATCCTTGATCCTACTTAAAGTTAAATATTCACTGCAAATAAGAGTAGAATAGATTAACAAAATTTTATAAAAATATTATTATCATCAAACGACAAGTGTACCATCAGAATCTGTAATAAATACCGCGTATAATTAGAATATTGCTGCGTACTTCAAAATTTCAAATCTGCACCAATAGAAAATTCTAATTTGCATAGCAATATTCGAAGAAATATTAGAATTTAGAATATTTGAAATATTAGAAATAGAAATAGAAATTAGAATATTAGAAATACTAGAATATTAGAATTAGAAACGTTCGTATATCTGAATCAGTAAGAGATATATTTTTTCCCATGACATTCCGTAAAAGTACTTCCAAATCCATCTCCCGTTATCCCTCTTCCTATTTCCGGAGGATGAATGTCATCCGGCAGTGAATAATTTCCCTCAAACTTTGTTTCGACCCTTAAGTAGGATCAAGGATTGATCCTAACTTAACTGAGGACCGAGTTATTCACTTGGGCAGAAGTTCTGCTCGAACGGTCCAAATGTTAAATTAGGGTCAGAGATTGTTTGGGCTGAGATTTTATCACGGCACAAGTGGATAACATCTGATCCCTGAATTCCAAGCCGGGCTAATAAATTAGGGTTGCAGGTAATTTACAAGTAAATCCCTGCCGGTGGTTACACTTAAATGCCTAGATACAAATGAGGATGCGAACAGGTTCATTCGAGGACTGTTTCATCTACGGCTAATTTACAAAATGATCTCACGAAGCTTATCGAACGTTTGATTACGTATCTTTGATGTTACTTAATCACGTAGTGTTCAACATAATTTTATCATCTAATACGGATTATTAGGTTTCAAATGGAACATGTGATTTTAATTAAAGTATTTAAAAAATGTACATATTTTGTTCTCTAATCAAAATTCTATTTGAGCCAGTTCTCAGGATTTTAGATCAATTTGGTGCGACTACATATTTAATATACTTTGTAATAAAATTTGAGTAATATTTGAAACAGAATATTTTAACATAGTTAAAGTATTTTTAAAAAATAGATTTCAGTAATTTTCTCGTCAAATTCATTACACCATTACTATAAAATTTAAAATGGTATATGCCAATTAATTTCAAGTAATTAAAAACAAAATTCTACTTTCTATTTCTCGCTAACATCGTCTCAATTTTATCAGACAATGTCAAGTAAACACTGTGATACTATTTTTCATCTACAGTTTCAGGGTTCATCCTACACGTTTATTTTTCAGAATTTTCTTCGTTAATTACACCGTGGTAAAAGTATCCAATACGTCTCGCAAAAACATTATTTACACCAGTTTCGTACCGGTACATTTTCCTTCTTTCAAAATTAAGAACATTGAAGTTTAGAGCCCTCGTAACAGGTGCATACTGCAAACAAGCGAACAACCCCAACCCCATGAAATTCATTTTTCAAGCTACACTGTCAGCTTTTAGAAACCCATGAATCAGGAAGGGAGTTTTTTTTTTATCCAACTTTCCTGACGTAAAACATATTGTAAATTTATCGACATATTATATAGCTGTCTCGTTTAAATTCCATGGACGTATTTCAGATTGATTCACCTTGTAAAACTACCGTATTACTTCGGTTTATTTTTCATTGAACCCTTTGAGAATGAAAAATATTGACCAAGGATTCTTATCAATGATATCGAGCTACCGTCGGCACTGCTATCACAATATTTCCTTTATAATAGAAATACTTCGATTATAATGGATATAAGAGAATGAACGGTGAAAGTAGGTGAGTCTATTCTTGTAAAAGAAACAAAGGAACGGATATAAAGAGAAGAATCTTAAGCTGAAGGAAGATAGAATTTATCAATTAAGAATACTGAGATGAAGAGGAAGTTAGAGAGACAATGTTTCAATTTTCGCAGAAGTATAGCACTTTTATTGAAAATTTAGTCGAGCAAACTTCGAAAATTTGAGAACACGAAGAATGTTGCTAATTATAAAAGTAGCCGGATTTAAAGTTTTGAAAAATTCATTAAATCACTTGATTCGTCTTGCTCTGACGTAAATGTAGGGATGGGGATTGAATGAGAGAATGAGTGAGTAAATGAATGACAGAGAGAACGAGAGGATGGCGTGAAGAACGAAAAAAGGAGAACGCGAAGTTAAGGTGTTAGTAACGTAAACGTAAAAGTGTAAAGACGCCATAATTGCTGCTGCTTATTTTTATTATTCTTTTAAATGTTTATTATAGTCCTATCTTTTATTTTTAGTTTTATATATTTCATATTAATAAATGTTAGTAATAAGCGAGACTGTAACACAGATTGACACATAAACTAAAATATCATCGAACTATTTTGCATAAATAATTAAAAAATTAAACCATTTAACTCCTTGCCTTATGATTTGTTTTGTACTGCGCCACCTCTATAAATCAGAATCTAATTGCTAAAATAATAATTGATCAGTGGTTCTTGAATTTGAATTCTTTCTCTCTCTCTCTCTCTCTCTCTCACTAATTTTCTAATTTAATAGATTTTGCAAAGCTTGAAAATTTCCTATCTCATTTACCTCGTCACGAGTGTCATTCGTCATTGTAGGGCAAGGGATTAACACTAGAATTACCGGCATTAAATCTATCATATTTCGATACGTTAAATAAATACTTCAAATAGCGAGGAATTAATTCATTAATTTCTATTTTATAAGATTGACATACGATATCAAATCTACGGTTCTCCTATAAATTTAGAAAGTGAAGAACAAGTCATTTTAACTCACCTTGATTGTTCTAGTGTTAATAAAGTAATTTCCTAAATATCGAAATCAATTTTAATCAAATATATCTTCTAAGTATCAAATCGAACATTAATTCACTATAAAATTTCCTCAGACAAAACCAATGCCATTTAAAGTAATCCTCATCCAGTTATCTCAACCACCCTATATTTCGTAACCCTCGAAAACCACCCTTCTATTATCGCGCATCCTAAGACAGCCATTACGTGATTATTTCACGGAAATGGGGGAAGAGGAAAAAAGAGAAACCTAAATCGGCACAGGTTAAAAGAATGATACTTTACTCGGTTTGCTACGATGCGTTTTCCTTGGCACTGCCGCTGGCAGTGCTAGGGCGATTAATGCGACGATCCAAAGCCACCTCATAATTCTTCGTTTTAATGCCTGAAACACAAGAAACATTTTCGTGTTATTAAAGATTTAATTGGAAGGAGAAAGTGAGGAAGACTATTCGATGGTAATTTCGTGAGTTAAACTCGTGCCACTTGGTAAAAGTGTGTGTATGTAAAATCGCTTAATCCAGGAGCAGGGAGAAAGTATTTTTGCCGCTCCTAACTTCTCTCCTTGCTTAGACTGTAATTTTCCTCGGCGTTTCTTTTGCACACGGCGTTCATGTTATAAATGGCCACCAAGTTCGCGCTGCTTTTATCCATTTTTCCCTCGCGTTTTCGAGGAAAATTTCGCCCAGACTATTCTGCACGACGGAAAGCAATCAAGCGTGCGAACTGTTTGTCTCGTCGATAGCGGAGCGACGAACGAATTCCAACGGGTGGATTACATTTCTCGTATTATTTAGGTAACAATAAAATTGTCCATGTGTTTTTAATTAAATTATGTCAAGGTTTAACCCTTTCGTTTACAATATTGTGTGAGATACGTTGGCATATCGATTGGATCCAACGTGAACACTGGGTATCAGATACGTCGATTGGAAAAATGTGAAAACGTTTCAGGCACATTGTACGGCGATGGGAACGATTTAACAATTCTTTTTTATTGCATTCGGAATTTATTTAAGAATTGATAGCAGTTGTGAATTTTTTCGGATAGAAATATATTTCTTTTATCGCCGATTTGTAAATTGAATTATAATAAATCTGGCAATGAGTATTAATCAAGCTAAAGTTGCTGGTAGAATTTCTATTTTTAGAATAGGAAAAGTGAACTAACATTACTTTTTGATTATCTAGACTGGATAAAAGGAGGAAAATTCGAGGTGTATTTTTTGGGGGGGGAAGGTTACTTTTGATGCAATTCCACATTGTGAGTCAATTTTTAGGAACAGAAACAGAATGATTTAATAATATTTATAAGAATTTTATAATTTAGAATAATTCTTAGAATTATATTACAATTGTATTTACTTATATTTTGTCTGATTTTGTATTTCCTTTTTGTGCAGTGGATGTCGCGAAGTTTTCGCTGTTGGCACTACAGTTTCGTAACCACCAAACCCCCATAAGCTATACGGTCTGCCTTTATCTTCCCTCCGTGCTTTGACCATAACGGTGTTTTGTGTTTCCAGCAATACAATTCGGTTATTCGCCCGCGGAGGAATTTTATCCGCCTCGAAATCGGGCCGGAAAGTCTATTCGAAAGTTTTATCAGTTTTGTCTGTGTATAGGAATCCGCATCTACTTTGTATCTTAAAGTGTTTGCCTATGGTCCTGTAAAAGATTTACGATCACCAAACGCTATACTTTAAAGGACGAAATGAAACAGGAAAGCCGTTAAAGAAATATTTACCTTTCAGAAATTGGCGTTTCTAACATTCACTTGTTTGGTGTTCAATTGTTTATAGTTTCAATGAAACAGGGGGAAAAAAAATTGTCTCGTTATTCCCAATTAGCGCATTGCAACACATTTGAAGGAAATTTCTAACTTTATTTCAACGGAGCAGAAAGTTTTCGCGATAATAACAGAAAGCAGAAATTAAAACGTTAAATACCGGAGAAAAATACGAGAAAGCTAGATATTTTTCGTTGAATTTTCAACGTAAATTTCGTGAATGTAAAGAACCGGATTAAAAGGACAAATTAACTTTTTTATCGATAGACTAGGTAGAATATTTATAGAAGTTAGTCGCGATTGTTATTTCTGGATACGAATAATTTTCTTTTTTTTTCTTTGGAGAAATTACAAAATACTTCTTCGATATCATTGAAGTTTCTGCAGTATTACATTACTTTCATATCTCACGTTTCTTCTGCAGTCGTTGCTACGAACGTTTTATTCTTCTTTCACATTTTCCATATACACTAGCTGGATGAGACACACACACATGAATAAGATGATATTTATCACCGAAAAAGCAGAGATAAGGAACGGCCTGGAAGAGTATTTTCGGCTTTTTGACATTGCTTGAATTTATTCACACCATGGAATAAAGTGGATGTAAAAATGAACGTATAGGGAAAAATAAATTATGCTTACGGGGCAAAATTTAATGCTTACGAGCTTAAAAAAGTGACAATAATATTTAATTGGTATTTATTGGAATTTTTATTAACTCTTATATTAATTCCATTTTTATGAAACTAATTAATATATATTTAACATTTTCAATTCAAATTATTCTATAATTTTTATCACATTTCCTAAATTAAATTTCCAGTTTACAAAATGACTATTTCTCTTAACATGTTCCTCCACAATTATTTTTAACCAAGTGAAAAAGTGTCATTTAATACCACTTGATAAATAAATCCCAATTTCAGCTCCATCTTTCTCCAAACAGGCTACGGAAAATTTTCCTTTCGTTAAATATTTACTGCTACTAAAACCTTCATAAATACAGAATTTGTCGAAGCTCAATAGCCAGAGTGGAATTTCCTTTTTCTTTTTCTCTTTCAATCGCGTAATTCCTGAGTACACGATACGTAATTAATGATTTGCTCAGCAATCAGAAACAACACTTGTGATCAGATACGATACTGGCATTACTGCAGAAATTAAAATTGCAAATATATCTGAAGCATTGAGAAGTTCGAAGCAGACAAGCAACATTTGCCGACGGATGTTTGTTTGAACTCCAATATTCCCTCAAAGAAAATACTTCTCCGCACGATGGAATTTCTATTCGTACACGGAGATGAATCCGAATATTTTCTATCTTCGCAATAAGTATTCCGATGGAGAAAATGAAAACGCCAGGAAAACGTAAATGCCATGTGCGTGTGCGTGTGTGTGCACGCGCATAAAAATCAGAATAGAGAAACGAAAACTTTCAAAGGCGAAGATTTTTCAAGTTTACAAAGAATGCGAACGTACGATTCGTAAAAAAAAAGAATTCCATTGAGATGATGAATATTCGATTCGGAAATACACAGAGGTTGATCCAATATTCGTAGGCGAGTTATTCTTCGCTGAGGAATGAGAACAAATCGTGGAATAAAATTTTCTAATAGTAGTTTTTCTTAATTAACACTAGATCTATGACAGCCGTCAAATTGACGGATTCCTATTTTTAACAAAATTCTTTTCAAATTGATTGAAAGATAGTACAGTAAATATTTCAAGTGTGTCTTACAATATACAAATTACTTGACTGATTATATTTTTTACTACTAGAGTTATCTTTCTGCAAGGTAAATATTTAATATATTTCAACCTACCAGATTTAGCGAACGTAGATCTAGTGTTAATCAACCTCAAATATTCGTCAATGGTGGATCAGGAAGAAATGTTTACATAAAGCACTAGAAATCGCTATAAACTGCAATTGTTTAACTACGATTTTATGATACATCGTTCAAGTGACAGCATTGCTGGTAACGGTAAATAACAGTCATTCGTTATCACGTTTCACTGTCATGTTTTGTATCGTTTACAATCATGTACTAGCTGTATTACTTTCGAAAGTGACCACCGATAAAATTCACTCAACAGCGACTTAATTGCACAGATGATTGCAACAGTGAAGTAAGTAAAAAATCGTCAAATAGAATTTATCTTGAATTAATAATTGTATATATGGTAAAACTATTTTGTAGTAGTAATACAAAAATGAACTATTTGACTTTTTGAGGCAAGTCGACATTAAAGGTGTCCCACCTTTTGATTCGTGAAGATGCGTAGTGCGAAATCTTTTTCCACCTCAAAAAGTTTTATTATTACATAACTTTGTTAATAAATATAAGCCAACTTTAACCAGTTAACTGTGACGAAAATTCTTTTAAATTTTGGGTCACAAGAATCGAGAGATGAGCATAAATCTATTTCAAATTATTTATACCCTTTACTTATTCCTTTTATTTCGCCATGGCCTTAAAATATTCCAAACATCTTGAAATTTACGAATATATTTTAGTTTTCGTCAAAATTACAATTTAAATAATCAATGGTAGCTGTTACGCATGACGACTATAGTCGTCAAACACAGTTAACTGGTTAATCAATTAAAAGAAAATACTATGCAACATGGGTCTTTTAATATCAACCCAACATCCAAACTAAAAACCTACACAATTCCAGAAAGCTACAAATTCAGTTAATGCATGAAATAATCTAAAAGCTCCAAAAAAATTCCACACCCATCTTGCATTACCTACAACAATAAAAAAATTTCAAATAATAATTACAACCTTCCAAAAAGCATCGATAAAATTAAAAAATAAAATTTTCTCGCTCCCCAATTAACAATCTTCCCCTCAATTCAGTATCAACATTAACAACCAATCGTTTTAACAATCCTCTACAACTTTTCCAAAATCTCCCTCCTTCCTCCAATTTGAATTTCCCAGAAAAACAGTTCCAACCACGATCTTCGATAAAACTACAAGCAGAGACGATATCCCGTCGAAAGTAACGAGGCATCGAAATCACTTGGAAGCGCGAAGCGCAGAATTCATTTGAGCGTTTTATTATCAATCCTCTTCACGGCTGTCGTCGTTCGTGTACGAGGCAAACGATATCGCTTCGGAACATGCATGCGAAACCTGCATTCGCCTGTGGACGAACCGGCTACATCGGATTTTCACGTGCGAGCGCACGTCTCATTAATCACAATTCCCCGCTTCAACGGGTAAATTTCATTATTTCTCGAATACGAAACTGAGTGTCCAGCAGAGCATTCGGCCGACCGGTAAAACGCGCCATCGCCTGTAGCGTCAATGCTCGCGAAACTGCGTCAAAGGCAAATGGCACAAACGAAGACAGATTGCGTTAAGCGTTATCGCGGCTACGCTTCGTGCAACAGCTCGAATCGAATTTGCAAACGACCGGGTTTTTTTTCTCTCTCTCTCTCTTCTTTTTCCCTCCTCTGGAAAACGCACACATGAATGGATGTGCTCAAAGAGGAAGGAGTGGATAGATAAGCTGACTATGAATATGATTTTTCGCATGTTTACAATCCTATGAGCAGGACGATGATGCGTTTCAAGGTAATAAAGATAGTTTTATTTTCATTCGATACTGGAACTCTTTTGTATTTACTTTAACACTAGAACTACCAAACCAGTCAAATTGACTGGTATAGAATTTTTTCAGAAAATTGTCCAAGTTTATATGAGAGTCGTAGAGTACATATTCTACGTCTATATCAATAAATATAAATCACTCAATCGGTCAAGTTATCTGCCCCTTGATTCTTTCTCCTCCAAAGTACTTATTTAATATTGTAGCGGCGCTTCATAATTAAATAATCAGATATTATAAAATAACGTCTCTAATTTAATGAATCCAAACTTCTTGCACAAAGACAACTCTATATACAATATTGAATCAATATCTAAACATTTGCAATTCGTTGTTAACATTCTCGTAATCGATATGAAATATAGGGGAGACAATTTCGTTACGATAATTCGTAACAATATATTGAAATATGATAGATTTAACGTCGGTAGGTGTTAAAGTACGATTTGATCGTTGAGAAAGAATTAATTCTGTGACAAAGTGAGAGATATGGATGAAGACTGTTTTCCTGAATATTGCATGGAAAATTTGTTTTGAAAGTGGCGGCAATGGTGGAATGCAATTATGCGAATGAATGTAAGGGTTGATGTATTTATGAGATATGATAAAAGCGATGTTTAATGCCGGACATTTTTACGAGTAATTAATTAGCAGGGTTACGATGGTACTTTGAATCAAAGGTATTGGAAAAACGATATCGAGAAATATTATTGGAAATATGGAGGTAAATTTATCTACTGATAAGTGAAGCAGAAGAATGATAACATGAACGAAAGTATTCTGTATGTTGGATGAAATTCTCGTCGAATAAATAGTTACATTTCAATTGAAATATTTTGACATTTACCCTTTGCACTAGGAGACATTTCTGACGTTATCTATTACCAACTTGGTGGCACTTTTATTATTTTCTATCTTCTGCCATTTCAATAGAAAAATTCAGGTAAAAATACATTTTTTAGATGGTTATCGTGCAATATTTTCGTCCTCTCTAATATGGGAATTTTATAAATCCAACCAGGATCTTTTTAGATCATTCTAGAATTCGGAAAGAGAGTAGACAAACGCCACAGAAGACAGACGTGTATAGAGATAGGCGATAATAGATACAGAGGCTATATATAATAGATATAAGGCGAATATAGATACAGAGATAAACCGACGAAAAGAGGATAGACGGCTAGACATAAATAGAGAGAATAGACGAGTAATGGCATAGAGCAGAGACGAACAGACTAAAGTAATAGACGAGTAGACGGACAATTAGACGGTACAAATAGAAAACTGATGGACGTCAAGGCGTACTATACTTTAAATTATTAACAATTATTAACATTACTAAGTTTACGGAGACCAGAGACGATTGACGCCTTGAAACACGAAATGGAAGTTGCCATTCATGCGACTAAAGCCAGAACAATAAAAGACTGAAAAATTAGGTTGGCCGAATGGAGTACTGTCAAGCAAGCCGTGGCATTCATTTGAATAATGTTATATTTTATTCTTAACCCTTTCGCACCGGACGGGACATGTGCTGTCCCAGGCTGAAAAATTTTTGATATTACGGCTGGGACAACATATGTCCCAGTTACTGAAAAACATCTACGACAGAAAATAACACCAAGTTGGGCCTCCGAACTGATTCTTAATCGTTCTGAGTCCATAAATTTCTCATCTCGATCGTCCCTGATCTAATCAAACAAGCGACAACTGTTAAGGTTGCTCAGTTTTCGGCATCAAAATTATTTTATCTAATAATCGGGCGCACTCGGACTGGATTTTTCACTGTATTGAAAGGGTTAAATGAAAATGTCTAATCTTTCTAATAAACCCATAATTTTGAAAAAATATTCATTAGTTTTTTTTTTATAGCTGATTGAAAATGTAAAAGTTAGGTGGCCCACCCTATAGGAGATCGGGAAAAAAATTTTGAAATTCTGCCAAGTATTGGTAGTTGAAAGTATCGTTAGAGATTCAGCCGAATGGAGAACATTGGTGATACCTGGGCGAATGGTTCATGAGTCTGTATCTTGTCTCGATTTCAGGCTCGACTGATCAGAAGCCGATAAGGACGTGAAGAGGGTTAAAGAGGACGGGTATAAAGGTAGGGCACACATATCTGTTCCATATCTTAAACCACTTTGCATGTGCTTCGAGGAACCGTCTATCCGATCCTTAAAAGAGGAATATTCCAAGGGAGAAAATGAAAACGGAAGACATAAAAGCGTCTGCACAGTCAACAGGGGCGTGGAAACGAAAAGTATCTTTGACTTTCGAATTCGTGAACTCCTTTTGCCGTATCCCCGCTGTTTCGAGAATTTCCTATACGCCTGAATGCGATTCCTTTACAAAGAACTGGGTCTAAAATCGAGAAGATAGCTGAGTTTCCGAGAATAGAGAATACACGATTGTCAATCTGAAAAATGGAATGTGTTTGTATGGAGTTTGCGTCAACCGTGAATATTAGAATTGCGATTGACAGCAGCTATTTTAATTTTACGAAAAATTGTAAAATTTTATTGAAATATCGCAAGCTTTTGGAAATGTTTTATGAATTTTGATCCGATTGTAAGTCATGCACGAGAAATTTCTCGTTTCATGGCATAATATTAATCTTTTTCACTTTGTCTATTAAAGCTTAATGTGACCTGGATAATTTGTTCTTCTTGTCGCTGTGTATTCTTGGGAACTGCTTTTACAAGCACTGTAGAAATTAAGATAGAAATGTAGCATATTACATTTTCAACAATTTTTAACAAAATAACTAAATATCGGACCTTAGAACTACAGAATAACTCCATGGTGCATGGCAATACATAGTCTCGGCACAAATCAGCATGTAACAAAAAGTCAAACACTAAAATAATTTTTTTAATTCATTGTAGTTAAATTAGACCATTTATAACCTTTTATAAATTTATTTTGACATCAAGTTTTCTCGCAATGCAAATAATAAGATGCTATTGAATACGCAACGATATATCGTCGTTCGGCACCAACCAGCATGTAACAAAAAGTTAAACACAAAAATAATTTTTTTAATTCATTGTAATTAAATTAGACCATTTATAACCTTTTATAAATTTATTTTGACATCAAGTTTTCTCGCAATGCAAATAGTAATATACTATTGAATACGCAGCGATATATCTTCGTGCGGCATCCAACCAGCATAGCGTATAAAAAAAAGTCAAACACAACTATAATTTTTTTAATTCATTTCCAATTAAATTAGACAATTTATAACCTTTTATAAATTTATTTTGACATCAAGTGTTCTCGCAATGCAAATAGTAAGATGCTATAGAATACGCAAAGATATATCGTCGTTCAAAACTAAAAGGGTTAAGCTCAAAACTTCAAAATGAAATTGTCAGAAATGAGGTTAGACTGCCAACGGCACAAAACCAAAAACGTCCACCAACAAGGTGATAAAAAAATAACAAGATTAAGGCCAGTTACGTTGAGCGTGCGTAGTTATAAAATGAAACCACTGCAAAGACCGTTGAAAATCCAAACCACCCATTTATTCATACCTTCGAGGGGGGGACGTACCGAACGGTAGGATATAGTTACTTCGTTCTGCGGTAAAGCAGAGAGAGAACACTCTCAAGGGTGGAAGCTGCGGTCGCATACCTCTGCACGAGTAGTAAAAGCAGAGAGCAGGGTCAGCCATGTCTGACCAGAACCGACCTCACCCACTGGAAGCAGCCTCTACTTCCCCATCGGTGCAAATTCGCGCTCCGTGTCGCACTACGTGAACGTTGCACGGTTCGTTACAAACCGAGTTTTACATAACAGCCGAGGAGAGAATAGAGTCGAGAATTGACGGCTCGTAAGCGGATGATAAAGCATCCAGTCACGAGAGACGTCGGAGATAATTGCCGTGGAGAGATTTATGGCTTTTCGGCATCTATGTTTGGTGGGCGGCAATTCGTGGTCTAATTTGATTTTACGGTCTTGTACGAGACGTGTTGCATGATCAGAGATGTGATTTTTATATTAGGAATGTTCGAATGTTGTATGGGTGTGGTTTAACACTAGAACTACCAAACCAGTCCAACTGGTAGACATTTTTTTTCAAAAATTCTCCAAGTTCTTGGAACAGTCATGGAACAAAAACTCTACTTTCATCACAAAGGACACAAATCACCGAATTGACCATCCTTTCCGCCATTCGATTCCTTCTTTTTCAAAGTACTTATTTAATATATTGAAATATGATAGATTTAACGCTGGTAGTTATGGTGTTAATGCGGTAGTTACCAATCAGAGTTCTTCTGAACCTTGGAGTTGTGAAGATAGGTAAAGGTTCTAGAAGAAATAGGTAAATGAAGCGTAGAGCTTGTTTGTTCAATATAAGTTAGAAGTTTGGATATTTTCGAGTGTTATATTATGGGAAAATATTGTTACGTGAATGATGGAATTTCCTAGAAGTTGAAAATTGTCGCAGGGGTTCCATGAGAGTGGAAAGGTTGAGGAATGGTGGTTTGCAAATTGTTTTTGACTGAAATATGGATGACAAAGTGTTATGTAAGGAACTGTTATAAGATAGTAGTAGATATTATCGATTAGGTACAGCAATTTTAGATTGGTTTTGAGTCATGGAAATAAATCAGGATTAGTCAAACAGAATGTTAGGGTGAGAATGAAGTTAAACACTGGGAAGAAAGGGTAGAATACGAACTGCTTTCTGAGTGTATATGACGCAAATTAATTAATTAATTGAACTAATTGAATTACTAACTTATTAATAATGATATCATTTCAAATTACTAATAATATCATGTCTAAAGTTGATATAAGGTAGTGTTAATTATCGTTATTTCGTAGGAAAAACTGTGCTTCTGGGATGGAAACTTTTTATAAACAAAGGACGACTTCTTTTTTGCAGTAACATTGACGTAAAAATTTAATTACAGTCTATTTACGACATGAATGTTCTCCGTCAAAGAGATACCTTATAGTCGTCTCAATATCAAAGTCGCGTATAATTAAAAGAAATATGAACCATCCAAAAAGGTTGACGCTTTTAAAGGGCCATAGAAATTCAAAATCTTCTTGATCAAAGACGCACTTAAATACTCCATACAAAAGACCATGGAATGTCGTGTTTTCTCCGCGCGTTGTCAGAGAAATCTTTCACCATCGTCCGTTCGTATAGATAGCTGAAATTTCTACTACTCCACTCTGTTCTTTTGACCATTTTTGCAATTGTCGAAAAAGTATCGAGGAACTTTACAGCTGTGTTATTTCGAAAATGAAAGGACAAACTTGTGGTCACAATTTCAGTGTAATTATAAACGTATTCTCCCAATGGAGTTGACGGTTCGTTATCAACGTGACTCCAGCTTCATTTACGAAATTAAATGAAAATATTTATGAGCAATTTACACCGTACTAATACACCAACAGTATTGCAACGTGAAAATTTCATGTGACAGGGCAAACCGCCGTTCCGCGGCTTTACGTTCAACCTTCGCTAATTTTATCATGAAATTTACTGCGAATGCCTTCGAAGTTCCTGAATAGCAAATTTCTCGATAATTTTCCCGAAATATTTGATGAGATATTAATCACATTTTCTGACATGATTAAATTACTTGTAGGTAGGAAAAAATCGGATTTCTTGCGGCTTAGAAGCGCATCACCTAGTTTCCAGAATAATAGGGCATATCAGAATAACCTAATAATACCTAAAATAATTAATTCTCATTGCTCTTTTATATTCTACACGTAAAAAGATAATAATTATAAGCGATCTTATTTCACCTACTTAAGAAACTACATTAACACAAAAAGGAAATAGATACACCGAAGTACGACCATACAAATTATTTCAGACTTTGACCACTTAGCCTACAACACCGTGTGAGACTCGTGGTCGCAGAAAATGGATCAGGATATTTCAGTCTTTCAAAAACTATTAAATTGACAATATCACCAGGTCGTGACACGGTCTCATTATTTCTATACTATTAATATCACATTAAGTTATTTAAAATATCAAAAATCAGTGAAATCTTTTGATTTTAAGAATTAATTTGGATTGTTTGCACGCCCCATCAGAAAAGAAATCGTAGACCAAGGGGTTAACATCCTCCAAGAGTAGAGTCTATCCTATTAGAATCAAACAGAGCTCTCTAAAATGTGATTTCATTCATCATTGCATCAACGAAGGATGTTTAATTTCATGAGAAAAAGTCCCTCTCATCTACGATTGCACCATGTGCTGATCTATCTACCCGTACTCTCAAACTCCCGAAAAGAAGCGAAATCGCTTTAAAAAAAAGGAGTAAGAAACAAGAAAAATAGTATCAAAGGGCAACGATAAAGAGAGAAGGAAACCACCTCGGACAGAGACTGAGACAACTGTTGACGGTGCCTTTTTGTCGCTTTAGAAGACCCGGGTTAAACTTTTTTCCAATGCACGTTTTCCTAAAGCTGGTGCGCGTTCGTGCACCGAGCCGCAAGTAAAATATCGGGTAAATACGTCCTCAGCAGCAAATGGCCATTAATTCAGGGGGAAAAGCTGCTACGGACTGCTCGTAGGAAGTTCTCGTATTTCCCAATACCAGTGAACCTACCCTCTTGTATCGGCATTCTCACCCCTCCGTGTCCTCTTTCGCCAAAGTCCGTCCACCTGAATTTGCTTCTCCGACACCGCGGTGGCGAACCAATCCCTTCCCCAATTCCAACGACGATTTCACGTCGCTGCTCGCTATCGAACGTGCAACCCCCGAACTCTACTATGAATATGCAACGGCCTGGAAACATCTATGGATTCGGATCGCGCTGAATAACCACTTTATACCATGGTGACATTAGTCACGCGCAACGGGAGATAGGGTTATTACTGTTAGGGTGGACAGCCTTTTTTTCAATATTGATCGATGGAAAATCTGAAAGAAAATTTTTTAGGTGGACAGATGTGTAGATCAGGTATAAATTTGCAAATTTAACTATAGATTATATGATTTGTGGAATAAAATAGCGGAATAAATACGCGAGAATACAAGGTGGTAGCAGTGATTCTCAACAATGATGAGATCGTTGTAAATTTTCTCTTCTGGTTGAAGTGTTACTGTCACATAAACTTCTATCAGTTAGAGTCGACAACTTTTTTTCTATATTGATCGATGGAGAATTTGAAAAAAAATTTTTTTAGGTGGAGAGATGTGTAGATCAGGTATAAATTTGCAAATTTAACTAATAGATTATATGATTTGTGGAATAAAATAGCGGAATAAATACGCGAGAGTAGAATGTGGTAGCAGTGATTCTCAACAATGATAAGATCGTTATAAATTTTCTGTTCTGGTTGAGGAGTCACTGTCACATAAACTTCTACCAGTTAGGGTGAACAGCTTTTTTTAAATATTGATCGATGGCGAATTTGAAAAAAATTTTTTTTAGGTGGACAAATGTGTAGATCAGGTATAGATTTGCAAATTTAACTATAGATTATATGATTTGTTGAATAAAATAGCGGAATAAATACGTGAGAGTACAAGGTGGTAGCAGTGATTCTCAACGGTGATGAGATCGTTGTAAATTTTCTCCTTTGGTTAAAGAGTCACTGTCATATAAAGTTCTATCGGGCGCAGTGGAAAAATAGGTCGTGCTGCAACTATTTCACTGAGCTACATCAATTGTTTAGACTTTAAAAAATACATTGGGGAAAAAGGGGTTGAAATTGGCTGAGAAACAAGGGAGATGTGACATCTCAAAGTTTAGAAAGTTGCAATTTGAGATGGAAGAAGCTATGGATCCAAAAAGGCAAGAGAACCTTTTGATAAACTTTGTCCTCTTGCTTTCTGACTTCTAGTTGTTCTTTTATTCAACGCGTCGTTTTGTGCTCTTTCAAGTATTGCAAGGTAGAAATATGTATCTTTATTAACGCTAAAACTACCTACAAGTATTTGGGAAAAAGAGAAACCAAGAGATGAGAAAGATGATCGATCGAGTATTCTGACTTTTATAAAATCAACATAGAATACCTTCACTATGACTCTCTTATAAACTTAGAGGACTTTTGGAGAAAATTGGAAACCAATTATTTTAATTTGCTTACTATCATATTTTCTTCTCCTCGGGAAAGCTAAAAATTAATCTTGCAAAGTTTCTCTTGTATTATATAGAAACACCTTCTACTATAAAAGAATGTTATTCCAATCTCACATTCCCCTGCCAATCACAAGTCACTCTTCATCAATCTATCGCTCTAAAACCGACGAAAAGCTGCTAATCCAAAAAGTGCATCAACACATTGAAAATCCCCATTTCCCATTCCTTACAAATCTCCAAAGATCTAAAAACTACCCAACCAAACTTCACACCCGTCTCTACGATTTATCATCATAAAAATGTTCAAACTTCATTTTTTAACCTTCGAAAAAAAACCCGATACAAAGTCGTGCCACGAATTTATATACAAACGTAAACAAATGGTCGCATACCCATTGTTCCTTCATCGCCGTTACCACGATTTAATAGTTTCACAGAGTTAAGCAAAACCATCCAACAAAATTTCTCCATCGATACGAGGCGCTGGGAGAGAAAAATCGTTACTTGAAAATCACCCCTGAATTATTGGCTCACCTCGTAAATCGATTATGAATAACCAGAGGGATATTCGTAATTTCCACTTGAGGGAAATCGCCCGTGTCAGTCGGTATTGTAATTCCTGCCTTGCACCCTCTACGGGATCATGAATAACCATGGAGTTAAGGGTGAGGGGGGAAAGGTCGGTAGGTATAGAAAATAAAAGAGACACTCCTCCGCGTCGCAGTGGCGCGAAAACTAACAAAAATCCACTTACTCTTTTGCATTCGCACACTGCAACCTCTTTCCCTCTCTCTCTTTGTTTAAACTGTCGCAGTGCGAGGTTTGCGCGGCGTTATATGGAAATTCGGGTACGTAGGCGATGAGCCTCGCAAAGGGAAGAGAGAATTAAATACAGCCGTGCAAAACAGCGTCAGGCTGCATGGAAATGTTCGATGTTTACCGTTAGACGAGAGAGGTTCGAACGAACAAAAAAGAATTGCCTGTATATACGGTGAGTTTATTCACGCGGTTTAATAACCGTATTATTTCTATTTGTATGTTGTTTTCTTTCGGGAGTAACATTCACGATGGAAATACGATGGGAGTGGAAGAGTTGAAGTGAAAAAAATAGGTTGGATGTTATTGAAATAACATACCGGCATCCAGTGCTGAAGCAATGCACGATGTTGCATTTTCTGTGTGGAGATTTTGGAGGGAAATTTGCCAGTGTGTTGGGAATTTATATGAAAATTCCTTAGGTAACGATTATGAGATTCGCTGTGGAAGAGATGAAATAAGTATTCCGTTACAGAGATTCACTATGCTTTTCGTCCGTGTAATATATGTAGGTCAGAGTTGAAAAAACATGGTTGTTATAAAATATTACTATTGATGCATGAAAAAAGTAACTTTAAATTTATTTGCAACTTTGTTCGCTGGTAATATCGACACTAATCCTCTACAGGACCTTGTGACTTTAAGAAAGTTGTATTTTCATTTAGTATAAATTAATTCTTAAACGTCATAAATATTCTATGTAATTAAATGCTCAGAAGTCAAATTAAATTCTGTATTTGAAACTCTGATCTTAACATTTACCAATGTGCTATCGTGTAACGAATATTCAACCACAAAAAAATATCAGAATTGAAAATCAGATTTGAAAAAATTTAAAGGATCTAAATCAAATTTGACTTAAAAATTTGAGGATTCAAATCATTCGTCATTTTGATATAATATCAAAGAGTGAAAGCAACTACTATATACACTGCACTAACACAGTAATAATTTAATATTCTCGGCAAATTTGTATCATCAATGATAACTGAAAAATAATATTACTTAAAACACACAAGTTTCTCTCAATTAAATTATCAGCACCATGCTACAAACAAACTTCCCTTAATACATTAAACAAATTAAACAAATCTCTATAGGAACAATAACGCCGAAGTTACAAGACAGGTGAATACATTCGTAGGACGAAACTAAATTCTATAAGGCAACCAGAGAGAAAATTTTCCTCGATGAAATCAGGGAGCGATTGATTGTCTAGATAAATTTGAATGCTGCCTGAAACTTTGCACACATTCTTCCCAACTTATTAGATTGCATTCCATCTGCAGTAAAGTACCATGGAAGTTAAGGGCGCGAGAGAAGTTTCGTAGACAACCGAAGATGCTTCTACTTAAATGATGTTCCGGGGTGCATGCACATGAAACCACTGTTGAACGCAGGCTCCATAAGCCCCATATACAACCCCCGAATCCCGAAGGCTCACCACTGGTGCGCGGTAATGGGGTGAGGTATTACGTATCCCTAAACGCGGAGCGAGAGACACGGAGAAATTGAGAAGAGAAGAGAGGAAGATATTCTCGGTTCGCATCGTGAAATTCACGCTATATCACCTCCAAAATTACCAAATAAGAACTGCTGACACCGTTGAAAATATTAATACGATAAATTTGTCCCCCTTGCCTCGATTCTCAAACGGTTCCACGTGAATATCGATGAGATTGAGGGTTCTGCATGTCCTGCAATTCGCAGTAACGATATTCAATGTCAATTTCAATTTTGTAGGACGATGTTAGATATAGGTGCTTTGTTTTTAAATATATATTAATATCTTAATATCATTTTGAGGACTAGTCACTGAAGAAAACGTAGTTCTTGCAGCTTCGCCTTATAAGGAATACAACCTGACTGTATCTACTTTCCGGCTGTATTAATGTATTAATAATAACAATATTGTTATGATATTATTAGTGTGTTAATCCAGATAAGATTCTATGTCGAGAAAAACACATTTTATTAACTCCTTGATTTACAATGACGTCATCCGTTTTGTGTCCCATAGTAAAATAAAATATTCAATTATTTCACTCGTGCAATCGACAGAACTACTAATTTATTATTTTATAATGATATTTAATTATTGTCCATTCAATCTAACTATATTTTATACAGCAATGCAAATTTCAAAATAAAATGTTCTGTTTCTAAGCCTGACATAGCTGGTTATTAATTTCTTAAATATTATTTTTCGAAGGAGTCAAAATCCGTTTTATTTGTTTGTCAAGGGGTTAACTACCGTGGACATTGCACTGTTGGCAGTTTTCAATTAGATTTTGCCACTGTGCGCAGACACTCAACAGTGAAATCGTCAAAGAACAATACCCTAATTGTTTCAACAAAATAGAGTGCAATTAGGGAGAATTACTTTTGAATTATTCATTTTCTGATTTACACAAATTGTTTAGTATCAGAGTACAATTAATAATTGCGGGACTGCAACGCAGAACATTACTCGTTTACGCACACCGTTTTACGATCACAATAATTTGTAATTGTGCAATGACCGAAGCGAACCATTGGCAATAGACGTCGTTCTATTCTTTTTAGTTCTTTTTATCTACTGCACGTTGACGATTCGAATGTCGTTGATCGTGCAAACGATCCAGAACGTACACGTTACCATCAAAATCTTCCAATGCAAATAGTGCAGCTCGAACCGAAACTTATAAACTGAACCAAAATGTAAACAATCCATGACGTTCTATCACAAGTATACAAAGTCTATTGCAGAAAGAAAAATAAACGGTGATCCACAAAAACAGAGATTCGTTCAGCAACTTGTAACGACGAAAACGAAGTTTCGCGGTTTTCGAAAGCAACGAACTCGAGAATTGGACTTCAAATTATTTGGTTTATTGCAACGTGGAATAATGGAGAGACTTAGTGTTGAGACAGAACATAAATAAGTCAGCTTGTGAGAATACTGAACTTGTTATGATCTGGACTGAGCCTGAATTTGCAAGATTGAGAGAGAGATTTAGGGTTTTTGGAAAAGGAGTAGGAGTGGTGACGTCAGTGGTCGGAGTCTAGGGGTAGAAATAGAAAGTTGGATCTTGAAATTGGACGATGACTCGCGGATGAGTAAGGAACGGTAGCGCAAAATATTTGTGTTTACGTAAATATTACTAGTCCTAACTTATACACTAGTAACAGATGAGGAAGTCGGTACATTCCAGACTTAACAAGCACTAGATTTACGGATGTTGATCTTTTTCTGAAGGGAGCCAATTTGAATCATACAAGAAAATTAAAATTTTTTGCAAAGGAAATAGTTCCAAATCAATTGAAATGAAAGATCTATTATTAAAAAATTAACCAATCAATATATTGTTACGAAGAAGTGAAGCTGCCTTCGATATGTCGATTGGTGACGAGTGCGTTGTACGGGACATCGATAATCGAAGATTGCAAATCGTATCAGGGGGCAACGAGAAGAAACAAGATAGTTGAAAGTAGACTCCGGATACGATCACGACGTGGAGAAGCGGCTACGATAATTGACCTTTCTTGTATTTAGGACAAAATAAAGTTGTATTTGTCAAGAATGTCGTGCGGCGTCTCTTCCCGGCGTAAGAATATTATATGTGTAGTAATCAAATTTTAAATGAGCCAAATTGGCTCCGTAAATCTAGTGCTAATATTTACATTCCTTCTTCTCGACGACAAGACATCTCACAAAAAACCGTCACTCATCGATCTATTTCCTCAACAACAATCGACCTATCCTCTTAGCTATGCTATGATTACCGGAGATCCAAGCTGTGTAAAACCTAACAAGAAATCCTGAATACACAACTTCCACGAGAGATTGCATACGATGGAAATCTCGCAGAATGTTGCCTTATTTCTTCATCCCGTTGTTAATTAAATTTACAAATCCCCCTCCGTTATTACCATTTGTTCTCCATTCCAAGTAGACCAGACGCCGCAGGAAAAGGCAATGGATGCGACGAAATCTGCATTTTGTTTTTCATCCCGCCGTACACGTGACAGACGATGAAGAGTCACGTTTCTCCGTGGAACTATTATTACGAGACAGCCCGTTCGTGAGCATCGCGGGACTCTTGTATACTGGTGCAATTTGCTATTCAACCAGGGATCCGTGTTTGTCGAATAGTTTCCCCGAATACGTGTACAACTGCACCTGCAACCTGATTGGGGCCATGTGCAATTCCATGAGCAAGTAGCAACTACGAAGACGCGACCAGAGCATTATCCTTGAGAACCTCATGAAAAATGGGAAGCTCTCCTTTCTTCTCGAGAACCTCATGCAAAAACTAATCGTTGCAGAATGATTCTATTTACGTAGTTTGAAAGTCTAAAGTCTAAGGAAGAGGTGGAAAAAAGTTTTATCGCGATCGGCCGAGAAGCAATGGAGATATTTAATTTTGAAGCCAATGGTGTCCGATTTTGAGTGATGTCGGGGGTGTGATCTGAACAGTTAGGGGAAAGGTGCAGGGTTCACTTTGAATTAACATCCTTCTGCTTCTGGGGGTCGCAGGAGGATGATTCTTACGTCGCTTTAATCGGGAAAGAGTGTAGTTTAACGTACTTCCATCGAAGAATTTCTATCTATATTTATTTACACGCGGGAAGCTCTCCTTTCTTCTCGAGAACCTCATGCAAAAATTAGCCGTTGCAGAATGATTTTATTGGCGTAGTTTGAAAGCCTAAAGTCTAACGAAGAGGTGGAAAAAAGTTTTATCACGATCGGCCGAGAAACAATGGAAATATTTAATTTTGAAGCCAACGGTGTCCGATTTTGAGTGATCTCGGGGGTGGGGTCTGAGCAGTTAGGGGAAAGGTGCAGACTTCACTTTGAATTAACGTCCTTCTGCTTCTGGGGGTCGTAGGAGGATGACTCTTATGTCCCTTTAATCGGGAAAGAGTGTAGTTTAATTTCCTGCGTCTATTGAATACTATAAACGGTTGAATCCATCAAGTTTTTCACCCCCTTTATTTACTTCATTCGGATATATTTATTTAACAACTTTAAGTATATTGGATTAGTAGTCGGTAGATCTAGCATTAAAATGAGAGATCCATTGAATGTTTCATGAAATGTTAATAGTTTTAGATGAAATAGTATTTTATATTTCTTTCATTATTTTGTGTTGTCTTAGATTTTGTTTAAAGAAGTCGAAAGCAGTGGCAAGTAGCTTTCTATTTAAGTTGGTCAACGTGATATAGCTTTAGAACTATAAGTGGCAAAATTGTAAACTAATTCGATTTTCTTTTCAAAGATTTTTCAAGATTTAATTCACTCATTGTCAGATAGAGAAAATATTCGTAAAAATGATGGAATTTATTTAATGTCCATTGACAGAGAGATTGAAGATTCCTTGAATTAAATTGATAAAGTATGCGGAGCAAATTGAAAAATATCTAATAAGTATACAAAAGTGGTATCAGTTGGAGTAGAACTCGATAGTTATAACGAAGGTAAGAACTGAACTTTTCGCGCAAGTATATTAGTTTAAACGAGATCGACAAACGTTCGTAGATAGAATTATTCTCATTGTCAGTGATAAAATCGAAGAAAATGTCTCTACCCGTTTCTGGCGACAGTATCGATTGCGAAACTTTCCCAAACTACTTAAAAGTTTCCTCGCAATACTCTTTTACTCGATTCGACTCGTTTACAGTTACACCCTCTGTTCTTTTTACACAATTACAACGCCAGTTTCACCCATTGCACGACCAACATCGAACCTTTCCTCTCGGGATTCTCGGGACACGGATTACGATTCACCTCAAATTCTACCCTCGTTAGCAGAGACTTAACTTTTATCGAATCTTTGAAAATGCACTTGCACGAGATATGATATTAACCAATCCACTACAGAATAATTTTATAAAATTATCATATTTAACGTTCAATCGAAAAAAAGTATAATTTGTAAGATTTGCTGACTCTACCAACACAGTCAACATGACTGACTCCTATATTATTATAAGAATTTTCTAAATTTATAGAAATATCATATAATAGATATTTCACACTTATCTAAACTTATCTACACTTTGGTTTTAACACGTTGCCGCACACTTTTAATTTGACGATCGCGCTCAGAAACACACACAGAAATATTTTGAATTGTTAAAGCATGAAAAATCGCACAAACAATCAATTGATATTTTATCTGGAATGTTACACCATTTTTCGATGTGTTACTGAATAATTAACAATTATTTATAATATAATTAAAATGTGCAGCACGGCTATAGCCGTCATTTGCGGCAACGTGTTAATTACTGAGATCATTTAGAGACGTAACTTTTGTTAATTACTAACAATAAGATGACTTAAGATGCCATTTTACTGAATTTTTCACGTTGAAATTATAAAAATGTGATATTAGTCAATGAACTATTAAATAATCCAATAAAAATGAGATCATTTATGTTCCATTGGAAAAAATGATAGTAATTTTAGTATAATTTATTTATTTTATTTACCTGGAGTAGTTTATTTGAGGGTAACGTGAAATTGCACAAGGGTGAAGGATGAAAAATAGTATTAGGGTAATACGGGAAAGGTATCCGTTGAACGAAAAGGAAAAAACGTGATTAAGATTACATCGTTTGGCAGGTTTATAGCCCATTCCAAGTAGTATAAATCAAGCATACGAGCTACTAACATGGACAGCCTGTTAAATCGATTCATTCTTGAAACGATATTGTCCAACAATAGATACATTGTAACTCTCTATTCAAATCGAATTTCAGTGAATTCACGAGTATTAGTTCTTTCATAAACCGTATACCAAACATAAAAATTACAACTTCTATCCTCAACTGAATTTTTTTTCAAATACACTCTGACTTGAAACTTCATGATACTTTTATCCACAGTAAATCACCAAAAGCTGACAAACAAACTAATTGTTATATGTTTTGGAACATATAGAAATCTTTAATGTATAATTTGTTAATTCCTAACGGTCTATTAACCCTTTTAGTGCCGGACGACGACATATCGTCGTTAGCAATAGTACTATCACTGGACATCGAAGGGTTAATATTCAGTTTCCAATGCGATATCAGTAATTATCTAACAGATAATTGTAAATACACAGTTTATGCTTCATGTTGCGTGTTCTACATGAGACTATCGTCAAATGACAATTCTTTTTATTCGTAACTACATTTGTTATTAACAGGTTGAATGCCACCGATGTTTCCCTTATTTCGTCATTTCTACTGAAGTGAAACTTTTTTTATGAAAATCACATATTCATAAAACGGAAATTTTAAGGACACTGATTGATCAGTGTTTAGCAGATCTTCATCTTCTTAACGCCAAAATTTAAATATTCAATATGTTAGAAAATTCATAAATATTGCAATTTAAACGTAACAAAAAATGTCATTCAATTCAATAGCGTCGGTCACCGGTGACCCCCATGGCACTCAACCTGTTAATTCAATCAATTTTTTGGGTCCGCACTAAAAGGGTTAAACTTGTGCCATAAAAGCATTAACACTAGAACTCCCGGCGTTCAGCCTATTATACTTTAATATATTAAATAAGTACTTTGAAGAAAAAAAACCATAGAGATAGATTCGATATTCTATATTTTATAAGATCAACATAGAATATCTGCTCTATGACTTTCCCACAAACTAGGAGACTTTTTGCAACAAATTGGAAACCAGTCATTTTGACTTGCTTCCTAGTGTTAACTTTGAAGATATTTCCATCCAAATATTCAACGTACATTTTACTAAAATCAGAGAAATTATAAATAACTTACAAACAGTTTATATATAAAGCACTAATCCTAAAAATCTTACTAACAAGATCCAGCCAAGTGTCTGACTTGAGCATTACACCCTTGATCTTTCCACGCCGCAGTTTTACCGCGAACATAGCCAGAGAATGCTCCTAAGCCACAAAACATTTCAAGCAGCTTTCCTTGCGAGAAACCCTCCGGCCTGCAGCGTAAAGAATTCACTTAGAATGGATAAAATCCCTTATAAAATCCGGCTCGCCATGTCCCAAGACATGCATACATGTATGAAAGGGGTTGCTTTTCTCACCGCAAGACGGACTCGCGAACATCAGAATGTGAGCACACAGGTCGAGGTGCGCAACTGAGAGATACCACTTTAAATTGCTCGCACGCCGCATCTCAAACGAGCCTGCGGCTTCGTAAACCCCTCGGGAATAAACGTTTTCGTTTTCTTCATTTGTGAAAAATACATCGGAGTAGAATTGCGAGGGGGTATCTACAAATACGAAGTCTCGAGTAGACCAACGAAAGTGTATAAGGGTGAATATGTGAACGGATGGTGGAGAAAGGGGGAGAGAAAAATCGGTGGAAAAGGTAACTGAGGCAGATGGATGAAAATATAAATAAAGTGGTTTATTGAGAATGTAAGTAGTGGTTAAATAAAATATCTGTGTTATAGAAAGATTCGGCTAAAGATTGCAATGGCGGATTGTGGAAAGTTGTACAGCAAGGAGTTGAGAAGATGTCTGGCAAAATGGCAGAGCAATATGAGAAATATTGTACACGTTTTATCTTATCTATAAAGAAATTCGTTAGAATAGGATTTAATTAGTGACATTCTTCGCTAACAGGTCTTGGTAATCAAATAATTGATTTTGACTAATTAGAACTATGGTTCTTCCACTAATTTTTTTTCAGATTTGCACAGTAGTTGCGGTATGTAATTTCTATGACTATGTGCATCGATTATAAACTTATATTACCGAATGATTGGAATATTTAAACGATGCAAAGAATTTTATATTCATGTACACATAATTTAACTGTTCAGATTATAATTTATATCGTTAGATTGATTCATACGAGGCACTTATAGTTACTTTTTCAAATTCGGTTCGTACAGGGTTCATAGTTAAAACTCTCAAAATGAAAAAGATCAATTTTCTTTTGACAGACGGGTTAAAAGTATTGCTGAGAACGTTAGCAAATGAAAATATTTCAGGTAGGAGAACCCTTCACGAATTCGGAGAAGTAAAAAATTTCTCCGTTGAAAATACGAGATTTTTATCCTGTCGCATAACGGTCTTGGAAAAGCTTTTAGTGCCGACGTGAGTTGTACTGCAGCTAGGAAAACAAACTACTTAAAAGTGCGCTGATAAATGTTACTTTTTACACTATCCGATATCGGTGCCGTGTTTTGCCTCCTTTTTCGAATGAAAATCACGATCTCAGCCGTCCTACGTTTATCGATATCCCGTATTTATTCCGACGGGTTATTTTTTACTTTACCCCGAGTACTTCTAACGAGATAATGTTTAATTAATTCCCTATTTGTTTCGTTTAATACCAGGATAAATCAGTTGCCGTACTTTCTTTAACCATTATACTGCCCTTCGTGGAAGCAGAGAATTGGAATATTTTTTTATTCTTCCTCTACTTCGTATAAAAGTCTAAAATCTGATTTTAATGCTAAAGCAGACAGTAAAACACGTCCTGTTCGTATAACTTTTTCCTCTAACCAACATCATTATCATACATATACCTTGTTTCATGCACGTATGTACATTGCACGTCAAAGTTAGTATACTCGTTCAAGGAAGTTTCCGCAAGACGGTATAAAATTGCGAATGCACCTAGCAAACTTTCAAATTACTTCAACGGCAACAGGGTACGGTGATGATTGTAAATCCTACCAGAGAATGAAACAACCTTGTGCAGTGTTCCATTTTTAAATTGTAAAACAACAAAATTCTCTGTGTTAATTGTGTTTAAATAAATGATATTTGAACGTGATAGTGTAAAAAGAAAAATTTTCTGACGTTAATTGTCTCTAAATAAACGATATTGGAGCCTGATAGTCTTATTTTTAACTTTTTGGCTTTAAGAGTTATGGTAATTCCACCTAAAACCTAAAGGTTTCAATGGGAAAGGGACAAACTTCCTGACGTTACTTGTCTCTAAATAAATAATATTTGAGCCTGATAGTATTATTTTTAACTTGTTGGCTTTCAGAGTTATTGTAATTTCATTTGAAACCTAAAGTTTTAAATGGTGAAAGGAAAAATTTTCTGACGTTAATTGTCTCTAAATAAATGATATTGGAGCGTGATAGTCTTATTTTTAACTTTTAACCTGTAACAGTTATGGAAATTTCACCTGAAACCTAAAGTTTTAAATGGTAAAAAGACAAACTTCCTGACGTTACTTTCTCTAAATAAATGATATGTGAGCGTGATAGTCTTATTTTGAACTTTTTGGTACGAGTTATGGTAATTTCAGCTAAAACCTAGAATTTCAGGTGAACTTCGAACCACCCGTAATAATCTTTAAGCCAAAGGAGTTCCATTATGGGATATCGTCTCGATTACCTAATATGTATCGATTACCTAATGATACAGATACCTAAATTGGATCAGTGATAGCTCTATAGGCCGTTGGGACTATGAGCTAACACATTGACGAGATACATCTTTGTTTTTATTATTCAAAATCACTTCTTAACTTTTCAATCTATAACAATTTAATTCTACAAAATCATGAATTTCTTGCAACTGACTATTTGCGCATCAACTTAAATCTATTATTCAAAGTACTATTCTTAAGATATATCTCTTAAGTAACACTCTTTAAAATATACTCGCAGAAAAATAATAACCTATTCTCGATTTATACGATATTTCACCCGAACAAAAGGTGAAATGTCGATGCATCATTCCGTAAATGCAATTGCCAGAATATTCGAACATACCCCGTTCGTATCGACACTTACAGAAGTACGAATGGCCTGTGTTCCAAGGAAAATGCGATAAATTTTGACAATGGAATTATCAACATCCACGGAGCACATATCTCAAACTGGGCAGATATTTGAAGTATATAATGGTCCACAAATCACAATGGACAGAAATGTACTTGCCAGATCTACATTCCACATTACATAGAGAACGTTTCGCGTGCAATCTGTGTATACGTACTTGAAAATAACACATAGCTATTTTAATCTCTTGGGTACAATAAGAGACTGTAGGATAGACGGATCTTGTTATTGACAAGGAAGTGAGTAAATAACCATTTCTCAACGTTCTGTATGCTCCATCACTGAATGAAGATACACCAAGTTTAACTTGGATGTTCAAAGATTATATTCATTGGTTCACAGTCTTCGTAATTTATTTTTTAAATATTCTTATAATGTCAATGAGGATCTAATTACGATGAGACTATATAGTGTGGTATAATATTTAACAATTAGAGCGACGTTTTCCCATAAAGATGTGTGGCTTAGAAAGAAGTAGGGGGAGATCGTCCTAAGGGGTTGCGTTTCGCGACACAGGAAGAGAGTTATTAGAGATCCCTTAGAGAGAGTTATCATTAGAGATTCCTTAGAGACGTTTCTTTAAAGCCTTAAATATTTTGAATAATTTTAGTTTCACCAGTATTTAGTGTATTGTATTGTTTCGTTATTATTTAATATCTATGTATTCTATTTATTATTGTATCGTAATATTAATGTGTGTTATCCTTATTTTATCTTATCCTGATTATAACCCCTTGCCTTGCGATCTCTATTTTGACTTCGCGTGCAATAACTCGAAATTAATTCCTGAAATCAAAATTTCTTTCTGATTTCTGATATTTTCTATAGTCGAACGTGACAACAATGTTATAAGAATAATTTGATAGTCTCGTGACGGATTGATATGCTCAGTTTAATAGTTTTTGAAAAACTTTAAAGTTTGCTATTTCATTTACACATTTTAACTTTACCGTGGCCTAGATTAGACTGTCCGACACATTATTTCGTCCTCCACTTATTTCCTTTTCTCCTTCTTCTTCGTCCGAATCCTAATGCGATAATGAACTAATTAAAAGATTTTTTGGTAAATTTTAAAGACGAAGATAATTTTACGACGGCTCTTTTTTGCAAATATTCTTCAACCAAAAGATGCGTTTCAAGTATTTTTAAAATACTGTAATTAGTGTTATCCTTGGACGGAATTGAATAACTAACGACAGAGAGATTTATGAAATTATTCTCACTTGAGGAAAAATTGGAAAGATAGATTAAAGGTTACAAAAGATTAACGAGTTCATAGGAGCGAAGAAATTATTATTAGACATATGATAATTATTATTACGGGTGTATCACCTATCATGGATTACTATATCCAATATTATCCTTTGTTAATTAAATTTACAGAATTTCAGAGGACTAATGAAGATAAATGGCATTAATTGCTTCAGCTATCCTACTAACAGCAACGTGGCATCGTGTAAATGTATGCCATCATAACAGATTCATTAGTATTCATATAGAATTCGACACACGTAAATTCCATACATCGTTTAGTTTAGTCGATCTAATTAATTAGCAGAATAATTGTAACATGCAACACAGCTTTTGGAACCATGTTAAAACGATACCAATGAATTTACGACTAAGCTTTTTTCTTTTCTGCACTCTCAAATGTGTATTTCTCGAGAGATGATAAAATACAACGGGTTCATGGGTTTCGAATCGTAATCATGGTGGGTTATAAGAATTTATAAAATGTGGTTCTTGGGAATAAACGTAGATCCTTTTAAGGGCTAATGTTAAAACTATTTATCTAGTAAAAGCTAGTTCATACTTTTCCCTCCCATTCTTCTGCAAGGTACAGGAGAATATTCTAAATGCTTTTTAATGTCCGTGACGGGCAAACTTCATACATGCGCCCCACGTAGAAATTGTTTGGAAGTTGCAATATTTTTTGCAATGCCACAAATTCCTGAGAGCCTTCAGAAACTTTAAAATCGTCAGTAAAGTATGTTACGTTAACAAATTTGTCGAATGTAAATAGTATTCGTAGACAGAAAGTACAAAGGGTGGAAACAAAACACTTTAAAACTACAATTCTAAGACTAATTTATGGTAAAACCTAAAAATAAACTCTAAACTGAAAAGCATAAAAAATTAAAGCCTGTACTAGACTCTATTATATTATATAACCCTAATTAGTCTATAGTAACATTTATTAACACTAGATTTACGGATGTTGATTATACCTATTTACTAAAATTTGACTCATAGAAGAAAATTTAAGTTTTTTGCAAAAAAAGAAACCGATTTCAAAACAAATTTAAATGAACGATTTATTATTAAAAAGTTAACCAACCAATGTATTATATATATATAGTAATTAAATTTTGAATGAGCCAAATTGGCTCAGTAAATCTAGTGTTAATTAGTCTTTATACATTTACTCGAAGTATCATCCAAGATCTCTACTTTCTTTCATGAACCAAATGAAAATGAATATCTCAGTACTATGAATATGATCAAATCCTGTTCAATTAACAGATAATAATTTCAATGAAAAATTCATGAGTCGACGAATGAAAATACAGCTCTCACTTGTAAATACACTTTCGTACGTACGTTTTAACAAATTCTATAATCTCATATTTTCTCCGGTTTATCGAAAGCATCTGAAACAAGGTACAGGAAACACGAGTGGGCCTGCCTACAGCTTAATTAGAAGCATTAATATGGATAAACTCGAAAGCTCGCCCCCCAAGGATTTGCATCTTGGCCGAGTGCCGACGAACGAAGACATCTTCGGATTTCCACCCGTTTTCCCTTCCTTTTCGACAAGCCCTGGATTTAGTATAAGACCACGTGGATTATGGACCAGAGACCCGGGATTTCTGGATACGCATATTGCCTCGACGATGGGAATACAAAGACCCAAAGACGTACGCGTCTTCAATAAAGATATTAATCATAAATATCCACGACAATCGGCGAAAGTTAAACGCAACAAAGCAATGAGGAAAAAGGTTCGAGTTCTTAAAGAAGACACTAGAATTTATTTATAAACTTGTAGATATGGGATGTGCTTAAAAGAGGAGCAAACAGTAAGTTACATTTTGAGAAATTTTGAGAGACAAATACATTGGTAATTTTGAAAATAGTCTAACTCACTTATTTTTTATTTGTTGGTACTTAGAATGTCGTTTTAGGATGCTAAAGGGTTATTTTCAAAGTGTTAAGGAGTTACATTTTTTTTAAGAAGACACTAGGATTTATTTATAAACTTGCAGATATTATGGGGTGTGCCTAAAAGAGGAGCAAGCAGTAAGTTACATTTTGAGAAATCTTGAGAGACAAATATATTGGTAATTTTGAAAATAATCTATGTCAGTTATTTTTCATTTGTTGGTACTTAGAATGTCGTTTTAGGATGCTAAAGGGTTATTTTCAGGGTGTTAAGGAGTTACATTTTTTTTAAGAAGGCACTAGGATTTATTTATAAACTTGCAGATATTATGGGATGTGCCTAAAAGAGGAGCAAGCAGTAATTTACATTTTGAGAAATCTTGAGAGACAAATACATTGGTAATTTTGAAAATAATCTATGTCAGTTATTTTTCATTTGTTGGTACTTAGAATGTTATTTTAGGATGCTAAAGGGTTATTTTCAAAGTGTTAAGGAGTTACATTTTTTTTAAGAAGACACTAGGATTTATTTATTAACTTGCAGATATTATGGGATGTGCTTAAAAGAGGAGCAAGCAGTAAGTTACATTTTGAGAAATTTTGAGAGACAAATACATTGGTAATTTTGAAAATAATCTATGTCAGTTATTTTTCATTTGTTGGTACTTAGAATGTTGTTTTAGGATGCTAAAGGATCATTTTCAGGGTGTTAAAGAGTTAGATTTTTTTTAAGAAGACACTAGGAGTTATTTTGTAAACTTGTAGATATTATGCGGTGTGCTTGAAAGAGAACCGAGTAATAAGTTACATTTTGAGAAATTTTGAGACACAAATATATTGGCAATTTTGGAAATAGTCTATGTCAGGTATTTTTCATTTGTTCGTACTTAGATTGTCGTTTTAGGAAGCTAAATGGCTATTTTCAGGGTGTTAAAGAGTTACATTTTTTATTATTTCTACAAAGTAGTTTTACCATGCTGTAACGTTTATTGGTAAATATGATATAAGCGAGAAATATTTACAACTTAAACCACATTCATTTCTGTCAGTATAAATATACGTTCTGTAACGAAGCATCGGAAATTAAATTTACCCTGTACGAAGAACTAGTTTATTCTTCCAATATTTGTTTAATTGTGTATCGAAACGTAAATTTAAAAAGTGCGATATGCAATACGGGATTCATCAATGATTGAAGGTAATTGAAATTGAACGAATATCGATAATCTTCTTCGACGAAAAACAGTCAAATGAGACTTTAACTTTGAAGGGACAAGTACTTATTCTACTTTAGTTCTAACTAGTTAAACACCGGCTGTCGAGTGCCGAAACTCGGAAGCATATACTTCTAATTGTAAGTTCGCAATCTCTTCTTCATTTAAAGTGCACCCAGATATCTGACATCTTCCTACTTCTGAGCTTTCACCCGCTCTGCTTCCTGTCTTATCACGGAACATTAAGATCGTCGAGTAATCATTCGCGCCTGAAACGATCTTAAATTACTAGACGAGCATTCGTCGACAAGTGAAATAAATGTTGCACGAATGAATTAGTCTTGATACAAAAAACTATCAATTTACCGTAGAAAAATTAGTATAAATTTACTCTACTCATCCATAAAGAGCTCCATATTAATTAAGGTGATCTAAAACACAGGGTCATCCTATGTGGCAACTATTTTTTTCACTTCCTTTGAGATTTTTTTTCGACGAACAAACTATTTAACACTAGAATGACCGACGTTAAATTTATTACATTTAAATATATTAAGTAAGACCTTTGGAAAAAGAGGAATCAAGGGGTGGAAAACATGATCGATTTGGTAATCTGTGTTTTATGAGATCAACCCAGAATTTCTAGTCTAGGACTTTCCTGCAAAGTTAGGGAATTTTTGGAAAAAAATGTGAACAAGTCATTTTGACTTGCATAGCCGTTCTAGTGTTAAATGCCATTTGATTTTTTTTTCAAATGAGCAAAACTTCCGGAATCATGGCAGCCGTCAAAATTACAAAAGTGTTTTTCAAACACTGTAAAGTCAATTAAAATCGTTATTTTTGCTTAAAAAAATTCCAATGGACTACAAAAGTATCAATAAACGTATGCTAAAAATTCCAAGACTGTACATTTTAATAATACGTTAAAAAAAATTCCCAAAGGAAGCGAAAAAAAGTAGTTGTCACATGAGATGACCCCTTTAATGTAACAAATACAGGGTACTGATTGTGATCTGATTCACTGTATTCTACCACGACATCAAGGCCACAATGAAATTTCAAGAAATACGATTCATCTTTCAAATATCCACCTCATAAACTGCATCCCATCTACTACATGATTTATCGGACATATTTCGCAACGTAAATTCGCGAAACGCTGTCTTCGCGCGTCTACACTACGTACAAGAATGGAGGTCAGGAAATTGGATCAAAAAGAAATAAGAAAAGTTCAATATCTCTCGAAATAGCAACATCAAGAAAGTAAAAACCAGGACAAATCGAGAATCGAAGGACATCATCGTCCCAAGAATTAAATTGAATTTTCTACGTAACTGCAATTACCATAAATAAAATATCTTATTACGAAGAAAAAAAGGAAATAAGTTGCATTGCTATAAATCGAAATCGCGATCCATGATTATCGTCAGGATCGATTATATCGAATCTACTGATTCGCTGATAGATGCACGCGAGGATGCAGCTCCAGGCACAGCCAAGTGACGTTTAATTGATCCTCGGAGAATCGGGTCGTCACCGCAAACACATCTGGGCCACGTTCTACGTAGCCAATTAACTAAGTCACTGAATTGCACTACCGTAAATACGTACAAATGGCCCGTCACGATTGAACGTCAAATGCGAGAGATGAATGCGCCGTCACAATTTCACAGTGCGGAGAGTTTAGCGAGCCGACTCCTCTACTGGCTGTAATTTCCTTAATTATGATAGATTTCCTGAAATTTCGGGTGAACCGTGCGATCATGGCCAATCCAAGTACGATGAGGGTAAAGTGTCCATTTACACGATTTCGAAGAAATTACTTGTAAATTTCAAATTACACTACTTTGAAGTACTTGCTGGTTTATATGGATGCACGAGATTTTTATAGTGGCAAGGTAGAATATTATTAAAATTGTGGTGATGTTTAATATGTCATGTCATTATTATCAATGCTTTGATATACATTAACGTCTGGGAGATGTCATTTATTTCATACGTCATGCCACTTTGACGACTCCGAAACGTCAGAAACTGACTCCGATGGACTGCGTTCAATTATTTCACTCGTGCATCGACAGAATTACTAATTTATTATTTTACAATGGTATTTAACATTAGATTGCCGGGCTCACATTCCTCAAAGTAGATATATTATTAATATTTCATTAGTTTTATTTATTATTAGATATGAAATTAATATTTCTATACCTTTCAATACTCTATTAAAAACCAACACTTGTTTTAAAAAAAGTTAACTGTTTTAAAGTTAAGTTAACTTAAGTTTTTTTATACCTATAGAAATAAAAACGTAAATTAGTCAAATTGATTCACTCCGCCAATCTATTGTTAATTATTGTCTATTTAATCTGACTACATGTTATACAGCAATGCAAATTACAAAATATAATTTTTTGTTTCTAAGTTTGCACGTAATTGTTCAATTGAGACAAATTAACACTAGATTTATATAATATGAGCGATATAAGGACTTCGAAAACTGTGGGACTAGGCGTCAAAGAAAATTATTGATTTGGTAATATGTATATTACAAGATACACGTGAAAAATATCTTCTCTACCACGTGATATAAATTTGGAAGGGGTTTTTAAAAAAATAAGAATCTGTCAATTTAACGGTTTCCGTAAACCTAATATTAAATATTATTTTTCGGCATCACATTCGGTTTTATTTATATGCCAAGAAGTTAATATTTTTAATTTCCAGAGGATTCCTATTTTAGAATTTCGATCTGACGGTACAAGGATCTACAAATGTTTATTGCAAATAATGATAAATATGTATATTATCATAGCTCAATAAATTTTAATAAATATACTTTTATTCATGTTATATTCCAATTGTTGGGACTCCTAAACTTCAGAGTAAAATCAAGATTTTCATCTTCAGAAATGTACTTTATATTTGATAAGCAATCGAATTTTTGCTACAAATATAAATCACTTTAAAATTCAGCTAATTAATGTACCGATAATATTCTTTCATTCAAACACCTCTACAAAATGAATTCTTTCCGTGAAACAGTTAAGTTCCAAGTGCTCGCGACTTCTTAAGATGATTCTCTCAATCTCCCTGACATTATACCTTCCCTCGATCCACGAGAGGTTGATAAAAGCCAAAGATAAGGAGCCGATCAAACAATAAGGGACGACAAGAGGAATCTTTCTACGCTACAATCGCTTCTAACAGAATCGTCTTCAAGGTACTTCGGTTTTCTCAAAAGAGAAGAAAAATCATCCCTTAAGTGGAGGATGGAGATAACGACGAGTTTAAAAGCAGCAACACCAGTATGAAAGATTTTACCAAATCGTCTAATAATTGTTTGCACTTATCTAATCCAATCCTATCTCTTTCCCTAAAGTCAGTCGAGCGCACGTTATTTCACGAGGATGGAAGAAAAACCCAAGCGTTCCTACAATCGCGCCAATCAATCAAATTGCCTCGCTTCCGGTTCTCTCTACAATCACTCTATGCACTCTAGAATTCTCCTTCTATTTGCCGAGTTTGTCCTGGCGCATCTTCCTGCAGATTCAAGAATGTTTGATCGAACGATAACGCCGCGACAAATAGAACGAATGATCGTTCAACGAATGTTCCGATAAAATCTCTATTGTTTTGAACACTATTTCTACCAAGAGGTGTCAAAAGACACCTTTCAAATTTTAGCTTAAAATTATTCTCTAAGTTAATTAATTTCTCCTCAATGAATTCTTTGACTTTTTATACAATAGGTATTAAATTAATTCAGCGATATTATATTATATTATCAAAAAAAAAAGGGAAAAGAAATTTATGTAGGAAATTCAGGGTGAATCATAAAGATTTCGGAGAGAAAATAATATATTTACCAAATAAAAAAAGCATTTAATCATCTCTCTTTCTTTCATTCTTTCTCTTAAGGTAGTTCTAGGAACTCTTCATTTTTCGATAGATTTCCTTAAAATTTTGAAAATATATTCTTCATGATATTTTATAATTATAACCGGAATTTCAACGAGTTCGTCCACACGGTTTATGAATAAATCGTGTTTAAAAATAACATATTTAACACGGGCCTTATGGAAAAAAATTTAAGAGTCCGTAAAATCTTTTTTTATTTTTCTAATGGAAAAACGAGTCGATGGATTCTAATAAAAAATTGCCAATGTATTATTTTATGCTTTTGGAATATTATTGAATTTTTTCATAATTTTTTACTTCATAGTTATAGAGAAAGATGTTTTTTAATGTCTAAAAAGTGAATGAAATAACCTCTGTGAAGTTAGCCTCTGCATTAATTCTTACGCAATTTTTTTCATTTCTAATGAAAAAAAAACTTTTAGTTCTGAATCCAGCTAGAACTACCTTAATATCGACACATGCATTCCCACATTTATAATATTACAAATGGGAGATGCAAATGCAATCAAATTGAATCTGATTTAATATAACGTGAGCATCGCAGAAGACTTTGAAGTTAATACAGTAAATTCGTTTCTTATTGAACGATCTCTATTTCGATGAATTCTGCACAGAGTTTATTTAAAACGCAGTGAAAAAAAGAAGGAAACAGAGATGATAGTTTGCCGAGGAAAAGAGCTGTGCAAAAAAAAGGAGCACTCGTATATACACCGATCAATCATGTTGTTCTTTAACCAACCTCCGTTTGACGTGTCTTTTGAAGCTGTTTTTCCGTGGGGCATGAACGAACGTGCTCTATCGAATGTGTCTCGCCATTTGAAAAGTTCTCCTACCGGTTGCAATCTTATAAATCATCGAATTCTACGATTCTTTCTGCAGCCATGTCGCGTTTCCTCGTCCTCGTTCGGGAAAATGTAGGTTCAACGTCGTACGAAATGCAAAAGATGTAAGACATTTTTTTAAAACGAATCACGCCACGTACGGAATGGCGATTACGCGCAAAGTGGAAGCTGAGAAATGGCGACTGCAATTTTCTCTTTCTTTTACAGCATCTCGTCACGTTAGGTAAAAGATGTGAATGTGAGGAAAGTGCACAGCGTATCGACACGAAATAGAATGAGTTGATGATGACGATGTTCGCGAATTTTCTGTCATTTTTGCTGAAAAGTATCGTACATAGTTTCGTGAAAATTCTCTGTGAGAAAAATATAAAAGACGCAATATTTAATATCAGTATATTTGTAATATATTGTTAGCGATTTACGGTTTGAATGAAAATTATTTCTTTTTATCTTCTTGGTGATTTTCGACGTAAATAGTTTGAACACCGAGCGGGTCACTGGTGACCGGCGCCATTAAATTCAATGAAGCACATAACATTTAAATTGTAATATTTCTCAATTTGCTAGAACATTCAATCAATGAAATTTCACATCATTTATAAATTGTAGTTTCCTCATTTTCTAGCATATTCAATATTTAAATATTGGCATTAAAGAGGTAAAATCCTAGCTCTGTCTTTAAGATTTCTGCTTTGTAGAGATGTTATTTTAATAGAAACAGTTTCACTTCCATTACAATTCTATTAAAATTCGGGAAGAATGATGAAATTAGCAAAATACCGGTGACTTTCAACGTGTTAATTTCTATGGCCATTCTGCCTAGAATCTGTTTTAGGCGGATTTAAAGTAAACAAGACTCCCGCTTTTAATATTTAAAATATGTATGCAATGTTGTTTAAAATCCACCCGCCTATTACCTGAAAAAAAAAACAAAAAAAATTCACACAATGCATTTGACTCGGCACTCCACATAAAAATGAAAAAGACCAAAAATAAAAATAATATTCCCAGCTTCGAGACTATGCCGAATAGTAACCGCAGGATTAAAAACTTCTAAGACATCAAAGTTAAGTATGCGGTAAGAGAATCTCACAGATTGTGAAGAAGAGGACAATACGAAGGATGCTTTCGATTCTCAAGAACCATCCTGAGAACGGCTACAAGCGTATCAATCAATCAGTTTGCTTCTCAAGGTACTCTTTGTACAATCAGGAGTCGTTCTCCTATTCCTTCTCCATCTCTGTCTTTTTCTTACTCTTGGCGTCTCTCTCTCTCTCCTCTTTTTCTCTATTTTTCATTTTCTCTCTTTTTCTTTTACGAATCAGCTCGGTTGCTTTTCCATTCAAGTTTCTTTCAAATCAAAAATCCTGTCGGACCTTTCTGAATTCTCAGCGGCTAAGATCGTGCTTTAACTGATAAGTGTGACAGAATTGCAAAACAAGCGCGAAATTCTTTCTCTCTCGTTGATAAAATACATTTGGTCTATTTATAGTAGGAATTGTCAATTGAAAAATCTATCAAATTTCATTTCCATTTTGCGAGTAGAATTTTATATTTTAAAAAGATTTTTATGTACACTCACGTGCCGTTCGATTTGGAAAATCTCGATAGTAGAGGAATATCGAAGCAGGATTCTTAGTAATTCTGAATTCTACTTTCGTGATACACTTTACATCTTTTACAAGTCATTCATATTTTGTTGAACTTTACGTTTACCTGAGGAAAACTCAAAGAACACTTTGGCTGTTGGGTACAAAGAATAAAGCGGGGAAGGATCGAGAAGGGAACTTCATTAAACTTCTTGCTGCAGGCAGCTTTCATTATTTTACTCTCTAATCGTCACTTAGATTATTATGTATATCGTGTCAAGCGCAAGGAATTGTTATATTTCAGGATATTACAGTAATTCATATAATACTTCTGTGAATTCTTTGCGCAAATGTACTATGAAATTTTAACGAATATTAAAAGTTCTTAAAATATTGGAATATTAAAAATTATTGAAATTTTCTAAATTAAAAATTATTGAAATACTAAAAGTTATTAAAATATTGGAATATTAAAAATTATTGAAATATTGGAATACTAGAAGTTATTAAAATATTTGAAAATTAAAAATTATGAAAATATTGGAATACAAAAATTATTCAAATATTAGAACAAGAGAAATTCTCAAAGTTTTAGAAAAATAATCGAATAAAAAACTTTAAGAGTATCTTCTCGAATAAAACTAAAAACTGTAACTTCTATTGAATGAAACCATCCGCCCGATATGTAATTTTTCACTGCAACAAGCACATAAGTCAAACAATTCTATCGAATTTTCACAACAAGCAAGAAATTTCTCTCATAGAACTTAACGTAATAATACAAATAACGAGTATTCCAAAAGAAATGAATCTTGAAACCAAACTGCAACTAATTCAATTATTCAAAAATAAATTCGTGGAAAATTCCCTCGACTAATTGTAAGAATAATATCAAACACGAAATAAATAATCTCAAAGGATTAAAATAATGGCAAACAACGTGCAAAATCTCGCTAAAGAACCATGTCATCGATGCAACTATAATCCTGATAATTAAAAAAAGAACAAAAGGGGAAAAAGAAAGGACAATATACCGTTATATTATATCTCCATACAGAGCATTCCTGCGAGAGAAAAAAAGAATGTTATTAAAATCTCCACAGTACACGTACATCGATAGAATTTCATTAACGAGTTTCAAAGCAGACACCGCCAAGTGGATTAATTCCAGCAGGCCGTTGAAGTATCGCATACCTCCACAATATAAAGGCATACATAACAAAAATTTAAAAAAAAAAAAGAGAGAGAGAGATAGAAAGGAAAATTGTTAAAACAGAAGGGGATGATGCAGCGTGGGAATACTTGACCGATGTGAATACGAATTAACATTTCAATGTTTACACTCTAAGCTGATATTATTATAATGAGTTTTCAAGTAAGAACGATGCTCTGTACTCTCATTGTTCTGAGTGTGCCCGACGTGAGCACAGCAGGGAAAAATAATAATGGAAATAAAGCACGCTCCGGAAGATAATAACTTTGGCGCCAGGAAGCAAATACGTGCGAATGCAGTGAAACCTCGAGACGAACACTGAATGGGGGAAAAAAGCTATCCAAGACTAAGCTGATGCTGCTTTAATTTTCATTATTCTCATTCAACTGTATCCGTACATTCCGGAGAAAATCGTAGCACGAAGAAAAACTCTTAAGGGGTAAGAGACGGTTGGTCAATGGAAATGTCGTTATTAAGTTCACGAAGCGTTGCTACATTTTAATTAAGTCTCTTTTTATGGAGATAATAAACATTGATATCTTCCATTTTATAGGTTTTATGAAATTCGAAAATTGTCTCTTTCATATAATGCGCCACGAGTGTCACACGTTGTTGTAGGCTAAGCGGTTAAAAAGAGATACAGAAAAAAAGAGATTGTCTTCTTCACCACTTGATTTCTCATTGTTTAGGATACTGAGAATTTTATTCTTCAATAAATTTACTGTATTGAATTAATCTACTGTGAAATGTTGAAGAATAAATGCACCAGTAATTATATATACGTAGTTTATATTAAATTACATCGAAGGACGATGAAAAATTACACCGTGCTAGAACTAAAATAAAAATTAAAATAACTCGGTAGTATAAATAGTGTAGCTCTGTCATAATTACCGGCACAGAAATAATAAATATAGCGTGAAAGATGATATTCAATTTGACATAAATACTCTGATGCAGCTTTGAAAAATGTCAGGAAAATGAGAATGTTATGTTTGAAATAAAATAAAATAATATACATTTGAATGATACGTTACAAAATGTAAAACATCGAATATTGTAATGCCAACAGCAACAAACGGTATACGCAAACATACGCGTGTCACCGTTACATTAAATTTTAACCCGTTGGTTACATTCCGTCGAGATTAATTGACCGCACGTTTCTGTGCCCTCATTTACGTTACACGAGCAGTTCACTGACGTGGAATCACCGAGAAGCAAAACAACGTCGCTATAATCTCGTAAAAATTGCTTCATCCTATGTTCATTAATAAAACAACTCTATTTTTCCAGAGTTTTGTAAAAAGGGTTTTATAATTGACGATAAAAGAAGAAAGTCTTGGTTGTCGTTAATTCTACCATTGTTACGATGTATTGTTCGAATTTGATATAGGAATGATAAAGCTGAGAGAATTGACTAACAATTTCGAGCGATTATCAACGCCTATTTTCGCTTTGGCAACCAATTGAAACAATCGATAAACCGACGTGGCTAACCGGACAATAAAATCAACCGAGTCGAATAAGGTGCTGGAATTCCATTTCGGAAACTAGGAACCTAGTTATTCCGAGTATAGAGATCAATAATAAACCGCAAGAATTTACGTGCAAAATTATCAATGCGAGAGGCTACCATTGCTGTGAAATTAAAGGCTTGGACTTTCAGATAATTCAAATTAACGGATTATCAATTTTTATGACTTTCTTTTATCTATTATATTTTAATATATTGAACAAGTACTTTGAAAAAAATCAAGCGGTGAAGAAGATAATTTCTTTTTTTTTTCTGTATGTCTTTTTAACTCCTTAGCGTAGAACAATGCGTGACACTCGTGCCAATTTTCATATTTCGTAGAAGTTATATTGAAGATATCAATGAGACGCGATAATGTTATTTTTGTGATATTAATATAACGATAAATTATGCAATATATCAAGAATCACTGATAAGTTTTTATTTTACTAATTTAATTCACGAAAGGGCAGTCACGAAATAAATCGTAGGACAATGGGTTAACCAATTTCTTTTGTGACTGAATACGCAGCAAGTCAGAATTAATTGCTGAAATAACAATCTGTCCCATATTTCTGTTAAAGCTTATCAACTATCACAATATTAATAACATAGTAATAATTTTATTCTATCATGTAACACTGATATTTTTAATTTAAGAGTTTCTGAAAAGTTTGAAAATTTCCTACTTCATTTCAGAAGTGTCACTCGTTATTGTACGGCAAGGGGTTACCAAATGAAAATCGTTGGAAACACAAACAAATTCTAATTTTTCATCTGTATGTTAAATAGTTAACAAAAAGTGATGTATTCGTTAAGTTAAAAAGCAAGGATTATCGCCAAGAACTGTTTGTGTTCGGATAAAATTCACGGTGTTCGGATATTGTAAGACAACGAAAACACGTTCGCCGAAGAATGTAAGTACAAAGGAAAGGAAATTAAGTACAGAGTTCAGAATCGGGTTAATCAATTCTCAATGGATGCGCATCCATCACTTTCCAAGGAGCTTCCCTTTCCACAGATACTTCAACTTTGGAAGTTAAAAGATACTCGAAAACTTGGTCCCAGTGACATGAAGAAGACCGATCGATAGAGGCTCTCGAAGAATTTAGCTTGATGTTTAGTACCCTTCGAGTAAGTATGTTTTTTTTCGAATGCGATCTGGTGTTCAGAAATGTCTTTAATTTTTAATCAAGAAAATTGGGTAGAGGCTTTTTTCCACCGTCTGTAAAGCGATTTTCATCGTCGTTTGATATTTTCTTCGGCAAGAAATTAATGGATATAAAATATAAAAAACTTTCATCGCACTTGCAACACAGTTATTAATTGGTATAAAAAACTACTGGTTGCCAATTTTTCAAAAAATTCTGAAAATTTATTGGAGAGTGGTAGGGCAGATATTGGACGCTAATTTTGCTAATCAATCATCTCGTCTATCTCTTGATTCCCCTTTTTTCAAACTATTTATGTAATACTAGAACAACCGACGTGAAATTTGTCATATTTGAATATTGTATATTAAAGAAGTACTTTAATGAAAGAGGTATCAAAGGATACAAAAAATAAACAATCCAATAATTCGTGTTTTAGAAGATAAATATAAAATATCCACTGTGCGGCTGTCTTATAGATTTACATAATTTTTAAAAAATTAAACATAAGTCATTTTGTCTCGCTTGGTATTTCTAGAGTTAATATATTGAAATGTAATTAATTTAACATCGGTACTTTTAGTGTTAATGTAATGAATTCCTGGAGATTGTTAGACAAATATATCAAAACAGTACCAATCTAAACCAAAGACGTGTTTATAATTTTAGCAAAAAAGTTTAGAACGATTTGGTATTGTGACTAATACGTAAATCTATTATAATATCACGAGTTTCGTGAAACAATTCGAAGATAAGCACCGTAACGTCGTCGTCTATGAATTTAGGTCACCGAAACGACGTCGTCTAATTGTGCGATAATTAGAAGAGCTTAAAGCCAAAGTGTTAATAAGAAATACGCCACATAACCGAGCAATTACGAGCAATTAAATTATCATTTTATGACATAAACTTTACCTTCTGAAAATTCTCCTCTTTCTATTTCACGTTCTCCTTAAAAAATGTGCAAAACGAAAATCGGTTGACACGTTGACTGCCACCGGTATTTCACTAGTTTCATTATTTCTACCGAACTGAAACTTTTTGTATTATATTCAAATCTTTACAAAGCAAAAACTGTAAAGATACGGATAAATAGATAGACATTCGGTAGACCTTTATCTATTTAAAGTCGATATTTATATATTCAATATATCCGAGAATTCATAAACATTACAATTTTAAAGTTACATATTCAATTAATATTATTAAATATTACAATTTTTAACAATAGCACTATCGACTATTAATTCAGTATATTAAAAATAAGAGATAAATACATGCTTGGAAAGAAAGAGAATGAAGCACGCAAGAAACTAAATTGATTCAATGTCTCAGGTTTTATAAGATAAATATAGAAAATTTAGCAGGAAACAGCTCTAAAAATTATAGTAAGATTTTAAAAAAATTCGTATCAAGTCATTTTGACCCCCTTGGTAGATCTAGTGTTAAGCCATCGGTGACCGTCACTATTGAATTCAATGAAATTTCCTCTAACATTTAAATTGCAATATTTATGACTTTTCTAACATATCAAATATTTAAATATCGGCGTTCAAAAGATAAATGTCTAACTGTCAGTGTGTTTAAAGTTTCTGCTTTATAAAGATGCAATTTTAATAGAAAAAGTTTCATTTCAGTAGAAATGGCAAAACCAGCGAAATACCGTTGACGTTCAAAGTGTTAACTATTAAACTTGCTAATGGACATTAACAATTTGCATGTTTTTTCCCTTTGCGAAATGGCAAACACTTTGCACAGTGCAGAGGACCGTTAGACGTACGATCGTCGGACGAACAAATTTCATTCAAGAAAAGTAAGGTAATGAATCCCTTTTAATTACAGGCTACCCGATACGAAGGAAATTAACTCCCTGTACAATCAGTCCTACAGAATTCCTGCTCGTCTAGCCTTTAAAAAGGTACAGAGAGAAAAACGAAGACAGACAAAGAGAGAGAGACAGGTAACAGGAGTCGAAATCTCAAGAAATTAAAAGTAGAATTAGTTTTCCTTTCCATGATGTTTCCCATCCTTTCGACGAATTCGATGGAATCCAGTGAACATTACGGTACGAAAGGAGGAAACGGATTAAAAGTAATGGGCGAGTACAAATCAAGAGGAACGTGTTTGAAACCATCGCAATAGTCTTAGAACTACTTTCGGAGTCAACTGTTTATTTGTACTGATAGCGAAGAACGGACTTGGTGCCTTTAATTAAAAGTACATACCTCGAAAGACCGGAGCTTGTCAAATAAACCTTTCCAAGTCAGGGTGCACTTCGACTTCGAAGATTCTTCGATATTTCGAGCCATGGTATTTTCCAAGCACTTTGATTCTTCCAGCCTTCTTGTGCATCTGACATTTAAATTCTCGTTGTCTTTGTAATTCAATTCTTATATAATATTAACACTAGAACTACCAAACCAGTCAAAATGACTGGTACACAATTTTTTCAAAAAATTCTCCAAGTTTATATAAGAGTTATAGAATAAATGTTCTACGTCTATATCAATAAACATAAATCACCCAATCAATCAAATTTTCCGCCGCTTGATCGCCCCTTTTTCAAAGTACTTAGTTAATTTATTAAAATATGTTAGATTTGAGGCCGGTAGTTCTAGTGTTAACACGTTGACTGTCATGGGGGTCAACGGTGACCGGCGCTATTGAATTCAATTTCATGTAACGTTTAAATTGTAATATTTCTGAATTTTCTAACATATTTTGGAATCTTATGTTATATTAATTCTGTAGTTTATATTAATTTTCTAAAGCATTATGATCCGTTTGATTTTCTATTGAAATTTTTCGAGGAATTTCAAAGGAAGTGGAGTCAATAGTTTCTCAGTAATAATAATTATTTGGAAAGTATTCAAAGCAAGAAGAATTTTAGGATATGGAATGTTTCTCGCGAGAGGAACATTATTGAAGCAACTGGTGAGACAAATTGAATCATTAACACTAGATCTACACTTGATCTCACAAGGAATACAACACAAAATTTGTTATCAGAAGTGGGATACAATACAGAATTTGGAGTCAGAAGTGGGATACAACAATTACTTAAATATTTTACGAGCGAGTGGATGAAGATGGAAGAAACTTAATCTGTTTAAGTAATTGATACGTTGTGTAAATTGCAGAAAATTAGATAAATAAAATAAAATTAGGTAAACAAACATCGCGACGTTATCCTTAAACTGTTAAAACTCCGAGCAAGCAATAGATCTTCCTAAATAAAGTATAATTGATCTCACACAGAATAAAACACAAAATTTGGTGTCAGAAGTGAGATACAACATCTCCAAGGTTCGGATATTGTCCAACGTTTAACCTTAATCGATACAAAATTCTTTACATCCCTACCGAACTCATTTTTCTCAACAACTGTGCATATATGGTAGTAAACTTCTTGTTTTTCCAATATCACCAATAATTAAGAATGCTATCCTGAGAATGTACAACATCCAGAAATAAATATCTAACATCAATGTAAGGAATGCTTTACAAAATTGATCCAGCTAAAGAAGTGTGCTAACGACTGTAAGAAAAGTCGAGGTAGAATGCCGAGAGAAACGTGGCACGTTTTTCTTTAACGAACCGGCGTCCCAGAATTTAATTCTGAAAGGACTGACTGCTGAGAAACTTCCCCTCCGCTCTAGCTTTACATAATCTCGATGTACGTATACATCACTGATCCGCAGTGCTTTGTCCTGCCTCTTTTTCCCCACTTTCTCACTCCTTTTTCCTCGCTTTTCTCGAACATTCCTGCTTTATCGTGAATCAACGAATATATCGTCGAATTTCTTTACGTTTTATCGACTTCGGAACGACGAGAAATCAAGAGAAGACAAAGGACCGTCGAATCCCGGAGACGCAAACAATATCATGATTTTAATGAATTGAAAAAAGATCGTGAAAAGAATGTCTAGACGTATATTTACAAAGGATGATGAAGGAAACGATAATTGCGGAGTATCCGATGAAAATTGCGGAGAATAATTACTTGGGTGTTTAGTTGCTAGTGTTTCATCTTTATCATTATTATTCTGGATTTTTAATACCGTGGAATTTTCATGCAACTCGGTTTAGTGAAAATTTTATGATTCTTTAGCATTTCTTCGAAATATTTTCGGTCGTTTGAGGTTGAAAATTTTATTTAAAGAGAAAAGTGAGAATCGGTGAAATGGAGAATTATTCGTGGGTCTAACTGCAACTGTTTCGATTTTGCAGTTTTTTCGCATTCTTGATATCGTGGAATTTCGCATAGATTCATTCCGTGAATATGTGGCATTTTTATCGGTGATTTAAATTTTGGAGATATTCAGAATTTTTTAGGTATGTAATAAAATTTTCTTCGAAAGATATTTGGATATTGATTGAAATTCGTGGAAAATTATTCGTCCATTTAACAGCAAATATCTTGATTTTGAAGTTTCTCTACATTCTTAACACTTCATCGACCGGTATTTTTTCCCAGATATCGATATCTTTTCGAAAATTATGAATTCTCGTCACAGAGTCTTTGGCACAGTTAACAGCAATGGTAAACAATAATTTATTAACCGCTGTGGTAACCGATTAATTAATTAAAATTCCAAAAGTGTTGGGCCTGAACAGCTTATTAATAAGCTACCGGTCAATAAAGTGTTAACACCGTACGATTTCGCAGAATTTTATAAATTCTTGCAAGATCTTATAAATCACTTCAAATTTTTCCAAATTTCAGCTTTTTCTATCTGAGAATTAATTAATTATATAATTTCAATTCCCTTGCAACGTAATTTCATCGTTTTTCCTTAAACTTTTTATATCTCTTTAATTCTTTTAGATTTCCCGACACGTTTACATTTCATAAAATTTTCCAAATTACAAGCGACAAATTATATTAAAGGAGAAGCATTCCTTTAATTACGAGGAAAAAGAAAAGACAAGTAGAGGAAATCCAACCACGAAGAAAATGCCACGAGAAGTAGAAGAGAAGGAAAAGTAATGAGACAACGTTTTCCCGGTAACAAACACAAAATTTCATTCCAGGAGGCCTGTCTTACGAAGATGCCTCTACACATTTGCGGCTTTATAATCTCGAGACGAAGATCCGCTCAGCTTTATCTTAGATTATGTCGTTCCTGGTTGTTTAACTCGGCCGACCAAAAGATGCCACGATTTTTCACCTCGACTTTTATAATCCCGCACTGTCTCGTTACTTTTCTCTCATCTGAGCCACATCTTAAAATTATTTCTTCGCTGTGTTGGTGGACCTCTACAAAAAGAGGGGACATAATATTTTGCAAATTATTTTCATATAGTAATGATTCTACGTAAGATTTAACCCATTTAGTGTCGGACGACGATATATCGTCGTTAGCAGACGTGCTAACACTGGGAATCGAAGGATTAATGTTTAGTTTCTAATACGATATCAGTCATTTTATCATAGATAATTGTAAATGCACTGTTTATGCTATATATTGCGGGTTCTATCTACACTATTGCCAAATGACAATTCTTTTTATTCGCAATTACATTTGTCATTAATTCAATCAATTTTTTCGGTCGGCACTAGAAGGGTTAAATAGTATGACTTCGATGATAAGTAACAAGATTAACACTAGATTTACGGATGTTGATTATATACCTATTTTTACTGATGTGAGCCAATTTGACTCACACAGAAAGATTGAAGTTTTTTGCAAAGAAAATAGTTCCTCATCAATTTAAATGAAAGATTTATTATTAAAAAATTCATTGAAACCCTTTTTTACGTAGAAACTCTATTTTTGATATACATTTTCACTAAAAATGCTCTGTTTACGCGCGATGTACAAATCGAAATCGCTCTCATACAAATAAACATTGTATACGAGGAGAAAAAAATTAGAGGAGAAATAAATCACGTGCGACTTGAAAGCTGCAAGATACCCTGCTCTAATGAAAGTTACAAATTTCCTTTGTTATGCGATTAACTGTTAAATCATTTTACGAGTCAAATTGGCTCACAACCGTAAAAATAGGTATACCACATACGATAATGCGGAATGAAGGTGTCTGCGGAGGAGAGGAATCAACGGTTACATATATTTCATTATATGACTAAAAACCAACCTATGTTTTTCAAAAACAATATTTAACTTTTTTATATACATAGTAATCAACCTTTCAATGAGTCAAATTGGCTCTTGTCAGTTCGTAAATCTAGTGTTAAAATAATGCCTAAAACATAATTTCCATTTAGTAATAACCGAAGTTTTAACGTCAACTTATTTTTTTTTAAATTAATATAAAAAAGTATTAATCCACATATTATTTATTTAGGAGTAATCATATTTTCTCGTCGTCAGTAGTATCGTCTAATTTACTGTAATCGTCCTTTGTTCAACAGAGTTAGGATTCAGTATTTCCTTTACACCAAAGAACTTTGATTAAGATATTAAATCGATAATATTAAACAATTTCTTACGAAATATTCATTAATTTTTCGATAAAAAAAAATACTGTATAAAATCTCCATTAATTACTGCAAATAGTACACACTTAAACTTAATTATTTAAAGAGAACGATTTCACTTTACTCGAATCTCCCATCGAAACATAACATTTTCCAATTTTACTATGCAGAATGTAAATACACTGCAGATAATATCCGTCATTAACTGTGATTTTCTTTCGACATTGCACCATGCATGCAGATAATTACACATAATGGCAATGCGTCATTTTTCTAAATAAATAGTGGACGACGGAAAGACTGTTATATAAGAGCTACGTTACCGGAGAAAAACATATTTAATGTTTAAAAGTTCACTGCAAAAAAAACACTGTAAATTTCCCTCACATCGTAATCCCTGGCAGTAAATTATCCAAATCGCGAGGAGCAAGTTCTCTGTGTAGAAATTAAAAAATTCACGTTTTGAAAAGTTCTAAAATTAATTTTGAAAATGATAGAAAACATACAAGCAATACTCCATACATCACGTATCAATGGTTGTTATCCGCATAATATTAATGGAGAGACAGTGGCTAGTTCAAGATTCCTACGTGCATATTCTTATCTGTTGTGTCTCATCTATTGTGCATTAATCTTCCTCATATTTCTAACAGTAAATTGTGCTCTGTTGAATAATAACAGTTGTACCCTCATAAAATTACAAACTATCCATGATGTCGTGGTTATGGTGGTCTCTAATGGAGTATCAGCAATCCGACATAGAAAGTATGAAGATGCTGTTGCAGCGGTTAAAAAATTCGACCAGGCTATTTTTAATGAAAAGATAGAAAAGTATCATCCTGCGATTCAATGGATTTTAATTATCTGTGTTTATCTGCATCGTGTTGCTTTTGTTGTGATCACGCACATGATTTTGGAACGAACAGCAGTGAAAATTACGAGTGTACATTTTTTTTCACGTGCTGCTACTTCGATTGAGATAATTAAATTTTACTGTTCTTTCGACGGTCTACGTAGACGATTTCGTAAATTGAACGACTTATCTTTATCAGGTACATCTCTTTACTTCTTTATGTAATTTGAAATAATTCTGAGAGGGTAAAAGTAATAATTAACACTAGAACTACCAAACCAGTCAAAATGACTGGTACTCAATTTTTTCAAAAAATTCTCCAAGTTTACATAAGAGTCATAGAATAAATATTCTACGCCTATATCAATAAACATAAATCACTCAATCGATCAAATTTTCCGTCACTTTATTCCCCCTTCTTCAAAGTATATATTTAATTTATTAAAATATGATAGATTTGAGGCCGGTGGTTCTAGTGTTAAACTATTCTTTGATTTTAAAATTGCACTTTGAATGAATTAAATTTGTTGGGAAGAATGTTTAAAATAAATTTACAATATTTTATCTTTGTTGATGATAGATATTGTAAACATTACTCTTTAACAATTTTGTAATGCAAAAGCAAATGTAAAAATGTGTACTGACAGGCGGTGTAAATGTAAAAAATGTAACATAAACGTGCTAATGTAATTTAATTCATTGAAAAACACTTGGAATGAAAATTCAAAGCTTGCAATGCTTGCAAATGGATTTGTACAACGTACTCACTTTGTTTTACCATTTCAAACTTCAATTTCACCTGACTCCAATACACGAACAACACTCGATGGATTTCAAAATTTAAAATCGCTTTTGCGCAATGAAATGGATCCTCGTGATCTTGTTATTAAAAATACTATACTAACAATTCTCATAATAGCTTTATCAACCCTATCATTACCGTAGAATAACATTAAAATAATCATTGATATTATTTAAGTAATTCTTTGAAATTTCCCTAAAACTGCGAGCACTCGAATTACTCTAAATGAACAATATTTAATAACTTTACTGAAAGAAAGTACAAATCAAAGCAAAGACATGTTCATCGATAACTATAATTACACTTTGCAAACAAATAACGCAGAACAATTATAATCGCCATTAACAACAGACAGGTCAACATTTTTAAACTTCTACCGTCTCTTGAAAATTCGAGGTAACACAAAAGACATCTTTGCTTCTATTCTTCAAAATTCTAGTATTTCAAAATCATGAAAAAATTGATATTCAACTACCACAGAAAATTCAGTCCCTAGAGGGTTGCAGAAAAAAAATTATGTTCGATCTCATATTTTTGAAGTGATATTGAAGTGAAATTTTATCTACAAAAATCACATATTTATCAAGCATAAACTTTCAAGACACCGATAGACCGATATGCAGCAGATCTGTATCTTCTTAACGTCAATATTGAAATATTAAATATGTTTGAAAATCCATAAATATTCCAATTTAAACGTAATAGGAAATTTCATTGAATTGAATAGCGCCGGTCACCGGTGACCCCCATGGCAGTTAACGTGTTAAATAAACTACAGAAATTGGAAACTATTAGCAAATACTTAAGATATCGAAAATGTAAAAACTTCTCATATTGAATCTAACGTTTCAGGAACGATTTCTGTAAAACCGAATTTGCAAAAGTACTGTAAACAATTGACAGTAGTTGATGTATATAATCTTCATAAATGCTTGACACATAGTGCAATGAATCTGAATGACTATTTTAATTTGCAATTATTCTTGTGGATATCGTCTACGATATTGAACATCACCTCAGCCATCATTTTATCGGGAAATCCTAATAAGATTGAAAAGTATAAACCCCTTGAAGTCTTCGAATATTTTACTACCATATACGTGTTTCTTCACGTTGTTTTTTTGTCTTACGTTTGTCACATGACAAGCTACGAGGTATGTTACAACAATGCAAAGAGAAGACAATGTTTGAAAGTGCTTTTCGAGATTCTTTGTAACGCTGCTTCAGCTTTGCCGTCATTTTATTTTGGCTTTTGCTGTGCGATTCTTTAAAGTATGAGCATACATCTCTAGAATTTCTTCCTACATTCGGAGAATTTTTAGGCAATTTATAGAATTGTATTATTTACAAAACTCATATTATTTTAATGAATTTCTATTACTTTCTATAAAATGTAGATGGATTATAATATTTAGAAAATGTGGATTACAATTTTTGTGATTTATGCAGAACATTTTTATAGAATTTTTGTTATTTTAATTGAGAAGTTTGTATTATTTACTAGAAAATATTGCAATTTTATAATGCTTATGTTAATAATGATTGATTATTACTGAAAATTTTAGGCGAATAAAATTGGAAGTATTTTATTTTCGCCGGAGTCGACTGAATTGCTGAAAATTTCGTGCATTGTGAGTAAAATCGTAAATTTCAAAGAGGCATGTTTTTAGAAGAATTTAAAAAATGATCGTTGAAATGCCAAAACAACAAAGAAGAGAAGAATTTCAGATAAATTGCATCGATGTTTCATTTTCAGGAAGCTGCAGAATTAGGATTCTATCTTAAAAAAAATCCCCTCAAAATACTGGTTGCTAATATGTTCTGCGTTGATTTATCCCTCGTTGTTACGGTAAAAAAAATTGCTAATAAATAAGTTGATCTCTAACTACCATAAATAACACGTGAAACATTAAATCCACAGATCATCAGCAATGTAATGACCTTCTGGAAGATAATGCAACCATGAGCTTGCCTCTCTCCATAAAAAAAAATTAAAAATCATTAGGAGTTTGTTGTTGTGCAATAACATTAACATTCAACGCTTAAATAATTCCAAATCCACGATTTCACTCTTCTTCTCTCCTCCAAATGATCTCAAATAATCTTACACTAACCGTCGCAAATCTCTCTTTCAATCACAGTAATTTCAATTATCCTTACAACCAGAAAATGTCATTGAAATTCAACGTGTTAATAAAATTCCTTGAAATTTACAAATAAACGATTTCACTCGTCTTCTCTCCGCCAACTGATCTCAAATAATCCTACACTAACCGATGCAAATCTCTCTTTCAATCACAGCAATTTCAATTATCCTTACAACCAGAAAATGTCATTGAAATTCAAGGTGTTAATAAAATTCCTTGAAATTTGAAAATTGAAATTTACAAATTTATATTTTACGATTTCACTCTTCTTCTCTCCGCCAACTGAACACTAAAATATGCTACACTAACTGTCGCAAATCTCTCATTCAATCACAGCAATTTCAATTATCCTTACAACCAGAAAATGTCATTGAAATTCAACGTGTTAATAAAATTCCTTGGAATTTACAAATAAATGATTTCACTCGTCTTCTCTCCGCCAACTGATCTCAAATAATCCTACACTAACCGCTGAAAATCTCTCTTTCAATCACAGCAATTTCAATTATCCTTACAACCAGAAAATGTCATTGAAATTCAAGGTGTTAATAAAATTCCTTGAAATTTACAAATAGACGATTTCACTCTTCTTCTCTCCGCCGACTGAACACTACAATATCCTACACTAACCGTCACAAATCTACCTTTCAATCACAGTAATTTTAATTATCCAAACAATCAGTCAATGTCATTGAAATTCAACATGCTAATAACATTCCTTGAAATTTGAAAATAGAAATTCACAAATTTATATTTTACGATTTCACTCTTCTTCTCTCCGCCAACTGAACACTAAAATAATCCTACACTACGTCGCAAATCTCTCATTCAATCACAGCAATTTCAATTATCCTCACAATCAGTCAATACAATTGAAATTCACCGCGTTAATATCATTCCTTAACACTAGAACGACCAAGCAAGTCAAAATGACTTATTCACAATTTTTTCCAATAATTCCCTAAGTTTATAGGGGAATCCTAGACTAGAAATTCTAAGCTGATCTTATAAAACACAAATTTCCGAATTGATCATATTTTCCACCTCTTGATTCCCTTTTTCTCAAAGTACTTATTTAATATATTTGAATGTCATAGATTTAACGCCAGTCGTTCTAGTGTTAAAATTGTCAAATAAACAAATTCACTCTGTTCTTCGCTATACGCAAAATAAAGTAATCCTAAACCTACAGTCGCAAATCCCTCTTAATTAATTATCACAATTTCAATTCTTCTTACAGTCCTCAAGCATCACGTACATCTTTCTTTCTGATATATGTGCAGCACACATTTCGCCGTACTTGCTTTTTTACGCGCTCTTATCGTCACTGTTTCGCAACGTAAAACCTCGTCTCTATCTCGGCCCTCCGTGTGCGGAAACACCGTGCACGGGTTATGAAACGAGCGTGAAAATGATGTGCGTGCACGTCTCACGCGTTATAATGAATTTCCTTCTTTTTTTTTTGCCCTCACGTCTACTCCTCGGTGCGCAAATATACGAACAAGTACGAAATTCTGCCGGTTATAGCACGACGCAGCATTCTCCCACGGGAGGAAATGGAATCAACTTTAAAATAAACATTCGCCGTAACGTCAAGTTTGCGAGAAAAAGAAAAATAATATACGACGAACAGTGTTAACCCTTTGTCCTAGGATTTCTTTTGTGAAGTGTATGCACAACAATTCGCAATTAATTCTTGAAATAAGATATATCAGATTGATCTGTGATATAACGTATTATTAACACTAAACCTACCAAGCCGGTCAAAATAACCGATCTTCAATTTTTTGTAAAAATTACCTAAATTGACACTGAAGTAATAAAGCAAATTTTTCACTTCTATCTTATAAAATTTAGAATAATTAATTTATCATATCTTTCACCTTTTGATTTCTATTTTTCCTAAGCACTTATTCAACATATCTAAAGTTTAGTAGATATAACGTCGGTAGTTTTAGTGTTAATTAATTTATTAGTCAATATTAACACTTTACCGACCGGTACTTTTTAACATCCTACCCACTTGTGATCGGTCACTTGTATGGAAATATTTTCCTGATATCTCTGCGAAAATTGCAAAATTTCTTAACTGAGTTCTTGGCACAGTTAATCGCAATGAAAAATAATAATTTATTTAGAGCAATTAATAAATTAGAAGTCCAAAAGTGTTGGGCCCGAAAAGTCGATTAATCGACTACCGGTCGGTAAAGTGTTAAAACAGAAATATTAATAGTACATCATTATTGTTGAAATTATATTTAATAATTTTTGGAGAAAGTGAAAATTTCCTATTTGATTTATTCCAGGGCAAAGGGTTTAATTAAAAATTAACACACGAACTGTGCGTAATTTTTTACGTTTTTCAATGTGACTGCAATTCACTGGAAACCATTTTTATGTTACTCGACATACAGCATTGAGAAAATTCGTTCAAAGCGACAATTTTTTGTCAGAAATTAAACATTATGTGAATTTTGAAATATTTTTGTATGAAAGCAGCTTGTGAAATGGAATTATGTACAGTTAATTACTTTTGGATTATTTTCCAATAGTACTGGTTGCATGCTCTTTGAATTTCCGACACAAGAGGTTTAAAATATTGGCATTTTTAACCCTATAACTTTTGCCATTTGATTCTGAAAATTTTTAAATGGATAAAAAGCATGTTGAAAGAATGAGATTAAAAGAAATCCATCTACTAATCTTTCTTACTGTAGCAGTAAGAGTGTGTAGTAAGCCATAAAGAGTTTTTTAATTGAAAACAAAAAAAGAATTAGAAAATCGATGTACTATTTCTACAAAAAGTTTGTAACAATACTCGTTTGGTTGTTTGCACAGTAAACATGTATCAATATTGAAAGAAACGCTTGAGTTTTAACGACGAACGTTTTCGTTCCTACAAAAAAACACACTGAGCAATTTCAAAAAGTGAAACCGACTCGTCAATACTCACCAAATGGAATTATCAAGGCAAAAGCAGAATGGAAAACTCCCTCCTCCTTTAATCGACAACAGGGTTTTCACAAATGTCACAACACGTTGAATATTATCGATCTCGACTGCGTGAAAAACAATTTTTTAATTACTTTTCATATTTTTGTTCAGTGAGAGAGTCCATTTTTATTGTATTCGACGTTATTCTATTTATTGTTTACGATGCATTGTTGCAGTCCTCGAAACTTTTACGCTTTTTTCCATACAACAATATTCAATTTATCCAATGTCCTTTTGTCCCGTTAAATTTTTCAAACGAAAGACTTTCGAAAAAATAGGATAATCATTTAACATCCTTATTATAAATAACAGTATTATCTTTGCAAAAAAGCTATGCATCTCTGGATAAAAATTGTACGATTCCATTGAACGATTCTTTTGACTCGTTCGCTTTCGTCGGACAATCCACATAACATCTGTTCTGGTCATTTCGCTTATTAAAATAGAACAACGGATAACTCTGAAAGCTAATTAACTCTTTGCGTGTACTGGAACAACAGTTAGTCCCGTTCTGTCTAAGCAGGAAAAAAGCCATCTGAAAATTCACGTGACTGAATTTTAAGAAGCCGAGTATTTCAGTGGCACGTAAAGACTATTATTCGAAATCGTGAAAATAATGTATTCCATATATTCGTGAGTTTATCTCACGCTAAAATAACGAAATGAAAATACAGTCTATTAAACGAGTACGTGTACGAGTTCATTGCCATAAATTTAAGATTGATAGAATGATATAGAATAATGAGAAATACTGATTTTCAACTTAGAATAATTTACTCCTCATTTTGTATCGTCAGAAAATATTGAAACTGAGGATAAAGTATTTAACTGGTTGCTGTCTGATGCGATTTAAATACAAAATTGTAAAAGTCGAGTTTTCAAAGAGGATTGTTATATTCAAAAGGGATTATGAATGTGTCGTTTGGTATAATGAAATAAAGGGTGATTAAATATCGTATGAGCAAAAATTGTGAATTCATTGTATCAACTAGTCAATAATTGCTGAAATTAAAGATGTGAAATGAAAATTTGCATTGTTTCCAAACAAATGCCCTAAAATGGCCTACCACACCATCCAAATATTAATATATCGAAGCTATTTTTTAACCACTAAGCCCAAAAAGTTATAAAAACAAGGTGTAAAAATTGTAGATTTCCATTTGCGTGATCGTATTTCGATACTCTTCTTTATATATGATGTCAGATCCAAAATTTGAAGTTATTTCACAAAGTTATAGTGCAAACTTTTCTCAAATTGCAAGAGAAATACGATATTATAAAAAGATAATTAATATATATAATATATATATAAAAGTTTTAGTTTTATAAATAAATTTATATAATTAGGACGTTAAAAGTTCGGAATTTAAATTAGTGGGGCTGTTTTGAAATTTCTACTCTCTCTAGCAAATTCTTCTCAAACTACCATTTAATTTATTATACTACTAGTAATTGGAAGTAGTCTAAAGCGAAATCCTGCAAATAAATCCTAATGACAATTTTTATATGAACACTGAATGTTCTGCAACTAGGAAACTACCTTGTTAATTCCTGTATTTATTCTATCCTAATTTTCACGTAAAACGAAATCAAAGAAAACTCGAACAATGCATGAATTTCTGAAATTTGAATACCGAGCCTCAATTTACCTCAAAGTATTCTATTGAAAGATAATAAAAGGTCGATCTTTCAAATTAAGATCGATGTTCTTTACTGACAAGTTACTTTGTTGAAGAATTGCCCTAGCTTGTCTGGGTTAGGTTACTCGTATAAAATCTATTTGTCAAAATTATGCCAATGTTACAACAGTTTCGCAGTGCCGTAACAATGGCAATTGTTACATCGGTTTCATTTCCAACGGATACTTGGAATGATCTTTGCGTACTTCGTCGTGAGAATGTAGCAGATGCAATTTGCACGCAATAACAGCATTCGGCATGCAGCAGGGAGTATAGCGTAACAAGGGTTGCAGTGTTCGGATCTCTGTGAATGTATTTCCTCGAAATACTTCTGTTATGTCTGCTAATACTTAGAGGGTGTCGAATTGAAAATGTCAAGAAATTATGACAGATTTTTTCGTGATTGAATTTTGATTCTTAAGAAAAAACCTACGTTAAACCTATGTTACTTATTTTATGTCTGATTTAGAAAGAGTCGAGTTGAAAATGTCAAGAAATTATGACAGATTTTTTCGTGATTCAATTTCGATTCTTAAGAAAAAACTTACGTTAAACCTATGTTACTTATTTTATGTCTGATTTAGAAAGAGTCGAGTTGAAAATATCAAGAAATTATGACAGATTTTTTCGTAATTCAATTTTGATTCTTAAGAAAAAGCCTTATGCTAACCTACGTTACTTATGTAATGTCTAATTTAGAAAGAGTCGAATTGAAAATGTCAAGAAATTATGACAGATTTTTTCGTGATTCAATTTTGATTCTTCAGAAAGAAACCTATTTTTATTGTCTTTAAAATTATAACTGCCAAAGCAGCTTAATGGTTCCCATTTTTTAATAAAAATTCCATAAAGTTATGAGAGAGCAGTACAAGTGAATAACTTAACTGATCACTTCTTTGTCTGCTTTATTCTACATCTCTCAAAGACCTTATCTAAAATTATAGTTCTTTGGAACTATTTTTGAATGGCCAAATACGTTCTCTGTCAGAAAACCAGAAAGTTAAGATGAAAAAGTTATAAATTACTTCAATACATAGTTCATAAACCCTATTCATGTCTCCAGCGGTTTCACGAGCAGCCGACGAAAACCAGAAATCTTCCCAACTCAAAGATTTTTATTCTTAGACATTCTAATTTCTTAATAATTTTGTAATATCACCTAAATATTCTTCGGTACATATAATTGTTGCTATCATTTAAAAAAATCTACAGCTGATGAGAGAAAATGTGAAATTAATTTCACTTAAGTCACTACAAAATTGACAAAATAATTTAAACAGCGAGGGGTTAAAGATATTCCCCTATAAAGTTTTCAATTTTATATCGTGTACGCAATGACAAAAAGGAACTCACGATACAGCGTTTTCATTGGTATTTTCCATGAAAACCAATAAAGACGCGTAGATACACGATGGGAATACGAGTCGGCGAAAAGAGAGAACGATGTAACTAGCACCTCTTTCGTAGCACCTAACACGAAACCGCACTCCGGCAGCATTTGCGTTTTAACGCGCACTGCTTTTACAGCGGCTAAATCGCCTTTTTTTTCTGTATAAGCTATACTATCCGCTGGTAACCGACTTAACGATTATACGATTTATTTTAAATCCTATCTAACGGCGGTTTTCCACTGTCTTCATGCCCTTTAACAATGAAACATTTATTGGTAAACAGTACCAGGTGTTAGTGATGGACGCTTTTAAAAATTGTACCCTTTTTCATCCTCAAATGTTTAGTTACATACGATATATTCCGTGTAACGGTTGAATGTTTTATGACGGATTAAAGTTGCGAAGAAAATGTTTTACTAACAGTTGTACGCGCGAGAATACTAAATGGTGGATTATATTTTTCTAGACGAAATCGATATTATAACATTTTACTTCTTTTCTATTATGGGGAATCATATGATTTTTGATGCATCATCTAGTTTATCCGAGTATTTTATTATTTTCTATGAAATTTATTACCTTAGTAATATGGAGAAACTATTAATACGGAAGATATTTTGAAGAAAAGTAATTTCGTTAATATATTTCCATGATAATTTCAATATGTCGACAAATTCCACAAATATTTCAAAGAAGGAGAAGAAAAATATATGGTGAATGATATTCCGTGTAATTAATTACACTTCGAGTTCTGTTTCTATCTCGACTGCTGCTAAATTGTCAAGAAAGAAAAGGAAATTGGAAAATATTGAAATATTTCTGTATGGACGAACTCAAAATGATATTGAACGAAAAATTGAAATTCAGAGCTTCACTTTCGTGCCGATGTAACTATATTGGCTATGAAAGAAGAGGAAATGGGATACTATGTGAAAAGATATCGAATGAAAAATCAACGATTAACGAATCCATCTCGTAAAAATTGATCGCTATCTTCTCCAAAGAAATTTCTACGATACAGTGAATACCATTGTAACGTAACACGAACTAATTTCCGCGAGTATCATTCCGCGAGACTCAAGGGAGGAATTTTAATCAAAACTCCTAAGTCTAGGATTCTTAATTCGTGCAATTAAATTTCATCCGGAGATTGAGAAAAAAAAGGACGTCAGCGTTTCAAGGCAGTATTTCATGGCAGCCATATAATAATGGTGCCGTATCGTTCTGACAAATATGAATGATTTTCATGCAAAGTGGTAAAATTTCCCTCGATAAATCAACGTAATCTCCTACTATTAAACCATACGTGGGATAAAATGTTCGGCAAACAAACATCAATTTTCATCGATAGCCAATTGTTTTCACCCTCCCACGAATTAAGTAACCTGTCAGTTAAGCTGCATAACGATATTAACGATGAATTTCACTTAACTGATAAAAGTGAAGTTGTCACGTTGAAACTTTAACGTGTGTGAAATATTTCATTTCGGCTGATACCGTGCAAACTCGGTATGCCATGTGCGATTAGAGTCAGTTTCAAAGTGTAAATTCAAGTGGACGAAACAATTCATCTCGTTGAACGGTGAATTGTAAATATTTCCCGAATTCATTTAAAACCCGAGAAACGTACACTCGATTAATTAAATGCAGGTAATTATGGACTATTTTGATTTCTATCGAATTTCCAAATTGTTTCGAAACAATTAGGAAATTGTTGCTAATTTATATTCTGTTCGATGTCGTTTTACTTTCGTTTTTTTTTGTTTTTGTATTAAAAATAAATTCAGTCAACGATACAACCTCATGTTTCATTAATTCGATTAAATAATTAGAGTCACTTACAAAGTTTAACACTAGATCTATCAAGGTGGTCAGAATGACTTGCTTTGAATTTTTAAAATCTGTTTATGAAATTTTAACCCTGCTGCTTTTCCAATTGTACACGTCTTGAAGATTGATTGAATCAAGCAAGTTTTTTGCTGCCTTTATTTACTTATTTCGGAAAGATTTATTTGAAAATTTTAAATATATTAAATTAATCTTCAATAGATCTAGTGTTAAATCCAAACAATTCATCTCGTTGAACGGTGAATTGTAAATATTTCCCGAATTCATTTAAAACCCGAGAGACGTACACTCGATTAATTAAATGTAGGTAATTATGGACTACCGTATTTTTCGATAGATAACACGCACCTATTGTATTACGCACGCTTCTATCTTTTCGTCATTCTTTGTTTTCTTAGTTAAAATCCTACCATAGCTTTATTATTGAATTTGATATCCTTCATGTCGTTTTCTAATGTACTACGCGCAGGTTCTTCTTTTATCAAATTTCAACTTTTTTGTGCAAATAACGCGCGCGTTATCTACCGAAAAATACGGTGTTTTGATTTCTATCGAATTTCTAAATCGTGTTGAGACAATTGAGAAATTATTACTAATTTATATTCTATTCGATGTCGTTGTGTCTTCTTCTTTTTTTTTTTGTTTCTCTATTAATAACAATTTCAGTCAACGATATGACCTCGTGGGAAGATAAAATAGCCTTAGTAGTACCATGAATATTTTCGAGCAAATATATTGCCAAACAAATTACATTCCACCCGATTTAAACTTTTTTTACCGGGACAAATGGCACTTCACCGAGATTACATCAACAAATAAAATGGTTAGTACTGCGATGAATAATGTATCATTGGTTTAAAAATTTCCTTCCCGTACATTCGTACATTTTGTTATATTCCTTTTATCGCTCAGTGTCTCGCGTATTCGCTATAAATACAGGATAAAAATTCTACTCCCGTTTTTCGTTATACGTTTCGGCCAATTCTTATGCAAGAATTTTTTTGCCATCCCATGTCTTTATTTCGAGGTTCATTTACTCTCGATACATAAAGATCAAAATATACTACAACGATTGAACCGTAAAGAATTTGAAAAAATCCCTACTCAGAAAAAAAATAAAATTCCAATAAAGTAAAGTAAATATTTCCCACCGTAGAAAACAAAACTAAGCAACAATAAAAAGAAAAAAAACGATTACGAGTTTCATTTACCCGAAGTATCTTATAATATCGTTTTATAATCAAAAATCATATTTTCCCATCGACATAGCAATATTACGTTCTCTAAAACAGTTCTAACGAATTCTCGTTATACGTGGAATTATTCCGGAATGAAAATAGACAATTCCGTAGAAAATAGAATCGCAAAATTACGAAAACAATTTCCCGCCACAGACGCAAGAACCCTTAACCCACTTTTTGGAATAAAAATGTTCCTTAAACAGTTTACCGTATCTCTACTGCAACACATCCCCACGAATAGAGTTCATTATACTGCTTGCGAAAGAGTGTTTCGTTTCAATGGCAAAAGAAAAACAAAAAAAAACAAAAATATTTCTCTCTCTCTCTCACTACATATATAAATATACATATTCAACCCGGTTGAATCTCTTATCGAAATATCACGTTCTTTCGCGAAACGCATGTTTTTTTTCCACCTTGCGGACGCATCTACAAATGCAAAACCGATACGAATGACTTTCGTGTGCTACGAGAGCCGGACAATCAAAAACGAACTGATAAAACCGATACAGGACTCTCGGGAAATTTGACGTAACAAACCGTACTTCGTCTTATCTATACGTCTTTCTCGCTCGTAAACGTAAATGCAGATGTAAACGCGTTTCCCGATGACCCGGCAGAGCTCGATTTTAACGGCAGATGCAGCTCGTTGAGTCGCAGTTAACTGCTGAATTGCAATAGTACATTTTTACATGTGACCCGATTCTATGAAGCTGGTAAGTCAGAAATTTGGAAAACTGATCGGACCATGAACCACTTTATCCCGTTAGCGATTTATTTTCTCACTTGGCAGAAAATTGTACAAAATGAATTCTAAGAAGTTCTCACTGATTTCTGATATTTCGTAGATTTAAAATTTTTTCAATTTAAATATTTTAAGGGATAGACTTTAAAATAACTGAAAGTAATATTAACACTAGATCTACGGCAGCCGTGAAATTGAGGGGTACTTAGTCTTTTTAAAAATTATTTTCAAATTGATAGAGAAGTAGTACAGTAAATATTTGACGTGTATTTTATAATATAGAAATTATTTAAGTGCTCAAATTTTTTACAGCTTGAACCATCGTTCTGTAAGGTAGTTATTTAATATATTTAACCCTTTGCGGTCCTATGTCGAGAAGTACTCGAAATAGCTTTCCACTTGATTTTATTTTCTGACAATTCAATATCAACTTTCCAATTTGACAATAACTTTGTAATATCATCTAAATATCCTTCATTATCTATAGTTATTGATAACATTTAAAAAAATGAATAAATATTGGGCAATTAATTTTATTTAGCTCACTACAAAATTAACAAAATAATTTGGACTGCAAAGGGTTAAACCTATCAGATTTAGCGGCCGTAGATCTGGTTTTAATACTATAGAAATAATGAGACCGTTTCGCGGCAGGTATTTTCAATTTACTGGTTTTTGAAAGACTTCGAAATTTCCTATTCCATTGTCCGCTCCACAAGAGTTGCACGTTGTTGTAGGCTAAGGGGTTAACATTAAAATTATTGGCTTTATGTCTGTTACATAAAAATATATTGAATGAGTACTTTGAGAGGAGTAGAATCGAGAGGTTCATTAATTTTTTTACATAAGATTGACGTGGAATAGTTACTGTAGGTTTTTCCTGTCAATTTGGAGAATTTCTTGAAAAAATTGATAATTGGCCAATTTTGACCGCCTTGATAGTGTCAGCATTAATTAACACTTTATACAGGATACTCTTCTGTTGATCGTACAGGGATTATTTGTAGCTATTTGTAAAGCACTGTAACTTTGCAATCGAGATGTAAAGATTTTGATTTTTCCTACAGACTTTCATTTTGTTAACTTTAACAATTAATTAATAGGGTACTGGAATCAAAAGGAAAGCCTGTTAACAGGTTTCCAGTAACGAGTGCTGCTCGTGACGCGATAAACGGAATAGTCTATTTTGAAGTGCTTCTAAAATTATTAAATTGTAAATCTCAGTGAGTCCTGATAGAATAAAATTAATACTATGATATTCAATATTACGTTAAGTCATGTACTATATCGGAAATTAGAGACTAAATTGTTATGTCAGTAATTAATTCAGATTCTTTGCACATTTAGTGACAAAATAAATGGCATGGCAAGGGGTTAATAAAGTCTGAACAATGGACTACTGACATTATCAAAAAAGAAATACACTTGCATCGATGATTCTAACAATAAGAATGATATAAATAACAAATTCTGTATACTGATTTTATCACCTATTTTACAGCCATTATGGTGCATCGATATTTATTACATTATGGTGAAATTACTTTGAAGTAATTTCAAAACTTGAACCACTTAACGTAGTTAGCAAGTGACTAAACAGAACTTAACGCACACTTTAAGCTAGTTCTAGCTGGATTCAAAACTAAAAGTTTCTTTTTTCATTAGAAATGAAAAAAATTGCGTAAGAATTAATGCAGGGGCTAACTTCACAGAAGTCATTTCATTCACTTTTTAGACATTAAAAAACATCTTTCTCTATAACTATGAAGTAAAAAATTATGAAAAAATTCAATAATATTCCAAAAGCATAAAATAATACATTGCTAATTTTTTATTAGAATCCATCGACTCGTTTTTCCATTAGAAAAATAAAAAAAGATTTTTCGGACTCAGCAAAGATTTTTTTCCATAAGGCCCATGTTAAATATGTTATTTTTAAACACGATTTATTCATAAACCGTGTGGACGAACTCGTTGAGATTCCGGTTATAATTATAAAATATCATGAAGAATAAATTTTCAAAATTTCAAGGAAATCTATCGAAAAATGATAAGTGCGTAGAACTACCTTAAAACAACCCTCTGAGTATTCACAAAATAAAAAATATTGTTACAATTACCATTACAAATAAAATGGAAATAAATAATGAAGAAGTTTGTTGAATTACGAGATGAAATAATCTACACACGAAGGAATGTAAAATATTGTAGAGAACATTATGAACGTAAAGCTTTCAATGTAATATCTACTGCAATGAATGATGTATGCACAGAAATTGCACGACATTTTTCCCGTTGGTTCCATTTTGTATAACTCAACGAGCATTCGAAAGTAAAAGTGTAAATATCTCAAAACGAAGAATAACATAATTTATTCCACTCTCGTAATTATCAAAATAAATATCATCCTATGCATGAAGTATTTTTTTTGCGATTCGTTTAATCCATTAACATTTCTATAATTTATTTACATTCTCAATTCCGTTGATGTGTATCATTTTAATAATATCTAATTTAATAGTATCTAATTGAATTACAGGCGGCTCTCGCCCTTTCAGATTCTAATCCGCTATTTAGCTCGTTTGTAACAATTCAATTTTTTAAAGATTTTTCTCACTTTCTCAAAAGAATGTTTGTTTCCATGCAGTCACTGCCATGGAGTTTTTTTTTCGCACACATTCACACATTGCCTATGATTTTCTAATATTCTAATATCGTTTCTAGTATTGCCTACTAGATGTTAAAGTGTCTCAAGTTCACAGTGAAACTACATTAACATACAATTTTTAATATTTTTCCTGTGTGTTTCTACTTTCGAACATTTAACCCTTTGCGGACTAGCGACGCATATACGTGGCCTGAGAAAAAATTTAATTAGAATCTATTGTCGCATGTGTACGCGATTAAAGTTTAAAAATTGAAATATAACCGTTGGAATATCATTACACAAATAGTAATTTATAATTTCTATACATTAACACTAGATTTACGGGTGTTGATACAGCTATTTTTCTGAAGTGAGCCAATTTGACTCATACAAGAAAATTGAAGTCTTTGGTAAAGAAAATATTTCTAAATCAATTTAAATGTAATATCTATTATTAAAAAATTAACCAATCGATGTATTATTCACATATCAATCAAATTTTGAGTGAGCCCAATTAGCTCCGTAAATCTAGTGTTAATATTCTAACTATTTACTTGAACAGCAAGTTCCAATCGCCAAATAAATGATTATCTCTAAATACTCAAAAATGTCTCCGTCCACAAAGAATTAACATTCGCACACATTTCCAGCAACCAATTAAAAGTCGAGAGCAAATTCTGTCACGTAAAATCTACCATAAATTCTATACGTATCGCACAGTTCCCACGTATCCGCCTTTCGTCTCATTCTACAATATTGTAATCGATAAATTTATGCATGAGAATGAGAATTCTATCGTTAGAATGTCAATTGATAAACGATCAAATTGCCAAGAATACTTTAACGTCTTATATTATCAACGTCTCAATTATGCTAATAGGAAAATTCTAAAATTAGAATACATACATATCCTCAGACACTAAGAACTTAAAAGGAATATTTATCAATTCATTGTAATCTCATGTGTACTGACTCACCTTAGTTCTTATCGATGAAATCTGAAACTCACTGGTAGCCGCAATTCACCAGAAGCTTGAGAACTGTCGTGATTAATTAGTAACAATTACTACTGCTTCCAGTTCATTAGTGCTCCTCAACCGCGCACTAAACTGTTCAATCTCATTTTCACCACTACGAAACTGTCCCCTGCCGTTTCGCGGACGAACGCCTTCGATTCTGATTTCGCACTGCGAATTGGACAGACTCTCTTGCAGTCTTTTAACGGAGAAAAAAAAAAGAGAGAAAGAGAGAGAGGGAAAAGTTGTGCCAATGGTTCCTCCTTCTTGGAAACTCGTTAACGCCGCGAAGGCACAATGCAACGAGGAAAACTGTACTCGAAACGACAATAAGCTTCCTTTATATCACCTTCGTCTTTCAATTGATTTCAAATAACTCTTCAAGGTCGTCGTTAGACGATAGTTAAACGCAGGAGGTCCTCGAATGAAAACACAATAAGGAATCACTTCTAAGAAATTCCGCACCAACCTGTGTTTCCTTTCTACGTGAACCGAGCAATGTCAACATCGAGGCAGAGTTTTTGCACCCTCTACCGTAACGACTACTCAGTACACTGAAATACGACGCACGTGTTGCCACGATTTACACGTAAGAAAATACTCAAACCTCTTCCTAAATGTTTCTTAAATTATCACTGAAATTCTCATCTACCTTTTGCACAGTTCGTCACATAATTCCTCCACGTTCTTCTTTAACCAATCGTTGCTTCAATGTTCACCAAAAAAAAAACCAAGTAACTACGATAAAACTCTGCCATTACGATAGTAGACATGAAAGTCCATAATTCGATTTATAGAATATCACTTTGATTACAATAAGAAACGATATTTTAATTGAAAGAACACATTGATATCTCGCACTCCCGTCGATTCAATACGAATCGTATCCATCGAGTCACAAGAATCCTTTTAATTACCGGAAAACACTTGCTACCAGTATCGACGCTTGTACGGATTACGAGACACTTTATTAATGCTTAATCGTAGACACAGTTTCGAGTCGTATCGATCGTAAGGGATGTTTTCGGATGACGTTACGAAGTTCTCCTGAGAGGATCGTACACCACGAGGACCGTCGAGATGAGTCTTCTACGAGGAGTCGAACGGAACTGGCACCGGGTACTTGCGCGCCAGAACGAAAAGGGTCACCTGGCCCCGAAGTGTTCCGTACCGCGGCGCGCGTCTCTCTGTGCGAGACTGCCCGAACCGGCGCAAGCTCTTACCCTCGGCTGACAGGGTAAAAACTCACGTACGACCCTTGTCGCTATTGCGAACGCGCCAAGACACTACGTTCTTACTCTTTCTTTACCATACTCCCTTATACAGGGTGTCCCGTAACTGGTGGTACAACCAAGCGTGGGGTGATTCTACGTGAAAAACTGAATCAAAAATATAGAATAAAATTTTTTCATATGACGCTTCGTTTTTGAGAAAAATAAGTTTGAAAATTTATCGAGTATTATATATACTCACAGTATTTCGGAAACTAAAGGTACTTGCTCGATCAGTATAAGGAGATCGTAGAACTGATACAAGAGTACTGTATATTAGGAGTACCGAAAAATAATCAAAATTGCAGAAGTGAAAACGTAATTGGAAACATTTTTCAACAAAAAATCCGAAGGACTTTTTCCAAACAACTACCTTTTTGCTGGCAAAAAGTATTAGAAAATTATGGAAACTATTTTGTTGGTTAGTATTTAAGATTTCTTTAACAAATAAATGTTTTTCGCCAGCAAAAAAAAATTTTGATTACTTTTCGGTACCCCTAATATTTTAATCTCTCCTTCTGTTTTTTTAGTATTGGTCTAATGATCTTAATCCCTTAAATGCGTGAATTTTTATTTTTACAGTCAAAAATACATTGATATAAAATAAAATATGAAAAATACTAAAGAAAATCTAAACTAAGTTTTTATTCCAATTTTTTAAAGAATATTATTTCTTTTCCAAATGGCAAATACATGCATTTAAGGGTTAAGAATGGAGTATGGATTATGCAGTCGATTGTGTTACTTAAGAGGAGGGAATGATAATAGTAATCTTTATTGCAAAGAATACAAATTATAGATACATAAAAGAAACATGTTTTAAACTGATAGGTTTGTGTAATATTCAAGCATAAAGGAGCACTTAAAGACTGAAGTGGGAATAAGTGTAGAGGATACAGTAATAAAGAAAATCTCAACTGTTTAAATGGAGAGAGTTATACTGCTGCCTTTTTATTTTTGTTACTGTTTGTCAGAGGTGGATTTTGTTCCTCTTTTTGTCTATTTCTATGGTAGAACCACCACCACAGTAGAACAACCCACCTTTTGATTGGGATGGTTGAAGGGATGAGTTATGTTTTGTCTTTTTTAGCTTTTGATTAATTTCTTTCGTAGACTGGATTGAATTCTACTTTTCCCTATCTTTTCGGAGTATTTTTTCGAATTGGAGTATATGTTATTCTTTTAATTATGATATTTAAATTATTTTCTCTTTCTATTTCTAGTCTCTCCCTCTTTTTCTGCGTTTCTCACACAGGCTTCCAAATGGAGCACAGATTACTTTCTTGATTACGCCACTAAAGTTGTTACACCCTTCTTTTTTCTTTTCTCCCTCTTTTAGTCTTTCTTTCGCAGCTTTCTGAATGGAGTACGGATTACTTTCTTGATTACATTAGTGAAATTGAGAAGAGTTACTCTCTTCTCTCTCTCTCTCTCTTTTTCTCCCTTCCTCTATCTGTCTATTTATCTATCTACCTATCTATCTATCTATCACTCTATCTATCTATCTGTCTGCCTCTCTATCTGTCTCTCTGTCTATCTATCTATCTTTCACTTTCCCATTCCTCCTCCCTCTCTGTTTATCCCAGTCTTCCAAATGAAGCACGGATTACGCTCCCAATTACGCTAACAAAGTGGAGCCAGAGTTACATCTGCGAGTTCCCGATGCTTATGAGTAATTGCTGGGAGTAGCGATAAGGAGGAGGAGATTTAGAAATTATCGAATTAACGCAAGGAACTTCGATAACGTACATACGTATCGACCTGACCGTTCGGCATCGCGCGAGACACTGACGAAGACAGTGTCCCGAGAGAGGTCACAGTTGCGCGTTGCATTTACTATCTCAATTCTAGTACGAAATATGGACTATTCTCTCATATTAGGAATTTTCATACGTTTATTACTTCACCCTATAATAAACAATAATTTGCAGTATCAGAATAGAAATGTAGCCTTACAATTTTATGCAATTTTTATTTCATTGTTTTTTCATCTGTCATAGATGAAACACGAATTATTATTATGCTGCGGAGTTTGATGAACCTACTGATGTACCTTGGTGATAATAATGTGCTGTGGAATTAAAGTGATAATTTCAAACTGCCAAGTATTTTTGTCGATTTTTATTTAATCGTTTTTTAATCCGTCATAGGTGTTCGATAACAGGATGAGACGAGTTTTATCATTACGCTTCGGGGTTTGATGAACCTACTGATGCGTTCTGCTGATAATAATGTTATACTGGATCAAAAAGATTTTTATTTAATCGTGTTTTAATCCATCATAGCTGTTTATACCAGCATAATGTTTCTGCAATGTTTAAATGATGATTTAAAGTAATTCTACATTTTAAGTCAGTTACGTTAAGAAGTACTTTTAAATTTGGAACTTCAGTCAACGAAATAGTGAAGAAACATTAGTAGCAATATTTGGTGAAATAATTAACGATAAATTATTAACAGCAGTCTGCATTATTATGTACTCGTATAACATTAAATTTAATGCTCTGGAATAATTAAATGAAACAACATGATAATTTATTGACAGAATATAAAAGACTTACGGATTTCATTAAAGACATCGACCATAATTCACGAAAGGTCCTCAATAATTTACCACCTCTAATTATATAAATTAACTGCTCAATTCTATTATAACAATGGATGTTTGTTTTTTTCCCCTCTCTATTGTTTAAAAAAATAAGACTAATTTAATATTCGATTCCTCTTTCGTTTCACTCTCTATCAGCAACAATATCCTTTGACCTCTCACAAAAAAATGGTAAAAGTCGTCCAAATGCCAAATCGCAATTTTTTTTGGACTAATCAAATAATTTATAAAACAGACCGTTTTAACGGAAAAAAAGTTTCTCAGATTTCATTAAGAAAGAACAAACATTTGCAAGGAATAATAGGATAATTATAATATTAATAGAGTAGCAAAAAATAAAGTAATAATAGAATAATTATAATAATATCTCTATAATTATAATTAGAGAGAGAATTCCTTCGAATCTTAACACGTAAAATATGTCACTACATATTTATACGTGAAAACTGTTAACACTTCATTTCTTCAATAATAAAGGCGAAAATATTTCTTTCATTGCAATACGTTACAAACTTCAGCAATCTTCACGATACAAAAATTTCCATACTGTCTTTTCAAGCCTTCAAAGCATAGTAATTGCCGTGTGAAGTCTGTAGTTAAACCATATAAAAATTTATGGTCTATTTTGCAAACAGTACCGAGAACCCTCTATATTGCTCAGATTGCAGTACTTTTCGCAGAAAATCAAGTTTCGAGGATACAGACCGAGAGACGTAAAAATTTCAAATAATACCATCTTCTCTTGGAGCTACGAGCGAATAAATAAATAATGTTTCACTCCTGAATTGGATAGAAATTCGTGTTAAATTCGTTGTAGCATATTCTCGAGAAGTAAAGAAAACAAAGTTCACGAAGAAAACCGAAACAGCTACGTTGTTGCATAATTTGAAAATGAATTATTAAAAAACAAGCTTTGAAAATATCATGTCACAAGGGATAAATTCTTAAATGTATTGTTTTAAATAATTCCTATTTTGAAGAGAGAAAATCCTTTCACCATGCATTGTTGTGAATCGCTTTAAGGTTCCTTGAAATACATAATTGAAAATCGTGGAAATCTTTTCTTTTGGTTTTTTTCGACTGTACTTGCTATGGCAATTTCACCTAAAACCAAGTGTTTTAGCTGGTCTTTTAACCATTGAAATTAGGACATGTAATATCACATAGAAAAAAATTTACAGAGATGACAAGGGAGGATTTGAACTCTAAGTAATTAATTGTGCCCCAAATACCACCCTTATTTTCCATTGTACCTTTTCAGCTTTAAGTAATCTCACTATATTGTCTAAGGCCTACCGTTTTAGTTAAGATTTCTAATCACTGAGACTATGTTATGTTAAATATAAATTTGGAAAAAATATTTCAAATGTTACGGGGATTTGAACTCGTCCCAGTGATTTCTCACAACGTGGCACCGTTATTTTGCATCGTACCTTTTCAGCTTTAATTACTCTCACTTTTTTGCCAAAGATCTACCATTTTAGTCAAAATTCAAATTACTGAGGTTACAACACCTTAAATAAAGATTTTGAAAAAATGTCTCAGATCTAACGATGATTTAAACTCGAACCATTGATTTTTCCCAACGTGGCACCCTTATTTTGCATCGTACCTTTTCAGCTGTAATTACTCTCACTTTTTTGCCAAACATCTACCATTTTAGTCGAAATTCGAATTACTGAGGTTACAACACCTTAAATAAAGATTTTGAAAAAATATCTTAGATCTAACGATGATTTAAACTCGAACCATTGATTTCTCCCACCATAGCACCCTTATTTTGCGTCGTATCTTTTCACCTTTAACTACTCTAACTTTTTTGCAAAAGATCTACCATTTTAGTTAAAATTCAAATTACTAAGATTACGAAACTACTAAGATTAAATATAAATTTCGAAAAAATATCTCAGATGAACTCTGCCAGTAGATTTCTACCACAACACTCTTATTTTACATTGTACCTTTTCAGCTTTAACTGCCCTAACCGTTTAGCCTAAGGCCTACAGTTTTCGTTATGATTCGAATCATTGAAACAACAATATACGAAATAATAACTTAGAAAAAAATCTCAGAGATAACAGGGAGATTTGAACCCGAGGCAATTGAGAAACTGCTTTTCTTTTTATTCCGATAACAGTACAATACATTTCTTCGTTAACGAGGCAACGTTATACCCTTCTTTTGTTACTCTCAAAACGTCCGTGCAAAAGTTTCCTACTTCGAAATAAATGTTTTATTCCAACCGACGAATAATTTCTTATGGTAAATGGCACGGAATTTATTCCAACGTTTCATTCAAATTATGCAAACATAGAGATACACATAGATGATGCATTTTTATGTACATATATCATAATGTCAAGGTGCTTCTCTTTTAAATTCCTCGTTTATGAAATGCATTTGAATTCGATACAGAATAGAAAGGCAGAAAGATCGATGTTTATGGGTATGGTGTACATTAAAAGCTAACTCGTAATGTTGATATACGTCAATGCAAACACGTAGTAACGACGTTTGGCAAATGAAACGTTATCGATAGATACTGCGATCGAATGTGACGATAGCAAATATCCGCTTCCGGTACGAGCCATTCTTCTATTTCTAATTTACTGAATTATTAGACTCAATTGCCGGCGATTACGACAAATGCAATTTCAATAGGTCATAAGTTGTATTTCGGCACATGAAATCATTGTAATATACCAGTTTATGGCTAACACGCACGTTAAACTTTGCTTTCTAGATGAAATTAGTTGAATTCAATTTAGAAACTCAGAAATGGAACTAAAATAGTTGGAAATTTTTGACAGCTCTTGTTCAGAACTCTAAAATTAGATTTGTTCATCGTATTTGAAAATTAATTAACTGATACCACGTAGAACTTAATATTTAAAAAAAAAATGATAAATTAATATTATTCCGAAGATTCCGCTGCAGAGAAAATCTTTGGAGAAGAAAATTAGAATTGTAAACCGTATAAGAAAAATTATATTAGAGAATAGAGGCTTAGATTTATGATTTGTTATCGTAAACTCACGAGAAGTTACAGCAACTTAATACGATGACTGGCATGGGGGTCATCGGTGACCAGCGCTATTATAATGAAATTTTCTATAACTTTTCAATTGTAATATTTACAAATATTTACAAAGTTGGAATGTTCATAGGAAAAGTATTACTTCAGTAGAAATGATAAAACGAGCGAAAGATCAGTGACGTTCAATACTGCTTTGACTGTCACCTAATTTTCTATTAATTTCATACTTGAATTATAATAACTATTTCTTCTATTCAATCAAAGTATCTTAACCCCTTTCCTTACAATGACGTGTGGCACACGTGACGCGATAAATGGAATAGAAAATTTTTAATTTTTCTAAAAACTGTCAAATAGAAAATATCAATAGGTCAGGAGACGTTGAAATTAGTCTTATGCTATTTATATTGCATTAACTTGTATCAATATGTCAGAAATCAGTGATAAATTATTATTTCAACAATTAATTTTGAATTATTGCACGCGCCGTGACAAAAGAAATCGTAAAACAAAGGGTTAAAATACGAACTGCCACTACTATCCTCACAGAAAACCAAATATCCAACAGTACAAAGCACTATCAAATTAATTGTCTTTATTAAAAAAAAAAATCAATGTGGAATAAATACACCATCATTTTCTGTAACTCCAACAATAAATTAAATTTCGTACACTGCTTGTTATTTACAACGTACAAACCTACAAGATGATAAGATCAACAAACATGAAAATAAAATTAGAATGAAAAACCTATTACACGATATCTCTCCGTCAGAAAATCTGTCCATAAAACGGCGTCATTCGTAATTGCAGAATCTCAAAAATGGCATTGAATGGTGCACCGAGAAAAGCGGCATACTGTGACGTACATACGTCATCGTTACAAACTCGATATGCCTTGGAGGTATGTTCGATATATCAAGACGATCAACGTCATCGGATAACATGGACATATTGCTCGCTCGTGGACTCTTTTTTCATACAAATCTACTACTTTCGTAAATACGAATCACCTGCCGTTTCACGTTCGACGTAATTCTCCCTCTCGATATCTCAAGCGATTTATAAAATTTCACATACCAATCTACATTAATTTGAGTAACGTTTTTACGTCTATGTAAAAAAGTATGAAAGACGTAAATCACGATTTTTCAGAGATACGAGGAGAATCAGAGATATCAATTTCAACCGATCGAATATAATATCGATGTAGAGAAATCGACGTATCGCGAAAATGTATAGGATCTGGATTTCATTCTACGTCCAGTTTCTCTTCTTATGTATCCTGTATTTGCTTCACTTTTAAGATAAGTGTTTTCATTTCGTCGATATACTTTCCTATTTCTCGTTTGCCTCCCTTTTCCACTACGTTCTCTCGACTTTGTAAATCTTATGGTGTTATTGTTCACGATGTAATATTAAAAATGAATCGAGATAGAAGTTAAATGTATTTACGTCGATATCGAGATAAGTCAGAACTGTTACGGATAGTCTAAAGGTAAAAATTGAACGTACGATAACTTTGAAGCTGATCAGAAATTTTCATATGAGAGGAAATATAAATGTCGGAGATACTTCGGAAAGGAGTAAATATTTTCGACGGTACGTACGAGTTTTCTGAAAAGTTTGCGATTTTCTAAAAGCGCCAGTTGCAAACTGTTGTATTTTCATGGCTGAGGAATACTGAGAAGAGGGTCCATTGATATGAAAGCACGTTAAACAATATTTTCTGGAAAGCAAAAGTATGCGGATAATATATAAAAGTAAAAGCTTATGACATTTATGTTTAGATTGTTTGTTGATTTAAAAAGAAATATTCCAACGTTCATAATATTTTAATTGTAAAAATATCTGACGTGAATTAATCTTACGTTGTGGTAATTAACATTAAAACTAACGGCTTTAAATCTATTATATTTCGATATATTAATACTAGAACTACCGATGTTAATTCCATCATATTTCAATATATTAAATAAGCACTTTGAGAAAGACGGAATGAAGCGGCAGAAAACTTGGTCGATTGGATAATTTATGTTTATTGATATAGACGTAGAATTTTTAATTTATGACTCTTATATAAGCTTGGAGACCTTTTGGAAACAATTGAGAACCAGTCAATTTGACTTGCTTGGTAGTTCTAGTGTTAATTCTATATCAGAACAGAAATATAATTTTGTAATAATCTATAGAAATATAAATGAAAGTAGAAAGTTTGTTGTATTTAACACTAGATCTTCGGCAGACGTCAAATCGACAGGTTCCCGCTTTTTTAAAAATCTTTCTCATGATTATAGAGAAGCAGTGTAGCAAATATCTCATGCGTGTCTTACAATATACTAATTATTCAATTGATCGCATTTTTTACCCCTTAAACCATCTCGTTTCAAAGTACTTATTTAACATATTGAAATATGCCAGAGTTAGCGGCCGTAATTAATTAAGATGTTTTTGCGCATCGATGAATTTCAGAATTTACCCTTGGAAGATACGATTTTACCGACTTACAACAATATTTTGCACGGTTCGTGTGCAGAGGGTGAGAAACACGATAAATAAATCTCCAGAAGCTCCGTCTGCCATGGCGGAACGAGGCAGTAACCTAATTAGTAGAAAAAAACCGTGGCCGCTCATTACCGGGTAAATACACGTCGGATACTTGTCACGAGGGATAAATATTTAATAAAACAAATTGCATTGCTACGCGCATCTTTTACCATTAAAAATGAAAAATGTGCTTCCTTCTTAGATCTCCATTCTCTTCGAGAATCTGGAGCAAATTTTTATTCGGGGGGGATGAAAATGGAAATGAAAGGACTTCTTCTAAGACCACGATTTTTGACCTGTATTTCTTTAAATTGTACCACAATCTCTTTTACGAATATTACATCGTTATCTGGCATATTATTTTTAATTAAATCATTTCCCTACTTTGGGAATTCTTTAAGTAATCTCGAACTGAATTCTCCTAGTTCTTTCTATGGAAAAATTAGTATTCTTGGGGATATATTAAAATCTCTTCGTTATATAATTCCATCCGCGAATAAAGGTACTCGAAATTTCAATGGAAATATCCAAGAAAAGGGAAAACACGGATTATTAAAAACTTCGATATCTAAACTTTTAACAATAGAACTACCGAAGCGGTTGGAGCAACAGGCTTCTACTTTTTTTTTAAAAATTCCTCAAATTTGTAGAAAATCAATAGTTACCTAACCATTTTTCATTCACTGTTATTTCAAACTTCTTCTTTAATACTAGAACTGTCGGCGTTAAATCTATTATATTTCGGTATATTTAAAAAGCACTTTGAAATAGGAGGAATCAAGAGTTAATCAAAGACGTAATCAATGTTTTCTAACAATAAGAAACCAGTCATTTTTACTTGCTTGATAGTTCAAGTATTAATAGTTTACAATACATGTAATACTGGTAGTTCTAACAATAAAGTAAAATTCAAATTCTTCAATCTTAAATTAAAAGATTGTAACTATCAGCTATAATCGTGTAAAAATGAAAATGACATTAACCCTTTGCGGTCCGAATTATTTTGTTAATTTTGTAGTGCGCTAAATAAAATTAATTTCACAACATTTTCCATCAATGGTTATTCATCGTTTTTAATGATATCAATACCTACACGTACTGACGGATAGTTAAACCATTTTCTGATCACTATCATCCAAACGCATTTATGCATTCACATTATGAGTGAATAGCATCACACATGAACAGTCTAAATTATTTATACAACATTCGTCGATTAAAGTACGATATCACTTTTTGAAATACTGTCAGACTTAATATAAACAAATTTGATAGTAAAGATATATTTTTCAATTTGTCATATGATGCAAACGTATTAAGTGATATTATAAAATCAGTATGAAATCAGAAAGTATACATTAAATTGCACGACATAAGACCACAAAGGGTTAAATGAAAAACAAAATTACCAGCAGATTCACCGACAGAATAATCGAAAGTTCTCAAATCCTTATCCTACCGTCAAGAAACTAAAACTAAACCACTTGTACACTGTCTCCCAGCATACGTTTAACAAGAGACTCGATTTCATTAAAGTTCACCGTGAAAATACTATGGAGAATTTGCAACGAAACCCAAAACAGTTTCCTGCCTCGTAGTTTCGTCGAGGAACTCTATCAAACAGTTTTCCCCCATGAGATTTAGGAGAGGCACATTTCCCGCAACCGGAACAGCTTCGTCCAACAGTGTATGGAGAGTTTTTGCACACGATTCTTTGCGCTCTGACGTGTCTACGACCCCTCCCTCCACCCTTTCGAACCACCTCGTTAAAACCATTTCCGGACGGAGACTGGCTTTCGAACTGGTCGTCCGGTCCCCATTAAAACCGGAAACTTGCTTTTTTTCCATTTCGATGGAAAAGCTTCGTACTTGCAGTATCGTTAATTTCATCGTAATTACAAAAAGTTTTGCTTTAGTAATGAATGTATCCGACGGTCAGGGATCGTATGTATTCGTGACTCGTCGAAAATATGGTGCTTTTTTAACAGGATACATTGTTAGCTCAGTGGTTTTTGTTGAAGTAAATATTGTTTGTGGTGTTGATTCATATTTTTATGAATATTGCGTACGTGGGAAGTAATTATACGGGTCAACACGATTTTTTGCTCAAACAATATTTATCCTGATTCTTACAGATTTTGTGTTACACAAATTTGAAGGTGGTTTCATGAGAATTAATTTTTCAAGAAATCAGGTTTGGAAAAATAGAATTTTTAGAATTTTTGACTATCAGAATTTGTTGTGTTTTAACAGTATACGTTATTTGTGTCTTTTTTCCACGAAGTGGTTGTGCAAAGATTGTTAGACGCTGGTTGTGTGTACAGAAATCCAGGAATTTCAGAAAAAAAAATCTTTTAGTATATAAGAAAGGGAAGGAGTTAGAAAATAAATGTCTGAAAATCTAACAATCTGCGATCTTCGATTTCTGAAGAGCTAAATATACTAGACAGTCAATACCCTGAATTGTCAGTTTAACTTATAGTCAGTTCATTCAGTTGATCAATCGATCACGACTACTCTTCAACATTACTTTCCATTTATAAGTTAGCTCTAAGCTGCGGATTTTTATGCGTTTAAGATCAATTTAAAACTGCAAGAGCATGTTATATCAACAAATATTTGAAACATCCAACGGCATTTGTTGTAACAATTACGGAGTTAACCCTTTGCGCTCTGAATTATTTTATTAACTACTCGTCAGATAAACAAATATAGTCTCTGAAAATACTCTTCTGTTAATTATTCATTTTTACATTATACTAAAAAGATTTGTAATTACCGCGGAATATTTATCTTAAGATGCAAAATTATTGTTGATTTTGAAAAGTCAATAATTAATAGATATCACTTTAAGTAGCACAGGAAGCTGTATCGCATGAATCTCGACATAGGAGTGCAAAAGGTTAAAGTAGTCCTCCACTTCGATTCATTTTCATTATCTGCATTTATCAAACTTTAAATTTGCATGAATATCCGCAATATCGTTATAACTTTCTCGTTTCCTTCCGTACTCTAAATAAATAATTTAACGCATTACATCAGACATATTACATTAACTTGTTAATTTCTACTAAAGAAAATATTTTAATAAATTAATAAAAAGAACTTACCCAAAATGTATGAAATTCCCGACGAATAAACCGGAATAACTCCAATTCTGCGTACCTGTAAAAAAAAAGGAAGACGATATATTAAAAATAAATGTCATCGTTAAATGTAAAAACGACGTTACAGATTTCGCACATACTCCAAGTAAATTGTACGACGGCGGATCTTCCCTGGGTCATCCGACCTTCGTTTTTACGATTTATAAAATTGCCAGCAGCATGCTTTTAAATTTTACAACGGTCAGCACGGCGAAACGATTCCCGCGGAAAATGCAGTGCAGTCCGCGAATTTATTGAAACTTAAGTCGGCTATACGAGAACGGAAGTCCATAAACTACTGACGGCTAGTTGAAACTATCGCATCTTTTATAGCCTTTGGAAACGTTCGCGATTCCTTCTACTGATGAACAATAATCAGCCAGAAACCTTGGGCTAATAATGCCTTCGTTAAATGTCCGATACAATGCGTTTAAATTATCTACTTCGAGCGAGAAGAAAAGAAGATCCGTGCAATCAACGATGCGGTGACCGGCCGATTGAAAATGAATGTTTCCGCATAAAGCCAATGATAAATTACGTCCCATGATTGGTAGATATTTTTTTATTTCTTCATCTTACCATAACATTGCATGATCTATCGTCCTCCATCTTCCGTCATATTCTTAAGAATCATTTTTATGAATATCAATTACTCCCATGGAATTATTAAAACACTTATCGTCGTATAACAATCGATGCATGTAACGGAAACGTTATTTTCTAATCATTCGATTTAATTCAACACTGTCTAGCAGAAAATTAACCCCTAATAACGCGTGACACTCGCGATGAGGTAAATAGAAGAGGAAATTTTCAAGTTTTCGAAAACCTATTAAATTGGAAATATTAATGAGACGCTACACGATAATATTATTTTTCTAACATTAATCCCTTGCCTTGCAATGACGTGTGTCACGCATCACGTAGTAAATAGAATAGAAGATTTTGAAGTTTTCCAAAAACTGTTAACACTAGATTTACGAATATTGATATATTTTGAATTGTATTTTTCTGAAGTGAGCCAATTTGAATCATACAAGAAAATTGAAATTTTTTGCAAAGAAAATAGTTCCACATCAATTGAAATGAAAGATTTATGGTTAAATATTAACAAACCAATATATTATATATGTAGTAAACAAATTTTGAATGAGCCAAATTGGCTCCGTAAATCTAGTGTTAAAATGAAAATATCAGTAGGTAGGTAGACGTTGAAATTAGTTCTACGTTATTAATATTACGTTAACTTATACCGGTATATCGAAAATCAGTGAAATATTATTATTTTAACAATTAATTCTAAGTTATTGCACATTCGATCACAAAAGAAGTCGTAAGGCAAGGAGTGAATATTACGTTAAATTCTACGCCATATCAAGAATCACTGATTAATTTTTATTTTAGTAATTAAATTCTGAATTACAGCAGAGCCAGTCGCAAAACAAATCGTAGTGCAAAAACTTAAAAATCTGTCTATTAGTGAAATTTGAATAATATATCATTAATTGAATTATTATCGAATTATATTTTTTAATGAGAATATTGTTGATAACTAAATTAATTGAGGTTTATCAACATAAGTGTACCTCAGGCGATTTATTAAGAAAACAATAGAGAGACAAGTTACAATAATATCTCTTAGCCCGTAGTTCGTCTGACCATAATCGACTTTCTCTACTAACTACCTTGCAGCCAAGTTCGAGTTACCTATGCTTACTTAGCTTGTAGATAGCAACACACACCGGACGTGATAAGTACACCTAGGATCTGGTAAAAAGAGTGTCCAATTACAAGGTGAAAGGGCAAGGGAAAAAAATGGAGTTTTGTAGACATAGATGAGAGAAAGAGAGAGAGTAAGTGAGAAAGAGCCCTGGGAATAGCTGTCCCCGATACCTGCTATCTTAACTAATCTTAACTTGGCCGAAACTTCGTAACCAATCCCATGGGAACTAGATAGCTGACTTTGCTAACATAGGAACCGTTTCAGAGCAATACAGGACCTCTGGCTCAATCAGTAATCAAACTAGTAGCGACTACAATAATCTATCACTTAAATAAACCGAATCAATTGAACTCTGTCCGATTGGAATTCCATGAAAGTACTGTTTAATTGTCTGTCAATTTGAAATAATTAAGAATTTTCTATAGAATTACCATATTTTTCTATAGAATCACCGTATTTAACGTGCGCGTTTTCCAGACAAAAAAATTAACCGTCTATGGGCCGAATTTTCTGTGATATCTGAAGATTAGTTACACGATGACATATTAGTAAATAATAAATTTCACTTAATTTTGGAACGTTGGATTGTAAAGAACTTCATGGTTTTGAAACCCTAACTTGTAATGTTTGAGAAAGTAAAAAAATCGATTTTGAAAAATAAAAGCTTAGATTTGTTTTGTGTTACTTTAAAGTTACAAGGACCCATAGAGGGTTAAAATTTGATAAAGTAAGAACCTGCGCGGTATACTTTAGAAAGCGACATGAAGGATGTCAAATTCAATAATAAATCTATGGTGGGATTTTAACTAACAATAAGAAAAAAAAGAATGCTGAAAAGATAAAAGTGCGCGTAATACAATAGATGCGCGTTATCTATTGAAATATACGGTAATATCAATGAATATAAATAATTAATCTTTTGCAGTCCCTTGTGAATATTTACTCGACACGGTTTTTCAGAACTTTAAATTTTCTAGTGACTTAATAATGACTTCAAGATTTGACCTTTATGTCTATAGTTACTTCTATTACCTATTATTTTATTAAAAAGTGATTTTCACTTTGAATCTAGAATGAATAATCACTCTGAATAATAGAATGATCTTTCTATTATTCTATAAGAAAGTTATATAGCAAAGGTAAACTATGTTATGAAATTAACATTCCAAAATTAACAAAAACAAAATGGAAATGGTAATTTGAAGTACATAGGGTTGAATGGATGTACGAAATGATACGTGCGAGTTACTTAATTATCTTTCACGATTATCCCTCGCGAATCAAACTTTCGCAGTACACCTGTGTACTATGATGAAAGTTCGCATTTATCAAAACTACGAGCCTCGATAGAAATATATTCAGATCAATTCATCGGGGACATATAAATCAACGAACATGTACAACGTAGAACCCATGGTTCGCTGGTTGAAATTTCCAACGCATGCCAGACGGGTACAATGATATCCATCGATTCTCTGTTTCCATATTTTTTTTTGTTCTCTTTTTCCTAACGAAATGTATATCCAGCGAAGAATTTAGACACTCAATTATGCGTTGTAACAAAAAAAAACAGATGACAACAGAGGACAAAGTTAATTTTGGTTGAGAGAGAAAAGTCAGTGTGATATTTTTAATCGCTGCTTTTAGCTTGGAAAGATACGGAAATATTTGTTAAATTAAAATGTTGTTTAATGTACTAATATTGCAAATTGTTGTTATTTCTGTATTTGTATTGATATTATTGCAAACTGGTTCTACCTAATTAGATTTGAGAATTGGTACTGCTTAAACTGGAACAGTTTGCAACAATATCCATACAAATGCAGGAATAACTACAATTTACAATAAATATATTTATATAACGCTATGTTTCCTTTTTTATATCAGTGTTTTAAGTAACAATTGTGTCAAGAATTTCTACCACCATTCGACACTACTTTTAACAATGGGACACTGATACACCTTTGCAAAATATTTTCTAAATAGAAACGCTTTTACTACTTCAAGTACAGTAGAGAAAAATTATCATTTCAAATTTTGAATGAGCCAAATTGGCTCCGTAAATCTGATGTTGATGCCATCAACTCTATTAACCCTTTGCGGACTAGTGACGCATATATGCGGCTTGTGAAAAAATGTAATTACAGTTTATCGCTGTATGTATACACGATTTAAATTGAAAAATTGAAATAAAACCAGTGAGATATAATTAAAAGTGGAGTAATTTATAATTCAGATACGTTAAAACCCCAAATTTCTAATAAAATGATGCTTTTGGAACACCGAATAAATGATTATCTGTCAATATTCAAAAATGTCCCCGTCCGCAAAGGGTTAATCCCTTGCCCTACGATTTCTATTTTGATAACATATGCAATAAGTCCAAATTAATTGCAGGGATACAAGATTCCTCTTTGATTTTTGACATTTAGGATAGTCGATTGGAATATTAATATTATAGAAATAGCTTGATCATCTAGTGACCGATTGATATTTTCAATTTAATAGTTATTAGAATATCTTGCACTTCATTTATCGCGTGGCACGTGTCACACGTTACTTTAAGTTAAGGGGTAAATCGAATCTAAAATCCAAAGTGCTAAAATATTTCGAAACAAAATGATCGTACCATCATTTTAATTACAGTTCGTGGAAAAAAAAACATATTAAGATCATGATCCTATACGCCTTTCCACAGAATCACGTATGTAAGTAGGTAAAGTGCACATTCAACGAGGGTTGGACATGTAAATCGAGAATACGCGTTAGTCCATGTGTAACGTGGGACGTATATAAATACATTCCACATCCCCATACATTTCGTAACACGTAAGCGATAAGTACGTGGCAGAGTAAAGAAGGTAAAGCTCCATGATGGGGAAAATTTGAATGCATACCGAAATAATTATATTCGATCTTCCATTTGCATATCATAAACACGGTGAATTTCTGCGCGTTACATCCACCTAATTCTGGAACATCGCGAAACAATAGTTGTGGTAAACATGCTATCTGCAACGGGGATATTGAGATGAGAATAACCAGAGACAGTTAGAATTGTCCTGATACATTAAACTTTCACAGAGAAATATACATTTTCTTGGGATATGAAATTCTTATTTTGAAAATGTAATTATATAAATGCTAAGGTTTTAAGACATTTTTATTACGTGGAATTATTAAATTGGAGACTGTTTTGTAGATGGATTCTAAGTCTTTTGTGTCATTGACTTAAAACAGGAGAAGAAATGCTGTCTAATAAATATTGTTAAGTATTTTTAATTAATCTGTTAAACTTGGATAAAACTTGCTGTACGTTCTCAAAGAGCGCGATTAAAAATCAGAGTCAGCCTTTGAACCAAACTTGCAAGATTGTTCTCTTTCGGTATTTTAGAATTAAAGAAAATTTGAAAAATATCCTTAAAAATGGCACATATGTGCAAATTTACAGAGATACATTTTGGAGTTAAAAAAGCAAAACTGATCGCTAAATTTTCCAGTTGTCTTATGAAGAATTGGAAATCGGCATTTGTGCACAATTCGATAGCTACGTTTCATTGGCAATAACTTGAATGAAATATTTAAATAAAGTATCATTAATGTCATCCGCCAATATAATTTATTACCGGTACACAACATTGTTCACCGGTGACTAACATAACGGTCAATCTATTAATTGCTATTCTACGGGTTGTATTTCATTAGAATAATTATTTGTTATATAACTGAAATACCGTCTGCTTGAATTACGCATTATTTTGAAAATGAATGACGTTAAACCGGTGGCAGTATTTTTATGGAAGATACTTTTTTTTCTCTTTTATATCCCGTTTCATCTATTGTAACAAAAGGTGATTTGTTCGAACGGTAAATGAGAGACAGGAATTCCGATGGAATCTCAGATGGATTAGTACTGACAAGTTTACAAACGCATAGACAAACTTCTATTTTATCTCCTATCTATCTTATCTCAACAATTATACTTGGTAATATTCCTAGTGTATTATATAAGGGATATTTTTCTGTGTTAAAGAAATAAAAAGGAACGAACGATCGTCGGTATAATAATTGAGTAATTAAAGGAACGTTTGTTATGGAGAAAAAATAACGGCGAAGTTGAAACTGAGAAAGGAAAATACGATGATACCGATAAATCGCAGGATGTACGGAGATACGTATCGCAAAGCACCGATTTCCATCTTCCCGGAAACGCTGAGATAATTCAAATGAAAATTGCAAAATAACTCCGAGTTATCGTGAAAGTATCCAATCTCCGCGCAAACGGTAAACCGCTTACGGCATAGAATACGTTTACAAGTGTTGTGCAGAAATTAATTTTGAGAAATTTGAAGACAAATTTGAAATGTGCATGTAAATTTCAGGAAGCTAAAATGCATGGAGAATGGTGATGATTTTTAAAGAATAATTCTAAATACACGATAATAAATTACACATATAGAGAATAAGATATCACAATGCTACAATGGACTCAAAAAGTCTTTAAAAGAAACTTTACTTTAGTCCATTAAGAGTATCGAAATATATTTAAATAATTCTATTTTTATTAACTGTGGTATAAACTAAAATGTAGAAACACGTATCTTTCTTTAAGTTATACTGGTTTTAGTTCATATTTTACTCAGTGAAACATTTTACTTTGACAGAATTATTACACTAAAATCCATCTCGATTTCTTTTATTCCTCGAAATGAAATTTTTGTAAATTATTCCCGGAATTCTGTATCACAACCATTCGAGGAATTTCGAATGAATGATATCTGAATGTATGGAAAAAAAGCGGCCAAACCGTTTGATCTACATTGCACTAAAGGTTTAAAAATTCGTAAATGGCTATGAAATGAAATAAAATTTTTATTTTTACGCTTTACATTTAAATTAATACAATGTACCATCGACATAAAATTACTCAAACACATCAAAACTACGTAACAGTCAGATAGAATAGAATGTTTTGCGTTCACCGGGCAGAATTTCTCGACAAAATCATTACAGCAGAACTACTCGAAAATGCACGCATTACTTTGGGGTTACGCTCGAGCATTTCTCCATAGAAAGCGATAACACGTCGTCGAAACAATGGTCGAGGCAGTGAAACGCTCTATCTGGGACGAGAATCGCATGGAAGAAGCTGCAAGAATAGGACAGAGGTCCTAGATCACTTCTGGTACACGCTACCAAGGAAGAACCCATCCGTTAAAGTTTATATTCCACACTCGACGCTTCCTACGGCACCGGAACTGCAGTATTCTTGACGATATACCTACGGCTACCATAAGTCACACCTATAAGACCCGCCGAACTATTTCCTACCCACCTTTGTGCGTTTTTCAGCTCAACCGCAGCTTCTTTTCTCGAAAATGCGAGAAAAAGTATCATACGTTCTTTCCTTTCCGTCTTAACGTTACAGAATTGATAATATTATGATGGAATAAATTTGAAATTATACTGTACAATTATATTGACTATTTTCTTCTGTTGAGACTTGAGATAATATCAATAACTGTGATAGTCTTTACGATAAACGTCTCGGTTGTTTACTTTTCGTTTGGAGATAGTTTAGTGTGCGAGTTGACACGTTGCCGCACTGTTTCTTTTGTGACTGCATCCGCAATCATTCCGAATTAAACTAGTCAAACGAAATTGATCAGTTATTATTGATATATCGTATAATTTATTGTAATATTAAGATTGTAGCAATCATCTTGTCCTGTATTGTGTTACCGATATTTTCAATTTTATAGGTTTTGCAAAACGTGAAAATTTCGTATCTAACTTCGACAGAGCTGAGCCATAGAAAGAGCTGAACCATAGACAGAGCTAAGCCATAGACAGAACTGAGCGATAGACAGAGCTGATCCACAGACAGAGCTGAGCCACAGACAGAGCTGAGCCATAGACAGAGCTGAGCTATGGGCAGAGTTCAGCCATAGGCAGAGCTAAACCATAGACAGTGTTGAGGCATAGACAGAGCTGAGCCATAGACAGAACTGAGCCATAGACAGAGCTGAGCCATAGATAGAGCTGAGCCATAGAGAGAGCTGAGCCATCGACAGAGTTGAGCCATGGGCAGAGTTCAGCCATAGGCAGAGCTAAACCATAGACAGAACTGAGCCACAGACAGAGCTGAGCCATAGACAGAGCTGAGCCATAGACAGAGCTGAGCCATAGACAGAACTGAGCCACAGACAGAGCTGAGCCATAGACAGAGCTGAGCCATCGACAGAACTGAGCCACAGACAGAGCTGAGCCATAGACAGAGCTGAGCCATCGACAGAGCAGAGCCATAGACAGAGCTGAGCCACAGACAGAGCTGAGCCATAGACAGAGTTGAACCATAGACAGAACTGAGCCACAGACAGAGCTGAGCCATAGACAGAGCTGAGCCATCGACAGAGCAGAGCCATAGACAGAGCTGAGCCACAGACAGAGCTGAGCCATAGACAGAACTGAGCCACATACAGAGTTAAGTTCAGAATTAGAGTTAAGAATAGTGGAGAATATAATCTTGAGAGGACAGTTAGAGAATTTCTAAGCGTGCGAGTTAGAGTATTTAGAGCTTTTATTGATTAATGTGTTTGTCATTTTGTATAGTTTTTCAGTAACTTTATTAATTAATCATTGTTATTTTCATACGTTTAGTTTGTTGTTTAGACTACGATACCGTTAGTTTAATACGTGCAATAATTTAGGAGAAACTATAGATGAAAGAAATATACATGTAGAGATTCTACACTATGAGAGCCGAAACTAGATAAAAATTCCATGATTGATAATTACAGGGGACGCGTAGCGATGAAATATTCTCAATAATCAGGGCATTCACATGAGAAAAATGCGAGTCTAGTCAAGACGATCAATTCTACTAAAACGAATGTCACGATAGAAACAGTTGTTCTGCTGGAAATCGTTAAACATAGATGCCTGGAAATAAAACAAGAGTGTACGACTGCACAAGGGCTTAATTAAAATTTCAGTATTAATGGACAGAAGCCTCGACTGCATTCTTCTTGCCATAATAGGAAAGAAACAAGGGTAGGAAAGGAGAACGGGGGTGCAGACGGAAAAAGCAATTAGCGTTTGTTTGATCTCTTTGTGCGTCTGGCAGTTGCTGCACCGTACGCGTACCTTTTGGATTATACGGATAAATTGCGATCGATATAAAAGCCAACGATTGATAAGGACATCGTGAAACATTATTGTCTGTCGAAGGAAGAAATCGAAACACAATAGCCTCGTCTATTATTCCACTGAAACTGTTTATTATACTTTAACTAATACACGATTAATCTAACAATTTAACCATCTAACCAACAAATAAAAATAATTGAATTAAAGAACTTTAAAATACTATAAATATTATCTCCATATTTTCAATATTAAACTATAAATTTTAATCATTCAAAGTAATCGGAGCCAGAAAGAATATTTATCTCAAAAACAGTCGAGAATGGAGCTATTTTGTTTTCTAAATAGATGACACACTTCCGTTGGTTTCCTTTACCTATTTTGTAAAATATAAACTATTAAGTGTTTCAATATCCACTCTTTTTCCATTCATGGTATTTAATCCGGTATTCCAAATGTATCGTATCAATTGTCCATAATTCCAGCGTTAAGTAGTGATAACAAGCTTCTTCCCATTCTATTCAACACAGTGCAAACGAATCCTCAGGAGTAACATCTCCTATTGTAATTCCATATTGAAACGAATTACCCGCAATAAAGTTCGATAAAGGACGTTACTTTGTAACTTTAAAGAATAACGTCCCCGTTAGGAGTACTTTCTAAACCGGTAAAATTCTAAAGGGAAAGTTCTAAAGGGAATCATCGAATTTTCACATTTAGCAATGAAACTCGTTAATTAATAATTAACGTATATACTACGACTATAAACTCACCCTTTAATCCTCGAACGACGGAATCACGAAACTCTCGGAAAATATCAAACACTATCTCGTTCGACGTTCGCATTACAGGCTCCCTGATAATCCTCGGAGAAGAAGATACACGAAATACTTGAACCGGTGGATGGGGAACGAGGAAATTCCCACGGAAGCTCGTGTGTGGTGTCTCGACCGATAATTAGGTATCGATTTCCACGTACCTCGAGAATGCTCGCAATAATCGACTTCGCACGTTCCACTGTAGCTCCTGTTGACCGTGCTACTTCGAATGGAGCTATTTCCCGCGTTTTTTCCAAGTACCGCTCGACAACGAACAACTTCCATTCTATTTCCATTAATCATCGAATAGTGTGAGATCACTTTTACATAGTGTAGGTTTCTATTTGGAAAAATAAATTGCATGTGGTTCGTTGCTTTTATCGAACTATAATTAGATTTATCTACGCTTGATTAACCCCTTTGCGGACGGAGATATGGTTGAATATTGAGAAAGAATCATTCATTTGGCGGTGGAAAACTACTTTTTTATTGGAAAGTTAAATTGTTAATATATAGAAGTTAGAAATTACTATTTGTACAATAATATTTCGACGGTTATATTTCAATTTTTCAACTTTAACCGTATATTTTTTCTCAAACCGCATATGTGCGTCCGTCGCCTTCAAAGGGTTAAACAGGTTTAGGGAATATAATGTATATTGATTTTGCAGATTTGGATGTTACTTTGGAAGAGGAGACTTTGAGAAAACTAAATTAACCCTTTATGGGCCCCTGTGCCCTTGAGGTAACGCAAGACACAACCGAGTTTCTATTTTTCAAAGTCAAATTTTTAACTTAGACAAATATTATAATTCAGCCCCTGAAAGTCATAAAATTGTTTACGATTCAATGTTTAACACTAGAACTACCGGCGTTAAATCTATCATATTTCAATATATTAAATAAGTACTTTAAAAAAGGAGGAATCGAGTGGCGGAAAGAATGATCATTTCGGTGATTTATGATTTTTGTTAGGGACGTAGAATTTTTGTTTCATGGGTCTTCTATGAACTTTAAGAATTTTTGGGAAAAATTGTGTACCAGTCATTTTGACTGTTTTGGTAGTTCTAGTGTTAAACATCAGGTTTCATTCATCATTAAAAATTGTATTTTGATAATTTTCTAATTATCGTAAGACTGATCCTCAGAACACACGAAATTCGAATTCTAGGGAGTTAATAATATTCGCAATGGGAAATTAGAATAATTCTCTGTAGTACTATGAAAAATTTCTTAAGATGTTGAACGCCACTGGTATTTCGCTTGTTTCATCATTTTTACTGAAGTAAAACTTTTTCTCTTCAAATTACATTTCCACAACGCAGAAATAATAAAGATAGAAATATATATGCAGCCAGTGGGGCTTTACCTCCTCGCTGCCAGTATTTAAACATTTAATTTATAAGAAAATTTGTATATATTAGAATTTTAAAGTCATATGAAATTTCATTGAATTGAACGGCATCGATTACCGGTGACCCCCATGGCATTCTACGTGTTAATGGCTAATAAGAATTGTGTAAGGCACAATGCTGCTCAATGTTACATGAACCTATTAATTAGGTTTTAGCTACGATGGAGTGGATCCTATTGAGATATGGCTGATAATGATACTATTGATAAAGAAATTAAAGCGGTTTAAATATTCCATTATATCCTTAGAATTTATAGATAGTTAAAACAAAATCCCAAAAACACACTACTCCGCTCTACTTTGTTAAAAATAACGTCTCTCATTTCCCTCTCTATTTTTTCCTAACAACTTCATTAATATTTCTCAACCTGTTAGTATTCTCTCTTTCACCTAGTTTCACAAAATTCTCAATAATCTATTTCCCTCGTGAATCTTAATCTCTTTAACATAGACTTAGAAAATCAGGAAAAGAAACACCATTGAAAATTTTTCAACAAATTCAAGGCAATTTATTTTGACCACCTTCGTAGATATTATATTATTAATGAAGCTATACTAGGTAAAAAGTACAAATTCCAAATGGCAATCAGTGAACTTAAGTTCAAATTTCCCATCACCTCTAGAAAATGTTTCCTAAATTATCATACAATGTATCATAGCTTCGGTGGTTCCAAAGACAACTAAAACTGTAGCTAAACGAAAGAACAATAGCAACTGAAATCCCAAAAAATATAACGAAAATATCAAAACTGCAAAAGTTTCTATAGAAATCGTCACCAATGAATTTCCATAGGGGAGGATATCTGTTTGAAAAGCAATTAAGGATAATTACGGTAATAGTAACTATGAGCCAATAACAAAGTCTGCAACCGAGATAATAACAATTTCGCTAGACTTTTAACGTCAATGAGCGTTCCTTTATGCTTCTTTTTGGCGACCATCGAAAATCTCGTTGCTACGGAACGAAGTTTTCAATGAAATTCCTTAATTACCCTCGTGTTATAACTCTGGCCTATTATGAATGTGCTTTTGAAACGTTGACTTGTACTTTAGAGCGACAGTTCATTAAAATACGAAGGAAAACACCTATAATAAATGAGTCGGTACGTTTCATTAACGATGCTGTTGACCGCGATATTTGGAGCGGAGCTATTTACTTTTTCAAATTGCCCACGATATTCATGAATATTCTGTTTTATGCTTCTATTAATCATAAAAAGAAAATGAAGAGTGATAGACGTGTGTGCAATTAATAAAGTGTCGTTTTTTCGTCCGAAGAAAGTGAAAGAATTGTGTTCGTTTGCATTGGAATAAATAAATGCATTGTAGGAAATTATGAGATTAAACGCATTTCTTATTTAAATATTAAAATCTATATTTTATCACTGACACATTTTATTTTAATCGTAACGTGTAATCTTCATTATGTACATTTTAATTAATCTATTTTTCTTACTCAATATACTGTTGATCAAGTACAATATCAGATGTTTTGTACCATAAAATAAAATCAAAATAAATATTTCCATTCACCCTATCTATAACAACTCGTGGCGTGGAAAATGGAATAGGAAATTTTCAAGTTTTTCAAAAACTATTAAATCGAACTATTAAACAGTCTCATTATATCTATACTATTAATATCAAGTTCAGTTATACTATCAGAAATCAGTGAGAACTTTTAATTTGAAGAATTCATTTTGATTCATCACACGCCCAGTCAGGAAACAAATCATAGGCCAAAGGATCAATAACTGATTAAACTTTATATAATAGGATGACAGAATTATAAAATTTCTATGTACATTCATCGTATAAAATTTCTATTATTTTATCCCTACAATATCAACCATATTTTCATTTTAATAACCGTCATTGCGTAGTTTATTATCCTCGCAGTAAAAATATTTATGTAACTTTATAATGAACTTGCCCTCTCAAAATTTCGCTGTAATAATTTTCTAAAAAGAAAAAGCAAATCTCTATTCATAAGAATTTCGTTGTTAATGAAGATCTTAATTGTCCGCGTCCGAATACGACTACGTTGTAGCTATCGCTGCTGCTGTATCTCGACAATGATACACAATTATGGAACTCTCCATACTCTTGTTACGAGCTACCCTGCGGTACATTTCGCGAGATTGCGAGACAAGCTTGTTACATATGTAGCAGCAAGTACACTTGACCATGCAATTAATCCGAACTGTTATCGTCATCTGTCGCATCGTATGACACATTTCAGTTCTCACTGCATTGATTTACGCGTCACAACAAAACGAGTATTCAACCCTAAAATCGAATGTTCATATTCAATGTTTGTCCATTACATAAGTGATAATTAAGTGATAAGTGCATTTAAGCGGCACTAATTCTCAGACGAATGTACTTCATGATATAGGAAAATATCGTCAAACAGTTCATTACCACTAGAACTACCAGACCAGTCAAAATGACTGGTACACAATTTTTTCAAAAAATTCTCCAAGTTTATATAAGAGTCGTAGAATAAATATTCTACGTCTATATCAATAAACATAAATCACCCAATCGATTAAATTTTCTGCCGCTTGATTCCCCCTTTTTTAAAGTACTTATTTAATTTATTAAAATATGTTGGATTTGACGCCGGTAGTTCTAGTGTTAATGAATTTTGTACCGAAACGTAGACGAAATTGTACAAGTAGGGAATTTGTTGTTTTAAGATATCAATTGTTTTTGATTTATTACTTAACCTGTTCATTTAATTCATCAGAATATAATATTTAATTAAATCTCTTCTCAGCCACTATAATCCCCATTTAACCCTAGATCACTAACCTTATTTTTCGACGCTTAACACTAACCTCCGTCTCTTCGACTACGGTGTTTACAAAAGGGGTTGAAGGGTATTATTTAAATAAAATTTAAACATGTTTTTTCTATTATTAAAGGTAGGTATTTATTTATTACGACAACTTTAGCTAATATGGCATACTTAGTAAATCCGTGTCGTCGAATCGACGAAGGTTAGTGATCTAGGGTTAAAGTGTATGTAATTTAATGTGTAATTAAATATCTATATTATATTAATATCTCAGTTTCCATCGGAAATTCATTGAATTTTTAATTAATTTTCCAACATTTAATGTGATTATAATATTGGTCGAATGACTTCCAGACACTTTTTCCAATATTTTATCAAGCATGTCCATATTGGGTAATTTGAGGGCGAATGTACCATTGTTTGTTGCAACAAGCATGGAAAATTGTAATGTTTTCAACGATCATTCATGTTATTGTGGTTTATAAAGACAACAGTATTTTGAAAAATACGTACATCGCAATATTTACATGCAAAAAAGTATGGCAGCTTCATAATATTTACATGAAGAAATGTGAAAAATTGTTGGCAATCCGAAATACTGAAAAATATTTTTGGTGAACGGTAAATAAAAGTATTACTTTATCACTGTTGTATCAATTTAATTATTATTGTTGATATGGACAGTGACAATAGCTTCCCCCTTCCCACTTTTACTCATTGTCATAATACGCTTAAAATGTGTAAAAAAAGGCAAATTCTCCTGTTAAACAGTATAGTTAATTAACAACGGTCAATCAAAAGTGGAGAAAAGGTATGCATATAAAGAATCTCATGTTTCTCTACGTCCTCGAATAATTAGACTTCTTGTGAACTTTATTAAAACAAAATTTCAATATTGCAATAAAGATTACACCATTGAAATGTTACGTTTTTTTAACACTAGAACTACCAACGATTCATTCAATAAATTAAAAATTGTCAAATAAACTTGTTCCAACCAAATAAATGAGAGGGGTAAAAAACTTGTTTGACTCAATCCTTTACAGTCTTCAAGTTAAACGTAACAAATTGAAAACGAACGAACGTTAGAAATTTCAGGAACACTTCCAAAAAATTCAGAACAAGTCATTTGGTAAATAAAGAAACTTAACTAAATAATTGAGTTATATCGATGTATACCTCCAATAGTTTTCGTTTCAAATTTCATAAATATGCTACATCTCTGCCAAAATAACTCTATCAACAATTTAATCCTTGCTTCAATTTGATGGTCTCCCCAACAATGTCAAGCATTAACAGCAATTACATCCCTTACAATTCGTCAGTGCGATTCACCAGGCGTTGAAGAACAGAATTTGAATTTACGAAAGATGACGGTAATTCAAGCCGACTGAAATTTACATGGGTCGTTTCTCGACAATTATCAGGGTGTGCCCGTCGTGACGTTATCGCCCTTCTTTTTCGCTATTTAGTTTTCCCTCGGCGAGACGCAGCCGAAAGCGTGCCGGAACTTCACCTAACTCCTATTATTTCTGCTGAAACTGCAGAAACTTCGCTACCCTTACGACGTTAGCCTTCCAGAAAGGAAAATTCACATTCGAAACATCTGCGGCTGCTTTTCCTTGCCGCCGTTACAATTAACTTTTAAGACCGACACCGCCTGACTGTTCCAGCTTCCGGTGGAGGATAAGAGAAGATCACGATCGCCATTTAACGTCGACAATTTTCACTAGAAAGAAAAGCATTTCTCGCGTCATTTCTCTGACGATATCAATCCATTGTCCGCGAATGTTCCGTGAACTGAAGATAAAAATGTAACCGCGGATGAACAGAATAATATTTGTTCTTCCTGAGAGTTCAACTCCTACGATTACGTTTGGAGCTACGATGGATAAAAACTTAGATTTGCAATTGGGGGAGCCAAGTTTTCTTCCGTCAATTGTAGGAAATTTTACCTAAATTGTCATTAACTGTAAAGGTATTGATACTTTATGGAAACTTATTTTTACCATAGTAGATCCTACGGTCGATTGCGAATTAGACTTATTATTGTTGTTTGTGGCTCAAATTTCTTACGAGTCTCACTCGTGGCTGTAGGCCCAAGGATTAACACTAGAACGACCGACGTTAAATTTATTACATTTAAATGTATGAAATAAGTACTTTGGAAGAAGAGGAATCAGTGGGTTTTATAAGATCAAGGTAGAATTTCTAGTCTGGGACTCTCCTGTAAACTTAGAGAATTTTTGGAAAAAAGTGTGAACAAGTCATTTTGACTTGCTTGATCGTTCTAGTGTTAATATAGGTGAAAAAGAGACTTTACTTAATAGAAGAAAAAATTATGTATTTTGATTTCATTAAATCGGTCATTTGACCGCGTATGGTATGGTTAGTGTTAAAACAATGGTTTATAGGAGAACTAGGTACTAAAATTAATAAAATAAAAAACTAAGGTGCATAAGTAAAAGCTAGGACTCTTAATCAGTGAGCAAAATTCTAAATCGTCTGTCACCTTTGGGAAATTCTTCGTAAAAAATCATTGATATTTCAAAAACCACCTAAAAGAGTCAGTCTTAGGTGAAATGACCGTTGCAGTCAAAGAAGAAAAGTATGAACAACAAAGCACGATTTCTTTCATAATGTACCAAACTTAATCCTCTGTAATCAATACTACCGGTCGAAAATAGTTTTTTTTACTAAGTTAAATGCAGTGGATTAATAATTGATAAATCTTGTGTTAATTTTTATAACGTTAGAATGAAATTTCGTTATAACATTTCGTTATAAAATGAAAACTGCATTATTAAAGATTTCAGTTCTTCCACTCTATCATTTACGTTATGAGTTAATTGTAAGGAATGTTAATTGTAAAGCAGTTAAAATGTTTACAAACCTAAATAGATAATTTATCCATGGATGTAGTAGAAAGTATGAAATAGCAGTTTAATTATATCTTCCATGAATTTTTATCACTGCTAATAAAGTTGATAGCTCAATATTACATTCTTGAAAAATCTGCATGAGAGCAGAAGTAATGTAATTTATTGTGCTAAGTTATAGTTAATGATTCCTAATAAAATATATATTATTACCTTTACAAGGATACTGTTGGTAGCAACTAAAGTAACATTACATTTTTCGATTTTCAGAGAGAAAATATAACGAGAAGTTACAGGCGTGATGTATCATAATATACTTCACAATTTTTATTACTTATAAATCTTGAATAAAACAACGTACTACAAAAAGTGATAAAATTCGTTCTAATAAAATTTAATTTTCGGATTTCAATTTTGCCAGTTTTATCACTGAATTTAAAATGATTTTTTTTAATTATTTGAAACATCATATATACGAAAAAATTATCCTCGTTGTACTTTGGTGATACGATAAATCAAGCAGTAGTATGATATTATAAAATACTGTGTCAGATGACGTTTGTGATAATGAAGTAAAATCCATCGTCGTATTTTGTGCAGTACAGTTGTTGAAAAAAACGAAAATCATAGACGAAATAGGTAGAGAATAAAACATGGAGATACCCAGGCTTAAAAAAGAAAAAAATTATCAACAGCCTCCATAGCTCAGGGGTTAGAGCACTGGTCTTGTAAACCAGGGGTCGAGAGTTCAAATCTCTCTGGAGGCAATTTTTTTTAAATTCTCTATCTCTTATTTATGATTTGTAATTGAACTCTACTAATTGCAGTGTAGATAATAAATGCAAATTTTAAATGGGGGAACCCAAAATTGAAAATATAATCTCGCTAACTCTCTGTTTAATTACACTCTGCATAGATATTTTAAAATATACAAATTTTCAACGAAACAATTTCAAATCTCCAGAATCCTTTAGAATCTATTATCTATTTTCTATGTCTTTCAAAATTCAAACCTCCTAGTATCTATGCAAATAATGATAACAAATTTCAAAAGAGGGAACCCAAAATTGAAAATATAATCTCGCCAACTCTCTGTTTAATTACACTCTGCATTGATATTTTAAAATATAAAAATTGTCAACGAAACAATTTCAAATCTCCAGAATCCTTTAGAATCTATTATCTATTTTCTAGGTCTTTCAAAATTCCAACCTCCTAATATTTATGCAAATAATGATAACAAATTTCAAAAGAGGGAACCCAAAATTGAAAATATAATCTCGCCAACTCTCTGTTTAATTACACTCTGCATAGATACTTTAAAATATAAAAAATTCCAACGAAATAAATTCAGATTTTTGGATTTTTTTCAAATTCTCTATTCATTCTCTATAACTTTAAAAATACAACCCTGCTCAAAGCTTAAATGACAGAATCGAAAATGAAGTAAATAGTCTTGCCATCTCATCGTCAATTACAATTCCCGAAAACTGCCCAATACATCAAGTTACAACGAAATAAATGATAAAATCATTTGGTATCATGCTTACAGTAAAATAATCAGATAAATAAATAACAAATCGTAATATCACTTGTCAAAATGGTGAGATTCTACTATATATTAGCTTCACACGCAAGTAGTATAACGTGATCCTCCAGAAATACTTCCCTCCGGATTAAGTTCGCTTGATAATATAAAGACTTCCTACTCGAGTCGATACGTGCTGAAAATTATAGCGAATTTCCAAGTAGTTCGGTTCACGTCGGAACCAGGTCGCTCGATGTACATCCACGTTATTATCGTCTTGTAAATTTAACTAGAAACGATGTATGTATGCACATCCTTCCGGAAGTCCCGAACAAATGTCCCTCAAAAATTTACATTTCACTCTTACATTCTTTAGAAATAGGCTCTCATACTTTTATTCCTCAACGTCTTCTTTCAACGCTTTAATGCTGGATCGTTCTTACAAGTCCACGATCTTAAAATCATCATTAGATAATCTTTCGTGCTTATATCGAAGTAATTGCCTGATGAGATGGCAAAGTAACAATCACAGATCTGAATGCCACACAAGATGGTAGCACTAACTTTTGGAAAAAGAGATATTCATGAAATTCTAAAGAATATTTACTAATGATAGGGGAAGTTTTTTTTTTGTTTTGGGTGTGCAATAGGATGCAGAGTAAACTAGAATAGCGTTAATTGATTGGATTTAACTAAATTCATTGTAAGTAATTAATAATGGAATATTATATTATCGTGATATTTTGAGCTTGAATATTACTAATTTAATTTGTTACTTCAATCTTACTTTAACACTAGAACTACCGAAGTTAAATCTATCATATTTCAATATATTAAATAAGTACTTTGAAAAAGAAGGAATCGAGTAGCAGAAATCATGATCAATTCAGTGATTTATGTCTTTTGTGATGGACACAGAATTTTCGTTCTATGGCTCTTCTATGAACGTGGAAAATTTTTGGAAAAAATTGTGTACCAGTTATTTTGACTGGTGTGGTAGTTCTAGTGTTAAATAAAATTTTATTGAGAATTTCCTTGGTAAAGTAATTTAGATATCCTCCTTAAGTTTTGACTGCCCTGAGCCTTCAAAAATCATTTAGTTTATCTCTCGTTCATGGTGTAAGGATATTTATAACTAATTCGTTTAATGAGACGCAAAATTGGAAAACTAGGAAGAGCTAATTTCACGAGAAGCATGTAACATAGTTCTATGTGGGTTCGACCGAGTTTCCCAGCGTCGATGACTGCATACTGTCTCTGATACGTGGTTAGAAATTCGCATTAGTTTGCTTTTCGAGCTTGAGAAAATAATGACGCATTCCTGTTACCAGGATCGTATTACCCTAATGAAAATGTAATCAACAATGAGAAATCAAACGTAAAGTGTAATATAAGTAGGTCTATTGTCATTCGTTCAAGTATCAATTATTAATTAAAAATATTCATTAAAGTGTATATAAATATAGCTGAGAAAACTTTACGCAATGGAAAAATTCAAAAATCTTTTATAACACATTAATACGTTGCTAATATCAATAAGAAGTAATAATATAAATAAACATTTCCGACTTTTTATTATCGTTACTTAGAATGACGTGATTTCACAAATGTGAATGTGATTTATTTATCATCGATTATTGAGCGCATTTTATCATCCTTATCTTTCTAACTGACATTATCACTGTCAAACGAAAGATAGCGTTTTTTACTTCAGTGATAGTTCTTCTAACAAACGCCAATTATCGTTTTACTCTAGCCAGTAATCATAGATCATACATCATATCGTTGCAAATTTCTGTAATCTTTTTCTACATTATTCTATGCCTATTCAATCTGTACATACATTTTTATCAACAAACACACTTTATAAAACTTGTATCCATTGTCAACCTTGAAATTAACAATATTTCTGTACAACTGACTAACAAACATGCTAAAATTCTTGCAAACAAGATAAGTTTTATCACATACCCCTGCCTGATAAGGTTTAACTATTAAAATTTTCTTGAAACAAAGAACACCTAATTCCTGACCACAACCAACAAAAAGACACATCACGCTTACATTTTCGACCACGAAATTAACAGAATTTATTTCTCATTCTAACTCAAGTCTGTTAATTGCAGTGTAACCAATAAACGCAAATCTTAAATGAGAGAACCTAAAATTGAAAATATAATCTCGCCAACTCTCCGTTTAATTACATCCCCCACAAATACTTTAAAATATAACAATTTTTAACAAAATAATTTCAGATCCTCAGATTCCTTTAAAATCCACAATCTATTCTCTATATCTTTCGAAGAAATTGACAGAATTTATTTATCATTCTAACTCAACTCTGTTAATTGCCGTGTAACCAATAAACGCAAATCTTAAATGAGAGAACCTAAACTTGAAAATATAATCTCGCTAACACTCCGTTTAATTACATCCCCCACAAATACTTTAAAATATAACAATTTTTAACAAAATAATTTCAGGTCCTCAGATTCCTTTAAAATCCACTATCTATTCTCTACATCTTTCAAGAAATTGACAGAATTTACTTATCATTATCTAACATACTATAATATCCCCATAGCAGTAAGAAATGACTGCATAAGACAAATGACCTCCAACTCTTAACCCCAACCATAATAAAATCAACTTTCCCCCCACATATCAAAAACACCAGATCAACTCTCACCATAAAACTTCCTAATAAACAAATATAAAGATACAAATCAATACTATCCATACATATCTAGAAATCCAAAATCATCCACCACAGATCGTATCCGCACGTGCAGAACGGCTTTCATCGTCCCCTGCATTAGGACCATGACCGTTTGTTGATTTTTCTCCTTGAAAAACGACGACGATCTGTTAGCAAACATTTGGTTTCCGAAGCTATGCTTCTCTATAGATCCACTCCGTCCCCATTCTTTTTTCCTTTCAAGCCCTCAGTTCCTCTCCCTTCGCCAAATACCAGTTCCGCATGTCCAGTTTCGGTTCTCGTATGCGCCGTATCCACTCATCTACGATTAAACACAGCAAAATGGAACGTGGAATACGCCTTCCAAGACACACAAGACTTCCGAGGTTATTGTTCCTACGCTGTTTGCTCCGGAAAACGGCATCTGTTTTACGAATATCACGTGCACACATTGCACTCGTACATCAGAGTCGCAATGCTGAGATACATCAGTGTTCTTGTGCTCCTTCCGGTGGATTCGTCGATGATTTAGGTCGGTCTTCTTGGAAACGTTTGCGAAAATATAACGTCTACATTTTCAGAATAGGCGTTTTCTATGGATCTTTCGTGAGGCAGATTTTTGTCTCTTTTATTCAGTGATAGAGAAAATGTATGGGTAGGGGAGAGCGGGGCTAAAAGTTCCGATTTTTAGTTTACTTCAAAATTTGTTAAAAAACTTGCTTTTAGTATTCATACGATGCGATCAAAATCAACTTACATATGTAACTTTGATATTAAGACAGTTATTTGGGTCATTGTTTGAGAGATTCCTTTATTATTAATTTTTTAATGCCTAAAGTCGGAAAGTAACAACTACCCCAACTTGGGGCAAGTTGTTAACAAGCCGGGATAAGTTGTTGCCATATCTGTTAAAGCTATTATTTGTGAAATAAAAAACAATAACAATGATTAAACCAAGTCTGTTTATTTAAGTACTACTCAACAATATCGTACGTATCATTCGTGAGATAGACCACAAATACCAAATGCGAAAATATTTTCTTACGTGGACCAGCGAGGCACGTGCTGTCGTTCCGTTGTTCCGGGTCCCACTCGTTTGTTTAAAATGGTTATTGTCGGTGCAATTTGGCGTTCCATTTCATTACGAATTTACACAATATTCTTATCTCTTCTCCTCGCGGAATTATTTCAATCGGAACGACTTACCTCGGAAACTTTTAGCCCCGCTCTCCCCTATATATTATTTCCGGGTGGACGTTTAAACTGCGGTAAACTGAGGATGACGTAGGATGTATGCATAATGTCGTAAATCTGTATACATTACTAGGATTTGCTTAGATAACGTTATTATCGCCGAGTGCTGTGATTACCGTGTAATAATGTAATTAGGTAATCGCTAACAAGATCGATGTACAATTTGCCGGGTATCGTCGCCGTTGTCAGTACGCTTGTAATTCAATTATTACAGGCTGATGGCGCATCTGGCGGACAAGGTTGCGCAAAAATGTCAAGCTTGGATCTACAGTTAGTCGTTGTACGTTGTGAGTGATGGACGTGAATTAATTAATCGATGGATATAAGCGTTTGGTCTTTTGACATTGTCGTTTAGATATGATTTTAAGTTTTATTTGTAACTAACTAACGAGTGCGTAAGGTCTTAGGATATTTTGTCTTAGTCTTTTTAGCTATTTTCCTTCGTCTATTAACTTTCAGTCTTTTGTTGTGTAACAACCTTATTGAGTATTATATGTATTCAGTGTATAAATTTGTCTCGGACTGATTCATATTTAATATTAATTTGGGTTGAAAGAGGCTCCAAGGACGGATGAAGGTTAAAGTACTTAAGTTCCTTTAACTTTTTATTTGATGGGATGTCTCGTGTAAGAGGATTTCATTTGTAATATTACACAGTGAAGTGAAATCTTGAATTAAACGTTGAACAATTGGGTGTTGCTAAATTGTGCATTGAAAGTTAAATTAACAAAAAGAAATTTTAATTGCAGTCTTTTCTTCAGCTTGGCCACTTTGAAGACACAACTCTTTTCATTCTTTTTAGCTACAAATGTAACATTATACTGTAAAGCAACGGTTTAAATTCACCATGCAGATATTTTTCTGCGCCATATGCTTGAAAATATAAAATATATTAAAACCTGCATTTCTTTCGAGCACCGGTCAAAATGGATTCGAGTTTAAAACTCGAAAAAATATCACTGCTCTTCGGGAAGGTTGTCGGTGTAAATTAATTGTGTAATAAAATATTCTAGAGTAATGTGTGACGTGTTAATTGGATTGTATTTAGCCTGTGTGGAGAGAAAATGTTTCATGGATTCTTCTGTGGTCTTTAAGACACACAGTGCCGTAAGCCTCCATAGCTCAGGGGTTAGAGCACTGGTCTTGTAAACCAGGGGTCGTGAGTTCAAATCTCTCTGGGGGCATATCTTTTTTTATCTCGATATTTGCGGTAATACAGTTCGATATTTATTATCATACACTTTTTAATTGCTCAATAATGAAGAGAAATAAATTTACGGGTATCATTTCAGCGATAAATAACGTAATAACTGATAACGTAAATCCAATAGAAAGTTTCATATTTTTCGATGATTTCAAAAAAGGTATCGTTAATTCAACGTGTGATTTAATTAAAAATATATTTATTAATCGATGGATGAAAATGAAGAAGTAAATTACGAATCGGTAGTAAAATATATAAAGGTTTGATACAACAGAATCTTGCAGTATTTTGTATCGTCCATTTTTATTATTGAATTTCACAACTATGTTCTGATTTATCTACCGTATTTATGTCGATGTAATTCTTCTGCTGTGTAAAAAACAAAACATTCCAAATATTTACGCAATTTGCTGAAACTTTTGCAAAAATTCCTTCACGTCGTTTATATTTCATGATCAGTCAGAGTGGATTAGTAAATCAAATAATATTACATCTCAAATCCAGATCATTTCTTTGTCGCAAATGAAAATTAGTCTACTGGAATCAAATATTATATAACGCATTATAAAATTTACTAAATTAAAAAAAAATTAAATATTTCTCTTAGTTCAAATGCAAGACAAAAATGAAATTCCCTAAAAAGACTTGATCCTCTGTAGCCCAAATTTTGTATAATTCTTGGAGAATAATTTTAACAAATATTAAAAATAAAATTCCAAATAATGTACTTTAACTTGATTAATGAACAATTAAAAAAAGAGAATGTGAAATTGTTCCACTTAGGACCCACTGTATTAATTACTTTTTGAATCATAAACTGTCTTTCTCAAATTCCACTTTGTTCTAAATTGACAATAAAATTTCTACTTTCCGCAAAAAAACAATTCAAACACAAGGCTAGTAAAGAACGTTTGCAAAACCTAAATTCGATGTTCTCATTCCAGAATGAATTACATCACTTGAACCGTTCTCCCATTGCCATTTGCTATCTTCATTGGCTAAATAACGTTTATTTCTTACAAATGAAGACGCCGGTAATCATTATGTTTTCTCATTCGTTCTCACATCATCATAGAAGCACGTATTACGCTATCGTTTCGCGCACATGTGCGAAAGATCCCAATATTAGCTTTGGGAATGTGATAGTTTAAAAGTTCAGGGAGGCAATGTACTCCTATAAATCTAAATGATGGCCGACAGGAAAATAGAAAAGGTTAATACAGCGAAATTGACGCTCACAATGTATGACACCGTTAACGTTTCCATTCGAATGATAGTCATTCGATGTTTTTCTTTCGCTCCTCCTGACGTAACTGAGAGAATTGTAATGCACCTATCCCCACGATGAATCATCGCAATTCTTGCAAAGACAACGCCATTTGCCATTTTGCAGAACGAAAAAGAAAACAGATGGCAAAGAAAAATTTGGAGAACGGTTCGTTTCTGACCCATGGTTCCTCTCAGACATTTTGCCTGCGTAACAGGACGAATACGATGAGCCAATAAAAAAAATTTGTTACCCTTTCCCGAATTTTGCGGCAGATTTTTTTCGCAAATCTCCATCGATCCAGAGATGTAGAACAACCCCTGAAAGCCATGACAAATATTTTTGAAACACCCTGCACTTTACTGCACCTATTAAAGTCCTTGACTTTACATCCTTTGTGAACATAGCTCCATTAATTGCTATCAATTCTAACACAGTGATGGCGAACCTTTTGGAAAAGTGGGTCAAATTTTGTTCACTATTTTTTTTAATACCTGCTCGTGGACAATAATTCAGTCGCGTCAATTGAAAAGGGGGAGAAGAGGATGATAACTACTTTTTTTTGGTTCTCAGCTAACCAATGTCCAGTTAACTTTTTTTTTTTATAAATTCGACGTTAGATATACATACTTGACTTTTTTAATATTCTGGATTGTGTGTTCTCTCTTTTATGATATACAAAATAAGTTTATAAAAATCAACGCATGTGTCTGTCAGTGTCTGATGAGCGGGTTATAGGTTAACCATAATTGTCTTAAGACATATTGATGTTAATGAGTACTAAACTACGGAGACTGATAGATTAAATAATAATTTAGGAAAAATTTCCAAAAGAGGTGACGAGGAAAGGTTTGAACTCTGCCTCAGTGATTTCTACTAATGTAATCCTTCATTTTACACGTGCATTTTTTGAATGTCAACTGTTAGCCCTTTCGATACTAGCGGTGATTATAGTCACCCGACAAAATTTCATCCGAAGAATTAATTATAAGATCATATCTTGTAGTTAAATATTTTTTAAATACCATAAGTTCCTATTTTTCCTGTATTATATGCGCTGTAACTTCGATAAAGAATTAATTATTTATATTACATCATTAGCCATTAAAAGTTATTAGAAATTGTTTCCTGTCATGTTACCACGCCTACGGAAAAAAACTCCGTAGCGAAAGGGTTAAAATCATTTCGCCTTGGAATTCTCAAAAGTAAAGAAACTCGCAAGATGTTTGTGGATTCCACTAATTGAGATTCTGCTCCTGAATCTCTTTATCTCCTATAGCTTTGCGAAGGATTGTTATCAATTGATGAAACGAAGATAACTTTCACTCATTGCAAATCGCTGTGCATCATCGTTCATTAATGGCTAATTTCTTGACACGAGTTGCGATGGAAGATATTATTCAAAACAATTTCCACGATAATAGATAGGATGATTGATAATACAATGAGATGACCGTGATCTTGCAAATTCATCGACTACCGGTGATTTGATGATCTAATATTTAATATTATAATTTGATATTTGATACAATAAACTTAATGATAGTAAATTATTAACAAGATTTGATATTATTAAATATAATTCTGTCCTTAAGCGATGTATGGTAATTAGAGATCGATAGAAAATTAATGTGAGGTCAAATTTGTTAATATGTCCACTGTCCGAAATTACTAAGTGATAGTCGCTAATACGATAACAGAACTAATTACCGTGATACCACATATCACCACACGTCATCGGTACACGTTACACGTGCGATCAAGTAAGTACTGACGATAACACCATCATCCTCCACATAGTACCATCAAAGATAGTATCGAACGAACTGTCAATAAAGTATTAAAGCACTCACAATAATGAAAACTTTGAACCAACACGCTCCTCCCCTTATTCGAGTAACCACCACCCTCAATTTTATAAATTACAGTGAAAATCCAGATAAATTTCTCCTCTACCAAATAGAAATATTATTTTTAACGTCTGTCGGATCGAACTATTTAAATACAAAGTGAAAAACAAAAGCTCTATTATTTTTGCAGTACTATTATTGTTGACTTGTGTGCCTTTTGTCTCGTTTCAGGTCAGACACAGTGTTTTAACTCGTCGGACGGTTAAGTCGTCGGAGTTGAATTTTTATCTTCTCTCGGAGTTAATAAACTTGACACTCCTAATTTTGATTTTCGTGTTTGTTTATTACAAACGAAGAAACGAGTATATACACGAAAAACAAATAAAAAAAAGATTAATTAGAGAATAACAATAACACAATGTGAGCAAGCGTGTGTGAAGAACTTGTTGCGGGAGAGAATCTAAAGATTGTGTCGCTTTTCGGTCCTTTTATCGATTCTCGAAGCACCCCTTCCTCTGTCGGCAACCCCTATAAGGAGTACGTGATGGCTTGATAGGGAGGAGAATGTTGGGCCTTGGTGAAATGTTATTGGTTCTGCCTGGGCTTCATGGGTGGTTACCAAAATGCGAAGTTTGCATTGGTTTTGCCAAATTCCACCGAAGGCCCAGGAAAAGGGGGCCCATGGGCTGCGAGGGTTACCCAGGTGTAGACGAAACTGCTTGATTTATGACAGGTGTCATAAAACTAGCGAAAGAATTCTTCCGTGCAAACCTGGTAGCCACGTGCCACCCCTCGAATATTCGAAGGTGTTTGCCACATTACCAGGTCTGCACGGCTTTGAAAGTAAAATAAAAAATGTAGAAACGTGCCCTCGCAACCTCAAAGCCCACCTCAATTACACCTCAACAATTATTAACCTACAAAAAATTATAATGCTAATAGTGTGAGGAAATATAATTTGCAGATATATAAGCTTTTTAGGAAACGAAATATTTTTTCAGTGTAGAGCAGTGTTTATTTTTTACTTGTACAATAATATTGTTTATCGACAAAAGTTCCCTTTAAAGCTCACCCAAAATTGGGAAATATTTGTGAAATTACCAATATTACCAAACTCAAGAGTTACGAAAGAAAAGAAATTAAACATAGCGGTACTAATTATTGTCCCCTTAAGAAAAATAATTGAACATCACACAAATATGTACCAAAGGAGAAAAGGACGCGTTGTGATTAAAGCAATTATTAAAAATAGTATAATTCATCATTATACATTACGCAAGGTTTTTATTGACTGCAAATTCAATCTGCACAAAAACTTGTAAAACTTCTAAGTAGTTCCAATTGTCATTGGCATAAACCGTACGAGCAGATATTCTTCGCTTTAGCAAGATTATAGGAAAAATTCCAGAAATCTGCGGATCCAGTAACCATATGCATTATCCTCAATTATTTTCCTATTTCTAGGCAACTATGACTGCGGTTCATCTCGCATCAACCCGTGGAAAATCTCTCCTCCTTTTCCCATGCCTTTATCTCTCCCCGTCTCTCCCTTTCGCTGGATATCATTCGGGAAATGGGAAAACCATAATGGCCCCTGAAATGCTGCCTCAGAAAATTTCTATGACTATATATATATGTACCCTAGACGGGGTTTCCACCGTATCCCATCCTCGTGCCGTATGGAACACTCGGCGTGAACGAAATTGAAAAGTCCATAAGCCTGCCGAACGTACCGGGTGAGACAAGCGATCTGAATATGCATTCGAGCGGAATACTTTTGGAGGAATGATCGAAGATCTGCCGGTGTGATGTGATAGTGTAACGAGTGCAGCAAAGAGACGAATCTCGATGGAAGAATTGAATTTCAAGTGGGTTTCAGAGAGTGGATCGACCGTAAGATTCGACGAATTGAAAAATTCTGTAGGGGATGTTGAGTTTAATTAAAATTGTATTTGGCCGATTACAATGAACGATGATAAAGATTTTTACTTGTAATTTTGAAGTAGAAAATCGAGATGACACTGGGGGTGTAATTAGGTGTATATATGGAATGAATCGATTCAAATTGAAGAATTGAATTTCAAGTGGGTTTCAGAGAGTGGATCGACCGTAAGATTCGACGAAATGTAAAATTTTGTAGGGGATGTTGAGTTTAATTAAAATTGTATTCGGCCGATTACAATGAATGATGACTAATTGTAAGATATTTACTTGTAATTTTGAAGTAGAGAATCGAGATGACACTGGGGTTGAAATTAGGTGTATATATGAAAAGAATTGATTGAAATTGAAAAATTGAATTTCAAGTGGGATTCAGAGGGTGGTTCGACCGTAAGATTGGTCGAAATGTAAAATTCTGTAGGGGATGTTGAGTTTAATTAAAATTGTATTCGGGTGATTACAATGAACGATGACTAAGATATTTACTTATAATTTTGAAGTAGAAAATCGAGATGACATTGGGGTTGAAATTAGGTGTATATATGGAAAGAATTGATTCAAATTGAAGAATTGAATTTCAAGTAGCTTTCAGAGGATGGATTGAATTTATGATTAGGCGAAATGTAAAATGTTGAGTTTAATTAAAATTGTATTCGGGTGATTACAATGAACGATGACTAAGATATTTACTTATAATTTTGAAGTAGAAAATCGAGATGACATTGGGGTTGAAATTAGGTGTATATATGAAAAGAATTGATTGAAATTGAAGAATTGAATTTCAAGTAGCTTTCAGAGGATGGATTGAATTTATGATTAGGCGAAATGTAAAATGTTGAGTTTAATTAAAATTGTATTCGGGCGATTACAACGAACGATGACTAAGATATTTACTTGTAATTTTGAAGTAGAAAATCGAGATTACACTGGGGGGTGTAATTAGATGTATATACGGAATGAATCTTTTAAAATTGAAGTATTAAATTTCAAGTAGCTTTCAGAGGATGAATTGAATTTATGATTAGGCGAAATGCAAATTTCTATCAGTAATGTTTAGTTTTCGAGCGTGAAGAATACACGATAATTAAGATAATTACTTGTAATTCGAAAGTGGAATTGAAATGATGAATGTAATTAGATGCGCATATAGAAAAAATCTATTCAAGTTTATGATCCCCATCTAAAAAAGTAGACCTGAAGCGAAAGTAGCCTTAGTATAATACAAAAAGAAACCACTTCGACAAATGCTACCAAGATCTCTCTATTTATTTCACCACCGATCGGATCAAATATATACAAAACATTAGCACTTCATTTAACAATATAGCAATATTTCAAACAATAGAAAAACAGAACTCAAATATTCCTCGCGCAACAATAAAACTTCATGGTTAAATAAAAAGAAACGTTCACGATCATCATCCACCATTCTTCGCAGAGTGCAGCTCTTCGGAAGCCCGTTTTCCTAAAGCTTGGCATAATTCGCAAGATAGAATGTATAGGTAGCAATAATGCCGCGGATTCGCATTATCGAATGCAGTTCCGATAATCGATTCACGCGGAAGAATCGCGTTCTCTCTAGCGCGAGGACACTAACGTGTCCCTTGTATAGTGCACCATCGTGCATCCCTCTTTATGCACCGCAATGTGTTGCAGCACTGCATTATGCAATATGTCGCTGTCACCGCCAGGTCATCTAGGTCAACACGCTAGAGAAGTACAGTTTCGAAGTTTCCAAAACGCTCGAATTTCCGCCGAAATTGGTTCGACCGCGCCATCAAACATTCGCGTCAATGTAAATAACAAGTATAACATGCTACGAGTTTCCTCGTAAACGTTGGTCGATATTTTCCAGGGAGATGTTTTAATTAAGTATCGAAAACAGTAGAGAAAATTGTAACAGTTTTGACAAACATTTCATCGCTATTGATTCATCATTTTATCTTTTTCTATCGTTTGTCTTTTACTATAGTTACTTATATATAAATATTATGTTTATAGTTATTATATAGTTGTTTCGTGTAGGACCTAAAGATTGAAATGGGCTCCTTTAACCCTTTGCACTCCGAGTAATTTTTACTATCAACTACTCCAGAATTATTTACAGAGTATGAGTGCACATCTGTGGAAAATTAAAAATCTTACTCTGTCATTAACACTAAACCTACCAAGGCGGTCGTAATGACCGGTTCTAAATTTTTTCAAACAACTACCTAAATTGATAGGGGAGACGTGAAATAAAAATGTTACATCTACCATATACAGCCTAAATTAGTTAATTGACTAATACTTTCGCTTCTTGATTTATCTTTTTCCAAAGTACTTGTTCAATAAAACTAAATTTTAGTAGATATAACGTCGGTAGTTTTAGTGTTAAAAAAGAAGCATGTACGTTTTAAAATTATGTTTCACAACATAAAAAAAATAACAATACAATAGACTTATTTCGACAATCGAATTATCAGCTCCTATTACAATGTCGCTGCTGTGGCGCCAACGGAGTACAAAGGGTTAACATTAGAACTATCTCCGTTGAATCTGTTATATTGGATTATATTAAGTAATTACAAAGAGGAATCAAGAAGCAAACAAAAGGATTATTACCGCAAAAAATGGGGCAACCATGACTTCAAAATTAAATATCTTCCTGATTTATTGGCGAATCGTGACGATACTTATATCAACCTCTTCAAGACACTTCAGCCTTTCAAACTAAGCCACTAAAATCATTTTGAAACGGTTGATTTTTGTATGAGGGTCTCGAGACGAAACAAAAGCTTCTCACGTTTAAACGAATGAAGATAGAAACTTTTCATTGTCATCGCGTTAAACTACACACTCTCTCTCAATTAAAACGAGCTAAGGAGCATCCTCCTACGACCTCTAGAAGCCGAGGAACGTAAATTCGAAAAACCAGCTCAAAATCGACTTTTTGTCAACGACTCCCCCTTTACGTCTAAAAATTGGACACCCTCGGATTCAAAATTAAATATCTTCCACATTTCTTGGCCGATCGTGATGAAACTTATTTATTAATATTTTCATATTATTAATATTTATTAATATTTGTACGGTCAATGCAGACATAATTGGTTAAAATTTAACGATGATTGCCGTAAGAAGATACTTGTTCTGATAATCAAACTTGCACAAATTTCACGTAAAATCTATATCTAACGTTACATAACAAAAAAAAATGCAAAATTACTTCATCTGTAATTCACATTTCATAGACCTTTCGCACAAGATTGCAAATAATCGAAGATTGCAAACTCGCAGAAGACATATCGCACTTTAAGAATTTCGCGCAACGGCTGATAAACACCTGCAATTCATTCGCTCTTGATTGTTTCGAGGTAATTTAAATTGGAATTCCCAGAAAACGGATTCTAGGAGATTTGTATGCGCATTGCGCTGTTTCTGAACGAAGGAAATGTTCGTACGCTCATTTTTCTAACTTAGCTCAGCAAGCGAAATTGAAATATGGAACTATTTTAATTAGAATATCCACGGTTTTGTGAAATCGACAGAGTTTCCCTCGACGGGACGAATTTCCATGGTATCGGGAATCTTCTGAGATTAGCGGGAAGAAAGAAGTGCCATAAACAATCCGCGATTACGTAAACATAGAATTTTTTTAGAATAAATGAATGTAAAACGAAATTTACCGCTGCATACCTTATGACAAGAGACATTTTATGAAAAAGTGAGAAAAGAAAAGAATAGAGAGAGGAATGAAACGGAAAGTGAAGAAGTGAAAATATTTAATACCGAAGAAATGGAAGGAGAGGAACACCGGGATCATCCGTTTGAGATTATAATGAATTAAATGTTAATTAATGAGGTTTTCGAAATGTAATCGTGATGAACAATAAGCTGTAAATGTCAAGCAAAGGAATAAAAGTACAAAGAGACATCTTTGTCGAGGAATTCCATTCGCGAAACCTGTGAAATGAGCTTTAGAGACACGTTAAACGACTTGAAACGACCAATTGCAAAATGAGAGAAAGAAACGAAAGAGATCGAGTTCTGATGTATATAATTAATGTTCTACAAATCGTCATAAAATATAAATGAATTCCTACCATTTTGTGATAAATTAAATAGCGCAGAAACTTTAACAAAAATTAATATTCTGCCTTTAACATTTATTTTTCTAAATCTTCCATAACTTCTAACATTAGATCTGATGCCGTAAACCCATTTCTATCCTAATTATTTAAAAAAAAAACAATTAGAAATACAAAGAAATACAATTTAAAATTAAATAAATAAAATATAATCAAATAATCCCTAAGATAATTGTAAATGAAATAATAGCAAGCAAAACTACCCATAAAATTGTACAATAATGAATTGATCAAATTAAGTTCTAAATGCATCAAAATTTGTACAACTAATTTAAAAAGATACGCAGCTCATAATTAGAATTTCATTAATAAAGATCATTGGAAGAATTGTATGTACATATAAATTCTCCATCAGCTAATTAACAATGTTCACATATAAAGAAAAAGAGCACCTGCTAAACTACTAAATCACACCACTTGTTCAAGAATGTACAAAAGGAGATAAACGAAACTAAACTTTAATCGTTGCAATCACCGAATATTTATCATCTCGCGTACAGATTTAGCAGAACTTACCAGCCGGCGAACAATTAGTTACGACATCGTAAATAATTCGTGGCAAGGTTCGCACCATCGTTTGCAATTAAACCCAATTATAGTCGATATTATTTTTTCCTTTTCTTTTCATCCCCACAGTCTCTTAACGAATCACATCGATTATATTTCTCGTTAATGTTCTTAATAGTTCGCCGTAACGGGAGAATTCTCGAAGTGCGATTCGCCAATTAATCACTCGTAAAAACAGACTATGCGAACATCAATAGAGATAAAAAATCGAAGATTCAATTCTTTTGTCTCTATTTTTCATCGTGCGATCGTAGGAATTACTTCGCAACGCTATAAATCGACTAATTTTAATTCAGGGAAATTCTTTTCTTAACTATCTCCCCACCTAAAGTTCCAACAAGTTAAATTAAAATCGTCTACTTTAAACATTTACTAATACATGGCTAACTACACTTCAAAAACTAAACAAAATATTCATAATTTCAAAAAGAAAATAACTTGATCGGCTCAACCAGCGAACAAATTGAATTTATCATTGAAAATTCTATTTTTATCATTCATCAACGTATTATCGTCTACCTAATACTCAAAAACGATAATAAAGAATCATTTAATCGATTTAATTTGGAAACAAATTCAATTCAATATTGAGTCTATTTTTGTCAATTCAAAAGTAACGAAAAATTGAAATTATAGAGAAGAATCAAACGATTGAAAATTCATTCCACTTCTTTAACACCCAATTACCACGTCGGCGAATGAAGAATGCATTTTTTCTTTCATCTTACGATGCATAAGCACACAGAGGATTGGCAATTTGATCGATGCACCTCCTAATAAACCCTTGACACTTTGCGTTACGCTATACAATCGATCTTATCGAGTTTAACGAGATTAATTAGTTCTCTTCGAGTTTAAGTCAGCGGATGCACGAGAACAATCGCATCTTCTTGTGAATATCGAGGAAGAGGATTTTCAATGGAAAACCTATGTTAGAATTGAGCTTCCGGCTAGTTAAGAAGACATTTCATTTATTTTTGTGTGAAAAAAATTACACTTTAAATTTGAATAATTTTTATTGATAATGATAAATAGGTACAATCTTACAGTTATTTGATATAAACAGAAACAATTACTTTTCAGCGAAACTGTTTCATTAGAATTACTCTGTGATCCTGATAAATTAGCTATTTGCATTATAAATGTAGAAATGAACGTAAACAAAAGTGATGAGAACACTGAGAGAAAGTTATGACTGAAATGTGACAAGCACGAGTTGGATTTGTTGCGTGGGTTATGGTATAAATATGATGAAGTCACTTTTGCAACGCGTAATAACATAATGTGAAATTTATAATAAAGTTAAATAATTAATATTATGTCTCACTGCTTCGTAGCTGTTATTTTTTAACCCGTTGAATGCTGTGGACGTGTATATCCGTACGGAGAAATAAGCTTTCAAATTTGATATTGACTTAAAAACTTTAAAGTCAGCATTTAAGCTTCTAGCGGATGATATTTAACCGTCAATGTGTTAAAGTTGTATTTTTTCTATCAAATTCTCATCTTTACAAAGCAGAAACTTTAAAAATACAGATAGATAAATATTCAACAGATCTATATCTTTTTAACGCCATTATTTAAATATTCGGTACTTCCAAAAATTCATAAGTATCGCAATTTAAAATTTACATGAAATTTCAATAGCGCCGGTCACCAGAGACCCCCATGGCATTCAACGTCGACATTTAAGCTCATTATCATCCCTTAGAATTACATTTTGTACAACGAATTATATGTAATTCGATAGTTTAAAAAAAAAAGTATGATATATTAATTCTATCGATGATAGATCGATCTTGCAGGAATTAAAAATTCACGTCGTCCAACTCCCGTTGGAGTTTTAAAGTAATCTCTAAGACGGAAGTTCCATTGTGCCACTTGGCGGACGATGCATTTGGATCTACCGGATGTGGAGTCGCAAGGTGGAGCCGATATCTGGAAAATCGTGACTGGCTTTACGCCCTGGCAGATTTACAGCCTCGTAAAATTGTCAAAGAAATTCCATCCTGCTCTGAAGTCAAAGCAATGAAACTTCACGAAATCGCCGATAAATCCATGCCTCCAGGTTACTACATTCTCTCACCTTGGACTGCGCACGTCGATTGCCTCGGATTCCACGGAAAGCTCGACTTTCTCGCGTATTTCTTGCGGCATTTTCACAAACACCGAGAGCCACTCGCAGGACGCGGTGCTTGGTGTTTTAAATCCCATCTAATTTTGCCGATAATACGTTGAAATAGTATTAATTTATGCTTTTAAAATTCGATGGTAGAAGAAAGCGTGTGTTCAGAAAGCCAATTAACGAAGATTTTCACGGTGAAGAAAATGAATATTTCTTGTAGCCATTGATAGGTTGTTATTTGAATTTTTGCAGAAAATTAATTGGTGTTTACTGGAATTTGTTGCTTGAAATTTGTAAAGCATTGTTTGGTGATAATGGAAAATCGTGCGAGAATGTGCTAGTAAAACAAGGAGTTCTTGTGTATTGTATATGAAAATTACATATTAGCGTAATATTACGTCGTTTGGTAAACTGCGATTTGTTTTCGTTGCAAACTTTAAATTGACGCTATTAATTTAGTAGTCTCTTAATGAAATGTCTTTAACGTAACAGTACGTTTTTCGATAGTACAGATTATTGTTGCTAATATAATATTCAATCATCTAATACGTCATTTACGGATATAATTAACGTAGTACGTAGTGATATTTTCAAATAAATTGTATCGTTCATATTGATTTCAACAACGAGATCGTTTTCTCAATGAACTTGATATTTAAATTACCAAATCTATATTTACAATTCGAGAAAAACGTTAGAATTCCGTAGCACAAAATTTTTAATAATTTACTTCGGTTAAAGCGAATTTAAATTCATTGCGAAAATCATCGAATATACCAGCGATCTGTAAAGCAAACTTACGAACCGCCGGTTATTATTCGAAGATAATTTAATTTCAAATTATTCGTCAATTTGTATTTATTACTTCGATTAGTGGTAATATGTAGCAGAAACTGTCAGAAAACTAACGCCTAAGAATACATCCTCCGCCGTCACCGATTGTTTAAATTTCATCTCATATTCCGGCACTTTTCTTGGATCATATATTTCCGGATCCTCGACAATGGCTACTTCCGAAGGATGCCAAATATCATCATTGTCTTCTTTCAGAGGTGCATGAGGTCCTGTATGTTGCTTGGACGTATCTGCTCGAATGCCAATATTGCCAGGCCCTTAAAAACCATTTACTTTCTTTCATTCCAATGATCCTTCGATGGTCTTTCTTATCTTCTTCATCTTCTTTCAACTCGCGTTTTCGTAACTGTATTCTCACTTTCTTGCAAACTTAATACACAAAATTCTACGCGTATATGATTTTCTCGTGGAAAAGAAGAGACGTATTTTTACATTTACCTCATACGTATTCATCATAAGTGTTCCTACATACAAATTATAAGTAAAGGAAAATTCTACTTACCAAGTTTCCTTGCACCCGCTTGTGGCAAATCGTCTTCCGAATCTGTATCATCTTTCGACGGTGCAATTAAAGCTTGCAACGCCTGAATTTCTTTATATCCGAAACATCCATCCATTTTAATAGGCAAACGCGGAATATTAAATGCACTTTGCACTACTTTATTTTAAGAATACGAATCAACAAATGCGGTTACTAAGGCGATAAGTTCAGGAAATTACAAACACCAGTTACACGCGAATCTAAAACTATGTACTTTTAGGTCACATATTCATCAAAGACTTTTCCCTAATTATATAAATATTTAAGAGGAAAGGAAGAACAAACGATATTAATTTTGTTAACAAAGTTATTAATTGAAACGGCGCACGGAGGTATAAGCGTGCATGCTGGCAACTTTTAAAGATTACGATTGGCAGGTTCGCCAACCTAAGAGCAACGGTCCTTTTGTAGAATCGGCCACCATGATTCATTTTGCGCGCGAATATTTGAAATATCATGGAAAGTATAATTATACACGAAAATTAAATTTATAACTTATATCAGCATCCTAAAAATTACCTTTTATGTGCCGTCTATAATTATAAAAAAGTCTACATATATTTTTGACAAATGTTCTGTCCTTATTAACAATGTTATTTTACAGCTGTTTTTAATTATTTGAAGTTATTCCAATGGAAAGATTATTTGTAAAAAAAAAAAATTTGTAATATAAATATAATTATAAACAGAATTAAATGACTGGCAGATGAGAGTAATCCAAATAGCTCAGGAAGATAAACAAACGAAAAATAAAGAAACATTGGAGTAAACATGTAAATTTATTTATGTGTTACACGAGGGTATAAAATTTCATTGAGTATGATTTTGCAATAGAAATAAATGGTACACCTGATCATAAACGTATATACATTTGATATATTATTTATTTCACATATCATACATATTACCACCAACATAGGTAAAAAGCTATGAGAACACACAAAAACAGTACCGTTATGGATTCACACATACACAGTCGCTATTCTTATTACATTAATTTAGACACTTTGTAGCACAATTCTTCTTTCGAAGAACCTAAAATAATTCAAAGTAAATATACGTATATATATATATATATACATCGAAAAATTTTGTTGCAAACAAGCACTGAACAATATGTACTTGCAATTTGCTGGCAGCTTACTTGTTGAACATTTAATTAAAAAATAAATAATTTCTTATTATTGTACGACGATAGTTTACAAAAGAGAGAATACGGAGGAAGCTCCATAAGTTGATAGCACTTTATCTTATATTAAATTTGACTTTTCACTGTTAAGTATTATTAATATCATGATAGAATTTTAAAAGTACTAGTCAAAAGAGACTATAGTATTTTTAATACGAAATTACGTAATAGAGTAATTTGAGTAACTGATATGTTTTGTGAATACTCAAATTCTGGCAGCTTTTTAAATGATTCATACATATTTATGCAGAATAAAAGGTATTTAAACATTGCGCGCCTAACTTTTTCAATAGATAATAAAATATAGCATGCATTGCAATCAACTGTCTTCATCTGGAATCGATTTTGTAACAGAATTATAATGAGCACCTAATTCGTACATATGACGATGATAAGTCAGTAACACTTTTTTCCCATTACTATATTCATTACCAACAATGTACGGTGCACCTGATGCTTGAATTACCTCTATAGGACATTTCAAAACATGTGAAAGCACTTGCAGCTATTTAAAGTAAAAATAAAACATTTGTATTAGATAAACTATGATTATATAAAATTAGTAATATTAATTTACCTCAATAGCACCACCCCAAGCATTTGTATCGGCTACATCATTACAATATTTTTCATACTGTTCTGGTGAAAGTACTTCATCAGAAACAGGATTGGACATGAAGGGTAGGAAATCATTCATGTTTTCTCTTAAATACGAAGCAGTTTTCATTCTGAGATCGTGTAGACTGAGAGGAGCCTCTCCTATAACTTTGAGCTGGTGTGCAACAGCATTGTATAAACTGGAAAAATAATCTAGTTCATATAAAAACAGAGCAAGATGATAAATTGAAACACCTTACCAATGACCATCACTTGGAATCTCATAAACCATTAAGCCACGGTCAAAAAGGATTTTCTTTATAGCTTGCATTTCAACATTTCTTTTACCAAAAACATTCAATGCTTCTTGCTCTATTATTCTCTGATTACGTTCCTTTTCTGCATTTGCTTTTTTATCTCTTCTTCTTTGAGCTTTGGTAACTCTTTGTGTCGACTGCTCATTAGATTTATCATCCTGGTTAATATTATCATTAATGTCTTCCTCATTCTCAGTTTCTACATTATTAATATTAAGATGTACAAGCTTCCATCTTGCTAATTCTTCACTTTGATTTTTATCTAATGCTTCTTCTAAACGAGTGATCTCCTCTGTTACCTCTTTCTTTTTCTTTTTGTCACCCTTACAAATTGTCTTTTTTAATGTTTGTATTTGTGCTGAAATTCAAGGTAAATCATAATTAACCGAGACTATATTTAAAATTTGTACAGTACTATAACAAAAAAGGTAATCTAAAAACTTCATATGTTTCAAATGTTTTTCTTTTCCCACTAATGTAATTTTATGTGAGAAAGCAGTGAAAGAAAGTGCATTTTTTAAATACCTTGTAATTCCTTCCGTTCTTTTTTGTGCTTTTGTATCAGTTCTTCTTCCGTTAATATTAATTCTGACATGTTAATTTAAAGATTACTTAAAAAGACTACGCTTACGTTATGGTTAATGTGAAAATCGTATAGGTAAGGGTTAAGTGTAATATACTAGGGAATTTTCACGAATTACTTTTTATACTAAAAGATATCAAACATTGAAGTGTGCTGTTTTGCTCTAAACATATTCCTTAAAAATACTTTAAACAAATTTACATTTTGCTGATCATAATGATATGAGAAATTACTTGTTAGAATTTTTATAACAATGATAACAATCGTTGTACAGCCAATTTACATAGCTGCTTTCTATACAAACTTCGAGTTAAATTATATGTAATAAATTTCATAAAAACATGAGATTAAATTATTGCCAAAAAGAAAAAAAAACATAGTTAAGAGAAAACGTAAATTAATGTTACTTTCTTTATATCATAAACTCTATGCTACAGTAGCGGAGTCACGGCTTAAGTTGCAATTGTTTGTGGTGTTTGGTGGTGTTATTCATTACTGTCGCTGGCAGTCGCTGGAGTCGATGGTATCTGATAGTACTTTTTGGTATCCGTTAAATCATACCGTTAAAGGTGATTTTAATATTTATTTTGATAATTAATTTAACACTTAAGTATTAAAAATGGCAACGGACGATTCGTGGCAAACACAAAGCTTTCGTCAAAGTGTAATTGCAAAAATGTAAGTACACTTTTCCACTTGTTTTATTCAAATAGAAAGGGTACTGTATTTAAAATACGTTTTTTGCACAGAGACGAAGCTGTTCAGATATCTGGAATGCCTACAGCAAAAAATAGTATAGAAATGGAAAACCATGTTTTTCAAAAAGCGAAGACAAAGGTACATTGGTATTTTAACGCCTTGTTTACACACTTCAACAACAAATGTTTGGAGCAATGAATTTAAAAATATTAATTTCCATTTCATATTTGTAATAAATTGGTTTGTTTCAGGAAGAATACCTCAGCTTTGTTGCTAGGCTTATCCTTCATGTCAGAGAAATGAGTAATAATAAATACTATATTTAACAGGCCTTTGTAATATATGTAATATTATTTATTTATTATATATTGTCATTTGTTAGGTTCTAAAAAAGGTGCCGGGGATGCAGCACCTGGCAATGCTGGTACTGGAAATCAAGGAATGCAAGACCCAATTGGCGCTCTTCAAACCTTAGCACGCCAAGGAACTGGGAACAATCAAATGATGGGCATGACCGGGCCAGGCCCTAATCCTCAAGGCATAATTCCTCCACCACCTACAAATACAGCTACAAATCGTAAGCTAGAACAGTGAGAAAATATTTCACATCTTTATTAATTTCATTGACAAAGCAGGGAGGATAAGTATGACTGTTTCTAAAATGAATGTCATAAACCTTACATAAAAAAAAATAATAATTTTGTAATATGTATTAGATGAATATTTAATTTGAAATACACAGAATTAATAATTACCTTATTATTGTGCATCTTTTGTCAATAACACAAAACAGATGTGACAATTTAAAAACATAATATAACAGAGATTTTGATGTGTAAAAATAGTATCTTTATGAAGTAGTGATATCAATACTGTGGTTACATTAGGTAAAGTATCAGTGAGGCAATGCTAATGCCACCATACACGTCCTTATGTAATAATATTTCTGAATGTAACTTTTCCCAGTGTATTTTTGAAATTTTTCTGATTAAAATGATACCAAGCACGATATCTTTGAATCATGTAAATAATAAGTAAATATAATTTGAATTATATTGTGTTTGGATCGTTTCAATCAGAAAAATCTCATAAATACGTTAGTAAACGTTTCAGAAAAAAAATCGGAGAGGAGATCGGCCAATCCTCCGATTAGTAGTGCCTCACCGATCCATTTGGGTCGTATCATGTTACATAGCTCCCTCTCGAGCATCGTGGTTCACTAAGGAGGACCCCCTATTTGCGGGGGGGTAGTCATAAAGGTTAGGTATTACAAATTTTCGCACGCAATTATCGCAAGGCGAAGAATGTTTTCATAATTACTTGTTTGAACAATCTGTATTAAATGGAAAATCTCGACACAATAGACGATTATGTCTGTTATGATTCAGATAACTCGGAAATACGTCGAAAGTTACGTGAATCACCATCACACTCCGAGTTTTACAAATATATTGATAACAGAAATGCTGAAACATTATTACATGAAGAATGGAAGAAACTGATAAAAAAAAATCAGAATTATACTAAAAAATTGGAAAGACGTTGCGGTATGATGGTTTATCTGAAAGATCACAAAGTCCAATATATATACAGACCTGTTGTTGAAGAAGATTTTATACCTAACATTAAATTCAAAATAACTCTTGTATATGTAAACTTGTTACGCAGATGGTATATTAATACTGGATATAGTAGGGTTCCAGATACAATAAAACTTGATGAACGATTAAAGGGAGGCACACTTGATCCTGTTAGTGATAAAATTATTAAAATGGTTTCTGAAATAAAGAATCTATTGGACATATTTCTACATAGATTAGTTTTTATACTTCGATTTATTGAAGATGTAAAAACAGTTTACAAAGATGTAGAATTCCATTTCACCAACTCTCTTAACAATTTAAAAATGGTTCTAAAGGAAAAAGGGTGGCCACAAGATATAGAAAAAACATGTCTAAGGGACACTATTATTTTGGAACTTAAATTGGATGATAATTTTAAAATTATTGATGCTGCATATGTACACTCATGTTACAGAAAGTCATCAAAACGAGAAAAAGAGCAACGAAAAAATAAAATAAACCACAAGGTAAAAGAACTTTGTGGTTTTCCCTTGTTAGAAGCATTTAAAAAATTTATGGAAGGAGAGAACTAAATTCCATAATGGAATATGAGATAGAGACAGCAGTTGTTTCTTATGTACAAATACTAAGACATATATTCTTTTTTCCATAAAAAAAATTATGTATTATTTATTATTTAGTTAATCACCTCAGTATTTCTTTTTTTAAATTTCTACTCAATGTCATGTACTTAAAACTATTGTGTTAAATACATATACATAACATAAATTTACATATCCTTTGTATTATATTCCCACTAAATCCCATTATGTTTTTAACGAAATTATTAATAAATTTTACCTAATAGTAATCGTATTTCCCTAGTTTTACAAAGCTTAAATCAACGTCCTGGACAACCTATGGCTATGCAAGGGATGCAAAATAAAATGCCAGGAATGGGTATGATCCCTGCTCAAGCAAACGGTCCAATGAGCCATATAGGTCCCATTCAGACCATGCAAAACAATTCGATGTTAACTCAAATGAATCAAATGGGACAAGGAAATATTCCACAACAAATGAATCAAATGGTTCCTAATCAAATGAATCAAATTACAACTGGACAAATGCAGCAAAACATGCAAGTATGTTGTGCTCAATGTAAAATAACAATGAACAAAATGTTTCACAGTTTTTCTGTTCAATTAAAAATTTGTTTACAGACCCAAATGCAAAATCAGTTATCTAATCAAATTGGCAATCAGATTGGTGGGACTATTAATGGTATACAAACTAGTATGCCACAACAAATGAATCAGATTGGACCAGGGCAATTGGGTCCTGGTCAAATACCTCAACAGTTGACTCATATGCAACGAAAGGCAGGAAAATAAGAAGATACCTTGTTAATATTCTTCCTACCATTGTTGATCGTCCTAATAAATATAATTCTTTTTAGCCAGCTGAAATGATAAACACGGGGTTTCCTGGACCACGTAACGTCACACCAAATCAGTTTTTAAGACAAAGCCCATCACCATCAGCTCCAAGTCCAGCTGGTTTGGCTGCACCATCAAAGTGATTATACGAACTGAACCTTTTTATATTTCTCTAATTCCTGCAATTTCGAACTTAACAATAAGCTGCATGGTAATTTCAGTAACCAAATGGTAGCGTCTCCTGCACTAGTACCATCACCAAGTCCTCAGCATGCTATAATGGCTGGACCACAACGTTCTGTAGGTACGTAAAATATTTTGGATATATTTTCATACCCTTCGTAATTATAAGATTTTAAATATAAAAAAAAATATTTCACTCTTCATTAATTATCATTACAAAGAAAATATGTATCTAATTAGGTATGGCACCATCACCCAGCAGTTCACTTAATACTCCAGGAGGTGTGGGTGCAACACCAAGCCCACAACAAGAAGATCACGCGTATAGAGATAAAGTTAGACAACTTAGTAAATACATTGAACCATTGCGAAGAATGATTGCTAAGATGAGCAACGAAGGAAGTAAGCAAGTACAATGTTTTAACTATTATAAATTATTAAGCATTGTTTACATATATTTGTCTTCTTTTTATGTAGATGTCGACAAATTGAGCAAAATGAGGAAACTGTTAGAAATATTGTCCAACCCTAGCAAGCGAATGCCGTTAGACACCCTATTAAAATGTGAGACGGTTCTCGAAAAGTTAGACATTAAACGGGGTGACGGCAGCGTTGGACCCCCTGTGACAACTTTGAAAGAACATCATTTCTTTAGTCCTCTTTTAGAAGCTGTAAGCGCACATCTTCAGAGTCCAGTTGTAAATCATACGTTGCAGCGCACTTTTGGTCCATATTTGGAAGCATTATTTGGTCCAGAAATAAAGTAAGTGACTTGTACCAATACTATTAATCATTAACCATAAATTTATTATAGCTCCTAAATTACATACAAATTATTTAAGTGAATCGAAGATATGGTATAAATTGATACTTATACTGTTGAATTTTTAAAACAGAAATTTACCGCCACCGCTAAAAAAACAAAAAATAGAGGAATCTCCCAGTGAAATACCTGATGTGTTACAAGGAGAAATAGCACGATTAGATCAACGATTTAAGGTGATCTACTCAAAAGTAATTTACAATTACTATTCAATCTCTATATTCGCATATTTATTTAAACTTTACAGGTCAGTCTTGATCCAGCGCAACAAAGTGGATCTAAATGTATCCAACTAATATGTTGGTTGGATGATCGTCATCTTCCATGCGTCCCGCCAGTATCGGTTACAGTTCCTGCGGATTATCCATTAACACCTCCGCGTTGCGTTATGGCGCCTCATGAATACACAACGACATTTCTTTGTGCAGTTCAAAAAGCTTTAAATGCTCGTATAACAAAACTTCCTCGCCGTTTTTCTGTATCTCAATTATTGGACACGTGGGAGATGAGTGTAAGACAAGCTAGTGCACCTTCACAAACACCGATAACTGCCAGTACTGTATTAATGGGTTTATAGTGCTCTTGAATATTTTGTAAGCTTATAATAATGATATAGTATCGTATGTTTTATTATTTCATTTAACTCACAGCTGTTAATTTTAATTCAAATAGTGAATTGCCCTTGATTGTATAAAATTAATTGATTAACCTTGAATGTATAAAACAACATAGGTGAAAGTAATTATAATTTATTATTTTTTAACTATCACACTGAATGATTTCCATCTTTCATAAGAACAGTGGTAATATAAAATTTTCTTTGAAACCACTTTCGATGATAAAATACAAAACTCTTGGTGTAAAGAAGTATGAAAACAGCTAATTTGGTCGATGCTCAAGCATATTATGGCTATACTATTGAGATAAAAAAATTAAAATGTTTAAAAACAGGATACAACAGGTAAACACGCTGGAAGTCGTTTTGAATTTAGCTTTTACTTTATTTCTTTAATATATAGTTCGATACGCACCAAAATTCTGTTAAGGTTTTCCTTTTGATTTTCCCGCGTCTGGTCTACTTTCCCCACAACTCACTAGGTAATCATCCGGTTTCCGCTTGAACCAATCAGAGCTCGTGATGACAGTCCGACATTAGACACCAGAAAGTAAAGTCGCGCGGGAAAATTCTTTGGGGGTGCTTGAAAAGCGCGGGAAGGAATTTTTACAATTGAATATTTGAAAAGAGAAAGAAAGAAATCGTAGAAACCGGGTTTTGAGAAACCTGAGAAACTATTCTCTGAGCTGAAGACAAAAGTAACATCATAGTTTTTAATATAATAATTGTACTGTTTCATTTTGAAATAGTTTTGAATAGTTACCGATGAAATTTTATTATTGACAATATTTATGAAATATGAAAGACAAGGACACAAATGTAAATATAATATGTGAAGAGAAACGATTTCAACAGTTCCAAAATTCAGATTTGTATTCTAAAGTGTAGGTTGTGCGTGGTACTTACAGAGTGGGAAGGGTGCCATAGGATTTGGTCCTTGGGTGGGGAAAGCGTTCCATTTTCTATAAGAGGACCATGGCACACACCATAACATTCATCCCCGAGCATTCTTAACATCGATTTGAATAAGAAAATATCATGTACATTAAATGTATCAGTTTTCATTAGCTTTTATTTTTTTTCTAATGTGTACTACTTTTATTTAATGTAGTTTTCGTGAAGGATAGGTTATATTCATATATATATATTTAGTGTTTAAAGTGTTAAACATGGCTAGCAAGAAGAAAGTAACTTTGAACATGAAAGAACGATTGCAAGTTTTAGATGACTTGCAAAAGTTTAGTGTTGCAATCGTTGCGAAAAAATTTAATGTACATCGAGCAACGATTAGTAGAATAAAAAATAATGCTACGGAAATTTCGAAATTCATTGACAAGGGAGAGTCACAACAAGAACGACAAAGAATTAAACAGCCAATGTACAATGGACTTGAACAACGTTTGCTAGCTTGGTTCAACGAAAGACAGGCTCTCGGCGATGTTATATCAAATGCTGTATTTATAGAGAAAGCAGCAGAATTGAAGAAAACTATCGGCTTACCTGAAGATTTCAAAGTTAGCAAGGGTTGGTTAGAGGGATTTAAAAGAAGGAATGATATACGATTGGCAAAGTCGTATAGGGATACTGTAAGTGCAGATGCTAATGCAGCAGTAAAATTCTGTTGCGATTTTGAGAAATTATTAAAAGAAAATGGCATAGACGATGTCAATGAAGAGAACATATACAATATGGAGGAGACTGTTCTATTATGGAAAACCTTACCTTCAAAAATACTTTGCCAAGGAGAAAGTATAAACAAGTGTAAAATTCGTAAAGATCGCATTAAAGTATCTTTATGTACTAATGCATCTGGGACACATAAATTGAAACCATTAATAACGAACAGATATGAAAATCCTTATGCTTTGAAAAATTGTAAGGATAATCTTCCAGTCGTTTTCAAATCACAAAGAAATACTTGGATGACACCAGAGTTGTTCTTTGATTGGTATGAAAATCATTTTAAGCCAAGTGTACGGACACACCAATTAAATAATGGAGGGAGTGGTAAGGTGGTTTTAATAGTAGATAATTGTGGTGGACAGAAGGTGCAGGAAGAAATACCAGATGACACAGAGTTTAAGATTATATTGCTTCCACCCAATACGGTCAGCTTAATTCAACCAATGGATCAGGGCATAGTTACTAAATTTAAAACTCTATATCGGCACAAAACTATACAGAAAGCTGCAGCATATGAAGGTGGAATAAATGAGTTTCAAAAACAATTCAACATAAAGGAATGTATAGAAACATTGCACATTTCCTGGATGGAAATATCGCCTGATATAATTATCAATGCTTGGAATAAAATTATTCCTGAGAGCCATAGATACCATCGTGCTCTACAGAGGAATATTAGCAATTTAACAGGAACTGCATTTACAGAAGAAGATGTAACACACTTTATCTCTGACTGGGATGCAGAAGAAAATAGAGAGTCATTAGAGGAAGGTGAAGAAACCAAAACAGGGAAAAGTACAGAAAATTATCAACAAAGATTGGAAGCACAGCACATATTTCAGAGACTGGAGCAACTTGTGTCGTACGATGCTCCTGTTATTAGACACATGGTTATTGCCTTAAAAAATCATATTTTAGGTATGTACTGCATTATTGTAACTACAATTATATCATTCTGTAAATGTTATGAAAATAATGTGGATTTGAATAATTAATTTTCATTGTTTAGGTGCTGATTCAAAAATATTCAAGGAAGCTAATGCCACATCCTAGCCCCCTCCATCATCACTATTATCATCATTACTATTATTACTACTACCGTATTTGTTGTTATTATTATTATGATTATTATTTATTATTATTTGTTACTACTAGGGTAACCATCTTCTTTCTCATAGACCTCACCCTCACTTATTAAGGCCCTTTGTCTCCCACTACTAATCTTTCACCATTTTCTGTACACCTGACTTTCCCTTAAACTTGCAGCCTGTAGATTATTAAACTGATCTTTGACTGAGCAACTTTAAAAAGAGAACTACTAAAAAATAAATTCAACTCAATAAGACAATAAAATGAAGATCAATAGTACATTAAAATTAACTATAGCTACATCCTTGTCTTAAAATGACGTCTTATTTTTACGTTTTACTTCCGCAAAGTTTTGACGTCTTCCCCTCCAATTGCAATCATAAAAAACGCGACGCCATAGATATATATTAGTATCCAAAGGCTGATATTTAGGTTTATATCATATTTATTCAGAAAGTATATTACAATATGCATTACATACAATGTTCATTAGTAGTTTACATCAAGCTTTTATTATTATTTTTTGTTCCGGCCCTCGCTTTGTTTGTTTAGACATCTCTGTCTCTCCTACTGTCTGTCCTATTCCAAGTTCGTTCTCGGCTGGAGCCCCAATATAAATAAAAATTCAATATTTTGATGTCATAAGAGTGACGTTTATCGACGAAATTAAATTTTAGAATGCTGTCCTGCTACAGCTACAACTCCTTTCGAGACTAAGTTTTTGATATCTGTTTCATTAAAGTTTAATTCTGTAAGGATGTCTACTGTATGCTCTCCAATTTCCGGATTTCTTTGAGTTCCAGCAGAAATACCAGGAGTACGAGACAAATGTGGAGCCGGTTTTGGAACTATTGTATTATCTTCTAAAACTTCAAATGTCTTTCGTTCTTGGTGATATTTATGATTTGGTGTGCTACCTATGTCTAGAACTGGTGTTACACACGCATCTGTACCATCAAATATAGCACACCATTCAGCTTGAGTTTTCTGTTTGAAGATTTTATCTAATTTTTCACAGTTTTCCTCGAAATTGCTATAATGTGGCAATTCCTCTTCAGACAAGCCCAGCTTGTCCAAAAATACCTTATAAAAGTTTGGTTCTAGTGCACCAACAGACATATACTGCTTATCCTTAGTCTCATATACGTTATAGAAATGCGATCCTGTGTCAAGGCTATCAAAACCATTATTTTATTTCGTTTTTATTTAAATATAAGAATTTAATAATACATACATGACAATACTTACATATTTTTACCACGTGGATTACCCCATAATGCAGGTAATTGTTGAGATCTGTATAACCAACTACCTAAGTATGCAGTACCATCGACCATTGAGGCATCAACTACTTGTCCCACATTACTTTTGCTACGCTCAATTAATGCTAACAATATTCCAAGAGCGCACATTAATCCACCACCACCAAAATCAGAAATTAAGTTACAAGGTGGTGTCAATTTCTCACCAAAACGACCAAATAAGGACAGCAAACCTAATTACATAAAACAAGACTCAAAATACTAATATATTAATATCATATGTTAAGTAAAAATATAAAATACAACTTTGCTACCAGATATAGCTACATAGTTGATATCATGCCCAGCCATAGACGCATAAGGCCCAGAATGACCGAAACCTGATAATCTGGCATAAATCAATCTTTTATTCGTTTTCATTAAATCATTTGGCCCTATTTGTAACTTTTCCGCAACTCCTATGAAAATTTACATTTTTTTAATATTTACATTTTATTACCTTTAACTGAAGTTGGTTATGAAAGGGAATATTGACCTTTTCTAAAGGGATCTATTATTACATCGCTTTTGTCACTTAACTTTTTATATATATCAATTCCCGCTTTATTTTTCAAATTTAACGCGATCGATCGTTTTCCATGACTCAATACATCAACATTGGGTAAAGGGTTAACACTCTGTAACGATGACAAATCAAAAATACATTAATTAATATCGATGTCTTACATATTAATTATTTCTATATGTATAAAAAAATATTGCACAATATATTGAACAATTAATAATTCAGTAAAAATATCTGAAATGTTTTTGACGATTATTATACATACTTAAATAGAAGATTATTACGATCTTTTTACCTTATCGACTCTAATGACAGATGATCCAAAATCTGCTAATATCATTCCACAAAAAGGGCCCGGAGCTAATCCAGCTAATTCTAAAACCCTTATACCCTGAAGTGGTAGATTTGATGCCATGATGCGATGTAAAAAAATTCTACTGAACAAACATATTTAAGAACACGCTCAAAATGCATGTATAAAAGTCATGAGTGGGAACAAAACAAAACTAAATGAATACTGTCAGACATTATTTAAATATTGTTGTATACTTGAAAATTCCATACGCGATGCATACAAATTTAACAGTCAGTATCTATTGCATATCGCTCTAACGTTTAGTAGTTCAAAAATACGATACATTGTTACGCACTTGTAATTTTTGCGTAAAATTTATTAATACTGCATATTGCAAAGTCTGCATAATAAATAAATATACTTACATATGTTAAAATACACGTAGGTGACCTGACGAAAAATGTATTTTTAAATTGTCGGTATTTGTTAACCTTTGAACGAAGGCAACTGATATCACGCAAAAACATGAAAATAAATCTTATAAAATCTCACGTACTTTGTGCCATTACTGAACAAGAATGTACTACTTTGATAATGCATAGATAATTAAGGGGAATTCTTTCGTTGATATACATAAGACTTCGAATCGATTAAAATTTTTAGGATCTAAATAAAATCAGTATATGAGAATAAGGTGAGGGATTATGCGTTTCTGACTTGCTGACGTTAAATAATTCGTTTCATACATATTAATGTAGTTTTTTAAACTGTAAATTTGGAAAGTACATATAAAGACGTAGACAGCTTATAAACATCGAGTTCCTACTATCTAATACATCGTACAAAGTACAATACGTCAAGTTACACATAGCAATAATGGAACGAATATAAGCAAATGACATTCATGTTTATTTTGTTTGGCTATACGAATTCAATTCAATCATAAATATTATTTATGTATAATATAATATAAATACAATAGACTCGCAATGGTCCACCAATTTAAGCATCATCCTATAATATTTACAGAATTCCATAGTAAACAGTTATCGGAAATTCGAGCGGTTTATTTAGAAGTGTTTTACAGGAGAAAGTTTTCAAAGAGAATATTACGAATGCCGTTAAAACATGATTACGAATTTTCGATAAACTGTAGAAAACTGAGAGAAAAAAAAGATAGTTAATTCCCATAAAATGCATTGAAATAAATCGTACCTCCATTACTTCTTATCATTGTACAGAAGTGTAAATATAAAAGTTCTCACAATATAGAAAGTACCATTTGAATTTAAACTTTCATAAAGCACAAAAATGCACGAATAATGCAATATAAAGTGTTTGCACAGTGTTTTTTATTGACAAAATATAAAATAATCGTGTGGAAAATTTGACTCCTATAATCTTTAAAAATTAATAATGTAAGCGTATAAACAATAAACCGACATGTATACTATTAACACCCCAGAGGGGGCAGGAAATTAGAAAGGATATCGATTTACAAAACTTCTATATTGAATCAGGAAATCTGGTCTTTATTTCCAAAAATATCTCCCCCACTTCTGGACCGCTCAAAACTGCCTGTAAATACAAATAAAAGACTGTGAGAACTTTTTCAATAAACGCAAACATCTCGTAGATGTGTTCTCGGCGCGATGGTAAAACGGACAACCGTTTGCAACAATTAGTCTCACATTATATAGTTTGTCCATTCAGGGTTTTCATTGTGAAATTGGATTATTATTATTATTATTACGATTATTATAATATACTTAATAAAGTACAATGAAAACTGTAATAACAAAGACCACAGTTAAAAGGTCAAACACTTTATTTCGTAATGAAGGTATGCTCCAGGGAGGAATTGGGATATACAAAAAATTCATATCGTCTAAGTTTGAATTTACATCTCCTTCGACAACGCTTGTGATTGAAATAGCCCTTCCAATACCCAACTAAACCTCTGCCTAGACAAACACGCTGCAACCGCGGCGATAGGAGTACCGAAGGAAAATTCCGAAATACTGAATAAACCGTCACGTTGGAGATTTGAGGAAACATAGGTGGGATGAAAAGTCTCAGGATAAATGTCTTGAAATTTTCGGCAACAAAGATCGAACAGGTGGCAACAGGATAAAATTTCGGATACATCTAAGTAATGTAAAACCTTCAACCGGTTGCAGTATAAGTTAAATGATAATCAAATTTGAGCCAGGCTACTTCACTTCGCACTTTCGTTCTGTTTATCACTCTGATTTGATAATAATTTCAATGGTGTAATGTTAACGATAATAATTCTTATCAGTAATTGCAGTGATGACAGTACCGGGTAGTGATAGTGATAACAGTGTCAGCAATACTGGTAATAATAATGAAAAGTAGCAGCAATTGTAGTAACAGTGTGAAGAGTAATTGTAATAGTAATGATAGCAGAACGAGAAGGGAAAGGAGTAGCAGGAGATAATATCAGTTAACAATAGTAGCAATAGTAAAATAGTAATAACAGTATTAGCAGTGCGGTGGTGATGGTGGAATAGTATTAGCAATAGTATCGGTAGTAGCAATACTAATGACAATTGTAATAATTATAATATCGTAGTATTAATTTCCCTAGCGTAACAGATATCTATTTCTGTAATCTACTATCATAAAATAAAATTACGACGAGAACGTTGAAGTATGTCGATAGTTCGCGTTTACATAAGCGATTATAGTTCACCAACTCACTCTGTATATACTCACACACCATGAGAGATCAGCTGAGAGCTCCGTATTTCACTTACTTTTATTATTTTTTTTATTATAATGAATTATAGCCAAGAGTCGAACTTAGATCAAATCTGCGACGTTCAATGGCATTTCATCAATGTGAGTGTTATAAAATTGCTCAATATCTTTCAAGGTCCGTTTGTCGTCGTCTGTCACGAAGTTAATAGCAACTCCTTTACGGCCGAAACGACCACCACGACCAATTCTGTAATAGAAAAGAATTCAACATATATTTTAAGTCCGTGAATCAATGTAGTAATACTTCAAAGCTTTATGTTTTTGTATTACTGGATTTGAATTTTAAACATAACAGACTGACTTGTATGGAAATTACTGCATACGTTAAAAGCTACTTAAAAAATTATGCTAATGTATGCACGTTTGAAAATCTAATCAGTTTAGGCTACACAAATTTGCGACATTTGTACTCTGGCATGTAAATTTAGGAATAAATCAATAATTACCTGTGAATGTAATTCTCGCGATTGGAAGGTAAATCATAGTTGATAACAAGAGAAACCTGTTGCACATCGATACCACGTGCTAAAAGGTCAGTAGTAATAAGAACTCGAGAAGAGCCAGTTCTGAATTGCCTCATAATAAGGTCTCGTTCTCTCTGTTCCATTTCTCCGTGCATTGCAGAAACAGTAAAATCACGTCCTCGCATGTTTTCCGTAAGCCAATCTACTTTACGCCGCGTGTTGCAGAAAATGACAGCCTGAGTGATACTCAGTGTATCATACAAGTCGCATAGAGTTTCAAATTTCCAATCTTCACGTTCGACATAGACAAAGAACTGTTTGATACCCTCCAGTGTTAGCTCTTCCTTTTTAACCAGAATACGGATTGGATTTCGCATGAAGCATTTGGATACCTCCAAGACATCTGCGGGCATTGTAGCAGACAACAATATAACCTGAAAAATAAAACATTTTATATTATTGTCATGGGAACAATTTTCACCTCATTATGGAATTGTATTAGTGGACGAATTAGCATCATGCTGACTATGATTGTCTTTTCATTCAATTTGAATCCATCATAACACAAAACTCAAATACAATTATCGAACATTATTTCTGGAAGTATTGCAGTCTTAAAAATTGCATAGTTTGAAGTATTTGCCTCTTTTTATTATATATTTTTAACGTATAAATGTTATTTTCCAATATCAATACTATGTGTCAAGCCCAGGAGATGTGAATATTGAAAAAGGCACTAATATCATGACGCACCTGTACTTTACAATATATTTACAAATTTGTTTATTTGCATAAAGTATGGCTTTACGGCAACTTTTGCATCTTGTATGATTTGTAGATTTGCCCAAAAAAGATACTTTCTAACAATTGAAATAAAGTCATCTATTAGAGGGAAAATTGCATTAATAGTATCAGAAATACAAACATAAATTATATGTACCTGTACTTCATGGGGTAGTAATTTGAAAACATCGTAGATTTGATCTTTGAAACCACGAGAAAGCATCTCATCGGCTTCGTCCAATACAAACAGTTTGATGCTGTTGGCCCGTAATGCCCGTCGGCTAATCATGTCGTACACTCTACCAGGTGTACCCACTACCACGTGAACACCTTGATCCAACTTTCGCATATCTTCGCGTACATTGGTTCCACCAATGCACGCATGACATTCTGCATGCATAAAATCTCCCAAAGCTATAACAACCTTTTGGATCTAAAAGTAATAATTAATTAATGCAATACTCATATTGCAATCACCTATTTCAAAATGAATAATAGCGTCAAAATAACGTTATAAAACACTTACTTGTTGAGCAAGCTCACGAGTTGGGGCTAAAATCAGTGCTTGACACTCTTTACGGCTAGTGTCAATTTGTTGTAAAATGGAGATTGAAAATGTAGCAGTCTTGCCAGTACCTATTAAATGACAGATTAATTGTTAATTTACTTTATATTTAACTCTGAACATGGCAGCATTACATTCGCAATTGCATTATATATAATTGTAATTTTTCATTTCCTTTACCTGATTGTGCCTGAGCAATAACATCATGTCCTCTTATACATGGTAGAATGGCACGTTGTTGAATTGCAGATGGTTTTTCAAAACCATAAGCATAAATACCACGTAGCAGCTCTTCCTTCAAATTCATTTCATCGAAATTGTCCACGATCTAATTTTAAACAATAATATGTGTTAGAGATCTAATAGTACATTGTAATGAGTTGTATCAATTTTCCTTCAAATTATGTTCCTTCTAATTATTCACATTTCAAAATGTGCTACTTGAAATATTTTTAAATTATTTCAATCAGAAGTTAGATTACAAAATTATAAGTATTACAATTTTTAAAATAAGAACAGGTATTACATTATTAAATGATATTTATTTTTTGCTCATCTAAATTTAAGATGTATAGTTCATTGACTTACGACTTCCCAGTTGGACTCGATGATGCCATCAGGGTCCATACCTGGGGGGCCATCGTATACCGGTTGCTCACTTTCACTAGGACCATTTTTGGAATCCCCTGCCCATTGGTCATCATTTCTAGAATTAAGATTAGTTAAAAAAATTCCTTATTAATTGACAGAGAAAAGTACATTTTGTATTTTCAAATATCATATAATATAACTATCATAATACTATATATGCAAATGCATACACATCTCATACATACACACAAACAAACTTAACAATTATTGAGGTTCATGGGTATGATACTATAATAATAATAATAATAATAAGCAATATAGATTATCAAGTGTACATCATATAGTATACATGAAGTGACAGAAAAATAATTTTATCAGTAATAAAGATCACAGCATGACAAATTTCACGAATTTCAGCGACCTTGAGAAATCAAATTTTATACCGAGAATATGTGATCTAAGAAATTTTTGTAATAAAACAAGGCAATTATATTATATTGTTTTAAACGCATCGAATGTAAAAATACGTTATCATAAGAAGTGGAATAAAATAAAAATCGGTCTTGTCGATGATAGATGCGTTGACAGTGACTCACGCGAAAGCGTGCCCAAAGTAAGACATGTTGCTCGGATTCCAAAGAAAGGCTATTCGATACTTTTATAACGCATAATATGATATATTTGGGAAAATTGCGATTAATTTTCTTTGTAAAATTTATGTTTTATTACGTAAGTTCAAAAGCAAAGTAAAACGTGTTTGCACGTCGAGTGGCGTGTAAAGCTAAATTCCATGAAAATCAAAGTCTATCTTTAGAATTTCCGCGAGGCTGATCGATGATCAGATACGAGATTGTTAGGTCACGATGTTATAAAGATTAGAAGTAGTAACTGTAATAAGAATAATTCGCATTAATTTCGCGAACAATGTGACAAAAACGAATGCACGCCATGTTGTCAGTCTCGTGTCCATGCATTCGGCACAATTTTTCCGAAATATATCGTGAACCATTAACGTCCAATCTCGCACCACACAAAATTCGCAGAAACCCAATTTAAACAAAGAATTTGCGAAACGTAAGAATGCCAGCATCTTTTTCGATTACGCATGAAAAACCGAACTTACTTTCGCTCAGACGTATGCGACATGTTCCACTCACGGTAGGTCGACGGAAAGGACGAGTTCCTATTGCGTCACAAGGAATATTCTTATGAATGCCGCACAATGGCGCTGCGAACAGCCTTCAAAACTTCAGTAATTTTTCTAGACGATTAAACTCGTTCAACGTATTTACAAGAATTAGAGAATTTCTTGGTATGTACTTTGACAGGTTCGCGATAATTTTCTCCCGATTCGTAGACTTCAACGATTATTTTTTTTCATAAATAGGTATTGCGCACAGGGGAAGTTGCGTCAACTACCCATGATCCCTTGTGATCTTTTAGTGGGGTGTTGTGAGGCAAATGCAAATACCTATATGATTACGTACGAGATATGAAGGTAAATTCTTAATTATATATATCGTGTATTGTGTATTCCAGTTTACTAAGATTTTCTACATTCTTTTATTTATTTTATTGATCTCTTTGTTGTGTAATAGATAATCTCTGTAATAGATATCCATACATGTAATGCAAGTATCTTTGAATGATAAAAAGAGAACTCTAAGACTTCCCTGCTGCATTTTGAGTAATCTTTGTTCCGTTTTTGATAAGATGAAACGAAATAAGATATCTCAAAACTTTTTCTACTTTTTAAAGTCAAAATGGTTACATAAGTTTGTTTACTTACAATACATGATATGTCTTATATTTATGAAAATACTTGTATTGATGGAATATCAAATAAATCAATTATTAATTACAATTTCAAAAAGTTACAGTTATTAATGTTAAATAAGTTTTTTTTTAATGAATATTATAATTACTTTCAGAATTATAGTCTTTTATGTTTCTTCTTTTTCAACATTATAGTTAACAAATCTAAGGTTGAAGGAAGTATTTTAAAAGTGTGTACATTTTAGGTTTTTTATATTTATTGATATATTTTTAATATATTCAGCTATTACATATACACCTATACATAAACGCGGACATATATGCATACATATATGTATATATACATACAACCTAATCACACACACTATCTTGATATGTACAGATCCAACACCATTTTAATTAATTAATTACATAATAATTAAAAAAATATTATATATATATATATTCAAAAGCAGAGTATTATGTGAAATATGAAGATACATTAAACGGTAGATATATAGATACAAAAGATTAATATAGAAATAAATTTTATACATATTATGTATATATAATTTTTTGTTATGTACAATTCTTACATAATGACATTTTTATTCTAACCGAAGATACACAGAATAATAATGTTTTTACACTCATACAATCACTTGTAAACTAATCTATATATTCTTCATGTTATATCTAAAACATATCTTTAATTTAAAGTATTCTTTTTAAGAGTCTTGAAAATCATCTTCAATATAATTGACATTTTATTTTTGTATTTTCTTCATTTTACTTCTCGGAATCTTCTCATAAAAAAATCATTTAAATAGAATTTTTAGTTGTGCTTGTTATCCAATAAAATAGACATTACATAAAAGCACATGTAAGAATGAGCAATAATACTGCAATAGGAAAAATGATATATATTCCCATGCGTGGATGGCATATAGATACAAGTAAATTAATATCATCCATTTCATGTTCAATACCGTCTCTAGTTGGTATTTCAACAATTACTCTATCAGGAGATAAAAAACTTAACGAAAAGGAACATTCAGTCTGATTTATACACGATTTTGTTACATTCTCATATTGAAATGTTGGTTTGTAAATATCAAACAGTGCGTGTATATCATTAGAAACAATATCATTATCGCTGTAAAATATGTAATAATAGTATCCATCCTCAACAACGTTATGTCTGGTTTGCATGTGTTTACTACTGAGCAAATAACTGACATTAACGCATTGCTCAGATGGGGCAAACTCTTGAGCAAGTAAAATAGAACCTCCATAACAATTAAATAAGCCATTTTCAAAACTAGATACAGATGATACCTCGTTGGTATCCGTTAGATTTCTAATTGCATTACCACCGTGTTTAATGCCTTGATCAAGCAGAGAAGGTGGTTTTACAAGTTCTTGACTTCTCTTCAGTCGTTTCGAGATAATTTTATTTTCTACTTTCTGCTCATCTTCTATACTTTCATCATTAATTACTTTCGAATGCAATTTTGTTTTCAATGCTTGAATAGGATTGTCATGTTCATCTTTAATATGCATATTAACAAAAATCTTGCCTCCACCAGCATTTTTACGTTTCTTCTTTCGTTCCTTTATTTGTCGATGACTTGTTTGTTCTTCAGTCTGATTTTTGTGATTCCTCTTTTTTGCATGCCTTAATTTTCTGGTATTATTTATTGAATCAATGAGTGATACAAATTTTACATGTTTTTGGGCATATGATCTTGCAGTTTGTACTAATTCTTCTAATTCTTTATCTTGTACATATTCTGTATCCGACTTAGTATTATTTTTATTGATATCGATATTGGAAATATTTCTTTTAATCCCATCCAAAGAAGAAATCGATAATTTCTGTTTACTAATTGTATCTTTTCCAGGGACATAATTTGCTTCCTTGGAATTAATTTCTTGAGCATTCGATTCAAATGTTATTTTAACTTGCCGATTTGCTTCTGGCAAAAATATACCTTCTCCAATTTGTTTGTCATTGTTATGTTCTAACAAGCCACACGTTCGTAAATTACGCTCTCCTTTAACAACTAATATTGAAGCACCCTCAAACCTACGAAAATCATATTTGTTAATAAATTCATTTTTATGGAAGTGTCACTTAATAAGAAGCATTAAATGTTTACCTTGAACAAACCGAAAGTGCAACAGTTGCACCCTTCAATAGATAGAAGCCCCAATATTCCAATGTATCATCTGGTAGATTCATACTTTTTTTCAATCGTATATGTTTTCTGTATGACGTTATTTCTGGTTTCTGAGCCATTTGAAATGCATTAAATGTTTCATTCATTTGCAAAGTGTGTGCCTGTAGGAAATGACAAATGTATATTATTATATTTTTCCAAATCAATTTCTAATAAGTTTTTACTTGAAAAATGTTATTATATTAAGATAATATACATTGCATTGTTTTATTTTGTACATTATCTACAATGAAATATTAATTCTTACTGAACAGAATATTGTAGAAATTCCATCTGTGATTTCTAAAATATCAGACTCGGTTACAGCATACACTACATTCGCATAAAAACTATGACGCAGATATAAAGGTATCACAAGAAACACAGTTGGCAATATAGTTGTCAATGTGCAGAATACTATTACTCTTTTGATACCATGCATTCTTAACAAGCCTATAAATATCATAAAAAATCTAATGTACAATGCTTATCTGTGCTAAAAAGATATATCTTTAACTACAAAAGTATTATTGAATAAACATAATATAAAAGTGCAATAATATATTGTTAAACAATCTTTCAATGCTCTATTCGTTATTGTCTATTTGTCGTAGACTTATTTGAATACTTTTATAATGTTTATTCAAATGTTAATCTCTATATAATTATAAAAAATCTTTTTTTAATTAAAATCTATTTACCCATAATATGTTTTTTATTTTAAAGATATGGGAGTGTTAATCAATTCAATATATTTGTTATAGCACACTGAAAGATTTTATTGAAAAATAAAGCAATGTAGGTTAAGCGTTCAATTGATCTGATTACGTTTTACATACATAGATACTATTAACAACAAATTAAAATTCAATTTCAAAAATCATATAACAAAAATTTGCTTATGTGCAATAGTGTACAAGCATATTATTTCATATGAAATAAAGCAATAATTAGTAATCAGAATATGTCATACGTTAAACAAATTCAATGAATAATTATTGGCGTCAATTTTTCATTACTGTTACTTATTTTATAACATTTATTAAGACTTCAATTGCTTATACGAACTACATATACGTTAATACGTAGAGGTTAGACGGTTAGGCAGTCTTTTTGATAAAACATGAAAACTGAAGAGTAATGATGTGTGTACAAAGCTTGATAAAAACAAACATATGACTGTGATTCGTTTGTTATCATCTTGACGCTAAATGACGTTCTTCTGATGCCTATCGCGCATGCGTCCCGATTTAAAATCATCCACAAAATCTTCTAGCAATTTACTAATTTTCATACAGACAGTCCACCATTTAGTGCTACTATTATTATTCACATATTACTCTAACATTGAAACTGTCTGTATTTTTTCTCTTTTTCCATAAATGTAATGCATTTCAAGGTCATTTATAAATAAAAAAAGGTTCAAAATTACAAAACATTGAAGTAAATAGTAAAGAAATTTCAATATATTTTGTTCAATATTCATAAGTAATTTATGTACTATAACGTATATTGAAATGTTCATATTTCAATATCCTTCTCTTTGTATAGAAAATAATTATGTCGAAGGTTTTAATTAGAAAAATAAAATATTACAGAAGTCATACCGTTTTAGTTATTTTCAAATAAGTTAATTTTCGCAGTTGCTGAATAGTATGCAACATCACTGGATGTATGTAGTTGTGATACATGAATCTCCTTTGCCACAGTTTCTCCAAAAAATGTGTTCTTATGGGCCTACAAAAAAATAAAATTTCTTTAATATTCTGTACCTTTCCTTCTTAATGTCTTATAATATCAATGAAAATTTTGTATACTCTTTTTTATTACTTTTAATATCGCTGTTGCATCAAATTTATTAAATGCTTTATTTGGCACTTCTTCATCATTAGACTGATATCTTGTATTCATAAGTGTTACATGAAGTTTGACTCTATCCCGTTGTCTTGTTATTAAACCTAATGAAATTTTAGCACATATAATTTTATCATTAACAAATATTCTTGACATATTTATCGTTTTTCTTAACATCAGCAGTTGATTGTTTTACCTATCTCAGAATAGTAATCTGCAATTTTGTTTGTTAATTCCTGCAGGCCATCATTTTCAGTAACTACTTTTGCATACAGTATGTTTGCACTGCTAGGGTCATCATTCATTATATCTATTCCTTGTAGATGTATAACAATTCGCTCATATTTTTCAACAATAGGTCTAAAATGTGTTATATAAATACTTATAATAAGATAACAAATAATTGCAGTTATTAGGATTATAGTTAAGCAGTAATTTTAGCTCATTAGAATATCACAAAATTCCTCATACTTTACAATATGTTCTTTGCAATAATTTAGAGCTTCTACAGCTTTTTTTCTTTCTGCATCATCTTGTAGTATAAGCATACCAATAGTAAGATGTAATTTAATTGGTATCTGAAAAAGTGCTTCATCTATAGGAGATACTTCTCCCCCATGATTATGAAGGACATCATTTTTAAAGGAATTATAATTCTTTATTATATGATCGTCATTTAATGGTATAGATAAAAAATGAGTAGGTTTTAACCTCCTCCTAACTGATTCTATTAGCAGGTCTATTCTATTCCGTGCTAATATTATTCCTTTACGATAAGATCCAGTGATTTCTATAAATGCAAAAATATTTATTTGGATATTATATTGAAAAGAATTAAATACTTGATTGTATTAACATTCCAATATATATTTTAATAAGTTTAGCAGAACATATACCTACCAATATCTTCATCTTGATTCATTTTTGGTATATGTATATTTGTTTTAGTTTCAGCTTCTATTTTTGTACGCGTTGCATTTCTAGCACCCACAATGTGGGGAAAAAATGATCTACAATATAGAATACGTATTTAATATTATCTCATACGTACAATGACATAAAGAAATAAAATCTTTACTTGGCAACATGAAAAGTATGTTTAAATTTTCTGGATCCATATGGTACTACTTCTATCACATTATCATTGAATTCTTCTTCTTCATAATCCATTTGGCAATCATCTTCAATGTAGGGAGTAGTACTATCATTACATGCACTATCTTGAACCCTGTAACATCGACCTTCTACCCAAATTAATTTTGGATTCAATACATCCATTATATCACGGCCTACTTTTCAATATATCCAAAAATTGTAAGATATGTGTAAATATTTGTTTAATTAATAGCCCTATTCAGCCCTTACACGAAAGAACACAAATTTGAACAATGAAAATATGTGCTTTACACAGTACGATTAACTAGCGCCTCTAGTGGTTGAAAGTATCATTCTTTTATTCTCAATTGTTTTTCATTTAATTTGTATTTAATAATATAACTCAACATGCTCTTGTCGCGTATATATTATTGATATTGAGTCCATTATATGGACATACATATTTACAGTTGCTTATTTATTTCTACAATTTATACAAAACATATATGTTCTGAAATAAATTTAAGTTATTGAATAAACATTTGATATATTATAATGACATTTGTTGAAATTTAATTTCATTTTTTACTGCAATAACGAGGCCTGTACACACATATAAATTTACATTCTCTTTTAACTGCTTCAAAAACATATAATATAAACTAGGAAACTTGTTGAATAAATAGTAATATTTCTGCAGTAAACATATAATTCTTTTTATTTCAGATCTTACATTACTTTTGTTTTTAAAAATCATGCATCACAGAATAAATTTTTGTACCATTTAGAAGAAACTGCAATAATACAGAGAGTCAAGTTATAAATGCAAAAATTCATCTTTTTTTTTAATTCCGTATAGTTTTTATACATATTACTTAAGACTTATTAGTAGCAATTTGCTCTTATGAAACATTCGAAAATTTCCTTTACAATGTGTATAAGTATTTACAATGTTGAAGATTTTCAATCTATCGTTTAATAAAACAATATAAATTTAACATCAATTTTTGAACTGATATTAAGGATAGATCAATACCTAACATAACTGTCTGAAGTATATATTTTACATTCTGTCAGGACATAAGATACAATATTTATAAAAGGTACAATATGGATAATTTTGCACGTTAAAACAAAATGTCAAATCTATACATTAAAGGTTGTGGAATTAAAAATTTGCTAATTTATTAACGACTAAATTACCAAAATGTTCCTCACGCATATACAAATTTGCCTATGTTACAATAATAATACAGTTACAAATGTATCTACATACGGGCATTACCTAGATATATTTTACAATATTCAAGGTAAAAGACTCGTATAATAAATAACAATTTCACATTATAATCTACGCAATTAATCTTCATCCGTACTTTTCTGATATACCGCACCAAATTTACTCATATATTTGCGTACAAAATCCTTAGCTTTATGCTTAACATTTTCATTACACTGTAATTCATCAACGCTCTTACAGTGCTTTAATTCTTTCGCGAGTACAAAATGTGTGAGCTGAAAAGAAATTACAAAATAAAATATCGATATAATTAACTTTGTATATTTTAGAAATAACCTGTAGGCATACCTTTCTCGCAAGGTGCTTAAAGTCTTCAGTATTAGTTATACGTCCTTGTTTGCAATCATTCTTCCTATATGGATTTAAGAAATGTACCATTACGTTTGCCATATTTATTCTGAAAGTATCTTTAATCTTCCTTTCAGACATTGTAGACAAATCAGCCGAGGCTGATTGTAATTTGCTCAAGCTATGTCGCGAATGAGATTTTGATTTGTTACTGCGTCGATGTTTTCGTAATTTTTCTGCATGTTCTTTAAGTTTCGCTCTTTCCTTTTGACGACGCAATTTTTCCTTTATCCCTTTGTACGTTTTGTGATCCATACGATCTTCTTCTCTGCGTGGCTGCAAACATAATTAACAAACATATAATACATTTATGCTTGTTATACCATATATGATCGAGATCAATTTCAAAGAACAAACGTAACTTACGCTTATAATTCTTTCCTGTACTAGTCCATCCCTCCTTTTTTTACCTTCTGTAGGTAGAAGTACAGTACTTCCAGCCGGATTAAAAACGTTCACTTTCTTCGATACCGTTTGTTTGGATCCATTCAATGAATTTTCTGTTAAGATATTACTAAAATCCAACTCCTCGCTCTTCTGTTCTTCCGCGTGGTCCTCTTCAATTTCTTCATCTTCCTCATTCGATGAGCTAGACTCTTCACTGGATTCTGAAGTGGATGATGAATCTGGTTGAACACCAATATGATCTGGTGGCGGAGGTAGCCATTGTGATATTCGCTCTTTCACATGATAATAATACGTTCTGCCTCTGGCATCAGTTGCACTTTTCCACTTAGGAGGTAAATCTATAGGTGGTACTTCCGGTTGTGGGGGTCGACATGGAACTGTTTCCGTCGAAAACTGTTGATCTGTTGGTTTTTCAATATGGTTGTACAAGGTTTGAGCCTGAATTGTAATAGGAGGAGTTCCACTATGAACTGAGACTAAATTGTTTGAAAGGGGTAGTTGACCTTCCGGGTATTGTTGATGACGATGTGGCAGTAATGAATATGCTGTTGTAGTTTGATTAAAACCCGGTGTCTGGCCTAATGAATAAACCACTGGAGGTACACCTGGAGGCATACCGGCTGATATTTCAGTGGAAATTGACGGTGGTAGAACATGTGGACTTTGCGGCACTATGCCAGATTGAGAATGACCAGGTACTGATTGAGGTCCTCCTACATATACCGGAGTACACTGTTGACTCATTTCTCCTTCTAGAAAAAATGATATTCCATAGTCAACATTAAATAAATAACGACAAGTACTATGTAATAAGTTACTGATAAAAGAGAAAACAAAGTTCCAACCTTGTGTAGTATAATGTTGCCATTGCCCAAGCGATGGATTATAAAAAACTGGATATCCCGTTTGTGGATCTAACATGGCAGTGGTGTGAGGGTCTATACCTAAAGCCATACATCTATTTTCATGATCTTGCCACGACTCTTGTTGCTGACGGCGTTGACGTTCTTCTTCCTCCTTTGCAACTTTTAAGGCAAATAATTGTCTACGTTCGTATTTCGTCATTCGTGGTATAGGAACTAAACTACTTCGTTCTTCAATTCTCTTATCTTTTGTTCGGGTGTGCTCAGACTCTGGAGATTCGCGACCTCGTCTCCGGTCTCCTCGTTTCTCTGTTTCGTTTCGTCCGTACCTATCAGACCTATGCCTGCAATAATTTATTTGTTTCAATATACTTAAAATTTTCCTCTTTTTAATTTTTACATTTAAAAAACATAATAGTATCGATTTGTTTTATTGATTTTAACTATCCATACCTATCGTACGATGTTCCCCTTTTCTCTTCTTTTTCTAATTCTTCTCTATATCCACGATCTATTGAAAAGGAAATAATTATGAAACACATAAACTATTAAGTTATTATAAGCTTAATTACCTGCTTCTCTTTCATGCTCTTTCATTTGTTCGATTCTTTCTTTCTTTGGTATTCGAAAAACTTCTTTTAAATTTGACCATTCGGCTAAGAGACTCAAAGCTAAATCTGGAATAAGACTGACATCTGCATTTTCTGATTTTATATCAGTAATTGCCATACAACTATCAGCATTGCCATCACGCTTATCCGGATCATTTACTTGATCGGGACTTTTCTTCTCATTACTATCGTAATTACTTTGCATATCCTCAGAATGCGACTTCAATTTTGCTTGGTCATCTTCTGGAGAATCCCCGTTTGGAGAAAGATATAAACGTCGTGACCACTTTTCAACTACACCATAAATTTTGCTATCCATTAACATTGTTTTATTAGGAATTGGCAGTGTATTTAATGTTTTTAAAACTTCTAAACGAAATTGTTGCGCTTCGTCAGAATCGTTTGTCGATATATCCATTACGTAGCTCCAGATTAAACGTAAACCGTGATAATCCAAGAATAATCTACGACATGGTTGTTCTCCACTTTGAATAAGACGTAAGAGACGCGTTCGATGTTCTAATTCTCTACTGCGGACCATTAAACGACTGAGTGTTAATGTATGGGCTCTATTTTTTAAACCACCCGAACACAGCTTGTCTATCTCTTCCTCCAGCTAAAACAGAATATACAACGAATGTAATGGTGGATTAATTTCACTCTTATCATATAAGTTACTTTCTACAAACAGCAACGTACATCTTCATCTTCCATATAATCAGTTTGTTTCTTCTCTTCTTTCTTCTTTCTTGTATCTTTTTCACGTTTTTCTTTTTTCTCTATCTTTTCTTTCTCCTCTTCAGGTGTTTCGCCGATCCAACCGCGACAATTAGGAGCTTCACAAAAACATTTCTGTGCTTCTTTGCTAAACATATAATGAGTTTTATAATTAATTCCATGAAATTGATTAATCATTAACTTCACAGTTTATGAATAATATGATTAATTTATTTAATTTTTATATAGCTTCGGTACATACCCGTAACGTTGAAAATGGTAATCAAACGTAATTTCCTCACCAGCTGCTATGAATTTCTTATTGAAAAATCCTATTCTTAATTCTCCATTTACAGTCCACTAAATTAACAACCAGTTAAAGATTAGCTTACAAAATGAAATCACGAATGTAAGAATTTGAAACACATTTACATCATCTGACTTACCTTCTGTGTTTCAGAGTTCGGATCGCAACTGTGATTTATAAACCGCGAGACATTTCCTTTCATAGTAGCGTCAATAATTTGATCAGATTTTAACGCCATAAAATAATAATGCCTGTTCTTGTCCTTCGAGTATTCTTTTGCTCTACGTCGAAAATCTTTTGGGTCAACTACTTCGCCTACGTATTCCATTATAAATTCTCCGCTAAAACATAAATATTAAATTTTTAACAATCCAATAAAACATTTCTTAAAGTATTTATTTGTTATTTTACAAATACTTACGCGAGAAGATCAACCATAGAGCGCAAACCAAAGCCTTTTTTCTCAGTTCGAAATACTTCGCATTTAGCATACTCGCAATTTTGAAACCTTTTATTTGTACATCGATCACCTACTACACATCTAGGTCCACTAAAAGAAAAAGGTAACAAACATTAAATATTTATATGGACGATATCATTTGTATTATTGTATACATGTAATAAAGAGATTATTACACAATTTAAAAATCATACCACTCTATCATAAGAAGTCTATTGAGGCAGTCTTCTCCACAACCAAGTTCACCTCTTTCAATATCTTCTTCTGTTAAGAAACAATCACACACCATTCGCTTGGTTTCCTTATTTGTATACCTAAAAAACGTAATGAAAATGCATTTCTGAATTTCTAGAATAAATGATTTTATCTTACCTCTCTGTAAGATATAAATTCTCGCGTAAATATTCAAATTGACTTAGTCTTTCTTCCATCTCTCTATCTTTGACTTCTAAAACCATAGGTAATGGAATTTTTGCACCAATAATTTTTGGAGCTTGTGTAGTTGATGATGCAACGGGGGTGTTATTAGCTATAACTAATGTTTCTTTTATTTGTTCTTCCGCAATCGTCTGAACGTTTGTAGGTAGAGATGCAAATCCTGTTCCAGCGTCTAAAGATCCAATTTCTCCTACAGATCCAGATGCAGACTTTGATGTTAAAGACGACCCTATTTCAATCGCATTAGAGGCTGATATTCCAAATGTTGATCCAGCCATTAAAATAGGACCAAGCCCTGTATTTGACCCACCCATTTCAAGTTCACTCGATCGTCTCCAACGTGATTTTACTTTGACAGGTTTAGAAGAATCAGAATCATATCCTGTAGTACTACAAGTTGTTGCCAATGGCATAAACGTATCAAGAGCAGTTGCTGTTTTACTGACATTACTCTCTTTATCAGATTGCATTTCAGGTGGATTGTCTGTTTTTACTTCTTGAGCAATGGAGTTAGAATTATTAGCTATCTTTTCGCGATCTTGTTGGAAGGTAGATTTTGAGATATCTATATTCGGTTTGGTGACTAATCCGCGTCCACGTGATCTGTAAATTGAAATGATTCTTTAAGGAATGAAGAAGCACATTTAACATCACAATTAGTGATACATGTTCCGAATATCAGACTATTTAGGTCATTTTAGGTAAATATAAAATGTTTGTATTTCTTAGAGAGTTCTTTCAGACCGGAAATCGAGACTTCGGATATCCATACATAATTAATCCATGCTAATTACAGTACATACCTTTGTTTCATTAAACCAATTGATCGAATTCTGCTACTTCTTCTTACACCGGAACTATTTGATCCACTTTCTGAACCTGTGGTGTCGGTACTACCACTACGACTTCTAAATTCGACTTTCTTATCAAGATCATTCGCATTATTATTACATTTTCCATCAACCTCTGTTACCTTACAATTACTTATAGATAACAATGTATCGTTACTATTGTCACTGCTACTTGATAATTTTATGTCTTCTCCATCAACCTTGTTATCTACTTCAACATCAGGAGAAAGCTCTTCATTAGCTTGCTGTGGATTAGATGTTTTCCTTTGAGAACCAATTTTTTTATCTTGTGGAATTTTTGCCTTTAACAAATTCTGATTTGTGCATTCTGATTTATTGTCACAAGAAGTAGATTTAATATCATCTTGCTCCTGACTTTTCGATACATTGCTTTGTTCATTCCTGGATGTTTCTACATCAGATACTGTGGTAGAAGTATCTGATCTATGTAACTGTTCTATTTTATCTAATATTAATGAATTCTCTTCATCATCAATATTTATTGCCATTGATTTTTCTATATTAACAGGAATTTGTAGTGGAATATCAATACTTTCCATAGAAGATAAATCATTAACTAATTTCTGTATATCTTTTGAAGATTCACTAATTTGCATCTCGGCCAATTTGTTATCTATTTTAGAAAATGCATCATCTTTAAATTGTACATTCTGTTTCTTTTTCCCACTTGCCTCTTCACATTCCTCTTTAAAATCCTCTTTCATGAAATCACTGGATGGGCTAGAATTCTCTGTTCTAGAGCAAGACTGAACTGTCTTAGAAAGCTGTTGACATACTTTGTCTAAATTTATTTTATCACTGTTTATATGCCACTCTCTCTGTTCATCTAATGTTTTTCTCTTATCACTAGATGATTTTTCTACATTAGATAAAACATCATTGCAACTTTTACTATAGGAAGTCGTTGGCACACCTGCACATAAGGCTGATATGGAATTTTCCGATTCACGTGAGCTACTAATACCTTCCTGTACAACACGAAATTCATTTTTAGATGTGTTGTTAGAATTAGGTGCCACAACCATGGACTCTGTACCATCTTCATTTTGTATCACAGTAAATTCCACAACATTTTTCCCTCCTAAATTTGGTTCACTCATTAGAAGTACTTGTTCTACCATTATATTATCTTCTGATGCCAAGGTGTAACTACTTTCTGCTGCATCCTCTTCAACTTCCATTTCTTCACAAATTATGGTCTCTTCTATAACATCTTCTGGCCACACTTCGACATCAGTAGAATTAGATTTATTTATAGCTTCATTACTTGGATTACCAACTACTACTTGTCGAACATCTTCAGGACTAAGTTTTTTAGATTGATCCATTATATTATCTATTCCATCTTGACTGTCACTTTCACCAGCATCTCTCTTATATTGTGATGTGGAATACGTACTGTCCTCATTAGTTACAACTACATTGCTATCAGGTAAATTCTTATGCTTGCTATGCTTCCTTAAAGAATTTTGATTCTTTTTTGAAAGTACTTGGTTCTGATCCTCCCCAGTACTCCTGGTATCTTCTGGACTGTTTGAGCAAGATGTTTGTGAAATGTCTCCATTTAACTTTTTTTCCTCCAACTGCTTTTTTGCTATTTGTCTATTAGATTTTCGAACAGGTACATACTTAGTCGATGGTTTTACAGATGTTTTCACTTCAGTTTTACGCCTACGTGCCATTTTGATTCCATATATTCTTCTAATCTGAAATAATTGTGATTACTGTTTTAAAGAAACTTGACACAAATATAATAAAAGTTATTATATAGAAGTATTACATGCCAATTAAAAAAATTTCTCTTTTATATATTTAATATAATATAAATTCATATCCTTTAATGTTATAAGATGGCAATATGTTTTACAAGAAGATATATTAAACATGGGAAAATGAGAAAATTCATTTTTATTCTATGTTTTTAAGATTATTTTATTATCAATATAACAGAAAGATTTGTATTAGGCATAGATCATCAAACTATAACATTGAACTTATTTAATATATGATTTATTAATATATTAAAAAATAAAACTAACACTATATATGTATATACACCCACATATATACAGAATACATAAACTTCCTATTGTTAAAACTAATGAATCAACAGTTACTACATTACATAGAAGAATTAAGATAAACTAGTAAAGAAGAAATTAAACAATGCTGCTTTCATACTACTTTCATATTTAACAGAAAATGTGTCATGCAGTAGAAAATAATTTGAAATTATAAACAAATATGGCATGTAAAAATCATTACCATTTGTTTTCCTGCAGTCTTTTCTCTAAAAACATTAAATATTTTGTACAATACAGAAACAAACTTTTTAAAGTTCCATATTCAGAAATGGAGCTTCATAATATCTATTCAAAAATTCATATTTTCATGATATTGATGGATTAGAAAAATTATTAAGTAATGTATACAAATACTTCGGTGCTACATATATAATTTATGCAATGATGAGATATTGTACATAAGTGGCAGCATGCAAAATAATAATCTGAGTAAGATGTGACTCGTGAAAGTATACAATCTTTCTTTTTTACAAACAGAATAAAATATAATTCTAAATATTATGCAATAGATACTTTTCTCTGCTTTTTAAGATTATCAAAATAATAAAGAAAAAAATGTATACTGTAATACATTCTCAAGGTTAATACCGTTACAGCAAATAGTATTTTCTGTGTTCACAGATGAATTTGTAACCAAGAAATGTAGTTCCTACTTCTGTCATGCTCCAAAAAGTACTACTTACAGCTTCTGCGGAGATCAAAAAATCCTGATTCACAAGTAGCATTAATTTAGTATCTTTGGTAAAATCACTGAGATTTGATGATAGTAATTAAATAGATATCTATTGTTTTCATATTGAACTTTGTAAGAAATGTATAATACTATATAACGGTAACTGTTATTACAATAGTTATTACTGAAAGGCTAATGACCATTATTCTTTTTATGCATATACTTTATCTATTGGTACATTCACCATAAATTATATAGGAAAAAAAGATCAGTAGATACTTACCGTATGCTTTTAATATTATTCCTTGTAATTTCTTGATAATCATCGTTTAAAATGTTTCATATAATTCTTCAGATATACACTTTTTTGCATTCTTCCGTTTTCCTGAAGGAGCATAAAAATAATTGTCTTACTACTGCATCGCAATCTCGGTTAAGTCAATTGAAAATATACAATTTTAAACGTTATTATGAAGTTTGGTGCTCCAACAGTACACGATCCTATGCTACACATTAATATAGCTTTTTATCAACACGGATTTCTTTCAGTCTCAATTGGATCACCTTGCGTTCATCACCTTCGACACAAACGAAACGGAAAATTCGTTTAACAATAACTGCTGCTCTTCTGATCAATTTCAGATTTTATTCAGGGAAACATTGATCATTTGAATAAATCCATCATCAAGAAAAGCGCAAAGAATGCGTGATACTTGAGCGAACAGTGTATACCTCAAACGTATACGTCGTCGCCACTAAATATTGCTTGTTTGTGGCAATACCGATTACATGGGATGCGGACCTGACGCTCTAGTAATTTTGTCAGATACTTTTCTTAACAGGAAGTAGTATTGTCTAGATTGGACGTTGCAAATAATAACCAATCATATTATAGCTATGTGTATGCAATTCGAAGAAATCCCTGCACCTGGGCTACGCTATTTATACTGAATGCACATTGGACGGATAACATTTGGGCGTTAGTAGCGAAGTAACAAGGGTATCAACCTATTTTCCTGTAGTACATTATTAATTGAATTGTAGTTTTAACTGTTACTTATAATATTTGTCTTTTTGCAAATGTAACGTTACTTTCGCTAAATAACTTTCTCCCTTATTTATCCATCAAATTAGTTTTTTTCTCAAAACGATAATAAGTGTTAGTTAAGGTTATAGTTCTAGTAACAGTGATAGCGTAAGTGCAGCGTCATTATTTATATAATCAAGAGAGACTTATTCAGATAATTAGACTGAAAAAGTTAATGCATTACCTTCGTGGTTATTTTTGAATGTACAGTTCCTATTTAACTTTACGTGAACGCGCTCTAGCGTTGACTCGATCGAAACACATCGTTCCATTTGGATTCGTTAAATAGTAAGATATTTAACAAATCTACATGCATAAAAATGTAAATGTTTCTTTGTTCTAAACCTTAAATCTCCGAAAGTTCTTCACCGATTGCATTGCAAATTTGACACAACGCTGCATTTGAATACGCACGAATTTTTATATACATGTTAAGGACAACCACAGGAGAGGTACTAGACAGCAAGAACAGGCACAGGACAGCCAGAGCAACATTTATTAAACTAATAATTTTTGTAGTTTCAGAAACACAATTGTATTAGGCGAATATTGTATAACATTCGTTTATGTTGTGTAATACAAATGGTGAATAAAGAATTTGTTAAATGGAAAACACTGTTACACGTTTTTAACCGGGACTCTTATTCTGTTCCTAAAATTCCATATGCTCTGCAAATACCTTGGGAGCGTATCATAATTACAAGTTCTCCAATTCGACAAGTCAGACATATCTAAAACTGCGCCTGAGATATTTTGATTTATACTACTTACTGGGTTTGCAAATTTTTCGGAAAACTTTCAAAGTGAGCAAGTAGTAAAGTCGACGATAAGTCAGACGGAGCTAAAAGTCTGTCTGAGATATCCTAGTTTATACTACTTGCAGAATTTGCAAATTTTTCGGAAAACTTTCAAAGTGAGCAAGTAGTAAAGTCGACGATAAGTCAGACGGAGCTAAAAGTCTGTCTGAGATATCCTAGTTTATACTACTTGCAGAGTTTGCAAATTTTTCGGAAAAATTTCAAAGTGAGCAAGTAGTAAAGTCGACGATAAGTCAGACGGAGCTGAAGTCGGTCTGAGATATCCTAGTTTATACTACTTGCAGAGTTTGCAAATTTTTCGGAAAAATTTCAAAGTGAGCAAGTAGTAAAGTCGACGATAAGTCAGACGGAGCTGAAAGTCGGTCTGAGATATACTAGTTTATACTACTTGCAGAGTTTGCAAATTTTTCGGAAAAATTTCAAAGTGAGCAAGTAGTAAAGTCGACGATAAGTCAGACGGAGCTAAAAGTCGGTCTGAGATATCCTAGTTTGTACTACTTGCTGGGTTTGCAAATTTTTCGGAAAATTTTCAAAGTGAGCAAGTAGTAAAGTCGACGATAAGTCAGACGGAGCTAAAAGTCGGTCCGAGATATCCTAGTTTATACTACTTGCTGGGTTTGCAAATTTTTCGGAAAAATTTCAAAGTGAGCAAGTAGTAAAGTCGACGATAAGTCAGACGGAGCTGAAAGTCGGTCTGAGATATCCTAGTTTATACTACTTGCAGAGTTTGCAAATTTTTCGGAAAAATTTCAAAGTGAGCAAGTAGTAAAGTCGACGATAAGTCAGACGGAGCTAAAAGTCGGTCTGAGATATCCGAGTTTATACTACTTGCAGAGTTTGCAAATTTTTCGGAAAAATTTCAAAGTGAGCAAGTAGTAAAGTCGACGATAAGTCAGACGGAGCTGAAAGTCGGTCTGAGATATCCTAGTTTATACTACTTGCTGAGTTTGCAAATTTTTCAGTAAAATCTCAAAGTGAGTAAGTAGTATAACCTACGATAAGTCAAACGCAAAAGTAGGGCTGACTTATCCTAGGTTATACTACTTGCTGGGTTTGCACATTTTTCGGAAAAATGTCAAAGTGAGAAAGTAGTAAAGTCGACGATAAGTCAGACGGAGCTGAATGGCGGCCTGAAATATCCTAGTTTATACTACTTGCCGAGTTTTCAAATTTGCGACAAAATTTCAACGTGAGAAAGTAGTAAAGTCGACGATAAGTCAGACGGAGCTAATAGTTGGATACTTTACCTTATACAGCTTTCGAGATTGAAACATTTTTGCCAAAATTTTACAAGGTGACAAGTAGTACGAGTCGGCGAAAAATCAGACAGACCAAAAAGATACAACTTGAAATTCTTGGTTTTCTCTATTTACCAGTTGAATCACATTTCAGGAAAGATGTGAGAAGTTGGTAAGTGGTACGAGTCAGTGAAAAGTCAAGCAGAGCGAAAATTCGTCTCAATTGTTTCAACGTGGAATTTGGAGTCAGGATAGGAATTATTAAATAAATAATTCATAGTTTTAGAAACACACCATTTTATTTCATAATGTGCGATACAAATGAGGAAACATGGATTTGTTAAATCTAAAACACTGTTAATCTTTTATCACCGCTGCCTGCCTGTTCTGCGCTTGTACTGCCTGTACTGCTTGTTCCGTTTGTCCTGTGTATGCACTGCCTACCCTGCAGCTGTCCTCCGTGTCATATCTTTTCTGCATGCCCTTCGTCTTTTCCTTTGTTATTGGTTTCCTCCACTTACGAGTTGAAGCCATTTCTTATAAAGTAAAAAGGATAGGCAGGGTTGGAGGGGAGGGGCAGGAGTGGATGGAAAAGGCTGGACTGGATGAGATAAGCAGGAGAAAAACATGGCAGGCATAAAACAGGCAGACAGGACAGGCAGGAGACAGGCAGGAGAGAGGCAGGAGATAGATAGGAGAAACATACGGTCCCCCTTGATTTCCCTTGTACAAACAAAAAATATTTCATTTCTAAAAGTTTTCACTTATGAAATTATGATTAATTTATTAAGATTATTAAATTATTAAATCTTCGTCATTATTATGTATTCAAATTAGAAAAATATGTCCATTAAAATTACTTTTATCAATATATACAGAGCATAAAAAGCTCTATAAAAAATATAGTTATTTAAAATGCGATTCATTCAATGCGTTGTGTACACCTAAATACTTATAATAAAAATTCTTAGATGCATAGAGAACATTTCGCGTCAGTTTTTCCAATTGTCGGAAACCAGTTTATATATTTATGTATTTTTCAGCGACACGTTAGGAACAATTAAACTATCACTACCCTCTTGAAAATTCTCCGATGAATTTGTACTACTTGAATTCGTTTCTGCGCTACGCGAATTTGAATTTTGCATTTTCGGAGTAGAAGTCCTTCCTTTCAATAGAACTGCTTGTTCCGTGCTTTTGCTAGCTTCTTTAATCGATATCGAAGATACATCACTAAAGTCTGGCAGATCACGATTCTTGCTATCAAGTTGCTTTTTAGCAGGTGATATCATTCTCCTGGCAGTATTAATTGGCGTAACGTCAGAATTTGACGACGAGCTAAGTGCACTTGCTTCACGTGTTTTCTTTAACGTCGTTATCGCCCATCCTAAGCCAAGTTTTTTCAGAGCAGTTTCCATCTCTTCAGGCGACGATCCATACTTTAAGATATCGGAGGACGGTGTACTCGTTATTTCCGAAATGCCGGACAAACCAGAAAAACTGTTCGAACTAGTAGACGTTATTTTATCTTTATTATCCTTATACCGATTATTTGGATCGGAGCTTACTGAAGAAAATGGTTGTATGTCTTCAGTATTAAGTATCAAATCTTGGGTAACAGTATCACACTGTAATTTCTTATTACTCTTTTCTGGGACGGAATCTTTCCACTTTGCGTCGTTATTTTTCATTATATCACCCCTGCCCTCCGTACCTTGCGATGTCTTCGGTGTATCGTAAATTGTTTCAGATTCTTCTGATCTGTGTAAAGAAACTATCGCTGAAGATGGCTTTGTAAATGAACTTTCGTATGATTTTCCAGATATAAGATGTTGATTTTGTAAAGTAAGTAAAGGAGCAACATGTACTGAGGGTTTGAGAGTCGTTGATTTAGATAACTGTGTTTCTGTAGCCCTTTTCATAGGCGATGAATTTTTCCCGTTATTTTGACTTTTATTTGCGGTATCGGGTGTGTCGAATTCTGCTATCGTTGACAGTTCATGACCGGATGATTCGATTTCAGTTCTGAAATTGGAATTTCATTATATCAGTTCTAATTAACAGGGTGAAACGAAAATATATTTAACAATTTATTGTTTACCTGTATGGTCCACTAAGTAAAGTAACTGGTGGTTTACCTCTTCCAGAATTAGAGGTGTTGTTTCCTGTTCTTGGTACTTTTGGAATTCCAGCAAGTAGTGGAACAAAATCACTGTTCTTTTTAATCTAGAAACATTGAACCGCATTATGAAAAAAATATTTTTAAAATAGTATTATTATTGTGAACTAAAATCAATTTACCTCATTCCTCGAATTGCCTTCTTTCACAGGTGTATCATTTGTTTTGTTCACTTCAGTCATTTCAGTATGCAAATCATTAGTATTTGTCGAGGTTTGTACAAGGCGTTTCATTGAATTATTAATGTCTTTCGACACCGGTGAAATGCTGTTATTTTTCGTTAAACTTTTACTTTGTTCTAGAATTTCTTTAGACAATTTCTCTATCGTATCCTCTTCATTGGGCTTTTGAGGTAGTTGTGTGCCACCATCTGATGTCGTAGCCGTAATGAATGTTTGAGGTTTATGCTGTAGCTTAAATCTACCGAGTTTAATGTTCACTTTTTCTTCGCTTATGATCTTTGGCTTTGCTTTGGTGTCCTTCACCTCAGATTTAAATTCCATATATTCCGTTGTATTTTTCGATATTTCAAAAGGTAATGTATCTGTCTCTGTTCCCTTATCATTTTCTGGTTCTTCGACAATCACCTCATTTTTAATAATCCTTTGCGATTCAAAAAGTGTTCTTGCAAGTTGATTATGAATTTCTTCTATGCTCTCTACAAGTTTCCGAACACTTTGTAGATCATTTCCTGTTGATTGTGACGAAGGTAGTTGCATTAAATTAGCTTCATCGTTTGGACTCATAACTGAAAGATCCATACCTGAAAAAACCGTCATATATTATCAGTAATTTTTACTTATCGCGTAACTTACTATTTATATAAAATGATAACACACCTTTCTGTTCATTTCGAACTTTTTCAATAAGATCCGTTAAAGAAGCTATTCTTTCTGTACACATGTTTTGAAGATCTTCATATTTCTTTAGTACCTGAGGGGAATTTTTAAGAGCGTAATCGTGAATATCATCAAATTGTGTATGCATTAGCCGACATTGTGGGTTTTTGCAGTTGCAGAAACGTGGTGAAATAGACGATTGTTTCGAGCGCGTGCTCACGCGATGCGACGATACACGTTCATGTCGTTGGTAATCGGATGGATCTGTCGAGGTTGATGCATCATTTTTGGTGGATGAAAACATAATACTCTCGTTAGTTTGAGTGTCAGCAGCATTATATTTCAGTATTCTATTAATTCGATCAGGATGAGGAATATTTGATGGCATCATCATAGTACGCGGGGAAGGAGTTTCTGGCGTTGATACTGGACTGATATCTCTTCTTAACGTTCTTAAGGTTTCATTTGCTGAAGAATCTAACATTTCGAGAATTGGAGTATTGTTTCTTAAAGCTTCAAGTATATCCCTTGGCCTTATCGGTGGCGGACTAGCAAAAGATGTTGATGTTGTATCTGAAGTATCTCTTAATTTAATTATCCTTTTACTTTGCGATTGAATGCGATATGGTGCGCTTGCAGATTGCTGCTGTATATCCATCGGATGCAATTGAGAACTTTGTGTACTTGCATCTACTGCTATTTTCGTCACATGGGATGGTTCTACTGTAATATTAAATCCCGTTTTGTTTACGTATATATCAATTCTTTTGCTAGGTGTATCTGCTGTACTGTAGCTTGTCTTTTTTGGACTACTTTGACGCGAGCTTGGTAAAGATTTAGAAAACCTTTTCACAGGAGAAGAAGTTTTACTAACTGGCATTGAACGTGACTTTTGAAATAATTTGGATGGAGTTCGTTTTGATTGCTTTGAGCTACTTCTTTTCTTTTGTGGTGTCACTTTCACTTTTTGCTTATCAGTATCGATTGTTACCGGTGTTACCGTAGAATCTCTCGATTCGCTGCTTTCCGCTTCAGGTGTAATGACTGTAACTTTTGGTTCAATTGGATAATGCTTCGTAGTAGTTACATTCACGCTGGTGTTACTCGAACTACTTTCATTACGTTTTTCTGATACCAATTCCACCTGAACACTTTTATCTTGAGCTGTATCAGCTGTATTCGTTGGCATAGTTTGCACAGAAATTTCTACTTTGTTTACAGGTGATTTACTACGCCCTTTCACTTTTCGTTTCTTAACATCTTCATCGCAACTCGACATATTTATCACTTTAATTTCCGGAGACAATGGTCGTTGTGCAGGTTGAGCTTGAGCTGACGTGACAAATTTTTCTGTTTCAAAAAGAGGTTTTACACTTGCATTAAAAATATCATTGGGCAAATCTCCTCCGAATTCCTGCAATAATAGTCGCTTTTGTCTTTCAACTTTTTTTAACATGTCTAATATTTGTTCTTCGCGGGATGTTTCTTCTTTTCCGCTCTTATGCTTCTGACTTTTGGCGATTCGTGAAGGTAATGTAGAACAACATGGTTCTTGCCAAGTACCGTGAGGTACATTATTACAAACGTCATTCTCTCTTGGTGGAAGAGTGATTACTCTTTCTGCAAGTTGCGGTGGGCTTTGTTCTGGACTTTGATCTAACATAAATTTAAGAGCCGCGTTCAATCTTTTCTTATGATACTCTCTTAAAATCTTTCTCTGTTCTTCCCGTGCATATGCGTCCTTCTGTTAAAGGGAAAATGTAATCATACAGCAATTTGAAATTTATTACAGAAATTAGACGCAATTTTGTAACATAGTATAATACATACCAGACCAGGTTCAACTTGACTAGCTTTCAACTTGCGTTCGTCGGATGCAAATTGATCTAAGTTTTTTATGAGGTCTTTATAATCTCTACGCACTTTTTCTCTTAATAGAGCATCTTCGCCGCGTTTTTGGGCGCTAAATTTTCGACTTTCGACTGACTGAGATTCTATGCTCTCTGCTTGTGCAACTTCTCTAGCTAAGTCTACTGCACTTGGCTGTAAATGCAAAATACTGTGAACACATGATTATACCTCGCTTTTTTTTTGTTAATATTCGTAAATATAATACCTCGTTCCTGGTATCTATTTTTTCAACAACACCCGTTGGTTTGTTATACACATTTCTTTGCCGTGTACTATGATCGTACAGCCGCACTTTACTTCCAGCGGGTGTATTATAATGTTTCGGTACTCTTACACACTTAGATTGTTCACCACTGTCAGAAAAGTATGAAGAATCATCACTAATCGAGTCCGAACTATCGCTACTTGAACGTTCTTGCGTATAATCTTCGGGATTATACCTATAGTATACATATATATATAAATACATATGAATTGACATTCCCTAAAAAATTACAGGAATATTTCTTCCTACAAAATTTATTATTTATGTACTACTATAGACCTTGCTATTTTATCAGCCTTTGTTGAAGAAATATTTAATGGTGGTACTATCTTCCTTGGTGTTTCTTCATGGTGTTCAAGTTCAGAAATATGCTCTATTTCTTCTATTTCTTCTGCTGTTTCCTCTGTCACTGAAGGGGCTACACCAGGAGTATCAGTAATTGGATCTTTCGGTACTGAAGTATCAGCATTTGCAGATGCTATCTTCAATGCTTTTGATTTACTTTTTAAATGCACTGAATGCGTTTTATTGTCACTTCCAACTACCTATACAAGAAAATAAAAATAACTTTATGAACATATTTATTGCATTATTTTTTTTAACATAATCATATGTAGTTCCTATACCTTTACATAGGATTTTGTGACTTTTCCAGGTGATTTTTTGGAAAGGATCTTTTTGCTTTTCCTTTTTTTGCTGGATTTTTCATTGTCACTTTCTTCATTCAAGTCTTGTTGCGTATGATTATCCCTGGTAGACTTCTCATGTATTGATCTTTGTGGAAGTTTTGCTATCATTGAAGATCTGAGATTTTCCACATCTCTCACTTTGCGCAATCGTTCTTGGTGAGCTTGCTCTGATGTTTCTTTCTAAAAGAGCGTTTGTTTAATCTCCCACAAATTCACTTTTGAGATACAAGATATTATAATCTTAACTACATCTTTTATATAAATATTGAAACTGTTTTACCTCTTGCATCTCTTTCACCTGTTTTGCAGCCTCCTTTCCCCTTTTTAACGCTGTTTTTAAAGCTGCTTTCGAAGCTGCAATTCTTTGTTTTTCCCCTTCTCGATCTGACTCCAATACAGCAGATGCATGTGCATGACCAATGTCTGCCATATCTTCTTGATATTTTTGTTGAATTTCCATAATTTTCCTATCATGTGCTTGCTTTAATCCTGATTTATCATCTTTTTCTAGTTTCTGAAGTTCCTCTTTAGCTAAATTCTTTACACGTTCTAGAAGTCTATTTGATATTTCTTTTGATTGTTGTCTTACCTGTGGAAATATTCTATGATCAACTAAAGCCCTTAATGTAATTAAAATTTTTATTGAACTACATATACAGCACTGAGAAATTAGTAGTAATTAATTACTAGTAGTTATAACAGTAAGTCTCTACTATAATTGTTCATATTGCTAATTCTTCATATTTTTAAAATTTTAATTCTACTTTCACACAATTTACATCACCAATACCTGTTCTAAGCGTAACCTCCGACGTCGATCTCGTTCATTTTTCTTAATCTGATCTAGATCGGATAAAACCATCCTTCCACGGCGTATATTTATAGGATTCCCATTAACATTAATGTTTATAGACATATCTCATTGAAAAAAGATTACTACGGATCCATAGAAGTTTTGAGCAAAATGTTTCTCAATTCAAATTTAAAATGACAGGAACAGCCATTGTTATATTCGGCTAATCAACGGTCCATCGTCATCAACAGGCTCTACAGGGATTCTCTTAAACCATAAAATATGTGAACGCTGGAAAAGTGGAAACTCGCTATTTTCAAAGGGTTTTGGAAGCGTCGATGTTAACGCCATCTAACATTTTTAAATTTTCTACACCTTCTCTGGCGGGAACTAACAGTCATTAAAAGACCAATACTTAAACACTAATATCTCGATTATTTCTTGACTGATTCAGATGCGGTTTGTTTCAGCATCTTATTTAGAGTCTAAATTATAGAAAATTTCAATATTGAAAAACATTAGAAAACAATGAAACTTTACTCGTTTGTTCGTTATAAGTAAAAGTTTTTAAAAAATAACATCTTTATTTAAAGACAGATAGAACTTCCTGGCACGTGTCACTTGAAAGGGCGTGAAAAACTGCGTTAAACGAAAAAAGAACATCTCTCTTGTCCCTGTAGAAGCCGCAAAAAATAAATATAAAATTTTTCAGATTTCGGAGAATGAATTCCGATAGATTGCGTCACCGTCGAGGCCTCCCGAACCCTTTGAAAGTAGTGAGTTTCCACTATTGCAGCATACACATCGTTTATGGCTTAATTTTAAAATATGAAAAGAAATAGTTCTACTTACGATGCCGAAAAGGACGACAAGAGGACTAGAGCCTCTAGATATTTTTGATTCCCGAGTATGATCAGATATTTCATAAGTGAAATAACAATAACGCACGTATGTATGTATGTGTATTTCAGAAAAATAATGGGAAAAAAGTACGGAAGAATTCGTAATAACATATATTTTATGTAACATGATACTTACATAAGTATATTTATATATTTTAAGTGTGTGTATGTATATAATAATAATAATAATTATAATAATAATAATAATTAATAAAATATAATGTTTAATAATGTTAATCATATGTCTACAATATATTATTATCTCGTTTCTCGTCATCGTCACCGTCGCCGTTGTCGACCATTAACTACTTTCTACGACTTATATCAATTTATATTTGCGTTCATATATGTATATGGATGTGTATATATATATGTATATATATGTATGTATATATATATATATAATCACACGATCTCAAAAGGCTTACATAGCATCGGGCTAGCGTACTCATAGCTTGAGATTTCTTATTTGCTTTTCAATAAACTATATTTTCTCGTAGCACATCAGATTCATTCGCTGAATCTCTTAACGTGTCTCTTAATTATTATTCTTCCATACTTATCACTATACTGTAAATATATTTTCACTGTCGTTAACATTATATGTAGTGTGGAGATATTACAATACGTATTAGTTACGTTTGCGTCGGAACGAACATTTGTTGCACCATATTCTTGCAAAATGTCGATAGTTATCGACCTATATTGGAGTTTTAATTACTCTGAACTTCATTTGACAATTATGCAGAGTTTATTTGACAACTTCCTGTAATACCGACTAGTCGGATAGTCTTTTCAATATTCCATCGATGCTTTCGGTAAATTGAATGAACTAAACCGAGAAGTAAGTAATGATTTTCTAGCCTTCATGTTGTGAATTAATTGGAATCTAATTGCAGAGTCTTTGCGTGCAGTCTTTACTGCAATCAAATTTAATTAGAATCCATTTTACCGATACGAAATAGAATTCGCAATTTGAAATTACGAATCCTTTCACTATCGTACGTTCATGTCGCAAAATTGTTCGATCGATTGCTTAAATCGAAGTAATCGAACTCGACACGCATATCGATTCTTTGATTTAAAATGCTGCAACGTCCCAGTTCGAGCATAATCTATTACGAAATCGTGTATGCGAACGTTAATGTGAAGATTTCAACGAAAGAAAACACAAACAGATTGCCAATTTTGTCTTATAACAGTGGAAAGATTATAATTGCAAATCTGCCGGGAATTGATAACACAAATTCAAAGTGAAGAACAATAAAAAGTGTTAATGTCAAATTTTGTAAAACTATGAAATTTAGTTTGAGTCAAATACTCGTCGATACTTCGATAATCGAAAACTATGAACGTTCTAACAGCGTAAACAGTTGTAGGAATTCCTCGTATTCTTCGGTAAGTATATAGCCTTTCTTGATTAGGCCCACAATCAGCTGTATCAATGATGTTTGTATTTTTCCTCGTCTTCAATTAATCTTTAAAAAACATGTTATTGAGGGAAATATGATTTAATCGGCATTTTTATTTTAGTCGAAAAAATCGATTTGAACAGTTCACGCTAAGTGTCCCTGCAAGAATAAAAAGGCCGTTTCGCACAATTTGTAGTCTTTGCATTCACTTCATCCGTTTACACTCATGAAGTCATCGAGGAAACAGAATGGTTCACTCATCGCTGTCAGCATATTACAAGTACAGCCTGAATTTTAGACATTTCTATTAGTCGGTAATTTATGATCTTAACAATAATGTTTCGCTTTGTCTTTAATTAAGTGCCAGCATATCATGAAATCTTTTACAAACGAGTTTCCACCATTTTCGAACATATCAACTGATAAAATGACCATCGATCGTTTCGTACATTTATGCAACCGAGTTCGATTTAATTCGAACGTCGGCAATTATCCGGTAATAGAAACTGAATCAATCGCAATGAAAACAGCAGAATCTATTCCTGTTTCGTTTACGGATTTCGGTACATTGCTGTTTCAAAAGATGGTTCGTTCCATCTTATAAACTGCTTCATTGAATCAGTATTATGGAGCTGTCAGTATCGGAATAAAGAGTTGTGGCCTTTGAATAAATTGAAAATAGGAAATTCAATCGAGTAAACTCAATGCTAGAATTGGTCCTAGAATTACTAATAAAAATTAGATACTTAAATTTCAATTACTCGAATTTCTTAAACTTTCCACGCATGTCTTTCAAAACGTATGACAGTGATTCTCAAACTAAGGTTTGCGATCATCTATGTTGTCTATGCAAAATTATCTATACAAATTAATATTGCAATTTCTATAAAAATTTTATAATAATTAATAACAAATTTTCTATACAATTTAATGAATTATATTTCGGGGCTGCTATACGCAGAGGTCACTTAATTGAAATTTAATTCAAGTTTCATTTTTTTAATCGAAATTTCGCGAACAGTCTATAAAGTAGAGGGACCGTCAGCCAAGAAATTCGAAAGTTTGAGAATCACTGATATAGACGATCGAATCGATTAAGTTTCTTTCACCCCTTATTCTTTCTAATCCACCATAATTATCTATAATTTTTTAATTTCACAAATGAATCGTTAATAATTGTAATGTTAAAACCCCACGATTCATTCTAACCGAGACTACCGACAGTCATCGAAAATATACGACACTTATCGGCGGTTCGTCGTCTTCTGCAACTTTACCTACATACACTTTCGGCTTTCAAATCCGATTCTGATATGCTCTATGATCTAATTCCGTGTGTAATAGCGTTAACAATTAACACATATTAAGTTCTTAGTGTGATCGCTTTTCACACACAGTACGAGTATAAAACAGTCTTTGCGTAAAGGAGTATTCGTATGTGTGACACATGTCGATCAAAAATACCTTACGATTTCTAACTTAAGAAAATTTAAACAAGACCCGCTCCCAGTTACAATTTGAATTTTGTAACGGTACAACGAGGTACATTATGTTTCGACGTATATTATAGCTGATAAATTTTAATTAATACGTAATTTTACTGAATCGTGAATTGTTAGAATGTATCTTAACAAAAGCAAGATGAGAGTAGGCGTTTCAAAAGCATTTCACGATTGTTACAATTTCATATAATTAGAGAGTTTCTATAATATTTGAAAATTTATCGAGTAATATGTTTCTTTAATTGTCATCACGGAGTACCATGTGATTGAACGTCATTTGTATAATTAAAAGGCAAGGTTCATTGTATTATTTTCGCTTGTGTGCATTTATTTCTGTACTTGCGAATTACCAATACTTCATTGATTTTCTGTGGAATATTGAATATTCACAGGATTAGGAATACTACTTCCCGCAGGCATAAACTGGTAAAATTTTAACGGACTATTATCCATCGATCGGGGGCATTGTACTCTCACGTTGGTCCGTTAGAATCCAGAAAGTTTGTGCTCGCGGGAAATCCATTGAAACTTACGATCGACAATTTTCTATTGTATCTCCCTTTCATTTATATCCGCCAATTGTTTTTTCCTTTCTTCCTCTTAAACGACCAGAAACAGATTAAACGTTAATTTCATAATTCGTTACGAAAACAAGAATTATCGCTCGTAATAATTCAAAAGCAATATTTTCGTCCGATAACAATCGTGAAACATTGTCTGGAAATTTTCTCTTCTTTTACTGGATTTGCGAAAGGATTTTTTTATTGACGAGACTTTCATCGTGGAAATGATATATTTTTTTTTTCATGAGATAAATATATCCTTTTTGTTTCCCGTGTATTTTCTTTCACAAAATATAAAGTGCAAAGTCGGTGTAACAGCCGAAAAGTGTTTGACCTTTAACACTAAAACTATCAATGTAGTTAAGACGACGGGTTCTCAATTTCCTTTAAAAATTCTCTAAATTGATAGAGGGCACCTATATTTAATATTCCACGTCTATTTTACGAAAGAAAAATTACTTAATTGATCATCTATTTTACCTCTTTATTTCTCTTTCTTGGAATTAGTTCTGCGGTTTATATAAACATGATGTTTATAACGACGATAGTTCGAGTGTTAAGGTTCTTAAGTTCAGAGGACGATCTTGCACACTGTATGGAAAATATTCCACTGGGTCAAGTGAATTTTAATAGCTGCGATTATGTCTCATTATGACGCACAGGTATCGAAGCACCCAAAATAAACGAACATCTATAATAAGTTCCTCGGCATTGGATCTCGTGTCGATGAAAATCACGCGACGATAATTTGAGCAAAGAAATAAAAATTATGCGGCACATGAAAGACATTTTTTCAGTCGTGAAATAAAAATAAATTTTCAAATTTTAAATTCTAACATATTATCTACACTATTATCACAATCGAACATTGAATGTACGTTGTAGTCAAAATACGAGACGAAATGTTTTAAAATAAATCCACATTCTTTTCTCATTTCTTTTTCTCGATTATCTCGTAATATGAAAACAAAAGTGAATCACTCCATGCTCGAAATAAATAATTAATCTTTTATAAGATTGCCTTTAAAATAAACATTTTCCACGCATATAAGCAGCGAGCACTTATTCATCTTTACGTGTCGCAACTTCCTACATCGTTAATACTAATGTAAAATTTCAATTATTCCTACGATTTTATCTACGATCAATTAAAAAGTAAAAGATCACGAAAACTTGCACTGAAAGAAATTCTCAAAAGTGGCATCGATTCATGTTATTTTTTGTTGTTTTCATAAATCTGTAAATACAGGGAAATAAACATTACAAACCGCGATAATTTTGTTTTCGTCTTTCGCGCCACGCTGCGGGATCGTGCATATCCGTAACATTTAAATCAGCGGCTCTCAAAGTGGAAGCCGCAGTTCTCTAGGGCAGTGATAGCATTTTTCTTTTTTTACGTAAGGCCGGAAAAAGGACAACAAATTTTGTCTTGCCCATATAATGTACTACAAAGCTCATTACAGACTCAAAATAATTTTGTTTCTTTTAAAACACTGAAATTTGTAAATTTTTATACTACAGTTTTTAACAATAGCCACTTGAGATTTTGAATTGATTCGCCCGTTCCATTGAATGTATATTTAATAATTAAGATTTGCCATTTTCTGAATAAATGTTTGTCAAAAAATACTTTGGTTAATCGTAGTTCATTTTAAAGGATCCGCGCGCAATCTAAAATGTTGCTCAACATTTAAAAAAAAAGTTTAAGAACCACTGTTTTACAGATTAGCCGAATAAAAGCACAAAACGTAAACGAATAGTACACGGATAAAAGATGAATCAATAAGTTGATGGATTTTTGTTAGACAGGTTTATTACCATAAAGGGTCCGACGATAAAATTTACACTCAAACGTAATTGCTTAACGTTGGATTATATAATGTTTCCTCGTTTTTTTCCCTTCTTTCTCTCAGTCGTATATTATGTAGGTTAGAATAATCGAGTGGCGAATAATGTGACATAACCACAGCGTGTTACATCTATATGCATTCAGTTTTCGATAAATAGAAGCGCCTGCGGTGATTATAGACGATGTTAATAACCGTTTGAGTGTCGAAGGCAATCGTGAGAATGCGTGCGAGAAGAAGTACCGAACAGAGCGATCGGTGCATCCTCTATTTTGTATCGAAAAGTGCCAAGTAACGTGATCGCCGTTCTCTCTTTTTATTTTATCATTCGTCATTTTGTTCATGATATTTGAAAATAGTTGTATAATTTGACGAATGTACAGTTTTTCTATATTCTTTCAATTGAAAAAAAAAATATATATATATCTTTAGCTTCATAAAGCTTAAGTAAGAAGACATCGCGGTCTTCGTTGGTGCTTCTTGACTTCAAATAAGGAAAACGCGATCGCGCTGCTTGGCACTCAAACGGTTAAGGATGACACTTGTCGCTGGTGATAAGCCAGGTCGTCTTTTCTTGTTTCCTTTTGTGTGGTCTCGATGTATTCTTTTAATAAACTCGATATAACACGATCCATCGATATACGCATATTAATGCGGAGTATTGCGCAATACTAACAAGTTTCCTAAATACGTTGTTAATAAGGACTTCGCGTTTAACAACTTACTGTTAGTGACGCTAGTAATAACTTTTAAAAATGATGATAATGACGATGACGATGATAATAATAATATAATAATTAAAATATAATAATTAATAATAATAATAAAAATTAATAATTAATGATAATAATATATAATATAATATAATAATAATATAATAATAATAATAATAATAATAATATGTCTTTGCTTTGTACGATCGACCAAGTGCAATATTCTCCAAACGAGCGAGTAAGATTTTTAATTAATCGCTTTCGAATCATTTTAATTGCTCGCCCTACAACCACCAAGTTCATCGCTGATGACATTTAACAGGTACACTCGATGAACTTCCGGTTCACTCCGGAGCCCGTTGCGCGCGACTGTTAGAAAGATGACAAACGGTCGACCGTACGATCGAAAAAATTGCATTTCATTAAATCGATATGAGATCGTTTTGGTATGATAATCCCGGCCATTATTTATCCGCGATGTTAATGCTTTTGCATGTTTCATTTTTGTATTATTATCATCCTTCCTTTTTTTACCCCATTTTTTTAAATTCATTATTTTTTTCCGTTCGAAATCTCGGCAATCGTGCTGGACAGCGCCGTATCGATTGATATATTCGGAGCGATCGCTATTGTGTCGTTCAATATAAGATTCTAATCGCCCCTAATTGGCTCGCTTGTCGAATCGATCGAATGTTCGGTTAATAACGCGGACTATGCTCGGCTATCGCGAACGTACAGTGCTGTCAATAGAAGATTATTTTTGTGCACGAATTCTGTGCTACAACGAGAAGAATTTCGCGATGACGATCATCGGATCGAATCGTATAATCTGTACGACGCACCAAATGAAAATCCGTACCCGATAATCGACGATCGTGATGGATGATTGATGATATTACTTCCCTTGACAACACTGTGATCGTGGGAAAGGATTTTTGTTACATATTACCTATCGCTGATGGAGAGAATAGTCGGCACAGTATATTCGGCCTGGATTTGTCTCCCAATTTGAACGTTTTCAGGCGGCCTATTAAATGCGAAATACATATTATACAATAACGCGAGTACGCGAAACGGTGCAATGAATTCGACTAAGTAATATTGACGTGTACTTCGCAAGAAGATACGTATGAAATATATTTCAGTGCCTATCAGTCGGCCATCTTGATCGAAGCGAAGATAGATGGCAATTCTGTGGTCTCAGAATGATGGGATTATGACCAAGGAAAATTTATCTTGTTCGTTCGCTTCGATCAGAATGGCTTTTCTGTATTTTCCATATGAAATAAACCTGAGGTATCTTTAAGTCTGTAAAGCTTCCGTTACGAATCTTTAAGTTGCCATTCTCTTTCCATCCTTGTCCCGATTGCACGCACTCTAACATGGCTTTTCCGTTTCTTTTCAAACTTCTCTTTCGTTTACGTGATTTCCAGAATTTGCCTTCTGTTTTCTTTTTTTATTTTTCTGTGTGTGTTTGTGTTTTTATTTTTTTATTACTTCACGATTAGAATACCAGAGCGAATATTTGGCTTTTGCAATGGCACAATCGTTAAAATTGTACTGTGAAATTCATAGTGTCTATATGTTTTATTTCCGCCAAAATTTGCTTAGCATCGACACTTTCCAGAGAAAAGAAAGAGAAAAAAAGACATCAGCGTCAGATAATAATTTATATCCGTATAATTATGCAACAATAATTCAGGATTCGGTTGAAAAATTCAGATAGTCCGAATAGTACTAATTTGATCAACACCTGCATTATTGCAAGGAAGATATTAATGCAAACAAACCAAGTTCCTTTCAGTCAGATTATAAAATTAAAAAACGTTCAATTCTAAATTGTAGGCGAACGATTAGTTATAGCAATTTCTTAATTGTCTGTCACTAGTTGAAATTGTCTCGCAGAAAATAATTAAAAAGTTCGACATTATTAAAACTGTTAAAAGAAAGGATATACAATTATAAGCCTTGTTTTACGATATTCAGTTTCTGTAGTACTATCCGGCATTTGAATTTCTCAATTGATACATGCCGATTATTAACTGTACGCTCTGAAAAATCATTTCGAATGACAATTTTGATCTAAACAAGGAACCTATTTGGACGGCAATTACTTTCTATACTATTCATGCTCGCGCATTTACGTTCCTTTTGTTGTTGCTGCTGTGATTTTTACATCGATAAAGGAAAGTGTTTCATCGAAGGTTATTTTTTACGTTTCATTCTGTATTAAATTTCCAACGATGTTTGATCATCGAGGGAATAACGATATAATGGCATTTCTTTCTTCTAGTATTTGGGTGTCAGATTCTTGCATTCGATCGAGCACAGTGACACCTATAATACTTCATAGTGTACACGAAATCCTTTCATAGATTGCATGGAATTTTATACTGTTACACAGCATCTCGCCGAGAATAGCCGATTAGAATAAAAAAAAAGTTTTCTAAGTACGTAGATAACGTAAAAAATCATGAGAACAGTAACAGTCCCCGCATGATGGTTTTAGAAACATGTTTTTACAGAGAAGCTTAGACTGTACCGATTAAAAAATTCAATTAATACAATTGGAGATATGACGTCTTTGGTTCGGAGTACAACTTAGAGTCGTAATGTAATACCCTCGCGGTAATAATTGGTCTGATTTTTGCATTGTAATCTTCTTTTTCTTTTACCCTCGACTTATACACTGCTCGTACGTTGTCAAACATAATTGACTTGCATTTGTTCTAATAAATCTTAATCTCAGTAACGTTATCATTAACAAATAACATTAAATATTAAATATCAATACGTCGAGATTAATAGTTAAAATTATGCAAAACGAAGAATGTACTATTTAATTACAATTGTACTAGAAAAATGAGCATCAATCAATATATGATGGAAGTCGTCACTCTGTAAAATAGGCAGAGAAACGTTTTTCGATTATAGTCTTTGAAATACCCTTTGAATTTTTCATCCGTGCTTCTTCGCGAAGTGGCGATAAGACACGTAGACTTATCGTTAAAATTATTTTATTTGACGACGAGGTATGGCAGTGGTGCCCTCTTCGTCATACGCATAACGACGAAACGGTGATGTTGCGTTTAGGTAAAACCGATGACTGGTAAAATCGCCGTATTAATTCGCGCACCAACTGCTACGTCGCAAAAGTCATCGAGATCAAATATATATTAGTATATATATGTATATATATATCTTTACAAATAAATCCGTGTAAACGTGTAAGTTGTGTCGTGCGAACGATCGAAAGCGAGAAAGGAGTACGGTTTAATGACGTAGGCTATAGAAAAGCGCGATATAGGCTATACAGAAATCGCGCTTCGGATTCGTTTGTACATTTTTACCCAGAGCGAGATCTCAGCTAGATCTTACCCTCTAGTGGATCGATCGATTCAACTGCGAGGCCTATGTTATTTCGTGCGCGCAGCTCCTTTGTTGGCGAACACGGTCTTAGGTCGTCGAGAGGCTAGCAAGGCTGAGCCCGATACACGGCGACGCATAGAGCAACATATAATTGCTTCGTGTATGTACGAAGCTTAAACAATAAAACTTTTCAATTATTTATCTGGCAGTATAATAATTGGTGTATAAAATTTTGTTTCCTCCTTTCATTGTGTTCTGTTTCTCTCTCACGCCATCCATCTTTGCACTCTCTTTCTCGGCCCACGGCATATCCAATAAATTTAGATAAAATATCACAATTAGCTCTGTTCGACGCAATTTCATTAAATTTGCCCGTCTGCGTCCTTCCAGGAAGAACATCGGTCAAACCTTCCGGTCAAACCTATCGTTCGGTCTTCCTTGCGTCCGTTTTCGTACGTCACGTCCGTTTCTCAGGGGTGCGGATAAATTCAGAGCGCCTCTGGGAATCGCGTACCGAGCTACTACGAGAGCAACGTGAATGCGAAACGGTTATTACACGCTCTCGGCGGAAGAAGGAAGACCTATTGCAATGACCTAAGAGACGGTTCGGGAACCAGCACATTGAGGGACAAGCGTACAAGTCGTATTTCGACAAGTACGTATCTCTACGTACCGAACCAAAAGGTTTTCTTGGGCGAAACGGAAACGAGGCCATGTTCCGCGCCCTCGTATAAGAGAAAGCGCAACAGTCTAAGAATGCCTCGTTCCATGCGCCAATTATTCGCTATCTACTAATCAAAACCCCTTATTACGGCTAAGAGACCCTAGCGGAGTTTGCCAAATGCCACACGAGCGATGAGAAATCGTTCGACGATCGGTCAACGATCTTCCGTCACTAAATACATTTATATTAGATTATTATTAAATGTTAAACATTATTGTATACGAATATCGGCCCTTTTAACCGTCCGCCATCCGTCATGGGATTGACGTTCCTTCGCGAAACTCGTGCCTGATGACGTTCCTGGTAAAAACCGGGAAGCACGATGACGGGAAACGAGAACAGGAAGAGGTGTCTGTTTGACTAAACTACCGAAATAGTAAGGATGGATAATTCGAATGGTGAGATCGACGTTTTCGAAGATGGTGGACGATACATAGGGTACCCCTTCGCTGTGGCCACCGATACGATTACCGTTTCGCATACTTTTGTATTAACATTTATGATATCGTTGCTTCAACGAGAATTGGCAATTGGCAGTTGTTGTAAGGTTCAACATAGCATTGGCAAACTCTGGGGTCGGGTCGGCGACAATCTCCGCCCGCGGACATACGAACGGGGCGGTCGCTTGGCCTAGTCGCCAAAACGACTACAGGCCTTTTTCCATTTGCACTGCGTGCACCAAAGGTCGCGATGCTCCATACCGTAGACTTTACGGCACTTTTTCGTTTCCCCGCGAATTCGTCGGGGAGACGACGGCATCTTACCCGTAGATACCGTCAATAGACCCATGTTCTGTTGATACGCCTGGAACGGTCTTGGTGAAAGCTTTATATGCTTAATTGGAGTACTCTGTAAGAATAAGAAATAAAAAGATTAGATGAAAGAATTAATTTGTTTTTATTGTTCCTTTCATACGATAATTACGCAAAAATAATTACCGGTGATTGTGAAATAGCGAATGTCGTGTTTCGTTCCCTGATTCCTACCATCATATTTTCGGTACAATTAATGGTTGGAGTTGCTTCCAAACGGAGCTGTTTCTGATATTCAGGATCCTCGTGTGGTGGTCTTGCCATGTCCCGGTGAGACATTGTTGGAGGTGAACTCATATGATCCACTGCAACCTCCTGATAGTAGAACTCTTCTTCATGATCAGATATGTCATCATCCTCTTCATTCTCGTAGCTTTTTGATTTCTTGGGACTGTAAAATGCACGTGTCACATGTACATTTACATACTACACAGTTATACAAATGTTAAGAGAGTTGCACAGCATAAAGAAACTTACCCCAGATGTAACTGACGCACGTGTTCCTCGATAAGTGCAACTGTTGCTTTAACTTCGATGCAACCTGGCCAAGTACATGTAAACACCACTGCAGCATTTGCCTGAAAACAAAAAGAATACCACATTAATGTTTCCGTAAACGTTGTATCATGGTAACTTAAGTATCAAAGGACGGTTAATCTCGTATCATTTACCAAATTCTAAGACCGTACAAAGAATTAGAGAAGCTTCGAAAAACAATTTTGGCAAACACTTCATCCTTTGGTGGCATCTTACGCTTCGTCGATCAACGCGCCGTAGCGTTAATCGTGTACGTAGGTACTCGAGTCACGTTAAGCCGCATACAGAAAATCGATGCGCGGCAGCCGGCATGTTCACTGCGCACACGTTTCTTTGTTTACATCAGCAAGCATAGGATGGAGGTGCCAGTTGTAGTAGCACGATCACGTGGTATTGATCCAGAAACAATACGACCCTTTCTGACCACGCGGTTGTCACGATTACAAATTTGTATACAAAGGATTTCATAGACAAATATCATTGGTCCACCAAAAGAAGTTACTTGATAAGTCGTTTGCTCTGATTCGCTCGAAGGATAGAGACATCCCTCGTACTCGTGTATTTCCAATGCGTGATTGGTCGAAAAAGCTCTTAATGATGAAATAAGTGTTCAATTTTGAGTTGTCATTGGTCAGATTTCAAGGACCGATATGGAATTGGCTGCGTGAAGGCAATCTTCCTTTAGCACATCAAGCTGAGTAACTTTATTGTATTCACGACCTTCACTAAATTTGCCAACATAGGAAATGAAATGTATAATTAAACACTTCGATAAATCATATTTCTCTGTATTCCTTTACTTTCCATGACTTAAAGTTGTAATCGATAAAAATAATTCTAGTAAAAAAAAGTTTCCGGTTATAAGTTTCAACGTCCTTCTAAATCTGTGTCTTTATTGCTTTCAAAGGATTTGTTACAAACGCGTACAAGCGTCTACAAGCGTAGGTACAACTGTAAAAGGAGAGAGTACGAGGAAGCGCAGATGATACCATCACGTAACTTCCAACTACACGAAGAAGTTTTTGAAGTTACACGTATTGCAATAGGGTCTCTATGCGAAAAGGTGTTCGTTACTTCAAGGACCTTAGTGATCGTGACATCACCTCTGAAACGGTACACACGGGCAGCGGTGTACAGTGTAGCATAGGCATTGCCGAGGTCACAGACCTTCTATGCCGGTCGGCAGGCAATGCTTTCCCTTTGCTTTGCCTTGACTCGCCTTGCCGTTGCTTTGCTTCGTATAGCGTACCAAGGAACTTTGAGACAATCTTTTTTTCATGTACTTCAATTTTAAGTTACGCTCTAGAACAGCTGATAATGATCGAACGCGTCAATGAACACGCACGCAAGTCTATATAAAATCAGGTACCAACTTTCATAAATCATATATTTTCGTTATTAATCACCATGGACCAGTAGTTGAAACAATGCCGAAAGCCATTGGGATCTTGATACAGCATGAAAATATTCTTTATTTCAATAAATTCCTAGTTAAGATTCCAAGTCTCTGAAGGTAAGATGCTGGAAGGTATGAAACGATCGAGGCAACTACGTAGACATATCACGTGGGAAAACTTCTTCTGAGATGACGAAGAGATTGGGGGTTCATTATTTAGAAATCCGAGATTGTATCCCGTTGCAGTGACCTCTGGTTGACTACCTTCACCTTTAATAGAGAAAGGGTCAAGTCTACTCGCTAAGAAACCACATCGACATCAGTTGATCCCAAAAAATAGCAATGTAATGTTGGATAACATCTCAAATAATATTTTGTAAATGTACATAAAGTGACTCAGTATCCAAATAGGAAATGTTGCTGTTTTTCAATCGCTGCCCCTTATGAACTTTCAACCTTACAAAGATCACAGAGAAAACTTCTGCGTTAGTCACAGAAACGGTCACTTAAACCTCAAAGTCTATTTTTTCTCCACATTTACTACTTGTCCAATACATTCGATATTTAAATATTGACATTAAAAAGGTGAAGTCCTACCGTCCAACATATATTCTCGTGTCTCTAAGCTTTCCCCTTTCAAAAGCTGCAATTTGTAAAAAATGTAGCGAAATACCGGTAGCCTTCATCCTATTAACAAACTTGTTGAAACCGTGCTACGGTATGCAACAGTGAACTGATATATGTAAACAACACGTTAAAACGTGACTGCGATCGATTTCAGTATTCGAAAGGAAGGATATAATGACAAGAAAAAGGAAAAGAATGATGCAGAGAAGAAGAAGGATGTAAATCTGGTAGTGAACGATCTCGTGTTAGTATCGTTGTGCGGTCTTTCGAACCGACAGGGATGAGTAAGCCGACAGGGTTGCCGAGTGCTGGAGTTGTCTGTGGGTGCATCGTGCCCGATACGATGTTGCCGGTAGTAGAGATAGCTAGATGGGGATGCACACGCGTGGTCGGATCGCAGCACGTCGGGCATCTACCCTACGAGGCTCGTTTACGCAAGTACTCCTCCTACTCCTCTTTCCCTTCTTTCCCATCTTTCCCATTGCACGCAGACACGTAATGCATGGTCCACATTGGATGGAAATGTTCACGAGTTATTCGTGCACCGCCTTTCCAACGTTTCCAAACAATTCCGGGACAGATTGGTACCCGGAGCGGGTATGGTTGCGGAGCGAGTCTCTTGTTGCTACCACTAACCGTACCGTACCAGTCAAATGATCGGTTCAATGGAACAAAAATATGTAATTTTTTGTATTACTATGGAAAGACTGTTTTGTGCTTTGTTTTCTGTATTTGGTTGACAGTCGCGTGCATTTCTTTTAGAAAGATGTAACCGTTATTTTATAACGAGTCGACTATGGTGAGTACAAGTATCCGTAAAATGACGATTGAGATTTTGTCAGTTCTAATTTGAATGTAAAAATAGACGCGCAAAGAGAAGAAAAGAAGAGTGGTTGTTGGTAAAAATTATTTTTGACAGAGGAGAGCGAGTTGTCCAATGTCCATCGCTAATGATTAAGTAGATGACGAAGGAAAGTTTGAGCACTCTTTTTACCATTGTTTTCTGAAGAGGTTTGCAGACATTGGAGACTTTCCAAGACCTTGGAAATTTCCTAAGATCTTGAACCAGAAATAAGAAAAATAACAGTCGGTAGAATCTTTTTATCTAACGACTTTTGAACGAACAGTGTTCACCGTTCACCAAGGAGTTGGCGAACGGCAATGTGGACGCGGCATAAGGACATGTACGCTCGCGGTGCCATCCCCGATGACTATGGAGTCACGCGTATACCCGTACGTTTCGGGTGTAGCCTGAAATCATTTATAATTAGATCGTACGAGCGATGATCCCCTTTGAACCGGCGTAACCTACGAATGAAAATTCCAAGCAAGGTCTCGTGCCAATACAGGCTCACTAAGTGAATTCTCTTTCTTCTACCACGACTATGTTACGTGAAGCGTGGTTCGCTCGTGGGATGCCCACGAATCGAGCATTCACCGTTGAAGTGAATGTAACGTATGTGACGAAGTATGAACACGAAGATCGATCCTCAAGTACGCGTGCCGTAGCAACTTTGCTTTCCACGCGGCTCTCGCTTTCTCCGTGTCACTTGCACCGTTCAGTTTCTTAGAGGAAGGAAAAAATGAAAGAAACAAGTGGTGATCACGTACTTTAATACTATCGTATCTTACATTATCTTGATACAAATCAATTCTAACTATTAAAACCTTCTATCTCATGATAATAGAAAATAAACATTATATTTTTCAATTTATGTAAAACATATGAGAAGGATGCTTATAGATGTCCGTCTTTTTAAATCCAACAGTCGTATGCCGATAAATGATACCAAAGTGCGTGCATCTATATATGTTACTTGACGTCATGCTAACTCGATGTCAATTCCCATTTTGGGATCACGTCATCATTGTACACGACGATGGCTTTCACGGGCGTCCAAGTATCGTGCAGAGAGAGAATCACATGGAAGGGGCAAATAAGGAAGAGAGAAAGAAAGAGAGTGGACTCGCAGTCACAAGAAGTGGGGAGCCGGGGTAACGCCCGGGAAACCAAAACAAACTGGGCTTCTGTGTGTTGGCGCGTCGATCCGTGGCGTGTGGTGAGGGTCGGACGTTGACCCTTCTTAACACACCGATGGTTCACGCACGAACACGAACTATACGGGGTGGCAAGAGAAAAATGCATGGGTTTGTTATGGGAATTATTCGATGGTAGATCCAAGAACTCTGAGTTTCCCACTGTAGATGGAAGAAGTTTGAAAATTTCTGTGCAGCCGTGTACTCAGATGGGATTAAGGGGGAAGAGACATCGATGAAGGGAAATTGCTGATGTCACTTAAAGAAGAACTTGATTGAATGAGATGTTGGGGTGAAAAAGAATTCTACTTACAAAATGTGTGAAATTATATTATAATGTTAAAAAAAAAGAGGATTTTTTCAAATTATTTCTGCGTACTACTGTATTAATTCGAAGATATTTATGGTACGATGAGATTAAAAGAAAAGTACTGGTAGACGATTCATAATTTTTAGCGCGGTCGGTACTCTTAATGCATAGAAATATCGAACGCTAAAAAGTGCAAGAGCAGAGAACAGATACGCTGGAACGCACGATTCGGCGCAATTTCCGAGCAAGAACAGAGGTCGACGACACAGAAGAGAGAAAGAGAATCGTTTCAAACGTACGAGGAGTGGGGGAAAGCTGAATACCCGTGAGTCACGATGAAACTACACCGGGATCTTAGTTTCCAATGCATTTTACAAATCGTTTATCCTCCAAGAAATGCAATAATAGAAAATCCTATATGAAATATAATTCATAAAGAATCCGTGTATTATCCTTTACACGAATTTCATTGTCTGTTAGTAATCAGGATCAATTGAAAACCAACAACAATAAATCTCAAAGTACCGGCATGTGATGGTCGCCATTACGAAGGTCAGCGCCGCCACCGAGAAGGTTGTAAAGCGACGGTTGCTTGGTCCAGAAGAGAAAACAAGAGATCTAGAGGAGCGAATGAGGTTAGAACGAGCGAGACCGGTGAACAGAAAGCGAGATGAATCGCGCATGCGCAGAAACGTTGTTTACGTCTCGACGAGCCCGCGTGTGCATGCGGCTTTCGCAGCGTCTCCATAAAACGATAGAGGTCGCCAGTTTACCAAGCCAAGACTAGATGAAGTCCCTAATATCGTTCGAACGAATGCGTTTGCTCGTTGAGAACCAGAGGAACCAGGAGGTACTGATAACACGTCACGAAAAAAGATGGATGATGGGATAAAAAAAGCGTACGATGCAAGACGCAAATTGGCGGTCGTTTACTTCTAGCTTATCATCTTATCGTTGACTTTGACTTTGACACCGAGTACGATGCATTGGCGGCAAAACCCCGGCCATCCAATCAGATATATTCCTTATCCACTCGGAGAAAGTGCCGCAATTACGTTCTCTTCGCGGAACTTAAAAGTGCAAGGAAAGTCGAATATCAGTTAATGACTCCTGAAATGTCTTCATTTGAAACCCTCCCATTTTCTCCTTAACTCTGGAAAAACTTGCCGATAAACTTGACTTAGATTTTAGCATATTGTTATCATGAAAATTGAACAAAGTCTTTGATCATTTGTAAGTATCCCAAATTGTCCGATTATAAATTTCTCATTAGAATATTAAATCTATATTATTATCCTTTTCCCATTTTACATCGTAGAACAAATATCGTATTTCTCCTGCAAGAAATAAAGCAACGAATGAAAAGATATTGTCGACAATTGAAAATATACCGAGTCGTCTGTTTTAAAATCTCCCAGACGACCAAAGATACCATACTTCGTCCACGTACTTTCATCTGTTCGCTAACAGAATTCACAGACGAAACTGGTAGTACCGTTACCGGCAAAAATACAGTTTTTGGTACCGCCGGGGGGAGCCCCGTAATTCATTCTTAATTGCTCCACGCGAAATATCTCGTAGACAGTCGTCAGTCACTCATCCAACTGTAACCAAAGACCGGGACGTGTTTTAATACGACGCTCGAACATGTATTAAAATTTATATAGCTCACGTACATTGTACGTCGGCTGAATTATGACAAGTAAACGTGAAACAGCGAATTGCACGCTTTTAAAGCGGCTGTCGGTCCCGGACAGTCGACGAGTTGTGTTACCGTTCACTGATTTTCAAACGCGCCAGCGATTGTTCGACGGTCGGGCACGGGATAAGGACGCTTTTCAAGGCCGATTGCAGTTGTACAAAGAAAGAAATATTTATTCCAACTGTTATCATGCAAGACGACTCGGTTGTTATTCCCGAACTGGACAAGCCGGCATTCGGAGTTTCTCTTATCGTATAAGGAAGGTTCAACATCCACGCCAAGGTCAAACGACCAATTTTATTGCGCAAACTCCGAGAAATTTGGTCAATGTTTCGTTTCGTATAATCGATATGAAACGGTGCCGGTTTTATGCTCCTAGTGATAACTGATGTTGGAGTTTTATTTAAACGATTAATTTTGCAATCAGTGGGATCGTATTTGTAATTGGGACCAAGTGAAAATTCGCCATTACTTCTGGAAAATTCGTCTTAAATTACCATTTATATTAATGAGTCCAGCTGAACTGTAGATGCTAGATGAATATTAATTGATGCCGAAAAGGATAAAATGAAAATAATGTCGAAATTACATTTTTATTTCTCTCTTCTTTGCTTTTTTTCCTTAGCACTTTAAAGCCACGATGGAAAACAAGGCTGATTTTCTTAAGCGAGACATAAACGGCGGGATAACACTTGCAAAAATAAAGTTTAGTCGACTTCGTTAGACACGTCTGCCTCGACACGGTTATGTTTTTTTCTGCTAGTGTGCTTTGACGAGACTGTATGTACAGACTGGTGAATTTCAATAATGCAAATTCCGCATTGAACTTGCCCGCCTTATCCTACGCGCATATCCATACACGCGATTCTACATGATTGTAGTTACCCAAAGTCTTCGCCAATTCAACAAAGTGTTTAAAAGAATTCCCAAGAAAGCGAAAGATACAAATTCAAATTTATGCCTCCTAAATATAAAAATAACCGACATCTCTTTATCAGTCCAACAAGAATACATTTTTATACTCTACAATCATTTATCACCATTTACATTTATCTGTATTTGTACTTTATATCGTGAGTTATTTTCAAAAATAACTTGCCTTAAATTACACCGAGAGAGATCCATATTATCCTTTAATTATCCAAGTTCACGCGATCGTCTTCGAGGCGAGAAAAGAAATAAAAGAAACAACGAAAGAACTCTCGTCGAGGGCCAAAAAAAAGCCGGGTAACAAATGATCTTCCATCTACTTCGTCTGGGTTTAATAGATTTCGGCCGTTCATCGACCGTTAGATCGTACGGTATAGAAACGTTCGGACGATGTCAAGGTCGCACTTTCGCGAATATTCAGAACCAATGGCACCGGAGAAGTCCCGGTTGGCTAATGCGTTACACGGCTTACGACCAAACGAAATTAAAGGAAGGGGTACGGCATCGAGGATAACGTTGCCCTAGGGCAGGATCGTTTCTCCTTGCGAACTAATCGCGAAATGTTGGATAAGCTATCTCTCTGTTTCTCCTCTCCTTTCGCCTTTCTACGCTGCAACGTTACAGCTAATTATCGGATACTAAATATACTCTTTTCAATAATATACATTCACCGATACAATTTTTACATTTCTGCCATCATTTCTTTGTTTATTGCTACAATTTCTACATTTCTGGTTACTTGAGAATTGGAAGAGTTTCGTTTAAATTATGAAAAAAAAAACAGAGTAACGCTAAACATAATAGATTAACCCGTTGCCGCAAATGACGGCTATAGCCGTCCTGCACATTTTTGTACTTATTTGTTAATTACTCAGTAATACACCGAAAAAAAGATGTAACATTCCAGATAATATATCAATTGTTCTTTTTGTACGATTTTTCATGCTTTAAAAGTTCGAAATATTTTCGTGTGTGTTTCTGAGCACTTTCGTCAAATTAAAAATGTGCGGCAACGGGTTAATAAATTATGATAATTTTTGTACTACTAATAACGAAATAAAATAACATTTGAATCTCTTAAAACCATCAAAAGTTAGAGTACGTTTGATAGCTACTCCAATTTGCTATTCCGTTACATAAACTTCAGTAAGCGCAAACTTTAAACGCAACTCTGAATCAGTTCAGTTCGGAAGAGGCGTATTTACATCGAAATCAAGTATTCCACGTTCTCCGAATTAATTATTTTCAAATAAAAGTATCCGCCATAATCAAAGATTCGAACCTACGTAACTAGCCGTTGAATGATACCAAGAAAAAAAAATATTTCTCGAGAAATACGTTAAACAACGTCGACCGTTCGACCTGTCCCGTTTCATTTCTTTCACCGAACGTTGTTTTACATTCGCAACGACTGGCGAATCAGCTGGCTGCTAACAGATGTCAAAGGAACATGGCTAGCTGAGCGTGACAGCGATTGATTCCCTGACGCTGTCAACGGCCTTGCCACGTCGCAGACACACCGGTTCTCCTCGGCTTACCGAAGTTGAGCAACGCACTGGGCGCGGCCAGTCTTAGGACCAGTTTACAGTTACTTGTTCTTACCGAAGGAACTACTTATCCTCCAGTGTTGAAAGTTTGCCGGCCACAATTTTTCTGATCATCGAATTCAACCTGGAACTACTTCGATTTCCTTGGAGAGGAAATTCTTGTTTTTATGATGATATTTTGTAGAGTCGTTCTTCCTATTCTTTTTGGAGATTTGTACACCAAGTTGTTTAGACATGTTGTTGAATTTTTATTTGTATTTATTTTTGGTTGGATTGTTCTGTTCTTTGTACGATATTGTGTATGATATAGTAAATGACAAATTAGGACAATTCTTCCAGAGGTGACGAGGGATTTGAACTCTGATCCACTGATTGAGAGTTCTAGCCTTTATCTACTTGGTCATCATAGCCGCATTAACTAGTGTAGTCACTTCTTCTGGGACTTACGATTTTAAATTGGTTCCGAACCAGTGAGGCTATGGTATAATAAATGATAATTTAGGACAATTCTTCCAGAGGTGACGAGGGATTAGAACTCTTATCCATTGATTGAGAGCTCTAGCCTTTACTACTGTAGTCACTTCTGGGACCTACGATTTTAGATTGGTTCTGAGCCTCTGAGGCTATGGTATAGTAGACGATAATTTAGGACAATTCTTTCAAATGTTATCAGGAATTTGAACTTTGATTTAGTGATTGCTAATTCTAACATAGCCTCGTTAATAAATATGATTACAGTGACTAGGATCTTTCTTTCAGCTAAGTTTCGATTCAGCAAGGCTATGATACACTGAATAATAATTTAGAAATTTTGATGAGGGATTTAAACTCGTGTCCACTAATTGCTAGTGTAAGTCTCTGGTACCTTAGTTGACATAGCCCAAGATCACTCGAATTTTGATGCACCGTTCGATAGAGTACAAATAGATGCTAAAAATCGTGCACTATTCTCGATTGTCAGTCGGCCATACACTTTACGTAAGCAGTTTCGACACAAGCGTTGATCGCAATCGAGTAACTTTCTCTCGGATCGATCTCGGGTCGGGAAGTCGCATATCTCTTTAGGACTTGTTCGTCCGTGAAACGAGCTTATGAGAGAGGAATACTTGCATGAAAGGGGAAAGTATAGTCTTCTGGTAGACGCGCGTTTTCCCTTTTACTCGGCATATTAAATTCTGAGAAATTTATTCCGGTTTCGAAGTCAGCCATCCTGGATTTGCATTTCTACTTCATCATGATGTAAGTAGTATTGAAATCTATCTAAAACCTAGAAGATTCTAAGCGAGATGACCTTAGCAGTTAAAGGTAAAAAAAATGCAAAAGAAAAAGAAAGAATTTGAACGATCTCTGTGAAGGGGAACTTAATCATTGGAATATCTTCGAATTATCCTAGATTTGCATTTCTACTTCATCACGATGGAAGTACTATTGAAAACTATCTAAAACCTAGAAAAATCGAAGCAAAATGACCTTAGCTGTTAAAGCTAAAAAAAATGTAAAGGAAGAAGACAGAATTTGAACGATCTCTGTAAAGGGGGACTTAATCATTGGAATATCTTCGAATGACATTGACGATAATTGTTTTATCGCTTTGGATAGCCTGTATCTTTCAGATATGAGACGCTTGTTTGTTTGTTTTTATAATTTCGACCTTTAATCGCTAATTACTTCGCAGTGGACCATACATCTGTTGCTTTAAAATTGGCAAGGTTAAGATGTGGATATTACATAGGAAAAATCGTTTCCTTTCGCGGTGAATCACTGTCTGAGATTACGAGGATTCATTCTCGTAGTTATTATACTTAAAGAGTCTTTTTTAACGTCACTTTTTGTGACGAAACCTTATTCGCTTTTTGTACTACTAATTACTTTAACATGAATCAACACTTACAAATTCATCTTTTCCTTAATAACACTCTAAATGTTACAAGTAAGCTTCTCAAAAAATAACAATAACACTATCCAACCATAGTAATATTCGTGCAAAACAAAAAATTACAAAATACAAAAGAACCACCATCGACTCACCATCCCCCAAAACAACCCACCCCAAAGTCAACTCAAACCATACCCTACCTCGAGACAACAGAGAAAAAAAAAATATTTCCCCAATAGCAATAATGTTAACGAGCCGGATCGATTCCAGCAGCCAAGGACCTTAAGAGCTTTAATTGTTCAAGGTACCTTCGCAGCTGGAGGTCAAGGTAGAATCCCCAAACGGTCGATACTACGCCTGCGCCCGCGCAGGGCGCATTCCCGAGGTAAGCAGAGCCACGGTAACAATGATGACCGAGGAAAGTACATCACCGACAACGAACAGCTATCAAGTCGAACACCGTGGCCGCTCGTTAAGGAAAAGAAGCCGACGAAGGCCCGTGCGCGTTACAGCCGACACGTACATTTGCCGGGCGTAAAAAAAAAAAAGCGCCAAGCAGGACCTAGGACAACGAGCGGCAGACCATGCTATACTGCCGTATCTCATCCCCACCGCTGGCCCGTTTGGTTACCAGCTGAAATTCGCGAGCGTGCGTCCTTGACTCTCCTCTCGCCGACAGAAAACTTCTAACGAGGTCCCCCCACCCCCAAAATAAAGGAGACCGTTCAGCTTTGGGTCGAGGGCCTCATCGGTAGTCCGAATACGTGGATGTTCATACTTTACGGGGTATCGTATGGGATTTGGTGTGGTTTAGGAACGGTACCTTTTTACGTCGGTGTTCTTATTTTGTTTGGAGTAATTTTTGTGTTTGGGAGAGATTGCGATAGGAAATTGACTTTTGGTTGGGTGTTTCTTGGAGCTGATTCTGTCTTTGTGTATTTTTTTTAGTTTTAGTTGATGAGTTATTTTTTGTTGAGATTTATTGTTTTACTTGTTAAGCCTTTGCGGTCGGTGCGATCACAGTGGCGACATTTCAAAACTGCCGTAGAAGTTAGAAAATTACGAAAATTAAAATTTTTTGCTTTAGTGTAGTATGAGTGCAATTAAATACTATCAAGCAGCTTCAGCATATTCTGTGATTTTAAGTTATTCCATGTGTTTGCCTTAAATCATTTAGGGAAATGTTACTCCAAAAAGTTAAATTTGCTCCGACTAGTTTATACTCTCATCAGAAAAATCTGTCGACCGCAAAGGGTTAAATGATAATTTAGGAAATATTTCGTAGAGGTGAGGAGGGATTTGAAGTTGAGTCTGCCGATTAAGAGGGCGAGTCATTAAGGTAAAACAGTCATCACCGGTCGAAATACAACTTGTTAATGATGTTATCACCAACTTTCACAATCAATTTCCATCCGAAATTCCACGAGATCCCGGACATCGAATAGAATTTAACGGAGATGATTATGCCATCTGAATTTGCCATTAAGCACGACTGAAACACCGAAGTAGCTGTAACTCGAAAACAAGGTCAAATGGAACACACGTTTTTATTAATACCTCGTCTCATTCCTTTTGTTTCCACCCTCGGAGAAGGTCTTAGACGTTGCGAAACACCCCGACAGATAAGGGCAAGGCTGTCCGAGCTTATGGTCTGACGGAAAAAAAATGTCTTTGTGCTAGCGAGCAAAGAAATTTTGTAATCTATACCGCGAAGCCAGGATATGAAACACGTGAAACACTCGCCGATGTATTCTGCTGACCTTGCTTTTAATCGTACTATCTGCTGGAAAAGAATTTCAAGACAAAAGTTGGTACGGTGGCCTGTAAAAGTTGGACTGCAACGCGATACGGCTATGCACGTGCGGGCATTGATAAGAGAGAGAATTTGATACGGCAGAGTGGAAAAAAGCGAAGCTTAACGATGAGAATAATTAAGAGATAACTGCTACCATAGAGGCCAGGCCGATGACCAGGGTATTGAGAAAAATGTGAATATTGAAATAATTTGCCATATCTTTTCTTTTCTGACTTCCTTGTATTTTTTTCATTTTAACTTCTACGCTTTAATTATATTTCGTCTGAGATCTAATGATTTAGGAAAAATTTTCCAGATGCTATAGGGAACCCACATTCAGATGTATTAATTAAAAGTCTGAAATATTACCTCTTTGCCCACTATGGTCACAGAGAAAGCTTCTTTGACTGATTTCAATTTTTTTTTCCTCGTAAGTTTTAGTTTTAATCTCTGTGGTCATGTTGATTAGAACCTATTAATTTAAATGGACTGCGAGCCATAGATTCCATGGCATTTTTTTTTTATAAAATTAGAAATTTCTTAAAAGTGACGTAGAATATTGTAACTCTGAAACATCCAGCGTAAAGATTCATTGAGTGTTCGATTATCCAAGTATATTGTAAATTGCAATCGCGTTATATTTATTCTTAATATAATTGAAATAACTTAGTAATGCAACTTTGTAAAAAATGAACATTAAGGTTTCGTTTATCGAGTGCCTACTGTTTAAGAATTAACGGTGTTAAACTCGAGACTCCGAGTTTCAAATAAGGAAGCGAAGACGTGCGGGGAATGAAACGGTTTATCAGAGTTTAAAGCAATCAAAACAAAGAGGATAAGGAACATTGAAAGTATTTCCTACATACGTAGCGTCGGTGTCATGGTCACTGACTTATGTTATGCGATGCGCATCGTGCGTTAGCAATGAAACCATTTTGTGCATAACTCAATGGAATTGAAATCCGTTGCGTTAGGAATATCGATGAGGATAATAGCTTTTAACAACTTCAAATTTCATTTTGTTACCTCTATTGTATCCTAAACCAATCAATTTTATAATTAATCAATCAAATGTTACTATGAACGTAATTCAACGAAATGTAAGTTGACATATTCCGGTTAATTATTTAAACTGGATGCAAATCAATTGATCGGAGGTCAGTTTTACTCTGTCAGTGTTATCATTGCGAAGAAATATCATCGTGGAAAAGAACGTAACCCTTTGAGCTATGTCAATGTATATGTTCAGCTTGTATTTCGTATAATACTGTTGGTTGAAGGTCAATCTTGATTTTGTAATAATTTAAAAGTTGCATAATTCAGTATTAAATCGAGTAACTTGCACATATGGCTTTAAATCCTACAAGTTTTATTACAATGCGACCTGAAGACGTGGAACTTTTACTGTGCAACCTCGTTTGAAAGTAGAAACTTTACAACTTTACTGATAGTGCACGGATATTTTTAGAATAAGATTCCAAACTTTCATTATTAAGCTATTCGAATTTTTCATAAAGAATTAGGCTGTAATTAATCCTTTGCCTTACAGAGCAACCAACATGAATCACCAATGTGGAAATGGACTCCTGTATTTGAAAAGGAATCCAAGAAACTTTAAATTCCTTAAGCAATCAAATACAAATATTGAATACGATGCAACTCGAACCAATTTATACTTTGTTATTTTGACAACTTAACAGTTAAGAGATAAAAAAAGCAGAAGAAACAGTCACAATCATAGGCCCAAAAATTGCAAAGCTAGAAACCAAAGACTAAAAACTTGCACATATCACGATCACCAAAATAAGTAATCCTCTACATATATTTCTTCCTACATTTTTTAATTTAAACCGCCATAATCATTTTATGAAGGAACTTTAACTTAAGATGAACTCCAAACCACCAAGGCTACAATATATTAAATGATTCAGAAAAATGCTCCTTTAGAGATTACAACAATTTCAATCTCAGCCCGTTAACTTCATTAATTATTCGAGAACAAGCAGAGCTTAACTCTAAGCGTCTCAGAAACTTAAACACCCCGAAAATTCTCAGCTCAAGGAGTTAACGTATAATTAACATTGGCGCTCAAGAGCGTGTCAGTCCTTGCCTCTGGTCTATCGTTGTTGCTGGGCGTACGGAAATATGTACGACGAGCATTACGGCGAACGTCAAGTTTACGCAATACTATTACGTAAGGTAGAACGTGTCACAATACGAGCCGGCGTCCCAGAACTCGCATACGTACGTTGGCAATGAATCGAAATATCCGCATCCATATCTTTAGTTCCTGCGAAGGTATATCGTACATTTTTTCAACACGAATTCTATCAGCTAGCTGACTCCGAGGTAAGTAATCATCAAACCAATTAACTAATCTGACAGACTATGAGTGATTTTTAAAATATTGATGTTTGGGATTGATGAAATGTCCATGATAGCTAGGACTTGGAACTTGGACCCTGTCTGGTGATCTGGATGATGTGGATAGATTGAGTTCGTTTAAAGTAAGCTGATACGATTTACACTAATTTTGAATATTTTGACTAATTAGCTGAATGAAATTCTTTGATAGAAGTAGCATTTTCTTATATGATTCTAGGGGAATTCTGGAATCTGGGTGGGTGGAGTTAAGGGATGTGCACGTTTAACCCTTTGCGGATGGAGGCATTTTTGAATATCGAGAAACTATCAATTATTTAGGGATGAAAAAACACTTTTTCATCGGAAAGACAGTCTGTTAATGTATAGAAGTTGAAATTTACTCTTTGTAAAATAATATTTCAACGATTATATTTTAATTTTTCAACTCTAACCGTTTATATATGCACCGACAAACTATAACCAATTTTTTTCTCAGGGCGGATATAATCGCCCGTCGTCCGCAAAGGGTTAAACTGTTGGTCAATGTTACTTGACATTGAACCACTACGTTTTCTAGGTCTGTATCGAGGATACTTGTATTTTATAAAGAATCCAATCCTTTTATTCATACTGATATGTAAGCGTTCAATGCAAGTAACGTAAGTTGTTAATTTGACGTCATCCGAAACGATCAAAAGTCTCGAATCAAAAGAAAAATTCACTTTCAACAGTATCAACCCAATTCTGATAACCACCAAGAAAATGAAATACCCAAAATCTTCTAGCCTCCATTGTGAAATTTTGCACGAAAGACGCGGATATATCGATAAATAGCCTTCCCAGTTGTAATAACGCGCCAAAGAAGCCCAAGGCGATGGTCAAGGCTCGTCTTTGAAATTTGCACTCTTCCAATGCCCATAAAATGTTGGCTAGAAAGAGTGGAGTGGGTCGCGGAACTAGAAATAAATCTTCCGTGCGTTCTATTCGACGCACACGTTGCAACGATTGCACACAGATATTATTTCGCGCGTATGCAGTCAGGGCCACGGTGACCTTAACTACCTTCCCCCACGCCTAGCCTCCCCTCTTGTGCTATAATCTTCCGTCTCTCTTTCTCTCTCTCTCTCTCTCCCTTACTCTTTCTCCCCTCTCTGTCTCTCTCTCTTCGTGACACCCCGCCGGTCTCTCGCTTCAACGAGTAATGCAGTATTCGAGGGCACGAGGGTGCGAGGGGCAAGGGGAGAGGCACGTGCCACCAATGACGTCACGTGGTGTGCACTGCGACGCGATGCAACGCCGGCGCCGCGCCGGTCTCTTCGCGGCTCGAGATGTAGGTCCATGCGGAGGCGTGCGTTGCACCAGTAATATTCTGCGCAGACGCACCCTCCGCGTAACGACAGAGACCCTGGCCTGGCCTGACTCCTTCGGTGCCTTGGCACCTTTCCCTCCAAAAGAATCATCTTTCAAACGTGATTCTAGCTTATCGTCGTTACATACCGATATGCCGGCTAAATCATTTCAAATGCAGGCAACCAACTCGTTTTCCTATCTTCAGCTTCGATGCGGAAACGTTATGCCGTGTAATGTATGATAATTGAATGCACTTTGACTGCAGCTCATGGAAATGGTCGTGGAACCTTGGATCGTTTCTACCTCTTGAACGTTGAAGTTAACAATCGATGGATAACTCATCGGAACGAACTTCACTGTGGAGATCGTTCCCTGATATCTATCGCATACGCGATACCGTCGCGTCTGTCGTTATCGGTGCATATCGAGGGTATTACGGTTAATGGTGTGCATCGGATGGTTATCGACAGCCTGCACAGAATGTCGAGGGAGTACAGTGGAGATAAGAAACGACGAGCCCTGCGATTCCTTTGATGGCATAGCACAGTGGCGGTGGATTCGCGCGTGGACACGCGTGCGCATACCGACAGCGTGTGTTGCAATGTCAGAATAAAGAGAGTCGAGGGGGAGAGGAGAGACGAGAGGAATGTAGAACGAGACAGAGAAAAAAAAAGAGAGGAGGAAGCGTATCACGCTCATTCCACGATTCGACTTGCGCGCTACTTCCTGGCAGGCCTCCCTCTCCATTTATCGAGGTTCTCACTCACGGATGCCGATATGGGAACGGTACGCTGCTTTTCCTATCACGATTCCAAGCGACCTTTTGCGGTGACGAGATTCTATGCGAGAAGAATCTAGGGAGCTTGGCGACCTTGATCGCTGTCGATTGCGCAGATATCTTCGAGTCAGTCAATTGGGTCAGGTGCGCGGGCACATTCTCAGATTCTACCGAGTCGGTGAAAGTGGTATCTCCTTGCATTACGCCCGGAAAATGATCCGGACTTAAATGGAGGATCGTGAGTAACTTGGAATTTGGGCGGTCATCGAGTTGTGGGAGGGATTAGAATTGAATCGAGATGAATGAGTTTACGAGAGACCTCGCGGTTGGTGAAAGTAGGAACCTTCGGTTAACTAGGTTACGGAATACGCTTATTGATCCTCGGAAGACTATGACTTCTTGGCATTTCGATGTTCCTGCGAGCAAGAATCCCCTATTACCGAGCGCCTTGAAATACGAGCATCGGTATTCGATGCTCTTTTGTATTTAGCACTTAGATATTAATCAATTATTATTTAGTCGTTGGAGAATAACAATTTTGCTGATATCTTAGAAATTCGTGAGAAATTGTAGCACGGTTGAATTGAAATTAAAGCTTACCTGTTCGCTTTCGAAAGTCGCGCATGCAGCAGGTCCATTCTCGATCGGTTCCCGATTGACTTTCGCCCGAATCTATAAAAACAATAAGAAGAATGAGTCAGCAAAGTTCTGAGGCATCATGTGCTCTCTTGGTAGAGCTTAGCGGCTATTTCGAGCATCGGCGAGACGATTTTCCGTGCGCTCACGCACCACCGGCAACCTAAGATTAGCGCGGGGCGATAATACCTCAAGGTTCGGCTTGTTAGCCATCTTACGAAATACCGAAAATCGCCGCGCGTGTTTACATCCTTGGCTCAGTCAGGTCTTATGTCATCGTCGTGCACGCGAATCCAGTATAACTGAATGCACTTTCGAGCTGTTAAGTTGGTAACAACTGGGTGGCTGCACTGCTCGAGGAATCCAAGCGATTTGCTGCCCAAGATGAGCATGAATTTGTTTCTTACTTGTACTTGGATATTCGTCTGCTAATAAAGATAGATATTGGAGTGTTCAGACTCAGAGGACTTACTATTTTCCTATTCTACAATGATTCCTACTTAAACTTTAACGCTAACAAAAATTGTGAATTTCAAGATGAATGAAAAGAGTAGGGATTCATTGTAGGTCGTGGACTAGTTGATCGAATGTGATGTTTTATCAGGAACGGTTGTTATTTGTATTTTGATAATTTCACAAGATAAATGTAGATATTAGGATTCCAAGATTCAAAGGATCTATTCTTTCTTTCTGCTTTGCACTGTTCTTATGACAACGGGGAAAAGACTTGTGAAAAAATGTTTAATCACTCGGTTCAGTTTAGAACAAAAGCTCCCTAGATTGGTAACGTGTTTCCTAGTGTGCATTTTAACCGTTTGCGTACCACGAGCCACTTTCGCGCTCTTCAGTTTTTGTGTCGAAAAACCCCAGGACATTTTTGCAATGTTGACAATTGAAGGAAGACTTTGTTAAGAATGCATCAGGTTTCTCTTTTACAATATAAAGTAATTCCAAATTAGGATACAAGCACGAGAAGATTGTTCTTGTTGTGCACTACATAAAATAAAACACCAACTTTAGTTTATTTTGAAATAAAATCTCAAGAGCGCGAAAGTGGCTTTTTTCGAAGTAATTTTTTAAAACCCTCCCGGTATTCAACCGGTTAAAGTATACTGAATTTCCCTACGATATGCATTTTTTAATGAAAAAAAGATAAAAAAAAATGCAGACAAATGATTATCTTTTCGAGCAACAATGAGATATAGAACAAAGTCACTATAATCGATCAACGGGAAGCCCACAGTGTCGAGCTGCGTTCAATGCGTTAAGAAGATAAGAAGCTGCTGCAAATACCGATTAGTTTCCGCGTTTGCACTTGCGAGCGATCGGTGGCATCGGCAAGCTAACACGGCAAGACCGACCTTTCGCGATCCCTTCTTCCTTTCCTTCGCGTGTATCTCTGTTACAGTGCGATCGATGGTATTACGTTACGAAACGGTCGAAAGCGTGTACGTTTTCACCTGCCTCGAAAAAGAGAAAACTAGTCACCGGGAATCTCTAAATGCAGCTCACGCTGCTCAGCGATAACGGTTAAGCGTGTCTCGTAGCCTCGCTGCATTCGAATGATCGGGAGTCTTACTCTCTCGTATTTATGTTTCACTTAAGCCACGACATTACCGATGATACCTGAAATACCGGTTACATTGCGGACAAAGTGGAGTAACACGGAGACATTTAAAACTCGAGGATACCGCTGTTCGATCTGTTGAATTGATGCAGCATGAAGGAAAATACATGGAATTGATGAAAAATGAAATTTTTATAGAAGTTACGCGGTGTTCATTCATTTCGAATATGGTATTAGTGGTAATATCTTAAGTAACAGTTACGTTACGGACAAAGTGGAGAACCGCGAGGACATTTAAGATTGGAGAACGTAGCTATTAAATCGGTTTGATTGATGCAGCATGAAAGAAAGTCAATGCAATTAATGAAAAAGGAAATTTTATCAGAAATTATCAGACGTTCTTTCACTTGAAGCAGGATATTAACAATTATGTCTTAAGTAACGGTTACTTTATGGAAAACGTGAAGTGTGGCGGAGACACTTGAAATTGGAGAACGGAGCTATTGAATCCGTTTGATTCATGCAACAAAAAGGAAAGTAGATGAAATTGGTAAAAACGAAATTGTTTAATAGATCATGATGTATTATTTCACTTGAAGTATGATATTAACGATAACACCATAGACAACAATGATATTGTGAATAGAGTACTGTGTTGACATTAAAAATTGGAGAACGCAACTATTCAATCGGTTTGATCGATGTAATGGAACGAAAAGTAGATGTGATTGATAAAAGGGGAATCTTTCAAAAGATCGTGAGGTGCTAGTTTACTTGAAGGATGATATTAACAATAAAAACTTAAAAAAAGTAACATGGAGAAGTTTAAAATTGGAGAACGTAGCTGCTCAATCCGTTTGATCGATGCAACGGAACAAAAAGTAGATGTGATAGATAAAAAAAGAATATTTTGTTAATAAGTCAACGACACATTGTTACATGAAGGAAAGATAGAGGTGATGGTATATGATGATGAAGGAATAATACGAGCGCCCCACATAAATATTCAGCTGTGTGTAAAATATTCATATCCTAGGATTAACAAGCGAATGAAAAACTGTAGAAATGAAAAGTGAGACATGTTGAAGGAATAGTCTCAGCGAGAGAAAGATAAACCAATGACACACAGAGAATAATCCTTTTTCTTTCTTTTCGCCGTTGGTAATTAACCCTTTTGTTACGGTAAGTTTCACACGAAGGGCGTTGCCGTTATGCGGGCGTCGACGAGCATATACCAGGAGGATTTGGTGAACTTTGAACTTATAGAGGTAATACTACTCTTGGAAATTACACCATTCCATTGAAATACTCAATCCAAGAGACGGTTAATTATAATTGAAATTTCTATGATGTCATATAATTATTAAATTTCATTGATTACATAGAATATCCTAAACAAAGTGAAATTATCCCCTTTTGAGAAAGCACAATGAAAAGGATCAAATTCTGAAAATTACAGGAAACCTTTAACTACCGCATTAGGTAATAAGAAAAGTGTTGAAACTTTGGCTGTTGAAAAGAATGGAAAAAAATGTAAGTCGTTAAGTAGCCCTATAAGGATCCTCTATAATAGTCACGATAACAATTATAAAACATATGTTGGCATCGTGCAAGGTCCACCCTGTATCAGGCTTGCTAGTTGCGCCAGCATCTTACGCAATCCAAGACTTTTATCATACTCGTTGACGCTAATTAAGCGTAAGCCGTGGATGCGGAAGGAGCTGAGGCGATTTAATTGTTGCGCAGAGCTCCAGCTGCGAATCACGATAACCTTCGGATCTCTACAGAATCTTCGGAGTTGTTCGATACGATAAGACAATAAGTAATATCTATTTCGCGTTGTTAAGGCGACGTACATTTCGTAATTGCAGCCCCGAGGGATTTCCTCCTTTCTTTCTTTTGTCTTTTTTTTGGCAGGTGATAACGCTGTTTCGGCATGGATCGTCTGTTTCAGGTAAGTAACGAATTATCAAGATTATTGTATATTAACTCTAAAACTATCAAAGGCAGTCAAAATTACCGGCTTTTGATTTTTTTATAAAATTCTCCAGACCGATAGGAGAGCAATGGAATAAATTTTCCACTTCTACCTTGTAAAATCTGAATTACTTAATTCATCATCTTTTTCATTTGTACATTTTTCTTTCTTCAAAGTACTTATACAATATATTTAAATGTAACAAATATAATGTCGGTAGTTTTAGTTTTAAGTAATAGTTTGGGAAAATTCTTCCAGAAGTGACGGAGTTTTCTCTGGTCCACTAATTGCGAAATTCAGCCATTTCTTTGGCTTTGAGTACTTAGATGTAGAGTAATATCACGCAGGACAATTTTTCAGACGTGATGGGGTATTTGAATTCAGATTTAGTCTATTTCTTCCTCCATTGCGGAGGATCATCTGTTTTCGTTGAAAGAGGTGTGTAAGAAAGACGATTTCGGATGCGACCTATCGATAGGGGAACGCACAGTGTGTTTGCAAAGATTAAGGTCAATGAAGACTTTAGAAAAGCGATCAAGGCCGACGCCAGTAGATCCGACATGAGCACGCGACTTTGGAAACTAGTTCGAAGGCCGCTACTGATAAAGAGACAATGATATTAACCCGTAACCGGTAGAACGTCCTTGTCACGTGCAATGAATAACTTCCCGATAAGCCTGACACTATTTTGCATTACAGTACGGGACGACATTGTGATCGAGGAAATGGCGAGGTGGACGAAAATGGCGTTTGCCGATGTCTCGAGATACTATTCTACCTGCTGGAATTTCAAATTTTTAAATTAAAAATTAATTCTAATTCAAATCATTTTTGTAACCCGACATTAATTAATTGCAATTAATTTGACAATATATTTCAGCACCGACATCAATCCTTTTTAGTCTATCTAATTCATATCGGAAAACACTGGAGAACACCTTGGTCATTGCCATTGACATTTAACCCCTTCCCCCACAATTTACATTTTGACTGTATGCCCAATAACTCAGAATTAATTTCAGAAATTAAAATTCCCTTTTGGTTTCTAGTATTTCTCTTAATTAAATGCAATATTATTATTGCAGAAATAATTAGATCGTCTCGTAACTTGCTTATATTTTCAATTTATAGTTATTGGAAAATTTCAAAATTTTCATTTCCTATTACTGTAACACAAGTGTCACTCGTTATCGTAGGCTAAGGGGTTAATACCAAATTCAAAATCTTTTCGAAAGAAATTCATATTGATAAAATAACAACATAATATCAGAAAGATTTAACGTCGAGCAACAAATATTGCCCCCGGCAGTAGAATGCAACCGAACGCCGGTATCGCAAAGTACCACCGAGGTCGTGCGTGAGTAGGAAGCAATTAATTATCGTTACAATCACGCACCTTTTTCTTGCGCGGATGTTGCTCCTCGAGGTAGTCAGGCACTATTCCCTCGTCCAGGGTGGTGGTCGAGCCAGGGGTGCTACTCGACGACGAACCGGAGGCATTATAAGGATAGTGCTGCTGATTGTGCGATGGATGAGCTGGTGTCGGCCACAAGGAACCCGTTGTCGGTGCACCCTCATCGCTGAGGGGTGGACTTGGGGTACCACTTCGCCATGAAGCCCCGCTGCTGCTGCTACTGCTGTTCGAAGTGCCACCGACACCTGGTGAACCGACGACTACGCCGCTTCCACCTCCTCGACCTCCCCAGGAACCTGTTTCGTGGAAGAAGTTCATTCTTCACTCACTGTGTTATCACGTACTGCTGTCTTATTATAGTGTTACAAAAACAAAGATTTATATATCGATATTTGTTCAAGTTTTTAATGCAAACTGTTTTTCCTGCTATTTCACTTTCAAATATACGTATTTTGATATTTTCTTGCAGCAAACTCTTGCCGTTTTTAACACTAGATCTACCAAGATAATCGAAATTACTGGTCTCCCATAGTTTATAAAAATTCTCTAAGTTTACAGTAGAACTACACAGTTGATATTTCGCGTCCATCTTGTAAGATAGAAGCTACAGAAATAATCATCTTCGACATCTTTTCATTCCTCTCCTCTCTCTCTACATAGTAGTTATTTAACCCATTAAGGCCCAAAGTTGCGTTAACGCAATATTTCACTTCTCATTTTTTTTCAGGGAATCGGATTAATTTAATTTATATTTTAACCTATGTCACAGTTAAAGAACATACCAAAGACTTAATTTATGCATTTTTGTTCTCTAATTGTTCATCACCTTAAGTTCTACTTTTATGTAATCTTATAACAAATAAATAGTCGCAATTAAAATATTTCTGTTATTCCAATGCTTGGTCCTAATTGGGTTAATATATTTAAATTTCATAGATTTATCGTCGGTAGATTTAGTGTTAAAAGACACATTTCAAAAATTATCGAACTTTACTACAAGGAATACTTTAAGTCCAAAGAGTTAAAAGAACTTAAGACAGTGCAGAAACATTCTCATGGCAACGAGTAGTTCAAGCATGGCAAAACGTTTTTTCCTCCATCCGTCATAATGCCGTCTCATTGTGATAAATTGTAGATAGATTCGCTCCGAGCGTGTTAAAACAATCAAACCATATTTTCTACGGTACCAATGTCGACATTCGGATGAAGTTCGCAAAAATTCATGGTTACATAACACAAACGGTATTAAAATCGTTAAATTTAATTTGTACCATTCAGGGTACCATACTGACCGTAATTGTGCTGGCAGTGAAGTGGTAGGGGATTGTGAGGACTGTGGGGCGAACAAGAGAGCGACATGAGGACTAAAGCTGCAGTGCATTCGTCCATGCAGTCGCCACGTTCGTTGGTGCGGCAACCCTCGCGACCGCATCCATGGGGTATTCTTTCACCCCATCCACTGTATGAACGTTCAGAATCATTGCTAGAGCTCGGTCGTCGCTTCCTCGACCTGAAATAATTCAAACGAGATGCTTGGGTTAGCTTGAACTTTGTCCTGTGGTCGTTGAAACGATAATCGGATTGAGGGGATGAATAATTGCTGGATGAAAAGAAAAATGTTGGAACTGATATGACTCGGACCCTTTGGAATATCGTTTACGATAGTTAAATGAAAGGTTTAAAATTAGAGTAGATTTGTTTATATAGAAATATTATAGAGACTTGGATAGAAATTGGGAGAAAATTTTCATCTTTTGAGTTTCACTTTGGTAAGTATTTATTATTGAAGGTTTTGAAACTTGAATTATATTGTATAATTTGAAGGAATAGAGTAATAGAATGTCGTGAATTTTAAGGGTTATAAATATGGCTATAGCAGTAACCTTCAGGTTTCTAAAAATTCATTGCAGTGTTGGAGAGAATTTTGAATTTTTTAATAGCTACCATCTGGCCTAATAGATTTATAACGAATAATTCTTCGCATTCTTTTTGATATAAATTTTAACAGAAGATAATAAATTTCGTAATACATGTATAATTTTGGGAATTCGTATAATCGGAATTAATGATAAATGTTCATCGTTGGATTTCAGCTTTATAAAAATCCACCCTCGAGCGCTCAAGGGAAACTCGAATTTTGCAACTGCTACCACTTGAATCGTTAAATCTACGGTAATACCTCCTTGCTCACGTAGATAAAGTACAATTTTTGCATCGAATAATAAATCTATTGATCGTCAAAAATTGTCGAAATTTAAACATCAAAATATATTTCTAACAGTATAGAATTTTTTATTACATTCCTAAAAGAACATCAAGCATTACGAATGTCCCAAGGCCGGCAATGGGCTAGGGTCGTTGCACTGTAACGTTTCTGAAAGTACGGGAAATTACCGTTTTCTCAGAAAAGTTGTAAAGATGTAGCGATAGTATCCTACGTGGAAAAGTTTCTACCTGTTCTCATGGATTGGTACATTTTCTCACCGAACATACGTTTCATTTCCTTTGTTCAATGAATAAAGTACAAATTTAACACGAATACCACGGATGTCACCGGTCATCACTGATAATTCATGCATCTTAAAATTGTTATATTTTAATATTTATGGATTTTCTAATATATTCAATATTTAAATACTGACAGTAAAAAGTCTTGAGTGTTTAATGTATCTGCTTTGTAAAGATGCGATTTTTATAAAAAGAAGTTTCGCCTCGGTAAAAATGTTGAAACGAGGAAAATACCGGTGATGTTCAACGTGTTAAAGAACGAAGAATTTAACTAGATGGTCAAAGCTCCGTTTATCTATCTCTATGATAGTCATTATTAATTAAATTTAGATCTTTGAGAAATATTTGCCAAATCGGCTGTCCCACGTCGAACTCTGGCTGATACACTGAATTTACAGTAGATCGGGTGACGACGTAGGAAATTCGATAGCAAGTAATCAATAGAAACCCTGACTTTCTAGAAAATTACGGGATACATTGTGTCTCTCCTGTCTCGGGGTTATCGGATATCGACGACTATCGCGAAACGGTAAAAGCGATGTCATTTCAGTGAAGTATCATTAATGTCTTCAGCAAACATTCACATCGATTGAATTGCACAACGATGACGATTAATTAAACCCAAAGAAAGGATACTAGAAGTTAAGAAGATGGTTCGAACGATCCGGTTCACTTCGTTAAGATAGTAATTGCTTTGCTGATCTTGCGGAATTGGATTCATAGATTTGAATGAAACTTTGAACTTACACATTGAAGATTACGGAAAATAAGACACTCCGTTTTTAGCCGCAAATCCTCTGAGATACTTTACAACATTAGTTACCAATGAGAAAAATTAGAAAACAAAACAACAAAGTAAATTTCAATAGAAACAAATAACTAGACTGCGGATGTTTATACAAATTTCGAGTTTCACAAATGCAGGTGAGACACGAAAACCTATCTAGGGATTTATTGCACTCAATAAATATTACAACAAATACCATACTTTGGATATTTTAGATATATTTTTATATTATGTCCTTTTTGTATATTTTAGCCATATTTAATTTGTCATAAATGCATAAAAATCCGCAGTCTGCAAATAACTTATACTAATCTTCGTTCAACACGAAACTCCTTAGTACACAATTCTACTTTTCTCTGAAACACATTCTCCTAATTCCTACAATATAACAGTTTAGCGATCGGTATTTTTTTAATATCCTACCCACTTCTGATCGGTCACTTGCCCGCAAATATTTCCCTGATACTGATATCTCTTCGAAAATTGCCAAGTTTCTTCACTGAGTTCTTAGCCCAGTTAACCGCAATGATAAATAATAATTTATTAATTGCAACCAATTAATAAGTTAAAAGTCCAAAAATGTTGGGCTCGAAAATCCGATTAATCGGCTACCGATCGGTAAAGTGTTAACACTAGATTTACGGATATTGATTTACCTATTTTTCTGAAGCGAGCCAATTCGAATCATACAAGAAAATTGAAATTTTTTGCAAAGAAAATAGTTCCCAATCAATTGAAATGAAAGATTTATTATTAAAAAATTAACCAACCAATATATTATATATGTAGTAATTAAATTTCGAATAAGTCAAATTGACTCCGTAAATCTAGTGTTAAGAAACGCTCAAAAACGAAGATCATCCCCTACAATCTAAAGATAGAAATTTAACCCCTCAGAAACCATACAACCCCAAAACAGATCGCATGCCCACCTCGAACCCGTCCTCATCCAACAGACTTCCATCAAAGTCAGCCCATCAATTTTCACAAGTCTTCCCCGCAAAATTCCTCGAAGAACTCCGAACTCTCGTCGCATCAACGCGAACACGATACTTCCCGAATCTTCGGTTGAACCGGCCGAAAAAGTATACTTCCGTTAATGTCCTTTCTAAAATTCACCGTTGGGTTTCACCTTCGTAAAAATCCATCCTCTCTCCAACTTTCTTGCCGTCACGATTGTACGTGTCAGTGTGCAGCCTAGAAATAGCGAGAGGTGTATCTACGTTGGAAGAGAGAAGTAAGGTAAGGTAGCCCTCTCAAGCAAGCCCGGCCATACGAAGGACACAATGAGCGCGAAACGGGCAGAAAGGGGACGCGAAACGATGTAGTCAAGGCCGCTGCTTAGCCGTTCCACTCGGAGCGGTACATCGAGAGTCGAAAGTGAAACGTCGCGTTAGTCCAGCGTAAGGAATGACGCACGAACTAGACGGTATTTCGAAAGTAACACCTCCCGGGTACGCTTTACCGTCCCGTTTCTTACCACTTGGCGAACGTACACGCCACGCCGTCGACCGGTACCGCCGGAGAGACCTGAAGGCTACACATGAAAGTCCGACAGGGATAAAATTATTCCAGATTCAATATTAATCTATGTTGAATCCACGATCGGTGGAGAACGAGATCAAACGTTGGACGAGAAAGTTAACGGTGATGGAGAACTGGATTAAGAGATTGGAAATGATTTTATGGTGGGATGATTTGAGGGTGGATTCTGAGTTTGAGAATTGAATATTGATTGTGGGTTGATGCTGAGTTTATAGGGGGTAGAGCTGGGGTTGGAAGTTGGGGTGATAGGGTATTTGAAGGTGGAAATTTGAGGGACTGTATTTGGAGGTGGTATTGCGATTGTGTTTGAGAATTGTATAGAGAAGCACTTAAGGGGATTTTTTACATGGAGAAAAGTTAAGGAAGTAGATTCAAAGTTGAGAAAAATTAGTTTAGTGTTCAATGTTAATTCTATAGGTATCACGGTGTCTAGGTTTAAAAAAGAGTTAGGTAGACTCTGAATTTAGTATTGCTCATGAAACAGATCTAAAAACACTACTCAAAGAGAACCGAAACTGAAGTTTATTCAACCATCCATGGTACCATTCCTCCGCAAGATTAACACACCATCGATTTCGAGGTAGAATCGTACCGTTACGGTGTACGTGAACCGTCGCGAAGCAGAACCAAGGATTCATTCCGAGATAATCGGTAGAACGTTAATTACAAAGAACTCCACCATGCCCACTCGCAAGAAACACCAGATCGGTTCAACGTACGGTGAACTATTTATTCGTGACAGGTGAACGTTCGGTGGTTAAAAACGCCTATTCTCGCTTCGGTCGGCTTTAATTAAAGAGACATCGAACCAATGCAATTCGAGTTTCTCATAAATACATTTAGCAAAAACGAAAGAGAAAGTAAATTACTACGACGCAAGCGGGATCCTGTGTTTTCTCGTCATCTATAAGAAAAACCCCATAACAGTCAAGGTGGACAAGGGGGATAATCTTCTGATGTCACTTTTCCTTTTTTTTTTCTTTTAAATGTAACGTGCTAATTGCAGGGCCACGAAAGTCTTGAAAAATTGGACCGTGAGAAGGAGAATCGATGGCGAACGGTAAACGCAATTCCTTTCACCCCTGTTCTTTCGACGATATCGTTTGCGTCACTTGTGCAAGTTTCGCGTGTGCATCCATAAAGGATGATCGCCGTTGCGTATCAGGAGTGCTCTCTGCACGTAATACAACACTCGTATTTTTAGCTCGAGGACGTGTTATTAGTTTGTTCGACGCCTGACTTTCCGTGCGAGATGATTGTCGGATCAATTATCACCATCGATTTCGTGATATTTAAATTCGTCGCGGTTGAAATATCCTCTGGTTACAATTTAAATTATACCGTGACCATTTCAACGGTGAACTACCATACTGCTTGCATATTGACAATAAGCGTTATCATTCTTATGACATAACGTTACGCAATGGTTCCGTGTGAAGGAGGAACATGATCATTACGTCGGCTTCGTGCAAACAACAGTCAACATGTAAAAAGTACCCTCATAAATCGATCATTCCGAGGAATGATTTCGCAAAGTTAAAGTAACCGAACGTTCAGAGTCCTTCGATGGTATCTAATGTAACTCCTTAATGGCTTTTGTCTAGACTCTTGTAATTATCCATTAGCGTTGAAAGTCAACCGATGATCGTGTCGAGTGTCATTACGAAGTCCTGTTTAAGATGCATGTCGTTTTAACGTTGTAATATTGGTTGCCTTTGATTCGATTTTCCATCGTTGCAAACGAATCAAGTGAAGAGAAGAGACCCTGGTGACCTGAATAGTACGTGCTCCTAGGTGACCCAAAAACCGTAATCTACTTACGTTTCTGGGTCATTATATAGGTCGGGATGCGCGTTGATCCATATTCGCCATGGCGTCCCTGACGAAGGATAACTAGGTCAGAGATTCGTGTTGCTAACCGGCAACTCTCGTACAATAGAGACTCGAGAGAACATGCACTTTGGACGACGTACAGAGCGTTTCATAATGCGTGGGTTTTGCTTTTGAGGTGGCTTAGATGAACGTATTTAGATGAACTTCGTATTCCATATACTTAATTGTGGGGGTGTGATATAATTCTGTGACCTGGTTGCGTTTCGATCTTATATCTTTTTGTACTTTGCATCGTCTGCTTTAAAACACGGGGTAGTGTACTAGTATCCCCTTGCCGTGCCATTTATTTTGTGACTGCCTCCACAATAACTCAGAATTAAATTAGTAAAATAAACATTGATCAGTGATTCTTGACATATCATATAATTTGACGTAATATTAATATTATAGAAATAATTTTATCGTGTCACATCTCACTGATATTTTCAATTTAATAGGTAAGACTTGAAAATTTCCTTTCCAATTTATCGCATCACGAGTATCACTCGTTATAGTACGGCGAGGGGTTAAAGGTCTGCATTATAGAATCTGAATTTAATGTGAAGATATTTCCTAAATATCCCATGTTCAAAGAAGATTCTCTATTAGCATTTAGAATATATACCAAAACGGGACAACAATCGACACGGTAATAATCGTCAGAGGATAAAAAGCTTAATGCAAAAACATGAATGGAAATAATAGAAAGGATACATTATACTCAAGTCAAGCTACGTCCAAATAAAATGAGAAGTTTTAAAGTATGTTACAGTGATCCATTCAGATTTCGCCAGATGTGAGTTAAATCTGCATTTTGATCTTACAATTAGCTCAATAGAGCTGAGAAGCAATCTACAATCGTATCCCAAACTTAACCCTTTGCACTCGACTCTCCCACCTAAGGGTACATCGGAAGTCTGCCATATCACTCGGTTGCCCCATTTAAAGGGACCTTCGAAGTTATTAGTGATTAGTAGACTCCGGATGTTTATGCATTTATGACAAAATGAATACGGCTAAAATACACAAAACGAACATAATATAAAAATATATCCCAAATATCCAAAGTATGGTATTCGTTGTAACATTTATCGAGTGCAACAAATCCCTAAATAGGTTCTCTTGTCTTAGCTGCATTTGTTGAATTTTAAATTTGCATAAACATCCGGAGTCTCGTGATTAGAGAGGACACACACTCATTGCACCGCTACATTTTAAGAACTATATATTTACTTAAACTTAAAAAAACAAACTACAGTGTACAATAATTACAAAGCGCACCTGATTTTCCACACGGAATATTTTCCAAACTTCTCCATGTATCCTGAATTTCCACGTTCCAAATCAAAGTTCAAAGTAGATCACACGGATCACGCGTAAGTACGTATGAAAATTGGTCACAATCAACGAACAATTGCAATCACGATCGCGATACGAGCACGCACCCTCCTTAGTCCGGGACGCGGAAAGAGCACCGTTCCAGATGAAAAACGTCGCGAATACCGGAAGTCTGAAGGTTGTCCCTGGAATTTAGGCGTAGCGCAGAGTACCGAAACCCCGTGAGAATTGTGGCAAGTGCATCGATCCAGTTTTAGACGATATCCGGGTTACGGAGTCGAATGCCGGGTCAGTTCGCCGGATACAGGAACACGGCAGCCGGGTGGCCTCTATCGAGCGACCTGATTCCGCGGCAGGACAACCCGGACAACCTGATTTCAACTCGGTCGACCTTATTAGACGACCCAATTCCCCGGTTACTGGGCCGAGGCAGCTCGTCCTGAGACCTTCCTTGGAAACTAGATCACGATACAATTTTCCCAATCGACATTTCCTGGAGATTTTCACGATTAACTTCGGAGGAATGATGTAATTATATTAAAAGAAACTGATAGAAGGGTGCTGTTTTTTCATCTAACCGATGACAACTGATTGATAGAATTTATCGTATAACCAGCTAGTTCACTGCAAATCCAAGTGTGTTATTTTAAAACACATAAACTTATTATTTCCTTGTAGTCACTTTTTAGACGTTTCCCGGTGTGTTATTATTTAACACAGTACACGTGTGTTATATTTATATTTTAAAATAACACACCTACATGCTTCAAAATAACACACATGTACTGTGTTAAATAATAACACACCGGGAAACGTCTAAAAAGTTACTACAAGGAAATAATACGTTTATGTGTTTTAAAATAATACACTTGGTTTTGCAGTGTTATGATTGATGAGTATACTCGTCGTGAAGAAACAGTAAAATTTTGTGTTTCAACGAGTATATTCGTCATGCGTAAAAATTAGAGACCACTGGTTATTTAACCCTTTCACAGTTTGGTAAAATTACAAATTCTGGCCCAAAAAATGTCTAGTTTTTTTTTTATATTCAAAAACACTTCGGCATGCAAACAAAACCACGTCTCATTCTTCAGTTAGAATAAGCTTAGAAAACAAAGGAAGCAAAGAATCTGGTTATAGACTTAGATATCTTTGGTAGACTAAACGGGATAAGCCGTTTAATACTTGACGCTCCGCCCGTGACTGTCACGGGATAAACTGTCAATGGGTTAACCCTTTCAATACGGCGAAAAATCCAGTCCGATTGCGCCCCATTACCGGGATCAGTTATTTCCCCTCCAAGCGATTATTAGATAAAATAACTTTTATGCCGAAAACTGAGCAACCTTAACAGTTGTCGCTTGTTTGATTAGATCGGGGACGATCGAGATGAGAAATTTAAGGACTCAGAATGATTGAGAATCAGTTTGGAGGCCCAACTAGGCGTTATTTTTTGCCCTAGATGTTTTTCAGTAATTGGGACATATTATCCAGCCGTAATATCAAAAATTTTCAGACTGGGACAGCACATGTCCCGTCCGGTGCGAAAGGGTTAAATTGTGATTTTGACGAAAAGTAAAATATATTCGTTAACTTCAAGCTGTTTGAAATATTTTGAAGCTATGGTGAAAACGCATAACTAAAAAGTATAAATAATTTGAGATAGATTTATGCTCATCTCTCAATTTTCGACACCCACGTAGGAGCGCACTGTCAAAAGAAGTCGCCACAATTAACTGGTTAAAGTGGAAATATGAAGATTCTTTGTATCATTTAATTTCCATCTACCTGTAAAGTTCTAAAATTGTAAAAAGTTCCTTGTATTTAGACTTGAAAGTGTATATGAATTGCAAGGTTGCAAGGAAATATAGGATGATCCAGTGCTACAAGGTTGTCGGTATTTTTTTCAAACATCACCCCGTGTCTGCACGAAGAAAAGGCTATTTTATCCACGTGTAGCGATATCCCTTGAAATAAAACTTTTCACAAGGCAAGGTCTCCGGATTTTGCAGAGTAATGCACACGCACGCACACCGAGTCGGTCGCATCGTGCATTTAATGCAGGAAGCTAGTGTTGGTGCACGTGTACCGCTCTCGTTTCATTGTCCCAGATTTGCCATTGGATAGAGAGTGACCCACCCCTTGACCGGTCGGAGTGGGAGAGGGCCAAGAGCGTCGTCGCGAAACCCTCTTCTTCTTCACCCTCGAGTTCTCCCTTCCTCTTTCTCTCCTCCCTCAACAAGTAGTAGACGCTGCCAAGAGTGCCGCCACGGTGTGGGTGGCATTTCTATATCGATGTGTTTCAGTGTACAATGTTGGGTGGTTGAATGTGAGAGAAAACGAGAGATAGACAAAGAGTGAGTGCAAGAGCGACAGAGAGAGAGAGGGAAAAAGGGTGAGCACAAGAGAAGGAATACAGATAGAAAGAAAAGAAGTAAAATCAAAAAAGAAAGAGAAGGTAAGGTCGATTCTAAGAGAAAGAAAGTAAGAGGAAACTAGAGACGGAAATAGCGTGTAAAAGAGCGAGAGAACGGGAAATGGGAAAAACAGGAAGGTCGATAGCTACGCGAACCTCCGTGTACCTGACCCATTTATCTGATGCGACTCCGCACCGGTAGATACGTAGCTCTATCGATCGACCTAGATCCACGGCCCCAGCCTGGCACGACCTACTATTTGTTAGGCCACCTTAACAACCCTCCTGCACCTCTACCGATCCTCCCCCGTACCCTTTCACCCAGAATTCCGTTACAATTTCATTCCAATTTTATTTCAATTTTATCTCAATTTTATTCCATCCCTCGTTCACTTCAACCGTCCAGCCACAACGGGTTTCTCAATGACGAAACGGATCTATCAAACCGCGAATGTTTTCTGAAGTAAAGTGGAAAATTGTTGGAACGATAGTCGCGCAAAAAGTGCATGATTACATGGAAATATTACCGTGTGATAGAATTCGGTGGTTCATCTTTCCTTTTCCCTATTAAGTGTCGTTTCATCGACATGTAAACGCAAACCTTCGCAATTTGTGGTTAGATGTAATTCGAGTTGTGGGTAATTGAGATTTGCTCTTTTACGTGAACGAGTCGTTTCGAGTAATTCTATGCGCTTTATCGTTCATGATATGAAGTAGTTCTTGTAAAAGATTTCATAGAATAACACTTGAAAGGAGGATCTTCGACGTTTATATGGATTCGTATTCCTTCGATTTTCTAAAAGCTCTTGCACGAGGCAAAAATGACATCTGCCGGTTGTCTGTATACTGTAGGTCAAGATCGCGCGGCTCGTTGGCATATTTTGTCGCACGAGACCTTGGCAAGTGTGTGTCTAGGTTGCAGACTACTGGTAGCAGTTCTAACGTTTCTCCTCGTGGCCCCGTCCTCTCTGTTCCGGCCTTGTAAACCTTTCTATGAGCTTCCAAGAGACATTCGACGACTCAAACGACTGCGTTGGATTGCTCTAGGTCGATTCGCCATAAAAACGGTAACAACCATGATCTTGTCCGGGGAAGAGAGAACCGATTACGAGGTATTCTGATTGTGTTCGTAGATATAAATTACCTTCGTTTAAAGTAACGATTTTAAAGATACTGAGAACTCTTTCGGTTGTGTCTCTGATTGTAAGGGATGATCTTGAACAATGATTATGAGGATGTTAAAATCTCTGTCACATCTGGCACTGTGGAGAACGATTTTGCCTCTGGGAAGAGGAAAAATGGCGTGCTACCGTGATATCGGTGCAATGCAATAATAGGATTAATGTATGGATCTATTTGATGTTTGTATTATCAATGATTACATCGACATATTTAACGGTGCGTACCGTACTCGATCAACCGTTTCAATTAAACAAAGTTGCAATGAAAGATAGAAAAAGAGAATCCCAACAAGATCAAGGCTGTAGCCTCGAATTTCCCAATTGATGGCTTCGAATAGAAATTCCTAGTTGACTCTAGAAGATTTTATCTACACTTTCAATCAATATGTTACACCCTCGGTACTTTTAAACCCACCTAAAACTGTATTCTCCACGCAAAACAACTATACAAATCCAAAGCCTCAAATGGAGACACCTCTTGCTACACATTTCCCCCGTTTCTCCAAACTAAGATCCTCCTCTTTGGCACACTCCACTACCTTCTCACGAACCTCCAAGAAGCCAAACTCTCTACAACAAAGACTACTCTCCGATGTTCAACATTTAATCGCGTTCCAAGCTGGTGAAACTAACAGAATGCGATCAGTGTGGCTTCCAAGAGACTCCTATATTCCTACTTATCCTCCATTGTGTCCAAGAAGACACACGACGAGTGAAAGTGTTGATGCACAACAACCCATCGTACGTGCGATTCAGCGCGTTGCATTCCAAGCCTCTAACTATTCATCGACAAGAATAACGACCACCCAATTCGATTCCCGGTAACAAATGGCCGGGATCAAGATCCGCGTTGATTGGACTTAATTCGTCGACGTGCACTGGACAGATATACCAGTTAAGTTAAAGGAAGGGGAGAAAATGCAAGGAAGAAAAACGATAGAAGTTCTTTGAGCGTTGAAAGCGGGAAAGCGAGATATTTCGTTCTACATGGTGGATGTTACATGGGGCTGGCGCATGAGGGGTTGCTAGGTGTTTGAAAGGGGGTGGTACACACCTCGCGTATACGGAACACGGTAGTGCACCTGACCCATATAAAGTCGCGGTATTGATCGACCTAATTCTACAAAGCCGACCGCCTCCTCTCTTCACCCGCAGAGGCTGCCGGCCGAAATTACGTAAGCTAACCTACTGACTCACTGCGCCCGTTGCCGCAGCATAAACTTTCTGTTGTTACTCTCGTGTTCCCAGTTATCCGTCTCACCGTGACCCTTTACATCTTTTAATCTGGGTTAACGCGGATGAGGAGTCGTTCGGGAGTCATGGTGGTTGGGAGGATCAAGCGCTGATCCGAGGATTCACCATAGTCGGGTGTCGAGAGATTTTTTTTGGTGGTGTGGGTAATAGGGTTGAAGGGGGATGAAGTAGTTCTATTTTTTTTGAAAATGATATTTGTAAAATGTCGATGTTGAAAACTCAATATAAATTAACACGTTGACTGCCATGGGGGTCACCAGTGACCGTATTGAATTCAATAAAATGTCATGTAACTTTGAAATTGCAATGTTTATGAATTTTCAAACATTCTGAATACTTAAATATTGACGTTGAAAATATACAGGTTTGTTGAATGTCTGTCTATCGGTGTTTTTTAAGTTTCTGCTTTGTGAAAATGTGATTTTAATAGGTTTCATGCCAGTAAAAATGATGAAAGTAGCGAAATATTGGGAGTTCAACGTGTTCAATGATAAAAATGGGTTGATCGATTGTTGCATCTTTTGGAGAATTCTAATTGTTAGAGAGGAATTGGGCGATTTGAAGTTGTGAAATTTTGAAGACTCTTTGAACGATAAGTTATCAGTGGGAGATTACAAAAGAGGAATGGATGATCGAGGAGTCGTTTTCTATAAGAGTCTCGCAGCAAACCGGGCCCAAAGTTGACGGTTGTGAAACTGCCTTTGGCGAGCTGCGTTGGTAAATTGAAATCTTTCGATCTGGGTTAACGTATATGTATTCTAAATCGCTCCTTGCGCGATCTAGAACGATTCTGTTCAGCTTTTAATTCAAACGCATCATCAGGCACAAATTTAGAATTCCTTTTTCTAATACTATCTTTAAAGACTCAACGAACCGTTACTTTTTGTAGATGGACAAGTCTTAAAGTCAAATTTAATTCTGTGAACGACAATCGAAATCTGAAGAGAAGGAATATTAATAAATTTCAATTATTAGTCAATGTCACTTAGGAGAACGTAATCTCCGTGTAACAAGGACTTAAAAGTGATCGCTTAAAATTACACTCGAAGAAAGAAAAGTACGACCTTGCTCGATTTACAGTCATTAACTTTCAACAACCTGGCAGGTGCACGCGTCACACAGAATCTTATATAAACCTTCCCAAACTCATTTCTCTGTATCAAAATTCCAACAAAAGAATTATAATCGAAGACTTATATCCTATACCATATCCTTAAATCCTAAGCTCTTCAAATTGATTTCATATACGGTGAACATGGAATTAGAAGTTCTAACACCGTAATTAGTTTAAATTCTCATCATACCTCTGGCAGATTTTTCCTAAATGAGCAGACAGATTGATTTCGTGACTGAAGAACAATCACCCGCGGAAGAAACTGAATAATTAACAAATAAATCAATTTTAAGTAACTCTATATCTGTGGCCACCATATCTAGCATATCTAAATATATTAAGTAAGTACTTTGAAGAAAAGATAGATCAACTAGAAAAAATATGATCGGTTCAGTAACTTGTGTATTATAAGATACGCGAGACATATTTACTTCATTGCTTCTTCACAAATTTAAGAAATATTTTTAAAAAAGTAGGAACCCGCCAATTTGATAGTCGACATAGATCTAATGTTAAATATATTTTATAAGTATTTTGAAGAGAGACAAATCCAGAGGCGAAAAAGATGATCATCCAAGTAACTTAGGTTTTATAAGATAAAAATGGAATATTTACTTCCTGGCTGTCCTATCGCTTAGATATATTTATAGAAAAATATTGTAAACCAGTCATTTTGACCGCCTTAGAACTGCCTATGCTAAATCAGCGCACAAAAGGGGAAGAAACGAGAGGAAGAACAAAAAAGAAAGATCGAAAGTAAAGAATCTCAAGTATCGTTCGGCAAACAAGAACCACTCTACACCATCGAATTAAACGCGAAAACCTTGGTCCCAGCACAAGGTCTCGTTAAACGGTAGCCCGGGTGTACATGTGCTTTCGTCATCGATACCATCGAGATTCGAAAGGCATTCGATTTCTCTTCTCTGTGTGACCTTTCCTTTCACGTGGGGCAGGTCGTGCCAGGGCCAGATGCAACCACGGCCGAAAACACCGGCTGTGGCCATCTACCTGCGTAACTTCGCCTCATGGTGGCCAGCAAACGTTATAGGAATTCCCCCAGACGTCCTTTGTGAGAGGATCTTCCAGGCTCGGTCGTGCACGACTTCGTTCGAAGGAGAGGAAGAAAAAAAGGAAGAAAAGTCGAGGAGGTCGTTGGCATCGGTCGTTGCTCGTGAAAAAGCTGTTCCACCCTCCTCGGAGAAACGATCGGAGAGGGGAACATGGAGGAAAAAAGTCCGTCGAAAAGATACGAATCTCGAGTCTTGGAAGAGTGGATCATGAGTTCGGGGAAACAGGTAGAATTGTGAAAGAATTTCACTCGATTTTCTTCCTGAATTTTACGTTCTAGCGAGAGGGTTCGTGTTGGAGCATTTGCGGAGCTGTTGCTGATCGCTAGAATAATTAATAACAAGCGGAGAGATTGGTATTGAAACAATATAGACTTTGCACTCATATGTACAAATGTAATAAATAAAAACTGATTCTTCATTTATGATCTTTACCTTCACATTCATCTTCACAAGAATCTACAAATGATAGAAACTCCTCGACTTACGCCATTTTTCTCGAAGCCGATCAGCACAAGCACTATACAGAACAGTAAAGTTAGTTTTTTAATTGCGAGAACAGGAGTTTTGTCGGTAAAAATGTGGTCGAAAAAAAGATAGGTGTTTGCTTGTCTACAGGATAGATATTCAACTATTTATGTACAATGCACTGTCCAAGAATCCGTAACCCTAGCCTTAAAATGAACACTTCTCCACCTACGGTATTTTTCAACTTGCCTGGAAATCGTTGTAAAAAATTACCTCCTCGCCATACAATAACAAATAACACTCCTTATACAATAAAGATAGGAAATTTTCAAGTACTGCAAAAAAATGAACCTAAAAGCATCAGTGATACGCGACCCGATCAAATTACTTCCATAAAATTACTATTGCGTTTAATCACCCTATCAACAAGCATCCATCAGCATTTATTTTATCAATTAAATTCTCAATTACAACGTCTTAAGGAATTAATCGCATAAGTCGAGGCTTACTTTGCGTACAAAAACCCCCTACAAACACCACTCTCAATTTTCTCCACTTAGAATGTCCCTAAAAGACATTCTTCTCCACGACACCCTTTACATCATCCCCTAACAGAGCTTCGTTAAAAGCAGCATTTTCAAAGTCTTCTCTCCCAAGACAGCTTCATCCTCCCCCGCTCATGATCGTCGTGTCTGACCTCTCAATCGCGACCGTTGGGGACAAGGATTTCAAACTTGCCAAGGGAATGGGAGAGAAAGATTCGAGCAGGATGCATGCCAGCGTAAAGTCGAGGGACAGGTGTCCGGCGAGGGTGCATTCACGGTCTAACGATCGGCAACCGGACGCCTTTCGATGCTCCCCCAAAATGCAACGTGTGGGTGCGCGCAAGCTCTTTCAAAGCATAGGATACCTTCGATTTTCAGGGCGAGACGTGCATTTGTAGAACCCCGAGGCGTGCACACGTGTGGGCATTAAGTATGGACTCGAAGGGTCCACGTATAAAAAGAATTTCGTCGAGGCTGAAATCGCATTTGGATAGGACCGTGAGCTGTATATCATTTTTACGATCTCTCGATAGTCGACGAGGCTCTTGACTTCGGATTACCTTACGAATAGATTTCAGTTATTTTAATGTATTCGGGAATTCTTGTTTCTTTCTTTTCTTCGCTCCTTGGAAACTCGATAAGACGGAGGGACGAGAGTTGCGTGAAATTGGGGAGATTCTTTTGCTAGGGGAATTGTATTAAGTTTACTTACTGGTCTGTTGTAGTTTGTGGATGGTGGATTTTGGGAATTTGTGCATGGGTTTGTGCCTTTCCGTTTGAGATGGAGGAATGGCATATGGAATGATGTGACGGGAGATCTGAAAAGAATGGGTGGAATGGAATATTTGGAGGGACAGTTGTTAATTGGAAGTTAATTATTTCAGGTGGAGATATGGCATTAGAAGGGGAAATATGATTAGATAATTAGTAGCTGATTTGCAAAACCATTTTTAAGTGAATCTGCAATACTTGTATGTTGATAAATCGTTAATGTGAAAATCCAAAATAGGATTTGAAATATTTTAAAAACAGAAATATGGTTCTTAGGATATTCATGAAAGTCACACTTTTTTATTATTAAACGGAATTTAAATATGCTTTGAATTATGCTGTGGGAAGTAATGAGCTAATTCGGCTTAACAATTGCTTATTTTAAAATAGTTAACAATTCAAGTAGAAGACAAGTCTCTCTACAAATAGGACGTAAACTAAAATGAAAGTAGAAAATTTCGAATCAGAACGTCAAGCGATTAGCAACATCCATTTCGAAACGAAAGGAAATCTCGTGGGGTACTGCGCAAAGTATGATTCGATTTAAAGGATGATGAGAGTGAAAACTTACCCAATCACGTGTGGTACATCGATGGAGTGAGAAGAGGCCCGTTTACGATCGCCGGCCATATCTGCAAGCCTGGCGAAATCCGTATCCTGATCGGCAAGTCGAGCGCTCTTACGTGACTCAAGCAACCTGACCTCGTCTATACGTTTGGTCAAGCTCATCGTGCCCTGCAACACCATCGATACCTTCCAGTTAGATCAAATAACATGAAATTTGAATTTCTCCTTAAATCTCCACAACCTTCTCTTTTTCTTTTCTTTTGGATTTTTTTTTGTTTGCTTTAACTGCTAAGGTCATTTTGCTTAGATCCTACTGTTTTAGGTTGGTTGCAAAGTACTGAGGGTATGAGATATTAAATGATAATTTAGGAAACATTTTTTATAATGAGGGATTTGAATTTGAGCTCAGTGATTCCTAATTGGAGCCTTTACTTTATTACAAATGGTAGACCTCATAAGATTCTGCGGCTTTAAGTTGAAACTGAATTTATTGGGATTTCTTGATTTTAACCCCTTGCCATATGATTTGTTTCGCGACTGTCTCTGTTATAACTCGAAATTTCGTTGCTAAAATAAAAATTGATTGGTGATTCTTAACATTAGATTTAGGGAGCTAAATTGGCTCATTCAAAATTTGATTACTACGTATATAATATATCGGTTGGTTAAGTTTTTAATAATAAATCTTTCATTTCAATTGATTTGAAACTATTTTCTTTGCAAAAAATTTCAATTTTCTTGTATGATTCAAATTGGCTCACTTCAAAAAAATAGGTATATCAACATCCGTAAATCTAGTGTTAATATGCCGTATAATTTAATGTAATATTAATGTTATAGAAATAATGTTATCTAGTCGTGTCTCATTAATATTTTCAAATTAATAGGTTTTGGAAAACGTTATCATGAGTGTCACTCGTTATTGTAGGGCAAGGGGTTAATATTAACTTTTTAAATCTTTGAATACTTATTTTAATCCTTTGCCGACCGGTAGAAAGAAATTTGATAATATTCTTCGGAAATAGACTTTTTTTTAAATAAGATATAATTGGAAATTATCAACTACAGGTTGATTTTACTTTACTTTTTTCAGATTCAATTACTTTAATTACATTGAAATAATTTCATCGTGCAACGAAAGTTCCATCAGCAATACCGCAAAAAGTGAATATCAAATCGTAGAAGTGAATCTTCGGAGAAAGTGAAATATTTTTTATTCCAAAACTTTCCCTGAAATTGATGAAGCTTAATTGCAGTGTCAGAGATTACTTCCTCGTAATTATTTCGCATTGGAATAGCATTCCGAAGACCGAACTTCGAAGTGTCTTATTAATGCAATTGTTACATCATCGACCAACGTGTGTGAAATATTTGCAATTTTTTCTATTCCTCCTTTTCCTCATCCATAAGTTTCAACCAGGAACGAGCACATAGTTGCAATAAATCCTGCCTGATTCTTTGAGAAGCACAAAACAAACACGTCGAGTTTCTGCCGGAATTCGAGGTGTTGCGTAAACGAAATGACTGTGATCGAGGGAAATAAAAGACGGTAATTATCGAAAAACGATAAGAAACGAGTGTCATTACTGCGTCATTACCGAGAATTCAGCCTTAAGGTATTCCACGAGGAATAGGACGAATGCCCATTGTCTCGTCTTAATTCCTACTCTTCCACTAAACGCAACACTTTTATTCCGACATTAAAAACACAAAACCCTTGCGAATAATCCTAAAACTATCCTCCGCACGGTGCAAACAGCCACGTAAAAATCGAATCACTCGTGAAGTCGTAAAATTAATTTGAAAACATTCATTCTCAACCGTAATCATTGCCTTTATCAATGATTAACTCAGCAGAGCGTTGAAACCAAAAAGCACGACAGATAACCGAAGAGCAAAACAGTTTACTCTGCCACTTTCCAACGAGTTCTCCATTAAAAAAACGTCAATCCACCGTGTGTGTCTTGTTGCGTCGAAACTTGTGTAAATACAACTCAATAGAAGTGAATGATGGTACGAAACACGATGGAGTGTTATATCAGGAAATAATTCGTAGCAAAATAAAAAGAAAAAAGAAGGAAACATAGCACAAAATTCTAAATCAGTGAACCCAAATTCAAATGCTTCTCAATCAGCTTTAGATAATTTTTCCTAACTTATTATTTATCCTGACTGATTTGAAATCCACCTAAAGCAATTAGTAATAGGCGAAATTACCATAGTAATTAAACAAAAAAATATCTCAATCGATCATTCACACAGGAATGTGGAGAAGGTAAAATACAGTCGCGCTGAATGTAAAAAAAAAGAAAATGAAAAAAAATCAAAGCGGAAGATCGCGAAGCGGAATCGAGCAAGCAAACTGTTAACTCATAACGCAGTATCGTCATTATATTCGCATTATCGTTCCTGTTTGGCTGGTACGAGCCTCGAGATTTATGCGGATTTCCATGAACAGTGAATAATACCGTGTACGTACAATTAGAAACGACTTACGCGTATGTAATTTCGGCATTTGGAAAAAGTTTCGAGTCCCTTAGTACGAAATGCCAGACTCCTCTGGATGTAATTTAATATACGTTTGTGCATGATAATGAGAGTGTGTGCGAGTTTCGTTGAGTATCGTTGTACGATGATACTCGAGTTTTAATGTAGAGGTGTCCCTAATATATGGGAGCTTATTTGCGTGAGGTGTTTTATCGTGATCGCTTCGAGTTCGATGACCCTAGACGTCGAGTAGGAATTTTTTGAGAGGTTCAGGAAGTGAAACGATTTTCTGTTATCGTCACTGACAAAGAAATCTTTACGTATGAAAGAAGCGCATTGAATTAGGAAATGATTCTCGTGCTGAAAATGATTCGATATTCTGCGCGAGTTAAGTAGCGAAGTCCTTCAGATATTAATTAATGTTCGTGAATGTAATTAGCGTTCGTGTGAAACAATTAGGCATTGTAGCGAAATAAAGATACATTTTGTGCTATATAAGAATTAGTAATAAAGTAGATGATTTGTACAAAGTGTTTTATGACGAATGAAACAAGTTCGATGACCTCTTGGCGTCGAGGAATTTTTGAGAGGTTCAGGAAGCGAGGTGATTTTGTTATCGTTGTTGACGAAGAACTCTTTATAAATAGAGACAGTGTATTCGATTAGAAGAAGATTTCTGTGTGTAATTTTGGGGAATTTGTGAATGTGTTAATGTGTTGTATAAATAAATCTACAATAATATAGTCTAATATGAATATAGATGGCTACAATTAAGGTTCATTGCACAATGATCCTAGATTCTTGAACAGCAAGCTATAAAGTAAAGTCTGGAATTTTACTTGTAGTAAATATTTCAGAGTAATCGCTAAAAGTTCAGTGACCCCGTGCACCACGGAGTACTCCAAAAAACTCTGCCTTCAACCATATTGAAATAGTGAACAATATGTTAATATTTGCCAAATTAAAAACGCATTAGATACAAAGAATTATATCGTAAATACTTTCACGATTATGTTCGTTATAATTGTTATTTAAATACGAATTTACATAATTTGCAATTAGAAACAATACTGCATCAATGAATATAATAAGTTCCGATGCGTTGTACATATAGGAGCATTCTCCGAGTGTAACTTAATATTCGTGTATATATGCAAATGAAAACGTATGCATATTTATTTAATAGGACAACGACATCGAACCTGCAATGTAATGGTATCGGAATCACAACGGCAACACAATCGTACGAACTTTTAAGCGAATTTATCGCGATCATTCGTGGTCCGATGACCGTATATATCACCGTGAGTTTTCTAAAGGCTACTGTCAAAGAATGCCAATGAAAGTGGACGGTAGCTTCCCGGAATGATCCGATTTTCTGTGCGATAGCCGATCAAAACTTGCGAGTGCAGGCGTATGCCGAAGGAATTTGTGCGGTACAGCTTTTAACGTAAGCCGACTGTACGCCTACGGAAATAGCTATTGTTCGAGGAAAATTTGCGGTGTGCAGGATACACTAGGAAAGTGATCGTTCGCATTGTAAAGTGTAATTCGATGAATAATCTGTGCAGGTGCGCCGGACCACGATTTCTTGGCTGCTTGCATTGAAAGGACGATTTGAATGGGGTTCCATGCGAGGAGACATTTTGATTCTTTGATATCTGGTATTTAAAGTGACTTTACCTTGGATTCATGTAGGATTTTCGGTTTATATTGTAATATTAACAAATTTAGTAGCTCTTGGAAAATTGACAAATAGGAAAAATATTGGCAAATTAAATGTATGGTAGAAGTTAGCAAATTAAAGATATTTCTGGAGCTGACAAATTTATAATATGGTAGGAGTTGGCAAAAAGATCTTTCAAGAGGCAGCAAATTAAAACTATAAGATGTTAGATACCCTTGCAACTTTCCCTTTTTAAAGACATCTGGACTTTGTCAACGTACCCTGTTTCGTATCCTCTTAAAATAAATGGGTACGTGACTAACAATAAGTCTAAAACAGCCAGCTTCGCTGGTGGGCCTCAAGGGCCTTTCTCCCATAAATTACTCCTTCCTAACCAACTCGCTTTTCCGAAAACTACCACCTCTACTCTCTCTCAGCAATCAATCAATTCCAATGTTCACACCCTCGCAAATAGAATTTCCACTTTTTCCAACCAATGACAGTTTTCCTTAATTTACCTCTCTTCCAAAATCTCAACTCAGAATCAGAATAACATTCACTTCCATCCAGTAAACCTCGCTCTTAATATAAAATCAAGTAAAATAATAAAACCTTACTGTGTAAGACGAAAAACCCTTCGAATTACTTGTTTTCCATTCTTCGGGTTCACGACAAAGATCAGTTTGGCAAATTGAATGAAAATACGAAAGGTGCTGAAAATGAAAAATATGATAGAAATTGCCAAATTAAAAGTACTTTAAGAACTGACAAATGTTTAAATACAGCTTTAATGTTGCCTATGAGAGAATGATTTATAATCTCAAAATTTCTCTCAAGTCAATCACATTATTATTTATATTTCTTGTGAGAAACAGGTAGAAAATTAACTTGGCGGTGATAACGTAAGGATTAATAAATTCATCTGACTTGAAATGCAAGAGAAGGAAGTCACTAATTTGCCAGAATGATTTTAATCGTTCTTAAGTCCATCGTCTTCCTTAATTCACGCATGTGTGCATATATTTCTGGATATTTATTTACCTACACAAAAACATTAATGTATATGCAAATTTTAATTTCCTCTATCGGTGTATACTTATTGCACAGCATGTCATTAGCCGGTTAATGCACTTTTCTATGTAAAGTTCGATTCCACGGGGCAAGGTTAACGACGCTAATTCATGTCATCGAGGTCTGAATTGTAATGCGATAATAAAACGACAAAACGATGAAATTCGCGAATGTTAACACGTTACTGACCGGTACTTTTTAACATCCTATCCACTTCTGATCGGTCACATCCACGCAAATATTTCCCTGATACTGATATCTCTCCAAAAATCGCAAAAGTTCTTCACTGAGTCCTTGACACAGTTAACCGCAATGAAAAATAATAATTTATTAATTGCCGTAGCGACCAATTAATGAGTTAAAAGTCCAAAAGTGTTGAGCCCAAAAAGCCGATTAATTGGCAACCGGTCGGTAAAGCGTTAACAATCCCACTGTTTTCTACGATGTCGCGGTAAAATTGTAGCTTAAAAGACGAATTATGAAATTAACTTAATTACTTCCCGAGAGAATGTTACAATGTATGATTTTTAATGGAAATTCATTTTCCTCGTTTTCAGCGCGTGTGCCGTATCTATCGCTCGATCTAATTTCATCGAATACGATTTCTCAAGGTATTAATTACAGCGATGAAACTTATTTCTCTAACGTAACACCACGATGTTCGCTGAGGCTATTGAACATTTGAGTATCGTATTAGCGATGTTTCTAATAAAATTCTGATTTTAGTATTAGAATTTGCTGAAATCGATTGGCGTTTTAGTTTAATGAATACTTTCGAGAATGCTAAATAACGTTGCAGGTATCAATTAAAAGAAATACTTGTAATATTTCTTGCTCTTTAAGAATATTTGAGACGTAACGAGGGTTTTGCAATCGGCCACAATTATTACGAACGAATCCATTCTACTTTCTTTTGCAGTTTTCCGCTTTAACTTTTTCAGTCATTTTGCCCGGGACTTCTGTTTCCAAAGTTCAGGAAAAATTTTCCAAAAGTGACAGAGATTGCAGCTCACCTCCTTCAATTGTAAATTCAAATATTTAACCCTCTACCTATATCTTAGCCAACCCATGGTAATACTTCTACACACACACCATAATTACTGATAAACCTATTCCCTATTGTTATAATTTGATATAATAAATATCCTAGACCCAGCGAAAAACGCTTACATCAACCCAATTTCAAAACCAGCTAAAAGTTTCTCTCAACTGTAAATATTTCTAAATGAATGCAAATATTTTCCTCTCGAAACAAAAATGCAAATAATTTTCTCTCGATTTCTCGTCAACAAGTCGCACATTTCATTGAAATCGTAAGACAAGCGAGCAGAAAATTCCCCCGATTCAACTTCAGCGAAGACTAATAACGTGGTTGCACGCAATTAGAGGCATTCGGAGAAACGTTAGCTAGAACTCTTGGTCTCTTACATAATTTTAATCCACTCCTGAATGCCAACGGAACGGGATAGGAATCACGCGCGACTGAATTTGGCATGTAAATACGGTAGTAACAAATGTCACGTACGGCTACCGGCACTGTCGGCCTCGTGCTCGCCCGAATTCCCCTCATGCACATACATATACCACCTACCGTTAATTCGATAAAGTCTTCAATTATGACTTGACAATAATAGCGTCTACATTGTACGAGCTGGATATGACCAAATGGATAGTAAAAATGAAAGTTTTGCGACTCGGTGTTGCGCGAAGGGGCATGGTAATCCTTTCGCTAGGAGAATGTCTAAAGTTGATCAATGGGTGCACTGGTTTCGTATTTTTTTCATAATTATAAATTACAATTGAATCGCCCGATATTAACCGTTTGTAGTCCAAATTTTGTATGGTATCCGGAGATCAATTTCACGATAGCACTATTTTAAGTTAAATCTGAATTTTAAATATTAAATTATAAAGAATTTCATGATTTTCAGGAATGAAATTATAATATGTGACAAAATTTTAAATTTCACTTTGAAGAATAGTAGCTTAGATGGATCCTGCTCACGGAGCCCCATAGAGGATCTCCATAAGTTATTCGGATAATGTATATTCTCTGCAATACATTGTTTTATATCATAAAAACTGTTCTCAGCAGAATAAAATTAAGGAACCATCCTCCTCTATATATAATCATTCTAACCCAGACCTCCTGCAGGCTCTTAACCCTTTCGCTTCGAGCGCCGGATATATCCGGCATCCACACGGCGACCTGTGCGTACGAGCTCCGGATATATCCGGCATCCATATGATAATTACCAACTGTGGTTGATCTAGTGCTTTTGAATAACTAAATTAATTTTGTATAAGGTATTTTCACATTAAAAATGTGAAGAATACGTGCTATATTAGAGCAACAATTGTTTTATTAAGCATAGTAATTATTTAAGACTTAAAAATTGTATATATACAAAAACCATGCGCACCGTGCACATTTCTGACGACAGTTCGGCGGACTGGACTGTCGAAGCGAAAGGGTTAAACATGATGCCCTATTGTTGCACTTTGTAGAATATTTTTAGAAACGAGAAGAACAAACTGAAAAAAAGACCCTAAAGATCCAACATCAAGTCCGAAATGTCAGGTTGCACGCTTCGGGTCGAAGTTTCACTATTGAAAGTCGATAAGAGCAACGGGTCTTTTTTCCGACTGAACTCTTTCACCTTCGGTGCGAGCGGTGGTTTAAAGGCCACGAGGAAGGAAGACCGTTCAAAGGTCACCGGTTATACTCGCGGGGTCGACATAATTAACAGCAAAAGTAGAAGCAGAAGCCGAGAGTGGACGAGTGGGCCGTGGTGGAAGGAAATCAAAAGAAGAAAAGAAGCAGGAGGAGGAAGTACGCTCGAGGTCGCTATGCTTTCTGGCCGGCAGCCACGTGCTGCATTCGAGCACTTTCACCAGCTACTTTCAAATTTCTTCTCCAGTTCCATACCTCTCTTTTCCCGGATTATCCACGCGACTCTCTGCCCTTCCAGAGGCCGTGTGATCGTGCTGTTACTTCCAATCTGTCATTCTATTACATTTCTTATTTATCATGGAATAAGATTTTCAATATTCTTTCTGGACTACTGTGTAACTAGATCACTGTAGAGTAAAAGATTAATTCGGATATTATCCTAATTTTTTCAATTTTTAATACTAGATTTACGAGCGCTAAATCTGTTAAACTTAAATGTATTAAATAAGTACTTTAGAAAAAGAAGGATCAACAGACAAATGACATGGCCAGTTAAGTCATTTGTATATTATCAAGTACATATGAAATGTCTATTGCACCGTCCCTACAAATTTGCAAACCAATCTTTAAAAAAAGTAAGACTCCGTTAATTTGACGGTTTCCGTAGATATAGTGTTAATTAACAAATGACCCGCATTACCGTGTATTTTCGTGCAATGATACAATTAGCATTACTGAATGCAGATTATGGATGCAAATAAAATAATTATTTTACCTGATTTTCAATTAATATTATTAAGGGGTGATAAGTTATAGAATTTTTAAGAATTTAGAAAAATACGCCAGAATCAACAAGAATTCTTTTCTAGTTGCAAAACGGGACTTCTAAGATTCCAATGAGTCGAGTGTTTGTTGAAGCCGGTTGAAATATAAATGAGTTCTACTGCTATTAACATTCCGTGTTCCACCATTTAAATCGCTCACGATGCTCGGCAAACGGTCGACCCAAGATCTTGAAACCGAAAGTCGTCGACCTTATTGGGCTCCCGATGAAACTCGCAAACCGAATACTACTTCCTCTTATACCTGCGAACAGGTTACTCTATTACCTCGCTGTTATATGCCGAGTCGTTGTTATGCGTTTGAAATCGTGCTTGCGTAACTATTGTTAGATAACCGCACGAAATTCGTAACTGTTCCTGACATCATCTGAATGCACCGGTGAAAGAATTTGCTATGAAATAGAGGCACCTAATGTTATTGTGATAACAGTCATTATAAATTATTTGTTATTTTATTAAAACCTCGATATTTTAACAAGAAGATACTTTACTTCAAAGCTGTTCTTTACGCTATATTGTTGGTGAATAATTATTATTACTTTTTGTGCAAATGAGAAAGGAAAATAATTTTATTGGAGAACAGTTGAAAAAATGCACGTAATTTTGCATTGTTAACAATTTTATAACAGTTATCCGAAACTGATTATACTTCGTGGCTAAACAAAATTTATGTACATTTATTGAGAAAATAAGATCAATGTTGTCTAAAGTGTGGTCCACTTTCTACGATTGGAGAACGCTCGAACGCGCAGGAATTGGTACCACCAAAAGTCTCTATAAACTTCTTATTTTATATTTTACTTTCACACCCATTGTTCAACTGGATTTCACAAACCGTGAGACTAAAATATATTAAATAATAATATAGGAAAAATTTCTCAAAGGTTACAGCAGATTTGATCTTCGACCCACTGATTTTAAGTTCAAACCTTCACCTTCTCGCCCACCATCAACCCCCTCGCGACATTTTTATTTACGATATTTTTATCCTATCGATTTCTTTTCCACTAATAAGAAAAAAACGATAGAAAAGATTCAAATGCACGAAGAAGAAAAAACGGCAAAATGCAAATTACTTTATCGCGAGGAACAACGGAAATATGAGAATACATGGAGTGTTTCTTGAGAGAGGGAGAATTACTTTCGTCGAACGACCAGGACACGGTGGTTGTTGCTAGTGACGGTGGAAGGTTGCGAAACGCAATACCGGGTGAAAGTGCATTTGCTTCATTTCACAAGGTACTCCTGAAGCGCGGACGCCGGATTGCTCGCCGGTGAAGAGTTTCGCTCCTTCGAGAGTGTTGCAACGTCAAAACCGTTTTGTCAGGCAACGAAATTTACTTATGCAATGGAGTGCGTCGAGATAAATTTAGAAGTGTCTCGAAATCACCGTAAATTTGCCACTTGCGAAAATCCTTTACGCCAAATTTTACGATTATAGAAACGACTTCTGACGCGGATTCGATAATGTTTTACTGAGGTTTGTGAGCGATTATAAAGACTTGTACCAAGTCACGTTTCCACGACATTTTTACTTTCTGTAAATACGTTTTAATTTAGAATTTTATGTTAATTCCATTAAGAATGTGAAGTAATTGTAAGTCCATTTCTACCTTCTGAGGATAAAATTAAATTTACGAATTAAGGTGTCTCGTGGAGTTGAATATTTAAGTGAGATTGTATTTTATTCTAAATTGAATGCTTTGGCAAATAGTAGGTTAATTGTTTTGCTTTTTAATATCATATTTTTATGAGTTTTACTAAAGACAGATATCTGTGCCATTTGGAAAACTTTTTTACTCTAAAAGGTGGATCAAAGTGATTAGTTTCTCGTATGTTCTCGTTTCTTGCGTTTTGCTTTCACATAAACGATAAAATATGTAGGACACTATTAACTATTTTAATACTCGTAATAGTATGTAATTAAAATCGGTACACCGATATTATAAAGAAACCGGAATTAAATACGAGTAAGACCGAACCCCTTGGTACAGCTTTATTTATCGCTCTATTTCAGAATCTCGCGTGACCCATGGGTTAACTCTTGCTGAAACTAGCGTTCAACGTGTTAATTCCCAATTACATATAATAGGCGCAAAGTAGAACGATCATTCGCAAGCAATTCGAAAGCATTCACCAAAATATCCCTCATTTATAAAAATCCTTAACACTGAAATTACAAATTTTCAACCAAGCTTACTTCTTTCTTCTGAAATTTTGTCAGCTTTAACTCTTATAGTTATTTTCACTTAGGACTTAATTGTTCTACGATGATAACATTTCGATAGCATTATCAATCCTCACAAGATTTCTCGATTTCCATTTAAACCATTAATTTAACAATCACCAGCCAAAACTCTCCTATCTCATCCAACCTGAAACAATTTCACAAACAATCTCCGAATCTCTATAAAATCGTCATCGGTGAAAAACTTTGTTCCAACATCGTGTGAAAAATTTCGAAATCAATCGAGACGCACAATCGTGTATACGCGATCGTTTTATCAAACAAAGAAGGCACACGCACGATTCGATTTCGATCGACTACCAAAACGTTTTACGAACACCTGAAAGCCAGACATACCGACAGACAGGCCCATGGAATGCGGCTGTTCCTCTTTTTGGTCTCCTTTTTTTCCCCCACCGTGCCGGATTAAGCGCGAAAGAATGTAAACGCACGAGGAACCAAACTGCAAAATCATTATCCGCACCAGTCGAGGCCTTTCCGGGTTTGGCCATATTGGCGAACCTGCAACGCCCGACCTCGTCGTGAAACAGAGAAAGAAGGCCGCATTCCGTCAAACAATGATAACTGTACACTCGATTCTGACAAATAAAGCGATACCCGTTCGCGGACCATTCGAACCTTCATGAAAGACAGTTCCTTCTGGGTATCAAGGTGCACGTTCTGCTCGTTTCCCCATGACGAGAAACTGGAACTTTCTATGAATCAGAGTGCTCGACCGTGGATTATTGCCATGCTTTTAAACCTCTATGAACACTTGTGACTTTAAAATAAAATCAAATACATCTAGGTTTCTATTCTTCAACGACAATTCTAGAATTATGCCAAATTTTGTCAAATAATTCAATGCTTAACACTAGATTTACGGAGCCAATTGGGCTCATTCAAAATTTGCTTGCTACATATATAGTATATTGGTTGGTTAATTTTTTAATAATAAATCGTTCATTTAAATTTGTTTTGGAATTAGTTTCTTTGCAAAAAACTTCGATTTTCTTGTATGAGTCAAATTGGCTCACTTTAGAAAACTAAGTATAATCAACATGCGTAAATTTAGTGTTAAAAATGAAGATGAACCTATCATTAAGAATTATTTTTTATTGATTATTATGCACGTTGTAGTTTGCTTTTGATTTACACGGTTTTGTGAAATTCACTATTACTGTTTGCAAGGTTTCCTGAGGAATCTATCTTCAGTTGCAGTTGGAGGATAGGTGTAGTCTCGCTGGTGAACGACGAGGCGTTAATTTTTGTGAATTTAGCAGGAACATTGAACAAGTAGGAGGAGTTATTTGTGTCAGCATTGTTGTACTTTAGGTACCATTGTTATTTATAATCGCACATAGTTTGAACACCTGCACAGATACTAGTACAGATGCTAAAGGTCAACGTGTAATCGACGTGCACCTGTTCGTTGATAATACACGATGGATATGTTTCACGGGACGATATTTTTTCAGACGTTTAGCGTATACCTGGCTACTGCAAATATTAAATTCCCTGTGGCTTTTTTATATGATAATGGAACAAAGCCGATTCATGATAAAGATTTTTCGAACCGCCAAATGGTGCACGTCAGTCAGCCGTTCTCCAATCGCAGAGAGAGGGAGGTCGACGTTCAGACGTTGCATGAGATTGATTTAGCGAGGAAATTAAGATTGACAAATGAAATATTGGCTACGTTTACACAATCATTAGTAGAAATTTTGTTTCATCATTAAGAAGAATCTCATTCGACTCAATAATGATTTTCACTGGTACCAATTGTGGCGTGCTCGGCCAAGCGTTCTCCATGCAAAGAAAAACAAGGGAGCAATTTAGAAAGACTATTTCCATCAAATATTTCCACTCATTTTATACAAATTTCATTTGATAACAAACAGAAATTGGTTCTATTTAACAAAGATAATTGATGGTACCAACCGCTGCTCTTTCCATCGGATGTTCTCCAGTTGCATGAATAAAAAGACACCCATGATTTAACACTAGAATTACCGGCGTCAAATCCAACATATTTTAATAAATTAAATAAGTACTTTAAAAAAGGGGGAATCAAGCGGCAGAAAATTTAATCGATTGGGTGATTTATGTTTATTGATATAGACGTAGAATATTTATTTTACGACTCTTATATAAACTTGGAGAATTTTTTGAAAAAATTGTGTACCAGTCATTTTGACTGGTCTGGTTGTTCTAGTGTTAAGAAATCGATTTCCATCAAATATTTCCACTCATTTTATACAAATTTGATTTGATAACAAACAGAAATTGGTTCCATTTAACAAAGATAATTGATGGTACCAACCGCTGCTCTTTCCATCGGATGTTCTCCAGTTGCATAAATAAAAAGACACCCATGATTTAAGAAATCTATTTCCACTACATTTTCCGAATCATTTCACACGCATTTTATTCACCAACGAGAGAAAATCGATTCGAAAGGACAGAGATTTTTAACGATGCTAATTATCGTGTATACGTTCGAGCGTTCTCCAGACGGAGACAGTGGAGACCACAATTTAGGAAGTCCATTGCCACCGAGTGATTTAGGCAATCACCAGCAAAGAAACCAAGAATGGCAGGCAAGAAATTGGCCACGTTTGCGGAGCCGTGACCTCAATCGAAGAATGCGCCGAGATTCGGTCGGCATAACGGGACACGCAAAATTCACTCGGAGCTCACGAGAGGATCGTTCTCGACTCGTATTTCGCTCGCGAGGAATAAAAAGTCGCGCAAGTCCTCTTACTAAGCACTTCCATCGAGTTCCGTTACCACGAAGAAGAAAATTTGTGCCTGACCTTAGATCGCTCCACTCAAAGAGTACCCATCCAGAAAATCGAACTGAAGCATCGTCAACGAGACAGCTATCAATTATTCATTATTATCAGAATTTATAAACGAATAATTAACATTTAGGGTAATAGAATTTAAGATAAGACAATGTTTATTATTCTCTACTTATCGTAGAAAATGAAATTATTTATTTTCTAATGAAATAGAAAATAAAATGGATTGATACTCTTTGACAAAAATATATTATATTCCTTTGATGATATATGATCAGATTAAATGAATTTTAGTATTTGAATACAGCTGGCACCGTTTCGTCCATCGAATTAAATATAAAGGATAGTACGGTAACGTATAAATTTATAATGATATAGAATTATACTCGGATTAATACAATTCAATGGAAATTAATATCCTAGGAAAATAATACAGTAAAAAGTACCTTATGGTACCGCTGCATTATAACGGCACGCATATTTTAACCTTTGCACCTGTTCCTTTCGGAGAAACGGTCGTGGACAATGGGACAAATAAAATAGTCCTCGCATAATACTAATTTATAATGAAGTATCATTCCTATTTTGTGAAAACAAATGTATTCAAATCACCGGAAGAACTGAGTAACTTTTTCCACGGAAACTGTTAACGATATTTCTCCAATTCGTTTGATTTCGTGTAAGAAAAAGATGTGAAATTGCTCAACTTCAACGAGTCACTAAAAAAGTGGAGTATTACGGGCTTTTTCAATAATCGTGAAATCTTGTGCAAGATCCGCGATGATTGCAATGATGGTTATCACTGACGTCATTAACGACGGGGAAAGAACCCATGGAGGAAGTTCCAAGGAAGACCTGGGAAGCTTTCTGACGTCATACATAATGACTTTCAACTGAAATTGCAATTCTTAATTTCTACCTACGGTGGACAGGGAAAAATGACCTGCCTAAAGTTCAACCGTTCGCCATTATAGATCGATTTTCTAACAGAAGTCTTCGATGATTTAAATAACAAGATATGCGAATAACAGCGAGATTGCACTTCAAATATTCAATACTTCACGCGCATGTTTATTTGCATCATGAAAATGATTAGTATGGCGAGGCAACGAGCTACGAGCTCAATGCAGAAAGTCTACTCCATTACTCTACATTCTAAATTACTCCTTATTTTTCTAACAGTAACTTCCAGCAAATTTAAATCAGGAAATATCCAAAAGTCATTTAAACCGCACTTTAGAATCTTAGAATACTTTCCGCATGATCCTCAACGTGTTTTAAATACTTTCACACTTCAACCGATTGAAAGTTGCAAAAATAAGCAATGGAGAACGTGCAGTAATGGAGAACACTTTCGATTTCGATAGGCCCTTCGTTATTAGTTTCTTCTGATCATAAATATTATTACTTACATACATAAGACATTCCTAAACACTTATACATCTATTTGCATGATAAAAAAGATCATTACTGGGTGCAACAAATCACGAAAGAAGGATCTATCGAAACCCAAAGCGTTCTCCATTGTTTCTCATTCTCCTAACGCTGTCCTCGAGCGATTTAAATCGCAAAATATCCAAATAACAGTACGATTGCTTTGAAAACATTCAAGGATTCATACACCTATATATATATTTACATCATAGAAGCGATTATTATGATGAGGAGCTACGAGCTACTAGAAAAACAAGTATTACGTCATTCCCTGAACGTTTCTACGTTCTGTTTACACGTCAAACGTATTTTGTTTTTACGATGACGATGTTTTTCACCGCTTTGCTAATAGGCTATCGAGCAAGAAGCGTAATAAAATACACGATTGAATTAATTCCCATTCGTGGGTATCCTCGGGCTTCCCTTATTGTTAGAATAATGGACGAAGCGAGGGGGGCTTTTTAGGAGAGAAATTTTTCATTCGAGGTAAATCAACGATGCTGTTTCAAGGATGACCTTTGTCATTACCAAGACGAAGAATTATGTGCCGATGATTCAGTCGATCCTTCGACGCGTGTACCTTGTCGCCAATGACGATACCTTTTACACGAGATAACTCACGTTCCGTTTTGATGTTCGCTAACCTTTCTGAGTATTTTGCTTCTCAATACCTCCTTACATTTACCGCAAACATGACAAATTTTGCTAAAAAAGAGAACGGTGTTCGTGCTTAATTACTAAGAAAATTTCAAGGTAGAATTTACACTGGGTGATTATTGCTGGGTAAATAAATATGAAAAATGATTTGCGGTGAGAAGATAGGGATTTCTTGAAAATTGACAGAGGGATTTCATTTTTTTTTTATATTAAATTGAGCAAGTGTTGAGGATGATGGAGTGGTAGAAAGTGTTTGGTATAGCGGAGGCTATAAGATGGAGAAAGTATTTTGAATTTGAACTAGGATCTGCTATTCGAAAGTTGGAGACTATCGTTACGAGAGTGCATGGGTAGAAAAGTGCAGTCAGCTGCAGTCAACCGACAAACCAATCTGTACCTTGATCCATCTAGTGCATCGTCGAAGCAATCGGCTTATCTATGGGGAGGACCAATCACAGTTTTATCTGTTATTTCTAGCGCGAGTGTTGTTTCAAAAAAATTTCCAAGGATATTTAAACTTTGTTTCTATCATGTGGCAATCTGAGACTTAAAATCACCTAGTATAAAAACTTCCATCGTCTGCATTCAAAGTCATCTATATACATGTGTAACCTCCTATAGCACTGCCAGAGCAATCAGCTTATCTAAGGGGAGTAACAAAGTTCTACCTCCCACTTCAAACTGCCGTATGTTTTAAAAAGAATGTCCAACATTTTAATCCAGTCCCATTACTCAACTCTACCACTGTAAATCAAAGACATTTTATTCAACAAACCCCCAGCACCATCCCCACATCAATTAGCTTATCGAAATCAAGTGTTAATCTCCAATTCAAAATCTTAACTGTATGCCAATTTCCAAAGAAAATTCCAGCATTTAAACTCAGTCACCTTACATAACTCCATCGTTCCAACCCCAAAGAGACCCCAATTATGAAAAATTCTAATTAGCCACATTGGAACCTATCCATTAAACCCATCGCAACTTCAAAGTAATTAGCTAATCTGTACGAAATATCAAACCTTATGCATCCAAAAGTAAACTTTCAACACTTAAACTTAACCCCATTACCTAAATCCAACCCTACGATCCAAATATTCCAATCAACTACATTTGCGAGTCGACCTCAACGTTAATCCTCCCCTCGCCTCCCTACTGCGATCAAGCAGTTTATCAAACAATAAGAGGAACACCAATCGCGTTTCTATCTGGTATCTTAACTGCACGTCTGCTCCCAAGGATTTCTCCTTTGTTTAGCGCAAATCGACCCGAGATCGACTCGTCATCGGCCCTGGTGCAGCTAGCCCGTGCATCGAGGCTGATGGCGCAACTGCGTAATCGCATTTCCACGTGCGGCCTGCACCTGAACGTGAGTAACTGGCACGTCTGCTAGGCAACCGGGCATGCAGGAATCTAGAAACGACCGGCTGGTTGTGCTCGCGGTCCCTCCAATCGCGGAAAAGGACAAAGCGGGGACGGAGTGCAACTAACCGGTGCAATGCAACGGCGCGCGTTGCATCAGGGATATATACCTTCTTTCTCATCGAGCTACGGATCTTTCGCGATGGCCACGCTTAAACTTGCGGGATACCGCAAAACATGGCTAACAATTGCTGCAGATCGTTTCCGAAATGGTTGCTGGTCTATTGCAACATTCTGCTTCGATCTGTCTGGGATTCGATGGGGAAAGTATGATTGTTGAGATAATAGTTGAGTATTATAGCGATCGGGATAATTGTTTTTGATCTGATAAAGTTGAGGGAGGGTTGTAGGTTTGAAGTACAATTTTGCAATAGTTGCTGGCCCATTGCACAATTGTACTTTGATTGATTTAGGGTTCGATGGGGAAAGTATGATTGTTGAGACGATGGTGGAGTTTTGTAGCGATTGAGGTAATTCTTTTTGATGTGGTAGAGTTGAGAGAGAGTTGTATGTTCGAAATGCAATTTTGCAATAGTTGCTGGCCCATTGCAAAATTGTACTTTTATTGATCTAGGGTTCGATGGGGAAAGTATGATTGTTGAGACGATGGTGGAGTTTTGTAGCGATTGAGGTAATTCCTTTTAACCCCTTGGGTACATTTGACGTCTTAGACACGTCATGCACTTGTTTGTCCCAGGAGCGGGTGACGTGTCTAAGACATCATTTGAGTTTACAATATTTAACAGGCACAATTCTGTTCATTTCATCGTAGCTTGTATCAGTCATAATAGAAGAGGCAATTACAGTATTTCGGTGAACAACAAGCAACCAAAAATTAAATCCGTTCCACATGCAAATATTTTCTCGAATAAATCCGTACCCAAGGGGTTAATATGGTATAGTTGAGGTAAAGTTGTGTGTTCGAAATGCAATTTTGCAATAGTTGCTGGCCCATTGCAAAATTGTACTTTGATTGATCTAGGGTTCGATGGGGAAAGTATGATTGTTGAGACGATGGTGGAGTTTTGTAGCGATTGAGGTCCTTTTAATATGGTATAGTTGAGGTAGAGTTGTATGTTCGAAGTGCAATTTTGCAATAGTCGCTGGCCCATTGCAAAATTGTACTCTGATTCAGGGTTTGATCGAGAAAGTATGATTGTTGAGATAATGCTGAAGTATTATAGAGGTTGAGATAAATCTGTTTTATGTAGTATAGTTGCAGGAGGACAGTACGAGGTGCAATTATGGAATAGTGGTCCATTGCGAAATTGTACATTGAGTAAGCCAGGGTTCATTGAGGAAAATTTAGTAGCTTTTAATATTTCTGTACAATATGTGTATCACAGTGTCTATTATTCGAAATTCATCTCGAAGTGCAGATTTCATGTATAACAACCGTAGGAATTAAGCCAAAACGCAAGTCAACAGTCCCATAATCACGATGGTACTTTGTATTACTAAATACTAATTCGTAAGGACGTCTCGTGGTGCAAAGTTCGATACGATAATTAGTGTTTGCTCGTCGATCTAACCTACGTGAGATAATTGTATCAGTTTAATGTGCTCGATCGAACCGAAATGTAACTGTGCCAGACACGTTCGTGTTTAACCGGAAAAAGCTTCTACGATGTAAATATCTTAGTATCCCGGAATGATAATTCCTTGAACCGACCGTAGGACTTTGACTTTGTGATTAGTTTGGTCAGTTTGTGTCCAATGACCGAAGATCATGTATCCTAGAGACTTAAATTTAAGAATACATACACATAATACAATTTTTTTTATATACCATGTTCCTCCAAAAATAAGACTGAGTCTTATATTAATTTTGTGCCCAGAAAACTCATGTTCTCTTACAGTCTTATATTCTCGAGCAAAAGGAAATAATAGTAAAAATCCTACGTTCAAAGTCGTACAAATCTAGTATATACATTTTTCCCTACGTCTTATATTCAAGGCAGGGCTTAATTAAAACCATCTTTAACCATTTGCACTCGAGGGGAGGTTATTTCTGTACGACAAAATATTCTTATCTCAAATTTTTTCGTGGGTCGAATTTGGCCTACGTTTTTAGCATAAAAACATTTCAAAGTATTCGCAAGATACTTGCCTAATATAGTCAAAATCATCTGGAGTTGCTAGTTTGTCACAGCAAAAGGGTCATCCAGTGCAAAGGGTTAAAAATCATAGCGGGGTTTATTTTCGGAGCAGATATTATTTTCTGGGAAACACGGTATTTAAAACTCGCTACGACTCATTTATTTTATCAATTTAACGATTAACTATGGTATGCACAAATGTAACATAAATTATAAGCTAAGGAATTACCATACAGTTGCTACCACAGTTACACCATGACATACCGTCCTCGTCGAACCAAACAAATGAACAATCAACAGTGATTCTCCGTTTTTAACTTGTGTTTACTTCGTCGCAAGAATATCGAGATCTATATCTGAAAAATTGATAAGGTACGGTACTTGCCCGAGGTACGAAAACACGCAGAGAGACCCGTAATTGTTTCTGCGCTTCTTTTTCTGCGTAGTACCTTATCCGCGATAACGAGGAAGGAGTGCAAGAGCTTCTCGCCAAACATCGACGATAATGAATGGTGGGACTTCGTGAAACAAAAAAAGAAGTGAAGAAGAAACGTAAACAGGACGGTTGTCCAAACAGATCGGGGAGAAAGAATAGATGAATGGAAATCGAGTACATTCAGAAACGAACGTTGACTGTAAATTCTCGTTTAACCGATGAAAACGGAAGTATGATTATTCGACGGGTTGAAGTGATGAAGCCTCCGTAATTTTGCGACGCGTTTCACTTGTACCGAAGATAAAACCGAGCGACGTTTCTCTTTAATTATCGCAACGGTAAAAAGTTTGTAAATAACGGTATGACCACTCGATAAAGAAAGTATGACGTGCAAGAGCGCATCAGGACTGATTAGCTGCCGCGATGATAACGCTCGTACAAAGGACGTCCTTGGCGCGCCGATTTCAAGAGGGAAAACAATGATCTACGAATGATCCACGAGATATATATCAAGGTCGTAAAATAATCTCAAATTAAAAGAGAAAAAAAGAGAGAATTCTACGTCTCAAGCAGAAGTTTCCGGTAGGCATTCCTGTGCATTCCTCTATGAGTAAAAATATTTCTCCTATGAGAAATTTTCTCTAATTTATCATTTGATGTTTTATAGACTCGATGGATTTCAGTCAACCTAAAGCACTGGGTTCTAGGCGAAAAGATGATGGCATTTAACAAGGCCATGGTGCTTAAAGAGGTAATAGTTCAGAATCGCAATCAGGACCTAAGTTCAAATACTTAGCCACCTCTGGAAAATTTTTCTAATTTATATATCATAACCTTTTTCCCTAGACACCTACCTAAAACGGTAGCTCTTAGACAAAATGACCATAGCTGTTAAAGTTGAAAAAATACAAAAGATATTTTTACATGGTGAAACTTTTCGTTTAAATCCTCCAGGATATTCTATGGAGACTAGAGAAGAAAACGTAGAATGGGATAAACATATGGAAAACTCCATGCGAGAATAGGACCAGCGGATTCTACGGTTGGATGCAAATCCACAGTTTCTCCGTTGGTGCATTTCTTTCGTACTCTGTCACTGTCGCATCCGGATACGGTCGAACCCGAGGAATCTTTGAAGACACGGTTGTTATCTCGACAAGATAAAGTGCACGTTTGATCGATACTTCCCGAGGTCTGACTGACACCTCTGCGTGCCATCAATGGATGCAAATAGAGGAAAAGCTCGAGAAAATCAGTGATACAAGAGACATCGTCATGAATAATTTCTAGGACGTCTTTCTCGGACGATGTCGGTGCATTTGCGGCATTTTGTGAAACGAGGAAGGATAAATAGGAAGGAAGAAAGAAAGATTTAATCATTGGATATTTAGTTTAGCTATGGCATCGAGAGAAAATCTGCAAACGTGTGCGATGAGAGGTAATAATAGTAACGGGACCGGAAGATAGAATTAAACCCCTAGCCTAATAACGTCGACTCACACTCGTGGCACAGACTGCGATCTAAAAGTGCGAAAAACAAGTCATCTTCGTGACGTGGATCATGACCCATATGCTACAGAGGCGAAACCAATTGGTAGAGCTCCTTTTGCTATCGTGTGTAACTAATTTAATGTATACTTGCGTATCTTCATTGACGAACAAAAAGAATTATCATTGCGGAAGAAATAATCTTGGAGAATAAATTGGAATTTTTAACTCCTTTTTAAAAGGGGCGAGGGAAGTAGCGATGGTGAAAAGAATAATTTTAAACTACAGGCAACCCTTTCGTGCAATTTTCTGTTTGACACGTTTTTAAAAATTCAATTTTTTCAAGATTTTTGTCGCTATTTAAAAAATGTTTACTTCCATGCAGCCACTGCCGAGGTATGCTGGAAACCTCACTCACACATTGCCTATTAGAGGTTTACTAACATTGCAATATTCTTTCTAGTATTGCCTACTAGATGTTAGAGAATCTCAAGTGCACAAAGAAGCCACATTAACATATAATTTTTAATATTTCTCCTATGTCCTTCTACTTTCGAACATTCACCATTCGCACACATTTTCAAGAGTCAATTATATGCAAAAGTCAAGGGACTGTACAATGGATAATAACCCTACACTCCATTCACCTACAGCCAAAGTATGAACTTTGCACCCTAAGGAACATCCAAAAGGAGAAAGAACGTTCACGTTCAAATGAAAAGAAAGCGGAAAGCATGTTATCTCTTGAAAATGTTTTTTTCTGCTCGTCTCATCTACGATATCGGCGTCATTCCTGATGAGTGACGTTGCTACAAACAAAGATAGAAGTAGCAAGGAATCGTTCGGTTGGCGGGCTGCTCGTTCCACCCGGTAGAGAACCGGCAATCGGTGTCACTGTGTCGAGCTGCTAACGGTGACGTCACTGTTCAAACACCGTCGTTCTTCCCCACCCCATTGGGACGCTATATCCACGACACTTACGACACTGAATAAGGAATGAGCCCGAGCGATTACTAGCCGGCAGATAATGTTGCAGTGCGCGTGCAAAAACCGGCTTGCGGATAGAGAAAAGCATTTCATTGTTCCGGTGCTTGTGCGGAAAAGAGCCGTGGCTGACGCGTGCCAAGGGTGAATCACTTTGCGATTAGTTAAAGTTCTGAGACACAAAGGATAGGGTACGTCGATCACTTTTGCTTGTATGATTTTTAACGAGGAAGATAACTCGACTGTGGTTGACGGTCTTGTTGGGGTTTGATAGCTACGGTTACTTGAGACGTTTAGGTTGTTATTGTTTCAAGATAATGTCATGAAAGAGAGTTTATTGTAGGGCTATGGTTGAGCGAGCGGGTAGAGGACTCTTAACACATTAAACGTCACCGATAATTCGCTAGTTTCGTCATTTCTATTAAAGTGAAACTTTTTCTTTTAAAATCACATCTTCATAAAGCAGAAACTTTAAAGACACTGACAGATAGATATTCAACAGACCTTTATCTTCTTAACGCCAATATTTAAATATTTAATAAATTAGAAAATTCATAAATATTTCAATTTAAACGTGATATTAAATTTCATTGAATTCAATAGCGTCGGTCACCGGTGACCCTCGTGGAAGTCAACGTGTTAAACATTGGATGTGAATTTAAATCCTCTTCCGTCACCTTTGAGAAATTTTTCCTGTCGCTGTGGTGGGTTCATAGGAAAGTTGATATTTGGGGAAAATGATGAGAGAATTGAAATAAAGGACAGGATGAGCTGTGATAGACGAGAATGTAATGATTCGGACTTGAATATCGAGAGGCTGAATTAAAATCATGCTCTATTTTTAATAGGAAATTTTTTCTATGTAACATGTATAGCCGACGTCTTTTGTAGCTCAAAATTCAGCTAAGAGACCTAGTTGAAAAGATTGTAATACAAGTGAGAAAGATACAAACAAATGTTTGCTAAAATAAGAAGTTTACTTTGTTATATGTAATATTATAGCAGAGATGTCTTTCTATATTTTGTAAGCAGACACCATGATGATAAGGAAAAATGTATTAATGAAAAATGAATATTAGTGTTCCCTTTTCGAAAACAGAAAGTTTTAATTCTACGTTATAAATCTGAGAAAATGAAAATCAATTTCAATTTATATTACGACCATAAATGTTTTTTCACTGTTTCAGCAGTTTATAAGTGTTTTATAAACAGAGATAAAGTGGCATCGGTGAAATTCACGCCGACAGGCACCGATGCTTGGCTATTGTGCAATTATGTAATTTCTCACTGTGCGACCTTAACGTCTTTGTCATCGGTTCTTCCGACTCCGCGTGCGTCATTACAGGAACGCACGTCACGTACGGCAATGATATTCTCGCCTTTAAAATTTCATTAATTTGAGAATTATAGATCGTTTTAAATTCTACTTTATCGAGTAGAACTCACGTCACGCGTAATGTGACGAACGTATCGACACGTTTTTTCCTTAACTGCATCCAAAATGGCGATGGCTCGCCATTAAATGCACGGAACTTAAAGCAACGATTACTTGAAAATTTGGAACGAACTCTTTAAAATAATTAATAGGATTAATTACACAATTTTAATTATAATTGCGGCTTATATTAATTATGGTACTCAACATGCCACAAATTAATATTTCAACTACCAGAATTTCAAATAATAGCTTCGACTAAACTTATGCGCATTTCATTGCACAGGAAGTTTTTCACTTTCAAATATAAATTACTATCCTTTGGCATTGCTATTACTATTATTATTTTAGTTACTATTATTATTTAAGAATATATGCACAGTAAGAGCCCCCTATAAGACTCGCACCATGCCCCCATACAAAGCTAATCTAAAATCACTCCATAAAAGGGGAAAATTGCAATATTTTCTATATTTCAGAATTACAGAAAATTTGAAAAACAACAATAAAAGTGAAATATAACGCAAAGCACTCTAATTTTACAAGGGGTCCTAAAGTATTTACATAAAGTGCCCGATACGGTTACTTTTAAGTTCTCCAAAATGGCGAAGGAAAGAAAACAGAATTCTAAATGAATCTCGAATTTTTAAAGAATCGAAACGAAACCTGAGCTCAATGAAGCCGACGTTATTTTGGTAATCGTGGCCCGTTATAGCTCTGGTATTTCCGTTTATCTTGTCTCGGAGTTCCCCTCGGTGAGAGAGAAGGTACGTACCGAAAAGCGGGTCACGCAACGGCGATAACGGTAATCCGTGCAGCCATGGCGCAATGACGTTCACGTGGAAAAGTAGTCGAGGAAAAGCGCTTTACGTTTCTTTCGTGCGAAATCCTCGTTAAAACGTATGCTAAAGTCAGATCTAATGGCCTCGCGACAGTTACGTTTACAAGGGGTTTCCCACAAATCATTATGGGACATTACGAGGTTTGGTAACCTTCTGGAAAAACCACGGCCAATTGAACGTCGTTCTTCCGCCGAAACGTTTTCGTTTATCTCGATGAGCTCTAGATCCACCGGCTACGATAAGAATGAGGTTCATTTTGTTCACGCTGAGCGATTTCTTTCGCTCCGAATCTATGGAAGAACAAGTTTCTTACGAACTACTGATGTAGGATGGTTATATTCCAAATTGGAGCGTATTCAATCTTCTTCAGGATTAAATACTACATATGAGTAATTCAACTGTAGTATGCTTAGAAATTTGCAATATCGTCAATAATTCTAGCAAGAATTTAGTTGCATCAAAAGAAATCACGGTCAAGCTATACTAAATCTTCATCTCCTCTTCCTTCCTTTTTGGCAATGACCACAAACCATATACAATTATCTACAATTCTTTTGTCTCCGCCCAATCCATCCTTCATTCATCATCAATAATCTCTACATTACATAACACCACCTTCTCATCTCCAACCATCAACACCAAGTCCCCACAAAAGTAACTGTCAAAAAAACAAGCTCCAATTAACGCTCCATAAACCTCTACGACTTCAAACTTACGCAAAACACACCTAAGCTTCAAAATCTAATTTTTAACTTTCTCAAATACTATAATTTAACCCATAAGAATGCTAAAATCCTTAGCAATTCAATGTTTAAAATTCACGTTTAATCTCTTATTTAACACTAAACCTACCAAGGCAGTCAAAAGACCGCTACCAAAATATTTTCTAAAAATCTAAATTAATAGAGTAGCCATGAAGTAAATATTCCACTTCTATCTTACAAAAGCAAAATGAGTCAATTAATTATCTTCTTTATCTCTGCACTTCTCTTTGTGTAAGGTCGTTATTGAGTATATTTAGATTTTAGTAGATATAACGTCGGTAGGTTTAGTGTTAAAATTACATTTCTATCATGTTATAATTGTGCTATAGCACAATCGATCTGCAAACACCACACAAGTTTCGAGCTATAGAGGATTAACAAAAAAATCCTCGTTTCTTCTTTCTACAACAAACCTGATTCACTTCATCCCCCATCATCCCCCTCCCACGAAGCAAGTATCAATGTGTCCCTCACAATCCTTACTCAACTATAGCACCCTACAGAACCAGAAACATCATTCTACCCAGTGAGTAAACTCGATCCAGTTTTGCGGTGTTATCGAAAGGCGAGAGTGTCAACGTTCACCCGCGCGAAAGTGAAAATCTGGGGCTACGAGCGGTGCTCGCGCAGCAGGAGGGACCAGGCTATTGCCGATTGTCGGCGGGCGGGAAAAGGCCGACCCGCGACGGTATCTAGGCTACGACCTGCTTCGCGATATCATTTAGGTCATTGTGTTCAGCCGGGTCCAGCGAAACCGGGTAAACGCGACCCACTGCCGCTGCAGCGCACGGCGATCCGCAGCGGTGTCTACCTTTTCTACGCATGTGCGTGCAAAGATACATTCGCACTTCTGTAGCAAAGTCTCTAAGGTGCGTTCGTGTTCTATGTGAACCAGGGGAAAGCTGTTTTTTATTATTACACTGTGTTTTGGTCTCAGCTGATAAGCTGGTTTCGATAGCTACTTATAATTGTAAATGGATGTTGAGACATAGAGGGTGTGATGTATTAACCCCTTGCCGAGCTATTTACTTTTGTGATTAAATGGACAATAACTCAAAGTTAATTGCGGAAATTACAATCTATCCCTGGTTCCTGATATAGGTACTATAGAACTTAAAGCAATATTAACCCTTTTCGTGCCAACCGAAAAAATTGATTGAATTAATGTGAACGTAGTTGCAAATAAAAAATATTGTTATTTGAGCATAGCTTCGTGTAGAACACAGAGTATGGAGAATAGACCGTGTATTTACAATTTGTCATAAAGTTACGAGTATCGTTTTGGAAAGTGAATATTAAGCCGACGATGCCCAGTGTTAGCGCCATTGCTAACGATGATATATCGTCGTCCGTCCCTAAAAGGGCTAAATAACATAAAAATAATTTTATTACGATAGTATCTCTCATACTTTCTTAACAAATTGAGCGCCTGCTCCGTAATATTGCGGGATTTTTAGTTTCTTTATACAGATATTCCTACACTTCGCAGATCAGATGATGATCACCCTTAGAGTCTTTCGAGTGATATGAAGAACTATAAAGGTGCTAGAATCATTGTATCGAAAATGTAGAAGGTATTAAATATTGTCTTCAGCTACTTATTGTTCAAATACGAGGAAATGAAGCCGGCGTTTAGACTTTAAATGAGAGAGTTTAGACTCCATGTGTTAACATTTACCAAATAAACTTCTCATCGGTCCCGTTACACTATCATATGCCAAACATAACTATAGAAACTCTCCTCAAATTCACTTTCCTACCCAACTCCAATTCTTCAACTTACCTATTCTATAACCAAATATAAAAGACCAATCTGAGTTAATATACAAAAGCAATTTCACCTCAAAATACAATGAGGAAATTCAATTCCAAAAAACCAGTCATTCCAAATCCATACCCTAAACCGACGTCCATCCACACGCGTGCTATCGCTGGCAGTGCTTCCAATTGAAACAGCTACTCCTCTACGAGTAGCGAGTAACACGAGAAGCAAATGACGCGAATGAATTAAATATTATCGAGACAATAAGTGGAATAAAAATCCATTGTAATAATGTCCATCTTTGACAAGGCGCGTTCGTGCCCTACGCGAAGCGGCCGGTATTGCGTAGGGGTGTGTATGCCGGCGTTATATCACAGCCGACGTTGCGTAAAATACTGTACACTTTGCTGGCATACACTCCTCCTCTGTTACAGAGTATGTGGCCGCCTTTCGCCCCTCTCCTGGCCCCTTTTAAGTCGATCCCTCTCCTCCTGCACGTAACCACCTTCCATCTCCCCTACAACCTCCTCCTCTTCATCGTCATCATCATCATCCTCCTCCTCCTCCGCCTTCGACGATTATCACTCCTCTTTCCGTCTCTTTTTACGCGCGCTTTTAACGCCGACGAGCTTCTCGTTGTACGCAGCGAAAGTTTGTTTTCATTTTCCCCTCCTCTGGATCCCACGTGTCCGTTTTGATTTTTAATAAATGCATCGAGATCGAGGAACGCAACGGTATAATCGGAGAGAACCGGAGGAACGAGGAGAAATTTTCAACGAGCTAGTCTATTTGTTGCTTCCTGTTTCCGAAGAGTGGCCTTATTTGTGTTTTAATGCTCCGCTGTTTCTTGCGAAGCGAGTTGCGATGGAAAAAAAATTGGATAATTCTGAAAATATTGAAGACTGTTGGCTGATATTTCGAGAAGGTGATGGAAGGTATGATTTAGCGTGTTTTTTTCGATATCGATTGTTTCAATTGGATTTTAATAGGTCGAATAGAAAAGAAAACGTCCCATCTCGCGAGACTAGCACGTGGGAGTAATTTATTCATCCGTCTTGTTAAAGCATCTGAGTCGGCATCCAATAAAACACTTAATACTCAGGCCCTTGTCTCCACCTACTCTAAGCACGACTTCTTTTCACCGATACTCCACGTATAAAATTACTTAATCGATGAGATGGAAGGCCGACCATTTTTCGCCTGTCCTACATCCTCGGAAGCCGATTCACGTGGTATAGCACGATCGCTGTATAAACTTACTTCGAACGCGCTTGCTCGAATTTCGATAGACTTTCTTACCTACTTCTCACTGGCAAACAACATCGTATAGATGTCGAGAGTGAAAGAAAAGTAAACAGTTTCATTTTTATTAATGCAAGATTAATCAATAGGAACTATAAAATAGAAAGACCAAAGTAGAGACTTTCTGCCTGCTGCTATTTACATTTAGGTTCCACTTTGGGGTCCCAAGTTGCAGGGACTGAACTAAACCACATTGATGGAGAGGGAAAAAGATTGTAGGAGTTAAAAAAACCTGTTAAACCTCTAGCCCTAAATAAAGTCTCACCCAGGCCAAAGTCCAAAGACCTGGTCCAAACTGAACAGGTCCCTTAGGAACGCCCTTTGAACTCCTTGAGGGTTTTCCCTCCACGTGGCTCGGGTAACCCCGGATTCGCCAAAACCGTACCTGTACAGGGGGCTGGACAGGCCCCTGTGGTACTTAACTTCTTTCCTTTGGTACCACTATGGGTTAACCACCCCCTGACACAGGTAACCCCAAGTCCACTAATGCTGTACCTGACCAGCGAGCGGGGCTGGTCCCTAAAGGAAGAAAGTCAGATCTAACCCAAACTTGCCGGTTGATATGATAAATATTTAAGTATTTATATCATTTAGGAAAATTAGTGGTATTATGTACAATTACCGGATTAATAACATTTACTGTAACATCTATATGTAGGATACGTGGATGGAATAAAATATGCGATAACTATGCCTGCGGTTTCTGAATTCTGCTGCTTAACAATGTGGAAAATGAATGAAATTACCATGCTACATTCTCGCATAGCTGATTTTAATTTTTTTTTCTGCATCTCTAGCTGGTATTATTATGAATTATCCCGGTCCGTACTGGTTTTACGGACAGTAATAATTTACGAGGATGAAAGACATACATACGTGTCTACCGATGATTATAAAGTATGTTTACAAATTTGAAATGTTCAACTTATCATTAAATTAGTATTGCCGCAACGAGCGTTGCGGAACTACATGATGGAAATGTGAAAAAGTTCAACCGATTTAACAAAGTTGATAGCTATCTCGTTATACCGAGGAAAATATCTATACCTGTAAAAGCAAAGAATAAATAATCGAGACCAGTCGTAATTACCGGCACATATAAACTACCTGGAAAATTGAAGCATTTATCTGTAACTGCAGATGAAAAGACTCATAAACTATCCTCAGTGAAGTGAAACACTGTTTGATCACAGTAATAAAACAAGGAATCTACGCTACTACTCGCAAACTCTATTCCTTTCTCAAACGTAATCTATCCCGGTGTACCGATACAAGCCATTAAACGCCTTCGAAGCCAAGAAGATGACGCCTTTCCTGTAAATCCCGCGTGCGGAACGCAACACGCGTTTCTGTACACGATCGGCCACCTTCTCGACCTACTTTTCTGAGAAAGGCCCGACCTCGCTTTTCTCTTGGTACACGGTAGAAACGCGCCACTTTTCCTCGTGCCGCTTATCCTATGCAGCGCGCTCGCGCAAAGCTCCCGTAGAGCTGTTCCGTTCACCAGAGGCAGCACCATCGATCCGAATGAAGCTTCCCTTCGTTCACAGGCCAACAAAACATGCCATACGTCGACGTCACTGGCTACAAAGCTTAACGTACTTGTTGAAGCCAAAATTTCCAACGTCAAACGCAGTACTTGTTAACCTTCTATAACCCCTTTCTCGCTTCAAGCTAACGTTACGACTGTATGCTTTACTGTTCGACACGATTCCGTTACGTTTCGTAGCCATTGCAAATTGCATCGCTTCAAATTAGGAAACTTTCGAGGAATATGTATTTTAGACTACATTTATATTTAAATTCTATTTTTAATGTTTGGCAATAGGGGTACTGAGAGGTACACTTTTAGACGGTATAAAAAGGGGATGCAGAAAGAGAGGAAAATGTAATGGCGGAAGGAGAGACGCGAGAGGGTCGTGATTACCGATGGTAAACGGAAAATAGTAATAAAGTTTTATAGTTTTTGGCACCGTTAGAATATACTGGTAATAGAATTCATCTAAATTGTACTATTTGAAATACTGTTGGGTCACATGGTCAGTGAACGTGTTAATGACAAGCAAGTTTTCCTTTACCGATGACGTTGTTTCTGTGGAATACTCGGCTTTGTATATTGTACATTGGAGCGCCTTTTTTTAGATAGATCATACCACTCTTAATGTAAAGTTAATTGGAGAATTAAGAGGACATTGAAATTATGAGAATTCTTCGATTAGATGGAAATTGAGCACGCAATTTGCCCAAGTTAGTAGCGGTAAACTTCATTCGGAATTACAGATACTTATCGGTAGAAAGTCCCGAAGGACTTACACGCTGCACCTTCAGCCATATGTTACCTCCGCACGCACAAGGTTACATTATCGATCATAATTTACGACGCGTGCTGCATTGTTACGTCAGTACAACTCGTTACGAGCGATACTGTTCGGTGGGAGAGGAGAGAACGCATAAACGTGTACATATTGCCAGTGATCAGCTGATTTCGCTGAGTTTATCGGAAAAGCACGTTCACAACGTAACCGATATCTCCGATCGTTTAACTAAGAATTTTAAATGCAATCAAACAATGCCACAATGTCTACACTCATGAATGCTAACTCTCGACTGTAAAACTTTCTGTCACAGTTCATTCTTTCACCGTCATTTGACTTTACATCGTCATGCTTTACCCTCATAAAATATCCTACAGTCTGTAATGGCTACCATCATTAAATCTATATCAAATTGAATATACACACACAGAGAATCTTAAACTAAAGTCAAGAATTAATTTCAAATCTTAAACTAATACCTAAAATATTATTATAATCTCTAGAAACTTATAAAATTACAAATAATACTCCTCTGTAAAAGTGAATCCTCCCACGCCATCTTAAAATTTCTCACGCGTCAAAACTACAGTCGAGACGAAGGTCGAACTTTTGGCACGGAATTTTGCTCGACCGTCCAATCACTTCCGGATGGAGAATGAATTTTCGTTCACGGCCAACATGCCGTCGAAATAACATCGTGATTTCTACAATAACATCCTCGAATACCAACGTTGATGAAGAATCGCGACGATCATATAGAGATTGCCGACGTAATTGACGAACTCAACGATGATTCCGGGTGATCATACCGTCACGCATGTTCCATTTTGTAATTCCATGCCGACACGTCGTCGTGTAACTTATTGTAAGTCTACGCGTGGCGTGCGTACTATACGCGCGACCATTTTGACGGAACCTTGCGAGCGATCACACGCGGTGCATATGTATTGCATTAGCATAGAGCCGTTCTCATATTCAAGGTAATTGTACTCAAGCGTGCTAATGATTGCGACACGGGCGCAATCGCGGTAAACCGAATCGGGGAGAGGAGGGAAAGAGGAGAGACGGAGAGAGAGAGAGAGAGAGAGAGAGAGGGATTTTGACTATACGAGGTAAGGGCCGAGGCAAAGAGAAGGCACTGCATTGTAAACTCTATGACCGACTTTACGAAGCGATCGGCTAGGATGCAGTGCCTCCAACGGCCGGTCGACGTAACTAGCCGCCATGTTGTTTCCAAACCCGAAATCAAGCTTGCAGGCACTTTACGAGGAGAAAGGTGAACTGTTTGGTACACCGGTTACGAGTTATGTCACAGCTTTAGCTTGTTCGTGGTTTGTAAAAAGAAGAATACTTTTATCTGTGACTAAGCAGGTTCTGATTAGCGACGGATATTAATCGCGCACGGTGTCAGTATGTCGAATGAGAACTTGAGGAACATTCTAATGATTATTATGTTTATACGGACAAAGGGGTAGCTTGTTGTTTTTTGTTGCTGGGGGAAAAAGTTGCGTTTAAACGGGCGTTGATTGATGTTGATCATGGGTTTTTCGTATGTTTACTTCTTAGTAAGGATTTGACGTTGAACAGATGACTCTTTCTATAGATCAGCCTCTTGGTAAATGCTGAGACGCCTATGTACAGGCTGCAAGCGAGATGCGTTTTTATTGCTAGCTAAGTTGTACATAGCATAGATGCCGGGTGGCATGTAACTATGAGTTAATACTATTGAGAGTAGCCATCCGTGATCTATCTTGCGTAACCTATTTACCGGCAAAGTGGTACGAGTATGTATGACATAATCCTGCCTAGCAGCACGCACTGTAGATTCCGGCCTATTCGAATACTATTTTAAATAGCCCATGCAAGTTGACGCGCATGCGTACCACCCGATGCCGGTACGCCAACGCATGGCATTGCGCGGATCAAAAGAACCGCGCATGACATCGTACCGAGACTGAAATAAAATACTTAGATCTCGTTCACTAAACATTCTAACAAATATATTCAAACAAGCGCATCATCCGTCACTATCTACCTTCTCCAATAATCTCAAATTCTCCAAGTTATACCTAAAACAAGCGATATCAACGATAACATTAAAAAATCAGCCTCAGAATGGAAATAAGTTTTCGATAACCTTGAGTAAAGAGATAGAAGATGAAGAGAACGATTAGTCAGCCGGTGTTACGCTGTACGAGCAACCAAACCAACGACTTTTACCATCATAGAGCATCGTAGGCTTGTCAACCCAACTATTTGATAGACACTGACCGGTGTTGCGAGGGGCACGAATTAAAACGTACCCTGAATTCCTCGATTAGCCGCGCGTGAACGGAGAAACGAAGAGTAGATAAGACGTATTTGCCGGAAGCGTTAGCGGCAAGGCAGATAATATGAGACGATTGTGTGGTATGAAGAAACATCCGCGTAACTACGTCACACTTTGAACAGCAGAAGAGACATGCGTACCGAGGGCTTGTTTACGTCGTATGCTCTCTCTCTTACACATATACGGCACGTATGTATATTGTCGAGCCAGTTAGGTTCGGTCAGCCGGTGCCGGGATATCTATCTTTGGATTCACGCACGAAGTGCGCGGGATCTCTTACTCAATCGCCTCACGCCTGTACCGGTGACCAGTAGCACCGTTAAACGCGGCCATTATTTCGAATGCGCCCCGCGGGTCGGATATTTCCGTGGTGACCGTAGATAGAGCCGATGGGATCGCACTTAACGACGAAACGTACTCCCACCGCGGAATGCGTTACACGTACGAACGTTGGTGCCTACCTTTTGGTCACAGTGAAATGCATGCATCAGTAGCTCTCAACCGGCTCCGCGGAAATCACGTCGTCATTCGATGCAGTTCACTGAGATTCCTATCGACAAATTGCTTAGTTCGTGTTAAATTCATTGTCTGAAGATAAATATTCATATAGTTCTTCCTAATAATTGACCACATTGAAGATATATATGAAGAGAATTCTCATGTTTTGCTGATAACGAAGAATAGAGTAGTCTAGCTGTTTTAGCAACAATTTCAGTACATACTGAATGTGAAAAGAGTGATAGTATTTCTGATCCGTAATGTCTTCATTCTAGTAAATACATGTGCGCGGTAATCGGAGTATGATAAAACGATTCTTTCGCTATTAAGGTTACACTTTCTATCGAACATTAATCGACGAAGTGTCAAATTGCAAACTAACGATTACGAAATGTTTGCGGAGTGTGCGATACCATGATAGGTTTGACGTGTATCTGCTATTCTCAAAATGTACGGAAGCTTCGAAATTACCACCTACGCGTATTTACGCGGATAGGTAAATATCGTATCGTTATTTACCGATTCACACCTCAGCGACCTTCGACGTCGTTAAAAGTCTGCCATGAACGTTTTTCTATGTATTACACGTGTAAACGGATACCTAGAACGCCAATGAAATACCTGCTACCTCGTGGTATTCTATCAACGTGTTAATCGTGACGCTTCTCGATTAAACGTTACGGATAAGCGCGGCCAGTTATTCCAGGAAGGATAAAAAGGGTTATTGCCTCTTAGAAAGAATCCTGGGAGCGCTCCTTTTCCCATAATCTTTAACAGTTGACCTATCGACGATTAGTCCAATACCTATATTAAAATTATTAAATAAATCTGTTAGAAGAATTGTTGTCTTTTGGAAAGAATCTTCGGAGCGCTCCTTTTCCCATAATCTCTAACAGTTGACCTATCGATGATTAATCCAATATATTCAAATTATTAAATAAATCTGCTATAAGAATTATTGTCTCTTGCAAAGAATCGCTGGAATTCCCTTTTTTCCATAGACTTTAAACTAAATTAATCTATCATTAATCTAATATATAAAAATTATTAAGTAAATCTGTTGCAAGAATTATTGCCTCTTGGAAAGAACCTCAAACATATTGTTTTTTTCCATAATCTTTAACTCTAGATCTATCGGTGATTGTGAAATGTTAAATTATCAAATAAATATATTAAAAGGAGGGAAATGGACAAGACAAGAAACTAGATCGACTTAATCGCTCCTATCTACAAGATGGGCGTAGAAAGTTGGAAATGATAATACATGTAAACAGAGGCAATTAACATCTATAAGTAAATAATCGTACTCCAATCTTTCATCTCTGATGAATCGAAATTAATTTGGTGAAATTTCTTCGCTATTGGATATCTTTCTTTGGAACGATACAGTGACAATAACTGGTACCGGAAGCTGTCCCTGCCGCATGTAAGGAAATATTAATTCTCAAGTCGGAATTAATTCGAAGAGGAATTTGTAGCTCGATCGAAGGATAATTTAAATAGAGAGAGATTCCAGTTTTAAGCTGTAACAGTATCTTAGGGAATCGATAAAGCCTGATTTTTAAATAATTGTATTCTATCTTTGTGGCCAATTTGATTTCAACAAGTTTGCTGAATGTAAAAAGGACAATTCTTATCAATATAAACCTAAGAATTATATACAAACATGATATGGTACTACGTTCGTTTGTATTCCTTTAAATGTTGTTCACTAAAGTTGGGTTTAAAGAACGTAGAGTACGTTAAATTCACCTACTCCTTAGATATCATTGGCCCAGAGAAAGAATAGATAGGGACGTCCCTCGACCTCACGTATTTTCTATTTTAATGCGTGACCGGCGGAAGAAGTGTTTACTCTTCAGTTGTCATTCGCAGACCTCAAGTTTCAAGGGCCGATATAATGGGAATAGGCGATATGACCAGAAACTAAATGACTTCTCTGTTTGATGACCTATAACTGTGATACTTCTGAGAATAAGCTCTACAATTCATAGATACCAAGCTAAAGTTTGAATCTTCATCCTCATCATCTCCAAAGAATTTCTCTCATGATACATATACCTCCTCAACGACTCGTAATAACCATAACAATCGCAGTTGAAATCACAAAAAAATATAATATTTTATCAAATAAAATCAAGGAAATGTTTATTCCAACTTCACGATCCTTCCACCACCTATAATCTAACCGTGTATTCCGCGAAAGACTGGAAATTCCCCCGGATGACGGAACAATTTCAACTGACCAGGTTCGGCGTAAACAATTTGACAAACGACACTCTTACAGATTCTCAGGAAAATACAGCGAAGATATCCACAGTTGGGTCGTGAACCAAACATAAAATTATCGGAACCGGACGCTTTGGCTGTCCAGAGATCCGGTTCATTTTTCCTCAAGCTAGTACGCGCGGTGAAGTTTCTACGAAATGGAACTGTGGTCACGCCTGAGCTGCCTAACGGAGGTAGAAAGATATTGCGCTAATGCGTTCCACGTGGGGTCGCCGGTAGCCGGTGCACCGGCAAGTACAACCGTACCCCCTTGCTTCGTACATAAAACTCAAGCTCTACCCCATAGACGTGAGGTCTTACGCGCAGCGTTCTCTCACAGTGCCTCTCATTACGAATCTAACCGCGCCCACGTAGCGGTATCGAGACTGCGTATATTTCTACGCCACGCCTGACCGAGCGTAATAGCGCTATCCCTCGTTTTATAGAGTATTTATTGCGTTGCGCTTGCCACACTTTTCTACGAATTCCCTACTCTCGCGGTTTCCGTCCTCTGTGCTCGCAAAAGTATCGGATTGTAATTTGAGAAAGATACGTCGGAAGTGAACGGTATCCATGTTACCTATAAGATATGGCCTTGATGAGAAAGGCTTCATTGTTTTCGAAATACCTGCGTGAATTTTGTGCGCATCGTATTTACGAAGGAATTCCTTTCAGATATTATCGATAGCCACGAGATCATTACAAACGGTTCAATTGCCTCTGGGTATGCGTAATACGTATATAACACGGAGTTCGTACCCAGATGCAATGTTGCAATGTCGCTCCTACCATCCCTCTCTATATTTCTCTCTTTCTCTCTCGGTCTTTGTCGATCCCATGTAGAGAGAGCATTTCGCTCATGCGCACAACGTAAATGGGCCATCCACTCGATGGTCCGCTTTAGGAACGAGGTCACGAAAATTAAATTTTCTGATTAACGACACGCACACACCGGGTTGCCCCGTTGTGTCGTCACGGTCCTTTTAACTTGTCGAATCTCGTCGTCCTAATGACGAAACTACCCCTACGCAAATGTTATTCTACGAGCGATATGCCGGTAGCGTTATCAAACGAGAACGACGTTTGTCCGCTCTAGAAAGACTTTCTTCGTGAACGTCGCCTATAGATGCACGGTAGCTTGTGCGCATGCGCCCTAGCTGCGCTTGATGCGCGCTAACCTGCCTCCATGCAACAGAACCCGGCGAGCATACGAATGACGTTCTAACGCACCTTCTTGCACGCACGACGCATAAAGCGATCTTCGTTTTTGATATAACGTTACGATAGAAATATAAGTTATAATTTTTTAATATGTTTCCTGAGCGATTAACGTTCATATCTCGTTTCAAAGGTACGGTGAAATAGCAAGGAAAAAACTTTACTTACCTCTTGACCATTCGGCGCAATAACAACGTCAACTTCGTCGAGATGCTCACGATGTTGCGTGACCTCTGCGTGAATCTCCCTTCCGTTGTAGGTTAGGTAGACCTTCTGTCCAGGAACGAGACGAGCACTTGTAACGGAGCCGAAGCCAGGGCCGATTAGGTCGCGATCGGAGTACTCTGTGCTTGGACTCGGTGGTCGTCCACCGGGTACGGAGTCAAACCGCACGGAGTAACGAGTCTTCGGCGTGATACTGAGCCCTGACTCGGAAGCGGCTGACGCCGGTGTTTTCACGGCGTGTATTACGCCGCTGTAGTATTTCCCGTCTTCGCCGGGAGCGCACACTCTGGTGCCAATGATGCTGCGTTTCGCCAACCTCTTGCCCGTCGACATTATTCGCAATTTCTGCCGATGCACGACTTCCCGGTGATGTGTTTGTAAATATCCGCGTCCGAGTGACGCACTGGCCTTTACTGGAATCTTTGTAGCGTCTGTACGATCACAGGGTATTGCGACGAAACGTCTCTCGTGAAGGTCATTTGACGTTGATTCTTCGCGTTGTGTTATGATTTTATTTTCGATATGACGCGAGATAAGACGAAAAATGGGACCACTTGTTTGTTGATTGAACGTGGAACGATATACGAACTTTATGTCAACGTATTAGTTTCAGTCGTATTGTAACAAAGTCGAGATAATTAACCGCACACACGTAATTCGAGTGTTCGATGTTCAATGGACACGAATTACACGATCCGTTGTTGTGTACGTTTCGACTCGACCATTGGAAAACACTCCCGGAAATGAGACACTGGCCCGCTACGTCACGACGCTTAATAACTTATACTGGCTTACCGAACTTCGTGAATACGTTTAACGTTGTAGGTCATTGTTTTACGACACAAATCGTACACTCCGAATAGAACGGTAGTTTTTTCGTGAGAACGCGATGAAAGTTGAATCGACTCTAGACCGAGAATGGACGCGGTGGCCTTCGCGGCCTGAACACAGAACTCAACGTATCAACAAAGCGGCGTGTACCGTCGCCCGTATTCGTCACGCCGTCCGCATGTTCGAGGCACTTGGAGATCGATTTGTAATAATTCGTTGGCGTGCACGCGGCAGACAGCATAATACAAGACTAAAGCTCGCCGGTAAGAGGAAATCCGACGTTATGCGACTGCTTGGATGAGCGACCGGTATACGATTCGATGATATCCAGGCAGGAGTAGGACTCGCGGTACCCGACATGTGACGCACAGCTGAGCGACCGGGAGGGACTGAGGCCAGACTACCAAGCGGCTTTCACTGCGCCGGCCGGCCGCCCGCCCGCCCGGGAAAAACAGCTGATAGATAACAACAAACCCACGTGACCCGGCCTCGAGCACCGATTGGCCGTTCGCTCTGACCTACTTACTCTCATTGGCCGACCGCCCGGACAACGAGAAGAACGGGAAAAAATCGCAAGCTAGAACCCTAGCCAAAGTGCTTCGCTTCAGGAGATACTCCAATTTCTTTGCCCTTTCCTCCTGTCGTACGGCTGTACTCGGCGTCCCTTCTAGCGTTTCTCTCTTTTTCCTCGTAAGCGAAGTATACCGACTTACGTGTATACCATGCCAAATTACACTTGAATTCTATATGTTTCGTCGATTTTCTATCGAAAAATGAATAGAAAGTATGATCTTGCAGAATTTCGATGGTGGCGTCTTTTGTAATCAGCTGTTAGCGTTAAATGCATAAGGCGGTCATTTTGTCATCAGCTGTGCACGTCAGTGACGAAATTCAAGCGAGTGATCAGTCTGCCGATGTTACGAAGCTCTTTTCAAAGAGCGTCATTGTACTAGATACTCTTACTACCGCTGCAATGCCATACTGTTTCGTATTTTTAATGAAATACTTCCGTGATCCGAAGTATTTCGGATCGAATGTGAAATAGAACATGCACGAAGTACGTGAATGTACGTTTCTCAACAGTAAATCGTGTTTTAGCAGAGGAAAGTCTCATTCGCATTTCAGCTGACAGTAGATGTCGGCCATTTTACGTCAGCTGAGAAGGTTGGTGACGACACACGGCGAGTGGAGTATCTTCAAGAGACGCTCAAATTCGAAGAATGTATCACAAAGAATCTTACCCTCAAAGAGACCTCCACAATTTAAATAACACAAATATGTGCGCAGTATTTATTTACAAAACATATACGGACTGTTTATTGAAATAAATCAAATTAATTGAAGATCGTAACCTTCATGATACTCCTCATCGTCAATTTTCACATCGTGCCGGCATAATGCCGCTACCGTCATTTAATACTCGTCAAATATGACAGCCAAGATCGGCATAATATTTCATTGCAATACCATCAAATTTAATACTGAAAGTCAGCTGAGGGCGCCAGTGACGAAAGACGAGAGAGTGGATGGTCTCTGACAGTGGCAATGCACTTTATTAGCCGATGCGTAATACCATGCTCTCCTAGAGTCTATAACATACGACTACGATTGTTTCTTCATTGACAGTGTTCCTGAAGAATATGAAATCATAAATATTTAGTTCACAGATCGACTCCGATGCACATCGTTAAATCGATATATCGATTCTGTGCAACGGTGATAGTGAAGGTGAGGCACTTGCAGTGCCGCGCCGTATGCTCGTCATGGCGGCGTGGAGGACGAGCAATGAAAATGGCCGGAAGATGCGAAGGGGCAGGGGAGAGGGATGGTAAGGCCGAATAGAAGGCAACGGTCCACGCGTTCTCAGCAGCCTATCCTAGATTTATTTCCGTGGATGTTGCGCAATAAATGCTGCGCTGTTAGCTCACTGAACACTACCCCTCGTCTAGCTACGAAGAAGTGCCAAGGGCTAATGAATAACATTTAACTGTTACCAACTGCCATTCTCTCTGTCATATCACAAAATGCGGCTTTCTATTATCGTGAGAATATCCGATGTTCTGCTCCTTTGTTATTGTATAAAAACATTAGAAATTCGTACTGTGTATAGATGCCAAAGATAGATGCAATCAATGAATTTTAAATTCCAACACATTTCTTCAGTAGATGAACCGTATTAGGTGCAGATCGTTAGAGTGCTCATTTTATATATTAGGGGTACCAAAAAGTAATTAAAAATTTTTTTTACTGGCGAAAAACATTTATTTATTAAAGAAATTTTAAATTCTAATCAATAAAATAATTTCCATAATTTTCTAACACTTTTTGCCAGCGGAAAATTACTTTTCGGTACCCCTATGATATGTACACATATCGTATAGACAAAACTGTAAAACTTCAGATCATAAAAAATATATCGACTGTTTAGTCCTGTCTATCACGTAACATCAACACGCTAAAACTTTTTCTTCATGTAAGAGTTTTATGTCTGTTAAGTTTATTTTCAAAAAACAAAATGCAGAAGGTGCTCACGGCAATTCATCCTTTTACGATTTGATCTTTGAAGAACTATCAATATTTCTTACAATTCCTCAAAGACATTCAATTTAGCCGTATATTTGCAATCGTAAAATGAAGTAGATATTATAAAAATTCTTGCTGATCTTTTAACACGATCCTTTATTTGTGTAAAACAATTTCGGCCACGATAAAATTCATTTCTGTTTCCTGTGGCCATCGGCAGCATTCTCGCGACGGTCGAATTTATCGCGGTCATCGGTTTTGGTTTGTGGTGAGGTTGTTTTTCAAAGAATTACCCCCTGTTTACGATATTCTATTGTTCTTGCTCACAAGGCGTGTCAGTAAGTTCGAAAGAATTGGCACAAAAGGCCTGACAAGAGTGCTCTAATACTTAACGGTAACTTCTTTCCATTTTTCTGAAGAAAATTCCATTATATACTTTTATTGCCGTCATTACCGTAATACACCATGGAAAAGTCTGAACGAGTCACCGGACGAAATTTACCAAACACTCATAGACTAATCACATTCATTTTCTTATTTCCATTTTGTCAGGTACCGATGTATCCTTTGTAATAAACGTTCCTCAGGTAGGAGAAAAAATCGGGAAGAGCGTCTAGGCTACGATGACGTATCTCAATCGTTAATACAGCCATACGATACACATAGGCGTGTTTTAAGATAAGATTACCGTACCATCGTAATCATGAGCGTCGTGAAAACGTAGCAAGCACCTATCAGTAGTGAATTCACCAGATCCAAATCATTTGTCAAAGAATCAGTACAACGATTTTCTCAAAGTACATCCTGGTGAATTGTGACGATCCTATCATGAATAGTGGCATTATCCTTTGTTTGTTTCTTTCGTTTGTGTTCGAACGGAGTGGTATCATAGTCTCTGTACAATCTTCGGAATTATGTCCCAGGTATTGTGTGTGTGACACTTGGTACAAGCTGCAACGTGCATCTTGCATAGGACGCCATCTTTATAGCATACACACAGGTGTACCAAATAGCGTGCAAGCTCTGGACTTGTCAAACAATTCGATATCTTCATTAAATAATTTCGAGTTGGCGGTAAGTAGATGTTCACGTGCAAACGATGAATCCATACATTTCAACGTTTTATCCGGCTGGTTAAACGGTTTCTTAATTATTCTAATAGATAGAATTGCGCAATTATTGCATCAAATGATCCGTATCAATGAACTATGTCATAATAAGTTGTCAAGCGTTCTCTGAAGATGAAGAAAATTTTAGAAATATTTCTGGAGGAAAAAAAATCTTTGTTTTAGAATGCAGGATTAACGAGATTGAAATATCTCAATCTTTCGGGGAATTCAATCAGTGAAATTGGATTAAATGCGTTCGATGGTCTTGTCGATTTAACTATTTTGGATTTGTCGAGAAATCATCTTTATTACATTTTGGCGGACGTTTTCATCGAATGCAGAAGCCTAAGGATTTTACAATTATCGAAGAACAATTTCAATACGCACGTTCCGAAATTACGATCTTCTTCGCTGACGGTAATGATGAAAATCTCTTGATAATTATTTGCGAATACGTTTGTGAATTTATCGACACTATTATCTGTCAACTTAACATAAAACTTTGCTCAGACGAGTTTCCAATACAATACACTAATTGTTATAGGCTTGAAGTGTAATTTATCTATTGAAATTACTTTCTGCTTTTAATCACTAATTACTTTTTCATAACACGAAATGGATTTTTATGCAGGATTTATACTTGGATTCTTGTCAAATTAGTCATTTACCTTTGGACACCTTCAATGGACTAACGAATATTGGTAATCTAGATCTCTCGAACAATTTGATGATTCAGATTGATAGCGTTGCCTTACATATACTTCACTTTCTGAGGAAGTTATCGTTAGATGGGTATGCGAGAATCTTCATATATAATTTCTACATTTTTAACGAGATACTTAGAATAAACATAACAATAAACATTGTAGTTTATTCAAATCATCATTGCATCGAATGAATTATCCAATGTTGGCATTCAATTTATGTTCGTATTCGTATACAAATTGAGCATACCGTGCAATTTTACCATATGTAGATATATGGACATAAGTTGAAAGCAATTTTTTGAAATTTCTTAATATCCGATCTTCTTTTAGGAATCCATGGTCTTGCAACAATGTCATGTACAATGTACAAGCATATCTCATACGTAAAAAGATAGCATTTAACGCAGTATGTGGTAAAACAGTGGGGCAGAAGAAGTTCGAAAAGATGATCCTTCGACCGTCAGTGAGGTTAGAGAATTATCATCATTCGACAAACACGAACAAAGATGTCGAAACATCCGATTCTGCGAACACTCATTCGACACCGTCGAGCGAGAAAAATGTATCGATGTGTGGAAATTCCATGGATAATAGGAATCTTGAAAATTCTGCGGATACGTCGCCATTTTGGTTTCTTATGATTGGTTTCATACTCGGTAGCGCAAGTAGCATTGTTGTTTCTTACTTTTGGCTAACAGGAAACTTTTCATGTTATCGATGGTGCAGACGTAGTGAACGTGCCAGTAACGATTCTCAAAGACTTTCTTTGCTGTTGGATCTATGGCAGTTTCAGGATCTTACTATAAGTAACAATACGGACTTGGTGGTGTCCTGTCCAGACACACCTCCACCACCATATCGTGAAGTTATGTTACGGCCAGGACTTTATCGTTGTTCGTCGAACGCGACAAATTTAAATAACAATAACGCCGGATGTAGCGAGAGATACACGTAACTTCTGAAGGTAACTTGTTCCTATATTGTGACTGGGTTGAGACCCCTGATGAATTTTGTATAAATTATTCGACACAGCCGAAACTTCAAACAGTTTCCTTTATATATCTCTTGAATGACATGTTTGTAAATGATATACATACGTGTAGATATTTTTACACATCAAACATGGATAAACTATTGATATTTTTCCGAATAAATATGGAAATATAGTCACCAACGTGTTTGAACTAGTCGAAATATTTAAAAAATTTAATTCTTTTTGATAACATAAACAAAGTTTATTAACACAGACGATTTATAGAAATCGTGTATGCACGTTAAAAGTGCAAAAATATAAAAATACGATATACGATCTACAATACAATATCTTGTTTTTTCTTATACATTCTATATTGTACACATATAAACAGTAATAAGTCTTTAGTACGAAAAATCCTATGATACACTATAAAACACTATAAAAGTCCTATCTTTTTGCAGACAACGATTTTACGGTTTTAGATTGAACACAGTACCAGTTCAGGCACAACCATTGTCATTGTCCGGTGTGACTAATCATTGTGTAGCAACCATATTGTTTTTATCGACATTCTGGGTCGTACTTAAGGTAACGGTCTTGCAACCAATAGCGGCGATTATATTTTCCGTAACTTCGTGGTTGTATCTCGTGCCCCGAAGATTAGTTATCACACTCGCGTCTTGACTGAAGTCACCCGGTACTAAACCAGCCGGCAATCTCATCCTGATCTCGTCGATGATACCATTTTGTATTTCCAACGTTAGATTAAGCTGATGGAATTTACCGTTTTGACCGGGAACATCAAGAACTCGGGTCACCGTGAATTTCGGGGTTTTGCCAAAATTCCATTCCCATGAACGAAATTCACTTTTTAGTTTCTCAAGTCCTGTTCACAATAGATGCAATAATTAAATACAACTGCATACGAAGACTTGTAAAGATAATCGTGTGTGCACGATTACAATATGATATATACTATATATTATACTTTAGTACAGTAAACTCTCCACATAACACGAATGTCTATAGCGCGACAGAGATATTGCAACCACAGTTTTCTTACAACTCGATGTCTTACAAAACGTGCAGTGTAACTGAATACAAGAGTTCCCTGCATTGTAAACTTAGATAAACTTTGATGCAGTATCGCACTGTTTTCTTCAACTTTGTTGATTTTATACGGTCAGTAAATGTTTTTTTATGCTGCTAATTTCAACGTAACAGTGTGAGTAAGTCCACTGAATGATCGTTCGAGGAAGTAGTAACGTACAACGGTCTTCTTCGATAAAACATCGAAAATAAAAGTATACAGAGTTTGAAATTATTGACGAGAGTTTACTGCAAATGTAAAATAATCGAGTTATTTCATCGTAAATTTTCATACCTGGAAACCAATCTTCGGTGGGATTAATAAATTGGAATCCTTTCTGTCGCTGTATATAATCCTGACCTCCATCTTCAAGAACAAGAGGTTTCGTGCGAAGATACTCCCATCCAACAGCATTGACGAGCTTATCCATGCTTATGTGTGAATTTATATCTACCAAGTTCTTCACCGGAGAACGCGTAGATACGGTAGCATTTGTTTGTATATCATTCTGTAACACAATATACACGATTAGTTAGTAAGGGAGGATGTGTACATGTATGTAGATATATACAAGTATGTATGTACTATAAGATTGTTATCGATACTCGGTACATGTGGACTGTAATATATACTACAAACAATGATACATATACCGTAAGAAATAATGACTGACTACTTGGTAGACTTTGTACAGATAACTTCGCGATTATCGTTAAAAAAGCATACCTCTTTTCTCTCAAGAGCTAAGCTTAAAGCTGATTTGTTTACATTGACCAATAGCGTGCAGTGATGATAAGCATTGGGTCGTCCTAATTTTGCAGCTGTACCAGATACCTGTTAAATTAGTTTCGTGATAGTTAAGGAAATATAAACGATCAGTTATTTCGTAGTGTGGAACATTTCGTTTTGTACACTTTGCTCTAAATAATTAATTTATATATAACTTAATACTTGTACTTTTAATATATATATAAATGATAAAAACGTTCAACGTTTGTTTGCGCGTTTGTTTTTACAGCCGGCGATTCGACTGTAGAGATATAGAAGACGCGAGCGCGCTATGTTTTGTATTCGCTCTCGCGCGTGCGCATGCGTGCGTGCGTAACATATATATATATATACGTAATATATATTCACAGTTTTATAAAAATATAGGATACGTATACACATATGCCTGTAACGTGCGACATTTACAGCAATACATGTATGCATATCTTTAAATACGAAAGTTAGTTGCATTCCAATGCATAAATCGCACGACGAAAGATCGTACGTTTTGTAATTTTGTAATGGCCGTTATCCGTGCGCCATATTATCTGCTTTATAAAACAAACAATATTATATGTCATCATTCGACAATTTTCCTCTACAATGAGAAAAATTTTATCATTCGTTCCTTCGATATGTATTTTCCGAAAATTCCACACTTAAAGAAAAATAAATATCCTATACATCGTATTATAGACTCTTACATTAAAGGATACTTTAAACTCTCCTTCGACGACGATATCCTCGCGCTTGTTCATGTCAGTCTTTAAACCCCATTCTCGATACAATGCTCTCATTATAATTCCCAAATTGTATTTTCTATTGTATCGTTCCCGTGGTGTAAAAAAGGACAGATTGAGATTGCCATTGTCATGGTAGACAGTACCGCCGCCGCTGTTTCGGCGTACAAGTGCAATGCCGCATTTTTCAGCCGCTTGGACGTTATGCTCGATCCATGGATTCTGATGACGTCCAATTACTACACACGGATCGTTACGCCACAAAAGCAACACGTGATGCTTTGTAAAATCATAGTTTCTGTAGAACCAATCTTCCAATGCTAAATTAGTGAACACATCCGTAGATTGCGATATGAATACTGACTTTTTAATAGAATCGTTAGAGTCGTCTCTGGTTTCGTTGAAACTCGTCGAGTATCTCGACAATTGATGTACATTGCTAGATAGAGCGCCGCGTTTAACGGCAATCATGCATCTACTTATCAGAGACATTTTTGTCGTTTAGAGATTTAGAAAGTCGTGTCTCTTCGTTGATTGTTCGAACGTTTTGAAATTTCTATCACGGTACCAAAAACCGTATTCCCTGGTAACGATGATACGTAACTGGCTCACGAAATCAGTCTTTGACTAATAATCTTTCGAGGTAATTTTTCTTGGTTACCTCAGTTCGTGGCGAAATCAGCCTTGGTAGCGGTTAATATTTTTGTCTGCAGATAGCAGCCCTAGTGGCAGAGATCTCTAGAGAAATCGGATTGACTTGCGGTGATCGAGATCAGATAGTCGTGAAGAGCAATAGTTTGATGCAACCACTTCCACGTTTGATCCAGGGAATTTATACGGTATCGGATACCTAAACAGTCTCGGCAGTCCTTTTGCATTCCTCCGTGTGCTGACAATTTGAAAGGAAAAATTTAAATTACCCGCGACGGAAGTGACACGTAGTACTAACGACCTCTTTGCCGCGGGCTATAGGTTACGTTTCGCTGGCTAAACTACACGGTCCTCTCCGAACGATTTAAACACTTTATTAACGGTAACCGAGTTACAGAAGTAATTCGAAATTAACCGATGCACTTGTCGATTCGTAATGAATCCTTAAGCGTTGCCTTTTGATGTTATATGAGCGCCGTATGATCGGAGAAAGTAGAGGGGAGAGCTTTTAACACACACGAGAGGTTATCTAGGTTCGCAGCACAAAGTACATCCGACCTGCGCGTGATATCAGCGCAACGCAACGCTGACTACACTTTACGACGCACCTAACCCCCCCGCAGTGCCTAGTTCAGGCACGTAAACACTAAGATAGATACCCGTGGAAATTTTTTTCACTTCATTACAGTTCGTTGAAAGTAAAAGTTACGCATTAAATCGAGATATTTATATCAATCATCTTCATTAACTAGGATTTCGTTAAGAACCGATACACTTGTATATATATATAGTCATTTTCTATGAAAATTCAAATGTAGATAGCTTAATCTCATTGAAGAGAGCAATGACTCATTAAATGTTTAAAAAAAGCTTTTCATCTGTTAAAAGCATTGAATGAGATTTATTTTTAAATGTACACTGACATTCTGTATAGGTATAGTCTTGTACATTCGAATGAAACGTGAGTAATGTCTAACGCGACGTTATGGTATTGAAATTATAATAAAATTAATTCTTTATTTAGATATGGAAAAATGAAATCAATTTTTGTTTGACTTATTTATCATTTTTTGGTCAATATAAATACACTTTGTATCGCATACGACACTGTAGCTCCCAGATATGGTTGGCCAGTCACATCTCGTGAAAAGTCACGTTTACGTGTTAGTTAATATCAGCACTATGAAGGGGGGCAATTAAGGCCAATTGATAAGAATATTTCCCCGTACCCTTCCGCCTCCTATGCTTAATATCAATGATGAATTCGTAACTGCACCACTAACATACGATTTCTAAAACTATCCATACTTCCTGATTCACATTGTAACAGCAGATAATTTCCACGTATTTTTTCACAAATTTTTCTGCACTCACTACTACGTAGTAAATATCTGCTCTTAAGACCTCGTTTCTAATTGCATTTTAATTAAAGCTTAATTTGTATACAGTTATAATACATTGTATTGCCCGTCGTTCTTCTAACTATGCGAAATTACTTTGTAGTTGCACAATTATTATCGTAATTAACAATTTACATATGTTGAACATATTTGTGATATAATTAGCATCTTCGCATTTTTGTTTGTTCTAAATATTCAATAAACAATGTTACGTAAATACTGTATATTTTAGAAAGTATTTTTTCAATCACCCTACAGCGATATTGAATAATTTAATCCGGTATTATTAGGAGAAGTCGTTTTCATTTTGTTTATAAGAATATTGCATATCGTTCGAGTCACCGTCAGATATAGCAATTAAAATCTGCTATCGTTAATAAGAATTTTTAAATGCTATCTATTGGCAACAGGGAGATCGGACTGTCATACACCTGGCGCACATTGATAACAAAAGCGCTTTGGTACGATAAAAAAAAAACACTGAAATGAGATAAAATATGTGCCGCGTGAATAATGCGTGAATAATGCGTGTTATAGCTGCGTCACTTATTGCGAATACGTTGCAAAAAATTAATTTGCGTAAGATCCAAGGTATTGCCTGCAAGGGTGTACCGGAACGTATTCCTCGTAACCGAGTTCATCTTAATCGAATATCAGTCTATTCCACCATTCAAGTAAGATATTTGCGGCAATTTTATTGTATGCTAGTATTACTACGATTAATTTCAGAGGACTGCTTCATTAATATCTTAGGTGTCAAACCATTCGAAAGAAACAGATTCACATAATTTGAAAATTATGGGAAAATTACAATACCCTGAAACACGACGTGATGAAACCGTCGTTGATCATTATCATGGAAATGAGGTTAGAGTAAGAAGAATGAACTATTAAAAAAATAATTCTTAACGAAACGTTTTTTACGAATTATTATTAACGATTTTAACTTTATAATTGAATTAAAATATTTTTAATCTTTTAGACTAAAAATATAATGTTAAATCCTCTTCTACTTATATAAAAATTTATGTAAAGTTTTGCAAAAAAATGCTCTACATTTGGTTTACAATGCAGATTATGTAGGGTAGCGTCCTGTAGACAGATAACTTGAATGGAAGCATTATGTATAATACAAATTTTTAGGTATCCGATCCATACAGATGGCTGGAAGATCCTGATTCGGAAGAGACAAAAGCATTTGTAGATGCCCAAAATTCTATTACAAAACCATACTTAGCTTCCTGTGAAGCTCATCAGAATATTTATGATCGTTTAAAACAATTATGGGATTTTCCGAAATATTCGTGTCCTGCTAGACATGGAGATAAATATTACTTTTATAAAAATACTGGTTTGCAAAACCAAAGGTAATAGCTCTAAGCATTACCAGGATCTTCAGGAAAATATAAAAATGTATTACTTTACAGTGTTTTGTATGTGCAAGACACATTGGAAAGCGAACCAAGAGTATTTTTAGACCCTAACACATTGTCGGAAGATGGTACTGTAGCAATTACAAGTAGCAAATTTAGCGAAGATGGCAGCATATTTGCATATGGCTTATCTAGCAGTGGTTCTGATTGGTGTACAATTCACTTTTTAAATGCTAAAACTGGTATGGATGAATGTTATTTAATTACAAGACAATTGTCATGTGTAAACTTTTATCACTGCATACTTTATACAGGAGAAAAATATCCAGAAATTTTGGAAAAGGTAAAGTTTTCTCGTATAACATGGACTCATGATAATCGCGGAATTTTCTATGGATGTTACCGTGATCAGAAAGGAAAAACAGATGGGTCAGAAACAGAGGGTAATCGTGATCAGAAGTTATGCTATCATGTAGTAGGCACTCCACAATCGGACGATGCAATTGTAGTAGAGTTCCCAGAAGAACCTTTATGGAGGATGTGAGTGATATAGTTATGTATATGATTCAAACTACATCAAACTACAAATAATTATAAAAAAATTCATATAAATAGCCCCAGTTCATTAATGCTTTAGCCTTATTTATTATTTATACGTTATTATTAGAGGTGCACAAGTTTCTGACTGTGGGAAATGGCTAATCATTACACCTGTAAAGGATTGTAGAGATAATTTAGTTTATTTTACGGAATTAAAGCCAGGAATGTCCTTAAATGGAAAATTGCATTTAACTCAAGTAGTTGATAAACTTGAAGCCGATTATGAAGTTAGTAACATATCTACACTTTATTCTAAGCATTCTGTACCATCAACTAACTACTAAATTTTTCTTCATACAGTACGTGACAAACGATGGTACCAAGGCTATATTTCGAACAAATAAAAATGCACCCAATTTTAAATTGATAGCTATAGACTTATTAGATTATCAGCAAGAAAGCTGGGTCGACCTTTTACCCGAACATCCTGATAATGTACTAGATTGGGTTACTGCTGTTGATGGAAACAAATTTGTAGCCTGTTATATCCAGGATGTTAAGGTGAATAAAGATTACAATTATCAATTTTTATTTCGATAAAAGAAGAAGTAATAAAATGGTGAAAAATATCCGAGACTTAACATTTCAGAATATTTTACAATTGCACAGTCTAAAGGACGGTAGTGTACTTAGAACATTCCCTCTTGATGTTGGTACAATAGTTGGATTTTCAGGAGATAAAAAATACTCTGAAATATTTTATCAGTTTACATCTTTCTTAATACCTGGTATTATATACAGAACTGATCTTAAGAATGAAGAAGATCCACAGGTCAGTGAAAAATATATCTTACGAAATATTACATTAACAACAAGGAGAAGAATGTGTATTAAAGAAACGATATGTGAACAGGTATTGCGAGAGATCAAGGTAAAGAACTTTGATCCTAGCTTATATAAAACTAGTCAAATATTTTATACAAGTAAGGATGGTACACAAATTCCCATGTTTATCGTAATGAAACACGTAAGTATCTTTGTAATCAGAGTACACCAATAGGATATAATGGCAGTAATAATAAGGTTTGCATTTAGGATGCAGTTTTGGATAACAATATGCCAGCATTACTGTATGGCTATGGAGGCTTTAATGTAAGCATTCAACCTACATTTAGCGTCACTAAACTCGTTTTTGTTCAACATTTAAACGGAGTTCTGGCTGTTGCAAATATCCGTGGAGGAGGGTAAGATAATCAGCTAATGTTATCGTTGATCTAACTTATATGACGATTACATGCTAATTCAAACTTAATACACACCCTAGCGAATATGGAGAAAAGTGGCACAATGGTGGACGATTCTTTAATAAACAAAACGTATTCGACGATTTTCAATGTGCGGCTGAATATCTCATAGAAAATGGTTATACAACGCCATCGAAATTAAGCATTTTGGGCGGAAGCAACGGAGGTTTATTGGTTGCTGCTTGTATAAATCAAAGACCTGATTTGTTTGGTGCTGCCATTGCTCAAGTTGGGTTAGTGTTAAAGTATATTTAACATTATTGTATATAGAGATTTTCAAGACGTCTGTAGATTAATATTTCCGATTTGATTGTAGAGTGATGGATATGTTGCGTTTCCATAAATTCACGATTGGTGTTGCTTGGGTATCTGACTACGGTAGTTCTGATGACCCGAAGCATTTTGAGAATCTTTTAAAGTATTCTCCTTTACACAATGTAAAGGTTCCAGATAATGAATTACAGTATCCAGCAACATTATTATTGACTGCAGATCATGATGATCGTGTAGTACCGCTACATAGTCTTAAGCTTATAGCAACATTGCAGCATACTCTTGGAAAAGTACCACACCAAACGAATCCTTTACTTGTTAGAATAGATACGAAGGCCGGACATGGCAGTGGGAAGCCAACTATGAAAGTCGTCTGTATCTCACGATTATATCGGTGAAAGCGTATACATTATTATATAATGTGCGTTAAGTTTAAGTTAACAAGATTATTTTTCTTCCAGATCGAAGAAAGTGCAGATATTTTGGCGTTTATTGTCAAGTCCTTGGGATTGGAATTCAAATTGTAATACGAAGCGATAATATTAATTGAATGTTTCGTGTTTTGCATACATCTTGATATGATCAAAAAATATTCATGTGATACAGTGTGAGAAATATTTTTTACGTAATTATTTTCTGCACAGCAAAATATAATTTGAAGTGAAGCTCGTATGCTTTTCAGCGATTTCTTTTATAACAAACATTTCTATTGTAACTGAATAAAAATTTCTATAATTTATAACTTTCTGTTTTTTCTGAGATGACGTGGAAATACATTTTGTTTTAAATGTATTATCGTTTTATTATTGCGGAATTAGTCAATTTTATTTATTAATACGACATTAACATTTTTAAGAAATGTGCGCATCTTTTATTAAACAATATTACAGCTAATATATTCTGTTATTAAAATACATATTTGTCTACATAGAAATATATTTCTCGTAGTTCTTTGTCAAAAGTATTAATGCTTTGCTATTATATTGTGTTTTTAACACATGGATGCTGTACGATTGATATTATATATCATATTTACGTTTGCATCTCTTGTAAACTCTCGCCATTCATTTTAATGACTGCTTTGTGATTTGCTTCTTTTTCAAATGTAAGGTAAAACATGAGAGTTCATTGCATCTATACCAATCAAAGGTATACAATTTTCCAATCTAATTACTCCGATTAAGTAAGTATAATTAATTTCATTAATATTTTTCATCAAAAGAGCATAATCAATTGCGAACTGTGTTCTGGTCATCTTTCAGCTTGTAGCTTTTAAAGAGAAATAATTTATATAAATAAAAATACTACTGATAAGACAATTTTAAAAATTTTAAATTCCGTTATGTCGTAGTACTATCGTAAAAATAAAGAAATTATGAGAAAACTCGGTGTCTCTTTATGAATTATGAAAATTTGTTATAATAAATATCGAAGTAAACGATATTGATTCTTCTTCTCCTGCTCGACATTAGCTACGGCATTTTTACGTAAGTAAGTCTAAAAATTCGTAACAGTTATCACCATCGATGTTACGTACGTAACATCTTTGTTAAAAACAAATTGGTAACTATCATTAGGACACAACAGTGTCTCTCTTTTACGGCAAATCTCATGAATCCGGTGATTATGTATGAATACCACTAAATAAAATAAACTATATAATTACAACTAAAACCCAGACCAAACCCAGGTCTTTTTTTCTCAGGAGGGGAAATACGTTTACATACGGAAGTTAAGCTTCCAAACCTAAACGAGATTTAATGCAGACCAAAATCCCAAGATCCAGTCCAGCAAGCTGAACAGGCCTCTTTCCCTGTGAAACCACTATGGATTCGCTGTCCCCTGGCTCTGATAACCAAGAGTCCGCCAAGGCCGTACATGAACAGCGAGCTGAACTGGTCTCTAAAGGGAATAAGCTAGATCTAACTCCAAGTCACCGGTTAATTTGATAAATACTCAAGAAATCATCACATTTATCAAATTTAGTGGTGATTATGCATGATCACCGGATTAATAAAATTTACCGTAACATCTCTAAATAATAGTTACATATAAGTCGAAATTTTAATATCAATAATTCCATGTTAAAACTGAGCCGTGAAATATGTCACAATGCCTGATAATCTATACCTCCAGTAAAGAGAGCAGTAAAATATTGGGAAAAGAATTTTCCCATGTATTGTTCTTCCTTGACTGGCCATACACCCTCTAAAAAACCGATATGTCCGCCACGCGATGTTACCACAACTGCCACCTTTTTCGTTTTCCTTATCTCATTTAAGGGTATAGCTGAACATTTATAATGAGAAATTATTAAGAAATTATCTTACCTACTTGTTATATTGTTAGTAAAAATGGAAATAATCAAAATGTTGTATCAGTCTTATGGCGATGTATAAGAAATATAATTCTTTGCAAACCGAAATTGTATAAACTTACCCTGTAGAGGCTGAAACGGGTCATCGGCGGCACTAAGGCACAATAATGGCACATCGATTAAATGCAATTTATCATGAAGCGTTGCACTGGAATAATATTCCTCTACATCTTTATACCCGAAGTGTTTAGCCGTGAAATGCGAATCGAATTCCCGTATTGTTTGACTCTTGTAAATGCACACGAAGATTACATCATTTAAATGCTCGTATTTCTTTGTACAATGAGCACATGATTAAACAACAAAATATATGCGTTTAAAACAAATTAAACTTTACCTTTAGAACAGTGTCAAATTCTATATCAGAGAAAGAGTCCTTCGTGGAACCATCTAGACGTTGCAGATTTTGACAGAGATTGCTAGCTAAATATTTGTTTAACATCAAGTTGAAGTAATTTTCTTCGGTACTTTTGGTCGCGGCAAACACATTCCATGGTACCGAGATGATAAGACAACCTTTTAATCTTCTTCCAGCCCTTACTCCTTGGCTTGCTAAGTAATTACCTAAGATCAATCTGTGAAATTATGAAAAAAAAGTTATCAGCTACAAGCATAACGTTATTTCGTTAATATTATGTTTTTTATGGTACAAATAATTAAAAAAGTTTTTTCGTCAAAGAAGAATTAGTTACCCTCCCATTGAAATGCCTGTTGCTCCCAGAGGCACATGAGGATGCAATTTCTTAACGTGTTCAATGACTTCTGATAAATCATCGCTCTTTGAAGCACAATACATTCGTGGAGTCTACAATGTTGTAATATAAACAAGTAATTCTAAATTGATTCAAGATTGTAGTACAAGTAGAAACAAAATTTTGAACACTATACCTTTAACTCAATACCTCCTAATCCTCTGTTGTTAAAAATTACACATCGTATACCAACTTTTTTTGCAGCAGCGACAAGGCATTTAATATACTCTGCCTGGCTAGCACCAGTGAGTCCTGGCAAAATTATTACAAGAGGGGAAGTAGAAGAACATCCTTCTTCTGCCCAGTCTAGAGCTACTTCACCTCCATCAGATAAAGTCAAAATTTCTCTGCATAAATATCAGTTAAGTGGAATAAAAATGTAACAGCTTCGTATATAGTTACTCTTATAATCTAATTATCATATTACCTTCAATAACATATCTTAAACCAATTTACATGCTTTTACAAAATTAAATACATTTACTAATGTAAAAAAGAACCTTATATTATATAATGACTAATTATTTCAAATATACACATTTTTGGTAGTGAAAATAATATTTTATGTTAAATACACCTTGCTTAATGTATAATTATCTAACATCTTTTATTAAAACTTTAATCTACCTACCAACCTGCGATACTGAATAGTTGGTAAAAGTCGTGATCTAAGAATGCTAGCTAGAATAGTTTGTGCTCTAGACTCAAAGCACCATAGTGTTGGCCAAAATTTATTTTTTACAAGTGGCACATGCTCCTCCAAAAACAATCGGAATGGGCCATTTGAGCATACCAATAACGGTGTCTAAAAATCATATACTTATTAGTTTTCATGCATGTTAAATATTTACGTTAGCTTCATATTCAAGCATTAAGATCAGTCTGAATTCGATTTTCTTTTTTCCAATACATCTTAAGAGATCAATTACAATTGTAGTACAAGGCAGTATTTACACTTTACATTGAATTGTTATTTGCATTTTATAATGAAATTCTTAAATTCCTAAAATAAGATCGGAAAGATAAGTTAATTTTTAAAAAATAATATCTAATCAAATATATCAAGTACATTGCTAATCAATGTCAGGACTCAGTACTGATTAACATGCAATGAATATATAAATACTAAGTAAGTAATTAATCTGTGAATTTATAAAATATGAATGTAGAATTGATGTTTCAGAAAGTAAAATTTATTACGTAAGAGATTGCATGTATTTTGTTTAAAAAAAAAAGAGTAATGGTCTCTTCCCTCTTCCCTTTTTTTTAAATAATACTTTCGATATTAAATACTATCTTTTTTTTTAAATTTAAATCGTTTCAGCTATACTGAAAGAATTATAAAAATTGGACATGTAACTTATTTTATTTGTCGAATAAAGAATGATATACTCTGATAAATCTTTCTATTCAAACATTGCATTATTCCCTATAATTGACTATTCACCGAGTCAGATTTTACCTATGTGTGATTCGCTCACACAACACCATCACGCATTGTGTTCGGGCAAATGCCTCGGAGTTTTAAGGTCAAATTAATATATCGTACATCTCGCAGCTCGTATAGCCTATGAAGGGACGTGCGAGAGTTTGAACTATTGGTATCACGGAAATCCTGATAATACAGCATGTTAAAATATTACTGCTTTCAAATACGAAAAAGAAAAAAATTTTTTTTTCCACAACTAATCGACAGTCGGATGTATTAATGTTCGATTAAAAATAAATTTCTACATTTAAATTGTCCGTGCAAATGATAAAATGCGAATGTAGAAATATTTGATTCAGGGTTGATATGAACTCAATCGAATCGCGGTTTCCATAATTGTGAATTGCCATACAATTTTCTGCGGACGATTATATTTATTTTTTCCGATCACAAATCAGGGGACGTCTCAAGGTTAATATATATCTCCGTGATGAAATGTCAATAGCCTTTAATTATACCGAAAATAATTCCAAGGTTCAGTTGGTATCTTCAAAAAACTTATCTTCAAAATGCATCATGGCAACATGATAGGCACACGTGACTTTAAATTGAACTCGCCGCTGATTGAACTTGATGTGATTAGTCTATACACATTTGATAATAGTTCATACAAAATACAATTTTCACGTGTAAAAACCATTAGAATTTCAAAAATTAATTATAATATATTCCTGCAAGCTCAATGATACATGTCATTCTGTCATTCTGTAAAGATAAAGTAATATCACGTGCGCTCGAGACGGCTATTGAGACAGTTGACGCAACACACTTGATTACCGATTTGCGACAGATATTTGATTTCCGATCAATCGTAAAGTTAAACGAGACACCAGACAGTTGCAAATCACGATGTTACAACGTGCAAAAATGACATAAAACAACAAGACATGTTTCTTTTTTTCCTTACTCTGACAACCTCGCAGAGATAGTAAATACAAAATCCAATGCCCAGTAGCGCCCCGTAGTAGAATTTAGGAATATTCAGTAGAGACTCGATCAGATTTAACATTTTTAAATCATACACCATTGAGATATCCATTGAACAGTCAGCACTTTTGTACAGTGAAATACTATATATATATGTATACGAACAGTCACTCAGAACGTTGACAATCTTTTCTCGTTCACAGCCGATAGTAAACGAGCGATCGCGAAAGCTTCAGGTCAGAGGCTACGTCCGCGCGCATGACGTTCAAATAATTGGATGACCAACTAGCTGAGTGTCGTCCGGCACCGATAGCAGTGGCGAATAGTTACATATAGCCCTTGAAATTCGGTCACGTGTGCACAAGTGGATTCGCTTCCACATGTATACATGATGGGTTCGATAAAAATTACTTATAGTTTCTGTAACCTATACACTTATGTTAGGTTATACCGTATTCTTTGATTCTTTTACTTTACACTAATATCATGCTCTTTTAGATGGTACTTCACGTGTAAATTATTTAGCAGGTTCATACATTCGTCGCACTACTAGACGTAACATTTTAAGCTATAATTAAACAGATACAAAAAGTTTCTTCATGTACGAGTCATTTGATGAGTTACGTAACGATGGTTTGAATTTCCTACAAGTTTAGTGGAAATTGCTTCTTTAACGCACGGCATATATCCGGTATAATGGATTTATGAATTTTTGGTAATGGATTTCTTGACCTCGTTTCAATGAAAAGTAGAGGTTAAGGTGATTGTATTCGGTGTATTGATTTGAGATAAGTTTTCATGTATAAGCAGGTTACATGACCTTTTGAACAGTATGAATATGAAGATATTCGTACATATAGAAATTTCAATGATTTATGAATTTTGTAATTAATAGGTGTTGGATGCGATAGCTACAAAATCGGACACTGGTCGCGCTCATATCGGAGCGCTTGGAATTATCGTGATTTGAATGATGATGAAATTGAGAAAATTTGGATGTATCTAATTTTTGGTTTTTAATATTCCCACATTCCGCGGAATCTAATCGCAAATAATTCTGATACACTTTGGAGTTTCGTGTCGTTAAGATCTTATCTTGGTTCTTTTCCAATAAGCACCTAAGCACGATTACGGTTAATTATAGTTCGTAATGTCGCGTGGGCGATACGTTCATATTTATTATCAACGTCAGCAATTTTCTTTCGTTAACGTGTTTAATTTTTATAGTTTTAACTATTTCGGTGTTATTTCCACAACTAATTGATCATGCTATATCTATCGATACTTTGGAACTTGCGATTTCCAATAAACCGGCACCTTAGTCCAGTTCTAATTTTGAGTGTTACTTCTTATCTATATGAGGTATTAAAAAATTAATTTCTTCCTAAAATCTCTTATTTAGGCATATTTAGGCGAACTTTCCTCGGAGATTGGTAAAAGTAATTATATTTATCAAGAAAAATGATACCTTTATTAAATACAGTCTTGTACGTTTCACTATATAGTTAAATCGCATCAGTATTAACATTTTTGTTCATAGTACATCCAGCAACAGCTAATTAATTTTATATTTCACTGATACAAAGTTCAATGAAACATATCAAATCAATCGCTCTTGCAATATTTTTTCGTGAACGCAACAGGTGTCTCTTTGACGGTCAACTTTTTGTTATCTAAAATTAAAATGAAATTCCTGCAGAATCGTATGAAGGTCAGCAGGAGAAAATCAAGATAATGAATTCTTTAAGAACTAATGATGCATATATAGGATCAAAGAAGTGATTCTATCATTTCTTATCGACGCATGTATGCACAGTTGAAGTCCGAATTTTGCAATATAATTGGTGAAACTGTGATGCAAATAGAAATTTATAATTTTCAAAGGCTGACCTCCTTGATTTTTGGTAAAAGGTGACTTTTTCCAATATGCAAAAAGTTTTCAGTCCGCAAAGGGCTAAAGCCAATAGTGCAGAAACTATTTCGTTTTCGTATGGGCACTGCTATATCCCTTTAACTTCTGTTTGTTAAAAAAAGTCTCGTTTATTATAGTGTTTATAGAAATGAGAAACGAAAATCAAATGAAAGAACATCAACATCTGGATTTTTCCTAACTCACATTCTCCCAAAACTGCCATAAAGTTCGAACATTTTCAAGGAAACATTCGGAATAACAAAAAAATATGGAAGGCAAAAGACTGATGAGTGGAACGTTCAGCTGCATATTTATATATAATGCGAGCAATTAAAATAATTACATTTGAAGAATGTTAAAAAATATAGATGACTAACTGAACGGATTATACAGTAAGGAATTTCGAAAAGACATGTTACATAAACGTAGTCTTCTGCATTCTTTTTGGAATTAATCGCAACAAAAATGTAACATGATAACGGAACAATGTTTCGCCGACACAGCAATATGAAGTATTACTTGTTACGCAGTAAACTCTACTTCCTGTAGATGTTGACGATGCATTGTAAGAACACAAATCTAGACAATGATAAGAATTAATGAATTTAAAAGTACGGTCACGTAACACTTTCTGTTCTTTAGTTCTGTTCCTAGATTATGCGTGACATTTTGTGAAACAAATTAAGAGTACATTGCATTTGAAATTGCGTCACGATTCATCTGTACGGCCGGATTTATAGTTTTGTTCAAAATTCGAACCCACCCAGTCACCCAATAATACAGAATGCACAAGAGTATGCAATGACATGTAATTATTAATCACCATGTACTTACACGAACTAGTAACCCTAATGTAACATCTACGTTCAATACGATAGAGACCGAACTTCCAAGAACTTCATAATTTCATCAGGAATCTGCGAAATCTCGCTATCCTCATCTTCTGTGTCTTACTCAATGTCTGACACGTTTTCAGCTTTCATCAGTTACAATTATAAAGCTTGTGTCGTGTTTCAACATTCGGTACAATTTCCATTTGCGAAGTGATGAATTCTTGTAAGCACGCTCCGAAGTTAACGAAAGTAAGAGTGAAATAAATTGTTAAATTACAGGTTGCGCAACCGGTATGATTGCTACGGCATGTATAGATGGAAAAATAGATTTTCAAGAAGGAAGATTTCTATTCGTAGCTCTGTTTATGGAACACTTGGTTGTTTGAAACGTGTAAAGACTAGAATAACTTTGTTCGAGGGAAGCAGATATTTCTTTTTTAATGTTTAATGAAGATTTAGCACTTACTTTCAAAAATATTCGAGAGAATATGGCACTTGTTGGATGAAATGCGATTTCACGGATACCTTTAGTCTAATCTCATTGTATAAAAACAATGTATAAATGTCACCAATGCAGCATTAACATCGATTATTACGTGTATATTCATAAATGCGAAACGTCGATTTTAATATATACTTATTAAACGAGTAGAACTCGTCTTCTAATCTTGTGATTATACTTAAAAAAACATAAGTTTCTTTCTAACGAATAACGTGTATTGACGTTATATCAACTCATAAGCAAAAGTAATACGAACAAAGTATCATTATATACAGTGTAAGCATAAAACAACGAATATTTTCAACGCATACAGGAAATGTGTTAAACTTAAATTACAATCTCAAAAATTTGTTCCTTCATCGGCACACCTTAAATCTTCTGTCTACAAAAATAAACTCGTATGCCATGGAAGTAAAGGATACTTCGAGTCTCGAGATCTCAATAAATTATGACGACATCAAGAACGTATATTCGGATTTCCTCGTTCTTGGGATACGTTTCACAGTTCAGTTTTAGGTTTACGTACCCTGCCATAATAGACGTTTAATATCGTATTTTGATATTTGGTCACCGCATATCATGAACGCCGTTCGCAGCTTGATTCACGAACGTATTTCGCCCAAGTACGTGCAGGCGTCATATCACCTTTCCGAAGAGGAGGTCTACGTTGGTCCGCGGATGTACGCATTTTCTCCATAATATTGCGATAAGTTTCTTCATCGTACGAGCATGACAAACTCTTCCGCAATTTTGCTGCACCGGTTTCGAAATTCGCTGGCTGACTACCAACCAATACATGAAGATCATTTTTCACCTGTATCGCCCAATCCCACATCTCTGCGATCGAGCAATTACAAACGAACCGATTGCCAAGTAGATTAACAGACAATAAACGTGGATTCGCTTTGAAAACTGTCGGATTAACAGTAGACAGATTATTGTTACTCAAATCTAAGTGTTCTAACGTAGGTAATTTCTTCAATGAAATCAAATTTTCTGTGCCGGATATATTATTACTTGAAAGATTCAATTGAGTAAGATTTTTCGTACTGGCAAACAGATTCTCGTTCAAGTGTACAAGATTGCAATTGCTGAGATCGAGGATCTCAAGATTCGACAATTGTTTTGGTAACAGAGAGCCTTCCATTGGAACGTCAAGTGGATTTCCACTGAGTTTCAATTCAATTATATCCGTGTACATGCGATCACCGAATACCTTAGGATCAACGGGACTCTTAAGATCGCAATTATTCAGTTCCAAGCTTTCCAATCGCGTCAGATTCGCAAACAAGCCTTCCTCCAAGGTATGCAATTTATTTCCCGATAGTATCAGCTTCTTCAATGAGGTCATATGGGCGAAAGTATTGTTACCGACGTAGCCAAGATCACAATAGGACATGTCCAAGTATTCCAATGATTCCAAAGGATTCAATAGACTTACAAATGCATCTGACAGAGGATTATGCGAGATGTCTAATTCTTCCAAGTGTTCAAACACGTCGAAGGCATTCGGTAGACGCCGTAGACTACAATTACTCAAGGAAAGCTTGTGGATCTTTGGCAGGTGTCGTAAAACGGCAGTTAAGTCAGATGCGAACATAGGATTACCGCTCAGATTTAATACCCGCAATTTGCTAGCATTGGTGAAAGCTTCTTCGGATAGTCGATCTTGCAAATTACAATTTGAAAGATCCAACGATTGAAGATTATGTAAATTATGGCCCAGCGTGTTTCCAACGTCCAAGTGCCATAATTCGTTGTCCGCAAGAACCAGTTGTCGAAGATACAAATTTTTGGCGAACGCATCACCAGGTAAATTTGTAATGCCTGTTTTTGCAATGTCCAAATGTTCCAATCGAATCAACGGTGCTAGTACACTTGTCCAACTTAAAGTGCGAAGATCATTTTCTGCCATTTCGAGTTCACGAAGATTTTCCAGATGAGCGAAAGCTTCGGGTGAAACGTAGGTCAAGTTGCACGCATTTAATTTGAGATACTCCAAATTCGTGAGATGATCGAACGGGCCTGGTTCGATACGTTGAAGTGGATTGTGAGAGAGATCGAGCTTGTTAAGATTCGTCGTGTTGTGGAAAAATTGTGTATTTAGGTGACGTATGCCGCAGGAATTTAAATCTAGATATAGCAAGGTACGACAATTTAAAAAGTGACCTTTCACTTCCTCCAACGGGTTGTTCTGAAGTTCCAATGTGATGAGTCCTGGATTATCCCTGTTCAACGATTGTTTCCATTAAATAATGCTTTGCGATTAAACATTCCGAAATTATTCTCGTATTAGTGTTGAATAAAATTTATAAATTCTTATCGATCCTTTATTAAGGGTGGGTAAATTGATCCGTCGACATCTTTTCACGCAACAGTAGAATTGAGTTACTTCCGAGTGAAGTAATTATTTTCTTCCTATCTTGAGTAATTTGATAGAACAGAACACATTCACAAGAAAAAAAGGACTTTAACATGTTGATTACTACGGGGGTCGACGGTGACAGACGCTATCGATTTCAGTGAAATTTCATGTAATTTTTTAATTATAATATTTATGAATTTTCAGACATACTGAATATTTAAATATTGGCGTTAAAGAGATAAATGTTTGCCGAATATCTATCTACCTGCATCTTTGAAGTTTCTGTTTTATAAACATGTGAATTTAATAGAACAACTTTCACTTCAGTAGGAATGATGAAATTAGAGAAATATCGGTGGCGTTTAAATTGTTATATTACGCCATTATTAACGTGATTATCATGTTTAATAAAAAAATATATTTATAATATAAAAATTGGATATTAAAAGATGTTAAATCAATAGGTATTTAACACTAGAACTACCAAACGAGTCAAAATGACTGATACACAATTTTTTCAAAATATTCTCCAAGTCTATATAAGAGTCATAGAATGAATATTCTACGTTTCTATCAATAAACACAAATCACCCAATCGATCAAATTTTCCCGCCGCTTGATTCCCCCTTTTTTAAAGTACTTATTTAATTTATTAAAATATGTTGGATTTGACGCCGGTAGTTCTAGTGTTAAACAAACACCACTTATATGAAGTTATTTATAACAAAATAGATTAAAATCTATGTTTCTTTACCTGAATGCCTCAGGGTCAACATGAGTGATAGCATTCGACGAAAAGTCCGCCTCAAGGAGATAAGTTAGTCCAGCAAACGACTCGTATTTCAGCTCAGTAAGTTGATTGTGTGCCATTTGAAGACGCCTTAATTTGATGGAAGGTGGAAATGGACCAACTTGAGCGATGTTGTTACCATTCATATCCAAAATGTAAACATTCGGGCTGAGTTCATCATAAGGAATACTCGTTAAATTGCTCTCGGAACAATCGGTCACCCAGTTGATACGAAAATAATGACAATGGCAGTCCATTGGGCATTCTTGCTCTTCCAGTTCACCATTAAAGGCGAATGCTGCTGTTACGAGAGCAAAGAGGAACAGGGCAGGGCCCGACATGGTAGCTGCTATGTGGTACCTGTAACGGAAATGGAACGCAGTTCTTAGAATTCATTGTTTTCCTTTTAACTATGTGCATAATTACGTTTCATAGAAATTTGTAATTATTAGCTTTTATTTTTACAGATAGACATCTACTTTTTTTTTCATATGTCGTGAATTTTCGAGAACCGATCGTTGTGGAAACGTGTGAGGTAATTTACAGGTTTTCCGCTGGTTACGCAAACATGCGGCCTTTTTTTCGCGTTGTTATGTAATCGGCGATTGGGCTAATTCGTAACTGTTTTGCATAACTTTTGCACAACTTTTCCATGCCGTTATATTTTCATAGAATTTACAGTAACGGCAATTTATTACTAAACAGAAAAGGGAATTTATAGAGTGAAACTGTTATAATATTGTTGGAATATGATTCTTTTGATGTTCAATTGATAACATTTTTTATTATGTGACAAAAGGAGAAGAAATTAGTTTTATTTGCTTCATTGTACGTCATGTATATCATTGCAAATGAACGAAGAAAAGAGTGGAATATTCTTTCGCAGATGTACTTCAATGAGAGCACGGAAATGATTGTTCATTGTGGGTATATTACCAACAAGATAACTACCGAGTTTTAAATTAAGTAAAGTAATTGTCCGTTTAAGAAAGAATCTCATAATTGGCGATCGTTAATTTCGAATAACAAATACACATCTCCATAGATCGTTGAACCAGAATCGTCGATCGTTTTCCTAAATCGCCATTCAAGAAATTTCTGTTATTTCCAGATATAAAAAGAACAGGTTTCAAAAGGATCCTCCTCATTCGCAATATCATTGCAAAATTCAATGGTAAAAGCGGTGTTCACTATTTAACGAAAATACGAGTCTCATTCATGCCACGTTTTCCTTTCAACGGTGAAAGGAAAAAGAATGCAACTTATCACAGACTCCTGATAATATTGTGAAAATTTTCAATACAATACAAATCATTAAATATCTGTTATCCATCGCTTACAATAAAATAAAAGGAAAGAAAGAAAATAATTGCATCGAAGAGTAATAAATCGTAATCGTTACCGAGTGCAATCAATCTTTTAAGCTTACGTAAATGTTTAACACTAGAACTACCGGTGGCAAATGCACTATATCTAAAATTATTAAGGTAATTCTAGCTGGATTCAGAACTAAAAGTTTCTTTTTTCATTAGAAATGAAAAAAATTGCGTAAGAATTAATGCAGGGGCTAACTTCACAGAGGTAATTTCATTCACTTTTTAGACATTAAAAAACATCTTTCTCTATAACTATGAAGTAAAAAATTATGAAAAAATTCAGTAATATTCCAAAAGCATAAAATAATACATTGCTATTTTTTTAGCAGAATCCATCGACCCGTTTTTCCATTAGAAAAATAAAAAAAGATTTTACGGACTTAGCAATGATTTTTTTCCAAAAGGCCCATGTTAAATATGTTATTTTTAAACACGATTTATTCATAAACCGTGTGGACGAACTCGTTGAGATTCCGGTTATAATTATAAAATATCATGAAGAATATATTTTCAAAATTTTAAGGAAATCTATGGAAAAATGATAAGTGCCTAGAACTACCTTAACTAAGTACTTCGGAAACAGAGGAATTAAGAGGTAAAAAAAGGTAATCGATTCGGTAATCTGTGTTTTATAGAATCAACGGTGGAATATTTGTTATATAACTTTCATATAAAGATGAAGAATTTTTTCAAGAAATTGAGAACCAGTCAATTTTGACTTGCTCGGTAGTTCTAGTGTTAAATTCGCGTTGCTCTCGATCTATCGATTGAAGGTATGCGCGGTCGTAATGGACCATTTCTGCCCATCAAATTCCGAGCACAATCATCCTCATTACGGCGATGAATAACACTCGAGGAAGTTTTCATGTGGCCAAAGTAGCTGCATACAAAGAATGCTACCAACGCCCCTGGCCAGTAGTCAACTTCACAGACAAAGCTCGGCAAGGCTTTCCGCCAGAATGCCACGCATTGCACGCTCGACTGCTCTTTAAGCTTGGGTATAGTTTGCCTTCGGCTCTAGCCATTACTATCCACCCATAGGTTTCGTATGAGAGAGTATATTTCCCCTTTCAATTCCTCCTTGTATTTCTCGCTGTCGCTTTGCCTTTGGCGCCACGGATCTCTCGTTTTCGAATCCAACTCGATGCCGGTGACTCCCCGAGTCGACGGCGTTGCTTACAGAATTCCCGTAATTTGCATTCAAACTCGAATCGGGAGATTCATACTTTTTACGAAAATATCGACGTCTTTATGCACCATCTTTCGTGATATTTCAGACGTTAGGATGGAACAGTTTGACACGGGAAATTTATGCGAACTACGATCGGTTTTGATGGAGATACGAACTTTTTTCTTTCGAAGGAATTCGGAAGTTATGGTGAGTTTTTTAGCGGTCTGATTCACAACGTTGAATGATTCTCACGTGATAGTACGAATAAGGAAACCTTCGTTTCACTATGACGAATGTTTTATTAATGTACTTTAATTTCACAATAACGACAAGATTTTAAGGAAACGATAAATATAATTATTTTAATGAGGCAATATTTTTTACACTGTTTCCGGCAAGTATTTTATATTTATTGAAATATACGCGGATATGGAATAAATTTCTATCCGTGAGAATGTCGAGAGTCATGTAAATATGAAGATACTTAATGTTAACAAATATCTGACACGATTCGAACGATAACACTTGTTTTCATTTTAACATCATATTAGTTCACAATCTACCGGTACTGCTTTTAAACATTATTAATCAGTTTGTTGTTATTTTGAACGTTTCGTGGCACAAAATCTTTACACAATTCTCAAAACTTGAAAACATGTGAAATACTTCTAAGAATTTATACGTTCTTCGACGAATTGAATCCGTTTTTGCAATTCAACGAAAATTGTATCCTCATTCACGAGTTAGTTATAATTAAGAGTGCCGCTACTTATACATCGCATTTGGATCTACACACTACCGCGAACTTAAACTGTCTTACATACCGGAAGCGGGTATTCCCTTTTAGAGACGAAGATGAGGTGAAATCGCGAGAGTTGGAAGGATTTTAGCGTGACACTGGACAAAGATAGATTGAACTGTGAGTTTGTAGAGTGCCGGTTAAATTAAATCGTGTCTGCCTGACCGAGGTCAGGGTAAAACCTAGCGATGCGCACTCTCGTTCTTTCTACGTCGTACCAGTCTCGCGACACTCGCCTCTCAGGGTGTTATGTTTCTCTCCCTCCCTATCTCTTTTGCACACATGTACGCATATATACCGACATTAGAACACACACGTTTAGAAACGTTGCTCTTCATCCCTTCTTATCATTCATGTTAGCTTTAATACTTGAAGTACCGGCTTTACATCTGTTACGTTGAAATACACTGAACGCCTACTTTGAAAAACGAGGTATAGAGAGGTGATAAAGATGTTCGTTTAAGTAAATTTTGTTTCATAAGATAAACATGGAATATTTGTTGCACGTTTCTTCCTATGAATTTGGGGAATTTTTCAAAAGAATTTCGATTACTTTGATAATTTCAATGTTAAAACTTAACGGAAGGGATACCGCGTTTTCTACTCCTTACACTTCCTAACCTCCTAATTATTCATGAAAAATTGATTACCTGTGAGAAGTTTTTCTTTTTGCTTTACGGAGACGAAAGAATATTGAAGTTATTTGACATTTCTATAATTTGTCAATGTGTACTTTGAATGTTATGGCGTTTATGTTACGTTGGCATATGAATTCGGTTTAACGAAAGGATCTCGAAGTGTATAGGTCAAACGCATGCGCAAAACGACTGATACTTTTCAAAAGCACGTTGTTTTTGTTCAATTTACTGTAAATATAAATATTTATAGGTTATTTATCATAATTTTCGAGACAGTACTTCATAATTCCTTTTGTTTATTTGAACGTGCATACATTACCGTTTAAAACTCGAAGCTATCACGTGGTTGTGAATCATTTGCTTTACATTAGGAATAATAAATATACGATATTTCAAAGTAACAATGGATTATTCAAAATATCGAATTATTTCGTTAATTCGGCATGAAAAACGAAAATATATTAGAATCATAACAACGAATGTAGCCCAAATAAAGAATCGATTACTTGTATCTGTCTCGTGCTCGTTCTACGTCTTCGTCACGTGAAAACATTCATACGCAGTAGTAAATATTAATTCTATTATTCCTGATATTTACCTCTTCCCTTATCCTCTAGATTTATTCGTTGCTTGATTTAATCCCTCGATTAAATCTCTAAACACTCGATGTTGCACAAATCACGATTTTATCACAGAACCGATGAGGGTTAACGACTAACACCGAACTGACACCGGTGACACAATGTGCGCATGCGTCTTACCACCTTTGCCGTGTGCATCATAAACTGCTTTTGGCAACAATGACCAAAATTAAAACTGGTATCACGACGCTCGACAAATAAATAACCACGAGGTATTTTTATCTTCTTATGCTTCGTTTTACTAATTCTTTAATATGACGAACGAGTTTTATTTTGAAAAACATGCGTATCGTGAGTAGGAAAGTTAGATCCCCCATTTGCTTTTGTATTTGTACATACACCTATATGCACCTCCAGGGTACGTAAGTTAGGTTAGGATGAAGTTTGAGGAAAGAGGTTCCAGATGATTCATTTAAACATGAGATACATTAATATTTAAATATACATTCTATAATTATGGTATGATGCGTATTTCCCTGGAAGTTTGCTGTGTTTATCCTAATACTTGACTTCTACGAAGGTACACGAATTGCTATAAAAAATTGATATTTTTCTTGTATCAATGAAGCAGATTTTATTGCTTCTTAATGTCAAATAATGGACGTGTGTATGGTGGAAGTGTAGCCACACACGTATTAGATGTCCGTAGGCAACAATGGGAAATCGATATAGGTTGGACATGGTACGTGTCACTCGTACGTGTAGAAACGTTTGTTCACGTTGTCAACGCGTGATTGAGCGATGAGTGCGGTACGTCGAATTCTGAAGAATTGCATTCGGTAGAATTGAATGCGGAGGTCAGGCATTACGCCAGGCATTGCGAAATGTCGAGAATAGGGAGCTCATGATCTTGACTAGGAACAACGACCTGCCAACCCCACTCGTAGCTCTACGGCGAATGAGAGAGCATCGATTAATTTTGCAATTGACATTACGTTTCCCGATAACCTGCCTTTGAACTATTGCCAGAGATTTATTTCATTCTTATACAAAGTACACTAAGGGTTAACCTTTTCGAGTACCGCGAAATGAAATCGTTGCTGGAACGCGCGAAACTTTTTAAATATGTCTGATAATGTTTCTTATTTTCATAACTAATTGACGTTTTTGTTTAATGTAATTCAAATTTCTGCCCATGGGAAAATGTGGAATGTGAAAACAAATTTCAAAGTGGCAACGTATGGTTCTTTGAAAGTAAAATTGGTTAAACATTCTGTGACTGCTCATAGTAAAATATTTTTCTATTTACATTTTCTTTTTTTCATGACGGTGCTTTTTACGTAGAATATCTTTGCTCGGACGACTGTATGAATCTAATAGCATAAATTAACGTGCTTCTGCAAACATCGAGTGCATACGTGAAAAACAAATAAGTCATAAACATGTAATCTAATGGTAAGATCTTACGCACAGTGCTTCATCCATAATTATTTCTGCGCTTATCTGTGATCATTACGTTGACTTTCCCGTTGATCTCTGTTGCAATAGAAAATTATGAAACGAGTTACATCTTGATAATCTCAAATTTGCATCACACAATTGCTACATTAGTTCAACGTGATATGCCGATTTTTAGACAATGAAATAGTAATCTGATTTCGAAGGTCAGAGAATTTCTTGCACATCGATTACGTTCATTTCTTAATAATGGCGATAGCATATATAAAAAATTAATGAAAAAAGAAATTTAATTTTATCGACGTACGATCGGTTTGCACGTTAAATCTTTTCAGTACTAGATGGCGTTAAAATACTACATTTGCATCGGGAAAAATTAAAACGTTGAAAGTATTTTTTAATAACATATTTCCATTTGAAATGTCCGTTCTTTTTAATCTATATTATATTAAATGCCAACAAAAGTTGAAATAATTTGAAACCATGTCGTATTTAAAGCAAACATATTACTTATTATTTTATTTTTAAATACTATTTATATCTTTTGTCTGTTAATTAGTTAATGGTACAATTATTTTCCGTGATTTTATCCATTACCAGATAGTAATATACGATTAAATTTCAAACTTAGTCATACTAATGTACAGAAGTATTAATCACGAGGATATTCCGTCTTTCATTAACTGAAATTCCGACGAGTTTTTAATCACCCGAATCTTGTCGCAATTATTTTTCTGCTTATGGATTTATAGTAAAGCTATAGCCATAAGTCTCATGTATTTTTTGGCACTTATATTCCCCAGAAATTATGTGAGAATGACTTTGGCAAACTTCCAACACTCCGCAGAATGTGCGGAGACAACTTGTATGGAGCAACGAACTCCGAGAAGCGTGACTCTGGACAAGATTCTTTTTGTTATCAACGAGAACTTTTTACTTTAAAACTTTCCAGCAACGATTTAATTCCTTTCTCGCCTAAAATACTTTCAAACAGATTGGTTAAATAGTTTTCACGTACTTCCGTGGCTAATTCCAACGACAATAGAAAATTCAATCTCATCCTTAGTTAAAATTCGTAACCAACAATTCCAACCATGAGTTCATCCCCAATTCTATTATTCTCCTACAATAAAACAGCAAACAATTCAAACAATAAAAACCTCACATTATTCAAACTATCTCAAATTCATATACTCAAAACTACGTACGATTAGCTAAGAAAACAAATTCTCAGAATAATTTATATTACACAATACACTCTAATCCCCCTATCTAATACAAACTCAATCTCAGCAGTTCTATTAATTATTACGACAAAATAAGCTACTCAAGTGAATTCTTTATTTCTTGCAGGATAAAAAAAAATAATATACACCTAGATTAAGATCCAGCCTCCGGGTAAACTTCGTCAGTAGTAATATTCGATGAATAAGAATAATCCCATGTTCACGCGTGGCTTTGAGCTTTCGCCAGGCGGGGTTAGGGCGCTGTCGGTTAGAGGTTAGGGTTGGAATCGAGAGGAGCAGTACAGGTTTGGGGTTAGTACACCGGCACAAGGGTGGGGGTTGAAAATGTCGACGATAGTGGTGGTGGTGAGTAGCCGACTGCGCAGATCCCAAAGTCTCGGCCGCGAGTACGTAGCCAAACTCCGAGTCAGTGAGGACCGACTGTTCTCGTTTGCAGTACAGCCCGAAATCTCAGGGAGAAACCGCGGTCTTTCGTTCTCTCCTCTTTCTCTCTCTTTTTTCTATCTCTATCTCTCCTTCTCTCTTCGTCTCTCTATCTTCCTCTCTTTCACTCACCGCTAAATCTCGTTCTCTTCATCGTTACTCCTCCTGTCTCTCTTTTTTTTTCGCTTGTTCATTACCGCGAACAAATAACGTCCATAACTTTTTCATTCGTCTATCATGACGTACGTTGCACGCGATACTTGAAAAGTGTACAGCAACCTGCCTTCGTTTACACCGATAATGATTCGATATCGGTGATTAATGGACCGAAAACGAGATGGTAACAATCGACGAAACGAATTGTAAAAATTCAAGTGTTCCCAGTACGAATAGTCACGTGGCCTGAGGTATAGCAGTGATGCGAGGAAATCTCGTTGATTTCTTAACCCTCGTCGTCGACTCTCTGTGCCTCGTGTAAAGTGTGTGTACTTGATCGTCCTTTATCAAGGTTGAACGGACTGTGTGTACACGAAAGGTTGGGTCCAACGGGCGTCCAGCGTGTGTGCGGAGTTTGCGGTGGGCCAGGTCGATGTGCACAACTCCGAGGAAACGTACTGATAATCCACGTCTGTCTGTGTAAGTATTCGCCACCCCTTTACAGGATGTACCGACAATGAGTCACAGACGTTCGCTTAGCTGGAAGTCAGCTGTATGAGAAATTTTACTAAATACAATACGGCGTTTTTTTTCTTTCTTTCTTAATCTTAACCCTAACCCTCTATATCCCGAATTTTGTATGGCATTGAAAGATCAGTTTCGCAATAACACAATTAGAAAATAATATAAATATTACTTTAAATAATTGATTCAATTTGAATTTGAAATATTTAATTGTAAAGAATTTTATGATTTACGTGACATTAATTATATTTGGCAATATGTCGAAACTATTTCAAAGTATTCGACTTTGAATAATAGAAGTTTAGATGTGTCTCACGTTACCTCAAAGTCACGGGAACCCATAGGGGGTTAAGACAGAATAGGATTAACATTCATGATAAATGATTGTGTTTAACGTAAATATCCTTATTGAAGTCACCGTAGAATGAATTAATTGGCAAATGATGACGTGGTTATAATAACCATAGAACTTCTGATAATGAAGCCTCAGGTTATGAAACGAATATCAAAATGATGAATCGGTTAGAGCCGTCGGTTGAAATTATTGTTGAATTTGATTTTATTATTACCTGCGTGGTATATGGTTGAGATGAATTACGGTAATATTTAGAATCGTTGAAATTTTCAATAGCCTTTCATAGATACGATGAAGATTACATTATTCAATATGGTAAAATAAGTTAACAAAGGTAGTACTAAATACCGATATTAAATATAATATTACATATAATGTTTGTACAATATGTAAATCCGATTTGGAGAGAAAATGTAGAAAATCCAAAGCGACGCATACGGCTCACTGGTCCATTGTTAAATGCGCTTTATAACGAACGAATCGAAGTTTCAGATTCCGCGAGCCGTTAAACAAATTAAATCCATGCTCGTTGGGAGAAAATCTGTGTATTTCTGTACATATATATATATGTATATAAAGAATATATATACTCTTTACTTCGTGGCTCGAAGTCCATAATTAATTTCCTGATATCGCGGCTACTTCTAATCCCAATAACTCCTGCACACCGTGGAGACTTGGTAATGAAATGCACCCTTCCCCCTTTTATGGGATATTACTATTTTTCCAGCCGATGGAAACCGCCCCAAAATATTCCTTCGAGTTATTAACATCGGCTTATATTGCACTGCAGGTATTAACTACGCTCTGGCACGTAGGTCCACTGGAATTAAATTTCCGTCCATGTATTTTCGGAGGATTTCTTAACCCTTTTGACTTACGATTCCCTTCGTGATTACGTGTACCCATTGTTAAGAGGAAAACTTATCTACTTGGTATTAAAATTTTTTGCAAAATTCCCCATAAGTTTACGATATTCAAACATCTTCTGTTCTCATTTTAAAAATGATGTCCTATTGTTTAGAAGATTCTATATTAATTTTTTTAATCTTTTTAATTTGCAATTTCCCTAATGTACTCTTTCAACGTTGTACATTCGATCACGGAAGTGTCGAGGTTTATTAAGAATCGTTGAATTTGAACGATCATGATGATTTTCGACCACGCAAATGCGTGTAATGCTAACACCCTAAGTAGCAACGGGGAAGTTCATAAATCATGCGCACGTCCAGTTGTTCGTCGACAAACACTTCCCTTCTCCAGTTCGAATCTCTGATTAATAATGCCCGATGTATGCAGTCTACATCGCGGATTGCTTTAGTTTCACGGAGGATATTTAATATTGTAGCAAATGGAATGTCCGATTTGGCTATCACGAATTTGATATCTTCATTAAAGCCAGTGAGAATACCTCGTATCTTCATCAACACTCGTCACTTAGAATAGTTTCATTCCTAAGCTTTTTCGGCCCTTATTACAATTTTTTATAATTTCTCACGATTTTAACACTAGATTTACAGGCGAGCAATCTGTTGCACTGCAATATATTGAATGGAGTCTTTGAAAATAGAGGGACCTAATGGATAAGATGATAAATCGTTAAGTAATTATTAAATTATAAAGTACGCGCGAGATATGTACTGTACAGGTACTCTGTAAATTTGAGAAATATTTATAAAAGAAGTAGGAACTGGACAATTTAACGGTTTCCATAAATCTAGTGTTTTTTAACAAAATTTAACAAAATAAGTCGTCCTCAATTTCTCACAGAACTTCTCCAAGTTTATAGGATAATCATAGAGTAGATATTTTATGTTGATCTTATAAAATACAGATTACCGAATCGATGATCTTTTTCACCCCTTGATTTCTTTTTTTCCAAAGTAAATATTTAATATATTAAGACTTTTGGACTTTTAACTTATTGATTGGTTGCTACGGCAATTAATAAATTATTATTTATCATTGCTGTTAACTCTGCCAACGACTCAGTGAAGAAACTTTGCAATTTTCGAAGTGATATCAGTATTAGGGAGATATTTTCGGGCAAGTGACCAATCAGAAGTGGGTAGGATGTTAAAAAAATACCGGTCGGTAAAGTGTTAAAACATAGTAGATTTAACACCCATAGTTCTTGTATTAATTATATTTATAACTAATATCTGTTTACTTAAATAAATTAACAACTAATGTCCACTTATCTACATCCTGTGAAAAGATGATTAATGTCATCTATCATTTTCATCCTACAGTTACGTTATCTTTAATTAAAATACAATACTAGTTCTACCTCAATAATTACCACAGCGACAATACTTTCTATTCCCGTACACGATCGAATCACGGAAGCTATTATAGGTACGCAGTTAGAGTCTCAGACTTGAAATCAACAGAGGCCGAGTTTAAAACCTCCCTTGAATATTTCAAGAAAAACCTTACATAATACATTCCTCAGACTTTTTATTAGGGGCACCGAAAAGTAATCAAAATTCGAGAAGTGAAAACGTAATTGGAAACGTTTTTCAGCAAAAAGTCAGAGGAATTTTTTACAAAAAGAATCGAACAACTACTTTTACGCTGGCAAAAAGTGTTATAAAATTTTGGAAATTATTTTGGTGATTAGTATTTAAGATTTCTTTAACAGGTTGAATGCCACATATGTTTCCCTTATTTCGTCATTTTTACTATAGTGAAACTTTCTTTATGAAAATCACATATTCATAAAACAGAAATTTTAAGGACACTGATTGATCGGTGTTTAGCAGATCTTCAACTTCTTAACGCCAAAATTTAAATATTTAATGTATTAGAAAATTCATAAATATTACAGTTTAAACGTAACATAAAATTTCATTCAATTCAATAGCGCCGGTCACCGGTGACCCCCATGGCACTCAATCTCTTAATAAATAAATGTTTTTCGCCAGCAAAAAAAAATGTTGTTTACTTCTCGGTACCCCTAACATATTTATTGTAATATTTGTAATCTTAACATTAGGATTCCCAAGCAAGTCAAAATGACTACTTCCCAATTCTTACAAAAATTTCTTCAAGCTTATAACACAGTTGATCTTATAAAACGAGAAATATTCACAAAACAAGTAGAAAACCATTAATGTGACGACTTCCGTAAATGTAATGTTAACACTAGAACTCCCAAGCAACTCAAAATGACTTGTTCCTAACTTTTATAAAAAGTTCTTCAAATTTATAAGACAGTTGAACTTAAAAAACGAGAAATATTTACAAAACAAGTAAGAAGCCATCAATGTAACAGCTTCCATAAATCCAGTGTTAACAATAGAACTCCCAAGAAAGTCAAAATGAATAGTCCTCAATTTCTCACAAAAATTCTTCAAGTTTACAGGACAATCATAGAGCAGACATTCTACGTTGATCTTCTAAAACACAGATTACCAAAATCGATCATCTTCTCCACCTTATGATTTCTCCTTTTTCCAAATACAATAATTAATCATATTAAAATATAACAGATTTCACGCCGGTACATCTAGTGTTACGATCAAAAGCTAATAAAAAATACACATAGAAAAACTATCGACGATGTTACCTCTTGAAAAATCCTTAAGATACAACCAAAGAGACGAGAGAGAAAAAGGAGGGTGAGAGGAGTAAGTCGAGAAAAGAAGAACGAAGTGTGATTAACGCGAGACACGTTTACTCTTTGCTGCGCTCCATCGATGCGATAAAAACAGGCTCGTGAGAAATTTTAATAAAAGAGGGAACACCATCGGCTTCTCCCCCGGCTACTTTCTGTGCCAGCAATCGACTTCCATCGCCGGTGGTAAATCATAACGCACCTGGCGGCGGGAGACCCTGCTGCACCCACGGATGGACGCATTTGCTCTCGTGCAACGCCGTCCGTTTTCCGATTATTTTCCTCCTGACCGGAGAAAAGGTATTCCCATGGACGGTCACACACCAGGGAGATTCTCCAGGCCGAGAAAATGGGCCACAAATGCGAAGCGGAGAAGCTTAAAGAGATAATGATAAAGATACAGCGGGGTAATTTACATTAGATGGGAATTCCCGTAATTTTCCACAAAGCGGAAAGGAAAGAGGGGTAAGACGGGGGAATTAATGAAAAAGAATCTGTTAAACTAGAAAATGTATGCCGTGTATTTCTCTCGGGGTAATTGAGATTTAGTTAGGGGAAATTTGTAGCGTGATTCTTAATACATGGTGTGGCGTTTTAACGAGTTGAATGCTATTTTATGTGGGGCGTCCTTGGAACTTTTAGATAGATTGTTTCATTCATGGGTAGTTTTGGAGTTAATTTTTCATTTTAAGGTATTTACATTGTCTTTTTTGGATGTTCTTTAAATTGGAAAGGTTCAAGAGTTAAATGTAATTTTAATTGACTTGGGGATTTAAAACAAAATAGCACTCCCCTTTGTAGTTTCATAATTAATACGGGGATGAAGGTACACTTAGGGAGAATACAGTTTCCACTATGTTTGCACGCCCTAATTTTGGAGTAAATTTTTAATTATGAGATATTTACATTACCTGTTTTTGACGTTACTGAAGTCGGAAAGTTTCAGTAGCTGCATGTAATTTTAATTGACTCGGGGATTTCGAACAAAATAGCCCTTCCCTTCGTAGTTTTATAATTGATATTAGGATAAAGGTATACTTAGAGAGAATACAGTTTTCAATATATTTTCACGCTCTAATTTGTGAATAAATTTTTACTTCTAAGATACTTATATTGTCTTTTTTTTATGTTATTGAAAGTGAAAAGTTTCAATAGCTACGTATGACTTTAATTAATTTGAGGATTTTATACAAAATAGCCGTTTTCTACGTATTTTTATAGTTAACACAGGGATAAATTTCCATTTAGGAGAATACAGAGCCAAATATATTTGAACACGCTAATTTCAAACAGAATTTTTAATTCTCCATTTTTCTAACCCTCTTGGCTTACAATAACGAGTAACACACGTGATGAGGTGAATGGGATCGTAAATTTTCAAGTTTTCGAAAACCGATAAAATTGGAAATATTAATGAAACGCGACGCGATAATATTAGTTCTCTAACATTAATATTACGTTAAATTATATGGCATATCTAGAATCACTGATCAATTTTCATTTTAACAATTAAATTCTGAATTATATCGGCGACAATCACGAAACAAATCATAGTGCAAGGGGTTGATATCTTTTTGTTACGTTATTCGAACTGTAGAATTCCAATAGCCAAATGTAACTTTAATTATTTCCAGTATTTCACTCCAATTCCTCCCCCTAACAGTTTTACAATTACTCCAAATAAAGAAACTACACTCATGCACCATAAATAAACAATTTCTAACAACAAAACAAAGTCTACCACAATCCAGCCGTCGTAACCTCAGAAACCACACAACTTTAAACAATTTCCCCCAAAAGTAACAAAACCCTTCACCTTCCCTGTCTCGCCACTTCTCTCACCAACCCCTTAAGTAGGATGAACCCATACATGCGTTCACCAAAAGCCATAGCCGTGGTTTCCACCACATCCAACATCTTCCCCGTAAGAATGATCAATATTCGCAACAACCATCTACACTCAAAATAAAAAGAAATAAAATCTTCCATCAAATTCTCCCCTTGTTGTATCCCACTTTTGACACCAATTTTAATGTTGTATGCCATGAATGGTTAACAACAGTTTATTTAAGAAAGAACTATTGCGCGCTCGGAGTTTTAACAGTTCAAGGGTGACGTCGTCGCGAGATGCCGACTGTCAGCGATTCGATACAAAATTCCTGATTTAATCTGTCTGAATTTGGTAATGAGACTGGTCTTTTAAAGGACCTTAAACTAGTATGGTGGGAGGTTTGGATGACTCTGACTTCTCGTGACTAAGGTTCCAAAAGGGCGATCGCTTTTCCAGCGACTTTCGCGAAGACCAAACGTCTTGAAAACATATTTTGAGGGAAAAGCGATGACGGAATTGAAAGATGACTAATAGTTCCCTGTTGGACCTTGAATCACGTTGAGCAGTATTTGGAGCTAATATCTTATTGTCAGAGAAGATAGCGAGTTTGAGAAAACGTGAATTGAGTTGGTATCCAACACCCTACCCTTCCTCCAATCCACACTCTTCTTCAATAAACCCACAAATTATTCCAACCCCTTCGATCTCCCTCTTTCTCAAAGAGTTAAACCAACATCCAACGTCAACAATCGCGGTTGGCATTAGAACCGCGGGAAAAGGTGCAGACAAACTCCCGGAAAAGCTGAACAAAAGCAACGTCCACCTGGCGTGTCCCCGGGTGCATTCTCGTGCGCGTTTACGTGGGTCGGTCGATGTCGTCGTTTACCTACGAAACCGAAGAGGATCGTATTCTTGCGAGCGGTCGAATTAAGCGGTCGTAGGGCGCGAAGAAGGATGGTGGAAAAGCCCAGAGAGGGCTATAAATACAAAGGTAGAGGAGGAGGAGGATAGGAGAAACGGAGGTGGTGGAGAGACAGTGTCCTCGGCACAATGCGTGCCGCACCAATCCTATTTTCAGAGATACGCATCTCCCTCCTTTCGAACGGAGAAAAAGCGAGAGATAGAAAATGAAGAAACGGAAAGAGAAGGAGAGGGAGAGGTGCGGGGTGGAATGAAAGATAGATGGGAACCCTAACTGCTTTATCCCTACGTCAAATCGTTCCTTGCGAAGGTGGCTGCAGCTGTTTCGACGCCTTCTTTAAAACTACGTTCTCTCTGATCTTACGGCGATCCGATTGCTAGAACATTAGAGATGTAAAGTACGAAGGACATGCGAAAATTGTCACTGCCGCACAGTTAGACTTGGATATTGCGAAGATTCAAGAGACGGAGATAGGATTCTGGGATTCGTTTCTATTGGAAAGATTAGATGAGATCTATCGGCTACTTTGGGAGGGAATCATAATCGATTGGATTAGATAAAGTCGAGTTTTGTATGCTCGTGAATGTTTTTCAGGATATCCGCTGTAAATATTGTCTGGCGTGAAATCGACATACGCTTTTGAATGGGTTCTGTGCGGAAGGAAATCGCGAAAATGCGAAATTTGAAACAAAAGTAATTTTTTATTGATTTTTTAAAATTGCGTTCGGGTCAGTACACACGGAGGATACATTAATCTGACTATAAAGAATTCAAAATTGTGTCATAGAAATCGCTGGTGAACCTAAAAGCAATTAAATTTACAAACATAGTAATAATGAACATTTGTTAATTAATGTCGACTAATAAAACACTTCAGTCAAATTATCAAACCGTAATCGTCAAAAATTCCTTGCCAGGTGCTACTGTCGGCAGGAAGGTAAAGGCTCGGTCTCATTAGTGGGCCCGAATTTAAGTTTTGCCCCATTAACACTAAGAATTTTTTCCTAAATCGTCATTTAATGTTCGAGTATCATGATCACCTCTGATCATAGTAAAAAGTTGATACCTTTGCAGTATCATTGTGAAAAAAATGCGAAACAAATTTTTTTTCGAAAATTTTCACGTTTCAATCGGCCATATTTTTTTTTCTCAGTGTCTACTCGAAATTTTGAGCTCAGATTCTGAAAGAGCATCAAATTGCGCGCAGGAATAGAGATATTGCATTATTTTTTTGGTCCGATAACATAATAAATAAACACGTTGAAAAGTTAATAAAAATTCTGATCACCTCGGCGTTAATGGGTTAATATATTTATAGGGACATAATCCACCTAAAATGGTATCTGCTAATTGTAAGTGAAGTGGCCATAGCAATTACACTAAAAAAGATAGAAAAAAAAGAATACGTCGGACACCCAATCAGTAGGCCCAAATTCAAATCCTCCCCTCCAGCATCATAAAACATTTCCTAAAATATCATACAACAAATGAAAACCTTATTGGTTCAAAATCGATCTAAAACTACAACTCCTAATCGCAATGACCATCATTCGAAACTCACAAGACAATAAAAATCCTTGCCTCCCATACACCTAGTTTAAATCTCCCCAACAACAATCAATAACCAAGAAGCGATTGTTCAATAGCAGAAAATGGTAGAAATTAATATCAATTAACAACGAACGTGGATAAATCGATGGTGCGACGGAGGGTAAAAAGAACCCTATTATTTCTTCCTCCAAACAGGTATCCCCGTTGAAAGGTCCATAGCGATAAGGGTAGTGGCCAGGATCGAAATTATTTCCACATCGACGTTCCCCGGGTGGAAATTTCGCGGCATAACAGATTTCAGTGTTTCGCGTATCCATTCTCGCACACGTTCAACGGCCTCGCATACGAAGACACGTAAGTCTCGATAAGGGAGGATTTATAGTCGAACTTGCCGTAGAAAACTTACACATACGTTAAACGTTACGGTAGTTTCGCAGCTACTTCTCACGGCGTTCGCTGTCCTACCGATTTAAGTTCTCGCAGGAGTGAAAGAGGAAGGCCTCTACGGTGAACTTGTACCTTGCACTTCAACTTTATGCACGACACTTTGAAGGGCGGATATCGTGTTTGCCTTTGTTACCAACTTTGTTTGCCGACCGCCTTTGTTTACAGCCCCCTGTAGGTGGTAGGTCACGGTTCAGGAAATCCACTTGAGGAAGATTTCTTTTGTCTCGTACAACTGCACCATTAATTGAGTCAAACCACAACAAATGAGCGTTGGATCGTATTCCACGTTTAACAATACGATTACTTACTACACGATGAACAACATTGTGGAATTGAACAAAGGAATCAACTGAAATAGCATGGGAAAGACGAAACGACGTGTTTTAGGGCGACGTGCACTCGCGGAATGTCTCGTGTTTTTGTTGATTAATGATTCGGAGGCTTTCGCGAGAGTCTGAGGAATTGAATGGGGAATTGGAATGGAGGATTTGCATTTTTATTGTTTAACAGTTGATTTATCAAGCTAGTGGAACAGATTGATTTGTATTTTACTATTTCAATTTATGAAGATGGAAATTTACTTAGTTTTTTGCAGCAAATTTTGTAAGACGTTAATGGTTAAATTGGTGAATCGTTTTTCTTTTGTATAAACGTTTCATTTCAGGGTTTAACAGTTCTATTTTAATATATAGGATTTAGCAAGTTTATCGGTCACTCAGCCCTCCTTGGGGCCATTGTGACCGATATTTTAATATATAGTATTAGCTTGGTGGAAAGAAATTTCAGAACTAAAATAAAAACTCTGAATGTTAGTAATGAATAAAAGTAGGTTAAGAACACATTCTTGTCGTCTAAGAAACTCAATTACAATGTGAAACTGCGTAACAACCGCGGAGAAATTAAATTCCAGAGAGAAAAAGTGCTCTTTTAAAAATTCTCATTCTTTACCATTTTTTCTTCCCTTTTGTACCCTTCTTCAGTATTAATTTATGTAACTATTTTGCAGGAATATTCTCTTTTAAGTGGGTTAAAAATTGGATTAAACTGTTACATAATTATTTAGGAAATATAATCTTTCTCAAAGTGACGGAGACTGATTAGAATTTGGTCCCATTAATTGCAAGTCCCAACTTTTACCCACTTGCCCACCATTGCCCCATTAAATGTTATGGTCACATCGCCTAAGACTTGCTGTTTCAGGTGGATTCTGATGATCCGAAGCTACAAGATATGAAATAATAGCTTAAAACAAAATTACAGTTGGAGGATATTTGAAGTAGGGCTCACTAAATACAAATTCGGATTTTTTACATCCTTACCCTCATAGTCCTTATAATTTCTGACTATTTTTCTTAGGACTTACTGTTTTAGCTGGACTCCGATGCGTGAAGACTATGGCATATTAAACAATAATTTAAGACAGATTTCTTAAAATTGACGGAGGATATTTGAAGTCCGACTCCGTGATTGCAAATCCGAACTATTACATCCTTAACATCATAGTCCTTATAATTTCTGACTATTTCACTTAGGACTTACTGTTTTAGCTGGACTCCGATGCGTGGAGACTATGGCATATTAAATAATAATTTAAGACAGATTTCTTAAAATTGATGGAGGATATTTGAAGTCCGGCTCCGTGATCGCAAATCCGAACTATTACATCCTTACCATCATAATCTTCATAATTTCTCACTATTTTACTTGGAACTTCCTAATTTAGGTGAATTTCGATGCATCGAGGTTACGGTGTATTAAATAATATTTTAATACAGATTACCTAAAATTAATGGGGGCTATTTGAAGTCGGGCCCACTGATTGCGAGTCCGAAGCCATAGCCTCCACATACAATTTTTATGACTTCCTCCGAACCTCCTGATTAAACTCAACCATCATCAACAATTTCCATCGATAAATGAAAAATAAATTTCCGAGTATTTCTTCTAAACTGACAATATCAGAAAGTTACGTAAACGAAAACTGCTATCAGAAATAACATAACGATTATTCATGCGTCTAATAATACAGAATACGTGTCACGGTGGCTATTATTAATAGACGTCGAATTCAGTGGATTTCTGTGCATGCAAGAGATAACGAACAACGTCCAAAAGCGTTCGATACGTTAACGTGAACGGAAAAGGAGAAATGACGTGCGTAATCTCCGGTTTGCCGTAACCGCAATATGATCGACACGAAATTTACCTGTAATTGGATCCACCGTATCCTGCCTGACAGATGGAGGCATTCAGAATTTTTCGTAACGGAAGGAAAAGAAAAAAAGAAAATAGAAAGAGGACGTGAAGAGGTAAAAGAGATATGCGAAGGCCAGGAAGTTCTCGAAAGGCAGGAAACAAAGTACAGAGAGAAAAGGCCGGGGGTGAAAGTTTGGTCGGTTACTACGACGCGAAACGAAAGCTCAAAGATTTCAGACCCTACGAAACTTCCTCAGTTTTTTTTTTTTTCTGTTTTTATGCGATCAGTAATGATTAGAACTATTCCGTTGGAGTTTCTTAATGGACGGATATAAATTGTACCTCCTTGTGTGCACGTGTCTCGTAGAACGATAAACTTACGAGATATATGATTTTTATTCCACGGGAAAAAATGGACGTGATTAACATTCGTGCTGTAAGATAAATCATACGGTGGAAAATTAGGGGACCGTGAAATAGTTCCGTTCACACGGCGATACATGTTCAGATGTGTGAACGTTCGCTTCGATAAATTCTAATCTGAAAAAAAAGGTCGGACGGTGAGTTTTCTAGAGAGATATAGTAGAAAGAGAGAAAACACAGAGATAGAGAGAGAAATATTGGTGATAATTGCGGACCGAGAGACTCTGTGGGATATTAATTAACACCCTGTCGCGTTAGGTATACATTTTAAGCGAGGGAGGTTAATAATACGACATACCTATATGCCATTACTCATTATCATTCCTCTCGTTACGAATTCTACAATTGCACCGAAAAAAACAATATCTTCATTGCATCGTACATTTTATCAAAGACAATAAATGAAAAAAACTAACAAACTAAAACCTTCGATACTTTCATCAAATCAAAAATATTCTATCGAAACTTTTAAACGAACTATGTTAATACACCGGGACCGATATCTCATTACCATTCTCCCCCATAAATTTACGATTCAAACTAAAACCTCGTCCAATGAATAAATCATCGGCGAATGTATCCGAGCCGAGTCTAGGATGAGAAATTAAGAAGCAAGCTTTTCACCGGACCAACAGAATGGAGAGCAAACACGTCGAAACCCAGGAATTTGTACTGGCAGGAGGAAATTAATCACCCACGTTTAGCATCGTTAATTAAACAGTACGGATCGTTATCACCGGCGTGGAGGCTTGCCATACACAACTCGTCTCAAAGCCATCGACACGAAACACCCCTTTGCCTATACTCGCGACTGTTTCAATCGCAAAGCAACAGGACGAGGAAAAGGGGGTGAGATCGTAAATATTCGGTTGCAGTATGTACAGGGAATTTCTTCGTCCAGTCACGATTAATATTCATTACGAAATAAAAGAACACGGAGAGAAAGCAGGGTGAGTAGGCTGGTAAAAATCATATCGCCTGTAGGAAAAGACAGGGGTGTGACTGCTGCCAGTTGTCCTTGTTGTACTCGTCGTTTCGAGAGACCGAGGGGGGTGGACGAAGGACACCACGAAGTCCCGGGTATCTTTAATATCTTTAATCCACACCCCTGCGCGGGAACGCGGAACGGAGGTATGCGTGCAACGAGAGAAAGAGTGAGACAGAGACGAAAGCATCCCCCTTGGCCGTACGAGAGGGTAGATCTGTGTTTGAGCTACGCAGGCGCGGTTTATCGACTACCGCATATATATAGAAGCGAGAGAAGCGTTTCGTTTCGTTTCGTTTCGTTTCGCAGTAACCCGAACAATTTCTCTACTCTTCCAGTCCCTCTTTCTCCATCTCTCCTTTTCTATCCTTCTCTCTCTCTCTTCCTTTCACTCTTGCTCTCTTCGACCACCCCCTTTTCTCTTTGTTCGTCCGCCGTTCCTCTCGGCTCCGGATATTTGTCCGGATTGCAATTGCAGAAGGCTTTTTCCCACTCGCTTTTCCCCATGCTTCTCGTGTACGCCACCGCCTTTCCTCTCTTCTCGTTCACCCCGTCGTCTCTCTTTGCTGCATCTCTTTGTCCCACCCTTAAACCCCGCGTTTTCCTTCTTCCTACGTATATGGATAGATACGTGTACACACATCGCCTCGATCTCCGCGTAAAGCAATATTTTACTCGAACGGACACGCGGAGACTCACCCTCGACCGTGTCCAGAGGGTGAAATCGTTTCGAGGATGCTCGATGACGGATCGAGTGCCATCCCCTTCTGAAACCGGACAGAAGTAGCCGACGCAGTTACTTTCGTATCCTGAAGAACGCATCTCGAAAGAGTACCCTTTTCCTCCACTTCCAATATCCCATTCTCTCCTCTTCTTTCTACCTCTTCTACCAATTTCAGCCAGACTACCTCAAAAACGAATCTCTCCCTTTCGCATTTGCATAATACCCGGAAAGGAACACACGAAGGAGTCTCCTCTTCATGGAGAGACTCTCAGACGAAGCTAAACAACAGCGTTCGAAGGCGACCAAAGTTTCCGAGCGTGCCTGTTGATCGTTTTATCAAAATTTCATGACCCGTACAACCATCCGGTCTTTGAACGGGGCCCCCTTTGGTCCCATGGATACTCATCGAACGTAATATCCCCCCGGTGTATAATATTTGATCGGAGTGTCCATTATCGGCAGCCCCGAGCGACCGTGTTCCTGGTGCGACCTGTAATCGCATGTTTTCGATTACCACGATATCGCACGTACGGCAGGGATAAATCGTGAACATCTGTCCAATGGGTAAGAATTCCTTGGGATACTTTTGTGGAAATATTGGCTCTCGCATTAGGGACGGAATGAAAATTGATGCCTCTCTCGGTTAGTTAAACGCCGTTAAATTCGAAGGTATCGTTTTTAAGCACGTTCGGGATATAACGAACGACCTATGATGCCGAGTGGGATGTTGAGAAATGTAAATGCATCGGGTCGTTTCATTTTTACTTTTATTTACTTCCACTTCTTTCCTTCTCTCTCTCTCTCTGTTCTTGGTTGTTCTTTCTCGGTTTCTCTCGAAGTGTCTTTCTTTCTCATACTCAAGTAGGTGGATCCTTTTCGAACAGGTGGCAGAGCCTAGACAAGGACCAACAGGTAGGAAAGCAGGTCCGACACGGTGTGGGTCAAGAAATGCATAAATTAAGGCCGGGGCGTGTGTACGGGTCCAGTTGCCTGCTACTAACCTGTAATTTATTCCCGACAACTACATCGCGCCCTCCTGAGAAAGAGGCTATTCATTAAGACGAGGAGAGTCAGATTAAAGCAAACTTTTAGCTTAACGAATTTTCCGATTTCGTGCATTAATATGCTAATCCAATTAGGCGTTTCGTTGCGCCCCGCGTACTCTTCGCATGCGTGCTATGCCGGCCAAGTTTTTAACCTCGCTGAAGAACTAATTGAATTTGCATTTCAATGCAACGATTCGTGCAATTCGTTTAGGCGAGCCATGCTTTAATTTTAGATTACTTCCGTGGAAAACTCTACGGTGATATTAACGTTTAATTTGTCGTTTTTCTCAGAGCGGGAAAATTGATTTAGTTTGCGAGACCGGAATATGTACGTTTTCGGGAGGCTCGTGTTCCTCTTTTGTGTTTTCGTATCGGTGCTCTTCCATTTCGTACGACAATAACGGATATTACGGACAACAAATTTAATAAAAGCAAATGACAATCGAAACACGACTCCCATTAGCCGGGAGATTTGTGCGTTTACGAGTAAAAATAAATCGTGTAACGTTAGACCTTTCGCGAGAGGTTCTTCGATTAAAAATAACACTCTTGTCGATTGTCGCGTATTCTCCTGTTATTTTCGTAACAATAATATACTTCAGTTTTATAGTATCCGTTTTAGAAAAATTCCAGAGGAAAAGTTAAAGTAAAATTCGATTTTCTTTCTTCATCGTTGGGCATGCTCGAAATGTAGGTTCTTTGAAAAATCAACATTTTTATCCCATTAAAACTTTTCCTCTACCTCTCTCTCTACATATTTAATGTTACTTTTACCAAGACGATCAAATTAACTGAATTTCAAAATTTTTTAAATATTCCTAAACTTTCCAAAACTGCTATTTATCTAATTTTCAGCAATTTACATAACGTATCAATTAAACCGATTAAGTCTCTTCCATCTTCATCCACTCGCAACATATTAGGGGCACCGAAAAGTAATCAAAATTTTTTTTTGCCGGCGAAAAACATTTATTTATTAAAAGAAATCTTAAATACTAATCAACATAATAATTTCCATAATTTTCTAACATTTTTGCCAGTGTAAAGATTGTTGTTCAATTCCCTTTTTAAGAAAGTCCTTTTTTGTTGAAAAACGTTTCCAATTACATTTTCACTTCTCTAATTTTGATTACTTTTCGGTACCCCTAATATTTAACTAATTTGATAGATTAATGGTTGAAAGCTTACAATCTTTCTCAGCAAACATTCTAAAAACGATAATTCACCAGCAACTCTCCAACCTACGTAACATGAAAAATTCCTTCCCTATTTTCTCCCATTAATAGTTAAGCACACTACTTTTATCTGTCAGAAACAGATTTCACGTAGACCACCTAGAACACAAATTCGATAGGAAAGAAGTTTCTCCAAAGTTTGCGAGAAGCTTATACGAGCCCACTCGACCGAGGTCAGCTTGATATAAGACGAAAATGTTTGAGAACAACGGTAAAGTTGTCGGTGCATTGAAAATGCAGAATGGAAGCGCGCTTAAGTTCATAGACATCGTTTCGAAGGTTGTAGTTGGGCCGTTTCGCGGTTAGCCAAGTCTCGTATGAGTTTGGCTCATCTTCAGTTCAGTTTCGGAGCCGGCGAGGCTGGAACGAGATGAGTTGGAAACGAAAAGGGGATCCTGTAAATTGAATGACTTGGCCTGTTATACGTTACCCACGGCTTCTTTGCTTTATACCCTCTGGAATTGGGCAAACTGCGCAGATTCTATTATAGACAAGGAGCCAGCACGGCCTAGCAGCATCGTTCGATGCCATTTACATATATATATTATGTATGCTCTGACAAATTTCGTCATCTCTGCTAGCTGAGAAGAATTTACCCTTTATTATTTATTTCCTTCCCTTTTGCCGATAAATGGAGAAGTCTTGTTTTATCGCGTATCTTAGAAACGTTTCAGGAAATGGGATAGAAAGGAGGTAAATTTTCAGTTTACTATATCTGTATGATACTCTGATTGGAGCATAGGGCCATTGAAATTGAATTATTGAGAAATAATTAAGAAGTTACTCGAATTGGCAATGAGAAAGGTGTAGACTATGAATTAACACAAGAACTACCGGCGTTAACCCTTTGCGCTCCGAATTAATTTAACACTAGAACTACCAAACCAGTCAAAATGACTGGTACACAATTTTTTCAAAAAATTCTCTAAGTTTATATAACAGTCATAGAATAAATATTCTACGTCTATATCAATAAACATAAATCACCCAATCGATCAAATTTTCCGCCGCTTGATTCCGCTTCTTTCAAAGTACTTATTTAATTTATTAAAATATGTTGGATTTGAGGCCGGTAGTTCTAGTGTTAATAATTTTTTGTCAGATAAGAAAATATAATCACGGAAAATTGTCTACTGTTGACTATTCGGTTTTATTTAATACTAGGAACAATTGTAGATACTGCGGTGTATTCCTGTTAAAATGCAAAATTATTGTTGATTTCGAAAAGTCGATAATTAGTATATGAAACATTAAGTGTCACAGAAAGCTGTGTCGAGTGTAGCTCGACATAGGAGTGCAGAGGGTTAAATCTTTTATATTTCAATACATTAACGCTGGAGCTACCAAGGGAATAAAAATGACTTGTTCACAATCTTTTTCCAAAAGTTCTCAAAGTTTATAGGAGAGTCCTGAACTAGAGATTCTAAATTGATCTTGTAAAAGACAGATTACCGATATTTTGTACCTCTTGATTCCTTTTCTTTTCAAAGTATTTATTTAGCATATTTAAATGTAATAGATTTAACGCCGGTTGTTATGGTGTTAAATAAATACTTTGGAAAACGTGGAATCAATGGATGGCGACGATGATTAAATCAGTGATTTATGTTTTGTAAGACGGACATACAGTGTCTACTCTATGGCTCTCCTATAAACTTGAAAAGATTTTAGAAAAGATGTGCCACGAGTCATTTTTATCACATTGGTACTTGTAGTATCAGAAAAACAGTAAAACGTGAGGAACAGCTTGATGCCTCTGTCTCATAATTCCGTTGAAACATTGGAACACCGGCAGAATTGTACTTTTGAAAAATAAAGAAAACTTTAATCCTCATAAGTATCTTTAACCCTTTGGCCACGATTTCTTTTCTCACTCAGCGTGCAATGATTCAAAATTAATTCCTACTATTAAAAGTTCTCAGTAATTTCTAATATTTCATATAACTGAAAGTAATATTAAAAGTATAGAAATAATGAGACCATTTTGCGACCGGCTGATATTTTCAATTTAATAGTTTTTGCAAAGACTTCAAAATTTCCTATTCCATTTTCTGCTCCACGAGTGTCACACGTTCTTGTAGGTTAAGAGGTTAAAATTACACTATAAATTAGCACTCAAAAAGTTTGTGGCTACTGAAAAAAAATATCCAACCACGAGGAAAAAGTTTCATCCGAAACAAAAACTCTTAGCCTTATTGTTAGTCACGAAACACCCTTTGTGCTCTCCACCGTCCTTCCTCTTCATCCCTCTCCCCTTCCATTCCCTCTAAAACTCACTAAACTCTAAAACCCACCGTCCCACGATTTCTTAATTTCATTCTACCCGCGTTATTCTTCCACGAACGAAAACAATTTCCCTCGAGTGCCCGGTAGATTCTATCCCAAATATTATCCTCCGTCGAAACTACCCCCATCTAATACGTAGCCTTTTACCCTTATCGGTCTACTCCTAGACAAGTGTTGTTTATCAGACTGATGTCGCTTATAGGGATGGCTAGAGCCTCGAATTTCGTACCAATCATCCTCCCCTTGATCCTCTCTCAAGAGCCACAGTCTTTTACCCTCGTCTCTCGACTTTCGTCTCCTCTTTGTCCTTGTCTTTCGTTTCATCCCCCTGTTACCATCGCTCGTAGGCTTTCAACGCGAAAGAGACGATGCTAAATGTAATGGGAAAAAACAGGACGAACGATTTCCCCAAGAAAATGACTCGGACCGCCATACGGGATATTACTCGCCGCGGATGTTAACGTCCGGTGCATTTTTTTTTGTGGAGAACGCCACACCCCCGTTTCTGGGATAGAACGTAGAAATGGGCATATAGCTCTGTCAGATAGCGGAATGCTGTAAATCTGTGCATTATACATGACAGTGAGATCAGCGCCATTTGTTATTCCGGGCGAAGCGCAGAAAAAGGGACGTGAAAAATTACTGGCGCGGTAGCACTTACCGGAACGAGGGTATTGGGGAATATCTGGCCGCGGAATACTTGGCCAGGAAACTGGTTATGGGGTTGAGATTATCGACGATGCAGTAAGTAACGTTGAACGGTAATCCCTTTACGATTAATCGCGAGTACATCGATTGCAAGTTGATGCTCTGTATATTTCGTTGAATGGAACAAATCATGTTTGTTTATATACAATTTATTAACGTCGTGTTTTAAACGAAGTTTTTAACAGTACTTGGGAAAGTTTTCGTACTCTTGCTAACGAGGGGGATGATTGAGTTATTTTATAAATTGAAAACCTAATTGATTCAATTAATTAAAATTACGGATGTTATATCTACTAAAATTTAGATGCTTAACACTTTAGCGACCGGTAGCCTATTAATAGGCTTTTCGTGCCCAAGGCTTTTGGACTTTTAACATATTAATCGGTTGCCACAGCAATTAATAAAGTGTTATGTATTATCGCGGTTTACTGTACTGAGGACTCACAATCAGTAACGAGAATTTATTAATTTTCGTAGAGATATCGGTATCAGAGAAGTATTTGCGACTAATTGTAAGTTACTTATGAGAGGTGGGTAGGATGTTAAAAAATACCGGTCGGTAAAGTGTTGATAACTACTGTAGAAAAAAAGAAATGAAGGTGGAAAAGATCATTAACTACTTGAATATTAAATTCACAGCTACTTTATCAATTTAAATAATTTTTAGACAAAATTCGGGACCGGTTTTTAGGCCGGCTTGGTAGGTTTAGTGTTAAGTCGAGTTGAAGCTATATAAGAGTTAACTTGACATACAAATAAAATGGAATTCGTCGCGTCCAAAAATACTATTTAACTTGACCCAACTGAGCAGTTATCTGCAAGCTTAGAAACAGAACATTTTATTTTCAAATTTGCATTGCTATATATCACGTAATTAGGTTGAATGGCCAATAATTAAGTACCATTATAAAACAATAAATTATTAGTTCTATTGCCACACGAGTGAAATAATTAAGTAATGTAACAACATACTGTACACCAGAGACAGTTCCTGACGAAGACGTCAAAGTTTACTTTGGCACATGAAATACATGACGTCTCCCAAACACCATTGTATGTCAAGGGGTTAATATCTTCAATTGATGATTTTCAGCGTTTAAAGTTCACAGAATAACTCGTAGAGGAAATGTTCAGTACCTTTTTTTATTTTTCAGCTGAACGTAGAATACCTCGTTCACTTTGGAAATTATTTCACCGGCATTCTAATGCCGGGAACTCTCTCTCTTTCTGGTTCTTCGTGGATAATGTTATTTATTCCGTGGAGCATGAAACAAAAAAAGCCGAGAGCGGTTGACACACAAACTGCACCCTGCCGGATATATCTCGGCCAGAAGCGACGGTGCAACCGCGCAAAATCTGAACACCGACGTGCAGGTGTCCGTAAATAAACTTGCATCGAGTTTGTGCAGCAACCGGTGAACGTAAAGGGTAGTTACGCTTTCGCGAGTTACTCGTTTACAAAGCGGCTCCTGCGCGACCTAGGATTTTTATTTCGCCAAATAGTCACTTCGGTGCTCCGTTGCCTTGAAAGTAACGTTTACATAATTGCACAGTACTTTACGACTCATCGTTAGAACCAAATGCATCGTGTGAAAACAAAGATGCATTATTTTTACTTGTCTCTTGGCCCCTTTTTGTTTCCGATTTCTCGCTTAATTGAAATTCATTTTGATATTCACCGTCGACGTATTGCTATTTTAAAATGACAATAGCAATAATTACGGATATGGAGAGTGGTTCGGTTAAATATAGAAAATTATGAAATTCCGAAGTCGATATTAATTCGTTTGAAAACTGGCCGCGGTGGAAAGCTATGTGCGACTGGGATAAGTATATATGTATTTATTTTATGAGGGAGAGTTGAAAGGTTAAAGGGTAGATGTATCTATTTTAGTGAAAATAAATTATTAAGCTAATTTAAAATTTAAAGGTAGACACATATAGGATATATTTGCATTCCTGCAACAATATCATTGAACAACGCTAAAAGACATAATATAAAAATTCGGTTAAACAGTTAGCCGTCTTCGACGAGTATACTCGTCATGCATAAAAGATAGGGACCACTGCTTATTTAACTTCCATTTTTGACCAACACTAATTCAAGATATTTGGAATATTTTGAGGCAATGCCGAAATAAAACGAACAACTAAAAAGTAGAAATAATTTTCTCAATTTTTGTGACCCACATACATATGTGTGTATTCTCAAAAGAAGTCGTCACAGTTAACTGGCTAACCCCTTGGCTTACAATGACGCTATAAATGAAATACGAAAATTTGAAATTTTCCAATTAATATTAAACTGAAAATATCAGTCAGTCACGAGACGGTCAAATTATTCCAATAATATTAATATTGCTATAATATTAAATTTCGAATTATTACGCACACCATCGACATAGAAATTGTAAAGCAAATGCTTAAAAGTGAAAAATAAAATATTGCAAAAAATAAAAAACACTTAACCCGATACCATCTCTTTTCTCCATCGCGTATATTTTTAACCACGACCATAAAATCCAAGGATTTTTCAAGAGCCAATAAAATAAAGCATTAAATTCGTCAAAGCAATAAACAGGTTTATCGTTTCTGTTGCAGGGCAGTTCCAGTGAAGGAGGAGTTCATATGGAATGGCATCACGTGGACCCTCCTCGACGACGCTGCCAATCGCGATAGCGATGACCGTCGCAATGGCAATAGTGGCGAATGCCCTCTGTCCAGCGCAATGTCGTTGCAACGACGAGAATCTACGTTCATCCTGTGCTTACGCGAACCTCGAAGTCGTTCCGATCCAATTGAATCCGGATATCCAACATTTAGACTTGTCCAACAATCGCGTAGCGAGTATTCACCATTCCTTCGATTTTTACGGTAACCTGGAGAGCCTCGATCTCACCTCGAATTCAATTCGTACATTGGGCTCGGATAATTTCCTCCTCCAAAAGAAACTGATCAGTCTAAACGTGAGTAACAACGCGATCAAAGCTTTAGCGAAGAACGCGCTTCAAGGCTTGATCACTTTGAAGGAGCTCAATCTAGCTGGCAACAATATCTCTGAGATGAACGATCAAGCTTTCAAGAGTACCAGCGAGCTGGAGATATTAAATCTCAGCGACAACTCCATCACCAGCTTACCGGAGGATCTTTTAAAGAATCTTCACAAGATCCGTGTACTGGTTCTCAATAAGAATTCATTGTTAGAGGTGCCAACCGATAATCTAGCCCTAGCACCTAGCCTGGAGAACGTTGATCTATCGGACAATCTTATACAAGAATTGGACAAAGACTCTCTACCTTCTCTACCTTCATTGTCATCGTTGAATCTAGCCAATAACGTTATCAGAAACATCGCTGACGATGCATTTCTACGTTTACCAGACTTACTCTATCTGGATCTAGCCGGGAATAATTTAACATCCGTTCCTACACCCTCATTAGCCCGACTCAATGTTCTTTCAAATCTCATCCTAAGTAGAAACCCATTGGGTAACCTTGAAGCAGTAGGTTTTCGAAATCTCTTCGAGTTAAGAAGTCTCGAATTAAATGACTGCACAATTGTCAACGTTCATGCGAGAGCATTCGCGGACAATGTGAATCTCGAGCGCATCTCTCTCGACGGTAATCGCGGATTGAAGGAGCTACCAGCGAGGGTTCTTTATAGCGCAAGATATCTAAAATGGGTATCCCTACGTCACTGTAGCCTGGCAACCTTGCAACCCACGCAATTCCCCGTCGATGGCCTGTCGTCTCTGAGAGTCGGTGGGAATCCCCTCGTCTGCAATTGCTCCGTGCATTGGCTGTGGAACGTTATCAGGGCAGAGGAACGACGAAACGAGACCAGGCTTGAGCTTGATACCCATGATATCATCTGCAACGACGAGGAATTCGCTGGTAAAGCTCTAATCGCTCTATCGGAGGGTTCTTTGCGTTGTCGGCTAAGTCCTCTCTATCTCTCGCTGTCAGCCGCCGGCTGTCTAGCCGCAACGGCGACCATTCTCGCCCTGATAGCACATCTGACACGAGCGAAAAGGAAGAAACGGCTGGCGTATGCTGCACCGAATCGGCCAGAATTTCTCGTCTACGTTGGCAGAAGTAACGACGAGCTCGACAAGAACGCAGAATCGTACAGTAGACGATTATTGGCTAGAAACGAGGATAATACTTACGATACACCACGTGGTAAAACAAATGCTCAACGTAGTCCGCAATCTCAGGATACAAATATCTACGAAACACCACGTTATACTCGTCCAAATCGACGAGATACGGAACCTTACGGTAGACAAACGGAAGAGGGTGTTTACGCGGTCGCCGACGTGACCGATCTTCGTGATGAACCACCGGAAGTGTTGTCGCTTTATCGTATGCAGAGTCCTGCATCCCAAAGGTCAAACGTTCATCGTGTAGACTATGGTTACGATTACGAGTATGATTACGATTACGAACCACCACTTCCGGAGAAACCACACGTCGTGTTTGTTTGAACGCGAGAGAATTACTTCCGGTCTTAGGAACAAGTTCAACCGGATGTTGGAGAGAAATCCTATGGTAGTTTTGGTACAGGTTGAGTAAACTGACGGAATATTTCATGACATTTTAACATGCTGGATTATCTATGTAGTATCGAAGAACCGAGAACCAAGGGATTATTCGAACGGTGGATAATGTACGTTTTAATACCTACGTGAATTCACCGAGAGGAGACTTTGTTTAGCGAATGTTAATAATACGACGGCATTAAATCCATCGTCTAGAAAGACACACGAGGAGGGCTTTAATAGGGCAGATCTATTCTGACTGATTACCCGAGATTATCGTGATACGGAAATCCTTCCTTTATCGAGCGTATCGATTATATCGTCCACAGGTAAGGGTGGAAACCATGGAAAGATTGTGTTTCCTGTCCGAAGGCGGATTTAGCACGGTCGCACCGTGTAGGGACGACGGATTACAGTAGCTATGGCGTGACACATCAAAAAAAAAGAACAGAAGAAGAGTAAGGGGAAAAAAGAAGAAGAAGAAGTAAAAAAAAAAGAAACACTGACCACGCACGATTTCGGCGGCAGTCGTGGAGAAGTGAGAATGAAATGTCTTCCGAGATAGTTGCGCCTCTGGAGAACCAGGATGCATTTTCACTGAGAGAACGCAATCTGACTTGGAATGCAAATTGTACGGCACATAAACGTGCTCGTTGCAGTTTCGGTAGAGTCGGGAACGTATTTATTTTCAGGGATTGCGTTGGATTCCGTTGGTTCAGTGCGAATGTTGCACGGCAGTTCCGAGGCGGGCGTTCATTTCGTATTTAAACGTAGTGACAAATCAAATCAAAGCAGTGTCTCGTTAGTCCGTTTAAACCCTCCCTAAACTACCCGAATCCAAGATTGTTCTCTCCCTTTCTCTTTCTCTCTAACTGTATTCTCTCCTTTTGCTTTCTCCCTATCCGTCTCTTATCCCCTCATCCTCTTCGTTTCTCTCTACAAAGTCCGTTTTAGGCTGAGGAACCTTGACAAGACTCTTGCAAAACAGTCGGCTACCTCAACCACGGTTTAATGAGAAATGACTTTAATTATTTATTAACGAAAAGAAAAGGAAGGAGAGAATAATGAAAAATTATACCAACTCGTTCCTCCGTGTAAGACATACTTAAAGGGAGCAAGTTACAGTTTAAACTCGTGAAACGACAGATCTATGTCGTTTTTTTCATCCCTCTTTCTTATTCATTTAAATCGTCGACTGGAATAGGAGATACGTGAATCATTCTGAGTCTTGTAAATTGAAGCAATAATAGGTACGACCTTTTAACCGTAGGAACACTACACCGAATATATTTAAGGACAAAATACACACTTATACAGACGTAAGCGTATATATACATACATACATACATATATATATATAAAAATATATATATATATATTTATTTATTAATTTATGATGTTAAGTTTGAAAAGATGTTATGTTTTGAATACGAGAGAAAAAAAAGAAATATACTTAATGCATTACGAACGAAGTATGCGTGAGTACCCCTCATGAATATTACCGGAAAGGATTAAAAAAAAATGGATTGTACTTTCGAATTCACGTGATAGGTACCGTCATGCACGAAATTTCACCCAACGATGCCGAGTGTCACGAGAGAACGGTGAAATCCATTACGCGAACTCGTGAGTATGATGCTGAAATCTATCTATGTGTTTCGCCGTCATGCACGCGCCATCAAAACGCAACGGAACCCCAGAGAAATTTAATGCGTCCACCCTAATTGAATCCGCCTGTATGAGGACCTCGGAAAGAGGAGTTTCGAACTTGAATATCCGTCGTGGTGTTTCCCAAAATTTATAACGTCGTCCTCACTTCGTCGTCGGCGTTAATTATAATTACACGTTGCACACGAGCTTATGGGGTTGTACTTATGACGTATTTTACTACCTTTCGTAGAAGCCCTTTGGTTTACGTTGGGTTAATTGCACGTGATGTTTGGGTTGAAAGTTAACGCTAGAAATTTCAGTGTTAAATCTATTATGTTTAAATATGTTGAAGTCGTACGTTGAGGAAAGAAAAATTAACACTTTTGCCTGCAACGTGTGATATTCGTGGAGTGGAAAATGGAAGAAATTTTCAGGTCTTTCAAAAAGTATTTGATTGAAAATCAAATGGTCGCAAAATGGTATTATTATTTCTATATTATTAACTTTACTTATATGAAATATTAATCGCGTTAAATTATTTAATATATCAGAAATCACTGATAAAGTTCTACTTCAATAACTTAATTCATAGATATTGCGCAGACACATACAAAAGAAATCGTAGGGCAAAGGATAGTCTTTATTTCAATCTCCCGTGCACAAAGTACTCCATTCTACTCGAACATCCGAGGGTGCAATAATCAATTATTTACGAGGCGTGATATTCTGTGACAAGACACCGAACTAACATCAAGTAGGTGGTAGCACAGAAATAAAAGAACGATATCTGTTACACGAGCCGTCGTGACTAAGGGTGAAATTACTTAAACGCTGAAATTACTAACCCTTTATAGTCCTATTTAATTAAAAACAAAGTGTCTAATCGTACCTAAAACAAACCTACTCTCTTAGATCGAACCAGTCGAATTTCACTGGTTCGCCAGTCGAAACTCACTTGTTTACCAATGACACTCACTGGTTCCGCCAGTGATCTCGGCGGCCATCAAAGTTCACTGGTTTACCAGTGAATCTCACTCGTCAGCATATTCAAAAATAAAACACGGCGCATGGCGCAAATTTCACTGGTTCCCCAGTGAGATTTGTATTCACTGGTTGAACCAGTGAAATCTCACTGGTTGAACCAGTGAAATCTCACTGGTTCGCCAGTCGAAACTCACTTGTTTACCAATGACACTCACTGGTTCCGCCAGTGATCTCGGCGGCCATCAAAGTTCACTGGTTTGAATCTCACTCGTCAGCATATTCAAAAATAAAACACGGCGCATGGCGTAGCGGCAGCGGGCGCAAATTTCACTGGTTCGCCAGTGAAATTTGTATTCACTGGTTGAACCAGTAAAATCTCACTGGTTCGATCTAAGAGAGTACTAAAATCTTAGTAAAAATTACACATACCTCAGAAACATGTTGATTCTCTACTTTGCTGGCTGAGAGCAGATGTACGGCCGCCAACTAAGGGTTTGATACCACTGTGAGGATGAATTACTAGGTACACCGCAAGAAGGAAGGTATTTGGTGACTCAGGAATATATTTGACACGCAGTAATAAGTGAAAATGCTTGAGCACGATCGCGGAGCACTGGTTACTCGTTGGCGGTCACGGGGGAACTGATAGCAAATCGGGGCGAGCGTCGAAATGCGCTATTGTTAACACTTTACCGACCGCTATTTTTTTAACGTCCAACCCACTTCTGATCGGTCACTTGCCCGCAAATATTCCCCTGATACTGATATCTCTTCGAAAATTGCAAAGTTTCTTCACTGAGTCCTTGGAGTTAAACGCAATGATAAATAATAATTTATTAATTGCCATAGCAGCCAATTAATAAGTTAAAAGTCCAAACGTGTTGAGCCCGAAAAGCCGATAATCGGTTACCGGTCGGTAAAGTGTTAAGATTCGCGGAAAGGATACCTGTAGATTACAATTGCCGAGTTACGACGTATATTTTGTCAACACGCTGAGGTCGACGGACTGTTTGGCCAGTGAAGTGGAACTAACCGCTCTCGTTGCTCGTAGAATTAATCTTACCAGTTGAACTATCGGTATTAAATCTATTACATTTTAACACATTAAGCGCCGGCCCCGCGAAAATGCGGAATTTTTTCTTTCTTTCTATACATACTTCTACATCTCGCAGATCAAAAGATGATTGTCCTTAGAAACTTTCACGTGATATGAAGAATTATGAAGGTGTTAGAATCATTGGGTCAGGGAAAGAATTATTGTGAAAATGTATAAGGTATAAAATAATTTTTTTTAGCTACTTATTGTTCAGAGACAAGCAAATGTGCGCTTAGTGTGTTAACATATTAAATTCGTACTTCAGAAAAAGAGAATTCAAGAGATGGAAAGATAATCGATTTGGTAATCTGTATTTTATAAAAGCAACGTAGAATATCTGTTCTGTAACTGTATTATAAATTTTATAAACTTTTGGAAAATATTAGGAACGAGGCATTTTACGGAGGCCGTTAAATTGACGGGTTCCTACTTTTTTTTTATAAACATTTCTCGAATTTAGAGAGAATCTGTGCAGTAGATATTTTGCGCACGTTGTGTAATACATTCATTATTTAAAGAATAATTATCTTTGCCTTATTTAAGCACCTTTGTCTTATTAATCATCTTATTTAATATATCGCAGTGCAATACATTTCACGCCCGTAAATCTAGTGTTAAAATTATAAATGAAATTGATCAATATTTTTTATTTATACAACGAAATGCTACAAACATAGTACTTTTTTAAATGTCGGGTACATTATGTAAATAAGTAATGCTATTCAATTGTACTTTTCATTTTTTTGTGCCAAATAAGATACTTAGCTTTGGTACGACTGCTAACGGTTAAACCTGTGGATGTTCAAATAGAATGGAAAATTGTGCGTGATAATATTTGATGTTAGCTTTCATTTAATGTGTCGTATTATGTGTTTTATTGTATTTATATTATTTTCCAATAATTGATTAATTCCAAAAGATTCATTACAGGAATGGGTAAATAGCGATATGAATATATCAGACGTCGTTGAACCAGTTAAATTAAAACGGTGCCTCCATTTACACATGCAAATTTTAAACGATTCTTCTTGATTAATGAATCACCTGACAGGTCTTTCATGTTTTCGCAGGATACAGAATGAGGAAACTCGTTACCGGTCCTTCAACCCTTTATAACCCCTTCTAACTTTAAAGTAACGTGCCGTACATCTGTGCTCTCATTATCCTCAATTTTCTCTATCTAAAAACAACAATTTTCCTCAACAAAGTGCCAAATACTCCAGCATTCAAATCACTAATTCGAAAAATTGCAACACTTACAAGAATCTTACCGTACAGTTCATCGCCAACAAAATTAAATTCAGTAAAATTAACACGACAATTAAAAAAGAAAAGAAAACCATTAAATCACATAGGGCAAAATGAGGCAACCCTTATTTCAACCCAAACAAAAAATGCAATTGATAAAGTATTTAATAATTTACCATTTGCTCCAATAACCGAGTTAAATCAGATGAAGTAAATGAAGAGAAGAATATTTGTAGCGGCTGTCAGAATTGCGATTGCAATAAAATCAGATATCACGGAGGATAGCCGTGCTCACCCTCTCGAAGTGGCGTCCCTCGGCGATCTTCACGGGAATCGGACAGGGTTGAAAAATTAATTTCACCCAGACGAAACCGACGATCCACCGAGGGAAAAAGGATTCGAGGGCGGCGAATGCATTTCGTTAACGTGGTAACGGCGGTTCTACTGACCTAGAAGTTACATTACGACTCTTCTCGCTTTCTGAATTGCGGCCGTCCATCAAGCGAACTTCGAAACTTTCGATAGGAAGTTCGCGGCTGCTTGTCACGGCCAAACTGGGAACTTATTCGCCACGACGGATCTTACTTGCAATCAAGTTACGCCGAGGTTTCCCGTTTCCCGTTTCATTTTACGTCAGCCACGTCTTGCGATCGACAGCGGTGAAACCTCGAGCTATCGTGACACTTCTGCTAGGATGAAGGGTATTTTATATGGGGTCGTGTACCCGTAAGTGGCTATAACGCAGAATAGTGGATTCTATGAAGGAAAATGAGAAGATGATGGAAAAGGAAATTTGCCCTTGCGAGATTTGTCATTTTAGGGATTGGCTTTGAATATTTAATTGGTATGATGGTCTTGGAATGTTTTAATGAACTTAATTACATGGCTAGGTACTTCTTTTCGACGCATATGCGCGATAATTGAACAGTACATTATTCTAAAGTTATATTCTATATTTTAATATTATATTGGTGCCATGAAAATGGATCAGTAGCTCCTGGTATATTCAATTTTTAAATTTGATGATTTCCTACGTCGCAAATATTTAATTTTAAACTTGTATCATTTGAATCTGACTTGATATTCTAAGTCGAAGGGTTAATTGGAGATTGAAGCCCAGAATTCCATTTCTTTGTAGACTTGGAGTACTCAGATAAGTTAAAGGATTTTGTGAATAATTGAAAGTGAAATGTCTCATGAAGTTCCTTCATTTCGCAATTCGTCCAAGTATATTTGGCTCGTTAGCAAATAGCATCTTAAATCGGAAAAACGCAAGGTAATAAATCTGAAAATCACCTCTCATTCCTTTCAAGCTCCTTAAAATTTTGATAATTTCTATATCCTCAGACAAAAAGAACAATCGAGCTGAATAAAAAAGAGTAATCATACCAAGAGAATATGAAAAGCCAATACCCTCAAAAACAAGCTCTCACATGAGCACAATATCTTCAAAATTTTGTTCTTTATATAATATCCACCCATCGACCAACCACTTACGAAACGCTCCCTATAAATTCCTCCCCATGAACACCTTAGTTACCGGAACATAAGGAACCCAAATCACACGATCCCTCATACGAATTCCAAAGGGACCATACGTCACTCCCGGATCTACTTTGATCTCGATCAGTGATACCATCCACGTCAGATTATGGCAACGCATGAAAAACGAGTAGAAGAGAAATAAAAATCAAACTAAACCAGACCACCCTCTGACAGCCCAAAAATATAAGACCCACGAAGGTACTTCCCCTGATCCATCTTCTCGCTCAGTTAGCCAAGATTCTTCGGTGGCACTTGGCCCGACTCGTTAGTCATGGTAGTTAGTCATGCTACGTGGATCTCGTCTGAAGAAGGAAGAAGTAGAAGGTGAAAAAGAAGAGAAGGTTGCCTCGAGAGGCAGAGGGTACGATCGTGTAGGATATAGAAACGAAAAAGGGCCCAGAGTTAAGCGTTCTTTTTCTGGATATCTCATCCCTCTTCCTTCATGCTACCCTCTTCTCTGTTCATCTTTTTTTTCTTCTTCTACTTTATCCAGGGATTTCGATGCGTTTGATGCACACCGCATTGGCGGCTATTTTTGTATGTACATATAAACCCCCTCGTAATGTCGAATGCACATCACGTTCCTCAAGTGCGTAAACGTCCGTGTGAGTGTCCGTTTCATGTTCGTTTCCTCGTCTCTATTTCTCTGTCTATACAACGTTATCATCGCCGGTTTCATAACAACGATGCGAGAATACAGTCGTAGTCGATAGTCTTTGAGTGTAATTCTCTTATGAATCAAATCTAGACGATGTAGGGTTATGTACTACTTTACACCGGGTATTAGTGCCATCGTGGTGCCACTTGAACATCCGAGTATGAGGACACTTTGGTGTTTCTACTTGAAATCGATGAATGAAGTACGATAAACTATAACTTGGACGTTTGAATTATACTTGTGACTTTAATTGTATTCTTGTTTTACGAGTCTGGATGTTGATTGTGTTTTGAAAAGAAAGAAGACTGTAGATTGCGGAAGGGGCAAGTTTGATATAACTTCCTCTCGCAATTGATAGATATGGCTAACATTTTTCAGGGTCCAAGTTGAAGTAATTAAGTTACGTCTGTGGGCTATAGTTTGTATACTTGGTATATTACATATAACGATTTGCAAAACGAGGTTCAATTGATGGTTTAGAACTGACCTAGAACAATAGGTCAAATATTCACATACAAGGTTCGGTATGTACGAAGTTCAGATTTCGTATTAGTTATGATTCTTTCATAAATTGTACACTTTTTTGCACTAGATATACTGATTTACAATGGCAGCATTATCAGCATATGTATTCAATTAAAAATTTCTCGTACGTATTCAAGTACTGTTGCAAATTGTACCATTTCGTAGTTAACAGAAACAACTGATATAATTAAAATACTAATGAACTTATTTAACTTTTTATCAATGGTGTTAGCGCACAAATTGAATTAATATTACCAAAAAAATTCTTGCTTCGTATCACGAACAAGTATGTACGACCGCAGTTACTTTCTCGTGTCGTACATATACAGTGTAACTAGTTAAAGGGTTGAACTTAAACTGCAGACGTAAACTTAATTTCGTACAATTAGCAAAGACACTTGGGAAAAGCGGAGTACCAAGTAGTGTCCCTGTACTCGGACAAATTCTTGCAAATCTCTGGTATTTTCTAAGACAACCGCGTACTCGTGTGTATCCGATACTATTAGAACTAGCGTTCTGTAATCTAATTAAGGCTAGACTTAAGACAATACAAAACGATAGCGTTTTTTAAGAATCCGTAACATAAAACGTGTCAGCGCTTCGTTAACAGCTTTGCGTATTTTACGTGCGTTTATGAAACCGGCTTACGAGAACTGCGTCCATTGTGTGTGCCGTTCTACCTTTTTCTTCGTCCTCGTCTAATTGTTTCCTGTATGTGTAAAAACCCTGTTCGATTGCGTCCCTAATTGCAAAAAGAAAAAAAAAATATGGCAAAGAAGAAAAGATGACCAATGTATATGTTTTTGTTGATCTCTGCGTGCGTGTAATGCATTTTATCTACGTCAAACTTGTCCTGTACATAGTTTTTGTGTGCTCATACAGCCTTTCTGTACAGTTCGATTTACTGTTTTCCTCTTTGTAGGCATTGAATGACGAAAGTGAGATGAGCGGTTTCATTTCAATGCCGATAAATCTCATTGGCTTTCGTTTATTACGTAGAATTTTGTAGAATCTTCGAGCAAGGAATTGGACATTTTTCGAAGAATTGTACTATGATCAAAATATCTTACAGAATCAGCATTTTCCAATATAGTCTCTTCAATGGAATATTTCTTTTTTTTTTCACTACAAAGAAGCCCTATAACTTTGAGATAAAGCAAAACGAATCTAAGTTTCTAATTTTCAAAATTAATCTTTTTTTGATTTAACAAATATTAAAATTCGATTAAGTAATTATGAAAGTCTTTAAGGGAATGAATTTAATTTTACATTGTATCTTTATCATCTCATAATGTACTATCGTGCAATGGATCTTCAGACGCGGCAAAAAGTTCGGATTATAGAAAATTCAATTAATTTAAGTAAATGTAGAGAGGTAATTTTTTTCGAAAGAAAGTGATCTAGTTATTTATTTATTTATTTTTCAACACACTTTATGAAATCCTTTTTTTTTTAACTCATGAAATACTATTTGGAAAACGCTGCTTCAAATAATATCCTTGCACTTGGAGGTCCTTTTTTTACATGAGGTATTGGAAGAATACCAAATTCCTAGGATAGTATATATTTTTAATCGAAGTCTAACATTTATTGAACCTATTAATAACAAAGACGTCAGATAGGTGATTCTTTGACGATGGTAAAACGTACATTGCATGCGTTTATCCGCTATTCTTGTAATATACCAATAATTATGCCATGATTCTTTCAATTTGAAATCTAGGCGATAATTAAGAAAGATTTGATTCTTGCTATACGCTAAAATGAAAATACTTTCATCTTGTACGTTTTAAACTCCGGTGTAAAATTTTTCTAAATTTGTCAAAGGAGTTGTGAATTTATACTCACTAATTATATATATATATATATATATATATATATATATATGATGAAAAATATAAATATATATATATATATATATATATATATATATATACACACATACACCCACGGGTACATATGTATGTACGATTTACTTACATACGTGAAATATTTTAAGTAATCGTATAGAAATTTCATACATTGCTAATAAAAATGTTTAAGATACTTAATAAAGTTATATTGTATATTCAGTAATTGAAACGTCTGCTAATTATCTAATACCGACAGTTACTTCGCTTTTCATTCTGTAGCGAAGTCGTAGATAAAGTTATCGTCATTTGTGTTTGTCATTTTCCCTATGTTGTACGTGTAGTAGATTGCTTTTAGTTATTACCACAATCCCAATGTTTGATTTGTTGTCCCTATTGTGTATATTTTATATGTAAAATAGACTTCGTAGATTTAAATCTAGACGTGAAATAGAATTCAAGATCTGCATCGCATCGATGGATAAAGAAACGGTGAGTTATTTCAATGGCTACGGATTAACGTCGACGAATAAGACGTTAGAGTGAGAAGACGGAAAAAAAATAGATGATTTAAAGAACTTGAAAAAAGCTCCCTCCATTTAAAGGTATTAAAAGAAATATACAGATAGAAAGGGACATCGAGTTGCACTCAGTTAAATAAACACGAGAGCAATTCATGGATTTTCTTATGCGCGGTACAAATAGGTTTACTTTAGGGATAAAGTTCTATTTAAAAATACCGCGCTACGCACCGGCTATAAATTCTGCCTCCCCTATTCCCATTGGGTATCCGCAGGAAGTCCTTGGAGTGTCAGTTCAGTTATTCCTTGATCGAGTGCCTTACCGGGTAATTGTTAATAACGTGGCAAAAAAAATTGTTTATACGCGAAATACGATACATAGGTATTAAATATATAAGTGTTTATTCAACATTGCGCAGCTATGAATAAGATTTGCCTGTTTTCAACAATGTTCGGCAACGAGAGTAACAGGTATGTCGATGAAACATTCAAAACAGTACGTCACAAATCTTTTATTCTTGCGATATGTATAAAGATGGACGTTTGTTTTATTAACATAATTTAGTACGTACATGGAATGAATTTAATTTCATTTAGCACTGTCTGCGACCACGTGCTTATCGTAATATACACGTTTTGCGTGTTTATAGATCGGATACAGTACATTAATTTTAACCGACATAGATGTAACGTTTTTCCGTAATGTTTTACAAGTTTTTGCGTATAGTTAAATAACATTAGTTTCAAAATGCCTGAAGTAAATGGAGTGCTAGCTTGAAGCAGAGTGCTTCCACTTTCCAGATGGTATCTTTAAAAAATTACTATTCTTCGTTTTATTAGAACAGCTACATTAAAGTATCACAGATAAAGTTCAAAATCCATTCTTGCAGCACTATAAAATTGATTCTGTTGGCCGGTTCTTCTCACCCATGCTCCACTTTTAAAATATCCTTCTTTTGCCCATGCATGCATCTGCTGAGTCGAATAGGGGCCATGAATTTCAGTATTTTCATCTTGAGACCATTTCAATTCCCATTTTACCTCCTCTTCTGTATTTCCATCTATTGTAGAATCTGTTGATTCTTTCGTATTACCTACAAAAATTAATTTCATAATACACGAATTCATATGGCCAAAATTTGTTAATCAGAGTAAAGATATAATTACCTTCACTTTCATCCAATTTTGCTTTTTCTTTTACATCAAAATCGTCGGCATACATATCTAATTCTGCCTCTTGCTTCGAAGGATGAGCATGTTTCTCACCTGCTTCAACCTAAAACAATTCATGTTCCATCGTTAAATTAATACTTTAATGATATAACTATATAATTTTCTCACCTTCTTTTTGATTTGTTCATAATTCTCCTGATATATATCCATGTTTCCCGTGCGAGTTAACAACTCATTTGCCAATTCTGTCAATTTTATAATATCAATTGAATTTTTATCATCTTCCACAGGTTTTGATTCTTTTTTTCGTTTCCATCTTTCTGCTGTAGTCATTCGCTTTTTTCCTTTACCTGAAACGGTTGTCTATTATATAGTCATATTCCTACATAGTTTACAATATTAAAATCCTTACCAAGCCTACATAGAGCCTTTGAAACTGTCTCCCCTGGCCGTAGATACTCTAATATTTGTTTATAGAGTTCAGTAGGATCGAACATAATATCTGGACCATCATCATCGCTATCACTATCGCTATCTGCCAGTCCATGTTTTTTACTGCTTGCAGTTTCCTTCTTTACACTTGCTGCAGAACTCGGTTTGATCTATCAAGATTATGCCTTAGTAACGTTTTGCATCACTGAGTAAACAAGGCAGGCTTACAGATAATTCTATTTGTCTGCTGTATGAAAACATATTCTGATATTTCAGTATGTAAAAATCCATTAACAAGTGAACAATGAATACTGAGATGTGTATAAGAAACACACAATTTTCAATTTGTATATAACTTTGAGCTGAATTTATGTTATGAAGAGCACATTTCAATATTATATACTTTACTAAATGCTAATATCATCAACAAACCTGAACCCAATCAATGTTGTCCAACCAATTATCTCTGATTTCTTTTTCTTTATTCCATAAATAATGTCCATCTTTATCAAAATGTCCCTCCTCCAACTCTTCTTTCATATTAAATGCCGTAAATCCCACATTTGTTTCTGGAGCTGTCGGCCCATCCTCTGTACCTATATATAAACATATTAATTTTTGTTTTATAACATCTAACCCTTGTATATCTTAAAATTTGCACTTACATACCTTCAAAATCATCTTCGTGCATTACATTATAAGTATTTTCATTGGTTTCATCATCTTCTTCATCTGAATCCAATGAATTCTTAACCGGTGGCTTATCTATTTCAGCCACCAATTCATCAAATTTACGCTTCAACATAACTGTAATTGCGTTTTACACGTATCACCTAAATAATAATCATTATTATTTCTCATGAGAACTGGTGTTATTAAAATTTTACTGATTTCAATGCAATGTAGTGTATAGATTAATGGGAGTAATTTTTTACTTACTCGAGAAAGATTAGTATTCAGTTTCATATGTCCCAAAATTCCGAGCAACTTTAGAACATGTAACAGGTGAATTTTTCTGAAAAGTACATTTTACTTAACATAGTAATTTACGAAACGTTTCGTTACGCTCGAATCAGGTTAGATTTTACGTAGGGTCGCGATATAACCGATATAACGCAAGAACTCGCAAGCGTCGCCTAGTAGGCAAAACGTAGAAATAAAATTCACATGCAACAATATAGTTGAATTTATGCATGTATCTCATTGATTTACGCTTAAAAAATAATTTTTAATAAAAAAACATTCAACTAATCTTCGATTTCATTTTCTGACACGTACATTGCTTTTGAATGAGAGAATCTAAATAATTTAAACAGTTCCACGATAATGATCAGATATGCAACAATAACCCTTGGAACGTTTTAAAAATATATTTTAATAATATTGGTATTATGACATATTTTATCATGCTTAATGGAAAATAATAAAACTTTTCACACTTTAATTGAGATACATGGATGCTTCTTATTATGAGCAAACTTTAAGTTCAACTATCTTTGTAGCAGAATGGATTGGTGCATCTAAACATTTAATGTACATATGTACATGTACAGCGTATAAAAGTGCGTTAATCGTTGTTGGATAAAGTATTTTAACAAGGTATTTAATTAAACAAATAAGCAAAAGGGAAATCCTGAAACATATATACGAATAAAATAATTTTCATTTTGACTTTCAACATGCAAGTGTTATTACATTAACTTTAAATATATTAGGTAGACTTTCTGTACTAACTCTTTATTGAAAATGATTGATTAAAATATACAATCTAACTCATGCTTGTACAATACCTACAATATACAAAGACTTCAGTCAATGTCAACAATCCAGTAAGTATTAGTTGACACAATGAGCAAAGAATTTCTCCTTAGAGATTTTTTGTATACAATAAATAGCTTTAAAATAAACTATTGTAATACATTTTGACACATAGCTATTGTACATAATACAGAAGTTTAATATTCCTTCTTCAAACAAAAATTCTATAATATACAAGAATTTCCATTGTGTCAATAACTTATCCACTATATTCTTGAATTCATTAAAAATTATTTATAATTATGAAGTCCGATCCCCTGCTTTTTTTTTAATGCAGTATTAAACAATAGAGCCATGTAACTGGTTATTAATACTAATCTTTCAAGCAGGCCAAGTTATTTTGAGCATATCCTGAAGGTTGGCTGCCAACCTTAGTAGATCAAGTTATATCTCTTGCCTTTAATATTTAAAAAGAATTTTGATCAATCTCATATAAAAATGGACTCAGATTCTACAGAAATGGTGAATGAAATCAAATGCAAGGTGATATTACATTGGAATTGCCGGGGCCTTGTGGAGTTTCCTGAGGCGATAAGGATTTATGGAAGTCACATTCAAGAGATATATTTAAAGTGGAATAAACTTACTATGTTACCTCCATGGATAATAGAACTCTTTAATGTAACTAATTTATATTTATATGGTAACTTCATTAAAGAGTTGCCTTTGGAACTTGGTCAAATGCAGCAGTTGACGGTTCTTGACTTAAGTGCTAACAAGCTAGAGTATATACCTCCCTGTATGGGAAACTTAAGAAACTTAAAATCATTATTATTAAATGATAATTTTATAGAAAAGTTACCATCTGGTAAGTTAATACTTATTAGGCCATAGTCAAATGATGCTTGATTGAAATTTAAATAATACTTTCATAGAGATGAGTGAAATGAACAGCTTAGAAGTTTTATCTCTGTCTGGAAATAAATTCATTGCATTGCCAGAATGGATCGGTTCACTGTCTAAACTGAAGGAATTGAATGCAGATAGAAATCTATTGAAGGAATTACCTAACAGACTTACTATTTCACCTGAAATTCAAATAATTTCTGTATGCTCAAACAGGTTATTGATTTGACTACATAATACATATATATATAAAAATATGTATAAACATATATTAAAAAAGTTATGATAATATCATAAGTTAATTTAATTTGTTGAGAATGTTACTATTATTGCTAGTATTAAGTACTTTGATTTTATGTAGCATAACATTTATATAGGCTGAGGTATTTACCATTAAATGGGTTTGTTTCATCACCATGCATCAGATTTGATGCAAATGTATATTTAAATTATTTATCTTATCCAGTTCTTTATCAATTAACTTCTCTAACTCGAGATGCATTTACTTATGAACGGAGAAATACCCTTGGTTATGGGTAAGTTTATCTTCAGTAATTAAAAACATATATTATATGTAAATACAAATTTAAAATAAATTAGTATACAGGATAGGCTTTATCAAGTAATACCCAATACTGAGAAACATATTAAATATTCATTCATGTGTATTTAAGTATATACATATATACAATCACAGATGCTTCAAAATGCATTCTGAGAAGCCTGTATTGCATACAAATATAAAATTGAACCTAAAGACAAATACATCGCCTGAAAAGAATACTGGCTCCATTATTGAATTGCCGCGACAGCTTTTAAAAGTTCACAATATTAATGAAAATATAACTGTCTCGTTGTGGGAGTTGGCTTTAAGAAAAGTTTATACCGAAAGGTAAATATCGATGTTTATATATTAGAGAATTTCCGACCATTTGTATAACACTGCGCAGCCGTTTAAAACAGGAATGTAGTACTTAATTTCATTTTAGGTATACACATACACTAAACATTTCTGCCTCTCCCATAAGTATAAAGATTTTATACGAACCGATAATAAAAGATAGAAAATGTGATTTTACAATGTGTTCTATAAACTATGCTTCATATAACTTGCTAGTGAATGGACCTACCAGCGTTTGCGTAAATTCTCAATGTCAACAACCAATATTCACAGAAGCGTGGATTATTGTTGGTATTAATCAACATACGGAGTCCATAATAACGATAGCATTATGTTGTTGTAGAAGGTAAGACAACTATTGTCTGTATTAACTTATTTATACAATAATTCGATTTTAACTTTGTAGATGCGCATCTGAATTTAATGTACATTCCAATATGATAGCTAATTTTGACTGGTGTTGCGTAAATTGACGACAGTTATTTTGTTAATTAGATAATTCTGTAAATAGAACACGTTACAAAAATAAAAGAATTTAACGTTTTTAAATTAAATTTGACTGTTTTAATATGTATTTCGTATTTCACTAAATATAATTATCAGCAGTCATTAATCTACTAATTCTTAAGTTCAATATTTACAATTTTATAGTTTTATCTCATTTATATTTTAAGTAAAATGAAATTATTTTTATAATATAAAGCTTCTTATGAATCATATTTACACCTTCTTTAACTTTATATTCACGCTATAAGTAAATCCAAAGCTCTATCGCGATCAATATTACATTTTAGCAGTGCTTCAGATGCTTCATCTTCAGGGAAGCCTAAATCTCTTAATGTACATAAATTTTTGTAGTAAATCTTAGCTTTTTCGGCATCATACTGTGTAAGGGCAAGAGCTTTTTCAGCCTCATCTCCGGAAATTCCAAACTCTTCTAATGATTGCACAGCTAATAGGTATTCTACAATCTTCTTATTATCTTGACCATCTAAATCGTGTATAGCACGAACAGCTCTTGACAAGGGAAATCCCATATCATTCAAATGTCGGGCTAATTTTCGATTTTCTTCTGTTAAATTCAGTAATAAATTTTCGGTCGTAGCATGACTTGATATGATTGATTCTTCTTCTTTCAATATTTCGTGTGTGCTGGTATCAGGACTTTCCAAATTAGGCCAAGGTTTCCAATTCTGTTATATGTACAATAGAGAAATGGCTGTAGTATGTAATTTATATAATAGAAATGTACTATTATAACGAAATATTACCTCCATGAAAGGTCTTTCCAATTCTCTCTGTAAATCTTGTACAATTGCAGATACACTGCGATGTTTAATGTTTTCCTGCTCATCAATTTCTTGATTAATTGTTTGGTTCTTAATATTATCATTTTTTTCCTCTATATGAACATTTGACTGATCATTAACTGTTAGTTCGTTTAGTATGCTCTCTAACTTTCCTGGTGGTACCCATTGCGATGTAGGCTGAAGTACCTGTAGCAAAAAAAAAATATTAATTTACAATTAATATTGTGAGTTTCTTTAAATTCTGTTAATTTTGTGAACCTGTGCAAGTTCTTCCATGTCATTGATAGTTTTCAATTCCATATTATCAAAAGGGCTACTAGTATCATTATCAAAGTCAGCATAATCAAGGCCATTTGTTTTTACACAATGTTGGAGGTCATTGGCTGGTGGAGACAGAGGTTGAGGAGTAAGTATTGTTGTCTCAGGTACAGGTGCATTTACAGGTATTTGTTTTGGAGTATCAGGTAACGGAGGTGGTGAAGGAGGTGTTGCTTCCTCCTTTTCCTTTTTCCTCTTTTCCTCCAGTCGTGCAAATCTAGCTTTATTGTTTGCTTGCCTTGCTTTCCGCCATTCTGTCATCTATCAATTAATAATCAGAAGGTAGAAATAGTATTGGAATAAAGTAATTATAATATATGATACAAATTTTATCAAAAGATACTATACAAGTAATTATACACATAGATACTATATTAAAATTTATTTTTCAATACTCACCTTTTCAAGCACTGCTCGTTCCAAACTAAAGTCATATATTAGCTTTGATACATCTGGCAGTTTATTGTTATAAGCTGCTGGTAAACACACTTTTCTAGGAGGTTTGTAGGCCTCTGCAATTTTAACATGAACTCCGTCCATGCAAGATGCAACTAAATCACACTGAGCTGATACGGAAGGGCGTGCCATTTTTAGATACTACAGTTAATAAAAAATTATTTGTTCACTTCCTTAAAGTTGCAAATCACGAAAAAATAACATTTCAATTACGAAACCCTTGCCATAACCTTCTCTTGTTACACGTATTTCTTAGTTTTCGAGTATAGGTGAAATACTTTGTACATCATTTTCAGAATAGTTTGAAATTTGCGCAGAAAATGCAATATATATCTTATTTAATAATTTACATTAAATAGGCTGACTTATGTTTAATAGCTCACAGTTATTTGAACTTATTATGTTAGCTGTCAAAGGAGCCATGTTGTTTCGAATACAATCAATAGAAAAGAAAATAGTAGAGTTAAAAAATAATTATACATAATAATTTTAAACATTTTTTTATCATGAAATGAAACCAGTTTCGAATTTGAAGAAGGGTTCATATGAATAAATAATTGAAAAATTATTTGTAACATTTTATTGTTCCATTTATTATTAACATTAAATACAGGTTATTGTCAGCAATAATTATCACATCGAATGATTAGAAAATTGTTTACATTTTGATACAACTTTCATATACTTTCATAATTTTGAAATATCATTGTGAAACACATCTATGTATACATGAGACTTTCTTTAAATATCGACTTCTTTTTCCATTTGTAATATATTCAAACACATGATACATGGAACATGTAAATTCTTACATTTATCTATTTTGTACTGTGGATGACAGGTACCTTAACTATCCTTATCACAAAAAATGGAAACATAAATAGTCATTTACATATGCAATTTAAATAAATATATATTAATTAAGGCTATAATTTCAATTTGCTAAGAATGTACATCCTTTAACAGATGTCCATCAATGTTCATTATTTATCAGATGTTCGTTTTCTTAGATTTTCCAATAGTGAAATAGATTCCACGATTTTATTATTTCTCGTGGTAATATTTTTCGATGTATCTTCGGACTTTACATCTTGTACTGCTTCTCTTTGTTGTCTCTTAGCTTCTATTGCTTTCATATATGCTAGGAAAGTTGTCCATACTAAGCTACAAAAGCTTACATAAACTACCCTATTGTGTTCAGGGATTAAAAGAAAATTAATAGTCTGTAGAATAGGCCATACACAAATTCCGACCTGAAAGAATGCAACACATTAAACATATATTTTCATGTTACAAAATATAATAATAATATTTTTCTTTGCGATACCTTATATGTGGGCCAGAATTTCTGTTTTACTTCGTCTATACATTCTGATACTGGTTTCAATTCGAGGAAATTCATCCCAAAGAAGAAGCAACACATTGCACTAGGGCCATATGTAACTTGTTCCACTAAAGCCTGCAATATAAATTACATTATGTCTTAGTGCCAAAATTCGAATTTAGCAATTATAAATAATTTAACTGTACTTTTGTAATAGCTGATTTAAAATCTGCCTTTGGCCAGAAATATGATGTACATCTCAACCAACAATACAATGTTGGAGCAACAAAAAAACCACCATATAAGCTAAATCTTAGAGCTTGCATATAATTCAGTTCCTCATTCCCTGTGAGTTTCTGCTGTATTAAACTTCCTGCAGGCCATATAATTGTATATGATGCCATACCTCGTACAATGGGATACTTTTGTGAAATTTCACGGAATTTCACAAAGATAACTCTCATTTTTACTATTATTGCTGAAACATAAAGATTATTGTATTCTTACTAATACAAGAAATACTCTATTTTCAATATCCATAGAAAAAAAACATCGAAAATAACAATATTTATTTATTACAATTATAATTCAATTTAACAAATAAATTTGATAAGTTGAAATCAGGATATAAAACCTTTCACACAATGACGCACTGGATATTTTATAAACAATTAAGTTTTTAAGATTTACGCGAAACGTACTTCCGATTTGTTTTGAATAATGTGGCGCGCCAAACGCAAGAGTGCGTGCAAGAGCTGCGTCGAAAATAAATCACACAATATTATGTATGCTATGCCACTATATGTCCTTTATGTATCTTGCTTTTTATCACTTTGTCATGTGAAAGAGAATGATTCATCTAATCTTTTAATCCATTGTCGCGACAACAACAACAGATATAACAAAAAGTATCAAAGTAGTAAAATGCATGGAATGTTATCCTCGAAATATCACATAAGCCTTTTTAATCCTCTGTTTCTTACTTTTTTCGTTTCCTACATTTCGTTCAAATATCGTACCTTCTTCTGACTAGTTGATGAAATGTCGAATATCGTTACCGCGGTTCGTTCGAACGTGACGCGAGAAAACTCGCTGTACCGCGATTTCCTGTGGTCCCGTAAGATTGACACATCTGGAAATGATGCACTACTACGGAAGCACGCGCATATTGGCAATGAATACGTCGAGAGAGAGACTTATGTCCGACACGCGCAAAGCTCTCGACGGTGACGAAACTGGTCGATCCATTCTTATCTGTCCTTGGTACTTTTGTGTCTCTCGAGTACAATTTCCGTTTGCTCGATATATTGCATAATTTAAAGTATGAATTTTCACCAGTCTTGTGCAGATGTTTTCGATAACGAAATAAATTAAGACTAAGTAAAAGTTATGATACGATATTACGATTTCGAATGCTTGCTTCACCGTTTAGTGCCAGGGGTTTTTAAAAATCTTTATTGTATCATGCGTCGCGATAGCGTTTCCTTCATTTAATTGCCAATAATGCCGTGCGGCGCGATTTCGCTCTTCTGTTGCTTTTTTTTGACATATGCTGAGTGGCAATGTACGTTCCAACAATTGAAAGATAATCACTGATTATTAATCAGAGAACGGCAAAGCCTCTCGTTTTCAACCGCTTATTCCCGCCATTTCGGTTTTAAAACGTCCAAACCGAGCCCGTTAAAGTAAAGGATTATGTGGATTGTTTACTTTAGGAGACTGGGTTTAGGAATTCCAAAAACGAAACTCTTGAAGTTTGTGTAAGCATTTTAAAAGATGGGTTTGAATTGAAAGATTCTTTTGTTTGAACTATTCCTTTCTTTCATAATTATACAATAAGTTGTAAAATTATTGAAACATAATTTGCTTTCATTTAATTCTATTTGCATACCTACTTCATGCTTCAAATTGTATCGTGTTTCTAAGAAATTCTTATGCTTAGACAATTGAGATGATAATCAAAATTATTATCAAAATTTGTAAGAGCAATAATAAGGACAATGCAATGTATTATAACAAAGGTAGTATAATATAGAAAAGACATATGTATCTAGATATATATTCATACTGTTGATCATTTGCATGGACGTTGTACATATTTTACTAGATAAAAATTCACACAATTTTACAAATATACAGTTCATCATAAGTAATTCATGAACATACGCGAGAAAAAAATGATTACTCTGTTGGTATAATGAAACATAATCAAACGTATACAAATGTTTATACTACGATACAATTTATGTACGCGAACATTAAAGTTCTACCCAAAGCCATAAAATTAGATTCCAAAGTCGAGATTACAGAGGGTTTGTAAAAATTTTGAGACCTGTCCATAAATTTATGATGACTATAAAAAAATTGACCGTGCAATGTATTGTTCACAATTCCACCTTTTTTTTTCGTTTCTCTATTTCTAGTAATAAAAAAATACTGCATATATCCAATGATCATTACCCACATCCATTCTTTAAAATTATATACACAGAACAGCCTCTATAAATTGTCAATAAATTTTTTCCTTGATTTTGCACATTATTGGCACAGTCTAATATGTAAATCATCCAATTGTTCAAACTATATGACTTATTACTCATTTTGCTGTAATATCAAATAGATCACAAATTCCTTCGTTCTCACTGAGATTAAAATGATAGTCCTTTTCCCCGGGTGGTGGACTTAATCTTACAAGTGGTCCATAAACTAAAAATATCATCCATTTTTTGTTAGCTTAGCTAAACATACTAATATGTCTTGATATGTTTAATAGAAATAAAAAATTTTTACTTACTTTCCGAATAAAATTGATCAATTATATCCAAATCTCTTTGGGCAATATCTATAATTAAATATTCTATTAATTAGGAATTTGTACATAATGCATAAAGTCTAAGAATTCTTTTAAAATAGAGTTTACCTGATATGCTAACGTCGCGAAGTACGATTTTTGCTTCTATCAATTCTGTATCTTCCTCTTCCTCCTCATCTGATAAAACAGGATCAGATTTGCTAGCTCCTTTTGGTGGCCTGGAATTATTTCTTTATTTGCAAAATGTTATTGATATATTTGAATGATTTAATTATTATAATATACAATGTATGTAGCATAATAATATAATGTATGATCTCTACCAAGAAAACAGATCTTATCTCAACATCTGTTTATCCCCAATAAGATCAGTAATTAATCTTTGCTCTCTGCAGGTCAAAAATATAGTCTTCTTATCTTTGATGCGAAGAGAGCAATTGCTTCCTTTAATATAAAGATCCAACTTTACCTTCCAACTCTTCTCTTTGGTTTAGCATTGGCTTCCTCTTTCTTTTCCTCCTCTTCCTTCACCCTTTTGGTACCTTTAGATTCTTCTTGTAATCTCATCTCTAATACCTTATTATCATATGTCTTAGCTAATTCTGGTTGAACCATATACACTTTTATCTCTCCCGAAGTACTTTTCAGAAACATTTCATAATTTATCTCCTTTTCCTCATCTTCTATCATCTGCTATTGAAATTTCATTTATGAAATACAATCAATAGAATTTTTATAAAATAGAAATTATATTCTTTTTGATACTATAATACCTGTGTCACATTTGGTACACTTAATTCTGTATCAGGTGGAGCTTGAATTCCCAATATAAATTCATTAGAAAAGTTATCCTTTACATCTTCATACGTAATGTATGCATATTTTCTATTAATTAAATCATTCTCTATATTCTTTATACTCTGCTGAATCCATTGAGTATGCGTATCTAACATTTGCTCATGATCCTCAAGCTTTCGGATTTCATCCTTTAAATCAGTTAATTTTTCACCAACTTCCTGAGTATTACAACCCGGTCCTGCCCCTCTGATATGATTATAAACGATATGTCTCATTATATCGGAAGTACATAACTAATTACTACACAAACATTAAAATGATAAACAATCAAACATACTTCCACTGAATACTATTCTTGCTTTTTTTCTCTATAAGGCCAATACCTTCCAGAACATTCGTAATATCGTAAATACGTCTTTTTTGACGTACTTCTAGAATATCAGCAGCCTGGAATATTGGTAATTTATATATCTAAAGTATCATCAATAATAAAGGTGATAATAGCTTCAAACGCTTTATTTTTAGGTTATGTAGGATAGCATGTTGAAGCATCAATGCTTATTACGCATCATTTTCATAATGTCGAATTATGAGAATTTACAGGTTCAAAATAATCCTCTGTGAAAAATATGAACGATGAGGCTTGAATACTCGTTTAACAAATACTTCTTTCAAAATTCCCGCAAGGTAGAAATGGCGTGTACACCCGCGACAACTTAACCTAGCAGCCAGGTTAACTTTTTATATCCAAAACTTTCCCGACGATACTTACTACTTTTAAATCGAGAACACCATCTTTTGCTTTTTGTAATAAGGTAACAAAACGCGTCGTTAAAAGGCCAAGACTCTTTTCAAATCTACTTTGTTGGTTATCTGCCATTCTCGAGGTCGTTGTCAAAATTTTCAAAACTCACTACTCCCTTCGAAATTGCCGCAACACCACAGACGCCACCGTAGACAGTGCGCGAAAAATATTTAAATATGAGCGCGATTATGATATGTTTGAAATATTTAAAACCCATGGAATATTTGTATAATAATTGCTGTTCTTTTTAATAACGCAAATTTGTTTTATCATCGTCAACAGCATAAAGAAAGATGCTAAAAAAAAATGTCATCTATAACCTATGCATTGGTATGTCAATATTAACTCTTGTAAAATACAGTAACATTAGTGTTTCGATCCCATAACTTTTCATTTTATTAATACGCTGATTTTCAATAATATTTCCGACTTACTAATATAACTGCAAAATAAAAATAGTTGTGAGTGAAAAATACAAAATTAAATTTCATTTAATATAATAAAAATCATTCACACAGGAATATATTTTAGAAAAGTGTATTTACAATAGTTAACTATAATTCTTCTGATTTATGATACATTAAAATAGATGTTTCGAATTATATAAAAGTTATATAAACAGTTCTCGTATCAAGGTGGTCATTATACAGTGATTGCATATTTTATCACGGGAAACTAAATTCGTTAGTCGCAGTTGTCGCATCAGGGCTAGGACTGGAACTTGCAGAACTTAGAGTTTCTTCTTTAATCTTTAAACTGGATGAATCTTTACCCTTATCTTTCTCTTTTTCTTTAACTTTCTCCTTCTCTTTTTTTTCCTTGTCTTTACCGTGCTTGTGATCGTGTTTATGTTTGTGCTTATGCTTGTGTTTCTTCTTGTCCTTCTTCTTCTTCTTATTCTGAACAAATGAAATATATAAATATTTGGGGGATAGATATTATTAAAAAGAAAACATTCGAAAAGTATCTCACCTTATTAGTGGAATCACCCTTTTGCTTGTGGTCTTCTGGTTCTTTCTTAAACATTCCCGGTTCAAAACCTACCGGTCCTTGGGTTCCCATAATGCCTGGCAATGACGCGGAGTTATCGCTGTAATATTCTGATTTCACCTTTCCTTCGCCAGGAACGGAATTTGGACGTTCATCCTTTTGTTTGAAAAAAAAAATATTCGTTAATTTCGCAGTAATTAGTATTATATATATGTAGAAGACGATGATGCCTGATGTTTCAAACGCATTGCAGTTAGCTTCATCCGAGCTTCCAGAAAACTCTGATATAGAAAACAAGAATAATAAACCGCCAAACTTTGCAATTTTATTGATTTAACATTAAATGACATACTCAGTAACAGAGTTTCCTCAAAGCCCAAATGAAATTAACTAGATTGCTTCGGCGAAACGTCGGATATCTTCGTTTTCTAAATTCGTTTTGAACCTGGAAAGCAATCCTAACAGCGTTATATAAATTTGTCTTACGTTATTTAGTTGTTTCTGTCGTTTTGGTTCGGGACAATAGTCCACTAAACTTGAAGGGCCAGGTACATCTCTACTTGGTGAAGGCTTTCTTTTACATGATACGATTGGAGCCTCCACATCTATCACTGGCTCGTGTTTCACGTGTGGAATACTTGGTTTGACCTAAAACAAATATGAATTATATTGCAAATACAAAAAATATAATTTTTATTTAAATGATTATATAAAACAGTATTGTGCGTTAATTAAAACGTCAATTCTTACGTCGTGTTCTGGACTTTGTGGTCCTACTTTTTTAGGTTTCGTGATAAGTGCAAGTTCTGGGATGGGGAGACAAAGTGGTCTCTTTGAACCGTATAAAGTGTAGTATATGTCGACTAGATCACAACGAATTTTAGCATCATGAGAGAGCATGCCGCTGAAAGAATACACATATGTATATATACGCATAAGCTGTGCAGAATGATAGGAAAACAAATGGGAAAATAAGATAAACATACTTAAATATATTCCATATACGATCAACCAAGTCAGGTCGATCCAAACGATGTTTATGTGCCCTTTCAAATGGTGGATTTTCAACCATAAGTCTGACTAATCTATGTCGCACTCCAGGATGGGGATCCATTTCTATCATGTCTAATAAAAATTCTAAATCTTCCCATTTACCATCTACTCTTGTAAAGTCTACTAAAGCCTCTAACGCTGCAATTCTGATATCTAGATTAACATACAAGATTGTACGATCATTAGCCGTGTTCATATACATATATAACTGATGTTAATGTGCATATATGTACCTATGAATTGTCCATATGCAGCGTATGCCCTGAAAAGATTTGGATTGCTAGGAAGGTGTCCGAATTTTTGTAAAATTCGTATAACTTTCAAGCAAGCCACACTGACGGTATATTTATAACACGGCAACAACTTCTCCAAATTTAAATTTCTTGTAACCTCCTCTAATATAGCTTTAGTATCAACAGATAAAGATTCGGCTGTGATAGCAGTCCTGAAATGGTTTATTAATTATGAAACTCTGTAAAACATATTCATACTCTTGTTAAAAATATTCGTGTACCCCTGTTGTATGCTGATGACTGGTGTAACAGTTGCACCAAGAGCTTCAATTAGTGCTGCTCTATAATAATTATCTGAGTATCTGTTTTTGCTATTATCATTGTATTTAAATAAGTCCATTAAAAATGCTAAAACTTCTGGTGGACATATGCCGTGAGCATTGCGTAAACCTGCCATTGCTACGGGTATAGTCTGTAATTGATTAGAGAAAATATATTCAATGTGAAGTCAGATCAAGACACTTTCTAATTATAATACAAATGATTACTTAATTTTACCTTTTGCAAAAAATAATGTTGAAAATTTGAAAAATTATTTTGTTTAATTATACGCCTGCATGAAGCCGATCCAAATAATTTCCGGAATATAGCTAACATTGCTGGGGGGCCAGCCCATGTTGCTACCATTGCATTAGCCACCTATATAACGGTATATGTACGTTTTATAGGAGGCATTAATATATTTGAGATAAAAATATAAAAAATAAGAAACCTTCGTTAAACAATGTGCAGCCCGGAGCCGAACTTTATAGTAACAATGCTCATTCTCGATAGTATCAGTTAATGCTAATCGCGTGGCTGGGGTTGCATGATTCTGCAAAGCTTCAATGGCTTCCAATTGTGCAGTAACGTCTCTTTCATGTCTCAATTGATATTGCCATTGGTAATCGGGCTGTTCAATTTGTGCAGCACGCATTAGTGTCATATCAGGATCTAATCTTATCCATAACACTGGAGAATCGCTGTAAATAAAATCAAATTTTATAAAGACTTTACTACTATGAATTTTGATTTTGTTCAGGAAATATAAGTAAAACATTGTAATTTAAAGGAGGTACAAAGATACCTACAATGAAATATTGCATTGGAGGTAAACGTAATACTTACTCCATGGCAGAGAGATCCATATCCACTTCCTCTCCTGTACATAAGGGAATCTTTTTCTTTTTATTTCGACGACTTTTACTGTGGCACGTAATATCTGCTTTTGCCACTGTGCCTTCAATTTGCAATGTGTGTTTAAAAGTACCGTCCAATTCTTGAATATTAACTAAAAGTGGACCTACGTATTTTCTTATTCCCCTCTGGTGTGTTGTGTCTTGTCGAATCTCTAATTCTACCGTATTCCTAAACGATATAAACATAATTTGTATCAGTAGAATGCTGAATATCTATAAAAACAAATTGTCTGCTAAACTGAAGTTTCCAATGTACAATCACCTTTTCCTGTTAAACACAAAACTTAAACTAAATTTTGCATGTCCTCCAGTTCTAACCCACTGATCTATAAAAACAGCCATGTCTTTTCCTGTTACTGTAAAAATTGCTTTTGTAAAAACATTTGTACTGATTAACATATGAGACCAAAGTCCTGAATCGATCTTTTGTTGCGCAGCATTAGCCGCAAGAGATAGCTGTTTATTGAAAACCTGAAAAGCGAAAATATTAAATGTAATTTCTTAAATATAATTTGGTAGAGATCATATACACGCAGACATTTACTTGCAACAACAATTCTTGTCCAATCCTATGTTCTAACATTCTAATAACTAAATGTGCCTTTTTACGGAGCACTTCTATATATCTCGGAGACATTGTGTGCAAATTCCTTATAGGAAAATAGAAACCAGGATCTGGTGCTCTTGGCGTTGGTGCTGGTGTATTAGCTGCGATTGGTAAAGGAGCTGGTGGTTGTGACGGATCTAATATTATACCACCGAATTGTTCTTCATATTTTACAACTTCTTGTAGTTCCTGGAAACGCATTAGTAATACGCATATATATAAAACACATTTGTACGAATATGACTACAGCAGAATTCCGCATAAACTCGACATTTTGTAAGACAACTGAAAAATAGTTAGTATGCGACAAAACCTCTCCTTTACAACTGCCTATTCCCGTCATTTCATTTTTGGAGCCCCAAACCCAGTCCCCTATAGTAAACCACTATAACTTTACTTTTCTTTACTTCAGAGGTGAATAACTTTGTAATTTTCTTTTAAATTTCATCGATCGATTTTTTGATCGTTTTAAACGGGGACGTAGTGCAAATTGTAAGTCATGTTATAGAAATATCGCATTTTGCGGAATCCTGCTGTATGGGCAATACAAAATTTACATACTGATTGTATCCATTCTCTGTATTCGTTGTTTCCAAAACATTTTTTGGCATACAAGCCCGTTAGATATGTTGAAATACCTTTTGGTAACCATGTATCAGACCAATTTTGCATTGATATAAAACAACCGAAAAACTGTTCTGCAATAGCTTGAGCCATAGCCTTCTTTGTGATGTATACTTGATCAATGATTGCAGTAGAATGCAACAAATTTGTGCTGTATATAATAAAATTAGGCTTTAGTAAAGAATAATCATAAATTAATAACAATATGCCGAAATAAAATCTTACTTTAATATACTCATGGTGGCATATGCATTTATATCTTCATCTATCTCATCGACAAAAACCTGTTTATAACAAGAGTATGGATATCTGTTTGACAGAGTTTCCTCATAAAATTCAAATGCTTCATGCATATATTTTGCAGATACTTTTAATGAAGGCAACAATTGTGGCAGGCAAAAATGTGTTACTTCGTGCATATAAGGATCCACAAATATTTCGAATGGGCTATTAAACAAAAAAAGTAATAGGTAATGTTTAAATAAATATTGTAATTTTTACATTTTTTTCAAGTATTTTATAGAGTAAGTAGCATTTACTTTCAAATTTCCTTACCCTACTGCAAGTGCAATATTCGGCGAACATGCCGGGGTGTTAAGGACGTAATGAAATGTTTTTCTCCGCATATCGGGTGTATATACAACTTCGACCAGGTCACCACATGATACAGCAGTCATAGAATCATCAACAGTGAATTCCAGTTTCCATGTGCAAGGCTCAGCAAAGCTATCAACACATGGAAACCACAGTCTTGAAGAATTTTCATAACTATATGTATACATATGAGCTCCTCTCTAAAAATATAAATCATGAAGTAAAATAAAAATATAACAAAGCAGTACAGTGTTCTACATTTTATGCATACGAAAATTATACCTCTGCCAAAGTGCCTTCACAGTTTGGTACTACAAAATGCACTCCTCCTTGAGGTTGTTCTAAAGAGAACTCAATGCTAACTCTTAAACTTCTACCCTCAGCAACTAAGTGTGCTGCATCGGGTGGAATTTGAACAACTAATTCTCCAGCATTGTTATCCGGATCAACTTTCAATGCAGCTGCTAAGTGCATATTTGAAAAGAACTCCAATGACCGTCTGAAAGAATAATATTTTTATCAGTTATATAACTCATACACGTGTTTATTAAATAGCAACTTACTGTGTGCTATCTCCCTGACAGATATCCAGAAATGGATCAAAGTATTGAAAAGGTGCTTCATAAGTATCATTTAAACACACTCTATATATCCTACATTGCTTAGCATTAAGTTTAATAAGCCTTAATGTATCACGTAATGGAACAATTGTTAATTCAACAAACCCCTGAAAGCATAAATTTATTATGGAATATGAGAACATAGAAAATTTTTGTAAAAGATAACTGTTATACATACAATGATACTTTTCCTTTGGAAACTAATTCCCGTGAGACTCAATATTTGGTGGGCTGTAAAATATGAGGGAAAACTGTTATTTACAATACTCTTAATAAATAATATAAAGAAAAATGGATTCATTATTAACATAAATATGTAATTTGAAGAGAACTGTTAATTAATTTGTAATATTATTCTTCTAAACTTTTATTATTCACACTATACAAAGTACATGTTATATGTTTATATATTATTGAAATATAATTCTTATAAGATTTGTTTGATAATAATCGTACTTTCACATACTTTTAAGTCATAATTTAATAGAAATTTGATATTTAAGATAGCATAAACATAACCTAAAAATTTATTTACTAATATCATAGCAGTAGCTAACAATTAACATTCATACAGAAATAGATGTGGTAAATACAAAATGTTCTAAATTTAAGTAAATTTCAACATATTTAGAAGAGTATAAGTTTAAGTTAAGAGTTTTTTATGTATCCTATAAATTTGTTGAAAATACTTATAATTTGTATGGCCGGCTGTTATCAGCCGTTCTTTCTTTTTTCATATTTTCATTTGTATATCTTCGTTCTGTGTAGGTTTAACAATTTATATTCTTTACAAGCTGTCAAAATCTGTTTTGTTTGTAAATACTCTTAACATCGTGAACAACATAGCTTTTTGTGTAACTATATATGTAACTACATTAAAGTACTAGGGGTTTTAGGGGTTTTAGTCGTTAAACCTAGATTTGCGACACTATAACCCTCTGTGAACCGTAAAGCCATATTGTCTTGAAAGTTTTGAGGCTTTTGAGAAGGATTTTTGAGTCTGAAGTTCCATACGAACGCCATTGAACGCCATTAGTTTTCGAGATAGATTTTGGCTGAGGACGATGAGATTTTGGTAACGAAAATAAGCGTTTTTGCTAATACTTGAGACACTTATTATTTGTTATTTCTTTTCGTAAGAATGTACATCAATTGTCTTATTTATCAGTGATATTCAACAAAGAAAGAGAGAATTAAGACAGACAATTTATAATACCTAGGATCGTAGGTATGTAATTATTTTCAAATAAATAAAATATCGGAATCGTTATTCTTCAAACTTAAACAGATCTTTTACAGCCGCGTGTATTTTGATATTTGTCAGTGAATTAATCCATTTTGTCTCAACACGCATGATTATGTTGAAATAAATGTGTTTTTGAAAGTATTTAAAATACAGATGGACAATTAAGTATGTCCCATGGTGAATGATTCATTTTAATTATTGAATCAAGAGTGTGAATACATTACTATCCTACAAATGGATGAAACAGAACCTCAAATGTCGTAAGTTTCTTCTAAAATATTATTTGAAATAATATAAAGTTAATTTAACTTCCAGCTCACAATGTATTTCAATAGTTCACAAATAATTTAATATTCTATATACCATTTTAAATTATAAATATACATTTGTTGAGCTACTTTTTACTTTAATCTATTGTTTTACTGTACATAATTATTATTTTTTACAGACAGCCTAAGTATGAAACAACTGATGCCAGTGTGAATGCTGTGACAGCTGGCATCAACATGCTCACAGTTAATAATAATAATATTACATGGTCAGAAAATGCAAGAGTACTAAGAAGAAGAGTTCCCAAAGTTATTTCTAATGAAAATCTTAATAGACGGTATAAAAATATGTATAGATATAATGTATTATTGTATAATGTTGGTATAATGTTGTCTGTGAGTTGATACTTGAAAATTATTAAATTTAAATTGTGATATGCTTACATATTATTAGATGCAGTCAAAGACCAAAAAAAAGAACAGGCACGGATTTGAAGGGGGATGATATTATAAAGCACTACTTAAATAAAAAGTTAGTAAGAAAACAAACCTGCTTGGAAACTATTTATGAAGAAAAGGATGATCTGAATGATAGTACTATACACATAAGTAAAAGAAGATATAAGAGAACAATATTAATTCGAAATTCACCTATATCAATTCGTAAAGAACGGAAAAGTAATGCAATAATGAAAAGAGTATATATATCTAAACGTAATATCAGAAAAGATTATGCTACTATGCAAATGTTACATGACAAATTGAATAATATGAGAGCAGAATCTCCTGCAAAAGTTGACACTGAAGTATCTTGTAATTGAAATGAAGAAGAATTAGGATTTTTTTACAATGTACACTTTTTCAAAATTCTCATACCTATTATTTATATCTTATTCTTCATTTCTGAGACTCATGAGAAGTATTTGAAGAAATCATAATATATAAGATACAGTTTCAAATAAAGACTTTCAGTTATTGCATTTCAGATATTATTAGAAATATGCAGGAAGGAAATATATGAAAAGATGTAAGTCAATTTATAATTTTGACGAGGAACAAGCATTTCATGATGTATTAACAGAATTAGTATTAATATAGTATTAAATTTAATAAGATAGCATATATTCCATATATCTAAAAAATCATTTGTGTATCTTTTCATGGTAGGAATTGATTAAAAATAAAACATAATTCATTAAAATAAATTACTACGATATTCCTTTTTATAAATATATAGTATATTTTGTATCACAACTTATGTACATTGTTATTTTTTCAATATTTTGTATTAAAATGTAGGAAAAGAACTGACAGTTTAAACAGTACAGTTTTTATGATGATACTTTGTACGGTACAAGTGACAACAGTCAAATAAATATTCATAAACAGAGAAGTTAATTATATGGTAAATATCAGTCTGAAGTTGCCAACTTTGCCAATAGTACAAAATATATTTCTCAGTTATTAACTATTTACTTTTATAGCACATTCAGATGAAGTTCTTGGGCAACCATCATATTCCTTAAGCATACCTTTGGTTTCCTCATATTCTTTACTATCAAGTTTAACACATGCACATCGATATTCTTTAGAGTTCGGAGATTCAAATAACATTCTTGGTACACCAATCCAGTCCCTTTCTATGCCACCACTGAAAAACAAAAAGAAATATCAATTTTATGGATTAAAAAAATATTTACAATGTAATATTTACCTCTTTTTGGAACACCATATCACAGTACCGGAGTCTACTTCCCATTTCACATTACATGGTGGAAACATCAGTTTCCTCTGTTCATCTTTAAGACTTTCTTCTTTAGCATGCATTAACTTTTGTTGTACATTATGGTATTGCTCAGTTGGAGTTCCATATTCATTATAGTACCTCCCATTTAATTTTCCTATATAAATTACTTTACAGTTACCCAATAGTTAATGTAACTTAACATTACTTTATCATTTAGCAATGTAATCCAAATGTTTAATTGAAATTCTCAATCACTTTTTAGAATGAACATTACAAATTTATCAACAATTAAATGGATCAATTGGCATACCTTTATAGATATAATTCTCATGATAAAATTTCAACCAATCATTTAATAATTTAACTTGATGAGTGGACAGAGAAGAAATATCATCTGTCAAGCCTTCATTATCAAATTGTCCTGTAATAAAGGCTCGAGATGCATCACAACCTATGAAAGTATTTAACAATATTTAAAAACCATTTCATATAATAATGTTACAACAAAATAGTTGTGAAAAAAGTTGTATTCTGCAGTAAGTTGTACCAGTGAAAGCATGATAAGTTTCCCCAGGTCCATAGTGTTTTGAACCCTTTGTTACATCAAAAACTTGCCCTAATATTGAGATGTATAAACCATCTTCTAAAGTAGTATACCTCTCAAGCTCATTTTTACTAAATATTTTTTCCTTAGCAGTTCCTTTAATGGGCAAAGTATTAGATTTTCCATTTATTGTCAAATAAATAACATCGATAACATTAAATCCTTGATTTATAAAATTAGATCTAATCTCCTTTAGGTAATCACATGAGTACAATAAGTATACAAATATGAATATAAACAATATCCGAGCATACTTAAAAAACATAATGCTTTCAACTTTCAGTTAAATTTCGTGATTTAATTATCAACTATCATTCAGATACTTCACGGAGAACGAGGAAAAGAATGGTGACAATACAAAACAAATGATAATTGTTTAACAATATCTTTTACCGTTACGATGTAATACAGGGAAAAAATGTTTATACTGTGAAAAAAAAAGAAAGTTCTAAATGATTGTACTGCGCGCGCTACTTATTCATACTCATAGCTTTGAAAATAAGAAAAATAAATATTAGAACCGTCACTTAGGCAGATATAAAAAAATATTAAGCAAAACTCTCTTTTTCCCTCCCTCTCTCTCTCTCTCTGCTTTGTACACGTTAACGGTAGATGTCCTTAAATGAAACGGCGGATAATACAAATATTTCTCAATGTAATAAAATCTTCGTTTCTTAGTTCTTTTCATAATTTCACAGTAAGGTAGTCTAATTCAAATTTATCTACACATTCAATTATTCAATCATTCGTTTGAGCATCAAATTTGTAATTTCATCTGATGTAATACGGTCTAAAGTTATGAGAATTTTGTATAAAATCTATTTGATTTTGTACTACGTGTAATCGACGTATCAGTAGTTTATATCAAAGTTTTATCTGTTACGATAAATGAATCTTTAAATAGGACTTTGGACTAGAAAAGACGTAAAAAGAGAGAGAAAGATTAGGGACAGGTATGTACAATTAGAATAAGGATAAGATGACGCGTAGAGAGGGAAGCGGGACAATGCACGCAGGGCGGAAGTGAGAAACCATTCGTTGCAAATGGCAGACGTATGATACCGTCTACTTATTTTTATGGTGTAACGTGGGAGTGAAATACAATTATACGTGATCGTGCATCGCAGGACCATAGAAAATATAACGTTGTTACATTTACAATCGACGTCAACGAGGAAATTTAAGTGCAATGGCAAAGTTGCTGTACGTTTGGCGGGACGATCTCCCGGTCGATTTGACGCGAAGACAAATGCCGTTGATCGTCGATGAGAATCTCACGGTCAGTAGGATTTTCGTCGATCACACATTTCAGACACCATGTCGGAGTATCAGAAATTAAAATTCTGATGGTACTTACGTAATGGCATTCTATGATCTTCCTAACTTAACCTAAACGTGGCAACGAATGCACGCCCGTGGTATGACCAATTAAGAGACCACTGTTTAATATCAGTCAAGATCTTGTACAGTAATTACTGTTTGACAGTGTTCAGCGTGGTAATCGTTTTAGGGAAGATACTCGATCTATTCTTTTCATTGTTGTGATGCTGAAGTCAGTTGTTTCAATTTGAAGGCAAAAATATTTATATAGTTAATTCTTCTTTTGTTTCTCTGTCAGTTACATATTATCATGGGGTCAAAATAAACATGTATCGTTTATAGTGATTCTGATATCATGAAACCTTTCCTAATATGTAACATGTAAACAAAGTAAATGTATTTCCATGCAAACTCTCACAATTCTTTTAATTCTATATAATTGATGTATTTTGATTAATTCTATATTTTACAGTAATATTATATTTACTTTAATTCATTAATTTAATGATATGTGTTCCAATTTTACATATAATTCAAATACTTATGTTACAGAAAAATTGTTTGTTGTAATAATAATAATATTGTATGAATTATGAAGGTTTATGTAAAATATGTTTAAGATATCACCAAATAAACAAGATATCTTTCTTACATTGCTCTAATAATATGATTGTTATTGTATATTTATTGCAGATCATTATGGATGTAAATGGTTTGGGAGCAATCTGTGATAGTCCACTAAGTCGTGGTAAACAACTTGATGAATTTAATAGGAAACTTGAGATGCTGACAAAAGAAGAAATAAAAGCATCTTTTGAAGTCACTTGCAAGGATATGCTTGCAATTTTAGGCCAAGCAGTACCTTGTGTTGGCTGCAGAAGAAGGTAAAATGATTTTATCTGTTAAATATGCAATAAACAAATATAATTTCAACAGAAGTATTGTTTATAACAATTTTTGTCTATACAGTGTTGAAAGATTATTCTATGACCTAATGAAATCGGGTCATCCAGCACTAGATCCGTTAGTAATTACACCTGAAGGATTATTGTCTATAAAAGACAATGTTTTGGAATCACCACAATCACTTTGTACCATGTTACAAGGTCATAGGTAAAGATATTAATGTGTAAAATACTTTTTACATATGTATATGAGAATTCTTTATAATTGTATATCTTTCACAGTGCTAGGTTAAACAGTTTAGTTGAAAGGCAACCCAGAAATAAAAAATCAAGAAGATGTGTATTACACTCATTGGAAATTCAGAGAATGAAACCTCTTCCAAGTGCATGGAGAGAAGTCTGGGATTGCATGGATCTTCCTTGTCGTCAGGAGCTTACTTTAATAGAACTTGATACTCTTGATGCTACTGTAGAGACATACTTACGTAAACATAGATTCTGTGCAGAATGTTGTACAAGAATACTGTTTGCAGCTACTCTTTTAACAGCAGAACCTGAGCCTAAGAAAGAAACAGGTTATGTTGCTGCTTTATATTCAGGGATAAAACGTTGTATACCAGATCGTCATGTTCATTTACCTACTAGTACAGATTATATTAGCACATTAATTGGACGTGCACAACCAGAATTTATGGGAAGGTAAAAATAATGAAATTTCTTTTAGCCTAATTGCATCAGAACGTGGAATAATATGTGCAAAAGGATATTAGTTTATCACTAGTCACGAAATATTCTGCTGTCTACACTTTTAAAATTCTTTGAGCACTAGAGTTGAAAGATTGAAATACACCGTTTGGATTGCAAAATAAATGATTATCTCTCAGTATTTAAAAATTTCTTCATTCTATAAGGGTCACATTGTTCAGAGTTGTAATGCAATTGGATTGATTTACGTCGCACTTTATTTTTGAATATTATATTTTGTTTCAGAGAACGGCATGCAAAAACAATAGAGATCGCTCAAGAAGAAGTACTTACATGTTTAGGAATATGTGTTGCCGAACGTTTACAGAAAGTTCATAGACGATTAAGAGAAGAAGAGACTGTGTGTAAGGTATTAGCTGCTGTTGCAGTGGATGCACTCTCCAGGAATTTTCAGGTACATTTGATAAATTTGTTTAACGTGTGGCGGCAATTTAAATTGGTTGTAAGGTATATTTATACATAATTTATAGATGGCTGTAGAAGTGAAACAAGGTATATCTCAATTAGAATTGTTGTACGAAGAGTTAACGAGAGAGGAAATAGCGAAACAGCAACGACGAGAAAAATTACGACTAAAGCGCAAGAAGAAGAAAGAACGTCGTTATGAGACGGAAGAGAAAGAAAATACGTGTGATGTATGTTAATAACATCGATATTTTGAAGTTCCTGCGTATAATATTATCATGTCTTATATTTTTATAGTGTTCAAGCAAGAGGCAAAATGGTAATAGTGAAGCCTCTTGTGTCTGTGCAGACTCAAAACCAACAACTCAAAACATAGATCGACATAAGGTACACTAAATGGAATTAATGTTGTCTTTTCTATATATGAATGTAACACATGTGGAAAGAGTTGTAGAATTATTTATTTCCCATTTCAGTTACAAGTATTAGATCCAAAAAACAAGGGACCACCGACATGTAAATGTCCTGATTGCCTAAAAAAATCAAAAACTAGTATAACACAATCACAAAGTCAGACTCAGTTAGCATTCCAAAAGAAGTCATCAAATTTGCAAAAAAATGCTATTAAGAAGGGTTCACCGGAATCAAAAGTAAAAGTCACTACGAACCAAACGAAAAAAAGTAATACTCCCGTTAAAAATCTTTCCGAAGAAGAATTGTTTGAAACGTGTGAATCGTGTAAGGTAAGCAACCAGTAGATAGATATCACTGATTGGTAGAACGATAAGATTTTTACAAACCATTTAACATTTAGGATTTCTCTGAAAAGATCGAAAATGATCACTGGCACAGTCTAGAAGAATGCAAAGATCCGATGGCTAAAGAAATAGTAGATGCTTGGATAGGAAAACCAAATAAAAGATATAATATGTGGATAGAAATGAAAAAACGTTTTGAATTATCAATCTCAGAGAGGAAAAGCCGTTCCTCGAGTGAACAATCGTCACAAGATTGCGGTTACTCTTCTGAACATAATATTAGCAGTTCTTCACTTTCTAGTACGCCAGAAGGGTCAGAAGTTGCATGCAGTGATGGTTGTTGTAATCACGAAAGAGACTGTCACAATATACGGCCGTCTGAAAAACTTGTTCATTCCAGTTCTAACATCTCTTTGCTGAAGAAAAGAGGTGGGGGGCCAACACTTACACAGATGTTAGAAGTAAGTGAATTTTGGATTTTCAATTTTTCTATAGCGCGTTTTTGTTTCATTTCGATGTTATTCATTGATCTTTAGGATTCTTACTTGTCTGACGATGAAGAGAAAGAGAGCTATATACCCGCGGAAGAAGTGTTGGAGTTTAAATCTCGTATGTGCCAAGTTCTTGAGAAACGACAAGAACTTCGTCAGACACTCAGAAAACGTTTTGCTATATTGTGCAGTCACCACAAGCCCTTTACCATTCCTCACTAAAAATTCCTACTAGGTACTGTTACTTAATAGGATCTTTACAATCTTTCTTTTTTTTACATTGATTTACTGCCAGTAGAAAAACATGAGTGCAATAGATGTATTTTGGATAACTGTTATTATTGGAGGTCAACCTTCCTGTGTGAATAAAATATCATTGGAGATGTACATCGTAAGAACATCATACAGTATGGTTTATCTGCAAGCAGAGAACTGCATCTAATAAACTAGAGGTACCAAAAAACCAACAAATATGCCTTGAATTTTATTGTTTTTTATGCTGCTGAATTGATATAAATAAAAAGTAACGTTGTAGATGGGGATGTAGTTGTAAGTGAATGAAGTTTAGAATATTAAGCCAAATATTTATACAAGAAAAATTAAGATAACGAAACCAACAGGAAACATTAGCTTAATGCATAATGAGCTGTGTCCCGACAATGTTCACAATTACATCTGAATCGATTCTATATGCTTATATAATTAAATTTATAGATTTGTATGAGCACGTATTAGCCATAGAATGGCGAATTCGTGGTGCACGTAGACAGAGATTATAAGAGAAAACTTCATTAATTACTACATATTTGAAGGAATATTATTTTCCGGAAAGTAGCAACAGCAAAATTGCGTCTATTGCAAAGTGATTAAGATTTGTCATGTGGATATTATCATAACGTTATCGGAAATTATCATAAGAACTAATACAAAATAAATGTTGCATGACAGCGCATATTTTATTATTTCAGATTTACATTTTTTCCGATCGATTCATATAAAGGTCTGTGTTTTACATTTTATAAAGTTGTTGCATCGGGGCACATAAAATTATTAAAAATATTGAAGCTATCACGTGTAGCCTATTTCTCGTAAATTCTTTATATAAAATCATTTTTTTTTTTATTACAAATATGTACAAATCCTGTAGATGCGATGTATGTATTAATTAATGTACACTTATTAAGGAATGACTAGTATGCATTATGCTTTTCTTTAATATTATGCTTTTTCCGACTTAGTTTCTTATTTTATTATTATAGCTATTCGATATATTGTGCAAAGCATAAGCATGCATTCGTTCCTCCGAAGCCAAAGGCATTCTTTAAAGCTACTCGTCTTGTTGTTCTATTCCAGTCTTTTTTTATATTAGGTGCAAATTTTAAACAAGTCTCTGCATCCAAATTATGCAAGTTTAACGTTGGCGGGATTATTCCTTCTTTTATGGCTAGTACAGTAAAAGCAGCTTCCAGATTTCCAGCAGCTCCCAGTAAGTGACCATGTGCTCCTTTTGTACTAGAAACTGTTACATTCTTACTATGCTCTCCCATAAAGGACTCTATAGCCTTAATTTCGATAGCATCACCCAAAGGAGTGGAAGTTGCATGTGCATTGACAAAACTAATTTGAGAAATATCTATACCAGCATCTTTTACTGTCCTATCCATAGCTAATATCGCACCCGTACCGTCTTCACTAGGTGCTGTTAAATGCGATGCATCACCGGATAAACCGTATCCTAAAACTTCCGCGTAAATAGGAGCTTCTCTTTCGAGTGCATGATTTAATTCTTCCAATACTAATATAGCAGAACCTTCCCCCATTACGAATCCGTCACGATCTTTGTCAAATGGTCGTGATGCTTCGTTTGGAAAATCGTTTTTCGAAGTGCTTAATGCCCTAAGTCTACAAAAAGCAGCTATAGCCAGGGGACTAATGCATGCTTCAGCTCCACCGCATACCATCACGCTTGTTTCTCCTCCGCGAATAAAACGAAATGCATCACCTGAAATTAACATTTTGATTAAATCCTGTTATATACATATGGAAGCATGTAATATCTCTTTATTTTATAACTTGTAATACCAATTGCATGTGCTCCTGTCGCGCAAGCAGTTGATACAGAATGATTTGGTCCACGAAATCCATATTTAATACTAATCTGGCCTGCAGCCATGTTTGGTAATATCCTTGGCACAAAGTACGGGCTAACTTTACTATATCCTTTCTTTAAAGCTTCATAAGTTGTGCATACATCAACTAAATCTATCATTCCAATTCCCACAGCTACTCCTGTATCTTGTTTATCAGTTTCATTTTGTGGTTTCCATTTTGCGTCATTTAATGCTTCTTCTGAAGCTATCAGTGCATATGCAGTGGCAGGGCACATTGTGCGTAATTCGCTTTTTGAAAAATGACATTCTATATTTAATTCGTTAGGACCACTTCCTTTAGGCACTAATGCACCTATTAAAGTATAATACAAATGTTATATGTTATACGTGAACCATTTTAAAGAAACAAAGGTTCACGGAAACCTACCTACTTTACAAGGTAATTTTTCATAGTCTGGCTCAGATAATTTTGTGACGCCTGACTTGGACTCGATAAGTGCTTTCCATGAATTCTGTACACCTATACCAAGAGGACATACAATTCCTATTCCTGTAACTACAACTCGACGTTTACAACGTACGGCAGTTGTTAATTTACGACTCACTTCAACAAGTGGAGTAAACATTTCAAGTCGGTAAGATTGAATGTTTTGAGGATATTTATTGAAGGTTAGGTATTATCATGCCACTTTTTTCTCAGTAAGTTCCATATTTTATACGAAATGCAAGTATATTACTTGATACTCGTATCTCATATTAAAGTTATATACGTTAACAAATATATACCTTTGTTGTATTAAAACATATATTAAAATCACTTTAGTTTCGTAACTTTAGTGTATGAAGAACCCGGCTTAGACATGTGGCGTTGCGTTTTGCGATCCCTGGTGTACCTTTAATCTTGAGTTTCCTTGTTTGATTTTTCAAGTTGTTTACCAAGGCTACAAATATCACCTAGTTTCTTTATACAAGGCTAATATAAGATTATGCGGTCAATATTTGGATATAGACTTTAGTAAGTATCTTTTTGCATTAACTATTTTTATTTAAAATTCTATTACATACGGATATGAGTTTTTATTTCGAAAAATTTTTATTCAAATAGCTCTGCAAAATTAGTTTTACATTAGTGGAATAAAGTTACGTATTTCTTACTCCATTTTATTGTTCGATATTATACATGCAAGCAATGAATTAAAAAATTCTTTGAGTAAGATACTTTAAGGATATATGGAAATTGTATTTCAGTTACCATATATTATTATAAATTCATTTCTCAGTTTTCAGATTGATGTTCTTAAGATTTTGCTAAAGTATATCTTATTTTATTTAAAAGAGCAGGTTTTATTTCCAACAGTGCAACACAGTTAACAGTATGAACTTATTATATTTGTTCAGTATCATTAATATCATTAGCTAAACACAATATTATTTGCACCATATTTTGAAATAAATAGTGTTGTGCAATACTGGTATCATTTACGAATATTTCCGATCTTTAAAACATAATGCAAACTGACTTATGAAATTCTCATTGTATACGGTAAGCAAAATCATTTTAAGATGCTTAATTGTACGTGCAAATTAATGTAATGTTTAGTTTTTTATATCGGACATTAATAATTGAGATAAGTAGTAGATAATTAAATCGTTTAATAATAGGAGGGTGACAGTAATCGATGAATACATGTTTATCATATTAAACATTTTTATATCAATTAAACAATCTATATAATTGTTAAACGAATAAAAATGCGTTTAAAAGAAACTTCGTATTCGTTGATCTCATAAAATTTTGATATGATTGTACTTCAATATGGCGAACCGCGACAAAGGACGCAGAAAGTGGGAAGGATTTTCACAAGGTACCTTGGAAAAAATCATATTATTGAATATTAAAAAGTTTTTAAGCCACGATTCAACGATTATATTCTATGGGTATATGATTAATAAAATTGGAATCATCCTTAAAACTTTATCGGACACTTTAAGCAAAGTTAACCTCGTCAAACAAACTAACCTAAAAACATAGTAAGAAGTATTACGCTGTGATGTATTGTGAAATTCTGCTAGAATAATAAGTAAATATAGCATGTCTTATATTTTCTATAAGACTTCGCTGGAAGATATAAAATTGTCGTAAACGACGATAGATTATATAACAATTATACCTAATTCCTATGAATTGATAGTAACTTTAGTTAGTGTCAAGAGTGTCAACAATCAGGATTGGATTATTATATTGAATAAAATATATTATTCAGTTGTTCGTTGGATTTCATAGGGATTCAAAGCAGGAAACTGTGTTGTAGTCAATGCTGTACATAACAGTTACTACAAACGTGAAAGCAAAGATTTGTTATGTTAAGTGTTGAATAATGTATGAATATTTAATTCATATGTTAGAAATATACTACTATTAATATTCTATGCTGGCTATGTGCTCTAACTATATACTGTAACTAGTTTACTTGCATAATTGCAATGTTTTTAAATTTCAGTGTACTACAAGCTTGTGATATCTTATTTTATTTATGTTACACTATTATTTGAAACAATGTGTTCATTATCTATTACAAGGTATTACATTTAGATTACTTTTTTTTATTGATAGTTTCGTAAATATTTTCAAATACATGAACATTAATATATGAAATAGGTGAGTTATGAAATGAAATGTAATTACCTTATTTATGCGGATTATTATGTCATTTTAAGAAATATTGAGTATGTATATATAATAAAGCATTTTATCACATATGTTTCACTTACTATCCTATTATTAATTCTATGTTAGTTTCAAAAATTTTAAAATACTGTTATGATAAAATAATTGTTAATATATATTAGTAGGCATTAATGGGATATTTCTTACTGAAGTCAGTTTCATAATATTTTCTATTGTTATTATTACTGTGTAACTAGAAATACTTTGGGCTTTCAGAAAATACAAGTATAAAGTCGGAAAAAGACAGATCAATGGGAATGCGTGGTGGAGGAAATAGAGCTTCTCAAGCTTTATATAGACCAGGAAGTGGACCACTCCGAAAAACGGGTAAAACCTCGGATGAATTTGATAATGACATCTCAGAAGAAAGATCCAAGCCGACCTCCGTCCAACATCGTTTAAAGCAGACACATATGAACAGATCTAATCAAGCACAAAATAATTTACCATCACCACACGTTGAAAATGTTACAGAAAAGTTGAACAATTTGAATATGAATTATAGAACTAATACTACCAATGAACATTTACAAGGTTCTTCTCAGTCCAGTAGTTCAGGTGATTCAAGAAGGAAAAGTAAGAAACCAGAGCAAAAATTATATGTACCTAAAAAAGGAAAAGATGCTTTAGCTGATCACGATAGCAGAAATAGGTGAATTCAAGAGAAATTCTTGGTTACAGTTCGATAATAAAATATATTCTTATGGTTACTTGCAAGTATCATCATCCAAACATTGAAGTATCAATAAAACTCATTACTTTCATCTTTTAGATCCCCCCTTCACATAGGATGGGATCGGGATCAAGAAAGGGAACGCAGTGAAGATCGTGATTCTCATTCCAATCGTAGTCACAGAAGCGATAATCATCGTAATCGGTCTGGCAGACATGGTAGGCGAGACAGTGAAGGTGGAAGTAAAAATAGAGATGATCACTGTAAAAGATATTCGGGTAATCGTCGAAATCGTCACGGTAATGAAAATGAAGAACGTTGGCGATCTGACTCCCCTCGGGGTGGTAGAAATTATGGGAATCGAAAAGATAACTCTCGCGAAGTTAGACAGGTCAGTAAATTGTAACATTGATAATTTTATTCAATCCTAAATTATTGTAATCTAAATTGTTATATTACATTTAGGGTTCAGAGCCTCTATCCGTAACAACAAATCATGTTAACGATTTTAATCGTACCAGAGATACACGTAGCGTAGAGCCCGCGGGTCATCCTGAAAAGTTTCAGGGTAAACCACCCTCGGGTAAAAGAGGCGGTGGAAAAGATAGTTATTCAAAAAATGTAACATTAGATCATTTACCACCTCGATTTCAAAAACTATATCTCATTGAAAATGGATTACCATTGCCACCAACAAATTCTTTTGGTCCGTCTGCAGAAGATTCATGGAATGGTAGTACTGTTACATTTCAGGTAAGTGCAATTTTACTTATATCTAGTATATAATGTATTTTTTAAACATGTATTATAAATGCATCTTATTTATGATCGCGTTAGGGCTCATCAAATCATAATTATCCACCTGCGATACAACACTCGCAAACAATGCAAACATTGCCACCATCTGGTCCATTGCCACCTCAATCTAGCTGGTCCAATACGGTACCAGCACGTAGTAAAGGTAGAGGAAGACTTAGACCCGAAGAATTAGATGGTTCAACAAATATTTTCAGATGCGTTACTCCTGATCAGTATTCAGCTCCAAGTTCCAGATCTCATACACCCAGTCAGGAATATATACAAAGGTCTGACTTTTCTTATAAATGTACTTCATATTTCAGTGTATGTAACGTGAAATCGATAACTTCTTATTTCTATATTTTCAATGCTTTTCTTTTCTATTCTTCTTTTCTATATTTCTTTCTATTGTATTACATTTCCATGAAACGCAGGTCTTACGATCGACGTGGAAGTAATAGTACAATGTATACTAGTATGGAAAGTTTAAGTCGAGCCGATAGTGCGATGATGCCACCACCGCCATCAGTATCACCAATTAGTACTTCAGTATCGAATGCAAATAAACGTCACTCTTCACCCGATAACCACCAGCGAGATATATCTCCTCCAGTTTCTCAGCGTAATCAAATGTAATGACCATTTTACTTTAAGATTAATCTTTTGCATATTCAAGTTTACATTATTATATTGCATTTATTAAGGCAAAGAACAGATAACAGTACATCAGAACAGAATGTTGCTCAAGAAAAGAAGAGCAGTGAACAGAATCTAAATCTTAGTCCCTCAAAAAGTGAAACCTCGAATACTGGAGCAAACACATCGTCTGATCATCCATTTGTAAGTTGTTGGATTACTAAAGTTTTACATGTGTACGTATTTTATATACTTCCATTTGAAAATATAGGATTGGAACGAGGAGGTCGAATTAAGTGAAAAGTTAGAAGCTGAACGTGCGAGCCGCAGCTCATCTGTTTTAAGTTTGCGTGAAAATGTGAATCTGCAACAAGGAGGAAATGAACCTGTAGTAGAACGTCATCTTTGTCGAAGAAAAAAAAAAAAGCGTGAAAGGAAGTATGCCGCAGATCGGTAAGAGCTATGATATATGCTTTCAATGCATGCAAATTCCTGTGTGTTCCAAGCAACGCGATCGCATTGATGAGGTGTCATGTTGAAAAATGTATTGTATTTCACCGCCGTAAACAAGGAAGCGCCATCGCGCCGCTTGGCTCTTTTAGATGAAATTCTGCTACTGTGCTCTGGCACATAAAGCGATACACAGTTGGCTCATTTTGTCCTTTCGCATTGACTTAGAATGAATTTGTTTTTTGTTATTGTTTAAGGAGTAACAGCAGAGATAAAGCTCGTGTTAATAGTCGAGATCGACAAAATAATCAACAAAATCGTGAAAACGACAACTATAACAATAATCAAAAGAACAGCAATAACAATAGAAGATACGATCACAGGAGACATAATATTATTCAACGTAGCCGTGAGTCTAGTAAGGACAGAAATTATCGAAGTGGTCGAAATTTTGAAGATCTTCACAGACACAGGTAGCATGTTATTTATATTGAGAATTGATAAGCTATGACATAAACGTTGAAGTTTGAAGAATATTTGATATTTTCTAATTTTATGATTTAGAACATCCGATAGATATTTGGAAGAAAATTGGAGAACAGGGAGAAAGATGTCGGCTTGTGATTCTGACGATGGACGGCATACACCTAGTGTTTCCTCTCATTCTGTGACTACATCAAATATAAATACGGCAGCTTACCAATCTTCATCTACGGGATTTAATAATTCTCAACCACCAGGTGTCTTAGTTTTGCCCGAAACTACTCAATCTCCTCCAAGCCATTCAGCACCTAGGCAGCAAGGAATGCAACAACAGAGAACACTGTTTGATCCTAATAATCCTAATAAACCTATCGTTGTTATTTCACCTAGTAGCCGAGCAGCAGTACAAAGGTATGAGGATATTTGTCGATTCTTTGTGATTAATATTTTCTATAACATTATTTGATAATATTATCGGTTTAGGGATAATGAGGTTCCAGCACAAGGTTCAAGTGTACCAGTGTTTCAATCCCACGGAGGTATTACGTCTACTCACCATAGTTTTCAAGGAACACAATTAGACGGTGTACCACCACCATATATGTCGAATGATCAATTTGGAAACGTGAGGCCTTCGTGGTATGATCCATACTCAGATAGGTGTGTACACAAAGTGTAAAAACAGTTAAACATAAACTGACGATGGGGTATCGTATTCATTGCTCCATATAATCTTTCTCTTGTTTTGTTTTTCACTTCCATAACAATATCTTTATCGTTAGCGAACCAGATCCAATCCACAGTTTATTATTTACAATAATGAAATGATGCGGTCTTGAGGTAATAACAGCTAATTGTTTCTTTATTTCACAGTTTTCGATCAGCTAAAAATCCTTACTTGTTGCTGGATATCGAACGTGCTGACTTGGAATTGCAATGGATATTGAGTTTTGGTGGTTTCTCGTTAAACTGGGATAGGGTTTTTTACATACGACATTTCCTACAAGAAAGTTTGAAAACATTGCTTGAGACTGATATGAAATTTTGTCAAACTGAAAACGTTGAACATCACTTTTGGAAAATACTTTTTTACAATATAATCGAGATGTTGCGAAAAGGCATGCCTAAAGAGAATTGCGAAGGTCGCGAACAATGTAAGATGATAATGTTAAAAATTATCGATGAGGGTACAGTGTATCTAGAAAATTTATTGACTGTACTTGAAAGTAAATACGAATTCAAGTTGGATACATTTTTGGCATCGTCAACGTTGCCTAAAGGACTTGGAATGTTAGGACTGGCATTGGTTAGCGCGCAAAAAATATATCTCTTTCTGGGCGATCTAGCAAGATATAGAGAACAAGCAACAGAGACAAGTAATTATGGGAAATCGAAACAGTAAGTATTGATACGTTGAACAGATATTAGAACGATGAAATAAATAACACTGAATTTTCTTCCAGATGGTACTTGAAAGCACAACAGCTTAATCCTAAGAATGGAAGGCCTTATAATCAGCTCGCAGTATTGGCACATTATGCTGTACGTATGATCATGTGAGAAATAGTAATACGTATAAAATACAATAAAATTCATGGCACATTTATTTTCAGAGACGAAAGTTAGATGCGGTATACTATTATATGCGATCTCTCATGGCATCGAACCCTTTCCTTTCCGCGAGAGAAAGCTTAATAGGTCTCTTTGATGAAAACAGAAGAAAGGTACGTTATGCATATAAAATTCATTATTTATATGTTTGCGTTTATACTAACGTTAATAATACTTTAATTTTGTTTTGCCGCCAGTATCTACATTACGTAAGTAAATTTTGATACTTGGTGTGATATTCTCTTAGAATCTGAGACTCCAATCGTTGCTCTTTCTTTTAACCGAAGCTTTTATAGTTTCTTTGTTTTCATACTATTTTTTTATAGTATATACATCGTTTTTATACACCAAGGTTTATCTGCACGCTTGCATTAAACTAGCTGAACTTACAATTAGAGAATTTAATTCTATCGCACACGTTTAAATTCCATTAAAAAACAAACAAACGTAGAATTATTCTATGCTTCTGTAAAACGATCAATCTTCTAATTAGTAACAACAATACTTCACGTGGGTTTTTAGTTTATATGTTACGATAAATGTGATTAATCCGGTTATTATATATAATCATCATTAAATTTGATGAATGTGATAAATTTTTAAATATGTATCAAATTAACCGGCGTGTCTGAGTTACATCTGGTTCTCTAAAATTGATTATGAATGGTCTAAAATTGAATTTGTAAAAATATGCGAAAATCGAGGGTCGCTTGTATAATAACCGGGAAATTATACATATTCACCGGATTCGTCACATTTACCGTAACATATATAACAGTGAGAAGAAAATTTATTTACCAAGTATTTATTTACCACGTATCAGCGTCACATTTCTATAGACTACGGCACTTTCCCTAATTATTGCCATATTTTTTACGCGATACTAGCATGCATTATTTTTAGTTGCATTGGGAAGATGCAAGTGTTTCATAATAAAAGTAGGGCAAATATTTGGCCTTATAACGTACAAAAACTGTGATTGAGGTATATTAAAAAGTAATGTTTGTATCTTCCTTCACCATTTGAGACTTTTTAACACTAAATTTTCAGACATTTCTTATATACCTGTCTCTATCTACACGGGTGATTAGAAGTCAGTACAAGTGACAGAAAAAAATGTAAACAACTTTTGTAATTTTCCTTACGACGTTTAAAATAATTCAAAATTACCCGCCCTTTGAACCTGGTGTTAAAAAGTTGAACTATAGAAACCTTTTAATTCTCGTTAGGCAATGTAGAGAGCTCCCTCTTGTGCTATTCATTGCAGTAATGTTCAAGTTTAAAACTCGTAAACTCTCTCATATTTTCTCATTTATTGTTTTTTTTTATTGAATACATCGTTGTTTTTACATTAAAGTTAGAAATTTCTATTGCTTTGCAATTTGTTTTGATTGGATCAGCTAAAATGAAAAATACAAAAATGGATTGAACATTGTTACATATGGGAGAGTAAACAAATCAGGTAAACGGTTATTATTGCTATTCAATTTGAACATAACTGTACAATGCTAATCTCAAAGAGAAACGTTCAATCGACAAGCACGTATTCTTAGAGCTTGATTAATTTTAATAGTATGAGTCCACGGAACGTAAACGAAAAGAAGAAAGAAGGTGTAAAGAGAGAGCTAGGATGATGGAAAAGGAAGGCGTCAATATTACAATTGGAGATTTGAGAAGAGAAATTTGGATTAATCCTCACGGAAGACGAGTTCGGCGTACAACCGCTCCGATACTTCCTGACGACGGCGTACTATCTCACAGTGACTCAGAAGAATTGGCGCAATTAAGCAGCGTTGAGGTAAGAAATTAAGAGGCAATTAACTTCGACTAAAAATTATTTTATACAAATATTGTAGACCAACAAATTTTTATCATTATTCAAGCGTATTATTAACCCTTTGCACTCGAGAGGTATCGCTACGGTGTTCTGACTTTTCTCGAGTTTTATATATTTGTTTTCGGTACGATACGATATCCCAAATTTTTTTGTAAACTTATTGTTAGATCGATTTGCGATCTTAATACTAAAATATATTAAAGTATCCGTAAAACACTTTCCTAATATAGGAAAAATCATCACGTGTTGCTAGTTCATCTGTGCGAAAAAGTCCTCGAGTGCAAAGAACTAAATATATTTTTATCCTGATTAAAAATTTGTTTGCTCTGACAAGTCTTTAAAGTTATAAATACAAATTATACTTTTGACATGTTTCGAATTATACGGCAATAATAATGGCTTTACAATATTGTACTGTAAATTTTGTTTCCAGGTGAACAAACGATTCGTCACATCTTACCTTCACGTTCATGGGAAGCTGATCAACAAAACAGGGTGAGTTAATCGTAAATTTCAATAATTATTTCTCATGTACTCCAATTTGTCTACCGCTGCTGAAACAACTGTCCTAGATCGATTGAATTTACATTTCATTAATTAGTTCTATCTGGTCGTTGGTAAATGAATTTGTTTTGAAATTTATACTTCTACTTTTTTATCGTTTACGTTCTTCAACGTCGAGGAAAATACTCGCCCGAGAGAAACATTCTTCTTTTCACGTCTTACTTCTATGGCTCGAAGAAATATTTCACGCACTGGTCAAGTTAGTTATGAGGTAATTACAGCCTACCACGACATCCGGTTGATAAGCTTGCTGAATAGAAACGCGAAGGAATTTCTGAATGAAGTATTCTACCGTGTCGCTGTTTAACTACACGCCACTCGTGCCAGTGTAACTCGAGAAAACGATGTGTAACTTCTCGGTTGCATTTTTATCAAAAACCTTTCGTACATGTGCGAAGACCATTGAATTGTTCTTACTAGTAACTGTTATGTCTTCCTGCATAAATATCTGTACAAACTTAACGGCAGGCTTTATGTTGTTTCAGCGCGGTTCCGCGAAACATGAATGTTTTATGTCTCGTGCATTGTGACTTTCAAAGTCGACGATTTGAGGGTGCATTTCTTATTTCCGGTTTAACAAATATTGCACTTGTACTTTTTCCTTATCAGCTACGATACTTTTCATCCTTTAGTCATTGTATTAGAAAGATATGTAATTTATAAAATAGGTTCACAGCTATCCTTTACGGTAATTGCTGTAATGTTTTAATTTCTTATCTCAGGTGTCAGAAACGTATGGTTCTTTAGTGTAATTGAAGTAATTAAATATTTCCTTCTCACGTCCTCTTCTCCTAATCTCTTATAGAAGGGTATTGCACCGATCCTACAGTAATAAATACAATTTATCTAATTTTCTACTTAGATCACTCCCATAATCACCGACGCGTGCATGCCCTTCAGCTTTCCGGATGTTTCTATCAACTTTATCTACTGTTTTGATCAGTAGGGAATAGCATTTGTAGGAACGTTGATAATAGCTTAATGTCAGTGTTCTTATATGGTAGAAATTGTCAATTCAATGTGTCATTTGTCATTAAGTTGAGGAAGCATATGCAGGACATTATAGCAAACTGTTATGTGCTTACTATGTAGGCAAAGTTCTAACGGCTCCCTGGAGAGCTGTAACTGGAAATTTACAACCCGAATTTGCATCGAAGGTTCAGTCGCCAAACACTTTGGCGGGTCGCATGTAATATCCTATTATTATTGCCCCATAGGGATTTCGATTACATCCGGTGATATTACCGTTATTTTCGTTAAAAAAAAGGAGAAACCACAATGATAGGATGTGCTATAATCACGTGCAGAGCTTATTATTATTTTAAATCATTTTTCGAAATATGCTTGGAAAGATAATTTAAAATTTACGTCTACTTTAACAAGGAAAATGAACTACACGGTGAAAACATAATTTCATTATGAAGGGTTCAAGACACTATATTCACTGATGAATACTGCTGTCCTCGGCTTCCCGGAACTGTCACAAAGCCTTGTTTTCACAACAAAGGATGTACTTAGAGTCGGTAGATCTTTGGAGATAAAAATAACTGCCTGATTACATAATTATGCGCTGTCGGGTACTTTGCTTTTTATAGTAAAGAGCGAAAAGATAGTTTATTCGTGGAAGAATAATTGTCGGTCTTGCTTGTGCGTTCTTGATACAATTGAATTAAATACGACAACAAAGGGTTAATGTATGAGTACTAGAAGACAAACAAGGTATCTCCTTTGGCACAGTAGCTTTAATATGTGATACTGATAGCGGTTTTTCAGTACTACATATCTGAACTAGAATATAGACATATAATCTGCTTTTTTCGCATCACGTAGGTTTTTTTTGTTCAAAGCATTTCGTTTCAATTGTGTCTTTCTCGAGAAAAATATCTGCTCTATCTTCTTTGGGATGCTCATTGAATTCCATGTGATGGGACAGTTATCAATTTCGTTCAACAGCTTAATTTTTCATAATTTGAGAAAAGTGATAAGTTTAATTCTGTTCATATTTTAGTTATATCACTCTTAACACTGGTAGAAGTAATGTTGTAAAGATAGGTTGTAGTATCTCTGTTCGTCAATGTCTTACGTTAACGATGATTGATAAAATTATAGGGATTACTTTGAAAACTAAAATGCACGTATTTATTTGTAAGACGAATGACTGTCATTACGTAATAACGGAAGACTATTCTTCTTTCTTGAGCTTCAACAACTGTTGGCCTTGGCCTTTCGAAATTACTTTCGCTGCTTCCGTCTGCACTTCTCTCGGGACTCGTTACCACTTTTACCTTCTTCCAGAATGTCTCCAGTAGCGTTTGTTTCTTGCTCTTTTTCGATAATCTTATATGCAATGTTTCTAATTTGAAATTCCAGATCTCTTAAGATGATTTTGGAAATTGCGCTTTATATTGTCCCCTTTGTACTTCTTTCGCCTAGGACTTCCTGTTTTAGAAAGGTCCTCAATTAATTACCGAATGTACGATACATTAAATCGTTACTTACAAAAAATGTATCAGAATGGCGAGACTTTGAACTTTAATCCACTGATTGGGACAGAGCTTTCATCTCCATATACACCATAGCCGTTTGGTACCTTTTTTATCTTCTAGGATGTTTTTGATAGCATGTTGTCCTCATCTTTCTCAGTCCCCTTTAATGTTACGTATCTATTTTGAAATTTTAAATATTTTAAGGTAGCTTAGCAGAATCAGTTATTAAGCAATTGAGCAAATTTCTGCTAACACTTTGTAGAGTTATGCAAATTAAGTTGATGAGTGAGTAAATTTGTATTTCATTAAAACACGTGAAGCTTTGCAAAGTCTGTCGGTGGGTGATTTTGAAAGGTCATTTCTTTACTTTGCTAACTATTGTAATTAAATTAATGCAATTTCGTGATATTTTTCGGTCGAAATTTTTAAATCTTCTTCAGTCCTCTGTAAAATTCTATTTTTAGTATTTATCAATGTACCATCATACATTTAATTGTCTAACTGGCAACGAAATTTGCATCATAGACGGTCAAAAATGAAAATATTGATTTTAAATAAATTTGATGGATAGTTAATAACGGAAAATACTTGTGACGGAAATATCGTGACAGGGATCAAGTAAAACTTGTTACTTTTCTTAAAATCACGATTTTAGCATCCACAGTAGTCCTCTTCTTTACAGATCTTCGTATTCTCTTTCCGTACTGTTACTAAAAATAAGAAAATTAATTGGACAACTATAACCGGCTGCCATTCGCAACGTCACTTTGCAGATGTTAAAATAGACGCGTGTAAACTCGTTCCAGAGTTCACTGAAACTCGCGAATCCTCGTTTCCTTGAATCTGCACAACTTTCATGTTCTCCGAAGGCCAGGTGTACTCACGTTATTTGCTTGCAGATCGATCTCTTTCTTCCACGGATTTTTTTGAATATATTACAAAAGAAATTTCGTTCTTTTAATACTTTTCAAGTGTTTACAGAAGAAGAATTGATTCTGTGTCGCTAACGCATCCATAATTATTGATTGTCCTTATAGAAATTAGAGAAACTTGTTACTGTGTATTTTCTAAAATTCACTAATTGTCATTCCGAGTCTTTACACACCTAGACTATCAAGTTTTTCTACAATTGTTCGAGTGATACTTGAAATTTAATTTTTCACATTTCATACTTCGGTTTTAATATAATTATTTCGAATAGGATCCGCATAACTTTAGGTTTCGTACCATCGATACTACAATACATTGAATTATAACTAATTAAAAATCTCCTAGAACTAACGGAAATTTGAGCTCGATCTGGCTAATTAGAAATCCAAACTTCTAGCTCCATACTCTATTCAACATATTCTCACATATCCCCATGTATAAATTAATTCAACTCTAATCTTTCAATTAGTAAATATCCCTTTTCAAATACTCTCCCGATAAATAAGAAATCCTGTCACCTGGAAAAGGAAATCTCGCATTCAAAAGTAGCAAGTTTAGCTTCGCAATAGACAAATTCCTGCATATCCCCACATATAAATTAAACCTTCGTCTTACAATTAATAAAAACTCCTTTCCAATTACTCTCCCGATAAATAAGAAATCCTGCCATTTGGAAAAGGAAATCTCGAATTGGAAATTAGCAAGTTTAGTTTCGCAATCAATGCGTTCAAAGCTCTCGGTATTAAAGACGAAGAGGATTAAGCTCCGTTCTCCCTTTGCCAATGGCCGAGTTGATGGTGCGGTTGACTAGCTGTCCGAGTGCCCGACATTTGCATCTCGTGAATGCCGTACGTGTTGAGCCGTCCCTTAGGGATATCGTGTAACAGAATAACGAAGAACCGAGATCGTGTCGTGTCGCAGCAGCGTTCGTTGCTTCTGACACGTAACCGCATATGGGTCGTACCTTTGTTCCGTTTGTGCCGTCGATCGACACTGACTTCCCTAGAGAATTGAATGCACTTGACGTACGATGACGATGGTGCGATATCGGAAACCAATAAAGCTACTTTCCCTCTTTCTCTATAGTCAAACATGTAATTGTGATCGTAGGAGGATGAGTTACGAAGGTACATCCAATAAAACAAATTAAAATTTGACACTAGAAGTACCAAGCAAGGCAAAATGATTGCTTTTCAATTTTTCCAAAGGCCCTCCAACTTTATAGGAGTATCATAGAGGAGAATACGGAATCAATCCTCTTTCTATCCATTGATTTCTCTTTTTCCAAAGTACTCTTTTATTATAGTGAAATATAATAGATTTAATGCCGTTTTAGTGTTAAAGAGCAACTGCTCTTTCGTTAAAGATAGAAATGTGGACGATGTAGGATGGAGGGGAAAGAACAGTGAGCAGGGATTCTTCTGGGGTGGTTTATACTAACTTGCTGTACAGTTTCTTTTGTAACTGCAATTGCAATAATTTAGTATCACTTTGGTAAAATAAAGATTTATTTGGGAACCTTGACATATAGTATAATTTAACGTAGTAACGTAGTAGTATATATTTCAAATTTTATAAGTTTCACGAAACTCGAAAATTGTTGTAGGCTAAGTGTTAAGTAATTCGTAATAATTATGTATCGTCATAGAAAAAAACTAATCTCCGTCTCGATTAGCAATTGTAAAGAATATTTCTAAAAGTTCTCCAAGTATAATTCGACTCAGAATGACATGGACCGAGAGTAGATTTCACCGCAGAATACTCTTCCAAGAAAGCGTCTCGCACAGGGGTTGCATGAGAGGCTAACAGGCAAAGTGATATATGCTAAACGGTACTAATAGTGTCTCGTGCAGTATATATCCACGATGGAAAGTGTTCGGTTCCCACAAGTGAAAAACGAGTCTTCTAGACTCGTAAGTCGTTGCGTGATCTTCGTATACGGGGCGCGGTCAGGGGGCGCTTACGATTAGCAATCCATTGCACGCGTGATCATAATGAAACGTATCCCTCTCGAATCTCTTCTCTTTTTCTCTTTTCTCATATTTTCGACGTTCTACCAACCGTCACTGTTTCCTTTTCCCTCTCACGTTCATCGAGGTCCACTCTGTCCCTGCATCCTCACCATACTCCGCGTCTCGTTCCATCTCGGACTCACTCCCGTGATCCCTGGAACCCTGTTGAGCTCACCGTGAGCAACGTACGCGGCACGTAGCCCCATGTTTTCTTGCACGGCGGTAAAAATGTTAATTGACAATTGCGTGGCGCCACTGGCCACCGTCTCGCTTCATCGTCTTTCTGGTCTCCCAACTGCACCTACCGGCTAGGGCCGTTCTCCATCTGCGTGTACCTGGTGTCCCCGTCGTAACGACCTTGCGGGTACCTTGCAGAAGACTCCCTGGTGTTTAATTGTACCGATGGTAATGCCTTGGCGATAAGTCATACGCGATAATCGTTAAGTCGTTGCCGACATTCAATGCCGGATTAGCCGTGCCGTTTTCCGATGGAACGTGTTGGTAGAGATGGCTTGCTCTTTTGCTTGTACTTTGTAGCGGTTGTTGGGAGAATGGAGAACGTTGGTGTATGGTGGTTCTACGAAAGGGAGGATTTACCGATGGACAATATTGAGGTTCGGTTGTAGACGATTTACAGGGAGGAAGGGGCTGCGGAGAATTAAGCTGTTGGGTTGGGTTTTTGCGAATTCTTCGAGACACGTTTTGCAATGTTGTTGAAATTGTTGCGGGTGAGTTATGTTTAGTTGGTGGGATGGTTCTTTTGTGCTTGTTGAATTTTACGCGACACCCGGTATCATTGCGAGCTCTCGCAGAATCCCATTATGCCTGACCATCTGTCAAGTGCTACCGCATATATTTTCTTTCAGGAAATTAACTACCGCATAGTTATTGTTAACTGACTCGATATGATATTTGCATCTATCTCGACAATAATAGATTGCCTTTCAGTATTCGTGGGATCTTTACCTTCATCTGAAACCCTTCAGAGTTGCTCAGACTTCCTTCTTGTGCCTGGGGAAAATTGTCACAATTGCTTCCATACGTCAAATTGAATTTCTATTTTTATTCCTGAATATTCTCAACCATTCCGCTTCCTCTTACGTATTGAAAGATAACACGGTTACATAGTCTCTCAAGAAGCTACAATTTCAACGTTAACATTCCCCAAACGCATCGAATCCTGCTAAATTCTTTTAAAAATGATCACCTATAATCTCTCAACAATATAACACAAAATAAACCACCAGTCTCCACAAGTTACAATGCAATTTTCAAAAACATCGATCACCGTAAACCATCAGTCTATTATGATTAAAATCACAATTCTGCAGTAATTAAACTCACCCTCTATCCTCTAAACTCACCCCTCTCTACATCAATTAAAATCCAACTGCCTGTTAATCTACCAATAACACTCGACACAAAATCACTACCAGCAACGTCTCGATCAACGATGTTCTCTCACGATGGCGTAATTCAACTTTTCATTTTACTCGATACCCCATGCATAATTGGTTTCGCCATCAGGAAGCAAAGAAGCTCATCCTCGTCAGCGGTACGAGCGAAAGAGACGAGGATGAAGATGAAAGGGAGGTTCCAGTTCGGGTGGCTCGCTAGAATATACTTACGATCTATAATTGGAATTGGTAGTGAACCGCTGCCATTGGTTAGGTGGTTGTTAGCCGGCGATATGTGCGTACCAGAGGCACACGTGTAGAGAAACGTTGGTCGTCCTGGTAAGAGAGAAGAAACGACGTTGAATAAATGAAGAGAGAGAGAGGAAAGAAGGGAAGCTCTGGGCTGTCTTACGGTGTTGCTATGTTGCGTTGTTGCTGCGAGTGCTGTAATGGATTTGGCTCATTACTGGCCGAGCATCGTCCGGCCCTCTTGAGTTATATGCCCTCAAGGACGACTTCCATGCAACATGGTCTTTCTCGGACTGTTTTCTTCTCATCGAGATACTCTTCGTCATATCACGGTCTGCATTTATCATTAAGCCTGATGCGTCTTTATCTCGAGACTTTGCAACGTATGAGATATTAAATGGAAGATAATCGTGACGAATCGTCCCGGTGAGTTTAGGAATGCGTTCTTCCGATCTGACTTTTCCGCGTTCAGTACAGGATCCATACTAGTTTGTTATTCTTCCGTCTTCGTAATTCGATTCATCATACCGATCGGATAACGATAGAGAGGAGTAATTAACGAGGCGGTTCCTACCTCGACGTTCTTCGTGGACGAATTATTAGCAGTCTTTTTTTTTAGCCAGTACTAAATGAACAGCGCGCGCGCAATGACGCGGTAATTAAACCTATAAATTGGTGGTACGAGGAGAGTCAGGGGGGATCGGCATTTCATAACACTTGTAAGGTAGGAGAAGTAGTAGCCGCGGTGGTAGATGAGCAAGGTGGACTCTCTTTTATCCATGGTGTACGATGGAAAGAGAAAAAGGGAGGAGAGAAAGACGTGGATGAAACGAGAGAAAGAGAGAAGGAGAAGGAAGAAGGTAGAACGATGTTACACACACAAATGTAGAAAGTTAAAGTAGTATGGTGCGCTATAAGGCCTCGGCTGGTAACACACATGGATTCTGATGGTCGTTTACCCGCGGCCCTCGAGTGACGACCCCGCCCGCTTCAAGGACACCCTTGGACACCGCAGCCTCGGACCAGAACCCGACCATCTTCAACGACCGACTGCACGTATGCATCGTGCCATGACCATCTGGATTCCTCTTGCCTGTCGATAGCTTCTGATAGCCGTTTCAAGTTTTACCCTCGGTTGATGAACCTGTGACGAATCTTCGTGCGATCTTAATTCACATCCTACTTTTTTTTTTCACTCCTTCGCGTTCTTTCTCGCGAGCGCTGAAAGAATGCAGTTTTTATTTGATTGAATGGAACGTGTGCGGTTGCAGGAAAATAGAATTCGCACGTGCTACGAATGATTCAGTGTCCTGGAGATGTGCTGAAAATTGATAAATTGAATAAATAATAAGGATGGGATAGATGATGATAATTAGAGATAGGAGAGAGAAGATTGAGAAGGGAATTGAAGGGATGAGAGCAAAGGTGAACGATCCAAGGTGATCTAAAGTACTGATTTATCAAACAACCGGTATCACGAGGGTAAAAAGGAAACTTGATAAATCTGCAAATTCTAATTTCCAATTTCTATCGTCGAGGATTAGACTCTTCCTTCCATCGATTTCTGTTTTTTTATTTGGCGAATCCTCGTTGGTTCGTAGTTTATCTTTCTTTTCTTCATCTCTCGAAATAGAATGCGCATTTTGATAGAGCGTCATCATCTCTTTTTCACAGAGGTAACGTTTCGCCCCTTTCGACGAATCCATAATGGATTTCGATGCTCCTTAGACCGAGAAGGGAATATTTGTCTTGCCTTAATTGAAAAATCCCTCCTCCAAATGGAATCCTCATGGTTGGTTACACCGAGAGAAAAATTCCCTCTTACTATCCCCTTAGATTTCTATAATGTCTGATCTATCTTATCTCTCCTCGTCTCTACTCTCTTTTGCTTTTTCCTTTTACAATTATTCGTTCTCCAAAATGCATCGAGGACCTCTCGTATTTGGATCTGCTCCTGGAAGTGTCTTTCGCGAAGTGGTCCGAGTCGGTACTCTATCACAGGTTCTTGACGTACTGGATAATATACTTGGTAGTAATAATGCCCGCTCTTAACTCTGATTTATGGCGGTCAATAAAGAGATCATCTATAATACCGCGGCCTGCTTATTAAGTCCGCTGCCGTTCCTGTTGATGTGTTTACGAACTCTGTTTGCTCGTCGAGACTCCTGTGTTTGCCTCCTCGTACATCCAATGAATTTCCGAACTCGTGCAACCTTCTTTATTCGAGTTTTTTGAATGTAACGACAACGAGGAAATGAGTCTCGGTTCCATCCCATACGAACATGGTCGTTTAATTAAACCACGAAGAACTCTTTGGCGAACATCCGCCTGAAACCTCTAATCATAATTTCTAAATTAAGATTGCACAACCCCAGAACATGTTCGTGGTCGTGTGCTTTTATTTCGCACGATTCTTGGCGTCGTGAGAACTGTTAAGGTTTTCTTCATTTATTTTCTTTCTTTTTTCTACGTTGTTAAGAGTGCAACGATGACGAAGACACCGATAACGCACGTAATCCCTTAATTAAGGATGTGAGGAAAAATAAGGTGGTTGTTTTTTTTAAGTGTGAATGTTTTCTAAGGAGTAAACGTGGTAGTAGATTAAATTTCCATGTTTTGTGTCTGTTTTCCTGTCGGATATTGTCACCGCGGGCGAAGATACTTGGAATTCAAGCTTCGGCACCTTATTACATGCTATTGGAATTATCTCACGTCGATGGACGATTGAGACGTTACGTACGTCGTTGGAGAACAGACTTCCTGCTTTAACGGGAAGATTGTCTCGAGATCGAGCATCGTGTGGAAATTGGCGATTGTAAAGAGCTGTATGAGAAAGAGAGATAGTAATAGATTCGTTGGAATTATCAAGCTTTAAGGTATAACATTGGGAGTACTTTTACATATCGCCGGTTTTCAAGAACGACACATTTGGTTTTGTGTCGTTATCGAGTTAATTACACAGGAAGAATCTACGTAAGCTTTATTCTATTGTGAGCAAAACTCATTTTGGCGTCGTTTTCGATTAAAAAGGGCTTACTGTAAAACTGTCATTTTCGAAATGTGTCGTTATTCTAGAAAACCGGCGATGTGTTGGAATCTCACTTACAAATTTTAAAATGATACTTTCGTAATACGGCTTCGACATTTTTTTAAACGAAATAATCTAATCAGATGTAGACTGATGGTATTGGTATTTTAATAGAATTAGAAAATAAAAATTATCGTATCTTCGAGTCCTACATCGTCCTTTTAACCCTTTGCACTCGGAACTGACTCTGACGTTATCTAGTAGCAACTTGGTGGCACTATTTACTATCTTGTGCCATTTCAATAGAAAAGTTCAGGTAAATATACATTTCTTCTAATGTTGCGGTGCAATAAGTTCATCTTCTGTAATCACTAATAAATTCGAAGGTTCCTTTAAAGGGGACAGCCGAGTGATATGTTAGACTTACGATGTCGCCTCAGGTGGGATATCGGAGTGCAAAGGGTTAAAGAATCCAAATTAGTACGGTAGCTTGTTAGGACAACTTTGTGGATACAAAAAAGATGGATGTTACTGCGATGACATCCTTTGATATGTTAGAAACATTTAGGAAAAGCGATAACTGACTGAAAATAAGAAAAAAAGTTCATGTTTGAGGTCCGAGTCAGTTTTGAGGTACATCTTGCAGCAGTATTTAACATAAATCGGTATTCAATTGTATAGTTTGGAAAAACACGTAAAACACGTTTTGAACTGTTACTCACCCCATTTCCCATCGAGTACTAATAAAGAGACTTAAGTAGAAAGAAAAATGTCGCACGATTCTCTCGTGCAAACACGTAAGGATTCTTCGCGGTCTGACAATTAAAAATCCACTCGTCACGGCTGTCTCATCTTCATATAAATTCGTTTATAATGATAAGTTGCAAAAGCACACGCGCACAGTAGGTGCTTTGACCGGGCATTTCAGATCGGTATCTCCTTTTCTGATTAATTATTTGCACATCAAGAGAGGCGTGGACGATCGCGGATATAGCCGAGTTCGGATATAGATCAGCTGTATATTCACGCAATGCTGCTGGCATGATTTATTACCGCATAATTGATCATCTTACCTACCAAGATTACGTCATGGAAACAACTTCCCTCCTTTTTCCCCGAATAATACAATCATAAGAGAATAGTTGCAACGGAAGATAGATCAACGTTTGAGATGTTGCTAGGATTTTTCTGGTATCCTCGCCCGATCTGAGATACACATAGAGGAAGAAAATACAACAGAAAGATCTTCAACGTCTGTCCAACGACGTTTCGGTCCATCGAAGGATATTTATAGACTGGCATTATTCATGGAGACTTTGTAATTTTCAATATGGAGCTATTTGCTTGTCCTTTTACGACATTTATCTTGTGAATCTCGAAGGATTATATTTATGTCTCGTTTCGTGGATACGTTAATATTCTTAATTAGAGCAATTTGTGCTTTCGACATTTCTATTTATATGGACTGTCATTACCGCCATTAATTTTCGAGGAGATTGGCTATAAAATTAGCATCCGATTAAAGGATAGATAGGAGGGGTACAATCTGATTGTATCTTGAACGACGCCTACGCGAAATGAAAATCGGGGCTGGCTGTTTAATAATTTTAATAGTATTAATAATAATGATCGAGGGCGAGAAAAAAACAACTTGGTGGAAAAAGACGTAGTGGAGTTAATCGGTTTCTGTGACGGTAATACGTAGATAGTGGTGACTGAGCCATTTAGATTTTGTAATCTAGATAAAACAGGTGGTTCTATTACATTTCTATTATAAGATGATTGATCTTGATGGCCGATTATTTTACGGTTACGGTGATCATGATACGCCGATTAATTATTGTACGGAGTTGAGGGAGGTGATGGAAAGTGGATGAAAATGAAGGAATTCCTTCCCCTCGATGGCAGACTTCTTGTGACGTCTTTTAGATGAAAATTTATGATTATACGCAAATTGCTGGGCTTCGTGATTCATAGGTTTACGATGCTTTACGATCCACAATTACGACGATTAATTTGATATTGAAAGGAGAAAAAGGATACTTGTTTTTTCCAGAGAGAATTCTTGATTTCTCTAATATTATTATTGGAACTGCCACGACAGTCAAATTGATCTTTTTTTGTTCATGTATCGTATAATACAACCAATTACAACTCTTCTGATCGTCTCCTTTGTCACTTAATTACTCTTCATTCAGGTTGCCTAATTAACAATGTTAAAATATTGTAGATTAAACTCTGGCAGTTCTAATGCTAATATTCTCGTTTTCCTGTCTTCCTGCCTAGAAATTTCTTACAACCTCTAGAGAATCTGATCTCTAACATATCTTCTTCTCTATTTCTCGATTTTAACTCCTACAATTAATTAGCTTGAGACCTACAAATTTACATGACTTTTCAATCAACGTCGCTACAATATATTAAATACAAATTTAGGAAAAATTTCTTGCACATTGTGCAACAGATAGAGGAAAACACTAATTAAAAATCTCAGCCTCTCACTCCACACCCACCATAGTACCTCTCCCTCATATTTAGAACTTTAATACACAGAAGTAACAAGCCACCCCTTTCTCCAATCTTCATCCAAACAATCCAGATCAATTTTTCGGGGGTCGCAGTGACAAAGGACCTCTCATTTCAAGCTGTAGGGTCTCTCCGTGTGGGGTATCATGCGGTAGCGTTGACATTCTGACCCTGAACTCTTACACGACGACCTTACCGTGCTAAGGTGATTTCCTGATGTACACCTCCCTCTGACTTTACCGGTTACTTATTGAGAAGTGAGCAACACTAAGAGAAAAGAGTAAGACAACCAAACAAACTCCAGTAAGCACGAGCGAGAAGGATTATCCTTGATTTATACCACACCGAGATCGATCGTTAGCCGAGGATAAATTTGAGCGAACGTGACTGCGTATTCCGACATGGCTAGATAACCTCGGATATGAAAAGAGGCCCTGTATTTCGTCAATGATGAATATATAAACATACCAGGGTATACGAAGACATTGAGAAATATTACCGATAACGTTGTACCGCTATATTACCTGGGAATTATCACGCCGACTACCGTCTCGCTACATCCTCTTCGAAATCTATCGGAGAAGAAGAAAAAGTAAGTCTCATCGACTCTCCAACATACAGCATCGGGAAAGCGGTAAAAGCGAATGAAACGAAGTTCCAGAGTAATCCTTTAGCAGAATTATCTGACGATCAAAAGCGGCAAAGTCGCTCTGCTATCATGAGGCAGGTTATACGTGACGGGGAAGATAGAGAAAAACAGGAAAGAAAGAGAGAGAGAGAGAGAGAGAGAGGGCGAGAAAGATAGAACGGTGAAGTAAGAAGAGAGGGAAGACGAAGAAGCTGGAAACTTAATGCTCGTGGTACCACGGCCACGCCGTTGGTATATCGGCGAGGAATGGTTATGGTGCCCGGCCCACGCAATCCGTGGGTCATGGACCATGATCTATGGAACACGCCGGAATGCCCCGTTATGCGCTAAAGTGCAAACTTGTTAGTCATAGAGTTGGTCGGTGTCGATGGGACAACACGGGCTGCCGAGGGGGCCCCTCGTGTGCTTCGGTGTACCACGACGTGCTGCCTTCTCGAAGAAAGCTCACGATGTGAATTGCACTCTCTCTCTCTCTCTCTCTCTCTCTGTCTCTTTCTCTTCTTTCTCTCTTTTTCTCCTACTTTGTGTAAGCAAGCTTTGCACACACACATACAACGATACAGAAACGCAGGCCGCATCTCCGTGACACGACGACCGTGGGTCGTGGGGATGCCGTTATGCCCTAAAGTGCAATTCTCCTTCTTCCTCTCTTTCTATCTTGTATCTCTTTTCTTCCTTGCAACCGGTGTCCCTACGCGTTGCACGGAGGGTTCATCGGATTCCCTCGCGGATCGCACGTTGCGTGAGGACCGTGCCAATTGTGTTGCTGCATGGAATTGCAAATAGAGGGATGCGTGGTTTTGATAATGCCGATTGTGTCAAACTTCCAGGAATAGTACATATATATAGACCCATTCATATTTCCACGTGATACCTTCCACGATATATTTAGTACTGCAACGGTCGAGAATGTGCAACCCTGCTACCGTTTTAGATTCTTAGAAATAATGATAATATCTCTTTGTATATCAGTTCAAGGAACACCGGTGAAAGTCTGATAGTGGTATAAAAAGAACTTTATCATTCATTTATCAAGTAAGATTCTACAATCGAGAATAACCGGAGTTACAGGAGTAAATCTTAACGCTATCACATTTTATGGTTCTTCATTCACTTTCTCAACGTTCACGATATCTGTATCGTTGGATAGAATTCCTTCCTATGCAATGTTACCGATAAGAGTCTCCTTCTGTCGCTTCTACCGGAGTAAATACATCTCGCATATGGAAAGTCGACGGTGCGTTGAGAAACGGAAAGATTCTCTTATCATCGAGCAACCGCGAATACCGGTCATAACAGCTCAAGGGAGATCGAGAGTACCGTGCAATCTATGCATGTACCGTATCTCTCGTTCAGGTTAATAGAACTGGCTAACTTCGTAAAAGCAAAGACCGTGTGCGTTTGCTGTGAGCGACAGTCTCACTGTCGTGAGAAGACTCCACCATTCTTGGGAAAGGCGCCTCTCGAAGAGCTACGACGGACGTCGACGATAGGGGACGGCGCCTTGAACGTGAAAGGAGTACGCATTTACGTCCGCCGGCATGGTTTGACGATAGTTCTATAGCGAATACTGGCTTATTAAGCCCACGTATATTCCTTCGAGCTGTATGATAATTATGTTTTTACTGTCTATCAAAGCGCCGTAAAGTTAATCGGCCGTTGCGTTAAGAGACCGCCGTGTTTTAAGACTCGACTGATAGTTGGCTGAGGTCTGATATTCATGGTTGGATCGTTTTATCTTGATCTTCGGGGATGTACAGGTAACTGTTGTAGTTATGAAATGAGATTTGAAACGTTAAGCTCGATTGTCTGGAAAGAATGTACTGGATTACTTGTGTAACGGCGAATAGGGTGATTTGCGCTTAGGATCCGCCAAACAAGAGAACTTATATACCTATAGATTAACACGTTGAACGCCAAAGGTATTTTGTAGTTTCATCATTTTTACTATAGTGAAACTATTTCTATCAAATTCACATCTTTATAAAGCAGAAAGTTTAAAGATACAGATTCATAAATATTTGGTAGACCTTTATTTTCTTAATGCCAATATTTAAATATTCAATATGTTAGAGAATTCATAAAAATTGCAATTGGAAGGTAATATGAAATTTTATTGAATTCAATAACGCCGGTCACCGGTGACCCCCATGGCAGACAACATGTTAAATAACGAATGATTTAATGAGGACTTGTGACAGTTTTGAATTAGAATTAAGAAAATGCAGTTTGGCTTTCTGATACGGTAAGCGCCTAAAGATACTCATTGAAATTTGGCTTTCTGACACGGAGGGGACTTTTAAATTTGGAAAATTTATAATAACTCGGTTTAGAGAAAAAAAATGATATTGTCTTAATATACTACAATCTAATTCTTTTATTACTGAAATATGTTTTCACAAAAAAACATCCCTACCCAAAAGTTTCTGCCGTATGGTACAGCCGGTCTCAAAGTCTGCGTAGTCAAGGGGTTAAAAAAATTCCCCACAGAAATACAAAACAAAATCAAATAGGCTGAAGTTCACTAATTGGAAACCCGACTCTCTGGTTCCATATTCACCATAAGACCCCAGTTTCTCATTAAAATACGAGCAATCCAAATTAAATAACAGCATAGCCTACAATTCGTTTCACCTTCCTAAAATTCGTGTATCAGCAAACGCTGCTACACGATTGTCTCGTATAAGAACAAAAACTTCGAAACCCCATATTCAATTGCCAGTACATGCACCATGAAGAAGAATGCCGTCGGGTGTTAATAACTGCAGTGTGTTTACGGTACGTCGGTCGGAAAGTTGTATCAGAGAAACACGGTGTAGCACGCGAACGTGTAAAGAGCATCGTGCTGTATAAGGAAAGAGCCCAGAAGGAAGTATACGAGGCGTTATGGCGCCCTATGTAATTCTAACCCATGAAGAAGGTGCATTCGGTGCGTTCCTGTAATGCCGGTGCAACATGGTGCGCCAGTTACAGTAGGAATGGAAAAAATCTTGGAAATATAATTATGAGGGAAGTTAACGAGCAAAATCTCGTAATTTAATCGCAAGCGAAGACAATGAGCAAAGTGTCGTTGAAGAGAATCTTCAGGGTGCAAGATTATCATGTTGATTATGGATCTACCTCACGTATTCATAGCAGTTGGATCTCACTGTTGATATTCTCTCTAGTGTATTTTGAAATTTCGCGGTATAATGGCATCGTTAAGATTTTTTATGGTGTATCGTCAACGTTCATTCTAATCAGAGAAGAAGGGCTGTCTTGGTAGGTCGTGAATCCGGTACTTGGTAAATGTTGAAATAAAGTTATTACCGTAAAGAGCTGCAAGCGCGTAACTGGATACACTAAGTGAAGATTGGCTAAAGGATTCCATCGGATCGTCTCCAAGTTGAAATAAACAAGTCAAGCAACGAAACGAGGATCCTTCGTAGAGAGAAGTGGCAAACACCTCTCTTCTTTCTTCTCTTTTCTTTCTCTCTTTCATGGTGGCTATCGTGAAATTGGAATATTGCCGACGTAGGTGCGGGTAAGGGGGCTTAATAAAGAAGTAGGCTTTATGGCTATGCTTCGGGTCAACCTGAAGACTCTCTTCGCTGTTTCACCTAAGAGACTCCCTTCTGCCGTGAGTAACGTGTGAAAGTACGGTCAGGGATGCACTTTGACTATAATGCAAATCCCAAACTTTATCTTATCTTCGCTTTCCCGTTGAACGTAAAATACAGAAGGATGGTATTCCTCGATGGGCGTGCATTTAAGATGTCCTGACCTTCTATGGAAATGTTGAACGTATTGACCACTGTTTCGACGTGATGTCACTTGAAATTTCTCGATTGTCGTATTTCTCGACTGTTATTGCACTATGCTAAACGATACAGGTTTGCCGCTAGATTTCTTCATTACTGTGGAATGATTTAATACTCTTACTATCAACGATTAATTCGGTACGTTTGAATATTCTGGATAAGTGTTTTGAAAGTGGATGAATAGGAAATCTAAGTAATAGCAAAGATTCAACTTGAAGAAATTGTGTTAAAAAAAAAATTCCGTCTATTTTCATCTTATTAATACATTTCAGATTTTAAATCATATTTATAAATAATGAAAAGCATAATTATACTTAGAAGTTTAAAACGTAGTGAATAAAAATCTAATATCATCTCGGTTGTCGCATAGAGTAGTTTTCAAATGAAATTCATTGTTTTGGAGCAATGCTCGAATAATTATAGATATTTAGTCTCAAAGAAATGGAGTAGAATGAGGATTTGTTGGATGCACCGTAATCGGAAAGGCGGTGAAAGGAATCTACGTCAGGACAAATCCCAAACGGGATGTTTAGCAGCGTAAATTTGCCACTGTGCGCGAAGCAACGAGAGAAAGAGGTTGTGGGAAAGATAGGAGCATCGGCTGGTACGTGAGATCTCAGTGCCGTTTCTCTCGTGTCTTTATGAGGATGCCTCTTTAGTAGGTCTCACGAGGGCACCTACGTTCTCCTTCATCATTTGAATTCACCGAAGGGGGATTAGCGTAGACTTAGATAATCACCTATGCCGCAGCATCGGTGTTAATTCTTGCTTCTCGTTTGTACGTGTTAATACAGTGCTACCAGAGGATCAAGTGAATCGTCGGGAATTTATTTGACCCCTTCGCGTAGGCTTTTGAATGTCGGTACACCGTTTGATTAATTTTGTTGGTGCTAAATTGTTACGGTAATAAATCATTCGTCGTATCTTGCTTCCCTTGTATGATTCGTATCGTGCTTTTTCGCGGGAAGGATAGGTTTATATTAGGAAAACATTAAAAACCGTTCATGTTTCTGTATTTCCATTCTTCTATGTTCTCGTGCATTTAAATTTGAAAATTTTTATACTTTGATGCACTTCTACATCTGAGTATCTTCAGACCTCTGATTTCTATGACTCCGTGACTGCACTTTCTGTGATTTTAGATCTCTATATCTCTGGATTTCTGAATTCCTGGGTTTCGAGATTTTTATACTTTTATAGCTCTGTGTCACTGTACCCCTACATATGTATTTCTCCATTTCTCTATCCCTCCATTTCTCTACTTTTCCATGCCTCTGTTTCTCCATTTCTCTAGTTCTCTATTTCTCTTTTGCTCTAATTCTCCACTTCTCTATTTCTCTATTTTTCTAAGTCTGTATTTCTCCATTTCTCTATTTCTCATAGCGCAAAAGCTCAGATTTTGCAGATTAAATCCGAGCCTTTTGGAATGATTAGCATCATATTTTTCATTGTTAAATGGAGACGTTTATTTTTCTCTCCAATGTTAGTAATCGGCATTTATATTGTACACGATTCTAAATTATATTGCGGGAGGAAATTACATGGAGAATTCAACGCCGAAGTCGCTTGAGTAATATGAAATTATGCATCTCCGTTACACTTTCTATTCCAGTAGTTAGTTACAGCTCGTTTTATCGTTAGGAGTAATTTATCAGAGTCCCTTCAATAAGGCAATTATTTTCTTTTGATCGATGCATCCAATAAATTTCGCAGGCAGTGTCTTCGAGTCTTATAACGAAGCAACCAGGAATCAGTCCTCTCTAATTAGAGTAACCGATAATTTACTTTGACTTTCTTGTACCATCGAGTCAAATAAGGATGCAGAAACAAGGAGTATATCCGAAGGCAGCGATGTAATTAATTCCACTTTGACTTCTTCATACGATGAGATTATTTATGATCATATTTTCTTAAAATTACTTACAAACGCATAACAACAAATTACTAAAGACGATGCGAATATTCGAGACAGTTTTCAGTACTTTAAATACAACATCCAAAATTTTAACAAACCATGCAATTTATAAGCATTTCTCTCATTTTTTTCAAATTAACAATGAAAATTCTGATTAATACCATTCTGTCAACTTATCAATTTTTAAGTAGCTTCAAAAGCTCTTTAATTTCCTTTATCAACAACTCAAAAGCAAATTACAAGAATATCATTCTACTTGGTTAAATATAATTTAACATAGAATATCACATCAGTTATCTGTGACCCACGTGGCAGGCAACGTGTTAAATCACGCAAACTACAATATATCGAAGCTAAAACATCTACATCATATTACCAACGTGTCCGTGACAATAATTCACAAGCATTTCACCCTTTGATAAACTATCTCAGACCAACGAATAATTTAAATGTACATTAATTCCACAAGACGAATTATTTGCTCGTTTTCCTCTGTCCCAGATCTTTTTAGTTTCTCGCCAGGTAACTTCGCCATCTGCAACATTTATATAGGTTGAACTTATGCACAGTACTAGATTGCAAAAAGACATCTCTTCCTCTTTCTACCTTAATGTTTCTATCTCTCTTTCTTTCTCTCTCACTCTCTCCTCGAACATAGTTGTGCCATAATGTATACGGCAATATTACCGGCGGCTCGCCGTTATCCTAATTATAACCAGACTCCGCCAAGAGTTATGGATCCAGGGTCGGCACCTACACCGGAGGAACGACGAGGAACGAAGAGATACACAGAGAAAGAGGATAGACACCAAGAGAAATTACCCTTTGCGTGAAGAACTAACGCGAGTCGTGATACAGTTTAACCCGCCCGCTACTGACGTTCTGGCATTTCTCGTTACCGTTATTTCACCCGTTAAAGGATTTATTCGATACCATTGAAAATACTATACCTCAGAACGATTCTTTCTTCGTTGGTTTCCAAGTACTGTCAGTAGATTGAAAGAGCGCTGTTGGATATGATTGGATCTATTTCAGTAGGACAACATTTGCGGCTAAATGGAGATGAAGGTATGAGTATGAGATGGAGGTATGGTGGACATGATGTTGAGCCTTTTGGGCTTCCAATTAAGGAGATCAGGTTGAAATCCTCGTCATTTCTGAAAAGGCTTTCTTCGGTTATTATACAACTCATGAAAGTCTTGATGGGTTTTAACTCTGAAACTGTTAATCGTAGAAGGAATGATCATAAGTATTTAACACTAGAACGACTAAGCAAGTCAAAATTACTTATTCACAATTTTTTCCAATAATTCCCTAAGTTTATAGGAGCCTCCTAGACTAGAAATTCTAAGATGATCTTATAAAACACAGATTTCCGAACCGATCATATTTTCCACCTCTTGATTCCCCTTTTTTCAAAGTACTTATTTAATATACTTAGATATCACAGATTTAACGCCAGTCGTTCTAGTGTTAAGTCGAAATAGAAATAATTGGCCCCTGAAAATGTGTATATATGTTGAATGTTCGAAAATAGAGAGACACAGGGAAAATATGAAAAATTGTATGTTAATATGGTTTCTCTGTGAACTTGAAATTTTCTGAGATCTAATAGGCAATATTAGAAACAATATTATAATGTGAGAAAATCATATCTGAAAAAGCGACGAAGTCTTTAAACAATTGAATTTTTAGAAACGTGCGAAGTAGCGAATTGTGTAAAAGTAGAATGTGCGGAAGTTGAGGGCAATCTGTGAGTACAATTGAATTAAAACTTACATAAAGTACTAGTATAGTTAGTGTTATGTCTAACATAGAAATTCAGGAAAAATGGTATGTACACCAAAATGGCCGCAAAAACCGTACGACTTTCCATCGATAACAGTCGACCATGTGTACGTAACGAATAAACGATGATGATTGATCGAATTCGAAAGATCTTGACCTCTGACACTGTGCTCGGCCGGAGGCATAAACCCCGAGATCGTCTTCCACTGACTTTTGACCCTCGTTCGCAAAACAACCGAGCTTCCTGGTGGATAAACCCCCATAGACCGTGCGGCGTTATTGTAAGTGCTAATGGTGCAAGAGATGGTTTAATGAATGTATTCAACTGCATTACTTCATTCCGTTTTATCCCTTTTGCCTTCCACTTTATGACTTTTTGCCCCGCTCTCTCTCTTTCTCTCTCACTATCCTGTTTGCGTGGATGACGTGAGCGCTATTTAATTTTATTACGTCATAAATCCGTGAAGTGACGAGAAATTGACGTTTATACGCGTACCACGAGGATATTCTTTTCTCTGATCGGCGTGCCATTACTTGTAATTTAAGTTCGACATCCCAAGGCGCATCATGCACCTCGTAACTCCTGAACACTGAGACTAGCGCGCGATTCCACGAAGAATTCAGATTGTACTTTCTTAGCATGCATTATTTGCATAACTATAATAATATGATATTTGCATACACCTATTTCAATTACATGTAAGATGTGTTTTTCCTTTGGATAATCTAAACTCTGTGGTACGGGTCAATGTCCTTATCCCAGACCAAAATCCTTCAACTATGTATGACCCTGTCGGGTGACTGATACGTGTCAGGGCTGACTCTTCAATTATTCATACTCTCTTCCTGACACGCTCGATTTTGCCTCGCTCGCGGCGGACTTTGCAGTGCCACTTTTCGCTTCAAATAAACTGGGTTACGTATCCGCTATGGGCTCCCTTTACGAGGCATTCCTTTTACAAACAATTCAACCATGTATTCGTTGCTTTCCTTTTTCTACTTCTTCTGTTATTTTCCTTTTTTCAACGGCGGCTAAACGTGAAATTTGTTTGTTTCAGAATGGAAACGTTCCAAGAAGCTGGCGTTCAGATGCTGAAAGAATTCAGAACATTGCTTCAACACTCGCCGTTGCCGCTTCCCGGTACTCGACTTCTTCAGCTTTTGGCCCTCAATATGTTCGCCATCGAGTCGACGCAGCTAAAGGGTAAGTGGAATTTTTAGCGGGTGTTTGTTTGAATTTTCTTCCTTGTGAGAACTACTGCGTGAGAGTTAGAAGAAAGGAGCTTGGGCTCTTTTGGGAGATTTCCGTGTAGAGGGTGTTTCGTAATACTGGGAAAATGTTATGATTGGTTTAAGAGCCTAAAATAGTAGGATGAGTTGGAATGAATGGTCATTTCTGATGATTTTTGACGGCTGCTTGTAATCTTCTGATCTAATTAGGGAGATTCAGGATTTTTGGCTTATATCGATAGAAATTGTCGATAGTATTTGATATATTGGATATATAGATTTTAATACAATTGAGAGGGGAGGAGCAAAGGAGATATTCTTACCGGTGCTACACGAAATTAGAAAATGGAGGACTGGGTCACCGAACCAGTAAGGTATTTAGCTTTTAAGATACATAGAAAAATATCACACATGTTGCGTTATTTTGGGCGCCATTTTCCCCTTAACTGGTTAAATATATTTAAATGTTTATAGCTTTTTTAGAATTAATTTATGCAAAAAACTAGACGTGTAGGAGAAATTCTAAGAGTAGGAGGTGATAGAGCAGACATTTTTCTATTATAGTTGTTTTACAGATATAACATTCGGTTATATAAATAAATAATATCGTTCAAAACCATTTACAATTTTAAGATTAATTCTATAAGCAATGCAAGTAGTTATTTCCACTTCACTGACCTCGAGGTACATTACGGCGAGCGCCGCGTGTTGTCAAAACATACTCGAGGAGATCAGCGACCGTAACCTACAGGTATCCTTTCCACGAATTTGAACAATAAGCGATTTCGGCACTTACCTTGCCCCGCTATCAGTTCCCCCGCGACCGCGGACGAGTAATGAGTGCTCCGCGATCGAGTTCAACCGTTTCCACCTATTAGTGCGCGTATAATACTTCCGAAGACGTGATCCTGGATCACCAAATATCTCTCTTTTTGCGAGTTACTTGGTAATTCATCGTCACAGTGGTATCAACCCCTAAATGGCGGCCGTACGTCTGCTCTCAACTATCAAAGCTATTTCACCGTTCCCATTCTACTGTCAGTTACCAAAGTAAAGAATCAACACGTTTCTGAGGTATATATAATTTTTACCAAGATTGTTGTAGGTTTGTTTTAAGTGCGATTATACATTTTGTTCTTAATGAAACACGACCGCAAAGGGTCGTATGACCCAGTCCTCTATTTTTTAATTTCGAGTAGCACTAGTCAGAATATCTAGTGTGTTTCTTTTTGAAAGGTTGGAGAACTAGAAACCTGACTTATTTAGTTAAAATTCAATTGCGAAGATACAATTAGAAGTTAATTTGCGTGAGAACAGTTCGTTCCTGAAGACGAGTGCGTTGAGCCACTAAAAAAAAAAAAAATTTCTACCCTTTCGTGAATATCCTTGCGGATTTTTATCACACATCTCCATCGATCCAAGGGTGTGGAACAACCCCTGAAAGTCATGATAATTACTTTTGAAACGCCCTGTATACAAATTTCCAGTATATTCAAAGATCTATGAACACGTGACTCAAAATCGCTCTCAATTTCAACCTTCATCCTACACCAGTCCCTCCCACGTATTTTAAAACATCCTCTATAATCCCTGTTTTACGATCACACTTTGCCATACCTTTCTCGGTCATTACCTCAGACTTATTCACCGCGAAACAACTTCTCCACCGTTCTTCATTTTTCTTGTGTTCTCCAAACGCGCACCTGTGCCGACTTTACGGCAAAACTTAACTTTCCCCGTCGTTAGTCGACAGTTAAGAGGACAGGTGTATTACAGCATGAATGAATTTCTACCGAGACATTATATTTATGCCTGAATCATTTGAAATGAAAGAAAATCATAGTATCATGAGGCGTGAACCTTTCGACATACAGTGACTTTTGGAAGACATCGTGTGTCTTGTGCGTTATTCTAGATTTAATACTTTACCGATCAGTATTTATTTAATCCTCTATAGTCTGAATTTTGTGTGGTATTCGAAGATCAATTTCATGATAGCATAATTAGATAATTATAAAAGTACTATTTTAACCATTTCGAAACGGTGCATTTTTTTGGACATCATCTTGAGATACCGACAATATTTTTTTGTTTGTTGGTATTTTTTACGGGCTAAAGCCCTTTAGTATACAAATCATTACAGTCATACACAAGATAGAAAAGAATAAAGATTATTACATATCGATAATCGAACTTCGATATATCGATAATCGACTTTCGAGATATATTGAAATTCGACCAACGATACATCGAAGTTCGATCATCGATATATCGAATTTCTATAATCGATATCTCGAAATTCGATCATCGATTTCTGACCGGTCACTTAGCCGCAAATACTTCCCTGATACCGATATCTCCTAAAAAATAATAAATTATGATCACTAAGCTCTTAGCAGAGTAAAGTGTAATGCTACAGAACAATTTATTAATTGCCTCGGAAAATAGTTAATAAGTTAAAAGTCCAAAAGCGTTAGGTCCGAAAAGTTTACTAATAGGCTATCAGTTGACAAAGTGTTAATATAATGACATTTAGATATTCATTTATAAAATGAATATGGGTTAAGAATCTACCAGGATAGGGTTAAATTTGCGCGAATAATCGAATGTTGTTTGCGGTGATAGATCGATAAAAGGTTCGCGTGCGTTTCAGTAAGCAGACACGATAGAGAGCCGTGGTTGGTGGAGAAGGAGAAGAAGAAAGTTGTTACGACAACGTTGTAACCGGCACTTTAGATCGAATCTCTTTCACGGCCACGGCCGTCTCGTTATTTAATGTTACTACGCGAACCTCGCTCCTCTGTCCGGCTTTATTGTTTCACGTTGGTATTGCCAGCGCGAACGGCCGCAATAAATCAGAATAACGACTACGCCTGCTGCCGAAAGCCATTCGAATTCAATCCGATCTATCGTCTCCGCGGATCTTTTCATTTTGAGGCGTAGAAATGCGCGATACAAATTACTTGTCGCGTTCGCTTCTGCCTCGATGATTCTCTCTCTTTGCTCGACGACTGATCGCATGTTCTTTCGAACGTTGCTGTCGTATTTTATTACACTCTGAGCTCTCCTTGTTTCTTTTAGTTGTATGATTCTGTCCCTTTATAGATGATTTATTATTGAACGGAGAAAGAGAAAAGTACTTCCACTTCGTTTGCCTTTATATTTTATCTTCGACGTTATTTACGACGAACGCCCTTTCAAAAATCCAATCATCTAAAAATCTCTGGAACGTAAAAATGAAACTGGACTTTCAGGATGGATACCTCTAAATCCGTACGTGCCGAAAAGGCAACGTTCGTAAATTCCTACGTTAACGTTAATGTCCATTTACGATATCCCGAAAGGAACGTTCTCGGCGTTGTAAAGATTCATCGAGAAGGGAGAGCCAGTTGGAGCTATTTCTGAGTTATTAATCCCTTGAATCTTTTTGCCGATTAAAGGAACGTCAATTCTCTCGGACGTTAAATTTTGCAAACTTCAAAGGCTCGAGTCCGACACGCGGAAAAGTATTATAAAAACGAATGTCTCTTTTTACGTTACTCTTTAACTTTCAAGTCTCGCCGGCTCATTCTGACGAGAGGATGCGACGTTTATACGAGACTAACCGAGTTTAATGAATTCATCCTTAACGACGTTGCCGAATTGGTTGAACTTGACGCGTGTATCAGCTTATCCTTTTTTTGTTAAATATGCTATACTTAAATATATTAAATAGATACTGTGAAATAGGAGGAAGCAAATGACAAGGATGACGATCAATTAAGTAATTTCTCTGTTACATAATAAATGTAGAATTTTTATTGTACAACTGCGCTATAAATTTGAGAAATTTGTATAAAAATGAAGAAACGTAGTTCCAGCGTTAAGAATCGACGACCGATGCGTCTCATTAATTCTGTCACGTCTAATACATTAATTACATTAAATAAGTACTTTCAAAAAAAGAGGAATCGAAAATCTAAAGAAACTGATCAATTAGTAAATTTTTGTTTTATAAGATACACGTGGAATATTTACTGTTTGGCTCCTCTATCAAATTGGACAATTATTCGAAAAAAATTGGTAATCGATCATTTTGACCGTCTTGGTAGTTTCATTGTTAAATAATTCTTTGCACGACTGCGCATTCACACAATGATCTTGAAATTCTCTCAAGTTCCCATGGATTTCAATCGGATTGTCATCCAGATAGTGTTTTCTTCAAAGTTCTTGTGAATCATCTTACCGAGTGACTCACGGCATGCATCTCCTGCCGAGTAAAACCATCGGGACAACAGGGCGTTTTCAAGTTTTTGCACCTGCGTGCAGGTGCTAGCCCTATATAATTATTACTAATTCTCCTCTACGAGAGCGAAACCCTGGTCAAGGTCTGACTCTTCTCAGGATGAAACCGAGCCTGAGTCATCAAGGACTCTCTCTTTCCCTCCTGAAGCTTCATGCTGCTCTATTTCCGATGTAAAACTGTCTACAGGGATCTTTTGCACCTGCTCCGATGCTTTTTCCCGGGGCGATTTAACTGCACACTTTTCCACCACGGAATCTTGGCAGGCAAAAATTCTATGACACTGCCCGGTACTTTCTGTGTGGATCAGGAAAAACGTCTTCGTTTATTATCTTAAAGCGTTTCCTACTGACTGGAGGGATTTTAACGTTTTTACGATATGTTACTGTTGAGGATGTTTCATGTAGCGTAGGAATAATACATGGAGATTTAATTATTGTAGCTCGCTTATGGCGAATGTACAAGAAGTGTAAGAATTTGTGCTAGTGAGAGATCAAGAAGCGGATTTTTGGATATGATGAATGAAATTTTAGACACCTTGAAAACTGGGCAGCCCACGGAAAATGCTTAACGTCGCACAACTCAGCGCTGAAAGGGTTAAAATAACAAAATTCTTACCATCGTGGAGTCCAACGGCACCTCAGCATATTTCGCCGTTAAAAAATTTCAATTACACCTCAATACAATTTGAAAACCTTTTCGTCTGGCCGCTCGTGCAACCATAATTTAATATCCCCGTGTATTCATATTTTTACTCGCATGAATCCCGAGAGAGTACGTAACTTCTTCGTAGGGCATCCATTATCTTGAGCGATTACGAAGTTTTAGTACTACGACGACCTTTAAGTCGCGTTAACGTCACGTGCAGAATACACCTGACGCGCTTACCGTCGATGGTGCACGTGCGTTAATCTTTGGTAGCTTCCTCCTTATAGGTTTTCGCGGTTGGTAATTATTTAAAGAAACGATCCACGAAGATTACATACGGAAAATAAATCGGCTTCCACCGAATAATGCATGCGTCCGTGTGCAATAAAATTTTTCTAATTGAACTTATAGCCAGAAAGTAACGCGTGGACGATGAATTACCATTGATTTATACCTATAACATTCATATTTTTAACAACGTGTATCCTTATCTTGGTCCGGTACAGCTTCCTTTCTCTAATCACCAACGCGATCTCGCTCACGCTAACGAACCAGTTTTATCACGCCCTCGATGACTCTTCGATGGTACCGCTTTAATTATTCGATACTGGATGATCAAGCATTTCGCATACTTCCTGATCGTTATGTTCGATACGAGATACGATCGAGAATCGTCCGGTCCACGCGACGACACTTTCCAGCGAATAACCTTGTCCACGGGAGCGTGATGACCAGCTATCACATCCAGCCCGGTAATTGAAATCGTAAACACTCCTGGTAATGGCCCATTGAGTTTATGCACCCGTGTCGACACTGTCTGCGGTCGATGTCAAGGAACGTTAGGTCCTGCCTTCATCATCCTTAAACCGCCATCGCACATCCCTGTGGTTTGCTCTATCGATTTCCTGTCATGCTTTCTATTTCTTCTACCAGACATCCTCGTACTGGGTAGATAGACAATGCAATAATCGTTTTGGATTGTTATTGCGTTGGAAAACTGGTAGTTGATAATATTACCTGCCGAGTTTTTATGAGATTTCTGATGTTTTTTTGGATGAGGTTTGAAGACGGAAGTTTTAAGTTGGGGGAGTGAATTTATTAAGGTTGTTTTGTAGTTGGAACTTTGATGAGGTCGTTTTAAAGGCGGAGGGTGCCATGGTTAGTTTAGAAGTAAGGGGTTGAACTTTGAACGTGTGAGCATGTGTTCAACTTTTGCAGGAATTTCTCTAAGTCATCAGTTCGCATTAAAACTGCCAAGGCGGATGCAATGTTAGGTTCTAGATTTTTTAAAATTTTCTACATTGGAGAAGAATACATAGAAATATTCCACTTTGATTTTGTAAAACTTAAATTACTTAATTGATTATCTTTCTCATCATTTGATTTTTCTTTTTCCAAGGCGATTATTTATTATATTTATATTTTATAACCCTGATAGTTTTAATATCAATGTAACGTAGCTTCCATAGATTGAAACTTACCCAGAATTATAAGTTCTAATAGAAATAAGTGCAGTTAGACCTTAGAAAATTTTCAGACAGATTTCAGTTTCAGATTTTATTTATTTACAGCTGTTTCGGGAAAACTTCATCCTGCTAGTAAATATTTCTGCTCTTGGGGGACATAATAGTTTATAGAATCTTTTGTCAGCATTAGAAAATTTTACGAAGTATATTTGCAAAAAGAGAAACACTTTTGCTGTCCGTCCTTCGAAGGTGATGTATTCTTCTCGCGTTTCAAGGAATGTTAATTGTTACCAGATAATATCATCGTTTAATTTCAAATGAGATTCCTCTAGCTACGATGCGAGAATATCGTACGAAGAATGTCCTTAGAAATAGAAATGGAATTTTCGTCCGTCGTCCCTTCGTTCCCTTCATTCTGTATCCTCAAAGGTATTATACTCCCTCTCACGTGTTTCAATGAACGTTCCATTGTACGTTAATTGTCGCTAAATAACATTATCCTTCGCTTTCAAATGAAATTCTTATAATCTTAATTGTTGAACGCCGTACAGTAGAACGTCCTTAGAAAAAGGGTTAGATTTTTTCCTACGCCTTCATTCTCCTTCAAAGCCGTTGCATTCTTATTCCACGTTTCACGAAATTTTTCATTCTTCAACCCATTAACGCCCACCGATCTATTTATAGATCACCACTTAAATACAAAATATTTTCAAGATCTCAAGTCATTTATTTAATTGACCAACGATATATTCATAAATTAGCCTTTTGCGAACAAGTCATTTGAAAAAAAATTCAGGGATAACGTTTTTTTTTACTAAACTCGAACCAACATAACATGGAAATTTCGTTATTTTCTTTAATTTTACAAAAAAATATAATTTGACCGTTAATGGGTTAATAATGCAGTCTGGATAATATTATCAATTTCAAAGTATTTTTTTCACTAAGCTTCAACGAATATTTTTAGTAACTCGTAGTCCTGAGTATTCCTCAATAGCTTTCTTTTTCTTCTTTCTTGCCCTCGAAGAAGTTACACTTCTATCTTTTCACGCGTTTCATCGAACGTTTCGTAAGGTAAAAAATGAAATATCTCTCAACTTCTTTCGAAATGTCGAGTCATCCTTGAGACATCCATCAGATCCACTTTTGTCGACGATGGAATTGAAAGCACTCGAGTCACTGGCAAGTAGTAGCCGAAGATATTGCACGTGGAGCAAGATAATCCGCGTCTACCGGCTACTTCAGGATGAAGAGATTCAACCAGAGAAAGGGTAAACGACCTTCTATGGTATCTTCGGACGAATGCATGGTTCAAGGGACTGTTTGGTCGTCGTTGATCTGTCCAGATTTTTGGAAACCATTTCTGTAGATTAACCAAAAAATATCTTCTAATCAGTTATTCTCCAAGGAGTCCTATACGTTTACTCTTATTCAATCAAACAAGATTAAAGATTTAAATAATAGAATAAATTTCTTAATACCTAAAATTACATTTTAAGTTACATACAATTTTTGACCAGAGGCTACCAAGTTCAAAACTCAGATCTCCGACCCGTGCATCCAATCGTAAATTATTATCACTTTTTTTTTGAAACAATACATAAATAATAGTGTTAATGATTAAAATGCGTGGTCCTTTATCATAGAATTTATAACTTGAAGTTAGTTTTATGTCATTAACACTGTAAGTAGAAATATTAACTCCAAGACATCGTTCAAATTTCTCAACGAAACTACTACTTAATCCCTTGTCGTACAATTTATATTGTGATTGCCTCTGCAATAAGTCAGACTTAAATTAGTAAAATAAAAATTGGTCAGTGATTCTTGACATATCGTACAATTTAACGTAATATTAACACGTTGACTGCCATGGGGGTCACCGGTGACCGGCGCGGTTAAATTCAATGAAATTTCATGTAACGTTTAAGCTGCTATATTTATGAATTTTCTAATATATTTAATATTTAAATAGTGGCATTAGAAAAATAAAGGTCTGCTGAGTATCTATATATCAGAATCTTTATAGTTTCTGCTTTATAAAAATGTGATTTTGATAGAAAAAATTTCACTTCAGTAAAAGTGACGAAGTTAGCGAAATACCGATGGCGTTTAACGTGTTAATATTATAGAAATAACTTTATCGTGCCGCATCTCACTGATATTTCAAATTTAAAAGTTTTGCAAAACTTGAAAATTTCCTATCCAATTTACAACACTTCGAGTGTCACTCGTTTCCGCAATAGGTTAAATGTTTCAAATATTATACACTATATGTTCGCAATTTCTCTTTCCACATGTCGGTAGAAGAATAGAGTCATGGTTTACGTGATCGATAAAAAAAAAATCAAGCATTATTAGCAGTATTGTGTACGATTTAATGGCAAGAGTAAATAGTAAGCCTTCCGTGGTTTCCGTCCAACGGAAGGATCGGCTAGGAACCACGTTGAAGTTCCTCTAATTACATCTAACTGTACCGGATATCAGAGAAGCATCATTTGCGATAATAAGATAGATAGAGGTAGCTAGCTCCCTCGTCATTTCGTACGTAATTCTCCCTGCCCCCTCTCGTTATCTTCATCATATTCTTATCCTCATTCTCTACTTGTAGATCCTCAGAGGTTTCCTATATTCCGGCTGTGTTCTTGCGAATCTTCAGAGAATTGAATGTTCCTCTCGAGATAACGAACGAAGTAATAAAGAAAATGTGAAACGCGATGAAGTATAGTTGTACGTGGTTTGAAAACTTCGAATTCAATCGTGCACACATGCGAAAGTTAATATCTTACAGTTCTGCAATCGACGAAGGTTTTCGTTGTACTTCATCCTTTACTGAATTAATTTCGAGTTAGTTACTTCAAAGTATTTTTTATTACACACAATCTTTTCATTGAAATTATCATTAGCTTTTGTAAGTAGAAAATTTCATAAAATTGGATTTAATTTAGCTGATGGAAAATTGTAAAACTGATTTTGAGTTTAGTGAATTAATTTTAGGTGGACGAGGTAGGAAGTTTAATAATGTCGACATTTTCATGAATTTAGTAATTATGTTATGTATTTAACTAATTAATTTCTCGGATTTAAGCTGCAAAATTAAGGTCCTTCAGTAGGAGATAAAAATTACAATTCCAGTTGTTCCACCGACTTTTTCATTTTTCTAAGTATTCCTTCAGTTCGCTGGATCTATTGAGGTTTTCAAATTAATTCCTCTGAAGCCTCTCGTTCCCTTGAAAAATTTCCGACATACTTCAACAAAGCAAAATTCAAAGAATCGACGAAACTAAAAGATCCACCCATCCGTGTTACATTTCGCGTAGAAATTCATGAAACTTCCACTGTCCAATCCCACGTAACCACGAAATAAAATTAAACCGACAAAACGTGACCGTTGAAATCCAACATGCAGACTTCACACTCCGAATTCTGCCTCGTCGCGATGACAAAACAGCGACGTTAAATCCAACGGATTATCTGACAAGATTAAATGCATTGTCACGATAATTAACGAACTGATAAATTTTCCCACGCACTCAAAACCCTCAAATTATTTTCCAGCTCTTTGCACCATACATCATAAACGAGAATAATCGTTTACAGGAATAAGTAGTACAAAATGGTAATAATCGTTGGATCTTTGAAGGCCAATCGAAAACGTGCAAGGGCGTCGTGGTTCATTAATAACAGCGACAAGAAGACTCGTGACTTACTTGCGTACTTAAATTTGCAAATTACGCACTTGGAATCACTTACTCGCCTCGGAGGGTGCATATTAAGCAACGTCTACTTCTCTTTCCCTTTCTTTATTTCTTTCTCTCTCTCTCGGTAGAAAGTGCAAGGCGCAATAAATGCACTCGTGTTGAGGTACGAATACACCGCGGGGCAACGAAGAATCATATAACGCCGAGGCTAATGTCGCTAATGTCTATAATCTCGGATCATCTGCATCCAGTCTCCGGTGTACTTTCCACCACTCTTTCCACGTACTCGGCTTGTATGTCGGTACTTACTAAATGCATCCACTCGCTCTCTTTCGCTTCGAGTGCACCGGACCTATGTGCGACTGCTCTCGAATGTTTCGTAATTTCGCGGCTAACCGCACGCACTGGTATTATTAAACTGTTTCGTTGCTTTTTGTCTTCCTCCCTGTGCAATCGTTCCCGTTCTTATCGGAAACCGTGATGGTTTTTTTACAGCTTTTTCTGTGTAAGATCGTCGGTGATGGTTCAATGTCTTCGATATTAGCTACTGTTAAGATGTTTCATGATTTTTGAGTTTGGCAATTTCATTTGTTCTTTTGGAGGAGGTATGATTTTAGTGGAGCTTTGGGTTGAGAAATTTGAATAGTTCGCTTATGCTTTGTTGTAATTAAGTTTCTACTTATAGTTGAAATTTATAATTGAATATTTGTTGCATAGGAGTTATATTCTTATCGAGTTGTTGTATTATGAAATTGAATTTTACTTTGTTTTAAAATGGAATATTCTGGGATTTTGCGTATTGTTAACACATTGTACGCCGGTCCCGCGATAATGCGGGATTTCAAATATATGATTTTAGGATTTTACCGATCAATGTCAGTCATATTATTTTATCTTGAGGAAAACGGTAAAGTAGACAAAGATTTAAATAGTAACATTATCAAATATAATAAATTTGATAGCAGATATTTAGCCGGCGTACAATGTGTTAAGGTCAGTTATTTTCGAGTTGATTTAGTCACGATATGATGGAGTATTAGTTTGATAATAAAATAGAAGAATGCGTTGGTCAAAATCATACCGAACGAATTGAAACCCTAATCTTTTAACATCCCGTTCAGTTTTACCAAACGCATACTGCTTTCATATAAAAAAAAGTAGATCTCAATTCAAACGTTGTTCCCTCACTTCAAGGATTTATCATACAAAAACCGTTTCACGAAAAAGTGCGAGTTCGACAGAGGCAGGAATTCTGTCTGCGAAAAAAAACCATAAGTGAATTTATCCATCTCACGTATCACCTCGCGAAGATCCGAAATTTCGTATTACCCCTCGTCTTTGCTCGCCTTAAGCATTATCCGAAAATTCGGACGATACCTACGACGTATGGAAGGGCCACCTGTAATACAAAGTACATCTTACGGTTGGCCGCACGCTCGGATAAACTGCCGGCCCTAAAGATTACGGGATACCTGTGCAAAATTTCTGATAAAAAGTGTCTCCTATATATGCTGGCCGCGTACTCGAATCCGAAGTTATATTACCGATCAGAGCTCGCAAAGGTAACCAAGCCACCGAGGGAATCGGTTCTGAGAAACTCCCGCAGTCCGACTCGTTGGCATAAATTATCGAAAAGTACAGCCCTCGAAAATCCACTCTTCGTGTGCGCGCACTCGACTCGAAATTGCCTCTCTAAAACATGAGAATTATTGCCCCTGGTTGATCCTTCTGTCTTTGTCGAACATAGTATTTCGGGTACTACCTTTTCCTTCCTTTCTTTTTTCCGCTTGTGCTCCCACACACAGGATTCGCCATGAGGCTCCTTTTGCATTTCTGGCTTAGGAACGTCCGATGTAATTTCATTTCACGACACTCTGCTAAACGTGTTACACGTAGAATGTTTTAAAGTCATTTTTGGGAGAAGTTATGACGTGGAATTGTTAGAGGAAAGACGACTGTATAGTAATTAATTGTAAAATTGAGAGTATATTTGAGATTAAATGGTTTGAGTTATTTTATTGAAATTGCGAGGTATTGTTGCGGGGGATGATTCGGAGTTTAATTTTTTATCGTTCAACTATCGATTTCTATTTCATTTTGAATGCAAATTTAATTCAGATTGCAAGAAAAAATAGCAAGGATTTAATTAGCTTAGGATTTAGACGAAGGTAGTTATTTTTCACCCTTATTTCGATGTTAGGCATTTTAATTCTGTAGATTTAGTCTCTTATAATTTTCTATCAATGTTGAAATCTGCTAATATTTCTCATGATTAATTTAACACTAGAAAGACCGACGTTAAATTTATTACATTTAAATATGTTAATTAAGAACCTTGGAAGAAGAGAAATCAAGGGGTGGAAAATATGATTGATTCTGTAATCTGTGTTTTATAAGATCAACTTAGAATTTCTAGTCTAGGACTCTCCTGTAAACTTAGGGAATTTTTGGAAAAAAAATGTGAGCAAGTCATTTTGACTTGCTTGGTCGTTCTAGTGTTAAATACTCCTCGGTATGCATACTTATTGTTTTCAGAGAATAAAACTGGAAGCAAAGTATGGAAAAAAAAATGTTTTACTTTGGCGGACATAAAATGATAAGTATAATTCTTACAGTGGTAAAGGTAAATTATTTTCTCGTATGAAAAAGAGGATGTTGAAGTATCATTTTAAACGTAGCCTCGCCAAGATCCTGCACTCCGGCTTCCACGGATGTGTTTTCTAGTTTCTCTCTTCCCTTCCCGTGCATCCGACCGCACGCTGTCCATCTATACGCGTGACCCGCTCGCATGATCACGGTACAGTGACCTTTGAACTTTGCATCCGCCCAGACACAGCTACGTCCGAATATTATCGCGTCATTAGGACGGATGCGAATCCTGCCACTGGATCCACCGGTAGATTAAATTAATCGAGTCAGCTCTCAGACTGCTTGTTATTATCCGCCCTTGGAGCTGACATTCGCGAACGTCCGAGCACCGTGCTTTGCCTTCGCCGTGAAAATGACGAATTTTCTCGTTCTCGATGGATTTATTTGATTTATTTTGTCACGTTTAATTAGAAACCCGATGAGATCACTGGAGAGCGATATAATCAGCCGTGGACGCGTTTCAGGTGGATCTGCAGGTACAATAAGAGTTCAGGATATGCTCGGGATCTGTTCTAAGAATTTAGAATGCTCTACAAGATTTTTGAAGAGATAAATAATTCATGGGATGCGTGAAGCTTCCACGATGTGCATCATATCACTATTTTTTACAGGATTTGAGATAAAAATGTAACTGATCTTGGTGTATGACATAGGAGATAGTTGTTAGAACTTTTTTGTGCTCCGTGCGACCGTACTTTTGTCATTACTGTTTTACCGTATAAATTTTTATATTTAGTAATTTATACTAATTTGAGACATTCTTTAACGATGGTATAGTATATGATCGACCAAGATGAATTCACAGTGGCAGAGAATTTCATCTAATTAATCTACATTAACACGTTGACTGCTATGAGGGTCAACGGTGACCGACACTATTGAAATCAACGAAATTTCATGTAACTTTTAAATTGCAATACTTATGCATTTTTGAACATATTGAATATTTAAACATTGGCGTTAAAAAGATTAAGGTGGGCCGAATATCTATCTATCCGTATCATCAAGGTTTTTGGTTTATAAAATGTCAATTTCATAGAAAAAGTTTCACTTCAATAGAAATGATCAAATTAGCGAAATACCGGTGGTGTTCAAAGTGTTAATGAAATTAATTTAAACACAAAGTAATTGGTATAAAGAATTATTTATAACAGAGCCACGACACAATTCTCTACGTAATTGTTTTAAAACCTCGTACACATTATTTTCTTTTCCAACCAAACCGTTAAACCCGGACAATTATGCGATAAATATAATGCAGAACTCTCACAAAACCAGTCGTACATCGTTTCCGTAAGAGATTCTACGTAAAAACGAGATTTTTCATGGCGTACGAGACAAAGCTGTTAAAATCGGCTATGCTGCTTCCTGGATGAGGATTCGCATCTAGAAATGCATCGCCTCGACTCAAAGGAATCAGTGCGAGATCTTATCAAGGTGTCAGTCGGGTCATGAGCAGGTTTTTGCGCACAGCGAGAAAGAATTTTCGTAAGATCATGGAACATTTCGCTCGTTGAAACATGCGTGTGTACACGCGCGGGTCATTAACACTTCGGTTGAAATCGCGAATCTGATTGGAGACTCGTCAGTCGGCAAAAAACAGGACGGCTCATGCGAAGAAGAATAGGCGGCCAAGATCAGTCATGGATAACGCTCGGAGCAAGGAAATTGAGCACGAGTTGGATTACGTAAGGCGAACGTAGAGCGAGATCGCGGCGCGATATGTCGACGGGACATTTGCTCGAGGTCTATATTCTTGTTAATTACTTATCGGGAATGACTACACAAAATTTTTCACAAAATTGAACGGTCTTTTTTTTATACAAATGAGATGTACACTGATTTTTATATATTTGATGGCACAGAATAGAAATGTGAAAAACGTTTTGTAAGTTACGTTTGATTTTTGAGAAATTTTGTTTTGGAGAACGCACTGAAAATGAAATAGTAATTTTCGAGATTTTGAAATATCATATCTGGTTTGATTTGGAGATGATTTTAATTCTTTGAAATTTAAACTATCGATGCAGGTCGGAAGAAATATTTTTGTGTGATTTTTCTTTGGTCCTGCAGTTGACGGAAGTTGTGTTTGCGATTTTTGAAGCAGGAGAGCTGCTTTCGAGTTAAATGATCCAAAAGAGTTAGTAACACTTGCGACGTACAAAAAATGATTCACGTCATTGCAGTCATTAAGTGTCGAGAAACATGCAATTATAGTTTTGCAAGATGAGTATTGTTTGTATAATTGTAATATCACCGTTTTATCGTATTATGTTATGTAAAGAGGTAAAAGTGGTGTTATTAAGTTCCTATTTAAGTATCATTGGGAAAATTGATGGTTTGTGAGAGATGATTTAGCGATGGTTGATGCGTCAACAGAATAGGAATGTGCGGAGAACTTTTCTTCTTTAGGTGTCATCGATTCTGAGAAGATGTCAACCTTGACAAGGCCGTTAAAAAGTGCCTCCGGTTTCTTTTATGAATTCTTCCTACGGTCGTGACGAAGATGACATCAATCTCATCTTCGTGTGCGTTAGACACAATGAAAAGGAGAATCTGGTTCTCCAGTTTCATATTTTGTTCCAGTGATTTGCAAATGGTAAAGAGGTTGCACGTTTCTCGAATCATTTGCATCAGAACCGCAAAAAGCAGTCAAAATTTCCAATTCTTTTACCATTCAATTCCTGCATAAAAAACAAACCGTGCATTTTCCAATTGTTTAAAAGGAGCATAAAGTTAAAGGGTTTGGATTTAAACATAACGAGTTTTATTCCCCGACACCTCAGAAATATTTTTCTTACGTGAACAGCCTTTGTAGATCAAAACATAGATACAAATAATCATACATTCAAAGTCTAAGCATACAAAAACGACTAGTACCGCGTACCAAGTGATACGTCAATTGTTGTCTTCATTGTTCGGAACCGCTCGCAACCAGTAGGTCTTAATAAATTAATCCGAAGAAGTACAAGATAGAAACAGTTTACCGTCATTGTCATTTATTAACTCCCACATTTTTCTTCAGCAACCCCCTTTTTCTTTAGTTCTCTATCGGCTTCACTCCAACGACCTCCCGCAAAAGAGGTTTGCATTGTTTGGTACTCACCTCAAACAGTTGGTCCCAGGCAAAATAATCATGATAATTAAATCCAACGTATCAGTTTACTGCTGTAATCCTTTCTCAACACAATTTCACCGTCAGCTCTCCCGTTTTTCTTCAGCAGCCGATAAGTTTCACTCTTACGACCTCCCTCGAAGGAAAACTGTCCCTTTCTTCGTCACCTGCGCGACAGATGAAAACTAAAGTAGCTCCTGCAATATAGTAACTTCAATTGTTTAGTACCCACCTCAAACAGTTGGTCCTAGGCACAATAATTATGATAATTAAATCCAACGTATCAGTTTACTGCTATAATCATTTCTCAACACAATTTCGTCATCAACACCTCCCGTTTTCTTTTAGTACCCTATTCGTTTTACTCCAACTACCTCCCGCAAAACGCAGCCATCCCTTTCTTCATTACCTGTGCGACAGATGAAAACCAAAGCAGCCCTCACGGTATTGTGACCTCAATTGTTTGATATCCATCTCAAACAGTTGGTCCCAGGCCAAACGATCATGATAGTTAAATCTCAAGAATCAGTGTACCACCATAATCATTTCTCAACACAATTTCGCCATCAATACCTCCATTTTCTTTCAGCACCCTATTCGTTTTCCTCCAACGACCTCCTGCAAAACGCAGCCATCCCTTTCTTCATTACCTGTGCGACAGATGAAAACCAAAGCAGCCCTCACGGTATTGTGACCTCAATTGTTTGATACCCATCTCAAACAGTTGGTCCCAGGCAAAATAATCATGATAATTAAATTCAACGTTTCAGTTTACTGCTATAATCAATTTTCAACACAACTTTGCCCTCAACTCGCCCATTTTTCTTCAGCATCCGATCAGTTTCGTTCCAACGACCTCCAGCAAAGCGAAGCCGCACGTTTCCTCGTCACGTTCGCGATAGATGAAAACTAAAGTAGCCCTTGCGGTATAGTAGCTAACCTCCACCCAAGATCACATAATTTCTCGGTGGTATACGCGGCGCCGTGTCTAATGTAGTGACATTCGTCATTTTCCCACCTGGCGTTCCTCGCGGTTCTTCCCACAAGCCGTGCGCTACCCACACGCGAGTCCGGACACTAGGATGCGGAGGTTGCGCGCCTCTCCTCGCCCGTGTTCTCGTACCGCGTGTCTCCGGAGATAGATGAGGGACTCTATCTTCGGCACGGAACCAGTTACGGCTTGACGAGCTGTGTGTTTCGCGTAATGCTTCACGATCTTATCGTCCTATTAATAATAAACCGCGAACGGCGTTACACGTTGCCCTCACGAGCGGGAAATGCCTCGAGCCACCGGTGGACGTCGCTTATTTCCTCGCTTAACCGCACTTCGCAGCACGCGCCAAAAATTATATCTCTGAACGGATTCTCTTCCCTGCTGTATTTTTCTCTCTCTCTTTCTCATCTTCTCTCGTGAACTTTTTTATTTTCTTCGTTTCCTGTCATTTTCGACTCCCTGTCGTTTCTTATTCCTGCTCGATTTTCCCTCGACGTTCCTCCAGGGTGCGTTCACTTTAACGTCAGTTACGTGCAATCTTTTAAACACCACGTGTCTTCGTGCTTCGTATTCAGCTACCTTGTCATACTTAAATATAATTCATTATCGTCGAAACACCACACGAGTCGGATAGAACGTTGTATAATCAACGAGTGATACTTGTTTGACGTGCACTCGCTACTCTTTTGGTATTGTAAATTCTATGGTTACTCAGCACTCGACTCATTGTAAGTCATTTAATCAAATCCGTTCGTTTAAATGTCATCGGTAACGATAAAACGAAATGTCTCCCGTTTTATGTCCCCTCCGCAACCCTCTCATGCAATACACACGTTATGCAAACGAGGTTAACGCGTCTCTTGGTATCCGTACACCTTATTCGATCCTTATGTTTTCCACTCGTAGTACTTACGAGGGTATTTGCAGACACTTAACATACATTTATCCGTTGCTCGTATCGCGCCCGTTTACGCAAAAGGGTACAGTCGGACTTATTTTAAATATCGTTTGTACGCCGTCTGAGAAATAAGTGGAAGGTACTCGAGTATGTCATCCAATGAAGTCATTCTCGTAACCAGTCTCCTTTATTACGAAACACCAGTGTTCGTACGCATTCTTGTCTCCCTCTCTTTCTCTTTTTTCTTTCCCTCATCTTTCCCTCTCGAATACTCAGGCATACGGTTGATTGGCCTTCGTTTCACCCGGAAAAGATTCGCTTCTTTTTTACGAGGCTACACTTGGCAAACGTCCTGCAAAGTGGAGATACGAAGGGAGCAGACCGAACCGCGCCTTTTTACGTACCGTCCGACGTGAATTAACGCATACCTTCGTAAACGAGACGTAACGCCGGACGGAAAGAGAGATGCCTTAATGACTACGGCTCGTCAGGAATGCCAAACAGAATTCGAAGCGACGGCTGGAATAAAAGGTATCATCAACGGTGATTAGTATGACCCGCGAAATGCACCTTCACCGTTGTGATATCGATAGGGTGCTTCTACGGTCACCCTCTTTTTTTCTCTTTCATTCTTTCTCTCTCTTCTTCTCTCCCCCTTCGAACTTGGAGTATCGTCGGTGAACAATTATATCGTTCGAGTTGCTTCTTGGATGAGGGGTCGAGATTTAATTGTTCCTCGTTTCCTGACGGACAAAAAGCGAATACTGTTCGCTCGGGTACCAGTCAAACGACCTTCGAGTTTTCGGGGTGCAGATATTGCTTCTAAGTACATAGAGAGAATCGACGAGTTCGAAGACCAATCCAAAGGGGGAAGTTGAACTCTACCATCAGGATTATTGACTTCCGAGTTGCACACAGGAGCAAATGATCGAACGGTGATTCCTTTGAAGCTGAAAGCACTTTTTCGACAGTCTTATCTCAAGTGCGAGACGTTAACGATGCGTTTGACAGAGGTGAAACGAAGGGGAATTTGTATGTTTCGAAACGTCCATAAGATAGGTGGTGGAATGTGTATGCAGATGGAAAGGTCTTGAACGTAGAATTTTTATAGTCTGTATTTTTTTTCTCGATGACTATTTCCGTGTTCCTTCGATTGATAGATTAATTGTACCCATTGAACGTTTCTCTCTAGGCAGCAGTGGAAGTCATTAAACGATAAACGTCTAGTTAACATTGCTGCCTGGGGCCTGGAATGAACTAAACGAGTGTACGAATGAGTCGATGATCGATGCACTTTACAGCGATGCAAGAGTCAATATTGGTCTCTGCTTTTTATCCTTTCCTTCTAAATGGTTCACGGTAGCGGTCTTGTTCTGACTATACCGACTCACGTAAAGATCGTTAATAGTCGTTGCTCGATATTCGATCTTATCTGCAAGTGGCACTAAATACTTGAAGATAGTTATCCCTCCGGGCACTCGGTTGCCTTTCGTGGTAGTCTTGAATTAAGCGTGGCTTATATGCCAGTTTATCGCACCGTGCTAATTCAACGTTGTCACACAAATGAAAGCTTATATAGAAGTACTCAGGAAAGGGAGTACCTTCCGGGCTGCTTAACGTTGAGAGAGACCAGCTTTCACGGGCCATTACTTGCATATAAATTGGTTCTACGGACTCCGATCGCCGTGGACTTCTCTCTCGTCTTCTCTTTCTACCCTGATTATTGGTCACCCATAGGTGTAATTAATTACTAGCGCAATCCTAATGACTTGTACTAGGACTATCATTAATTCTCGCAAACCTCAAAGTGTCCAAGTTTCATTTAACTCACGGTCCACTCGAATTTCTCCTAGGGTGAGTTGAGAATATAATTATCCTTGATTATTATTTCAATTTGAAATTACCCATTGTTATAATTTTGTACCCCTGAAATTAAAGCAAGAAAAATTTGTACCGGCAGATCAAGGTTACTTTATGCTGAAAACTTTGAATAACAAATCGAAAGGACTACAGAGGGAGTGAAGTTACAGATACAGAGTCTCGATTAGTGAGATCTTGAACATTTCCTATGACCTGGGCAAAATAATCACTCCAAATTTTCCCCCTTCAAATTTTGCATCAAAGAAACCTCACAATTTTCTATTGCCATCTTTTCCTACATTTCTAACAGCTCCTCAATCTTTCGTTTTACTCCAACGACCTCCCGCAAAGTGGAGCCGTTATTTTGACATCCTAGTCAAAATAATCACTCAAAATTTTCCTCGTTCAAATTTTACACCAAAGAAACTCCAAAATTTTCTATTGCCATGTTTTCCCAAACTTCTACCAATTCCCCTATTTTTTGTTTTACTCCAACGACCTCCCACAAAGTGGAACCCTTATTTTGACATCCTAATCAAAATAATCACCCCAAATTTTCCTCCTTCAAATTTTACACCAAAGAAACTCAAAAATTTTCTATTGCCATGTTTTCCCAAACTTCTACCAACTCCCCTATTTGTCGTTTTACTCCAACGACCCCCCACAAAGTGGAACCCTTATTTTGACATCCTAGTCAAAATAATCACCCCAAATTTTTCTCCTTCAAATTTTGCACCAAAAAAACCCTACAATTTTCTCTTGTCATATTTTTTCAAACTTCTAACAACTTTTAATTCGACTGTCCTTCACAGGATACGTTTTTCATCCCCCACTTGCAAGTAACTCCCAAGCCCACTTACCATTCCCAAGTTCATCCGCCCTTCACCCACGTTCAGGGCGAACCTGTGTACCTAACTCGGTTCCGGAGGATCACGGATTAATACGATAGCAGAGCGAGCGGTGCAGGTAGAGATTGCATGTTATAGGTAATTGGCAATTTCTGTAACGCGATCTTACTACCATCTGTCCGCGAGAGATTCACCGGCGGGCGTGTTTCACCGTCGCCCCGTCGCTATTGGGGTTGCACAGCACTCGGTGGCGAATACCATCGCCTTTGGGCCCTTCATTCTACGCAAGGACGTGGAAAAAGACTCGGTCGGATCGATATTCCCTCGACATACGTAATAATGTTAACACGTCTTGACGTGCCAGTAAATTTATGTAGGCATGCAGAAGAAGCGTTTGCCTGCGAGATCGCGCACCTACGAAGAAGCGCGAGGATGTACCTGAGAGGAGAGTATTCATGGTGAAAGGCACGTAAGAATGCTTTCGAGCTATGGTGTAGAGGCGTGTCCGCGAAATCAATGTTAACCAAAACCTCCCTTCATGGGGTAACGTATGGGTTTCGGGATATCGCTTCTCGATCTTCGATACGGGAAGGCGTAGAATTGTGAGAAATTTGGTGGTGGATTATTGTAGCTGATGGTATAGAATGAATATATTTTAACAATTTGAGGTTCGAATTATTTTTGTAATTTTTTATAGGCTGAAGAAAATTAGTTTTGATAAAATTTTTACCGTTGGATATTCATTCTTGTTAGATAGTAGCGATGATGAGGGATGTCTAGATCAGTGTACAATTATTATTAAGTATAACATTAATTACTTGAAGTACAATAACGAGAATTGAATAGAGCATTTTCAAGTTTTGAATAAAGCTGTAAAATATAAATGAGACACGGCATGATAAAGTTATTTCTATAATATTGATATTACGGTAAATTATACCGTATATAAAGAATCACTGACCAATTTTTGTTTTACTAATTTAATTCAGAATGATTGCGGAAGTAGTCACAAAAGAAATTGTAGTTGAATATGCTCTCGAAAATTTCACATTACTTTGTTCTTGTTTTGATCTTTACATTGCACAGTATACATTCCGAAGTAAAACTCAAGCAACAGTTCCTCAGCGGGATACGGTTTTTAATGTCGATTTTAATTTCAAACGATCTCCGCCGTTATCTTTAATCTCTCCCTGCTCTCATTGCATCCCGACGAAATAATTACGGTAAAAATGTAAGCATAATATGGGAATTATGATAATGGTACCTTGGAATCGTCATCGAGATAATGCAACGACCCTCATCACGAATGCCGGTATTAAATAGCAAGCCTTAAACTTTACCAATCTTTTAACGACGTTAATACCGCTGCACCGAGCGTGGGATAACAGTTTCGTACTTAACATTAACCAGTATCGATACCCGTTGCATCTACCAACAATTTATTCGATCGTGCGCGACATTCGTGATAAATAAATGTAAATAAGCCAACCGGAGGGGGGGATTACCGTTTTTTCCCACCTTCTAAGGCAACAAACGATTTTTCAGAATTCGCTCGATTTATGTCGACCCTTTCGTACTCGCGTAATCGTCGTGCAATTGGCGTACCACAGGGGAGGACACGCCGGTGCATCGCGATGCACACAGGCCTTAATGCACCGATATAAATGCGCGTCCGGTATCTGGTTCTCCGCTCTTGCTCTCCGTACTCGAGCATCGCGTAATTTAACGTTCATACTCGTCTCGCCGATATCGCTATCCCAGGAAATACTCCTCTCGGAGTAACCTTAATGAACGGCCTTTGCTCCATTTCCGGTTAAGGCCTCTTTGCTCTGCTGTCCCTGCGGAGAAAGAAAAAAAAATACTTGCGGTGAGGCTGACCTCGAAGCGACGTAGAAAATAACTTTGCTTTCCTCTGGATAGTATCCGCTTCGCGTGCCGATCGTCGTAGGAGATTGAGAATCGAATGGATAATTGTTGCGAGAAATAATTGGCATGTATCGTGTTTCAACGATAGACAGAGCTGGACAGAGATGGATCTTTATGGGTGGTCGAGGTACCAAGAGGTTGCGTAACGTTGTACTTTGCTTTCGAATGTAATTTATTATTCGATCGTTCTGCAATTAAATAATCTTGGAAAGATAACACAGAAGATACACCCTTGCGGAGAGACATTTGTTGGGAGCTTGAAATGCTAGGTTGTGTGTTAGGAGTTATTATACTTGGGAGATTCGATGATAGGTTTTAGGAATATTTGTATAATGTGTGTGGTTTAATGAATAGGTTTTGTATACTTGTTTTTTCTTTTATTATTCGAGAAGGAAGATTCACGGGAGTATAGTCTGGTGATAACATTGTAATACTTTGATATGGAAATCTCTTAGATCTGAAACTCAAACGTATCCTTTGTGGTAGTAAAAGAATTAAAAAATAGGTAATTAGTAACTGTATTAAGCTTTGGAGCATTTTAATTAAATTTTTATAATTTTTCTTTCGAATAATTCAAATAATATGACTTCGAAATCGATCCTCTAATTTTTCGCAACACCTATCTTTTAAAAAAAGGAAAGAGAAACGTTCTTTTTATTGGTCCCCTGAAATAAGTAGGAAACGTGTTCATTAGAAATTTTTCCAATTTCAGAAACCAGTTTCCCAGTTTGAACTACGAATACCACAAACTCGATGACGTCAATTATCCGCTATATTTTGGTTCTCTATAAAATTCCACCAGCCGCCAATAAAACAAATTCAGTTATTAAAGTAACTTCCGGACTAGCATATATATAAACGACAATCTCACAGAAAGAAATATCACCCATATCAATTTCTACTTTAACACTAGATTTACCGAGCCATTTACCAATTCAAAATTTGATTACTATATACACAATATATTGGTTGGTTAATTTTGTAATAATAAATCTTTCATTCAAATTGATTTGGAATGATTTTCTTCGCAGAAAAATTCAATTTCTTGTATGACTAAAGTTGACTCACTTTAGAAAAATAGGTATATAATCAACATCCGTAAATCTAGTGTTAATACAGATCATTGTCCGACTCAGGAACCCCTTCAAATTTTCCTCCTCTCCCCCTCCACGTTTATTTCAATTTCCCCAACATTCTTAAAAAATGAATGACAATTCACAATTTCCAAGCATCATCGCATCAAAGTCTCCGTTGCCCTCGTGACGATAATATCGAACGTGTGTCGTGTGTGAGCCGAGTTCCTGCGGAGGCACAGGAAACGCCGCGATGTCGGCAAACGACCCCGAAGAGGGTGTCGGGAGGATCTCACTGAGAGAGGGCTATTATTAAAATTGATGCTGCAATGGCAATAAGCGGAATTGCCGGGTATTAAATTAAATTATTTTAATGCGGTAAAGGGGGAGGAGAGAGGGAGGCCTAGTGCAAGAACCGGGGGGTGGTCGATCACTTGGAGGCGCGGCTTGTAATATCCAGCAAGGATCGTAAGATGGAACGTACCAGCGTGGAAAGTGCAACAATTTTGTACACTTTGATACGAAACGACCTCTCTGACCTACAACTATATACCTTTATGATCTGACATATGCATCGTCTGCATCTCAATCTCTGCGTACCACTTAATACACCCCGGTGCTATTTTTCCATATTAATAATTTCACTCGGATCGTTACACGACCATCGCTCAGACGGCTTGCAAAAATATCAGCGAAAAGTGGCAGTAATATCGGAACAATATTACGTCGGTAATACACGTGTAAAGATGCAAGCGATCAATTCATATTCCAGTATTTAAATGAGCAAATGTACCGTTAGAAAAATTTGTGCACTCGATACGTCGATAAAGGATCGACATTATTATCTAATCTTAATTGTACTCCCTACCTCCATCGAAATTAATCGTTGCGCGAATTTCATCTCCTCGTGGAATTATTCGCAAGTGCATCCGAAGTCTCTATCACCTCGAGGAGTTAATTAGTACGGTTGATTTTTTTTCCCTTTACAGGTATCTTCATACGGTCGTTTCTATTTCATCGTATTTTTCTCTCCAACCATGTTTTTTCTCTTTTTTTTTATGCAACCTCTCGCAACGCAGCGTTATCTTAATGCCGCTCTTACAGTCTCATTATCGTTAACATTCAGTCTCAGCGTGTAACTTCACGTGCGTACTAAGCGAGGAACACGTTCCCTCTGACTCATGCCGCTTCCTTCGTATCTTCGGTACGATTTTCTCGAGCTTTCGGGTAATCTTGTGGTCCGATGTGTGTCACGTGTAGTAATTACTTCTAATTAGTAACGTATACAACGTTTTAACAAGACACTTGCTTGTACCGCATACACGATAGCCGCGCTTGCCTTCGGCCCTTACAGATACGAGTTTTTAATTGCCGCACCATAATTACCGGCCGGTGTAGCTCTTAATCGTACATTAGTCCTACCTATTTCCCGGAGATACACGCTCGGTCGTGCCTTTTCTTTCGCAAATGACATTAATCGGCGCGGAACAAACATCCAAACGCGTCGGGGCCTTAAACCCCGAACTTGGGATCTCTTGGCTATACTTGCCATGGAGATGTTTGCACAGACTCTTTGCACTCTCTTTCTCGACGTGAAACGTATCGTCCCGTAGAAGAGGAGAGGAGACGATGTATTCCTTCACGGACAGCAACGGGCGCCGCAACGCCAGCCCTTTATTTGTCTCTTGGAGCTGCGAATTACGACTCTCCTGTGTCAATATGTCAGCACGGATATTTCCTTCTCGTCGGTCCGACCCTTTGCTTATTTTCTTCCAGCACCATTTTCACACGTTACGACCGATACTTTTATCGCAACCGACCAAGCAGTTCGACTTGGCTTTATTTGTCGTCGAGCTGTGTCGTTGCGAGACTATGGCTTTGCACGCCTATGAGGGTTTCTTTGGACTTTCTCGAATGGCTCGTTTTTTCATGATACGCTTCAGAGTGACGAATAGTTGAAAAGATCACTCTTCGAGGCGAAAGTAGATTTGGTAGAAGGATGGTAGAACAAATGAGGGCGAATTCGTCGAGGATTTTTATTACGTTACTGCGGTATATTGGATTATCAAATGAGAATGTGGAATATCAGAGAGTTTAGGACACTTGGAACAATCTGCTGCGTCTTGTTTAGTAAAATTCTCTAGAATGTATAAAATTTAAAAGAATATAAGTCTAGTAGTAGTTACGATCCCTCCAGTGAGGTCTGCTTTGTCCAACAGTTTGTCTGACTCGTAAAGGTCGAAGCTACTTAAGCTTCATCGTCGCACGATCACCGATATTATGTCGATCACAATACTCTTATATTACCGATGTCGTTAAATCAAGAATAATCAAATCAGAAGAGAAAGTACATTATAATCAATTTGAATTTTCCTCACAATATTAAAAAAATACTAGAAAATCTTTGGAGAACAAGGCTTTAAATAATCTCCGACCATAGTAGCCATGCAATGGGAGTTTATAAGGTAAGAATTAGAATAGATAACAAGGATCTGTTTATAATACGAAATTTATAGTTGACTAGTCATGTATAAACCGTATAGCGCAGATGTAGAAATGTACCGGCAGCGATGGGTTATTTATCGTGCGTATTCGCATTAAAGCCGACAAGCAATCGATGATCTTTAGTTATTTATAAGCTGTTGTTATTATCGCATCGTTATTCGACATCGGCCTAGCAGCTTTACCATCACGGTGCTACATCTTCCTTATACTATTTCCTTATTCGTACCGAACGTTAAGACACGGACCCGCATAGACTCGGGCGGTTCGACAAATCATTTCGTTTGAGAAGCTCTGCATCTCCTTTATCCAGGCGGTGTTTCCATAGAGAGTACGATCTATTAATACGATGAAATTAATCGATAATTTTCATTGATCTCCTATAAACCTTCATGTATCATTCCATCGATAAAACAAGTTCAGCAACAGCTTCATTCGTCCACGAATAAATTCTACAATTGTAATTCCACGAGACACTTTACAAGCAGTTACATTAATCGTCATTATAGCATGCAACTCTTCGCAGGAAACCGTCTGACTTTTCTATACTGTAAAAATCCATTTTACAACTTCCATCGTTCCCAGAATCGAACGATCGTTCTCCTTAAGGTTCTGACGCAGGTTTGATGCCATTATCCCTCGTTTCTCCTTCGTCCCCTTCTTCGCTCGTACCTGGAGAATTTTTCGAAACTCACTTTCCGTAGAGCTATTCGTATATAGTCCTCTTCGGGTTGCACCTGTCGGAACATTGCAAGCCGGCGAAGGAGCATGGACGTCACGCTGAACTCGTCGATGAATCATTGGGACGACATTGGAAACGTCCTCGAACCTGACGGTTGCACGTACCCAACGTTAGGTGTGGTTAGGGTAAAAGGACGGTTGGATACTTGTCAGCGTGCAACCATGCACGGTGGTCGATGTCATTCGATTCTCCCTTTTTCTTTCTTAACTTCGAGCTTGCTTTTTCTCTCCCTCCCACCCCCGCGAGAAAACTCGATGGGCCTGTGTTATCGGTACGTGAATCGATTTCCGATCGGTCCTCCACCTATTCCTCTGCTCCCTGCTCCTTTCTCTCTCCCCTTGTACACTCTTCTACCCTCTCTCCCCCTTGCCACCCCCACGATAAACTATTCTCGTGTGCGAGATCGCGACGTCATGAATTATTCCAACGACTTCTGGAGCCAGGCAACTCTCAGGGACGATCTCGTTGTCTCACCGAAGGAAAAGGAGGAGGGACGAGGAGAGAGGATGGGGCAGATCGCCATTCTGCTAGTAGACAAAAGGACTCGACTACAAAGAAGATACCGTACCGCGAAAAGATATCGATTGTCTTTGGATTGTGCATTTTCCAGATAACTCAGCTAGCTCTTCGACGCGTAAGAAACTTGCTTTTAACCCTTTGCACTTGGAGCCATCTTTGACTTTTTGTATTAGCAACTTGGCGGTACTTTACTATTTGCTATCTTGTGCCATTTCGTTAGAAAAGTTCGACATACATTTCTTGAAATGTTACGGTGCAATAAGTTTATCCTTTGTAATTATTAACACTAGAACTACCAAACCAGTCAAAATGACTGGTACATAATTTTTTCAAAAAATTCTCCAAGTTTACATAAGAGTAATAGAATAAATATACTATGTCTATATCAATAAACATAAATCCCCCAATCGATCAAATTTTCCGCCGCTTGATTCCCCCTTTTTCAAAGTACTTATTTAATTTATTAAAATATGATAAATTTGAGGCCGGTAGTTCTAGTGTTAATAAATTCGAAGGTTCCCTTTGAGTGATATGGTAAACTTACGACGTCCCTTCAGGTGGGACATCGGAGTGCAAAGGGTTAAATGTTGACACGTTGGATAAGATCGCAAGGATGTGGATATTGTTGGAAGGATTTTCCAAAGAAACGAGATGGACGTATGAGAAAGGACGAGATAGGTTCATCGTACGATACTTAACCGGTTGATTTAAGATTATGCAACGAGACTTTCCGTCGATGGCTCCCGATCAGGGATGATAATATGAAATCTCAAATGCTTGGAATCCACTCCCGTCACAGAGTCGGTAGTCTCGTAAGATACGCGTGGATCATTGCACGCTTTTACTTTTGCTTGGTTTATTTTAATTAAATAATCTCAAGGTAAATTACAATCCTCCACTACCCAAGGAAGTTTGAACGTTCAGTATATTCTACTTAGGGTCATCCAAGACGACCATAAGGGAATGTTGGCCAGAAACTCAAGTTACCTTTTCCTTAGCTGTAAGTTACACAACCCGACCAAACGCGTATACGCTCAGCGTAATCTCACGGTGTACTCAAAGCGAGAGTTTCTGCCTGTTGTACGGTCAGTACAAAAGCTCCAAGAAAATATCCTGGAAGAATATTGAACCAGCCGTTCCGCGGTTGTAATAGGGACGTTTGACGTTATATACGCGAACTTATGGATGGGTGCGGTTGCAGGCCAGGAGTCGTCGTCGTGGATGATGCTGCCGGGCAGTCAAGGTGGAGGGAATAAAAAGAAGAGGATCTCCCTCGGGCGGTCGTCCTTGCCCTCGCCGGTCGGCCCACGTCAAGGCCACTTCGCTTCAGGCGCAATGCACCCGTTTCTCTCTCTCTCTCTCTTTCTTCTTCCTCTGACTTTCTTAGCCTCCCTTTCCCTTCGTTTCTTTGCCCCTCTTCGTCTCTCTTCCGTTCGTCTAATGTACTGCATCGCTCTACTTGAACTACCCTGTGCAGTGTCTGCTGCAGACTATCTCCTTCCACTGGCTGATCGTCGCCGTGCAGGTTGCACAGTTACGGTCGTCTCCTCTCATTCTTCGTTATTCTGTCATCCTTTTCTTTCTTCTTTGTCTATCTTTGTCCACTGCTTTTCCTTCTCTTCCCACAGACACGTCCGCGACAGATATCACCTCCGATCTACTCCGATGCGGCTCTCCCTCTTTTACTCATCTTACCCATCCCCCGTTTCCTTTCTACTCTCTGCTGGTTCTTTTTCATTCGCTCTTCTCCCCGCTTCTCCTTGTCGCTATAAATATCTGGCGAGGCGTTATTTTTAACCCGGCATTGCGCGACACGCACGACCACGGTGGGAGAAGTTGGAGAAGGAGGTAGAGGAGGTCGAAGGGTTCGATACTTGGCGGGATCGGCGAAAACGGGTTTCGCAGGATACTGCACGTAATCCCGATCGCAATGCTTTCACGCGGCACCAAGTGAAACGAATTGTTCGCATTGAATTTTCTTAGGAAACGTCCTCGGCTGTGCTTTCTACTCGTGCTCTTGGAGCGTACTTGGAATGAATGTTTTGTTTTTAAGGAAGGTACATGAAAACGCTCATCGGTGCGCTTAACAGTTCGAGGGTTGACGGGCACGATAGCGTTTCCTCTGTTTAGTATATGAGAATTGGTAGCTCTGAAGATTTAACCCCTTGCTGGACGATTTCTTTCGTGATTGCATCTGCAATGATTCAGAATTAAATTGGTAAAATGAAATTGTTCTGAAGGTAATGTTAATATTATGGAAGTAATTCTGTTGTATTGCTTCTCACTGGTATTTTTAATTTCTTAGGTTTTGCAGAACTTGAAAATTTCTTATTCAATTTTCTGCATGACGAGTGTCGCTCGTTTGGCGATGCGGTCAGGCAAAGGTTAATTATACTTTTTGCAATGACGTGGACATCAAATAGATAAAATCTTCTGTCGTCGAACCGAAGAATGATATTTACTATTTTTCAGCGGAAAAATATTCTTAATTACACAATAAAATAAGCACCATTCTAGTTCAGATCTTAGCAAATTTCCATCACACCCAAACAGTGAAGATTGCACTATTCTTAAGATTCCTTTACAAGAACATCGAAGTACACTTTGTATCGAACTATTCGCAATTGCACATTCCAACTCGCGATTAAGAGCCTATTTCCTATTATAATAGCGACAGCTACATACCAAGATCCTCCACGCAAAGTACCATCTAACTATATCATCCACCTAAACGAGTCAGGCATACTCTCATCGCCAATCGACCAGTTCCTCTTCCTATCTTTTCTCAAGATGAAACGTTCTGAATGGAAGAACATTTTAGAGTGCTTTTCAACGGGAAAACGTGCAAGACAGACGTACCTCACGGACAAGCAATAATAGGTCCGAAAATGCCATTGAAGTTTAATGCTCGGTAATTTTCAAGCCATAGAACGTAGTTCTAGCCGTTGGTTAGCACTCATCTTCTCGAACTTTTTCCTTCGTCTTTCCAACCACCGTCTCACGCCTTTTCTATCTTCTCTCTTCTCATCTTCATCTTTTTTCTTCCACTTCTTCTTCCTCCCACCGTTTCTCTCATCGTTCGCTCTTTTTTTCACTTCATGCTCCTCTCTTTCTTCCTCTTCCTGCCCTACCTTCCCGCAATGTTCTCTGGAGCATGACTCCGGGCGTTGATTAGACCCTGTTTCCCCTTCGGCTCCAGCAAGCCGCTCTCTTCTCTCTCACCTTTCTGTCTCCCCCCCTTTTTTTTATCCTAGCCGCGTGACCTTGCGAAGGTCGGGTGAACGAACAGCTAAGGCGGTAGCTCGGTCGTTGTTCGTGATGTCGATGCTTGGGGTTGCCGTTTCTCAACGGTGGTACGCGAAAAAGAAACTCTCGTTGCCGAGGGCGCTACGTGATACGTGTAATGATACGCCGTATACCGGAGGTACTATCATTACTCCTTTGTTCCTATACTTCCCTCGTTTCGTTCGTCGTTTCGTTATCTTTTCCACGGATCTGACGCACGGTTTCCGAACATTATCCGGATTATTTCGATGGACGAGTTTTTTATTTTTCATGTGGGAGGTGTATCTTAGATTTTACAAAATTATATCCTTTGCCAGACCAATGGAAGTTCTACCGTTTAACGGCGTAACGTTAAATATGAAATTTACCATTCTTCACGGATGATAATTCTGGATTGAACGTTACGCGGACTTTGTGTAGAGGAGGTATCAATTATTCATGCCGTTTAAGGTAGTGAGTTTTGTTAAATAACGTTTCTGACATCGTCGTTAGCCATTTACTATTCATAACTTCTCGGGATTTACATTCATGCGTATTTATGGGGCGACAATCGTGGTATTACGATGCCGATGATCTTTCAATTTAATTGTATTGGTAGGATGAATTATAAGACTAGATGTACATTGAAGAAGCTGATAACCAATTAGCAATATTACCTGAATAATCGTACGATAAGCAGTTCTCGTAGTTGGGCAAATCTCAATTAAAATTCCTCGTACTACAAACAACCCTGTTTCAAGTACGATGAAACGATCTCTATCCATGTCTTTCATTATTACCCATGAATTAAAGCTTCGCACGACCTTCCTACTAATTTCCGCCTCTTAATCACTCGTCTGGATTCAACGCGAAGTAATCCAACTTCGTACTTTCCAACGAATATCTAGATTTCATGGATTCCTACCATCATTCACGATGTTTACGATCATCAACGTAAAACCCGCGTTAATGATTCAGTCCTAAACGAAATCGGTCTCGGTGAATTAAAGATTTGCCAATGTGCCTCTCATTGATATTACTTCCTAATTTGCTTCTTAATTTTTAGCCCATTTTTTTAAATCTCCAGAACGACCACCTTAATCGAGTAGATTAGAACGCAATGTTGAAGCAATTATCACCATAAGAAATTAATGACTTCTTCGCATGAGTTAAAATCGTGATTCGTTTGTCGGTAGATTTTAATAAGATAGGAAAACGGCAGGCCATTTTTCTCCGATATGACACTGTCGTCGGTGTTCATCTATTTTTGAAGGTCATTTCCTATAACATCGAGTAATTCTAGTCGATAGAGAGAGAGGAGATTTAATTGCGATGATTAATCAATTAACTTCCAAGAGCGATCTACGTTTACGAGGTCCTTCGTGACAAATAGCATTGCTGGGTTGGAAATTAAACGACGATTTGCAAATTAATGGCGGCGCTATTAAACGGTCACTTCGTAAATCGTCGTATGTCGCTGGACAATCAGCGCGCACGTTCACCCTCTTCATACGCGAGTGGAATAATGATAGTATAATCTCGGGAAAGGAAGAGAGGATTCCTTTTGAAGAAGGAGTTCGTTCCAGGGAACGTGTTACGTTTAAGTAACCGCAACTTTTCCAGCATCGCCGTGCAGGTCGTTTGGGTCATCGTTAAAGGTAAATTATTAAGTTCCGAGACGCGGTGCCTTAAAGGGCTTATCGTGCATGCGATATTTCGCGAGTCTTCGTCATAATTCTGAGATTGTACACTTAAATGGGCGCGTTATAAATCACATGGTTAGAAATTTGTAAGTTAATGTCATCTTGGTCGACGATGATTGTGGAATATTGGATGAAGATGGAGGAGATTGGATGGTAAAAGTGTTGAGGTAACTGAGCTAGTTTAAATTATGTTTAGGTCATGTTAAGTCCTAGTTGAATTAAATCTCAGGTATTTTTAATAGGTGTGTAATTTATTATCGAATATTGGTGCAATCGTGTTAATCTTTTATAGTCCGGATTTTTTGTGGTATCAGAAAATCAGTTAACGAATAGCACAATTAGAAAATGAAAAAATACAATTTTAAGTGATGGATTAAACCTGATTTTGAAAGATCGAATTGTACAGAATTTCATGTATTTTCACGAGCTAAATTGTAATATTTGGTAAAGTTACAAATTTGACTTTAAAGAATTGAAGCTTATAAGTATCTTGTGTCACCTAAAAGTCACAGGTGCCCATAGAGGGCTAACTTAATTTGCATTTAAGACACAATGTATACTATCAAGTTTTGAAGTCATCTATTGTTTCAAATTGAATACTGCACTTTGTATTTTCAACTCTACTGTTGCTTATTCTGGGAATTCTGCACTTTTAAACTAAAAGCTAGCTGCAGAAAAGGTCGAGAAACTGCCAGACGCAGAATTAGATATATTATACCTAATCGAGGATGTTTTATGCTTATCAAGCACTGTTATTAGCTTCGCATTTTCATACACGACGTGATACTGCATTAATTTATCTTACATTTGATATACTATATGACCACAACTTTTATTTGAATACAATTGCTATAACATGTTCCACCATAGATAAGATTTCAATGAAGATCTCTCAAGACTGCTGGATACCGTTGTCAGACCGTTCTTTGAATTTCTTTTGAAATCTCGACACGCATTATTCCACTGTAATGCGTGGATTATACGAGACTATTTTACGCACATCTCTTCCGTGCTCCTTCATCCTCATTTTATGTCTGACAAGATGTCGAGAGATACTGCTCTCCCTCTCTCCAAGTCATCGATCAGTTATTATGGTCGATTCGATGATGTCGATCTTCATGTTCGATTTTACAGTCATTTGAAGTATCCATTTGATTTACCTCCAATCTCTCATTCGACTTTCTCGAAAGATTATCCTCACGATGGTAAAACGATCAAAGTTGATCGTGATATTTCCCATTCTTTATGGACACCTGTTTTTCTAGAAGGAAATCGTTTCTCCGCGTTGAGAAGATGGAATATCGTATGAAAGATATACTTGTCGTTTATTTTATGGGCACGGATAAAACGAAGGGAACGTTTGAATTATCGTTGAAAAACTTACGAGGCGTAAATTCTAAAAGAACGTCGTATTATTGTGAGAATTTAGAATCAGGATAAACGGTACGTCTAATGAAAGTCAAAGGCATCCGACTTTGTAAGGAACGTCACATATATTTGTGTTAAAATAAGCCGTCAGAGGGAAGAGTTACATCCACGTCGTTTTCCTAGGAAGAACGGAAGTCTGGCCGTGACTGGTAATATCTACTTTCATCCTCTTTCATCTCGTAGTTCCGCAGAGGTAGTTCGTTTCTCGCTTTTCATCTCGTGAAAAATAAACGAACACTGACGTGGGAATAAGTCGTAATTCAATCGTCTAAATATAACCAGAAATAGCTCCAACTTTAAACATTTATTCTTTCTCCACATTTCGTCACTTGCCGGCTCTTTGAAACTCGATCAACGCCTAAAATCGGGACTTTAACCATTTGTCTATTAGTTTCGGTGCACAAAGCATTTCAACAATTATAACTGTCACTATAAAAATACACTTGCTTTGCAGAAACATTCCAAACGACATCTACAAGGAGTTTAACCCCTTACAATAACGAGTGACACTCCTGACTCGATAAATGGAATAGTCAATTTTGAAGTGCTCTAAGGACGATTAAATTAAAAATATCAGTGGATCATAAAATAAAATTAATTCTATGCTATTCGGTGTTACGTTAAGTCATACACTAGATCCGAAATTAGGGATAGATAATTATTTCAGCAATTAATTCAGAATTATTGTACATTCAGTCACAAAAAATGATACGGTTATAAACAAAATTCGAAAATACCACAATAACCTCTACCCATTAAATCTAAAACCATCTCCTCCAATAAGTGTCAAGAATCGTTCATAAATTAATTCAACTAACCATATCCCACAACCCTTCATTCAAAAATCGCCCATATATCCCCACATTTAACCACGTTTCAGTACATTTTCTTCCGACGTTACCTCCAAGATCTTCCACCACATTTGCTCACAAACATCCCAGAAATCACGAGAACCGAAACGAGCAAAGGGGTTTGCACTCTAGGTCTTTCACTAGAGAAAATTACCCCATAAATTAATCGGTCGACAGTAGGCCTCGATGGCTAGACGCGCATAGAATCGCGCCGTTCGTGTCCCGTCGTTCGTTTCTTTTCCATTCTTCCCAGCTTCGAGCCGTCCCGTCGCGGACGTCGGAGCTTCCCAGTGACACTTCTTCATAAATGCTGCTGTTGCAACAGCAACAAGAGGAGAAAGGCACGCCATCCGCTTTGGAGAAAGACGCGTTTACCTTTGTATTTGCACGAGCACTTATATACCTCCGGGCAAACAGCCTTTTGCGAAGCCCTCGCGCACCGTAGCCTTTACGACCGTTAAAATATAACTTCCTGCGTAGACGCGGATAATAACTATGAATGCCTGCCATAAGGACTTGATCTGCCGCGATGCCACGGACCGAGGCATTAATGACGCATTCCATCTGCGTTACTTGCACGTGCGAGTTTATAACCCCTTCGATTTCGTTCCTCCTACTCGATCTTGCACCCGCGGCGTCGTCAGAGTCTACCTACAATTTGTCCTTCGTGATGTTCCCTGGATCCTTTGGAGATTAATTGCTTCGTTGCTCTAACCTGCCACGAGTTGCTCCTTCGGACTCATCCTGGAGTTTCGGCTGGAATGCCGTTGCGGTTTTTCCCTTCCGGTGAGTCACCGTGAAGTCTTGTTAGGAGTTTGCGAGCTTGGGGTATCTGTTCATGGGGTTTGACGTTGTGTGTCTTTTAGGGATCTTGTTCTTATTTTCGTGTCTTCGTCCTCGACCGTTGCGGTCGGTGAATCTACAGGTTAACGTGGATTCTGAATCATCAGTATGGTGTATAGTCTGATAACTTAGAGATGGCTAGGTAAAAGAATACGGATCTGATTCGTGAAGAGTGTCATGTTGCTATTATTCAGCGAAATCAGTAAAAATAAGGGAATACCACGACTATATGGAGCGTTTACTATGGGAAAGTTTAGAGACTTGAGAAACGAAATGGCGGGAATATGCGGTTGAATGTTATGCAGATCCGTAGCCATCTTTGAGTTGTCGGATGGTACGTGAGAAATGTCGAGGATTAGGAATTTTTTTATTATAGTTGCTGCGGGTTTAAAGTGTTATTATGGTCGTTACCTTCTGGAATCTTGCAATTACGTTAGAATTACCCTGTCAATTTAGTTACAGGTAGATAAATACAATGTGGAAGTCTACCCGATACGAATCTTCGACTGGTAGAATCTTTAAGTAGACAGTAGCTAAAGACTCGACAAGTTTGTAATGCAACGATGTAAAGTTTGCGGTTTGATAAATCAAGTACTCAATAAGCAACCGAGAGTCAATCGTCGTACGTTTAATCGCACTTTCCGGCTGCCATCGGCGATGATTCGTTGAATCGCACAATCGATGGAGCATCATTTATCGATATATTTCGTTTAAAGCGAAACTCGTCTTCTGACAAGCCATTCGATACTTTCACGGCCGGTTTCCGTTCTGTTTGCACTGTTCGACGGTAGAACGAATGTCAAAATGGACGTGCACGAGAGTATTTGCATCGAGGACGATCGTGAAATTATTAGGCATGCAGATTACCTGTCTGCTCGATGGTTACGGACAGGATTGTCCCTATCTAACGTGCCCTTTCCCCTCATCTTCCTCTCTTTTTATTCTTCCATTCGATCCCTTAGATTATTCAGCAGCGGCTCCGTAAATACTGCTATTGATGCCGGTAGAAGGATCGAGAGGAAAGCTTCTTTTACAATGTAGAATCCAACGTCGAAGCTATACTTACGCCCTTGCAATCCGGATTCAGGGGGATCGGTGAAACCTTCGCTGCTGTCAGAACAGACGGGAAAAAACGTTAACGTATCTTTTGTTGGATTCTGAATACAAACAGAGTTTCATTTGCGAAGAATAACACTATTATCGGAGGAACGTCTTCCTGCTCAACTTCGAGTTGTTTGACTGAAAAATTATCGATATTACTTATTCTCTTCTTTATCCGCCTTTCGTAGTTTCTCGGATGTTCTTTGTAATTATTATCTTCAGATTTATGCCTCGTTGATCAGCCGGGAGGCTGTGTATTCCGTATTTTATTAGCTCCGTTCCAATCGCTTTTTTGTTAGAAATTTATTAAAGGATATCACATTGACGAATATAAAAAATGGAGTTAACAGTAAACCGTATGGTACGTGGTCAATTGACCGGCTCAGTGAAATGAAAATATGTAATTTTTTCTATTATCTGCATTCTGTCATATATCAAATTTTCACTATTCTGTAATTACTTTCGGAACAATATAATCGTTGTTTTATAACCGGTCAAATGATAAGCTACGGTTACCATAGATATACAGAAAGATGTACAGAAAGTGCCAGCACGGTTAGAGTTAACAATACATTCAAAGTAACTTGAAAGTATTTAATTTTACAGTAATTTGCAATTTTCAAAATTCCGTTTTCCAATTTTGAAATGTTTTTGACACACTCAACCATCTCCACTTAAATGTACCACACTCCGGAATTGCTATAAGAGGAACCCCATTCGAATTTACAGCTCAACCCAGTAAAATAACATGAAACTTCAGAAATATGATATTTTAACCAATCAGACAAAATTGCAAGGAGAATTATCCCAAATAGAGGAGCGTAACGTTTAAAGTAATTACTAATTAACTTGTAAGTAATACCAGCGGTCCAGTTTTATAACCACTTAACGCAATTCCCCGTTAACCCGTTTAATATATCTCCTGATGGACGTAGCAGCAATTCCATGCGATGCTGACGTCGATAGATGCAGATAGACACAGAGAAATTCCTGTCTATCAGCGGATGAGCTTAAGTATCGAATCACGCTGGTAAAGAACTGGAAACGAATGTTTCGAATGAATATGCATGAGACGACCGCCTGTTCATAATATCATTCTGTCGTGCATCAGTGGTAGACCACCAATTTACTTTAGCCACGTACCACGGTGGTATGTGCAAACGTACGCATCGACCGGTCCCTCTTACTTCTTTCTCGTTCACCTTCCCCTGCATTTCCTCTCTTGCTTTCATACTTACACGCATATTTACATAACGTTCATTTAAGGCACGTGGATATATATCTTCCGTGCCATCGCCCACTTTCTTGCACGATCGTCTCATGTAGATTACGAGGGTATTTTTGAAGTCGTGAGAGCAAGGAAAAAGAACTGCGAGGATATCGATTTAAATTACCACTTCGTCGATGTTTTCAGTAATAATTCACATCGACGTCGGAGAACGATTTTATTGCTTTGCCAGTCGTAACTCGTTCTGCATCGAAGTTCCTTTTTACGTGGACGATTTTAACAATTTGCGGAGTAGGTATTGCACCCTTGACTTTTGCGATAGTGGTGATTGGCCGAGGGAAAATTAGAAAAATTCTACGTGAAAATTGGTCCATTGAGTCAAGTGTCATTGAGACGATTTGCAATTTTTCAACTACGTTACGTCTAAACTTAAATCTTTGGCATACGATTTTTTTCCTGCCTAGGGGTGCAATGACTCAAAATTAATTCCTGAAATCAAAAGTTCTCACTGATTTCTGGTATAACCGTACAACTGAATGTAATACTAATAGTAGAGGAACAATGAGACAGTTTCTCGATCGGTCGATATTTTCTATTTAATAGAATTTGGAAGACTTCGAAATTTCCTATTCCTAAGAGGTTAAGGGAAACCTAGGAATATTCATGTTACTTGAAAATTGGCAAAGTTCATTAAATTACACCGTATGAGGATACTATATGCTGGCCAATGGCAGTTAGTATTTATATGCAAATAGTTTTAACTAACACTCGTAGAAATTAGTACTATACGAAAACTGCCAAAGTCTATCAGTTAACATCGTATTATCGGAGCAATCACCTCAAATTTTCCACCGTATAATTAAAACCATGTTAACACAACCACAGAAAAGTTCAATCTACATCATAATAACTCAAGTTCATTAATCTCTTCTCCATAGAAACCCGCATTCTTAGAGTACTCTATTACAGAAATCTCGACCTTACCTCTAAGCCTTACTAAAATCACGTCAGCTCTTTAAGGAGTCAATAATATTACAGTTCAACATCCACGCAACACTTCGCTGTCCACATAAAAACGTAACCATACACCCGATCAGCTATCCAGGAAGCCTCGTTAGCGTAATGAAAGCGGCAGAATTTTGCATATGCCAATTCGATCTCGCGAATAGGCCGAGCGAATTCATCAATCTCAGTCGCGATATAATTAATCTTTTCCATGAAAATCTCCGTCCGAACGGAGACAGAGATAGCAATAAAGGTGCATCTTGTATTTCCGTAAGTACATCGCCGCGGGCGATGCGCGAAATGCTCGTTTTTCGTAGACCCTCGCAGCGCAATCACCTACTCTATCTTCGAGAGGTGACTTCATGCACTTTCCTGACTCCGCTTCGTCCCTTCGGTTCCACCCGGTCGGCGATAACTGCCATTGGCCTGCAAGAGTGCAACAAATCGTAGATCGTGTGCGTGAGATAGTTTGGGGTGGTCACGTCCTTCGTTCTAACACGGTAGCATCGCGGACTCATCATGGCCTTCGTTCGTGCAGAAATCCCTGGAATTGAATACCGCGTCCCATAGGAGTCACGGTGTCGTGAACGAGAACAGGGGTTGAGGCGAAGTAGAAAGGGTGGAGGAAACGGTGGTCATCTTATCTTTCCTTCCGGATAATTCTGTATTCTCTATCATCGAGATTCACCGCAGACGGACCATCGAAGGACTTCTTCTTTTATCAAAAGATAATAGAATTCCCACGAGAGTCGTTGATATTCTTTTCGCTATTCGAACGATCCTTCTCGTCCTTTTGAGAGGGAAGGGCTGTAAAAGTCACGTGATTCGTGTCTTGCTGAGAGTTTCACGCCGTGAAAGATATTGTAGGGTGAAATCTTCGCTGGAAGACGAAGAGTCGTATGAATAAAGGAATTCGACGAACGTCCTGGGTGTCATCTGCGAGTAATAGACATCTTTGGTACTACGTCCTAGCGTTGTAATAATCGATGCTGCTAAATGGATGGAGCTGTTAAATTTATCTATCTGCGACAACGCACGTTAGTCAACGTGGTGGGCGTTTTGTCGAGGAGGGTATTGTACGTCTTGATTGTTGACTAGGAGGGGAATATTGTTTGTTTGTGTTCTTTTTTTGTGGTAGCTACAAACTACTTCTTTTGGAAGTATTGAACACAGAGATAGATTGGAAGGATTAAACAGGAGTTATTAAACACAGTTTTCTGAAGATTCCTCTTACACTGAATGGTATTTACTCCGATATTTTTCAAAGTTTCCACACGTGGAGTCGATGCATTTTTAATACGAATGGAGCACGATGGAATCGGGGTTTGAACTACACTGAGGTTTGAACTCTCAAGAGGGTGATAGAGTTTGAATTGCTATTATCCTTGATACAGCAATTTATCTTTGTATAATATAGAATTTATCACTGCTAAATATGTACATCATAGACTCAATATTTCAGAACTTTCTTGATAAGATGGGGCAAAATTCTTTCTACCTTGCACAGTAGAGCAACTCCTTTTTCATATTTTATAAAATTTTCCTGCTACGTGTGCACATCATAGATCTGACAATTGAGAAGTTCCCTGGAATTCCAGGTAAAAATTCTTCTTTGAATTTGGAATTTTACAAGTTGCTCTTCTTTATTTTTAAATTATTTCGTCAATAGGAGACACGAAATTATCACATAGTCGAGGTAAAGTCGCCAAAAGCAAAGAAACGAGCCTTCCTTTCCACAGTGAATTTCACGGTTTCTTTGAAACCTTCTCCGCCACATAATCATGAAACGATGCTCTTCACGGGTTTCGTATGAGAAAACGTGGTATTTCTCGGCTGAAAAGACGATTTTACGCGTTAAAACGGGAGTGAGATAATTTAGCAAGTGATAAACGATTGGATTATCGTACATTGTAAAGTGAGAGGAAGCAACATGGTAGAACATTCAGCTTTGTAAAGTATAATATCGCGTTTTGGTCCTGCGCCTCGGTAATGATTTATCTCTTGTTACCGAGTCGTGAATTTTGTTTGTTTTGCGAGTCTTCTTCCGTGACATTTGCCATCACTCGTGTTGAATAATGTACCAAGTCCGTTCCTTAAGGTTTTACATACCAAGTTATAAATATCCTTCGACCACTCGGGCCATGGGTAAGGTACAGGATGTTTCAAAATTATTTGTCATGTCTTTCAGGGGTTGTTCCACACCCTTGACCTAAGATTTTGTTTTAAGTGCGATAGCACATTTTAATCTTAATGAAACACGATCGTAAAGGGTTAATTCCTTGCCCTACGATTTGTATTGTCCTTGTCTCCGCTATAGTTGAGAATTTAATTGCTGAAATAATAATGGATCAGTGGTTCTTGATATACCGTTTAATTTAACGTAATATTAACACTAGATCTATGAAAGCTGTCAAATTGACGGACTCCTACTTTCTTAGAAACGGTTTTTTAATTAATAGGGACGCGGTATAGTAGATATTTCATATTTATCCGATAATATGCAAATTACGTAATTGGTCATCTTATGGCCAGCTGATCCTTCTTTTTTCAATGTAATTATTTGATATATTTAAGTATATAAGATTTAGCGTCCGTAAATCTAGTCTTAGTGTTAGAAAAACTATATTATCGCGTCGCGTTTCATTAATATTTCCAATTTAATACATTTTCTAAAACTTGAAAATTTCCTATCCCATTTACCTCATCAAGAGCATCACTCGTCATTGTAGGGCAAGGGGTTAATTATACTAACCCGTAAGTAAAAAGGACTCCTTTTAAGAAAGGTAAATCGATGTGCCAAATTTTTCAGTACCCGAGCACATGACTATTAATAGTTTCAATAAGTGCAGCATGCTGCAACAAAAGAAGAACTTTCACTCTCTTCCTCATCATGATCACCCTGCTCATAATCACTACATCTGATGCAATCATTATATTTGAGAGGATAAATTTCTCGATTCAATTTCGCATTCTCGCATAGACTTAATTAACGCTCAAAGATATACTCTCATCGAGGAGCATAAAATCTCGCGATGTTCCATCGTCCTGTAATCTTATTGAACATGGAATACACTTAGCTTTTACGAATTGCTCGAACTTCCCTTTCTTTTGATAGTTCGAAGGAATCTTTACATTCTCGATACCTCGTACTTTGCCAGTAATTTCAATGTCGGTAAAGTCTTCGACGCCTGTTGCATTAAAGTACGCGAAAAAACGAGCGAATCGATCTCCACGAAAGAGCTGGCATTGGTTAAGGCATATCGTTAATATCGCGAGGTAATATCCACCATCATTATTACTTATCAGAATATCACTTCCAACGGTGATTATAGGAAGCTCGGTTCTTCCTGCTGGTGCGGCGTATCCGTGCAAATTAAAGGAGAAAAAGCACGTAGTTGCAGGACGAAAGGAAGAACGGGAAGACACTAAAGCTTGCGTGTCCTGACATACCGTTGGACGATGTAAAACCAAGGAGCACATTTTCTTTTCGATTATGACGGCATTTAATGTATCGCGGGCGTATAATTAAGCCGAGAATGAAGCTGGCCTTGAAACGAGAAGCTTTAAGCATTTTTTCATTCATTTGCTGCGCGGCGACACCTTGACGTCTTGGAATTAGCCGAGGGATTTTCTTCCTTTTTAATAATTTACGAATATCGAATTTATTTGTGACGGGTTGTATGCTGAGACTTGAAGGACACTTATTACTTATAAGGATTATGTCTTTCACTCTGTTGGATTTAACACTAGAACTATCAAGCAAGTCAAAATGACGCGTTCTCATTTTGTTCCAAAATTTTTCCAAGGTTATAGGATTGTTATAGAGCAGATATTCTACGTTGATCTTATAAAGTACAGATTACCAAATCGATCATCTTCTCTATCTCTCGATTTCTCTTTTTTTAAACTATTTAACATATTGAAATATAATGGATTTAACGCCGGTAGTTCTAGTGTTGAGACAGATGCTTCTCTAGGGTTTTGGTAAATTAGAAAAATTAAATTTTTTTAATATCATGATCTTGACTATTTCATATAGAAGCTACTATTTCTACATGAAATATAGAATGTAGTTTAAAATATCAAGGAATTATAGTGGTTACGAAATTGAAGACTCCTAATTAATTGGCTCGAGTTCGAATAACCGTTGTCTCGGAGGTTCATCGCCAAATTATCATTGAATATGTAGTCTCCATGGTGTCAGGACCCACTTAAAATTGTAAATCCCAGGTGTAATTAATGTAGCAGCCCAACATCAAAACTTACATACTAATATTGGTACTATGGAAAAATGTCAGCAGCATTTACGAATTCAAATATCCTCCCGCAGTAAATCTCGTTTCACGGTCGCAATTACAAGAAATTTGTAACTTCCCACCCGCTCCTCCTTACAAAGACCTTCACCTTCTCCTCCGTCATTCCTCTATATTGCCAACATGATTTTTCTACCTTGCAAATCAAGAAACCAGCTCAACGTCAGATTCAAATTAAAATGTAAAATCCTCTCAAGGATTAATTATCGCCTTAACCCGCGCGAAACAACCGCAACAACATCGCGATCAGTTACCCACGGAAACTGCACATTCGGCTTTGTACTTTAGCGCGGATTCACGTTAAAGCGTTAACCTCGTGGACGTAAATAGGATTTCACGGAGCTCGTTAGACCGGGTGCATGTACCGGTGGCCTCTCCGAGATCCACGTAAATTACGTATTTGCGCGTTGATGGCTCGTGGAGGATTCAATCGCTAGTTGCCAGCTAACACGCGGACGAAGAAGGGGACCTGATAAAAATCTATCCGAGTCTCTCTGGCACACAGGACGTGCCAGATGATAAGAGGTGGCACCTCCACAGCCGTTTCTCTCTTTTCTCTCGCTTCCCAAGCCCCCCTTTCTTCTCTCTGCTTCTCTCCTAATCCCACCGATCTCTCGAGTCCGTGGACAGGACGGAATCATGTCGGCGACCTCGCAAGGCCTCGCCAAGGTCGTACGTTGAGCTCTCGAGCTGGCAGTAGAAGCTGTTCGCCACCACCACCATCGCCATCATTGCACCACCACCACCATCACCACCATCGCCATTGCTATTGGCAGCAACGCCAGCACTATCCTGGCTTTTAGTGCCACTCCAATGCACCGACTTCGTGACTAATTTGCAGACGAATAAACGCTCTGGCTGGTACCCCTCTATACTCCGCTTTCAGGGGATTAAAGTCGAGGATGACTATCACTTTGATGAGTTCCATCGATAGGGAAATAAAAAGGTGGATTGGTGGTGGATTTCACGTCGATGAATGTTTAAGCGTGCCTTTTGTTCGGAGTTAATAAATCAGAATGATCGACGCGCAACGTTTTCGTTGATTAACGTCAACGTACTTGGTACGAGGATAATGGTAGGAAACGTAAAGATATCGGAACCCTGTGGAAGGATAATCCTCGAATTGACTTGATATGCTATTACATAGATTTATTAGTTGGATGAAGGAAGATTGGAAAAATTCTCTATCTTCCGGGTTGGGGAAGGAGAGACTATACTTAGTATTGTATCAATTATTATTCCCACTGTAAAATAGCAGTCGAATGTTCAATGAAATCTCGTAGTACTTAGGCTAAAGGGTAAAAAATCCATTTCGTCCACCATCGAATGGTTCCGCTCACGGCTCCCAATCTCCAAGGAATTTCTCGTGCTATGGTAATAAAATGATTCCTCTCTCTTCGTCCTTCCGCAATAGCATCAGGAAATAAATTCGAGGCACGTTTTATGCAGATACTTCCATTAGAAATTCCATGGTCCATCGATTAGCCGTGGTTCGATCATCCACCCACCCCTCGGTCAGTTCTTCGTGGGTCATCGACACCGTTGGTCGTTTCCTGTGGGACTTATCTCATCGCCACTGCAACGAAGGGACCATCGTAATCGGATATCCAGCTATCTGGCAGTGGTTGGCGCCATTTTATTAAATCGTCCTCGCGCCCCGATCGCAGTTCGCGCGGGGCACCATGAAACCAGTTTACGATAACTTAACTCGCTTACGAACATACAAACGTGCCCCTTCCTACTTTTCCCTCCATCTCGGTACTTTCCCCGTAAACCGTCCGTTTTATCGGTGAAAAAAAAAGTCACCAAGGACGGCACGTATCTCTGGCGACGGCTAGGCCCATAGGTACCCCGAGGATAGGTCCCTCATGGTAGACCATGCACAACGGCGACATCGTGGCTCTCCTCCATGGTGTTCTTGGCGCCAGGCGCCCTCGAGAGAGACTCGTCGTTCTCGAGCGTGTCGGTTGGGCCTTGTTGCACGGAGAACGAGATTCCCCGTGTAGATTGATGCCTCTCGTTATTTTATCGCACGACTGAAATATGAAAATCATAAATTTCGGCGGTACGTAAGTGGAAAGTGGATATCGCGGACGATAATATCGACATAGATATCGTAAATGTAATATTAGTCTGGTAATTCGTTCGCACGATAGCGGTAATGATGATGATGGCCCTCGGGTAAAGTTACGATCGTTAAGACCCTCCGCGCGAGCCTTATCCCTCCCCGTGCGTGCCCGCGAACATTTTTACTTACGAAATAGCTGGCGTTGATCGTGCGTCGTCTGCGTGTCGTTTTATCATGTGATATCTTTATGATTGCTTCGTGACGATGGGGTGTATTTTAGTTGCGCCGTTTTCAGCATTTTTCGTTCGTTTGGCTGGTCGCAACAGTGTGCCTGAAATAGCCAGTACTTTGCAATGGACTTTGGTTGCTGGGATATATTTAGATAACTATTTTTTTTACATCTACTTATTCGAAATTGTTCGTATCTGTTAGATTGATTTTATCACTCTGTGACTCTTCAGTCTTTGTATTATTAACTTCTGTCCCGTTTCTTTCACCGTTTTATTCTTTTGCGTTTGACCTTTGACATACTCCACGTAATACGTTCAGGTGTCATTGAATATTTAATTTTTTCAATTTTATTCATACCATATTCATATTTTTAATACTAGAACTGCGAAAGAAGTCAGAATGACTAGTTCCTACTGTTGTAAAAAAATTTTCTAAATTAATAGGAGAACTATGGCTACCTTATAAACCATAAGTCTTTGTTTAATTTTTCCATTTCATATATTTAACACGTTGAAGGCTACCGATATTTCGCTTGTTCTACCAGTTTTATTGAAATGATACTTTTCCTATTAAAAGCCTATCATCGTAAAGTAGAACCATTACAGATACAAATAGATATATATTCAGCAGGATTTCATTATTTAAATTTAATATTTAAACACCGAAGGTGTTAGAAATTTCGTAAATATTATAATTTCAAAGTGATATGAAACTTCATCGAATTCAACAGCGTCGATCACCAGCGACCCCCATGACAGTTAACATATTAAATATAACAAATTTAACTTCAGTAATTCTAGTATTAACTATCCTCTCATATTTTCTCCCACCTTCTTCAGTTCTTTGATCCCTTCTATCCCATCTACCCCCATATCTCTGCTCGATGTCGCTCACCTACGTTTCTCCCCCTTCCATCCGGGTAAACGTTTCCAAAGCAGAAAAACTCCGGTATGCTAATAGAATACGAGAAACGTTATCCCACTAATGATCCATCCGCCGGCGAGGTCTCTAAACGCGCGAGTTAGAACGAACCGACAAATGTTCCTCGCCATGTACGACCCTCACCGGTTGCACGTTAGGTGTAATTGTAGTACGTAAGATCGAGACACGTATCATAATTCAAGATGCGCGTATTTATGCGAGGCATCACTCCTGGCCATTTATATAAAATTCAATGCCCGATTATTCCCGGCAACGGACATCAAGACTGAGCGCTCATCTTCGCTGTTATCCCTCTAGGAGGTCTTCGAGTACCCTAGACTATCGCATGACCGAGGCTCGTCATTCTCCATCGCAAAATTCCACTCGATAAATCTATAGTCTCGTCGGGGTCGTATCGAGCAAACGCAAACTCTCAGTATCATCCCCCTTCGCTAAATTTCAACTCGTTGCTCGTACGTCTCCTCGCGTACTCTTCTACATTTTTTTTTCATCCATTTACTTTTAATTTAATCTAGTTCACGCGATACGGCACACGTATTTATTTTTTCTCGGAGAGTATTCGTGCTCTTGACCATGTAGTAACATAAATATCCATTGGTAGAAGACACGGCAGCCAGGGAGGAGAGAAAGAGTACGGCGTGCAGCGCGAGCTCTTGAGGGACGAGCGTTAAATCATAAATCCAGTAAATTGCCCCTGGGGCGCGGCGTAAAGTGTTGTTCACACCTACGTCCGCGTGCGACGTGTAACGCGGGAACGCTGAGAATTTCGTCACGGCCTTCACTGAATCTTCACGCGCGAACGCTTCTTCGCCGTCTGGTAGCAGACGCTGCGACGTGTACGTCATGGAGGCCTGACTGTGCTCCGAGAGTTACAGTCCTCGGTAAAAGAAAGAAAGAGAGAGGCAATTTAATTCGATTAATTAAATTCCCTCTTGCGAACATGTTTCGCTGGTTGAACATCCACGATAGTCTATATCGTGATTTTTTTTCTCTTTCGCCAAGACTTGGCGCCAGATCTGAATTGCTTTTGCAGGGAATTGGAATTTCAGGTGTATCGTTAATTCATGTGGTACTTTAGTGATTTGTGAGGATATACTTGTCTTTGCTCGTTCGAGTCTTTGCAGGTTCGTTGGTTGTAGTTTTTCCTTTGGTTATTAGAGGCGCCAGGTCTGAATTACTATTCAGTGATGCTTTAACGGAACACTTGGTTTTAAATCTATGATAATTGGAGGAATTTATCACTTACTTGGTTGAAACTTTAGTCGTAGGTCAGCGACAGAATTTGTAATCTGCACGATTTTCTCAATGTAATATATTTTGTTACGTATGTTGAAATCTGAAAGCAAGAATCATTTAATAAGATAGGAAGGCTGTGTTATCTTTGCACAAGGATAGTTTATTTCTATTATTTCTTTTCACGCCCTTTGAAGGTATACTTAGAGGAGAAGTTTGTAATTCAGAGACGATTCCAATTTACGTTCCCAATTTCTGACTGCTAATACGACAACGGGGAGCTCTTGATATTCATCGACGTCGAGTGAAAATGTCTCGCGAAAATTCATTATCGGCGTCGCGCGGCGGCAAATACGGCGAATCAGGGACTCACTCGGCAGAATCGATACTAATCGAATTATCTGCGCAGCTGGCTAACTCGATTACCGTCCGTTTTCGCGAGGTAATCGCGTTAATATCGGTTCTGGAAACAGGAAGGCTGACCTCGCCCTCCAACTTCATTAAACGGCGTACGCTCGACGTAGTTTTCACTTCGGAGCGTTCCGCTCTCGCGTTTAGTTCGTTAAGAGCTTCGTCGGGGGGATTGCACATGGGAAACCATCCTCTTCGATCTCATTTTCATGGAGATTCTTTCCGTTCTTTCTTTGGTATTAATCAAATTATAATTAAGAGATGTTTACCGCTGTAGCATTGTAATTATGTTGGTTGCGGTGGAGAACAAAATTGCTGTTTGCTTTTGATCCAAATAAAAAGGTGTGGATTAAAACAGAGTCAATATGGCTTTTGAATGTTAGTTTTACTAGTATTGTGGCTTTGTGGATTGATTTTCGTTAATTTTTATTCAATCATCTTACATTTGGAGTGATTAATATGTTAATTGGTATGGAACACTTGCGGGACGTTTTTGCTAGAAATGTTTGGCGAAAAGTGCCATTAAAAAGATTTTATTTTCTAGGTTATCAACTTCCAAATAGTTGCAAGATCCTTTTCATTGTCTCTTTTAATAATTTAATTGAGTAGATTGAATTATATATGTGGATCTTTGGCCAGATACAATTAAATGCTAAAATATGTCAAAATATAAGCAGTAAATGAAAGTTCGGACTTTCATTAACTTTATTTTTTTAGCAAAATACTATATTGTTCGGTTATATTGTCGACAAATTTAATTTGCTTATTTTTGTTCAGAATTTACCTGGTCACTTTCCTAATAGAATATTAAAAGTAACTCGAAATATCAACTAATAATTAAAAATCCTATGTTTAGAAGTCTCAATGTATAAATAAATAGGTTGGATACGCAACGAAATTTCAATGAAAATCAAACAAACCGTGGAATCACGGAAGTGAAGGATATCAGGAAGGAAGTCCGTTGTACGATATGCGTAATTTTCGCTAATGATCGCATTAGCAATTAGTTAAGGCTTCCTATAAATCTTACCTAACTAATTACCCCTTGCACTCGCAACCCCTGAAGAAGACCACACGGGCTTTCGAGTGAATCTCGCAGTTAAACGCTAATTATTATCCTCGTCCGCGATAAATTAAACTGCCAGACGCCACAGTATCGTGGAGTACCTTTCGCATACGCGCCGTACAGGTCGCAGGATAGTGCGAGAATATGGAATATTCTCTCGTCTGCTCTTACCTCATTGAATTTCAGTTCTACACCTATATTTGTCGCTGAACACTGCATCTTTTACATTCTCTTTAATGTGTATCTCGATTCGAGATCTCTTTTCTATCCCTGCACTTCCTAATTTAATCTCGCAACTGTATTATTGAATTATTAAATTAAACCGCGTAGTAAATTCTACATTATTTAATTAATTCTAATTAATCGTAAACGTACAAAAATAATTTTATGAATTATCTACCTAATATAATATTTGATAGCATGAAATCTGTCATTGAAATTTTTAAAATTCTCGGCTTAGAAAAATTTGCCCTTCTTAACATTAGTTCTGTCAAGGGGGTCAAAATGACTTGTAATGAAATTTTCTAAAAATGTTGCTGAAATTTCTAGATCTGCATTGTGCTTAAGTTTCTATATCTACCTTATGAAATGTGAGATATTAAATCAATTCAGGTTCGCGAGCATTTCATTCTCTTTTTTCCAAAGTGTTTATCCAGCATCTTTAAATATACCAAATTAATAGGCGATAGTTCTAATACTAACATTAATAAACCGTAGTCTATTACTTAAACGCATATGAAATAATGGTAATAATCTTCCGAAAAAAATACAAGCAATAATCCAAAAAACATTCTTTATTTAATAATACAAAAAATTACATATTTTGATTCCATCGAACTATTCACTCTACCACGTATGATACATTCAGTCTTAAAATAAAGCAACTTCCCAAAATCTGCTAAAAAGACAATCCCATACGTGAACTACCAAAGTTGCACACATTTTGACCAAGATCTTCAAAGTCTCATCGTTCAGACACAATTAGCAGAGTAATATCAATCACAAATTGGTAAATTGGCCGATCGTGCATGCTACTCGCGGGTATTCGTAGTATTTGCAGAATAGGGCTAACGCAGTTCCGGTATCCCAGATGAAAGGTGCCGCACAATGTTGCCCTCGTAAACTAACTAGGACTATCTTTCTCGGTGCAGTTATACCGCACGGTATCTGGTAGTCTTGTTCCTAACCCTGCACGATGGAAACGACGCTGAAATGTTGGCTATGCCGATTACCTGCGATGGATATACGAGATAATGAAAAGCCTCGTCTTTCTACCGTCTGCACTTCCGTGTCTCTTTCCCTCTTTCTTTCTCTACTCTCGTTAACGTTGCCTTTCCCTCCTTCGTTTCACCGTACAATTCTCTCTCTTTCGCATCCCTTTCCTTCATCGACTCGGCATCTTTCTCGTATTCCAAGATCTCCGAGGGAAACCGAAGATTTTCACGAACCTGGCCACATCGGAGTTTGGTATTCGCGATGCGGCGAAGTACCTCGTTGTCTGACTTCTTGGAACGCCTTCTACTTCGTCCTCGGCAGGCTCGTTCCCCTTTTCCCGTACACGGAATCGTCTAATTACACCTATGATCCGGCCGGTTTCTATCGTGATTTAGGATCTTGCAAGGATAATCAGTGTGTGCCTTTGGAAATCTCGAACGGGCATACGGTAAATCGAGGGCCACTGTCTGTCGGAGGATTGTCATGTAATAATTGATCATTGGGTTCTTGCAAACGGACTGCGCTTGGGTTAGGATTGCGAGGATGGTTTGTATTTGATGGATGCTGCGTTGGGATCTTAGTCTTTGATGTTCTTGACCTTAAGCGCGGTGTAATTGATAAGTTGACTGAATCTTTAGGTGTATTGGATAAGGTAGGATTAATTGTAGGAAAAATAGGAAAAATCTAGGTGATAGATACTTGAATTAGATTATACTAATTAGGAATCTAAGCTCTTAATGCGTAGGATCGAAAGGTTTGAACAAGAAACAAAAAATGTCAAAGTTGAAGTCTGGGCACAATGGTTATGGCGGACCAATTCGAACCATGTTGAACGAACTTGATCGAAGGTCTTGGCATAACCTTCGCTTCTTTCGACCTGCTATGTCGAGTCATCGCGTCACGTAGCTTCTATACGACGCGTAATGACAGTCCCGAAGAAAAGGCCTATGGTGGTTTGGCTCATGGTTGCGAATAGATTGTTCCACCATGCGGCACCGGATCATCACCGAAACGTGATCGCTACCGGCAGTCACTTACGCGTCTCGATGGAACTATCATCGGCGAATTGCCTTCCGGATATCGACGTTATACGTGTCTTCGTGGTTCCCTGCCTCCGTCCTGTGTCTTAACAAAGACTTTATGTTCCTTTAGGAGTCTCGAATTTTGCATAATTTTCAAAATGTTGCAAGATCAGGACACTTAAATACAAAAATATCAAGTCAGGTCACTTTCAACAAATTAGATCGGCCTATAGAAGAATTATCACTTGCAACCCAAAGGTCATCAACATGTTAAAAGACAGTTTAGATATTTTTGGCATTCTGTGGTTAAGTATTAATATTTCACCGACGTGCAAGATATCGATTGATGTATCGAAATACAAAGTAATTCGATTTCTAAAGGTGCCCTTCTATCAGCCGCTCACCTGCAGTATGCAATTCTAAGCGAGGTGAAGAACCATTACTAACCTCGATTTTCTTTCTTTTTCTTTTACAGATTCACAAATGGAGCAAGGTTATCGATCTGAAGTTCAGGAAAGAGCGTTGGTTGTATCCTTGCAGATGTTCAGCCTGATCTTAGAACGCGGCGTGTCCTTGCTGAAGGCCCAGGTGGACAGCGGAGAAGAGCCGAGGATGGTTGTTTGCGAGGACATGCAAGTCCTTTTACCAGCTATCAAGGTACTTCCCTTATCTTTGCCACATCTTATGAGCTTTTATCGTAGGACTACTTTTCCAAGAAGCGTATAGAGTGACTAGATTCTCGTGTAAAAGTATTATAAAAAATAAACATACTATTATGTCCTTCAGTGGATACAGCATCGGCCAAGCAGATGTTCGTTTCGTGTCCTTTTTTTTATCGTGGATTAATTATGAACACTTTTTGTCCCATTATAATTCTATGTGTTTATTTTATTATTTTTATTGCTCAAATAAATACGTACTATCCAGCAGTAAAGTTTTAGGGCACCATAATGGCCCTGGTGATAATGGTTGGCCCTAAATAGTAAATCCAAGGTTCCATCTCCTCGTCATTGTCTTACAGGAATTTTTCGCACAGTACGGTATAAGTGAAAGATGGCTATGGAGTGGCTGAGTCTCTCGTTTCCAACCGCCTATTTCTGCCATTTAATTTTTGCAATTTCCAAACTGAAACGCCTAAAATAAAGGGATATTTAGAGTGTTTACTTTAGGAGACTGAATTTGGAAATTTCAAAAACAAAATGGCGACAGTAGGGGTTTGAAAAGGAGAGGTTCTGCCCTTCCCCGGCCATCTTTCAATTGTGGGACTGTACATTATAGCTTCCTCTAGAATCATCTACAGTTTTAAATCCTTGGCGGAATGGATAGCTCGAAATTTAGATATTGCAATAAAATAGAAATCGTGGTTCAAAGCATTCAAACACAGGTAACATAAAGCCCTAAAGAAAGGTTTACGTATTACGGTTTAATTGACCAGAAATTCAAACTCGGAAAATTCTCTGCAAATGTGAAAAAAGTCTGCAAAAAATCTGCAAATATATCGCAGCAGCAAATCAAGTTCACTTATTGCAGCATCAGTCTGTGTCAATTGTTAATTAAATGAATCAATCAGATATTCCATATACGTTGCAAAAACGGATGAATTTTCCATGAAAAGAATGATAAAATCCTCATAATTAGAATTATGCATCACACCTCCATTGCCAGCAATTCTCAGGCGTAGGGTTCGCTGCCGTTTTACTTTTATGGCAGACAGGTATCAGTTTTCCGTCAGGTACGAGTCTCTCTCGCGTATTTGCGTCATCGTTGACGTCGTTATTGTCGTCGTAATCCTGCAGGTAAACGTACTTAAACACTTGAGGATTTATGAAGCGACGCGAGGTTCGCACCCACGCAAGGTCCGCCGGTGGCCGGTATCAGGACCTGGACCTGGTTTGTTCGTGTCTCGACTTATTATGCAATCCGCCGTCCGCGATTAATGCACCTATCGCACGTAAGGTATGCATGCACGTCCCGCGGATGAAGGTCAGACTATGACGAGCCATTGGAATTACGATGTCATTGTTCCTTCCTGGTTTCATGGCGGTGCAACTTTAACGGGTATTATCCCGAAATTTTTACGTCAATCGTTGTAGTTCAAAGATGAACGTTGATTTCTGATTTTATTTGCGAACACTGAAGGAAATTTTATAGTCTCTAGCAAAATTTGTGAATTTGTGTGGCTATTTATGGTGGATTTTTGAAAGCGTAGTAATTCTTCGTTAGAATGATTAAAAAAGCTGTCGAATGTGGGGATTTTTTGATCGAGGTTCATATGGAAATTGGAGTTTGATGAGGTAAATAATACAGTTTTGTAGCTACGTTTAAATTTCTCTTTTTTGGCATGGATAGAAGAAGTAGTATAAACATGGGTTTCAACGAATGATATAATTAAGAAATTTCTTGTTTTTCAAAAGAATTTCGATCGTTATCGAAACACGAACAAATGCACGGAATAATAGGAAGTGTTACGTCGGTGCTGGAGGTGTGATCATTAATTTTACTGATAAAGTTAGACGGAGTACAGGACCAAAGGTATATGGTTCACTTTCTAAGGATAGATGAACATGGCGAATGAAATAAAACGTTTGCTAGGCACTCTATAAATAGAGACAATTTTCTAGTTATAGTTATATTTAGATTATTTCCATCGGACTTATGCTTCATTGCTAAAATTCTTTGTTCTAGATCTGGTGCGATTGGATGCTCTGCCACAGCACCGTCTGGAATCCACCTCCATCCTGCACTGATTACAGAGTTGGGTAAGTTTTCCATGAATATGCATTAATTCCCATAATCCACAAAATACTGTAACGATGTTCATTTTATCACCACGATTGATTCAGTCAAATCGTACAAAAATAAAATTCTTATTGCCATTACCAACATTCATTATTTTAAAACTCAGAATATTAATTTATATTCGAGAAGTTGCTTCTTTATCAAATTTAATTTTCGCTTTAGATATTTTAATAATTTTTCATTCAACTAATTACGATACTTTTATAGTTACATAATTAATACCTTTTCATAACCGTGCAAAATCGGCTTTAAATATTTGCGTACAACCGTTTTACCATAATCCAGGCCGTAAATCCCTCGTCGCTGTATTCAGCGCCTCGCAAATGCAGGACTTCCGGTGTCGTTGAAAGTTTCGAATTTCCCTTCGATACACATATATGCCGTTTATTTAAAACTTTGCAGTTATCGCATGCGATCGGTGCAACCGCTAAATGTCAGTAACAGAAATAAATTCTTCCTCGTGAGAGTATACGAGCGGTCGCGTATATTAGGATCAGGGAGTTCTGCAGAGAAAGAATCCTCGATATCTCGAACTCCCTGATCCTGCGGTTTGTGGTCTGTGGTCTCAATCTGGCTTCTGGCTTCGAGAGTCCAGTCGGTAACTGTACGATGCATACATTCGCCAGCAGATTACGCTACAGCCACAAATTATTCTTTTCGCGAGCTTTTTTCGGTAATTATTCAAATTACACGGCGACAAAGGGACGTGTGAAATTCCCCTTTGGCTTGAATTTCTTTTCACGCTGCCAGGATGCGGACTTTGTTCTGTCGTTTTGTATTTTTATTTTTCATAAGTTTAATATCTCTCTTGCAGAAAGAATACACGAATTTGCGAATTTTATTTTATGCAATGGACTTTATTATTTCGATATGAGATTTGTCAGTTTTTTTCTTAGTATTGTTTCCTTTAGAATTTGGTGATTATTAAATAATATTTAAAAATTCGATAATTTCTTTACATAACTATGGTAAAAGATGAGGCTATAGCTGAGCTCCTGTGAGTTTCATGTATCTGTAGAATTGTTTTTTTAGATAATAGAGCTGATATTTTCGAGGAGATGAAGAATAAGTTCGATTGCAATTAATTTTTTTCATTTAAACAGATTGCCATTTTATTTGCAATACTCTTGCAGTCCTTGGCATAAATCGATTTTACAATTATCGTTGTACAATAATCCTTGAGCTGTGTTGTGACACTCTTGCATTTAATTGCCGTTGAAAATTTAAGAATCTTCTCACGGTTCGTCAAACCTTTGCGAAGGACATCATTAATTCGAGAATAATAATGATTCGATGGTCTCTCAGTATCATATTATATTCTTCCATAGTTCGTAAATATCGTTGGTGAATACTATCGATATACGGGTATAGATTATACGACCATCTACGTACCATCGGTTCCCATCGACCTTGGGAAAGCTCTCCATCGAGTGAAATAGCATAACTGCGTGATGAACTATCAATTAGAGCCTTAACCTCTTCGCACCTGGCGAGACCTTTAATTAGCTTGAATTATTGTTGCCACGGCATAATTATGAAGCAGCAGTGATGCTTTACAATATTACTATGTAACATTTGCGCTCTAACTACAGATTATACATTTACGGAATTGCAGTGCCAAAGTGGAATACCTCGATCTTCAACGAGGAATGTTTTGTAGCTTTTAACGAGGGATGATTGCATACCAATTTTCGCAAGATTAAATTTCCTTAACATTTTCGACCTGTCGCCTTTTAAGTGAATTATATTAATTATGACAGAGAGAAAATTAAGCAGCAATTAAGCGTTACTCCCACATTATTTTGGCGATGTTTTCAACTTCCACCAATCATTCTATATTTTATAAAAAATACATTCCATCCCTAGTAGAATTGAAATTTAAAACACTTTCCAAAATGCAGAGCAAGAAATTTAATCAGACCGCAACTAAACTGAGTCAGGTTTGATTATTTGCTTCTATTTTTGTACAGTTTTCTGTCGATAGTGTGACTCACATTTCACGCTTATAGAACACACAAATCAAATAAAAGATTCCTCGCTCTACAAACTCTCAAGTTATCTATCAAATAAGTTTCAAAACGATACCAATAGTGTTTTATTTTCTAAAAAAATACTTTAACATCGTAATTTCTTAATCGACTTCCTAAATGCAACGCGAAATGACAAATTTCTGCTCGCAGGTTGCTATTTTCGCGGAGGTGCGATTTGTGGGGAATTTCGCCAAGTGCGATGACCAGAGTGAAGCAGCGTAAGCGTAAGTCCGTGCCGGGTCACGGTCAACCGCTGTATCGTATCAAAACTCGATCTACAGACACGCATGTTTGCGGGTTTTCACAGCACTAGACTTATCTCTATACCTCTACACCTCGCACGTCCCATAACGAAGGCAGTTTAATTATTTAAACTGTCTTTAATCGTACGAACAGTCCTTTAATCGTACGATATGCACGTTGTTAGGTTTCCGGTTTGCAGACCAATGGACGATCTATATTTGCCTTTGTCAAATGGATTAATCTCTAGAGTGTCTGAATAGCGAAAGGAGAGAGCAAGAGATCTAGTGAGAGAACAAGAAAGAGGGATAGATTTGTTGGGTGGGTTTCGACCGAGCAAAACCGCGTGCAGATTGTCTGACTTGGTCCGTTCGGTTCCGTCGCAGCTGCCAGCGACTATTAATTCAGGTTGACAGTTTAGGTGTTTTGAATTATGACTGTTGTGTTGGACTATTAATTTCCCTGCGTGCATCAATTTCTCAGGGTGGGAAACTCCGAGGAACCTGGTAGAGACATCACGTATCTCAAGGAGAACACTTAACATTTTCCACCTAGACATGTGTCTATGATTTATCATACGATAAGGCAAACCTTTCGCAATTCTCACTGTCCGCCTTAAAGTCAACGATGAAATTCGTCGATGTTAGTCAATTATTTCAACGTCGGATAATATAAAATTTATTTCCACGTACGTAGACCTTTACGAATCTTTCCTCCGTTGAACCTGTTTCGTTCGGTTAAACTCAGATCACGAGATGAGTCATCAGCAATAAGAGCATTATCACCGATGATACGACGTTCAGCGATGCAAAACAGGAAGAGATTTCGTGGAAAGAAGGATTCATCGTGCAATTATCTTTTTACATTCCTACCGATGATTGACAAAATACGAGATCTGAAAAATTCACCCGTAAGAACGAGTCATTCATTTCAAAACACGAAGAACTCCATTTCAAGCGTGACGAACTGCGTGTCGATCATAAATCCTCTTATGACGATGCTGCATAAATTATCCAGACTTCCGGGAAAATTCGAGGAGATTAAAAGCATGTTAAATTTAGTGACTTACCGAGGCGTTCGATTAACATTTCGCACCATTGAGGATGAATTCCACGAGAGAGCCTCGACGGGAAGTGTACTTGAAGGAGAGTTTTTGTAGCGGAAGATTAAGAGGAGCGTGATGTATTTTTTTTCTGCCACGGGATCGGCTTTGATAACTCACCGAATATCGGTGGCTCAAATCCCTCTAATGAGGCTCCAATAAAAAGCCCGAGAAGAAAGGAGAGGAAAGAGTCATGCTCGTCCGACTGATGTAATCTATCGTCCATTAAACGAGTTTCAAGGCTCCTTTAATCCCGTAACCGCGAGAACGTGCGCGATCGAGCACCTCTTTGCGCAACCACCACCGAGACTCTTCTATCCGGCTGGATAAGTTAATTATTGTTGCTCGTTAGTGATTAACAATTACGTGAGTCAAGCGTTTCCTTGGCAAGGACGTCGGTGCACGGCGATGATGCTGATCGGTATGTACAACTATCGCATCCTCTCTTTAAATCCTCATCATCATTCTCTTCTACAATCGAATTCGTACGTTACTCGGATAGATCGTACGTATTACTCCTATCGATTCATCATCGAATTTATAATTATTTAAACAGCCATTCATCGATCTCCGTTTCCGCGTATCCGTTATCTCCTTTCTTTCTTTTCCTCTCTTCAAACGTCGATCGGTATCGGGAGAATCAATTACCGTATTTTCCCTTGACGTTAATCATGCGGAATGTATACACCGGTGAGTTTCGTTCGAGGTTGAAAGCTGAGTAGCGTGAAAACTGCTTAAATAATTTGCCAACGGACAGTCTGAGCGATTAGACATACAGAAAACGAGGGTGTATCGTTGTCACTGCAATTAACGAATGACCTTTACACGATGGCAATCGATTAATATCCTATCGGCAACTGACGTATACTTTTCTTTATGTATATGTACTATGATCGCCGTCTCTTTGAGCTTCTTTATCGCCTCTTCGAGGGCCACAGACTTCAGGCAGGATCGAGTGATCGATAGCTTGGAAAATGATCCTCGCGTACTGCCATTCATCACGGTTGAAAATAATTAAACGGGTGACTTTCAGTTTACAGTAATACGGAAGTGGCTAATGGATATGTATGTAATGCAGGAGTGTGTGGATGTAGCATGGGTAATGTCATCGATTGGGATGCCAGGGGAAGATGTTATCGGTTATTAGTTTCGATGAGGTCGTGGCTAATGCGCTGTTTATTAATTTCTGTATGCACGGGCGTCTTAATTGATGGACAGTTTGAGAGATTGTAGTGTCTTATGTAAAGGGGAAGTTGCGAATGTTTGATAAGTTTGTAATTTAGATGGTATCGCTTTGGCGCGGTGGAATTTAAATTTGTAATTTCTTTAATTCGTGTTTATCTTTCTGACGTTTATGGGAGAATCGTGACAGCGATTTTGAGGCGCTTACAAAGGAGTATTATTATTTTGATGGGAGGAGGATTTAATTGTGAACCTTAGAAATTTATGGAGAGGTCGAAAGTCAAGTAGTATAAGAATATTAAAAGTCAAATTCTTGAACGTCTCAAAAATACCTTAAACAAATGTTAGTGCATGCAGAATGTTATTTTCAAACAAGAAAGAATTTTAAAACAAATGTAATTGTATTTGTAAAATTTAGAAAGCCAAAGTTAGACGCATTGTATTCAAAAGTAGTAATCAAGTCTTTTCATCAGTCAAAAGTTTGAATAATAAAAAATATTTTTCGAATCACATACATTATCCTCAGGAAAAGCTTGATTTGCTCCAATTAACTTCCAAACTCTCCACGCATTCCACGACACAAAAAATCCCCCGAAACTCCAAACGTCCCATTAAAAAATTAAATTTCAAAACGTTAAAAAACAATTCTACAGTAAAGTAACTCCAAATGTGACAAAACGCAAAAGAAAAAGAAGTGTCTAATATTCTTTAAATACGAAGTTAAATATTTATCTTTTTAAACATCAATTTTTCCATGGAGCAAAAGCACGAAGTTGAAAATGATCTAACCAGCCGGCTCCACCGTATTTCTTTATTTCACCTTCGAATAGCAGAGGGCACGTAGGTTGCCCAGTCATCCTGGCAGCTTACTGAATCACGTGGAATATTTATTGCAAGGGGGGAGTACCATCTGCGGTTGGATCCTTCCGGTTTCTTGTTACACGATTTCAACCGATAGCCCAACAGTTTAGGGGGATGGGAATTTAATTCATTTCTAAAGATACCTGCGGTTTGTTGCAGACCACCCGGAGACGCATGGAGCAGGCTCGCGACGATGGTGAACCTGTTAGAAAAATTGAATTATTCGAGGGCGATTCTGATTCAGGCCAAGGACGCTGAGGGTCGCGAAGACGGTGAGTAATTTACTCTCTTCATCAATTTATAAGTCTTAATGTCACTGAGTACAGAAAACAATAGAAAGATTGAAACTTCTGTCTAATCATTTTTTTTTAACGCTGTGACTGATGGACGTGGCATTAATGGTACACGGCTGACATAAGATAGCACACTAGGGGAATAATTTATGGTATATTATTCAGTAGCACAGTAATAAATGTCAGACAGCGTGTATCTCTAATATTTTAAAAACGACTGAAGACTATTTAATGATAGTTTTCCGAAGACTTTGAAAGTAAAAGTCTTAATGAAGCTTGCGCGTATGACACTTCTCCTTTGGAGGGAAAATTTTCTTGCTGTTTTTCAAGCTACATATTGGCAATATTCTAAAAGTAGGTGTTACATTTGTTTTTTATTCATTATTAGACTGCGGATTTTTATGCATTTATGATAAATTAGATACGGCTAAAATATACAAAAAGAACATAATATAAAAATATATCCAAAGTACGGTATTTGTTGTAATATCAATCGAGTGCAATTAATCCCTAGATAGGTTCTCGTGTCTCACCTGCATTTGTGAAATTCGAAATTTGCATAAACATCCGCAGTCTATTCATTATATTTATATAATCACAGATACGATAGCAAGATTATAAATTGAACTCTTAAAAATCGATACCGATTGGTAATTTGCTAACAGTCAACTGCTATTTCTTTTTTCGAATGTTTTCGAATAATTAATAATCTCATTTTTAATACTATACTGATAGCAAAAAAAAAAATAGAACAGGCGGTAGCTTTAATTCCTCAAGTAGTTTATGTCTCTATCAATTCATTTATTGTGCTAAAAACGTAAAATTAAAACCTAACAAACTCTACCATTCCAATACATCATGCTCGCAACAAAATTCCCACGAAAATACATTTCAATAACAATTTCTTCGTAATAACACAAATTACCGTAAGACTTTAATTTCATAGCTCGCCTACAAACTGTACCACTTATTTTGCAACTAAGTGCGCACATAAAGATGACACAACATGAGGAAATATCTCTCTTAGACCGTTCCAATTACAACGATCTGTTAGAATTCCCTTTACAATTACCATGCTCGGTCATACCGGTCGTAATCTCGTGGTAGTCGACTCGGTGATCATCCTAAACGCATCCTCGACGAGAAAACGAAGGTCCCTCGTGTGCCAATCGACGTTTCTCCGGGTGACTCGCGGTAATCAATGTAAGTCGATTAGTAATCACAGTAATCCCGTGAGGCTCGATCGATTTGACGTTCCAAGAATATCGTGGTGCGATCTATTCTCGCGCGGGACAAGCCCCCTTATGCATCGTGCCGATCGGGACAAGTGGACTGGATAATCACAGTAATCGGCTCGGCTGATCGATCCGCCGTTAGTCTGCACTCGAGACATAAAGTCAGAAAGTGGCGCGAAGAGGCTCACCGAGTTACAATCGCCTATTCATTAATGCATAATCCCCATCGAGTGGCGGGAACGTGCCTAAAGCTACGTTGCCAGCGTAATATGCATCTCGCGTGCCCGATCGAAGTGCTCTTATTTCAATGCCACAATTTTAATGCAACGGTTCGGCGGCAGAGTTTAGTATAACCGCGTAATGATACGATGCGCTCATTATACGCGCAACGTAGCGTCATGTTCAAATGTGGAGATTTAATTACACGACAATGTCCGTCGAAGGGCTGGTCGATTGTTTGAAATTGTTTCGAACTAGGTTGTAATAGTGAGGAGAGTTAGAGTGCAAGGTTTTGAGAATTTAACACGTTGAACGCCGCCGATCATTTCTACTGTGAGGTGAAACTATTTCTATTATATTCACATCTTTACAAAGCAGAAACTTTAAAGATACAGATAGATATTCGGCAGACCTTTATCTTTTTAACGTCGATATTTAAATATTCAGTATGCTTCGGAACTCATAAGTATTACAATTTAAAAGTTACACGAAATTTCACTGAATTCATGGCGTCAGTCACCGGTGACCCCCATGGCAGTCAACGTGTTAATGTAGATCAATTAGATAAAATTCTCTGCCACTGTGAATTCATCTTTGTCGATCATATACTATACCATCGTTAAAGAATGTCTCAAATAAGTATAAATTACTAACAAATATCAAAATTAATATGATAAAACAGTAATGACAAAAGTACGGTCGCACGAAGCACAAAAAAGTTCCAACAACTATCTCCTCATAAGTCGTAAACCAAGATCAGTTACATTGTTATATACGATTTTCTTAAGATTTCAAGTTTTAAATGGATCTCCAATCAGTGATGTGATACCCTAGAATTTGTTGAAGGTTATCTCAAGTAATCTTAATTAACAGTGTATTCGTTGATTACTGCAACATTATGATTAGAATGTTGCAAGTTAATAGGATGGACCATCTCAGATTTCCCCGTACTCGTTACCCCAATATAACCATCACCATCAATCCCCACATTTCGGCATCGACCGTTACCCTAAAGATCTTCATGATACACATCCGAGAAAAAAATTCTTTCACGACGACCGCAATATTCTAACCCGGGCCCCCCTATTTAGAATCCCAAACCTTTTGCCCCAGCCTCCGGCGACGATCCTTCGACGTTGAAGCCCGGTTTCGAGGTTGGACCAGTCGTCGATCGAAAAACTTAAGTTCCTCGAACGGTGAAGTCTCTGGCTGTCTGTTGACCCGTGGATAGCCGGCGGTTACGTAACGGTGAATCCGTTCGATGTGACCACTGCAGTGCCATACTCTCTGGCCGTTTACAAGCCAGCAGCCAATGGTCTTTCACGGTGTACCGGAGCCACGCCGCGATTGCTACTGTCTTTATCTTTCTCTCTTTTTCACTCATTCTTTCTCCATCTCTCTCATTCTCTTTGCATCTTATGAATACAGAAATTACATTGCTTCCAAGCCCCATTCATGTGAGGATGCCGCGAGAGCTTGCGACGACGTTTGGCGAGTCGATCGAATCGATCGACACCATGACATTGGACCTCTGTCGACAGCCTGCACCGGCATATAGTGGCCATAGGATATCTAACGTTCAACGAGCCATTAGTATTTCGATGTCAATCGAAACGTCCAGTAGATTAAAGACATACGAGGCGGTGGCTAATAAATTCATCCAACCACCGGGAACAGTGCTCGTTCAATGGATAACCATGGGGATAATTATGACCGATGCGTCGGCAATTAATATTACGCTGTTAAGAAAATTCTACGTACTGCGATTATTCATTGGGATTTGACTGCCGCGATATTTTATCGCCCACGTTTTTCCGTGTGTCGGTATTATGATAAGATGGAGCTGAGAGGAACGGGGAGTTGGATGAATTAATTGCATCGATGAATTTAAATTGAGCGCGATTCTTTCTCTGGCTTAATTGTTGGATGGAGGATTTCTTGTTTGAATTGCGAAACGAAAGTACGGATGGTAGCAAAATTTGAGTTTTCTTTCAAGTTATAGTCATGTAGAAATAGAGGATTGTTTTTCCGGGAGTAATTCTTGACATGGAATTTTCTTTTAATCGTAGAACGGAAGATTAATTAAGCTACGGGAAAATTTATCATTCATTTTGACTTGCAATCACGGAAGCTGCAATAAAAAATAAACAGTTTGGAAGGAATACTCATTGGTTAGAAGTTCTCTTTTAAATACAAAACGAAACTCCAAGTCAGCTGCACTGAAATTCACGCTCTGCTTCTACTTGCATTTACAGAAAAGGTGATAAAAGAAAAGTAATTTCTAAAGAATGAAAAAGAAATTATCTTCACGTTAGACATCTAACCATCAGATTTTTCTTTTCAAGTCAAAAAAGGACATACTTCGAGAATTATTAGCTTCAAATTGATAACGAACATCGACTTCGATAAAGAAAAAAGTGTTCCAAATATTGCTACAAAGAAAAGTCTTCCAATTTGCTATAAGGTAAAGATATCCATCGATCCTCTCTTCAAAATTCTTACTTACACCTCAGAATTTCCACATTCAACGTCGCACAAGCATCGCTCCAAGCATGAAAAAATTAAAACGTTCCATATATTTCTATCCGTAAAATGAAGGCGTCGATGTATCATCTTTACGAAATTCCGATGGAAACCTCGAGATGTTCAGGGTTAAAAGACTCGTCGTGTCGTCGACTTGTGGTATTGCCTTAAACTGGGTCCTCCAACGGATCTCGACGGCTCGAAACGAGCGTTCCAGTTTCGCAACGCGTCCTTGCTCCGTGTTATACTTACCTTTGAGATTATATTATATCCGACAGGAACAACGACACGTAACAGTACGTAACTTGTGAATGATATCATTGAACATATTGAAGATGCCATTCTAGCGCGGATTAATGATACGTCAGTATTTTTATCATTATATCCTTAACATCTAATGTATTGCTTTGTTCCTGTAATTTTACCAAGACACGGAGGAACTTGCGATGCTATCTGCACTTCCATTAGTTTTTTCAATTTGCTAAGTAATATCTGATTAATCGTTATTTTAAAGTGCGATCAATTAAGATTGATATTTTCACGCGAAGAGACGCGAGTTGTGGTTTTCGTGGAATCGTCAATTCTTGCCGCTTGCAAGATATCGAAAGGAGATTAATTCTTAATGAAAAAAATGCAAAGTAAGCGATGTAATTGTCTAGTATGTTCTTAGTTTATTCATTCGCTTCTCCAAACCTCCTTTTTATTTCCTTTTGTAATTTTTATATTAATTGAACATAGTTTATCGTACATTTTAGCCAATATACATAATTTCAAATTTACGTTGAATCGTTGTGAAAATATTTCTAAGAAACGGAGTGAAATTGAGCACAAAGCTAATATTTTATCCGAATTTCTGTTCATAAATTCCAAGATAGAGTCTACGCTGAGTTTCTTTCCCTAATAACGAAATCGTGATATTTCCATAATAAAATGATCCTCGTTTCGTCCCACAAAAGTATTCAAATTTCCCCCTAAACTCGGGCATCCCTTCGAAAGTCTCCGTAATCCTTAAATTCCCTTATTCACGTATCTCCATCTCCACACTTAAATCACGAAAATTTCTCAAATCCATCGTCAACGAGAGGGCTAATCCCATAACGACCTCGATGAACGATACGATTTGGAAAAGGAACAGAAACAATAACGGTAAACCGTGGCAACGTGTGCCGTAATGGCAATTTGTTCACTCGGTCGTTTCTTGCTTTCGCTCCTTTGCCAGCTTCCTCTCTCACCCTCTCTCTTTTACTCTCTCGCTGATTTACTTGCACGTTACACCCGAGGCACAATGGATAAATTGGACAAAAGGTAAAAGAGGGACGATGGGTGGCTACGCTGGGCGGACCACACGATGTTGCCGAACGTGCCCATGGACCAGGCCAGGAATGTTATTGTGAAGATCGGCGAGTTCTTCTTCTTCTTCTCTCTTTTTTTTAACCTCTTCCACGATCCTTTTTTTCCCTGCTCGACGTTACTGGCCTTCGGCCGTTTCGAGATGATCAGTTCTCGTGGTGGGACCCATGGGACCCCAAGAACGAATCTACCATGAGAGAAGAGAACAGAGAAAAAGACAGAGAGAAGAGAGAGAAAAAGAGAGAGAGAGAGTACAGAGACGTTTTGTGTTAGAGCCAGAAAAGCGTACGAAGCCGTATTATCTAGTTAACGGTCCCACGGCTTAACAATAAATTCCTCGCGGTAATTGCGATTCCAAGCGGTCGGTGGAGGAAAATTATAGTCCATCTTTAAAATTGTATCTTCGTCCCCGACTTGAATTATTTCTTCCCCGTCCATCCTGTACGACGTATCGATTTTGCTTTAAGCGCGATCGTTTAATGTACGGTTGCTGCACGAGTGCCGTAATTAAAGGACGATCGTTCCTTTCGATCGTAATAATTATACGGGACCAAAAGAAAAAAAATTTTCCCGTACTCTAACGGCCCGGGAGAAACGGTTTTACCAGCATCCCGTTCGAAAAACCGATCACCGTTTTGGAAATCTTGTGACAACTTGACTATTAATATTGTCACAAATTCTCGAGAATCTTGAGAATCGTTTTACATGGTCGGTATACAATTATTGCGAATATTACACGAAGTTCAGGGTCAGTATCACCGGTTAGGCTTGCATGGAACGTGAGGAGGATCGAGTTAGGAGGATCGGCTTGGCGGGATTGTAATAGATCATCCGGAGGTTTCTATACGAGGCGGATTAAGTCTATGGCTGGGTTGAATATCCTCGAAGAAAGAAATATAGAAACCTAATCGCGCTTTCTATTTCACGCGAGCTGCATTTGAACACGGATGGTCAAGTCGATCGCCTAAATACTCGGTAGATATTTCCTTCCGTCGTCGTAGATATGCCATGAGGACTCTTCCGATAGTGCGTTTATTGCTTTATGGTGAACATTGGAACGTACATTGAAAATTATTGCGGAAATTGTACTCGCGGGAAATTTCCAGGTTCCGGGTGCGATTATTCTTGGATCTCGCTCATTTGCGAGAGAGGAATTAAATATTTAATTCCTAATTTACAGCTTTTATGCGAGATGAGTTTCAATTTGTAATTGTTAATTTTACAATTTTGCAAATTTATATCTTACAATTTCAATATGATTTCTATCTCTGTCAGTTTTTTGATTGAATGAGAAAAAGTTAAATTGCAGGATTGCTTGCAATTTTGAAATTTCTCGTGAAACATGTCCGAACATATGTCAAATATTTGTTTCAGAACTGGAACTGGTAAGACTGCAAGAGGACACCACATTAGCAGGATTCACTCCACTGATGTCGAATCCTCAAGATCCTTGTTATGCTCATAAAAACGAAGATATGGTAAATTGATTAAATAAGTCTACATTGAAACTTCTAATTTGAGTCTCAACATGAAAAGAATATCACCAATTAACTTTGACAAACCTTTGTACACTCTGATGCCTCGATAATCATTCTTTCTTTCTTTTTCTTAGTATTTTTTTCACTTCTCAGCTTTAAAGTTTAAGACATACGGTTTACTGAAAATTAAAAATACAAATATTCCAAAGATTATGGGGATGCGAATTCGGATACCACTGATTGCGAGTCCGACTTGCTACCACCATAATCACGATAACTTCACGATGCGGGCTATGGTCACATTTCTAAAGCTATGTTCCCGTTTTACAGGAAATCGCTCAAGTTTGCCTGAGGATACACAAAATTTTGTTCTTTGGCCAAGTGTTCCTTTGCGGGCTAGAGACTCCAGTATTAAAGTTACAGAAGAGCGAAACGGGTGTCAGCGAGTATGTCTCCGTCGTCGAAGCCTCGAGTTCAAGTACACCTCCTGCACAGGTAACTGATCCTTCACTTTTTAAAATCTAATTACAAACAATGTTTCTCAAGCTATATGATATTTCTCTTTTTATCACATCATTCACATCAAATTGAATCTCAGAATATAGAAATAATCAACCACACCTAACAGTATCCTCATTATCAGCAGCGAAAGATGTCCCTTTTAAACACCCCCATGGACTCTCTCTTTCCCAATCCCCATCAATTGCTACCACCTAACGAAACACGTCGCTATATAATAATTGATCGTAACGAAACATCTCTCCGTGCTTTCAGAACGACTGGAATGTTACGGTAGAGAGTTTCAGCGAGGATGACGACGAACCTGCTCCCACACTGGCAACATTACCCTCGTGCATCGGCGCACCTGTTGGTACAGCACCGTCGACCGAGATAAGGTTGCTGATGGAGAGAAGAGAGGAACTGGAAAGGCGGCAGCGGAAGCAGGATCTTCGTCGGCAGCGAGTACAGGTGAGCATCAAGCATGTAATATCCCCCGGGGTTGTACCGTTCGCTCGTCACTCAGAGAAGGATGATCTATCGATGCGTACGATCGATAGAACGCGTCGATGGATCACTACTTACTACGTCGTTATATTGAAATTCTCGATTGTAGTTCGGTTGGCCGGTATTCTTGTTGGAATACCGGCGGAATGGAAAATTAAATTGAAAATGTACTGTACAGATGTGGGAAGAAGTTTAGTGGGGTAAAATAGGGGTGGAAAAGGTTTTGGATGTTTCATATTTTTTATTTACAATTATTTTGGCGATTTATCGTCGTCGGATTCTAAATCATGTTTTAGTAGGTCTTTATTATCGCGATGGATGCTTAGAACCTATTGTTTGAGGACGATTTAAAACCATTGAGATTATAATACACAGTCAAACCTTCCCTAAAGCGTAGCGAAAGTAGCGACAGCCCTCTTATCACGTGTTTTCCACATAATGCGTATGGTTTAACCCCTTAGAATATAGTAACGTGTGACACACTCGGAGGGCGGTAAATGTAATAGGAGATTTTTAAGTTTCGCAATGTGTATAAAATTGAAAGCATTATAGATGCGACACGATCAAAATATTTACATAATATTGATATTACGTTAAATTATACGATATATCAGGAATCCACCACCAGAAGTCGTAGGGCAAGGGTTTAATTTCCTGACAGGAGGTTTAATTGTACATGCTGCTTAAGAATGTCAGATGTCAAGAGTAGTCTTGCAAGTTGCAGTTGAGAATTGGCACCAATAGGAATCAAAATCTTTTCTTGAACTTTTTACCTGCTCATTCTACACATTTTATCGATTGTTTGGCATCCACCGTAAACTGTAAATCCTTTTTCTCTCCCTAAATAGACTTTTTTTTCCACGGCTTTAATATGTCGAAATTAAGATACTTTTTTTCATTTACGTGCAAACTTCTCGACTATCATTTTGGTCGAGTTGATGAATAAAACAAGATCGAGAGAGTTGAGAGAGAAAAAAAATCGCTCGTGCGCCCCCGGCGAAATCTGTGGACGTGGAATGAAGTTACGTACGCACGAAGTTACGACGAGGTGCTGTAGCAGCGTTTACGAGCGAATATTGCATACGTCTATATATCTGCACGAGCATTTCAGCCGGTCCTTCCTTCGAAATGGACCGTGATTTATCGACGTCGAAATTATTTGAAAGGTATAATTTGGCGTATCGGTGGTACTAATCTCGTGGTACTTTCATTCGAAAGGAAACAAGAAAAACAAAAGTCGAAAAGCGATCAATTAGTTCAGTCAATAATGTAATGTAGAAATTGAAGTTTCATTGCGGCGAAAAAAAATTGGTGTGATATTTCAGACAGGTTGCTGGTGAGACGTAAGTTCGTAGGATTATACTTTTCCATATCAGCCAATCTTTAAAATCGGTGTATTTCACAGCTATTTTTAAGACTTTCCTACTTTCTACTTTGCCGCAAAAGTTCTCAGTATTGAAATTTCCGGATAAACGTAACATCGGAAACGATATCCAATAATTCACCCGTTACATCTCCAGAAACTTACATTTTGCGAAGAATAAGAAACGTGAAAAAGTCATAATACCTCTCGTATTTTCAGTACCTTCGTAAATATAGAAAATGCCAGACGCGAATGACACCAGAAACCTTTTCGCGATCCGCCTCTCCTTTAATCATCCACGTCGATCCTTCGCGAAGGTGCAGGTCTCGTCGATGGAGCAGAATGAGAATCGACATTTCCAAATTTAGTTTGCCTCAACGAACCTTCTATAAATAGAGACGTCAATACGATATCGTGGTTCAATGATTCTCCAGCAGCGATATCTGCACGGGAGTTTGCCCTTTTTCTTGCACGTATCCTCTTCGTTCGCCATTTCGAAAGGGCTCGACGAAGTATCTGCAAAACACGCCCGCAGGACTAAGTCGAACTAAATCAAGAGATTACCACGACACAACGATGCATACTATTATTCTCTCCGTTCTCTCCCTCTTCCCCTCGCTACTCTCTTTCTCTCTTTTACTCTTTTCGAACCCTTTCGTGTCCTTTTATTTCGTGGGTCCTGCTTCTTTTTCGCCGCAGACCTCGCGGCACGCAAGCCTGCCGTTTTTATTTACGGCATCGGTGCTCCTCCTTTTTGCATATTTATTATCGAACCACTGCTTCGGGCCGGATTTTGCGCGTACTATGTGGTCGGCGGTTCTCCGTCTTCCTTTTCAGTCTGTAAGGGATATCTTTCTTTCGAGTTGCGCGAGAAAAAGGACGACTGACCGGCAGAATTTTCCCGCGATCTGAAATACGCGGATTTATTTTTGTTTTTGTGTTGTTTCACGGCGTGAAGCTGTGACTTTAATTCTCTTTGTGAGGTAGAGTGTACTTTATGAAAGGGTGGAGATGAGAGTATTTAAATTATTAGTCTTTCATTTTTAATGGGAGATCTAACGATGATTGATTCAGGATAGTAATGGAGGCAGAAATAATTCGATCGATTTTACTATAAATTCGGAGCAAGTCATTTACAGTGTTAGTCAAACGGTTGAGAACTGTACGATGAGTTCAAGATAAAGTTTCACATATGAAATTCCAATTGCAGAAGCATCATAAAAACGTTTGAATACTGAAACTATCATTATTGTATCCATATTTAGTATATTTAAGTATACTAAATAAACCCTTTCGAAAAAGAGGAGTTAAGAGGTAAGAAAGATGATAGCTTAAGTAATTTTTATTTTACAAGATAGTGGAATATTCATCACATAAATCTCATGTCAATTTGGAGTATTTAAAAACAAATCAGAACCTGATCATTTCGAACACCGAGGTAGTTGTATTGTTAAATATATTAATTCTAGTTCCTAGCATAATTCGTGCACGAATACCATAGCTTAAAAGCCAAAGATCTATCCCGCTGGCTTCGTAGCAATTTCAAACGTATTTCTATCTTTGACAGAGATCATCGAAGCCTCTCCGAGAGCAATTCGAATAACGCATGAAATTTATTTCCCCTGGCAGATCGTGTACATTATCTCTCTTCTCGCTGCTTGGATACCTTCTTTCCATGCCATGCTAGGGGATGAGGATGGGTAGGAGGGAAAATAAATTTGCCACTTTTATCTGTCGAATTTTTACCAGGCGGCTTTATCAGCAGCACGGGCTTCCCTGGCGAAACATGGAACCGAAAACCCATGGTATAAAGTTACCCCGAGGACAATGCTCGATACGAAGTTTTGGTGACAAGTGTGGTGTGTTCTCACGGCTAAATAAAATACTTTCGATATCCTCCTGGTACCTCGGTAGTCCGCTCGAGCGATTCGATGCAGTTGTATCTCCGCTCGTTCTTCTTTTCGCGACGTCGACTTCTTTTTCCGCCGTGTTTCGAATCCGAAATGTTGTCGTCTGGTTTATGAGCATCGTGTTCCTGATAACCGAGTATCGCATCTCCCTTGCATTGCGATATCGGGTAATAGTCGCGACGTAGGAATATTAATGCGAAATTCGAACTCGTGCGTTGAAAATGGCGAACGCGTGAATCTCTGCTGTTTTGGGGATGTTGTTGCTTGATGTAGGGTGGCTTACGGATTTGTAGCCCATTTTATAAAAGGCATGTAACTCGTTGCTGCACAAGTTAATTTTCAAAGCGAAAAAGAGTAACAGTTACAGAGGGTTGTAAACGTATTGTGTAATAAATGGTCCACCTCTGAATTTTTGTAAATTGAATGCAGTAGAATTCTACTTATTACTGTATTTACTGGAAGGCTAGTAATAAGTTTTTCGTACTCGGTAATCATTGAACGGTAGTCTATTGATTGACTATTTGAAAACTAATTGACTGCTATCTTGAAAATTAAATTGCACTGCCTTGAAGCAATTGAAATCAGAATGACTTACTAAGTATTTGTTCACATTTTGATTTCACAGTTATAGAGTTTTATTAACAGATATATATAATACTGATGAATATCCAAAAAAGTCAGTGGTAGATAAAGATAATATTGCAACGTTCAATGGTAGTTCTTATAATTTCAAAAGCCTTTAGAATTTACTGATCAAAGAATTCCCCTTATTATTTATTATCCCTCGTATTAATTCAAATCTCAGAATTCGACTTTGATGCAGCAAATTCAATTAAAGCATTTTATAATATTCTATTGACGTTACCAAACAAAAATAAAACTTCTACTTTCCTTTCGAGATCTTCAAACTAATTTCGAACGTAACTCGGCTAGTAAAAAATTTAAAAGTCAATTCAAACCACCGTTTAAACTTGCACGTTGATTATCATACGGCAAAACGGTGCCTGTCGGCAAATCTGGAGCAGTTTCCTCAACTCATAACGTAGAACCTGTTTCCCTGCCGTCAGCGAATGCTTAATTATGTCAGCCGTCAAAGGGATGATCTAAATTCCGCTCGATTCACTTTACGGTTAACTCAAACAATAAACGTCGCTCGAATAAAGGCGTGGCACACTTAATTAGCCAGTCGAAACGAGTCGGGACGAAATTTCGCACATTTCCGCGGTGCGTTTAATTCCCTCGTCGAGGGAACCGCAAACTTCAAACCGGCTGGTCGCCGGTAGACGATGCTTTTTTAATTCTCTTTTAATTCGTGTCCTGGTAACCCCAACGACCGCTATTTCGAAGCAGACTAGGGTCAAAATGCAGTAAGGGTCGAAATCAAGTATTCAAGCGAATTTCGCATAGAGCGTGTACCGTTTTTTTTTCTTCCTTACCTTTCTCTCTTTCTCTTCCCCACCTCGAGAGAAGAGCGAAAGATTGTCCGCCAAAAACGAGGACGTTAAACAATTATCCGCGACTCATTTCTCATTTGTCGAATAACATGTTAATTTTACTGTTATATCCTATTTACTTACTTTTATCTCAGAATGCGAACGTTAAAGGAATTCAGTGCGAAGTAATTTGGATTTTTCGAAGGCACGTATAAATAGATGTTTTTTTTGCACGATCCTTCGCTCACGATTGGTATATCCCTGTAAATTTCGCGCCAGAAATTTCACTTAAGCGCGATTCACGAGATCACAGAAAATGATATGCTCATCTGCCGAATTAACGGTTTCCACCGTGTGTGTTTTTATTCCGCTTTGAAATCGTGCTCGCGCCGAATACGTTCAATTCCCGCGCCTACGTTACGCGGAACGGTGTTTTTGCTCGGTCGTTTTTTTTTTTTTGCCAGCAGGCCGAATAATCAAATTCGCATTTTCGACCGGCCTCTCTCACGTATTACTGCATCCGAGTAGTGTGCCTGTAATCTGGGATACGACAATTAAAATCGTATTTCCCCGGCGTTGAGGTTGCCAGGTGATAAAAAATTCCCGTAGACGAGTAAAAAGTTTTCTGTAATTCTCATCTTCCACATCTTCCGATTGTAATGACAATGGCGATGATACTAAACATTTGAACAGCATGGTGTCGTTAGTTGCGTAATATCGTCGAGAATCATTTACCAGCATCCTATCCTAAACTGTAACTAATTAATCCCTCACCTACTCCAAGTCCATCCACAGAGTTGTAATTCTTTTCCCTCTTTCTTCTCATTTATTTTTTTTTTATCCACCTTCTTATCCGTGAACTCGTCATGCTTGGTCGATGAACCTTGGCTCTCTGACACAGACACATTGCACGATTTCTCGATCATCGAGAAGAAGATAGGATCGTACGGGGGTAAATTCTTGAAATATGATTTTTCAAGAACGAACGTGCACCACGTGGCGGATCGTCGAACCGATCTTGATTGTCCGCACGATTCTGTACCGTTAAGAAAGGGCCATTTGTCTCGACTAGAAATCGACCAGCGGATGATAAATAAGTAGCGGTTGATTTCGTCAAAGACGTGCTCGAAAAAAGGGAAAAAAGTTCTCTAGTTTCTTGCCGATCGGTCTCACTCTCCGAAGGGGGAACGAGAAAGGAATCTACAGCGCTAGGGCGCACAGGTTTACGCGAACAAGAAGCGAACGTTTTAACGAGATCGGTTTTGTCGGTGAGGAGTATGTTAAATTGTGAGCATTAAAAATGGACCTCGCCGGATCGATTAATGAGAGAAGGCGTGGCGTGAGTTATCGTTTTCTTCTTCCTCGATACGATAATGTAATACCCGAGCGTATAAAGAGACTCTGATCTTTTTCCTTCGTTATTTTCAATCGTGCGTGTCGACAGGCAGGTTTTCCATTTGGTGCGTGTCAAAATTCGGTGCTTCCCGTTATGGTCTCATTACATTCTTCTGGGATTTCGCGGTTCGTAATGCTTACGGTAGACGACTACGAAATACTTTCCCAGCTTTAGATACCGATATTTTTTTTCTTATTATTGAATGATACACTATGAAATTAATTGCTATAATTGTAAAAGAACATTTAAAAAATTTATTATGATAGTTAATAATTTTCTTTATAATAACGAACTTAAATTTTTCTTAACTGGGCCGAAATGACAGAAGCAGTTTCTCTTTCTTTTGGATTTCTTTACCCCAATCTCGGAGACTGAATTTTTTGGATATAGCTAAGCACTCTGTTGTAAAATGTAAATCACGCTTTTTTTATATCATGTTCTAATAGAGATTTTTCTTCTTTCCCTTTCCTCTTGTATTTTTCGGAATTTCTCTAGTGGTATCGATAGTTTAAGGTGAAGCTCGAATCACCAAGGCAATGATATATGAAGGGTTTTGAATTTTGGGTCCACTAATTGAAACTCTTTAGCTCCATAGCCATCGTAGTCTCTAAATAAAGTATAAAAGAATAGAAAATATAAAGAAGCTATTATTGAGATAACATAAACAATCCCTTATCTCATGAAGGCATTGGAAAAATTCATTCATTCCATCACAAAATGCAAATTTCGTGTTACTTCTTGTTACATTGTACGCCAAACAAGTTTGCTAATTCTCGTTCGATAAATGGTGCTCTTAATACCGCGTGAAGATCAGAATGGCGTAAATATGCTTTCTGCTTACACGCAATGGTATTTGAGCATCGTTTTCTTCGGTCGCATTGGGCCCGTTGAATTATCGAACGGGTTTTCTCGTTGCGGTTGAACGACGAAGGTGACCGGGCGCAATCCACGGACGAGGAAAAAGAACGAAATGAATTCCTCCGCGCAATCGCAAGGGCTGAGTTAACGGTAATACACGATGATACGAAGGACGTAGCCACGGGAAGAGATTTATTCTCCTATCCCTTTTTTTTCTGCAACGGCCGGTCGATTATCTACCGTGGTATTCGATTACGTTCAGACCTCTCGATTATATTTTTTACAGTCGAGCGTAAAGTCTGTTAAATTGACAGGATCAAGATTCTTCAGGATCGAGCGACGTTTCGATCTATTTTCGTTCGGTGAATTCTCCGCTGCGCTCTTTGACGATGGACATGGGTTTTCGATCGTTGAATTAATGTAAAAAAAAGTCTCCCTATACTTCATACGTTGAAGCAATAAATCAGTCACGTTTGAAGCGTGACAGGAAATTAAGGCGATCCTGGAAAGTTCAAATCTAATCGGTATTGCCTGATTGAATTCTACAACTATTCTTCAGATCTACTTGTAACGAATTCAACAATGTCCGTACGGTATAATGTTAACAAATCTTCACGGTTGTAAGTATTGTGAGGGTATATACCTTATTTAAAAAAAAAATATATATTTAACAAATTGAATTAAACAATTTTTTTCAAACTTCTCCATCTCCAAATTCTCTCAAGTCGCATTCGAGCATTTTGTACACGTCAGTTTAAATTAAAATAACATTCTAATTAGCGTATACACCCAATACAGTGTGATTTCCCATACAACCCCATAAATTAGCATTTTTGCCGGAACACGAAATTTCTGAACGCACAAAAACGTCAAAAACGAAGACTCGGAAAAAAAAAAGTTTTCGTACGTTCAAAGATCAGTACACGATGTTTCTTTCCACACTTTCGTGTTCCACGTCTCTTCGCGCACATGCACCCAAACCTGAAACGTTTAGGTTGATGTCGCAGTGAAGGGGAATACCGCTCGTCGCGGATTCAGAAAACATCACCGACGACTTCTTAACACGCCATTCGAGGTTTCTATTTAAAGGTTTATTATGCCAATTAAAGTGGCCTCATACGCGATCCTAAGTTCAGGGTAAGAAGCACTCTCGACGTGAAAATCTCCTGCTGGGTTCTCTTTTTCAATACCGACCTCGGTTCTCCCATACAGTTCCCGTTATTACATCGTCGGGATATTTTCGAAATTGCATCGTCGTCTCGGCCTCCGTGGGCTTTTGCATTCGAATAGTTCTATAATAGGAAACGTGGGTTCAATTAACGTAATACCGTGATTATCGTACGCGTACGATACTGCCCGTAATTTTATGTGTGCCCGAGTGAAAATTATTATCGTATCGGATAGATGTGGACGATCGTGTCATTACGTTGGTTGGTCGCGTTACGATCTTTAGAGAGTTAAAGTTAAGATGATTGCTAATAGTTAAGTCTGTAATATTATAAATATCTTATGATCTTTGTATTTTTTACTTCCTCTTTTTTCTTTCATCGCCTATCTTTTTATTCTCGGCGAAACATCGTTTCAGGGGAAATATAAGCTTGGACTTGAATATCATCCATTTCCCAGAGCGTTGCTCTGCAGTGACGACCAATTTAATGATATGAGGGATTCTTTTTACACGGTGTACTGTAAAGTATGTACATATGTAAATAAACCGGAATTTAAGATATTTGAAACGTATTCCTGGCATGGAATTGACACGCGATTAAAATTTAACCGTCCCGTATGCCGAAGCGACAGGCACATCGATGCGAGGAAGATTAATTAACCGTTGTAGAGGGTAAGAAGCGTGAAATGATCGTTGGAAATTAAGAAAAAGAAGCTTCGTTCGTGTGAAATAATTATATCGAGCCGCGGAGCGACAACGACGAAATTTCGATTTGCGTGATTCAAGAAACGTCGACCTCGGGAGTTCCCGTGATTCCTTCAAGGATGCTGACACGTGGATGGTCGTATTTTACTTTTGAATATTCTACTGTGAGTATGACCGATAAAATTGTGAATATATATATTTCTAAATTAAATTTTCTAATGAAATAACTCGCTACGATTGTTTCGTGATAAATAAATTTCAGGTTAACCTATTACTATTATCGAATCAGAACGATCGATGAACTGTACCAAATTTTATGAAATTATGTTCACTTGGTTAACGAAGAATTAATTGGTAAAATTATTCAGATCGTAAATTTACCTTTCAATAATGTTCTTTAAAACTAATCAGTAAAATTGTCATTGAATTCAATTAAACTTTCCAATAATGTAACTCTGTAGAATCTATTTTTATTAATAAATACATTTATTATCTTCATTACAATGAAATTGCATTCAAACGTTAATAATTTCCCTCTAAATAGGTACTAATTTGTTTCTTCTCACAACGATCGACATCCTCCCATGACTTCCGTTCGGAGTTCCCCATCCTAATGGACAGGTGTTTCTGGTAATTCTTCAATATCTCTCCCCATAGCCTCTACACGCCGTCCGAACCATTAGGCAATGGGCTAATTGGATCTCGCAAATTTGTCTGCCATAATTAAGAGGACTGGCTGTGTTTACCAAAATTTAATTAGGATCTCGGCCCGTTCGCCAGTTTTTTCTCGCTCGTTGCGTGTGCCACTTGTGGCGTCAAAAAAGAAACAAACTAATTGCCGACTTCTCTCCAAGGGTAACCGACCGAAGATTGCAAGCAAAGAGGATCTCTTTTGGCCGTATTTATTCCTCGATCGTTCGAGTTAGTTCGCCGCACTTTCGTAGTCCCATTTTCTTCCATAATACCGTCTGTTTCGGCATCAATCTTACAGCACCCAAAATGCCTGCAATTTGGCAATTATGTCGAATTATTATTACCTTCTTTTCCCCCCTCCTCTTATTCTCATCCTTCCATCCTTCACCGTTCAACGATTCCAACGTTATTTTTCGGTCGGAAATGTTCGCGACAGGACTAAAAATAAACCATTCAATGTGATACCTTCTATGTTATTATCCCAGGAATTTCTTTGGCACACAGAGATAGAAATTATCTCTGTTCATTCTCAAAGTTCTCAATTCTTCGCTTACACGTTAACATTGGAATTTTACACACGCTGAAATGAAAGAAAAAAAGGGAAAGATATCGTAACTACACGTGTCGATGTTCCAAGAGGAATGGCCAATTAGAGCGATCCGAATTTTACGGTCGTTCCCCTTGAACCCGGCACCTTAATATTTCTTTCGTCAGCGAAAACGCTAGATTGCTATCCCAGGGGAGGCTTCTTGTTCGTTCAGAACGAAAGGGGATGCTGCAAAGGGGCGAAGAAGAGAAAGAGTGCAAGAGCTACGAAAATAGAGACGAAGAAGAACGCGTACCTTCGTGAAATATACATATAAAACGTTCTTCCCCGGTAGCTGCTCGAATTTATCGCCGGACGAGAAAATATTTGCCGAGTGAAACTCGATTATCGGATAGGAAGTTGCTGAGGAACGATGAATTTTTATCGTCTCTCCTTTCAGCGCCGAATTATTATATTTTCTATTCCTCTATCTCTTCTAGATCGTTCTGGCTTGCCGTTGACTCGTATCACTTACCTGACTGTGCGACTTAAAGTGCGGTGTAAACCGTCTTAGAGAATTTATAATTTGGACGTGCACATTAGGAATTTGCACAGACTATGGAATTTTAGGGATGGAACAAAGATAGCGGTTAATAAAGTTTAACAGTGTTTTCAATTTAACAAATTCTTTATTCATCACTTGTATTACACAATATAAACGTATATTCATCAAATGTTTTGTTTCAAAAACTGTGAGTTATTTATTAAAAGAAACTTCCCTGGCTGGTTCCAAAATTATTGTAGAAATAATTTTAGAAGAATTTCCGCGCTGTTTGCCTTGTCACTGAGTCGTATCACTTGTCAAATTGTCAAACTTTTGGAGGAAGGAGCTTCAGTTCATAAGTGGAGCAAAGTAATAGTACAAGGCAGTTAGTGCATGCACAGGACAAGCAGTGTAGGCACACATTAAGCAGTGCAAGAGCAGGACTGTACAACAGTACAAGAGCGGGGCAAGCAGTGTAGCCGCAGGACAGGCAGGACAAGCAGTCCGGGAGCAGGATCAGCAATCAAAGAGCAGGGCAGGCAGACAGTGTAGCAGTAGGGCAAGCAGAAGAGGTACAGGACAGGCAGGACAAGCAGTGCAGGAGCAGGACCAGCAGTACGAGAGCAGAACAGGCAGAAGAGGCACAGGACAAGTAGTGTAGCCGCAGGACAAGCAGGATAGACGCAGCATAAGCAGCGTAGAGGCTGAACAAACAGTATAGCCGCATGACAAGCGGTGCAATGGCAGGACAGGCAGAAAAGGCACAGGGCAAGCAGTGTTGTCGCAGGACAAGCAGTACAAAAGCATGATAGGCAGAAGATGTACACGGGTAGCGGTCAGAGAAATTTAACAGTGTTTTTTAGATGTAACAATTTTTGTATTCTTTATTTGTATTACATATAGAATAAAACTGTGTGTTTCAAAAACTATGAATTATTTATTTAATAAATCCTGTCCTGATTCCAAATTCCACGTTGAAACAATTGAGACGAATCTTTCGCTCTGCTTGACTTTTCACTGATTCGTACCACTTGCCAACTTTTCACATCTTTCCCGAAATGTGATTTAACTGGTAAATGGAGAGAATCAAGAACTTCAGTTGTATCTTTTCGCTCTGTCTGATTTTTCGTCGACTCGTACTACTTGTCAACTTATAAAATTTTGGCGAAAATGTTTCAATCTCGAAAGCTGTATAAGGTAAAGTATCCAACTTTTAGCTCCGTCTGACTTATCGCCGACTTTACTACTTGCTCACTTTGAAATTTTTCCGAAAATTTACAAACCCAGCAAGTAGTATAACCTAGGATAAGTCAGCCCTACTTTTGCGTTTGACTTATCGTAGGTTGTACTACTTGCTCACTTTGACATTTTTCCGAAATATTTGCAAACCCAGCAAGTAGTATAACCTAGGATAAGTCAGCCCTACTTTGCGTTTGACTTATCGTAGGTTATACTACTTGCTCACTTTGACATTTTCCCGAAAAATTTGCAAACCCAGCAAGTAGTATAACCTAGGATAAGTCAGCCCTACTTTTGCGTTTGACTTATCGTAGGTTGTACTACTTGCTCACTTTGATATTTTTCTGAAAAATTTGCAAACTCAGCAAGTAGTATAAACTAGGATATCTCAGACCGACTTTTAGCTCCGTCTGACTTATCGTCGACTTTACTACTTGCTTACTTTGACATTTTTCCGAAAAATTTGCAAACTCTGCAAGTAGTATAAACTAGGATATCTCAGACCGACTTTTAGCTCCGTCTGACTTATCGTCGACTTTACTACTTGCTCACTTTGATATTTTTCTGAAAAATTTGCAAACTCTGCAAGTAATATAAACTAGGATATCTCAGACCGACTTTTAGCTTCGTCTGACTTATCGTCGACTTTACTACTTGCCCACTTTGAAATTTTTCCGAAATATTTGCAAACTCTGCAAGTAGTATAAACTAGGATATCTCAGACCGACTTTTAGCTCCGTCTGACTTATCGTCGACTTTACTACTTGTATACTTTGAAATTTTTACGACAAATTTGCAAACCCAGCAAGTAGTATAAACTAGGATATCTCAGGCCGACTTTTAGCTCCGTCTGACTTATCGTCGACTTTACTACTTGTATACTTTGAAATTTTTACGACAAATTTGCAAACCCAGCAAGTAGTATAAACTAGGATATCTCAGGCCGACTTATAGCTCCGTCTGACTTTCTACAGATTTACTTGCCTGATTATTCGAAGTGACAGCGCTCGATAAATCGGATACAGCTGGCTCAGGAACTTATAACTATGATACGCTCGTTACGCATTTGTAAGGAATATGGAAGTTTATGAATGGAAAATGGGTATCGCTTAAAGAAATTTAACTGCGTTTTAGATTTCACAAATGCTTTATTAATCATTTGCATTATACAACATAAACGTATTTGATATAATACTTATAAAATACAATTGTGTGTTTCTTAAACTACAAATTAATTATTTAATCAATCCTGCTCTGGATGTCCTCTTTTCAAGGTCTGGTTGTCCTGCGGATATCTCCGCTGTCCTGTGTCCGTCTTGGCTGTACTGTGGATGTTGGGGTTGTCCTTTGCCTGTCCTGTCTTCCTCCTGTCTGTCCTGGCTCTCTCCTGCCTCTCCTGCCTAAACTAATAATATCTCAAATGAATTTACGCTCTGCCTAGATTCTAAGAATCATTGAAAATCACGGAAGGTTACGTTAAAGAAAGCAACTTACAAAGCGTATTCAAAGTCTCCAGATTAATTTGCTTTGGGGGTATTTTTTCCATCCTTGTCCGAGGGCCCTTTGTTGTGCGTGAAATTTCCTATAAAATCGTTTAAGATTTTAATAATTATTGAATTGTTTGCGAAGTCTATGACACTGTTTTTCCTCTCTGCAAACTTCATTTTAGAGTTTATACTAATTTCTCGAATTTACTCGAGAATGAAGTTCTTGAAATACATGTAGATCTGAAGTCCACGAGGTTAACGACCGTTTGCCGCTAATTACAAATAATAGTTAAGATAAAGAGTGTCACCTACTCGTTTCGCAATTACTGCGAATTGTCATGTTTGCGCAATGGGTTAGATCTATTCCCACTGTTCACGAACGATATTCTACACAAAATTTCTCCGTTGTGTATGTCTGTCACGTTCTCCGTTTCTTTGTAGAGGTTCTTTTCGCGAGATTACCTCGAACGAAAGGGAAGTACTCCTGTTCCACTTAAATTAATTATTCTCAGATTATATCGAGCAATAAATATCGCTTACGCTCTCGAGACCCAATTTAAAACGTTCTTTCCTGCAGAAATTGTTAATGTCGCACCAAATCCGCAGATTTGGAATGGCGTGTAGTCTCTCGGTAAATTATTACGATTTCTGATAACCTTTGCGTACGTCCTAGAAGACATACTTTTCGCAGGGAAAGGATATACTCCTCTGTCGAGAGTGTAATGGAGTTTCTGGTTTAATTAGCACTCTTATTTTCATGACTTTTAATTAAAACAAACGTCCTCCAGTTAAGTTATCGTTTTGAGAGAAGACCTTGGCACGAGACAAAGGTAAAGAAATTAGTTGTGTCATTTTTCTGCAAATTGTGTCGAAGTTTTCAACGTAGATTGTAAGTTGCTAGTATTCCCACTTGAGAGCAGCCACAGAGATGAACGAAGGAAGATGTTTGCCTCATCTCTAAAAGTGGTACACAAGTAATAAGATAAAGTATGGCCGTGCATTCTTACAAAACATTTTACTTCGTAATTCAAGAGATTTTAATCATCAACGTCAAAGTGATTTAAGGAAATTACGCGGAATATTCCGTGAATCATTCCGTACCCTTGGTACGTATCAGCAATTGCATTTGCAAGGATATATTTTATATTGCGGCGCCATTATTAACAGAAGTTTCATTAAAATCATTTTGCTGTCCGATCGTAAAGTCACGTTAAAATGCGCATCTACGCTGAAAAATATGGGATTATTTTATCGGTTCAGCATGGAAGCAAGAGGAAAAAGTCTAATGCAGACACGGAGTACGATTAAAACGTCGGTTATGCGTTCACTTTTGACGAGGAAGGTCGACCGTGACGATGGGAGATGGAAAGACGGTGTCGGGCGAAGGTGAAAAGTAAGAGTAAAGAGAACTCGAGCAGCTAATTACTCTAAACTAATTACCTTTTGTTAGCAACGCTCTTTGCAGTCTGTCGAGTAGAATTTCGCTTTAACTTGCAAATTTTTAGGGGTGCAAAAACTTTAATACCTTTTCCTCACCTTCGTTATATGCTTCTTTTTTTTATAATTTAATGTCTTTATGTGAATGAAGCTATATGCGATGGATTTACTTTGTGAAACGTGAGAAAAATTTTACGTTTTGCAGGCAATATTTTATACAAACGAAACTTCATGGCTGACAAGTATTGCAATTCGCACTTTCCATACAATAGAAAGGAGACCAACATTGAAGTACCCTTCGGTGTATTCGGAAAATTAACGGTAATATGATCGACTCTCCTATCTGTTTTCATTCATTCGCTCCCTCCGAAAATCATGACGGAAACTCGTTGCATTTTCCTGACTATGAGTATTAATTGTCCACGCCATATGGGGCAGGTTATTGGCACCATTTCGTATGCATAGTGAGTGCAGTTGGCTTTTGTGTCATCATCGTTATTGCTGTAGTATAATCATCGTTATTGCCACTTTCACTACAATCGTCAATCACTCATCGAAAAAATCATTAACAATACTCACTTAATTAAAGACACTTTACAAATTAAATAAAACTCCTACAAACTTCTATGGCAAACTACACTTCTGCATTGGAAGTATTAAAGAATGGAATTCAAAGGTGTCATTTATTCTTCAAATTAATTAAACCCCCAACAAAAATTCTATGACAAACTACACTTTTACACTGATGACATTAAAAATGAAGTTCAATCGTATAATTTATTCTTTAAATTAATTTCGTCCTATCTTCCTCAAAATAAATTCTGCACTCACCCTTCAAAACCCGTAATGAAAAATCATCGAGTATTCCAACCAACGAGAATTAATAATCCACTTGATACAGAACAATCAGGCAATTGGCAGAATTCCACGTATATCGTAAGTACAGTGCACCGGTGGCGAAGCATAATGATCGTTATTATTGCCACTGTTATCATCATCATTATTATCATCATCGAAGTCCTCGGTAGCCGCGGGTCATCGGTACACATTGCTAAACCCGTAGCCGTGAAAACGTGGTTGTTGGGGGGTCGAAGAAAGGGACGAAGAGAAAAGAGAACGAGGGTATGGTGGTTCGGTCAATCGATACCATTCGCAGGCTCTCGCGTATTCGTGCAACATAATGGATAATTTATCGTTGCATTCGGCGTTTCCGCACAATCGTTTAGGCAGAGGCCGAGCACCGCACGGAATATAAATGCAGGCGCGATTCCCATACGAATTGCATTCGAGATGCACGCACGGGCCTGCTCTTCGTTCCTGGCGGCGTTATTTGTGCTGCGGTTAAATGAGATCGTTAATAAACGATACGCTTTATTGTGATTTATGCCGCTCGCACTCGTTATATCTTTTCTCGTCGGCCGCGGTGACGTGACGGCGTATGAATAAATTATACATATCGGGGATGCTGCGATGTTCAGGGAGAGTAAGAGAGAGACGGAGAGACGAAAGAGAAAAAGGGAGGGAGATAAAGAAAGGATGGCTCGAGGGAAGCGCCGCAAAAGACGGACACCTGTCGTGACACTCGGGAGGGTACCTCTTTATAACGTTGTTCGTTTTACCCTCTCTGTATTTCTCCTTTTTTAAAAGGTGTACTCTTTTACCTTGCTCTTTTAACGTCACCGATGATCGAGCACGAAACGTTGAAAGAAATGCGAAAGGACCAATCGGCTCGGGAGATACTTTGTTCAAGGGACCGATCGTGCAATTGATCTTTTTGGGTACAGGGTTTTATCGGTTGTCGATGATATCGGGTACGAGGAGTTGGGTAGAAATTAAGAAACGAACTTGTACAATTTTTTAATGGATGTTTTCTGATTAAGCTGTCGATGCATGCAACAGGGAAAACGAGACTTTGGTTGCATGACTTGAAAATCAATAGCAATGAAATTACCAAAATGATGAAAATCATCAGTTCTCAAGTTCGTCTAAAAATTCCACAACATAATTTTATGCAGTAAACATTCCATCTCTATTTTACAAGACCTAAAATTACTTGATCTTTTTCTCCTCTTAATTGATTTCCTCAAGTTCCTTATTCAGTGTATTTAAATATAATAAATATAACGTTGGTAGTTCTACTATGGAGCAAGTTTCTGATACAATTTTCATGTACTCTTGCCAATACAATTATATATTCTCCTTGAAATTTCTAAGGACTAGAAATATTAAAGAAATTCAAACATCCTTTTGCGATCTATCGCTACAGTTCTTCTTTAGGTCATTCATTCCAGAATGCATCAGAATCTCCCATAAATTTTTCACATTGGTGCTCGAGTTTCGTGGCCATTAAACCCCATAAGCCATCCAGTCCACCATTATCTTTCATCCTCGACCGTACCAAAAGGGTTAAATGACTTTCTTCGTATCTCCCAGTCTTTTCATAATTCACGGTGTTTAATTCCGTCTCATTTGTATCAGTCTCTTCTTCATGGCTCCTTTAGAATCCTGCTTCGTCTACGGTATTAAACTAACCATAGAACACGAAGAATTATAATTATAAAATTAGAAACGACCCGCTCACAGCGCAGTGTCAGCAAAGCCCTCGGCGAAGAGATCTCTTTCAAACGCTCCTCTCCCATTACCGCGATGTGCTTGAATAAATTCGCCTGCAGTATCTTGCACCATGGTTTTATTGCCTGCAATCGTAGGCGCAACTTAATGCCTCGATGGCACGGGACCATTCTGAACGAGATTAAAACGTATCCAGGTCCCCGTGGTCGTCGTCGAAGCAACCAGCGCTCGGTTTATTTGAATAAAACAGTCGTATAAATATGCAGCAAATACGTACAATTAGAAGCATCCTATGGGGTCCCATTCCGTCCCCTGTTATCACCCTCGGTTACGGTTGCATAGTCGTCGAGGGTTGACTCGAGTCACTCCGCTCGGTTTAGCGGAGAGAAGACTGGAACTATCTGACTTTTAGCGAGTAGAAAAAAAAGAAACGTCAACGAAATTCGAATTATGCAAAGTGTGCAGCTTGGTTGAACAAAATCGTCCAGATCCACTGGCAGAGGTGGGTCTGCGAATAATCAGCGAAGATGTAACAGCGATCACCGAGGATCTCGACTCTCCTTTGCGAGGATCTCATTAACTTTAATCGCCGCGAACTATTCTGTGCAGAGCTAGGATATATAATGGCAGAGAGATTATGGCGCGAGAGAAGCGTTGGATCTTCTTTCCTTTTTTTTCTCTGTCTATATTCCTCCAATCTGTTTCTCCTTTTGGAGGAATATTCGAAGGAAGTCGTTTGAGATACGATTTTCTACACTTCACCGATTCCCCAGGCTAATCGTCGCGGGGCGAGTTAATTTACATTTCAGTGCAATTTTACGTGTACCGACGGTTAACGATAGTTTATTCCGTGTACAGCCGATCGTTTGTAATACGAGTTAATTCTATCGGGGATATCCTTGTGTCGTTAGAACGTCGTTACAACGTCCGATCCGTTTTCGGAATTCTTCACGTCCTTAAATTAATGTATGCTATTGCCCCATCGTGCTACTTTGTTGGCACGGAATTACACGGTTGAATTTACATTCACGAGTAATAACGACCCTATTAATATCGTGTACTAGCACTCGTTCTCTCGTTAAACTATTCCTAAAGTTACACTTACAACTTGCTTATTTCTGATTGCAGAAATATCTATTAATTGTCCAAGAAGCAATTAAAAATTTGATCCACTAAATATTTCATTTTATGATCAAACATCATATCATTACGGTCAATATCATTCTAATTTACATTTCCACAAATTTCATCCAATTCACCGAGCAAATTCTCTCCGCTAATAATTAATCCTCGTGTAGTTCTGGTATCTGTTTTTACACCGCTCTTCCACAGTCAACCGTCCTTAAAAATCTCATTGTCGGCTACCCCATAAAACTCAGCGTACAATCCTACATATTCACCCTCCTCTCGGCTTACTCCCCTTTCCTTTCTGGTTTTCCTGCGATGATACGTGTACCAGAACCCCATGTAACTTGCGAACCCAATGCCGGTATACCAGAAGCCGCTATATTCAAAGTTTTATGGTGGAAATATTACCAAGCGGACGGTCTCATGGGAGACACACGTGGTCGAGGTTCACCCTCGCATCATCTGCAGGCCTGAGATAACGTTTCTCTCTGGTGTCACCCCTGAAATAAGGGGTCTGTCGGCGACGAGAAGGATATTGTACTCATTGTCCCCCGATGACGGTACGGGTAATGGCCGGCTCGGTTGGCTTGGCTAAGAGAAATCTTTAATTTCCTCGATATTAAGAGACACTCGTTTTCCCCAGGGTCTCGTATTCCCTGGCAAAACAGAGCTATTGCTTCGACGAAACCAGGGAAACCTATTGCAAGATGATTCATGTGCGTTACGCTGGGGTTGTCTTTCGCAAAGGTCGTGTATTAACCTTTTGCTAGGTTTTGAAAAGTTCGGAAGAAGAAACTTGAAGGTAAAATATTTTTACTCTGAGCGAATTTTTGTTCGTAGAATTTTTCAAACATAAGATACATCGGAAATTATATCTTCATTTAGAATGGGAAGAAAATTCTACGGTGTTGTGAATGGAAAAGTTACCGCGAGAGATATGTTATTTTTAAAGTCCTTACTTTGTAAAAGTGTAGAAGTGTTAGATAAAAATTTGTGCAACCAGTCAAACGAATCGTTTCCGTTACTTAGGAAGTCAAATTATGGCCTTCCAATCGTGCAAAACGAAATTCTCCGAGTGTGCATACACGGTGATTTACTTTTTTTCCGTCGTCACGCGGGAACAGCCCGAGGCATGATTTTCTTTTCAATTCGCCAAGCTCCTTCGCAAGAAGGACGTTTCTCGTTCAAAGAGGCTGCCGTTATATCGGCAACTGTCGTATACCTCGTGTACCAAGTCTTTCCTCTCCCTCTCTGCGCTCTTCACCGTCTGCCGGAGTTTTCAATTTACTCAAGATTTCCGTCGGAGGCGGAAAAATATTTCAAGAACGCACGTTTCGTCTGTGAAAATTTAAAAGACGCGCCACTCCGCGACACCTGGAATTCCTCTTGAAGACCTGGCACCGAGGGATCGTTCCACGTCGTTTCTATTAGTTCAGTCATTGACAGTGCAAACACTCTTTTGTGGTCTTCTTCTCGGATGCACTTCAGACTGTGCGGTGCTCCCCACAATCCAGAAAGAAATAAGAGAGAGAAAGAGAGAAGGAGAGAGGAAGAAGAAGAGTGGTACAGCTCGTGACAATGTCAATGTTTGCGTCGTTGCACCGAAGCACTCTCAGAACAGCCGGAGACTGAGTGTCTTCAGGTTGTACAGGAAGGATGGATTCGTGTCGAGGGTACGTAGAACTAGTCGCTCTTTGCAGGGACTACCTCAATGAACCTCCATTAATTTCCAAGCTTTCCCGGGGATTCAACCTCCTGTTTCCCTCGGGAAGAGACGTCAGTCGTGTCTGCTTCTGTCTTTCCTCATTCTACTTCGCGCTGGTATCATTCATTGAAGTTGCCGATGTCTTTTCTTGCGGGGATTCGATGGCGGATTATTAATACCCTGCTTTTCACCGTAACGTCTACAATTATTGTGCGGCGAAATTATATTTCGTTGTTCTTCTAACATCGTTTCTATATACAATTAAATATCTAGTTTCTAAGATGTTCGAAATTAGCCTAATACAATTTGTAGTAGAAGTATTGTAGGAGAATACTTAATGATAGTAGAGAATTTGTAGGAGAATACTTAATGACAATAAAAATTATAAAGACAAGTATCAACTTTGTTCCGAGAGTATTCTTTACCTCAATTCTGATCGCACCAAGGATTTTACCTTCTTCAAATATGGCAAGTGGGAACTTACTTTCCTTCTTCTCTTTTTGATTCTTCCACTTGGCACCTTTTTACCAGAGTATTCTCACTTTACTAAAATACAACATTTGCACAAACCGTAGACGCAAATCTGACACACAGCATCCATTGTCTTTTCTGCTTTTACTGAAAAGTGAAGATATATCATTTCATCGTTTTGAAATTATTTTTATTTTAATCGGGTTTGAAAAGAACCTGGGTATATTAAATTAAGTTTACCATCGATCCTGTTACTTTCACGATTTTACTGGCGAACGTACGTCCTTTCCGAAGGATTCTACTAAACTGACACCTTATTCCGTTGGTCCTGTAAAAGGATCTCGAGGTGGCGCCCAGTTATCAGGTGAAGTTTTAAGGTGTTTTTGTGCTTGTCTTTGCTTTGATTCTCACGTGGAAATAGTTCATGATCGCTCGAGGTACCAATCTGATTTGCGAGCGCCATTACACACGGTTGGAACATTGCAGGCGCAACTGTTGCATTCATGAATGCGATTATCTTTAATATATCGTGCGTATAACCCTGTTTGCTAATTCCGTCGGCGGTGGAGTACGATAATAAAACGGATTCGAATGTACCCGAGTACCGAGGTAATTCCTTATCCTCTTCGATTTCATATTACTGCACTCGTTCAATCTTTATCCCTTTCCTCTGTTTCACTTCACCGTACTAATGATGATTTACCTGGACAGGTTAATCGTGTAGGAAGTGTACCAACCATTTCCGTTGACCGTATGCATATTTAACTTCCATATGTGAAAAATTCTCTTATCACGTTAGGAAACTTTCTAATTGAACCGTAAACGGTAAATCCAAATAAAGTATAGCAAAGCCTATCGTTGAACCGTCGAATAAAAATATATATAATTAAAACTACCTTATCAAGTGCTATATTTAACATTTAATATACTGTCTAGCAATGATCCTTGGAAATTCATGAATACCAAAACACAGCTAGTACCGTTTTATATCAATATTATACATTCCCTCTGGAGCGTGCACATTTATATGTTAAACTTTTCCACGTAATAACTTCGTCGAGGGAGATCCCATCTCCGGAATTTTCCGTCCGCCTTATCATAAACGGCGATCGTTGAAGTATCGTGCCAATAAAGCAGTACACCTGCATACGACCGTATTATCAGTAACCATTGTCAAACGTGGGTAAAAGGATAGGGCCAGGAAAAGAAGAGACTCATGAACGACCGAACTATATCGACGTCACGAAAGGAGGCAACTAAAATGATAACGACTACATTGTAACGAAAGAATGAAGTGTGTGGATATCGAAATTCAAGTGTTATCCATAGTCATGGAGTTTTAACGCTTCTCTTTTATACAAGGATAGCATTCGGCATGCCCTATTCTGCTATTGCCTGGAAAATGGATCGAGATACGAAGGACTCTCTGAACTCGTTTAAAGGTTCCGCTTCGTTCTTCGCGGGCAAGAATAACTCTATGGGCATTGTCTAGATATCGATCAGGACATTAAAACCGTGCGCATATTCAGCGAGATTTCGCATCGATCCTTCTGCTAGTATTGAGAAGGCAGGCCCGGTTGCATTCTGGTACAAATGCGCTGGACGAGCCGAGCGTGTAAATTTAACGCGGTCCTCTTTGCGTCTATCGTAGTGGAGAACATTTCCGGGTGATGATATATCATTTAAAGATAGCTGGAAACCTGCCGTGACTCCTCTCTCTTCGGCTTTATCTTCGACGTGAGCTTAGATAATCTTAGCCGACGTCTCTCGGGTTCTCATTTATTCACGAATCGATCGGTAATAGTGGAATCCGCGTTTTCTAACCCACTTACCCTATGCTATTTCTACGTTCCGTGATTCTGAGGACGTTTTTTCTTTTTCTCCTGCTTTTTTTCTTTTTTCTTTTGCGAAATAACGCAGATTATAGGATTCATTATTCTTATCGTAGCGGGGTTTGTCGCTTGCCCGGAATGCGATACCGTTAATTGATTCTCATCCCGTCTCTGTTGGTTGAATGAAATTTCTTACACGCGCGGGAATATTCTCCGAACGCGTTCCCAAGCGGCGGACTAATTTAAAATCTAAGGAAACAAAGGTATTGCATAAATACTGCGATAACCCATCGATAATCAAAGGTGTACTTGCAACAATGGGCAGTGTACGGTAAAGTAAGTTTGTTGAGGAAATTCAACATGTCCAATTAACGGGTGGAATAAATAGTAAATTTATCATATTACAATTTGTAATTTTTTGATGAGTCTACTGTTTAACAGAGTCAATTTGTGGTAACTGATTGGACATTCGAATTAAGAATACAGTTTGATATTTGTGTATCACGTGTGTCATTATTCCCTGGGATGTTCACTTTTCAGAGGCAATCTTTACATTCTCCAAATTTTCTCCTTGTTCACGAACATGACAATGAAGTCATGAATTTTCTTTTGTCTATTCACCCAGGACCTATTGGGTCAAAACATTTCTATACTACTTGTATCACATAGACTTATACCGCTTTGAAAATAAACTATATATATAAATTATATATTTGCAATTATGTGCAATAAAATGACTAATATCACCTAAAAAACCTACATGATAATTCCATTATGCTTCTTGTCACGAGTGTTGGAAAGGACGATGAATCCTTGCCCTCCACCAAAAGAATTAATATCCTATCCTCCACATTGCCCTTTTAACATTCTTCTCGCAGAAATTTTATCCCGATCCAAACTTCAACCTGCACATTAAAAAAAAAGAAAAATGCAAAAACAACCTTGCAATTCGACAACATAAGCGCATTATTTTTACGACTCACTAATCTCGTCGTCACCATAAACCCCCTGTGATTTCGTGCGGCGAACCTGTCCGTAACGCGACGCGAGTAAATTTCCGCGAGTGTTGAGCATTTACAATGTTGCTAGAGGCGTAGAAGTTTGCACATGTGGTATCATGTCGGTGTGTGCTTAACATGCGCGGGCGTTAGAGCCGCGGTGCGTGATTCAAGGCGGGTTCTCACGAGCCACTCGTCGTGGAAGAAGGGTGCCGCTGGAATCGGAGGTGCGAGGGGACTAGGTAGGGCCGTGGACTCGGGAAAAGTGACGAAGACAGGGGGGGCCCGACGAGAGGCCCCTCGTACGCAACGGTACGCCTTCGCTCGTTTAGGAATTCGCGAATAATTTAAACGGGAGTAAAGCCTGGCATTCCTCGTCCCTTTTTTTCGCACTCACGATTGTGCGGATGAGTGGCGGCGAGATATGTTCATGTGGGAAGTGAAAGAGTTAGATGAGAATATGAGAGGGGAGTTTTTTGGATTTTTCATGATTGGATAATGCTGAAAGGCGAACAACGTTTAGGAAAACTTGGAGTGGAGGAAGATATTTTTGAAAAATTAAATTCATAAATGATTGAACAAACATTGGATGTAGCAGGATGTTGCAGGTATATTTAGAATGTATTTTAGGTGATTGGAAAACATAGCAAATTGAAGGAAGAGAAATACTTAAATGATTTTGTGTCATTTATAAAAGTTGAAGAAGAAACGGATAGGAAGTAGCAAAGTAGTAAAAAGGTATAGTTTCTTGGATAAGCAATGATTATTTATTGTTTATGTAACGACGTTATCCTTTCTAAGAGACATTTTGCGACCGGAAACTTTGCAAAAATATCACCTATATAATCTATAATTGGCTACAAAAGCCACCTCATCTTTTAATAGCCATGTTGTAGCCACAAAGTAGACACTAAAAAAATCTACCTAGTCGAGGAGGAACTGTTAGACACACGTTCATAGTAGCATGAACACAAAATTGAGATTCGTATGCCAAGTTCTTACACGTATGCGTGTCACGAATCGTAAAAATTCGTTGTCGTGATTACTTTTGGGAATGACAATGGTATCTTATTTAAAAAAGAAATTCGAATTTCTAGCATCGAGTTAGAGAAATGTTAGAGTGCATTCGAACAGATCCACAAGTTCCTATCAAATCATACATTCCTATTAAACCATTCCTCAAGCTTGCACAAGTGAAAATAAAAGTGTCAACAAAATATGATCATAATTGCAATTGTAATTAATCGCGCAAAGTCCTCGTTTCACGACTCGATGATCCTCCGAGTATTTTCCCTTTCGATGGCTGCACGTGTCTCGATCGTCTTCGGATTAAAATCTCCGTCCTCTCTAACTAGAACGGACGACTTGCGTACACGCTTATGAATATACTTGGCGTGCCCACCTGAATATCGAAGCAGGTGTCCCCATTCATTCACAAGTTGCTGTCTAGTCGAGCGAATGCTGCCAGTAGCGAGGTATTCAAGTGTCTCTTGAGTGCGATCAACTTCTCCTCTTAACGCCCTCCGTTATTTTCCTTACAGCATCTCGAGTTCCAATTTTTCTATTTCTATATGAGTACCCTATTAACACTTAGCCGACCACCGAGAAAACAATTAAATGCAAGCTATACACCGCGCACATTTTAGCAGAAAGGCGAATTCGTAAAGTAGCAATAGGAGATCTCTCCGTTCGGTCATCAACTGTATTTCTTTGAGATGGAGTCGCCTAAAAATTTGAGAACCAGACCTTTGACCGTGTTGGTAGTTTTGACGTTAATTAGTTATATTCGGCGGCTAAATTTCCTTAAACACGACATCAAAGAGCGTCAGGATATTCACAGCTATTATACGTTTTGGATGAAAAGGGCGATAAGATTGAAGCTTAGTAAATTTAACTATGCACATTCTAATACTATTGTAACAAACATAAAAATTCTGTCTCAGTCTGCGATATAGTAGAATCAAATTCGTACCATTGCAAGAAAATTTTTTTACGCAATCTTTATATCAAGCACGATAAAAATCTGCTCGAAATTCCAAGCCTTCCGCGAAACAATTCCTGCACGAATCGCGTCTGTCGAAGGAAGTATCGTAACAGAGAAGCATCCTGTCCAGAAACTTCCCCGATTAAAATCTGCGAGCTCAGAATACCGTGATAATTCCTCCACCGACCAACAGAATCTCGATTGTGCCGGTTGAGTAACGTTCGACACGTGCATGACATTTTGCGTACCAGCATGACGGAGCGACGAAGCGTGCATGTCGCGGTCTCGCTTTTGCATTCTACCTGGGTACTCTCACGAACAATTAAGCTTGTCGTCAGATTCTTCGCGCGCTTTCCGACACCTCGAGCTCGATGTGCGAACGCGGGAACAATGCGAACGATATTCATGAATCCTTCGAATTTGAATAATTTTCGAAGTACCGTTGGAAGGATATGATACCGTTGTATCATAGGATTGGAGATTAGTCTCATTTTCATTTTTGCTGAAGTTGAAACAAAAAATCATGAAGATTAATTCTTTATGCTACCGTTTGTTGTGAAAGTTCATCGCTTCAATTCCGCGGAATTGTTTTCTAGATTTGCATAACGACTCAGGCTGTATTACCTGCTCCTTATCATCGCAATGATGATATCCATGACAGGACAGTTCATATGTAATATATGAAGCCATTCATAGTTTCATGTAATTTGAAAAAAGTATAATAAACCTTAATAAATAAAAACCACTTAATAGAAGTATCTTCCAAACGCGTAAATCGGTGATCCAACTAGGTTAAATCCAAGACAACCTAGAATCTTAAACGTTCCCCACTTTCTTAAAAAGTGTTAATCGCACTGCAATAAAATACTATTGAAAACAAAGTTTAATTTTTCATCGCAAATACCGTTAAACGACAGTAATATACATTTTCCAAACACTCTGTAACACTCCTTTTCCATTACCTTCCTCAGATAAAAAAAAAAAAACAACAAAAAAACACTAAACCCTGGCACACCGTAGAACCGTCAACTTTAATTCCATTTACCGTACTCCACGATCACGATGGTGTACTAGAGGGTATTAAAAATAATTCCCCCGTCGACTCGTTCCATTTGCATAGTGGGTCAAGTGCGAAAATTGATCTCCGTAGACGTAAGAGAGTAGTCCGTAACGTTATTTCCGTTAAACGCGTGCGCCGGTTTCAGTCACGACTGATAAACTGCAACGGCATTTGTAGGTCGTCGTTAGGGACAGTTAGGTAGTTACATCTTTTGGATAAGCATTATCTCGTCGTGTACAATGGTTCGCGAAGTGTGGTGCAGTACGTTGGAGCGTATATCGATCATCGTCCCACGAAGCGAGGCAACATTAGGGGGCTCATTACGTTCGTATCCTTTGTTGCAACAATGGCTACTTGGCATTCGCGTTATGCCGCCGGGCCGACATTGTTCTCCGCGGTGTGCGCGCGCGACTGTTTCACGATGCACCGTGTGCATACGTGGGATTCAATTGGAGGGTAATGCGTCTTCCGTTGCATCCTGCGTCCTGCGCGCGTGCACACACCGACGAGCAGAGACGGCCTCGCGAATACGCGAACGAATGGTACGTGCAATAAGTATGGAGATTCGTGATATCTCTCGCTAGGGGAGTCGTAAAAGTTCGATGAAAGTCGAGGAGAAAGAAGGAGGAAAGGTAGAGATTGAGAGGGAAAGAAAAACGAGAGGGAGAGAAGAGGGTGTACGGTGATGTTTGTCAAGGAGATCCTCTTTTACAGAATTGTCGTAGGAATTTTCTACCGATTGGCTGTCGTTTGATTAGAATCCGATTGGTTACGGTACTTAACTGCGAAGATGGTCGGCGCGTGCTGGCAATAGAATCAACGGAAATGCTTGTCTTATCTAACTATGCCGATCTTGGTATGTTTCAGGCGATTATGCTAAAGTCGCTCACCGTGGAAATCGAGGTGAGGCCACGGCAGTTGGTACCGGACACGAATTGCTTCATTGATTATCTGCCGCAATTGCAAAATATCACTAGAGCAACTTATGGTGCACTGCCGACTTACACGCTAATGGTGCCGCTTGTTGGTGAGTAGAATTTCAATATTAATTTTATATCATTTACCTGTATCATTCTGTTTATCGCGTGTTCTGTTGCATTAAAGTATGCGAATAAAAAATGTAACATCCGGCCGGGCAGAGATCGTGCTACGTTCTCTGGAGGATCATTTTAATTATGACGTTCGTATCGAAGAAACTGGGAAGTGGTGGGATCTCTTTTTGTAGTCCGACGTTCGTAGCAACGAGATAAGGAAAGGATTCGAGATAAATAATTCTATACAGTCGCCAGAAGCATCCGTGGACCGGTTGACCCTCGACCCCGGCGGGTATTTTTTCAACCGAAGGTCGTCGATTATCCCGAGCGAGAGGTGGATACCCTTTGGTAACACCGTCCAAAATAATACCTCCTTGCAAAAAGAACCTAAGAAATAATCGTCGATAAATAACGACGAGGAGGTCGTGACTCTTGCGCATCTCGACCTTTGTTCTCCAGGTGAACGAAAATAAAAGACGGAGGGCGGCGCGAATCGATCCGGTCGAATATCGTAAATCGGATTCTATATTTCTTATCTCCTGTCTTTCTCGTCGTACATTTTTGACGAATTCTCGAAAGTGTCGCTGAGTGAAATTTAATAAATTATTACTGACACATTGAGATCTTATGAATACCTAATTACAATCCGATCTCTTACTACTTATTATATTTTTTTCGAGAATCTACATTTTAAGATGGATTCTGAGCTACCAAGAGTATGATATATTAGATTACAATTTGTCATAAAAGTATCAGAAGTGGCAAAGATGTTATATACCATAAAAAGACCTTCAACGATTAAAGTTTCTCTTTAACTCAAACATGTTCAACATCCAACACGTCGAACGTCACCATAGCTACGTAATATCTCGTAATTTCGTTGTTAAACTAATGGCAAATATTTCAGTATCATCAATCACATTTTTTCCAACATTCTACACCTTTAAAAAATAACATAAACCACAGTCCCAGCGTGTTAATTCGACGAAAAAATAACGACGCATCGTTACAAGTTTCTCCGCGAGTTCCGATTGTTTGATCCGAAGAATTTTGCCCGAGGGCGATCGTGTCATCGGTAGAACATCTTCAAGAGGTCGCGTCATGGGTCATACCGATCACGAATGCGCAAATACTCGACTTGCCTCGATTGCCGTCGTCGTCGTCATCGTTCTTTGTGTAGAGGCCCTAGAAACGATCCTTTCGCCGATTCGAGGAGCGAAACCGTGATAGTTTATTGGGTCATCATCCTCGACATACATTGTCCTCTTGTTACTAATTGCACGAGACAAATTATACAATTTGCTTCTTGAATTTCTCATCGTAAAATCATCGCTGAAGGATCATTCGTGGCATCATCGACTGCTTTTAATTGCAGCGCAACATTAATATTCTCGAAACGAACGAACGTCGTTGGTGGTTTGAGCTTAGCTCTAATATTTCGTTGTATTTCATTAAATCCTATTTCGTAATGTTCCTCGCGCGATTGAATAACTTCCATCGATTTAATCGTGTCGGACGGAATTTACGAAATACGTCGGACATACTAATAAATCGTCGATATAATCCATGAGTATAAAATAAGCCACTATTCGTCAAACTTCGTCTTCTTTATATCCATATTTAGATTAATCCGTACCGTCAAAAAATCCTCTGCAAAAAGATGCGAATTCTCGATGTTTGAATAATCTCTCGTTGATTATTAATAAGTAAAAATAACTCGTAGCATTGGAACGTCGATTGAAAATAATATTCCCTGTTAGCGAACTTTGTACATCATGCTTACGTTTACCGAGAAAAGTGGCAGTTTAATGATGTCTGACGTGAATTTCACGGAATACGTCAGACATACTAATAAATCGTCCATATAGCCTTTTAATGTAAAATATGCCTTTGCTATTTATCACACTTCATTATCGCTTTATTACCATCCTTTTTATTGTCAAATATGCCACAAGATTCGATCGTAAAACCAAATAAAAATATCTTAATCGAGAATAATAATTTCAATTAATGGAATTTTTAAGAAGCCCTCTCTCGTTACCAAACAAGCTAACTGTTTAACAGCATCCGGTATCTCATCGACAAAATTCAACGTCTTAACCTCACCATCGATATAAATCCACATCTTCAAAAAGCACCGCAAGTAGATGCAACACAACTTACGACTCGTCTCTCCTTGATCATTATTAAACAAAAGTACAGGCCGTCGAGATGGAACGTTAATCGAAAATAATGTTCTCAGTTAGCGAACTTTAAAGGCAGTCTTACGTTTACCGGGAAAAGTGATAGTCCGTTACCCCGGACGTTGGTACCGTGCAAGAAAGTAATTACCCATCCTCATGAACGTACCATGGTATAGCAATTACCCAATTACCGTGCCGCGTGTATCTGTCAAATTACTGTTTTCGCCGTTGTGCCCATCCTGCTCATAAATGTATTTTAACTAACGCGATACTGTGCGTTGTTGATCGAGAATTTGGCTGAATCGACGAAAAGCCCTTGAAGTCGAGAACATCGGTAGCGATTCGATCAGTGATCGAACGGAGGATCCGATCTGGCTTATATGGTTGGTTTGGAGTTATCGCAAAAACAATCAAGCCAGTTGAAATGATCGGTTTACAACTTTTTCTAAAAATTTTCCTGAATGATAAGGCGAGCCAAACAGTAAACATTCCACGTCCATGCCATGAAACAAAAATTAACTAATTGATCACATTTTTCACCTGTCCGGTTTCCTTTTTTAAAAGTACTTTAATTAGTATACTTAAATATACTTCGAATATATGCGTACTTTCTTGACAGCCATAACACGTCCGAGATCTTACAAAATTTCCGTTGCTACTTCTTTATCCCGGGTAACATAATCGTGTTTCTAAAGATTGTTAAAAATGAAGAAATTCGTGTACCACCTTGCAGTTTCTTCTTACAAAAAATACTCCTCCTCGACTGCCAAAATTATTATATTAAGAGATTAAAAATTTCAAGCAACCTTCGACGTTAATTTCGCATTACGCAATGCTAAGAATTGCAAACATCAAATTCTCACGTATTGATTTTCGTACTTTTCTGACGAATTCATCATCGATTACGTCACCGATGATCAACGAGCATCGCCGTCTTTTATTCCACCAGAAATCTCAAAGCCTCAATTTCAAGAAAAAGCCTCTGAACGGATCAAGACCTCTCTGTCGTTGAAGTATCAATACAAGTTAACTCAAGGGTTCAAGGCCGTTCGAAATGGAAAGGCCCATCAATCATTATTGCGTGATCGCAAATTAGCGTCGATTGGGTCGATAATAATTTGGGGGATTGAATTTCATGGCATCGAGCTGTCATAATCGATAGTCGAACGTACGGCTTTCCGGTGGCGTTGCGGCAATCCCGATTACCCAGTGATCTTTCCGGAAGAACTCTGACGGTTGAGGTGTTCATCAGCCATGACCTAGGTCAGGCCCATCACGATGGTACAAGGACGATCAGGCGACCTTGGGATTTTCGGCGGTGAAAGTTTCAACTACCAAGATCAAACAGCCAACCAAGCGATCGGTCATAATTCATTGAACATTGTGACGTCTTTTTTGTGGGGTCGATGTGGGTATAATTTGGAAGGGTGCAGGTATAACGACGGGGACCATTAGGAACTTAATATATCAACCACGTCGGATGCTAATGACCGTAACACTGACTCAATTAACGTTGACGAATTATATAAATTGTTCTTTGGTAACTTCACGTTTAATTTCATGTTCGAAGTCATTGTACTTTATCAAAGTTCTAGAGAAATGTTCAGCTAGAATTCTTAGTGGAATTGATCATTTGTTAAATAAACGTGTAGATAATATATGGACTCTGAGCCGATTTGTGAGCGTAGAAAAGAGTTCTGCCTTTGGTAGAAATACATCTTGGATTCTCCTCGTGTAAACCTACTTTTACAAACGCTGCGATCTGCAGCCTTTTTCCTTAATCCGTAGGAATTGGTTCGCAATTGTTGATTCCGTGCAGGGAATCGAGTCTACTTTATACTACCTATTCGTAAATATCGTGCAATTTATCCTCGCCCTCGAGTTTTCTGATAGTCTTCGGGGGCAGCGGGAGAAGGGTAAGCAGGATAAAAATGTAAATAGGAAAACGTGAGAGGATGTTCATGAAAAGGCACGGTCGAAATTCAAAGATACCACGTACATGTTTTATCTGTACTGTTGTCAATTTAAAATTGATCCATTCACTGCTAGTTTCAAGATACTTTGTAGTTGCGATGCAAGTTTTAATAACTTAATAAAGGAATCTTTCAACCTTAATGTTCTCAGAATCATTACAAATGATGTGACTACATCTTCAAATAATTAACATATAATTCTAAAATAAATTTTGATTCATTTTACGACAGTGAATGGGTTAACCTACAATTTCTTCGAATAATTCGCCATAACATAATATAATACCGTTCAACCAACAAGTAATCTCCAAATTTTAATAAAAACTCATTAGAAACTTTGAAACACCCTCCATCTCCTAAAGAAGACTTCTTGTTTCAACTAAAACTTCACAGAACATTCTCAACTTACTTCCATTCCAAGTCTGCCACGATTTTCCACCATTTAAAATTGCACTCTATCAAAATGCAAAACCGTGCGCAAAAATAGCCCATCGAATTTCCAAGGAAGCAACTTCCTCCTCGTGCTTCCTACGTTAATCCAAGATACCTCTTAATCTAATACAGCCACTAAAAGTCAAGTAAACCAATGTAAATCCGGATTCTCCGTCTATGGAGCAGAACCACGAAGGGGTTGGCTAGAATCGGGTGGACTAATGCATACCAAATGTCGTTGAATCTCCAATTGAAAGTGCCTGGAATGGGTTTCTGGTGCGTCTGGCACACCGGACCGTAGCTCGGCTATCCGAAGCCCTCCGTAGGTTCATGTATACCCGAGTCGATTATCGGATTTCAGAGATAGGATGAGAGCCGGGAAGCGAAAAAGAGGGGAAAAAATGAGGCAGAAAAACACGTCTGCCAGGAGAACTCTTCGGAACTCGGTGGCCGAGCGTCAGTAGCTACGATTTATTCCACAAAGTCAGCCGGGTCTCCTCCGTACTTTTCTCTACCCGGGAATACGATGGAATATGTATTCTCCGTGGAACTTCGTCCGTCGCTTTCCTCCCCTCGTTTCGAGTCTGCATGGCATAAAACTGACAGCTGGTTAATTTATCTGGCCGGAGAAAGTTGCTGCGATTGTCGTTTACATTTTTCGCCAGGTATATTTTAGTTGGGTGAGATATACCTTGAAATGTTTAGTCTCGATCTCAGTTGTCACGTTGAGATTCCATTTTCTGATGAATCTTTCTCCCGAGACTTTTTCTCCGTGTATCCTTTGATTTGATAACTTCATTAATACGTTCAATTGATTTATAATTTTTAGTAAAGTGAGACAGTTACTATTAAAATTACATCTTTACAGAGCGAAGGCGCAAGTAAATGTATAAATGTACTTTACCTTCTTAAAACTAATATTTAGATATTGAATGTATTATGAAATTTAAAAATATTGCGATTTGTAAATCATGAGAAATTTCCTAGAATTTAATTGAGTCACCGATTACTCCCTGGCGTTCAACCCGTTAAAGAGTTATTTTAAATCCTAAACGATAAGATTAAATTTTTCTTTTACAACAAAATTAAATCCTAAACAAATCTTCGATTCATCAAAATAGACCACCCGAGAAGTCTGTCATCCAAAGACTCCCATTCATTCACCATCAAAGCAAGTCAAAACGAAAACCAAATACCAACAACCCCCAAATGCATACCTATCACTCCATGCGCTCGTCGAAAGCGCGCGTAAAGCTGTCCGTCCGTTTCTCTTTTGTCTTCGCAAGGCGTGTTTCTTCCTTCGTTCCTTTTGCGATCCCTGCACCATGGCACCGAAAACCGAAAGTGCGCCTTCATGCAAAATCGACTGGCGCTGCCCTTTGACCCCGACGGGCGGCCACGGACCGTCTGGCTCTCCGCCGACAACGAGCAACGGTGAGTGTTCACAGTTAGGTTCTCACGGCTCATACATGAATGCATGTATACGGCCTGAAACGGTCAGCGATTGGCCCGGCGACTATGTTGCCGGTGTCCGGGCACGATCGGTACGTGGGCGATGCCCATGGTGGTCGCCAAACGTTAGAGAACGGACTCTACGGAGTCTGTGCCTCCTTTGACCATGCTGCCACTGGAATCGCCGGTATTGCCACCCTATTTCCGTTCATCGACTGCATCGCCGATGCGATTGTACTCGTCGAGTTGCCCGACATACTTCGACCTGATGGTTTAATGCAGTTAAACTGCAATTGAGACAAAGCGATTGCTGCGGTGAAATTGCTTTGAGAAGTGGCATAAGCGTCTTTGCAAAATGTAAGGGTTGTATGAAATTTAGCTCGTCGTTCGACGGGTATTTGATTATTAGGATGTGTATTTGTATTTTGGCATTTTTCGACTTCAGTTGCTGTGGCAATTTCGATGAGAATGTAGAGTCTTATGAGCTTGTTATGGTACATTGAATAATAATTGAAGAACAGTTTTCCGGAGGTGATGAAGGTTTGTACTTGGGCTCGTTGATTGTGAGTTCGAGCATTTACCTCTTTACTCGGTATAGCCTCTCTTAAGGTGCGTTAATCCTTTAAGTATTATTGGCGTGTATATGCACTCAGAGGCCTAAGCTTATCGCGACTTATCCGCTTAAGAATATGGAATAAGATTTGAAGTATTGTAATATGATCGTTGGGATATAATGACGTGTATTGAGATTTATGGTTTTTTCATTGTTAAAGCCTAAGTAAACTTGTTTTCAAAATAAATTAGACATTTGGATATCGTGAAGTTTATACACCTGCAATTATCTCCTTTATCTTCGGAAATTAGGTTTATCATTGTTATGTAAATCCATGGGAATATGATTAAGGGGGATGACACTTTCTGCAGTGTAGTTGTCGAGAATTGAATACACTGGAGCTCTGAAGTTGAAATTGAAGGAGGAAGGACGAGATATATCAGGTTTTCATTACAGAGAGTTATTTAGGAATTTAGGACAAGTGATTTGGATTAGGGACAAGTATGTCCGTAATACTCCCAAGGGAATCGTAGAAGGATTTCGAAGGGTAGATTTCGATCAGCCCTTCGTCCTGATGTCGGAAACACCGACAGCGCCAGGAATAGTGCCAAACTAATTTATTATCCCTAAGAGAAGGGCTCGGTTGAGCGAACTAGCCGATGTTATCGAATATACTCCCTCCTCGACCGTTTAGATACGATTTGTTCGGTGTAACGTGGATTTTACGATGGGGAAATTGGCGATGAAATTTGTCAGTACAAAACTAGGAAGTATTTAAAACGTGAGACGAAAGGGACGGGATGAAATGCATGAAATTCTGTCACGCACGTTGCTCGACAGTCCAATTAGCGCTTGTCAAAAACACTCCGATATTGGATCTCCTTGTGTTACGATTTTACTTCGTGATAATTATCAAACGCCACGGTACGATAGTATGCGTAATACGAATGAAATGTCTAGCTAATTAGGATTATATCTCTCGCTGTAAATATCAAAATGAAAAAAAAATTCGGTTGTTGAAAGATGCCCGTCTCCTTTCTATAAAAATTACTTTTCATAGTAATCGTTTCTATTGTTGCTTCACTTTGACACTAAAAAGAATCTAAAACTTTGAAGTCTATCAAAAATACCGGTTCCCAATTTCTCAAATTCATAGAAGAGTCATAAAGAAAATATTCCACATCTACTTTATAAAATTTCAATTACATAATCGGTCATCTTTTTCGCCATTTCCTTTCTATTTTTCCAAAGTACTTACTCAATTTTTTAACTACTTTTACTTATTCGGCATTTGACTAACATCGATATAATGCCTTTAACTTTCCACTTTGCATTTTCCTTCAAGTTCGACGTCCTCCGTTTTAACATTCTAAAATCGTCCCTTCGTTAGTTCATTTATAATTCGTTAAGGAATGAGATCCTCGAATCGTGTCCTATTTCAGGGTGGTAGCTTGAGAATCCTCTTACGATTTATAGATTCACCGAAATCCGCTCAGACCAAAAGCAACGTAGTGCCTATATTTAACGAAATAAGAAAGTAGGGAGTTCTAAGCCTCACAGAAGGATTCAGGACCGTCAGACTCTTCTTTTTCTCTTACGGCCACCATGAAAGTCCAGAAAGATTGAATGGAGAAAGTCGCCTTAGCACGGTGTAAAGCATGATGGCAAAGAAAGTTCGTTAATACCACTTCCATGTCGAGGAACAGGGTGGAAAGTTCGAGTAAACAACATTAAGGTTTCTTCATTTAAATTCCACGTTAACGGGTCACCCTTCTCTCTTTATCCCTTTTCCTTTTCTGTCTCTCTCTCTTTCTTACTCCTTCGGCTCCCCGATGAAAAAACTTTCCCAGTTACCACGGCGAACGTCTCTCAAGATTGCGCTACCCTAGGAAAGAATCCCTTTTCGAATTACTATGTCCCTATGGAAGAAAATTGTTTGCTTTTAGGAAGCAACTTCTTCCCTTCTCCGAGAGGATGCTTACTTTTCAGAGGGAATCTAATCGGGGGAACGAATTCTGTTACAGTACTGAACGAGCTGGAGGGTTTGGCTAGAGGAGCCGATGCTAGAGATTGTCCTCCGGCTTCGAGGGCGGCTTTGGACCCGGAGCACGTCGCCAGGGTAGCCGAAAGTGCCAAGGCGGCGTTGGGTTTTACAAGAAGCAGAAATCCGAGGATTCGATGCGTGACCACCAGAGGAACCGTTCTTACATCTACCGCGTTCACAGTTGAAGAAGATGGTGATAAGGTACAAATATTAATTGTTCTGCTTTTAATTAATTTGCAGATTACGAGCGTGCTTGTTAATGCATTCCTCGAAACGAACGCGACGGTGCATAGAATTATGAATATCGCTTGGTAAAACTACCCTGCTAAAATTTAGAATTAAATTTTCAAACAATCTTCGCTGATGAAAATGGCGGAGCAACTGACGTCAAATTTACCACTAGTTCTAAACATTTTTCCTCACCTCTGCCAAACAAAAAGAACCATTAAAACATTCAACCACCAGATATCCTCATCATCTTAACATTCATCAATATTTACCAAAAGCTTCGATCATCCATTCTCAATCAATAATCACAAACACCAAAAAATTCTTATTACCACTTTCCAATCTTCTATCAGCAATGCCACATTAAAATATCCAAGTTCAACCGTCACATAGCATAGGCTTCCTTTATTACGATCGATTTATTCCAACAATTACCGCCATTCATTTTCTCGCTGTCGACCCGGCGCACAGTGGTCGATTTCGCCGAAATCCTGGCCAAAACTATAAGGAGTTTTTCAATTTAGCTGAAAATTGGTATATTAGTATTATTTTGGTCGCTGATTAAGAATCCGAACTCAGAATTTCCAAAAACAAAATGGCGGCTCTAATATGGCGGGTGCGAGTATCGAAAAATTGTCGGATCGGCACGAAAATCAGTAGTCTTATGTTTTTCCAATCGCTGATTAAGAATCCAAACTCAGAATTTCCAAAAACAAAATGGCGGCTTTAATATGGTGGGTGCGAGTATCGAAAAATTGTCGGATCGGCACGAAAATCAGTAGTCTTATGTTTTTCTGGTCGCTGATTAAGAATCCGAACTCAGAATTTCCAAAAACAAAATGGCGGCTCTAATATGGCGGGTGCGAGTATCGAAAAATTGTCGGATCGGCACGAAAATCAGTAGTCTTATGTTTTTCCGGTTGCTGATTAAAAATCCGAACTCAGAATTTCCAAAAACAAAATGGTAGACACAGTATTCATTAGGTAAAGCACGAGAGCCCGGCTCTATGTCATAAATGCACTTCCCCGGGCATGGCGCGCGCGACAAACAAATAACAATAACTCGAAGAATCGCGAAAAGTCGCAAGAAAACTCAACGAGGTCTTCTTCGGGAAGCTTCAAAGTTTAATTTAAAAAAAAATATATTATGTTATTCCACGGACTTCTGCAGTTTTAATGATATTTATTGCAGCAGTCCCTGTATCCTAATACAAGCATGTCATTGCTGTTCCATCTCCGAATTTCCCTTTGCTTAATAAAAATTTCGGTCGAAGGAGAAAGATGAAACATTGTAAGGAACAAATATTTCCCTCATACCTGCAACTAGCCAGATTCTCATTAGAATCGTCAAAGATCTTTCGGTTTATGACGGTAAGCGGTCGAGGTAGCCGCGGCTATCTATTGTTGCCTCGAAACAATAGACCACCAGCTTGTTTAAACTCATTCCGATTTTTAACCCCATGAAATAAACATATTATTTCGTTAATTGCCAGGTTGATCTTAGAGAAGGATTAGCAGTATTCATTAGGTAAAGCACGATAGCCCGGCTCTATGCATAAATGCACTTCCCCGAGCATGGCGCGCGCGACAAACAAATAACAATTACTCGAAGAATCGCAAAAAGTCGCAAGAAAACTCAACGAGGTCTTCTTCGGGAAGCTTCAAAGTTTAATTTAAAAAAAAAATCACGGCAGCAATTTGCAGCATTCACAACTATTTCATTAGCAAAAGGAAAAAAATGTATAGGTTTTACGTTCAGTACCAACAGAGTTGTAAAATATTAAATAAAAAAATGAAACCAAGATATTTATAAATTAAAAGTATGATAAATAGCTACCAATACTGAAAAAGTGGATCAAACTTTAATTTCACATTGAAAACGTATTCTCAATTTCGACGTGAAAACGTTACATTATTTAAGTGCCAACTTTGACATTGCATATCTCTAAGAGTATTGTTCAATAAAAATTTTTATTAATGGAAAACAATGCTCTGATGTGTTACAAATCAAACGCAATTGCTAAATTTAGAAAATTCTAAAAAAAAATTTTGGGGTTTTGGCCAGGATTTCGGCGAAATCGACCACTGTGCGGCGCCTACTTGAGTAAGCGTAGGACGATAAAGAGGATCCATGTTGACATTCGTTCGATGCGATTGTAACGAGCAGCCGGTAAACGCCGAAGCAAGAAAGGGCTGAGGGATTCACCGTGTAGTAGGGCATGGAAATAGGGAATGAATGAGGGCAAAGATAGCCGAAGGGAAGAGGAGGAAGCAAGGAGGAATTGGCCGGTGTTCATTGAAGCGCGAATGTTATGATAAGGGGTCGAGTATGCAAGAACCCCCACGTGGTGTACAGATAAACTCTTCTCCTGGCGTAGTAACTTCTGGCGCAGCACGCATCTCGGCCTCCTGCTTATCTCTTTGGTAACATGCAGGATACATGGGTAGGATACGATCGTAACAGGAACCTCGATCTGTCGAACGATAGATAACGAGTGCGCGAGCTCGTTAGATTTTATTCTGTACGCGTTACCTTCTTCGTGCCCTTCTTCTTCTCCTCCTACTCAGTCCTCGACTTCTTCTATCGTCCTCTTCGTTCCTTGATTTTCTTCGTTTTCTTTGCGCTTTTCTTCCTCTTCTGGATTGTCGGTGAATATCCTTGGATGTCTCTGTATGCACGAAGAAGTCTTGGAATGGCTGTTTGGTATTTTAATAAAAGATTGTTGAGGGAATTAGATTTAAAAGGAGGGATGAAATTTGTGGATGTATTAATTTTGGACGTTCGACTGAGATTTTTGTTTTCTGACTGTGGAAATGTTATTGTTATTTTTACAATTTATCGATACACTTTGTAGTGTCTGTTTAACGCGTTCCTCCCATAAATTGAATTTAGTTGATGATTTCAGCATGTCAGATTTCTATTAAAAGTCTTTGACAAAGAAGATTAAAATTGTGTTAGAATTATCTTTAACTTGATAATTTTGCGTAATGCAATTTATAAAGACTATCCGTCAGAACTGTCTGACGACAAAATTCCACAGAATACGCACGGTAATTAACGTATTAATCATTTTCCATGTCACGTCCTCACCACTGTACACGTTCCCTACAGTATTCTTTGAAATTTCTATAAAAATGACGATTGTATTAATACCAAGAATCTCTGGTATTTCAAGCACACTAAAATTACTGTCAGAAAACACGTACAATTAATCCCTCTTCAATCACAGCCCACGTTTCTTTCATTGCACCGTCGCGGCGTTAATCGTTAAATAAATTACGAGCGAGCAAAGCCGATGATTATGTTGCAGGACGGACTGACAAGAAACGACGACAGGATACTGGCAACGTGTTTGAGCCTTTGTAAAACGGGTAACAAAGAGCAGGCGAACGCAGGTACGTAAGCGAACCTCACCGTTCATACATACATATCTCGCCGGAGCACTCAGTTAGAACGCGTTTCGATGTTTCTTCTTGCCCGATAGTGATTAATACCGAGCCGATTATAATTCTCGTTTACATAGAGATTAACCGTTATCGATGTAGAAGCGATCTTACCTTTGCTACAATCGCCGTTGTAATTTTTGCCGCGTTATCAGAGTACCATTTATCGTCTAACATGTACCAATTATTAGTTTCTTCCGGTTCACACGAACGGCACTTTGAACTGTTTTAACGAAACTGATTTTATTGGAGTCGCCTCGCCGGATATGATGGTGCATTAATTCGTGATAATACGTTCATTTAAATCTCACCGCTGACTTATATCCTATACTTTCATTACCTAAACAAGTTCGGAAACAACATTTATAAAACGATTGAAATTGCAAATTAACTAGTCCATCGTACTTGGAATCTTTCCCATCTACTCGTTCATCCTGTTAACGGTTTGTAAAGATAATATCCATCAAATATTCCTTACATTATCCAACGTGTCATTCGCAACACTCCGGGCACTCCTAAAATATTTACACAAACGTTACATCCTCCTCCTTGGATCTACCCTCGAGCGAAATGCTCGGACGTCTCGGGACAATAAGAACGACTGAGGAAACGCAAGGATTCCCTTTTTACCCCAACAGAGGAAGGACAACCTAGACGGGTGAAGAGGGAGGTCGTTCTTCTGACGGAGGACAGAAACCTGAAGGTGAAGGCACTGGCAAGGGACGTACCCGTCAGACAGGTACCCGATTTCATGAAATGGGCCGGACTTGGCTGAGACGACACTTTTCCGACCAAACATACCCGTTAAACGAAAAATCTCCCGTTCCCCCGCTGAACAAACCTGACCAGCATCGGCAACAAGCATCAGCAGCAGCAGAAGCAAGAAAGACCAAAATGAGAGCGAGAAGAGGAGAGAAAGAGAAAAGAGAGGATGAATGTCTCTCTTAACGTAAATGGATTTTCACTGTATACTTTCCTCGCGACCGACCAAACGTCACGTGGATTTAAAAAAAGCAAAAAAAAAACAAAAAACGCTGGACGTCCTCTTCGTGCAAGTTCGTCCCGATTAACGAGCGTATGTCTCGGGTTATATTCACTTTCGATAAACGACTCGTGCAAAATGCAAATGCTCTATCGCGCACCGTCACGAATGCCGAGATTGGAAGATCGGTAATCGGGGATGGTGAAGCATCGCGTCACTTCCGTAAACGAGAACGATGGGGTAGACGGATAGATAGACGGACAGACGGATAAGTAGATAGATGGGCAAATAGATAGATCTCTCTTTTGCAAGTGAGAGATCGCAGAAGGATAGGGAATGTAAGCGACAGTCGTCGGAGATGGGGGAGCATACTAAAATCAGGATTATTTATAATACTCGGGTACGCGAGCGATTTGAAGATGGAATATTCGTCGTGCATGAATCGTAACGTTTTTGTACCTCGTACGTCTGACTTTTCCTTCTTGTATCCTCACCGCGCTTATATCGTGATTCCTCGATAAAAAAAAAAAGAAAATCAATTTCACTTGGAACAGACGAGAAGCCGCGGAAAGGGTGATAGACGTAGTAGAACATACGCAAGCGTAAACCCAGGTAAAAGAAAAGAGATGCATGGCGTATATGTTAACGAGAGAGACGCGAAAATTGTCGCGGATTTTTGGAGTTTTTAGAGAAACCGGAAAATGATAGAAAGATGTCGGTATTTTTACACGTTAATATTTCGTTTTCTTCTCTTTTTGGGATTTGATTTTAGCGATGACGGCCCTCCATCGCCTCTCCCCGTGGCCGGATCGCTTATTTTCTTTTCTTTTTTTGGTGTACTTTTCTTTTATCATATTTGTAACAATATATACACACTTATATTTGTATGCACTTTTTTGAACATTATGTACATTATATACGGTCGTTGGAGGACCATTATACAGAAATCGCGTATTTTTGCTCTTTCTCTTGTCCTTTTTGTTCTTCTATATACTATCTTTGATGAACCCTATGGGAAATGATTCCGAGATTCGTTACTTTTGGGAACGATCAATACGCGGGAAGTTTTTATTCGCGAATCTGGGAATAATTTCGTTGTCGGGTCGTTTTAAAATATTCACTCTTCTCGCTGTGCCTCTATTTTGCCTGTTTTGTTTTTTAATGTTTTACGAAGTATAGAATTTTAACGGTATTTTATCACAGGTAATGCGCTAAATATTAGCGTCAGAAAGTAGTACAATTTTTATAACCATTCTCAACGAGGTGTATGGACATTTTGAACGTGAACGTTGCACTTTCTTTTTAGTTTTCATTTTTCTTTCGTCGGACGAGGTTTCAAGTTCTTGCCTTTTTTTCAGCAACTGCTTGTATTCTCCGCTTGTACCTTTATCCTCGTCGAGCATGCCACAATCGTTTAATTTCGCTAGTAGTTTTAAAAAGCTAGGCAAAAATATATAGACACGTGCATACACTTATATAAATATAGAGGAAATGACATACCGTTACTTAACTCGTACCTGTTGCAGAGATTTTTCTTTCTTTTTTCGATGCCCCGTAGATTCGAAGCTTCCATCAATTTCTGATGCTCGCGCGTACGATTCTAATTAATATTTCCATTACTGTAACATTTCTTAAGAATTTTCCTAGTTGAATAAATAGGGTAATCTTGTATCGGACTTTCTTACTCGACAGTGACAGATTTGATTCTGCAAAGACTCTGTGTTTATTGCAGTTAAAGTTAAAATATCAAATTTGTACGTAATAAAGATTTTAAAAAATGCAGCACCGTGAATGACAAATTTAGAGCAAAATAGAATTATTAATTTCAGAAATTGTACAAATTCAGAACAGAAGATAGAACGTAACGTTTACGGTGATGCGAAAAAGAGAAATCGTAAAGCTCAGAGAATTCATATCCGCGTGAAAATTTTTACGAAGTAGTTTTTCCCCCTTTCGTTTTTACGTTTAAATTGTCAGCTTCGAAGTATCACCTTTGATTATAATTTCTAACGTCTCGATTTCTCGAGATCGAAACAAGTAACAATAAAACAATCAGCACACGCGGAGTCGTGGATGATTCGACGGTAACACGATAATGACAGTCGATCGTTAACGTTGCACTGTAATCGTTACCCGATGCACAATCCTGTCATGGTATAATAAAGATGGAAACGAGAGATAGAGAAAATTGAACGTGTTAATGTGCAAACAGATTTACCGTTGATACACGTGTATACGCACCGAAGCCTGCATTGTTTTTCTTTCTTTGTTCTTTTCTTCTTATCGAATTAACGAATTATCAAGTTTTAAGACTTAGCAGGTAGCAATTAGGCAGCCGATAGAGATTCTATTATCACGTATATAGTATGCCCGTTGATTTAATAGAGCCACGAGTGTTTCACACGATCGCCATCGTGATGTTGTTTATTAATTATAGAGATGTATATCAAAGATCAACTTTTATCGATCGAACATATTTTAGTGGCGTAAGTTTGCTACCGATCAGAATTTTTCCGAACATTCCGACTGTGACGATCGACGTCGAATTTTCAGCGAAATCAGATATATATTTAACACCGATCTCGCTGATGTTTCACGACACTTCAAATATTCAACTTGTCCCCGTGAATTTTTCACGGTGATGCTACATAGTTGCAAATTATACGTTCAACTTAGAAGATCGCGGAAGCGATCGGTTATGTATTACGAGAAGTTAGAATATGCTCGAGAGGACGTTAAAAAAAAACCGGTCCGAGAGTTGGACCAGTATATTAATAATTAATACATTGATTCTATCGTCGAAGGGGATTCGAGTTTTTACAATTTTCTAAGTCGATCGATTTTCTTACCGACGAATCAAAAGAACGAAAGTGTATCTGTAGACTTTGCGTATATAGTTTGCGCTCGATAGTCCTGTCGTGCAACCTCGAAGAGAGAGAGAGGGAAAGAGTGACGAAAAATTGTTCGTGAAAGATGAAATGATAGAAAAGAGCAGGGCCGAGAACTGTAAACGCGCTGTCCTATTTTTCGACAATGAATTGTAGAGTTACTTAACGATCTTTAATAGCGGTTAATCAGTATGGGAGAGACGGAGAGTAGAAACAAAGGAGAGAATGAAAAGAGGAGAGAATGAACGGAGAGAGTATGATCATTGAAAAAACAAAGGGGAGATAAAGAGAGAAAAGAAGATCGACGGTGGAAAGCGAAACCGGTAATCCGTGTGAAAAAAAGATGTATAGTTAACTTAAATTTCGATCGTGCTTTTTTTAATTTCGTAATTAGTTATACATTTTTATTATTATTATTATTATCATTAGTGTTATTACTGTACCGATCATATACATTATACGTATGTTATTATCTTAATATAGTCGGCTGTACTGCCATCGCGCCAGATTATGCTGCAAGAAAATGGCGAGAAAAAGAAAGAGAGGAGAAAAAAATCGACCGTACTTCTCACGCGTTGCACGATATTTCTAAGTGCATGCTTATAAGAAATTTTGGATTTATCCCGAAGGGAGATGAATTTTTTGGGAAATTTCCGTAACGATATCAAAGTCGTGAGAAGGAAGCAGTGTCGAAAGTAGACGAGAATGAAATCAAATTATCCATTTGTTATTAGCTCTTAAACGATATCTTGATTCTTTTTTTTAGCACACTTTTAAGACTTGAAAATGTCGCGTACGACGAGAACGACGTGAGACTTCTTCCGTCGATGAAGTCTCGTCGCGACAGCTCGATAGCACCGACAACGTACACTGTCATTGTTTTCACTAATTTTTAAGTATATTCTTCGTAGGCTTTGTAGAATTACGTAGACGTGTGCAAACCAGCAGGCTACGGGGCGTTAATTTTCAAAGCCAGCCGATTGCGCATACAGAGACGGAAAAGAAGTGGTCAAGTGATTATAATGAAGAGAATGAAAAATGATTAGAAAAACCGGAAGTTACGTAGAATCAATCGGAGACTGGAGATCGATTGATCGCGCAGAATTAATCGCAAAGGAATACTACGAAGCAATAAACGCGATTGAACTTACGGATACTCGGATCACACTTGTCCCATTTGATCCTTTATCAGCAATAGTCTCCGCTAGTGCAATAAAGTGGCATAGATAATTGCGAAAAATTTCACTTTCCACTAACACGTAGAATTCTTCAAATACATCTCTTATCATCTATCACATAATAGTCCCTGATAGTGCAATAACGTGACATTAGTGCCAGAATATCACTTTGCGCTTAATCTACCGACTAATCCGATCGTTACTCTATTCTCATGAATAATTCGTAACGGTGATGTATTATTTTTTTATTTGAATTTAATTGGGAGTTATATCTCCGTTGTCTACTTTGTTGCAATTATTAAAAAGTAGAAGATAGATGCTTTTCGATTGATTCTACGGTAGCTTGAAAAAAAAATGTGAAACACAGATTCAATTGCCTGGTTATAGATAGAGAAATGACGTAGAAGTGTGATGTCGATTAGGACAACAAAAGTTCACTGCGACGTCCCTAACTTTTTAAAGATGCGATTTTTCCAGCCCCCCGGAAGTTGAATGTGCACATGTATTCGTGGCGCCACTTCCGGGGTGAGTTACACCGTAAGTGTACCCATACGTGCATATAAATATACATATTATAAATACGTACACTGGTCACCGATTTTATTCAAAATTCTCGCAAAATACCACTATACGCATATATGGATATTATGTGACGAAGCAAAAGGTGGTTCATTTGTATTTCGTCTCAGGAACGGAGTTTTACTGTTATGACGATGAATAACGATGAAGCAGTGACACAGAGGTTTTAGGCTAATCATTTATTACACTTATGAGAAATGTCGCTATACTATAGTGTTACCACTTTGATTATTCAATAAAAAGTGACGTTGACGGAAGTCTGGGATTTTAATCATCTGTCCTTCCTCCTTGAATTTCCACTGCGAGTGTTGTTTTTGTATTATGAAATGAATCTGTGATTTTTTTTGTGTTTATAAAGAAACATTTAAATAAAGACACTTGAAATAATAATGATTGATGAATTTGATGAAATGAAAATGAATCACGCGCGCTTTATTTAAAGTCAATGTCTCATAATAAGAAGTAGAATTAACCGGTCCTGAAACCAGTTATACCCTTGTTCCAAAAATGTAACACTCATAATAGAATAAAACGAATTTTCAACTTAAATATATAACACAGTCGTCAAATAAATCACAACTCAATAGATTAATTACAGTGGTCCTCAGTCCTCTATCATCTCACATTTTTCCCCCCTTATTCAAATCATCCTAAATTCCTCTCCTCAACCAAATATTAACACGATTTCAAATTTAACCTAATCAATAGCCTATCTTAATTCAACTTCGATAACGCCAAAAATGCGACAACACAAATAAAGTGCGAAATTACCTAAAGCCGCACAATCGCAATGCGACAATAAACTCAAAATAATCGATTCCTAGCCTATCTCTCTTCTATTTTAGACAAACGCTGTAATAAGACAAATCCTAAATAAAGAAATTACTTAAAATCGTACAATCCTACAAATTTAATGTAAATGCCCAACCCATCATCCTTCATTCTCAACCACCTCAAAAACTGTACATTAATTCTGAATCAACGCATCAATTAAAATCACACAACGATAGCACAATCGTAAACTTATATGTAATCGATCTTCAGTCTATTTCCAGCACCGTTCGACCCCCGTTGCCCCAGGATCGAGAATCCTCGAGGAATTCTCTCGCATTAACGTGAACTCGCATACCTAACGTACTCTTTACCCAGTTTACGATATTTAGGCCCATAAAGCATGCGAAGGCGACCATACCTCGCGTGGTAGGTCCGTTGACACGCTTGACCTCGTTATATCTTCATCGTGTGAGCACACGTACAGGTGCTCGTACCGGTGTACCCGTGAATGCCGGTTAAATTGTGGTAGTTGTAAAGAGTACCCGTGGTATGTGCACACTCGTGTACGTTAAAGCGAGCTCGTGTCATTTATCCGGCAGTACCCTTCTTGCACGAGGTGCAAATACTTTTTTTCGCGGGAATCCCGACACGAACCGTTACGGCGCCTTCCACGTGCCCGGGGAATATGCTTCTTGCCACGAGCGACAAGTTCCGGTATTTATTATCGATGTCACGATAAAATCTAAGGCACGAACTTGCGATCTATCCGATCCCTCTTATTCATAACGCATTTGACGTCCTCGCCTTACGTATTTGCGACTACTGAGAAATTTCTTTTGCAATACCGTAAGACGACGACCGTGGATGTTGGGTTAACTTGAAGTCTTCAATTGCAATGCCTAGAATTAAACCCATTGAACGTATTGATTGATGGTTACGTTTGGGATAATATTCCAATGGGATCTATGTAGTTTCTAACGGATCGATCTCTTAAGGAGTAAAAGAAAAAGGTATCATTTTTGTTAAAGAATCTGTAGAAGAGTCAGGGACGAAGAGTAGACTGTACCAAGCATGCAATAAACCGGCCCTCCACTGTCCACCGTTCTGTTACCACCTCCGGGGATAGTTCTGACCGATTGTGTTCTTGATGTGAGATCGACTTCACGACGACCAGATTTCGATTCATTTGCTGAACGATTGGTTTGAAATTATTATCAAACGATTGTACAGAAACTTTTAGACAGAATGAGAAGAATTCTACGAGGGCTAGGTACGAAGGAAAAGTACAAATTTTCTTTGGTGTAGGACAGTAGATTTCCGGTCGAGTTGAGCCAGCGGAGGCAACAGCAGCAGGAGTTCTCTCTTGCAGCGAGAGTCCGCCAAGGTGGTTATTTTTAACCAGCCAACCTTGAACTTGCTGCCGCTGCTGCCGCTGTGATCCGATCACCAATAAAGGGACTTATCTAATTCTGAGAAAGGCGATCGGCTCTCTCAGCCAAAGGTAAGTACCCATGCTGTATTCCCACCGGCAACGTGCCTCCAATGTACGTTATAGTACATCGCCTCCGTACAGTACCTGGGGACATGGCTAGAGGACGGATGAAATGTACCTCTTAACATTCGCCGGTATATGTCCTCGGACGTTGCTGTGTAGTCAGGCCGATCTTTGAAGATGCCCTTCCTACGAGGAACGATTCACTTCGAATTTCGTACGATTTAGTTTCTTGTATTTTTTGTATTTCATATTTTTATCTACCTTGGGGGCATTCATCCCAAAGTAGTATCAATTCGGTTTGAGAATCTTGATGTTGTGAAAAGATAGATGGTTTGTTTTGTCAAGTACAGGGATTAGCTTCACTTACATCCGCCCCTGGGGTTTTCTTTGACCAAACTTAGGAATTAATTTGACCAAAAAGGACAAATTGTAGTAGGCGAATAAATATTATTCAGAGTAAATTTGCACTTCAAAGGAAGTCCCTCAAAAATCTTCATGTCCATGAAAAAAAAGCAAGTGCCGTTGGATGAAGTATCTTCTCGATCTTGATAAAATTTTATTCACCATTGCGACTGATAACCGTTGAATTATAATCATAGATAGTGAGATTAACGCGCGAAGGACAAGGAAGTAGCATCGAATGAATAAAATGTAAGAATTAACGAGCTCCACCGAGTAATGCAATCCTTCCTCCTCTAAAATGTCATAATCGCGATTAAGGTGGTACTCGAGGACGATCGTGTCTCTGCACGTGTCGCATGCACGTCGTTTTTCACGAGGAAGTGTAACGGAGCCCATGCATAGGTCGTCTACGGTTGGCAGGATACGCGAGTCTACGAACGTCGGCATGTCCATCCATGGCTCTCCTGGATGCTCGCGATAACTCTCGCGAGAGTTATGCGGTAGCCGTCGCGAGATAACATAAACTCGCGCGTTATCTGATCAGACAATGCATCCCGTGATTTGTGGACTCACGAATGGGGTGACCTGCATACCGAGATACCTCGTCCTGTGCTCACTTTGGACTCCTAAGAAACTTCCAATGGGGTACACTTAGTTTCGAGAGTTCAATTAGTCGATTATCGTTTAATTTTTCAGCGGGTTAAGGCAAAGTATCGAATCGGGGTGTCTTATTTGCGGAAGGATTCGTGAAGGTCCACTGAAGAATGTTGAAATTTCTCTACTTATCGTTAAAGTTATGATGTGATTTCCAAGACACGGAAACTTGCGCGCACACATCCTTGCCCCTAGTGCTGTTTTCTCTAGGAAGTCCGCCCTTTTGAAAGAGAAGGTAACTACAGAAAAGTTTGGGGAGGTACAAGATGAAGAGATGATCAGGGGCAAAACAATATCTTGACTGCAAGATTTGATGACTGACTGAGGGATGTAAAGTACATGAAGTGATAGGCATACTATCCTATATTCGATTGACCTATGTCAATCGTGCGATTAGATGCCCGTATAACTAATTGGTAATGCTCATCCATCACTCTTATTGACTTATCAGGCCGAACTGCGAGTGCTACTAACATCACGAACATTATCATAGCATGTAAACAATTATCTGACCTCTCTTTTCGCAATTAATAGAATGGAACCCTAATTCCACCAAAGTGCAAGCAATACGATGACAGTACAATTTATCTCCCAGTGTTTCGTAGCCTCGTATCAACCCTGTCGCGTAGCGGCGCAACGGCATTACGTTTATAGAAGCACGTAATCGCATTCGCAAGAGGCTGCACTTGTCTGACAAGAGTATAAAACCGTCGTAGCAGAGAGGAGAAAACGGTCGGCGTACGCCAACATAAAGGATCGCTGGCGCGTCCTCCTGTGAATCTAAAATCTAGTCTGCGCGGCTAGTTTTGAGGCTAGAAGCATCGAGAAGAGGAGCGCAGTTGCGCGTACATCCGGCCAGATCCTGACACGCACGAAGGAACGCATGTGTGCCGTCGGCGAGTCGAGCGAGAAAGAGGGCTTGTGCTCTTTCCTGGTAGCAATTAAAATCGTCCGTATCTTCCCGTTTGTCCCTGGACACTTTTTCTCTCTATGCTTTCCTCCGCAGTTCTCTCCCGAAGGAAAGAGAGAAAGAAAAGAGCGAGTCTTTCTTTTCTCTTGCCGATTATTCTGCACGCACGACTTCTTCCTCTTCTTCTTTCTTTTCGACCGTTATCTAATGGCCTTTCCTCGAACGAGCACGCCGAATACGGACAAGTTCAAGATCACGGGGTCGTTGGACGTGTAGGTGAGAGTAGGTGTAGCAGTACTTTCGCAAAGTCAGCTGGCCAGAAGCCAGACGCTTCTCCCGGAGAAAGGAAGGGCTGCTGCATCGAACGACTTTCGATTCTCTCGGGTGGTCGTGGAATATTAGCCCTTTCTCTGCCAACCTTCCAACGGGAGACTATAAAAATTCTATGCCAGAAAGGGTGGAGAGACCGAGTCGCGAAGGAAACACGCTTGGGGTCATTTCCCTCTCTATGGCTGGTAGCTCTTTTGTCGTCGTTCATTGTGCACTTTGGGCAGGTACTGAATTTCCGTGCTTTTAACCCCTTTGGGGAGAAATTATTTTAGGTTGAAAAAAGGAAAAGTATTTTTCTCATGGTAATATGATTACACGATGGCGATGAATATGTGTGCTTTTAGTCGTTGGCTATGAGCGTGTGAAGATAAATTCATGTAGAATTGGATTGCTACTCTTTCAAACGAGAGACTACTTGACGATCCTTGAAGCTTCCACAAAGTATTCCTACGAGATACTATAATATCCTATAATAAATCCAATACGACTCAACAGTTCCCAAGGAAATAGTTATCCAAGAAATTACAGAAATTACAGACGCTACCCAGAGAGTGCAGATACATTTGAAATCCCGTTTCCGGTCAGTAATGTGTCAGAAGAAACTTGCAAATGGTTCGATGTACCCTAGTATCTCCACCGAGGTTACATTTTCAAACTTCACGTCGAATACTCGAGATTCTCGTGTAAAAAAGAATAGATACAAAGAATTCAAGGAATCACGCCCAGTGGCACCAAACAGGTGTGTACATTCCCAAAAATTTCATGGTTATAAAGCACCAAAACGTAATCCCCGTTATTATTACCGTCGTATCCTTGACAGAGCCGTGCGAATTACAGGATATCGTTGGCAGTTAGTTCGCAAGATCCCGTACGATCCGTTTCCTCCATCGTCGAATCCCACGCGTTCCATTTCCGAAGTGTTACGTAAGAGAGGACGAGGATGTAGGTAGGCATCGAGCTAGTCATGGTCCCTGGAGATTCCCAACCCCCTCTTGCTTAAGCATCGGTCACTCGAATGCATTTTCTGTATTCGTCGGAGCGCACCAGCCTCGTCTGGGTTACGAAATGCAGAAGACGTACTGCGCGAATGCGGTAATCGCATTCCCCTCGCCGATTTGTCCTGCAAGGTCCGCTCTTTCGAGGAACATGTCTCGACGTGGATTCGACGAGCTGTTTTGTGTACGGGGTGTCCGAGAAATATTGCAAATTCTGGCGGAATTTTTTCAAATTTTCTCCTACGATAAATCGGCGAGGGGATGAATTGAAGTACCTTGCAGATTTGATGGTAGTTCTTCAGAATTGCATATATTGAAAAAATAGTTTCGAGTGGATATCAAAACACTGGAGAACAATAGCAAGGATTCTTAAAGTAAGTGCATTTACATATTTGCTATTTAACCCTTTCAGGGTTGACTAAAGATCTCGAATCTAAATGTAAAGTATCGGATCGGATTCGTGCAATTTGGTACCGTTATCTTAAAATGATTATGGTAACCGTTAACATATTCTGACTTACGTTCAACGATACCTTGTCGTAAAACGGTTAAGACCAAGATTCCACGTGATAATTTTTCCAGAGTTACAAGCTCGCGTTAATCTCTCGCAAAACCGGCATTACGATCGGTAAATCCCGTCGCGGAAGCGTAGGTGAGATAGTCGGTGACAATAGGTGCCAGCCGAACTGGCGTGAACGACTATTCCATCCGGTGAACACGATGTAGCTCTCGTGTAGACGCTCGTATTCCGACAAAAGCGAAGCTACTATCTCCCGCAGTTTGCTCTCAGTTGGCTCGTGTTGCGCGTCATGCGCCGTGTGTGTTAAGCCTTAAAGCTAACTACCTCCTGCGACCAAGGGTCAAACCAGGACCACACAGTCGCGCTCGTAACTCAGACCTATTATATTTCGCAGTTTGTTGCACTTCTCGTTGCAATTCCCCTCTCGTATCACCCTTTTTCCCGTGCAACCCCCGTTAGTTTCCTCTTCGGGCGGTTTTCTAGTTTGCTCATAGATCGGCCGGTATCGTAGGCACAGCTTTACGAGATTTATACTACGATATATTCGGTCTTATTTTCCGATAGCCGATGCACGAAAGTATGCGGTACTCGATAAGCGTTTCCATGCTTGATAAACGATGCCGCGCATATTTCTGTCGAAGCCGGCGCGTTTTAGAAGTTAGGTAAACTGCAACGAAAGTTCATTCAGCTCGGGTCAACCGCGAGGCTCGTTTCACTCGGGGGTTACAGGCCGATTACTTAAACGTCGATTCGACCGTCCCATAAAGTACCGTCCTTTATAGTTTATCGGCACATTTGTCCGCGCTCTGCCTCCAAGAGAGGCGTACAAAGGATATCGTTTCGTTTTCGACGTACGTTATTAATCGTACGGGCGAAAAGGCACCGTGGTACGTATAGCCGCTTCTTCCGCTCGAAAGGATCCTCCTACAATCGATGAGTCGTCCCAGGAATCGCATAGGATACAATGGCATAGCAGGTACACCGGCTGCGCGTAGGTCCAAGCACGAAAGACGAGCAGGACATCGATAAACGTCCGGATGAATTCAAGGAATTGCATAATGCCGGGTATAAAACCGGCGACCTCGTCGTTTAAAGAGGATACTCGTCCGTGGTGATGGTTATCTATGTAGGAAGTCATCCTCCCAGTACTTCTCTGACTGCGTAAGCAGATCCAATCTCGCACTCTGTGTTAGGTAATACTTTCCCAACTGCTAAATGCATATTGTCGTGCCGTTGACTTCTTCCATCGAAGAAGGATTCGCGTATGCTATGCATTCGTCGATGGTGACGAGACTATGCGAAAGTGGGATTTTATACGGACCAATTTGGACCCTTTTGTGTATTGTTCGGATTTCCGCATTTTGTTTCTCACTGCGTATTGAACACCTTTTAAAGGTTGGAAGAGTGTAACTTAGTTTTAGCGAATATTCAATTTGCACTTATGGAGATGTTGATTGAAGTTTCGTGACATTGCTCGAGGACGCTTTAAACTTGATACAATCGAGAAAAACCTTTTCTAACTGGTAAACGCTTATCGTCCTGCCTTTGATTTTTTTCATCGACGAGGAATTCGCTAATGCAATACAAGTTTATCTCGAAAACCTTTTCCTCCCTGACGAGATGCCGAGGAACGATCTCAAACGGTAAGGATTCATCGGAGTGATATGCAAGGTGAAAAGAAATCGAAAAAGAGAGGTTCACAATCGTCGTATCGGCGACAGGATCCCCGCGTGAACTGATAGTAAGAAGGAACGAGCGAGGAGCGCCGAGGAGCGAACCGATCGACGATAGAAAAAAAATCTGTGCACCGCGCGGCACATTGTTCATTCAAGAAGTGAACGCCGCGACCATAAGTCATAGATTAGATTCAGATCGCTTTGAGCCATTGTATGCGTATCGTTCGGAGACAATGCCCCAGTGAATCAAGCCTACGATCGCTAAAGCCAGGGGAATCCCTGTCGCCAACGTCGTCGTCGTCGTCTACGGTGGATTCAGTGTCGGGTTTAGAAGTAATTGTTCGAGGGAGGAGAGGATCATAAGCTTCGAAAGAAACTGCAAGGGATTCCAGGTCTTCTATCTCTCTCAGATAGAAGCAAAAAGATTTTGTCGGCTTATTCCACCGAAGGAAACAACGGCCGTTGCTGTAGAATAGAATTTTTCTTCTTTCTTCCATCTTACATTTGCTGACTTTATTTGATATGACCGTTTCATTAAAAATTTGCACTTTTCAGCGATTTCTGAAATACTTGATACAATAATATGCACGTCACGTGGGAAGAACCTCCCAAATGTGGCAGATATTTGAACTCAGGTCCACTCGTTAAATTTTCAATCCCTGAATTTCATTCTTATCATATTCCTTGAAAGATTTTGTTTTCCAACTTCAATTGCCAATTTCGTTGCGCTTGGAATCCTAACTGTACAACGAGTGAAGTAGCTACGAAGATGATCAGAAATAAATGTACGAGATACGAACCAACAATCATATTACGCGGATGAACGAAGACGTAATCGCAAACCCTTTGTCGATAGCCGTCCTTGCGGAAGGGCAATTGATCGTTTCACGATCGATCTGGCAGACGTCATCGAAGCAGATCCGGCTTTGGAAAGGGGCATTGACGTAATCCGATGGAACATAACGAACAGACGATCGACTCGATGTACAGCACGCGCCTCAGATTTCTGAATGAACTATTGTCTGCCAAGTATTCTTGTAATTGCGGCTAGTTAAATCACTATTAAAGCCTGTGATTCAGCGAGGGATTAGCGCGTAACGGTTCCGCGTGATCTCGTCCGGTTTAAATTGGCGCGTTAGAATTATTCGCAATTATTATTAACAACCTGACGCATATTTTCCTGCAACGTAAGTCAGAAATGTCGAAGTACCTTGGTTATAGTTGCCTAGTTCCTCGAATATAGCCAATGTTAAATTCCTCTTTATCACATTCTCTCGGATAATATGAATTGGAAAGAGAAAAAAAATTCAATCTACCTTTTCTCTTAAAATGAAGCTGATATTTTAAAACGCAAAACGACGCATGTACCGAGACTCATTTGAACGCGAGGCTACGATATCCGCACCCGATAAAATCGCTCCTCGATCAGCGGCATATCAAACAGAATCGTTTCGTCGATGCGCGCCGATGCAATTGAACGCAACGATCGATTCCGGGGTAAGAAAGTATTCGCGAGTTTAGCAGGTGTGCAAGATTCCCATGGTCCTGCCGGACGATTACAGACGATTACCGCCTACACGTATAACGACGCTTACGCTGGCCGATCGATCACGTAAGCGGGTAGCTCGCACGTCTCGCATACCAATCGCCATTATTTATTTATATTGACCAGGTGGTCAATTCGTTCACACGTGATGGAATCACGCTCTTGTGCGAGGAGTGAATGCCTGACCGCGGTTCGCTCGACCGTACTGATCCCCGTTTAGTTTCTATCTAGCTATTTTTTTTCGAATTTTTTTATCTCAGTGACATGATTTTACAATTGTTTTAGGTGAATTATAGACCTTTGAAAACATAACATTTCATATTGTGTGGGACAAAATGGACGGAGCTGATGGAGTTTTGGAGTTCACTTCGATAGATTGGGGTTTCAGCTTATTAACCCTTTGTGCTGTGATTTCTTTTGCGACTGAGTTAGGAGCATTAAATTGCTGTAATAAAAATTGACAGCGTTTCTGTCCTATCGTATACTTAACTTTTATTAACTTGATCATTGTTGGAAGGACTGAAGCTATTGTAGGGCAAAGGGTTAAGTGTAAGACATGCAATCTTGTCATTCCATTTCTGTGTCTAATTTGTCGAAGTACCGACGTTTGATGCCTACAATTTAACTGCTGCCTGACACAAACGCGCTGATATACGCAGAAATATCCGTGTAACGTCTACACTTATATGCGATAATGCACAAATGAGCGTAAGTACAGTCATAGACATGTGCTTGTAATTGTAGGATATTAGGCACGTAAATAACAAGATGCCAAAACCGAGGAATTAATTCCCTGCTGGCAATGAGACTACAAACGACAAAAATATATATCTGCAACTGTACTTACACTTCCATCTATCGAAACGCTCATACTTCGGTATTCTGGCGTGTGCTGTTAGTCGTATACCACTTAGAGCTTGTATTAGAAGCGCATAATGCATGTAATCGGTGTGCACTGATTGACGTGCACCATTTATCGTTGAAGTACGTCCGTCCACGAATGACTGGGAGGACGGCTCTGACGTGTGTCAGTCGGTATTTGCAGTACTCGCCGATAGATTGAACGTTCGAAGCATCTCGAGAAAGTATTCTCCAACTGGAATGCACTTGCCGTTAAGAAATTTCGAAGAATATATTTTACGCTGTCGGTATTTTAAGCGATAGAAATTAGGATAATCTCGACGATGATACACCTGATAAGTGAATGAGAAACGAATCAATTAGGCTCGCTATTCTGCGTTAAACAGGCAGAACTCGTTTGACTTGTGTAGTACGAACTATCCGATCTTGTCGCTTATCGTACGTTATCGACAGTTTTGCAAAGTAGGTATCTATATCATACATACTCCGAGTTCTCGTGAATTCACGCAGCAATGTTGAGTCCATTAGCCGCATTAAACGTAATCTCGAGATCCTTGTGACCGATTGGAATTCTCGATTTGCAGAAAAGCCAGAATTCAAGGCCGTTCTCGACGTCCTTATCGTAAGATCGAATCACGTTTATCCATGTAGATCGACTTTGCACCGACACTCGTCTCTTTGCCACTCGAGTTCAGAGCTGTTCGAGCTGCTTCGCCGATTCGAGATGCCACTTATGACATATTCAGTGTTGCTCTTCATTCCGAATGTTTAAATGCAAGACGCACGACGCACTTATACTTTCAACGCCTGGAGTATACGCTGAATCGATTTATGTGCTTATTAACATGCAGATTGCTACGAGAATCGTGGATGGTGCTCGGAAAAAAATCTCCTACGTGGACATTTCTGACGGCGATAAAAGTGTGAGATCCGTTCTCGCGGAGATTCGTCGCATTTTTCGGATTCCTTGGAGCTCTAGTATGCGCGGTGAATCTATTTATCCTTGTGCCATGAAATACGCCTAAACTTCATTTCGTACGCTGCCCTCGTTCTACCAGGTTTCTTGAAAATCAATGACAGTCATTTGCCAGCGACATTGTCGAGAATTTTTGCCTTTCGCTACGCTCGTTTATACTGTACGTAAGCTTCGTACTTTCCTCGCGAATTGCAATTAAATGGCCTCATACTTTGTCAGGAGTTGTCAATTTCGTTTGTTATCATTCAGTAATAATATAAAACCTATCATTTTTAAGACTTGACGTATTACAACTCCTACGCACTGTGACTATTATTTTGTGACAATTTCTCAGAGCAGCTGATAAGAAAAGCTTATTCATCATCCTCCCTTTCCTCAAGTATATCTCCCAATATATCATCCATCCCTAAAACATCTAAAACCCAAATTTCCCAACCCTCCAAATTACCACATCCCCCAACCTTACATCGCGCTCGAACCACTCTCCAGATTTAATATTATTAACTTTCAAAACATATCAATTCCCATAAACACCGAGTCCTCCGCAAGTTAATAGTCTCTAAACCCTCAGGCTCAGACATTTTGTAAATCCCCAGTTCCAAATAAAAGTTATATTTTCTTCCAAACCATGTTGATTACTTCATATCTAACAGTACTCTGCAAACCTGTATCACTTATCAAACCAATTATCCGTTAGCACGAACCGAAAGCGTCAATCAACGCCAACATTCTCATCGATTCCCATGCACTCGGTTATCCAAGTCGCCCGATATCCTTGAACAATAGCATACACAACGAGCAGTAAGGAAATTTGTCGCGTCGTTTCTCTTTTTCTTTACTCCATCCTCTTTCTTCGTCCTTTCTTCCTACTCTTTCTTCGTCTTGCTGAACGTTCGCCAAGTTCGCGGCGTGGCGCCAATAGAATCGAGAGAACGCACGAGCGCCGTTCTCACGAGGAGTGCGTGCCTGCATGCGTACGAGCGCGAGCCTGTCTCGTGGAGTTCTTTCGTGGGTGGAGGCAGTGGGGAAAGAGAGCTACGGGGAAGTCACGCGTGAAGGTACGGTGCCACGGAGTCCGCATGACAACGTACAACCGTGTCTGCACTCATTTAGATTGTCCGGTCATGCCAATTCCGAAGACGTTTCAACGAGTGTTCGTGCTTATTCGAGTTGTTCGCGCGTTCAGAATTGGGAAGGAGAGAACAATCGACAAGGTGAGATGCATCGGATGGAAAGATACGTTGGGGTTCAACTATGGGGTTGAGTCGATACGTTACACCCCATGGGGGTTACGCGGCGGCGTAACTAGGGTGGAAAGGCACGAGGGTGCGTCGAGAGTTTTTTACCCTTTGCACTTTGAGAAGTTAGTTGGGTGATCGAGCTGTGACTCTGAGGCGTTCTTGCGTTACTTGGGAAAGTGAGGAGAGCTGGTTTGTTAGGAAAAATGAACGGGTTGGGAGATTAAAACTTGTGTACAGCTCGGTCTCTCTGATTAGATAGCTTAGACTTTAGATTTTAACTTTGGCGAATTATTAATAAAGGGGTGAAGGGAAAAACTTGTATGCTGGATTAACATTAGCTGTAGTAGTACCCGGTGTGCAGATATTCTCACTGCAGATAATTATTTCACAAGTTGCAAAGCAGTTTAATTCAGGAAACAACGCAAGAAACGATTTTCGGTCAGTAATAGAAAAAATGACACATTCTCGATACACTGAAAAGGTCGCCTGGCCGGGTATGGTACTGTTCCTCCGAGAGGAATAATTTCAATCTGTAAATGCCTACTATTACAAACTAGAGGAACATACGTTTTTGAATTCCGTCTCGTCATAAAACTTCCACCGCAACACCTCAGGGATGTCCCCAGCAAGAAAAAATATTTCTCCATCGTCTATTTCACGCATCTCGAGCGATTCCAAGAGTCAGCCTACGGGAAAGCCCAACTTCGTGACGCAGTCCAGCTTCCAAGTCACTCCAGCAAACGCTCATTTGGAATACGTATTTACAATATACTCAGTCGATGTTACACCATGTATTATTAGTATTCATCCTGTACTTCGTCATCTTCGTAGATTTCCCTTCGAAACGCGAGACGCTTTAACCTCCATCGTGTATCCTAAGGTTTTCAACTGTTCTTGTTATAGGGCCCTCGTAATATCGTGCTATAAGGATATTTCTTCTATATCCGACAGTGCAATGATGCATGCGACACTTAAGCGCAATGACACCCGAAGGTATTATTATGGTGTATTGGTTTAACCCATGGATATCTGCCTTCATCCGAGGACCACCTACGGGGCACTTCTTGTTATTAATGTTATTAGACGTTTCGTCCTCGACCAGCAAAACTTGCCAGGGTTAACGGTACCGCAGCCGCTGTGGGAGAATGGCAGCCTTGTAGAAGGTCCGGAAGATGTCCGAGATGTTCCTCCACCAACGGAGACTGCATGTTCAAGGATACTCGTGATGTAATTTATATGAATCTGTATACCTATAGTTCCGAAGACATTATGTCGGCTGAGAGTACGGATCGTTGGTATCCTTGTACAATTAAATTGCAGGGGAAGTTGAAGGATGACTTCTGTTAACGAATAACCAAATATGCGGTACATGTAGCGAAGGGTATGGGAAAAATTATTGGTTTTTTTGCGCAGAAGGATGGTAGCGGTGTAGCGGATAGATATCGAGGTCGAGGAAAGTAAGACGAGCTGACCTATTAATGTAAATCTAGTTTCATAACAGTTTATATACCGGTAGACTATTAATGTACTAATAATAGTTTTTGCGCTCGGTACTGCTCGTATATCGACAATAGTTATTAATTGGCTGTTACAATTGACGCGAAATGACTTACAGCAAGTGAAGCTTCACATTTTAATTTTAATTTTGGAATTCTAGACACAGTTACATATACTCTCGCGCGATGTTCAAAGTAGCGAGTGGCAGATAATGTGTAAAATCGTTTGTATTCAGAGATATTTGACTTTTTCTGGCGGTAGAGTAAAGTCAGCTAAAAATAATACGTTGCTGAGAGTTGAGATAAAAAAATGAAACTAATTAAAATTGATGAAAATTCTAGTGTCTTTGTGAGAGAGCGCGCTAATATGATTTACTCATATTATATAATGTGACTCATATAAAATTCCGTTTCTACCAAATAGTTCACAAACCGGCTGCAACGCAAGCTGCACAATAAAATATATACTTTTCCCTCTGTCACAAGTGCATCCCAAAATTCATGTACACATTTGCGCAATCAATTCAATGAATTCCAAACAGCATGATCGTCCGAGCAAAAAGCAAAATGCAACCATGTCCCGCGGATAAAGCGTCAAGATCCTTTGATACTTTGCAAGGCAAAAAATAAATTCTCTCCTCTCTAACGAGGAATTGTTTGTACTCGCTAAGGGGCGTGTTTACGCGCCGTTAAATTGCAGGTTAAATATTTCCACAGAGGAGATTCGAGACGGCGAAGATTTATCTGCCGATGCGAGGTAAATCGGAGGAAAGAACCTTCGAGGGATTTCGAGGGAGAGCCGACCGAACGAAGAGAGACGGCCCCTCCGAGACGATTCACCCTCGATATTATCGGGACGTAGCCGAGCGCAACCCCTCCAAGATGCTTTATCCCTCGCCGAGGGATTGCGGCTGCGAATCGATCTGCCGGTTTCGTAGCACGCGCGAACCAAAGATCCTCGCCGACAAAATAAATATCTATTTCGTCTCATCGCCATTTAAGATATAGTCGAAGTACCCGCGAGGCTCGCTTTTGGGCTTACTCTTCCGCCAGCCAAATTGAATTTTAATACACCCGGCTGGACGCCTAATCCGACCGGTCGATGAAGTTCTCATCAGCAGGGAAACTGGAGGGTGTCTTCTTTTGGGGAATACTCTTTAGATTTTTATTTGGAATTATAGATTTTTGGCAAAATGTTTGTAACAGCTTTAGCTCAAATATAGTGATTTTTACGTAAATTTTGTTGAGTTTTTTATTTAATCTGTAAACCTTGATATATCGTTATAGTAGGAGCGATTGGAAATAGACCAATAATTCATTGGGTCATTGGAAGTTGGAAATAGAATTGTTTACAGATAGTTGTCCTACTTCTACGGTGTGAAATTAAATTCTATGGATCAGTAGGACAGACTAGGTAAGAATAGATACCATCCTTGTATTGCAAGTACAAGTGTCCGGAATAGGGTATTCAGGACGAAAAAAGTTAACATAACGAGACAATCTCGGAGAAACATCGATTTGTCCTTCTCCATTAGATTTCCTTAAAACAGCGATAACCATACTAAATCGGTGCTCGTAGATCGAAGGAATGGTTATCGGTGCGTTTGATTGACGGTTATCGCATATCGGAGTCCGTCAATCATGCAAATATAGGAATGGTAGCCTCACTGCTCTCTGGAAAACCTCTGACCGTAGCTTCCCATGTACCACATAAGATAATGACGTATCATTCGTGGCATCGTAAACCAATAACCGATGTAGCTACGCCTCGGTACGTACACCTCGTTCGGTGCCATTCCGAAGCCCGCGGTCAAACCATGATACGTGCCATGGTGTTACGGGAGTGTTGCCGCCCAATCCTTTTCCTACGAGGATTTTCGAACCATGGATGATGAGAGAGAAGAGAGTTTAGAGGAATAGAGATAGATAGAGAAATAGAGGAGGGAGATGAAGACTAGAGAGGGAGAGAAAAATCAATGGGAATAACGGTGACACGCATGGGTCAGTGCGTTTGTAACCTTTAAGCCTCGTCGAGAGATAGAGAGGAGAGGTGCTGCTCGCTCGAACGGCAAAACGGTAAACGCGCCAAGAGTAGGATATTTCCCTTGACGTAATTCCATTCGACATTCTCGCGCGGTGATACCGAGTACGTGTGTGCCTTTGGTACTGCCGAGCCATCGGGGTCACTGACCTTTTCTTCTCAGTGGAAAAATCTTTGCTGGATATTTTCGTACCATTATTCGATTAATTATCGTATCTCGAACTCGGATCTGTAAAATGTATGAGCGGATCGTAGAGGATTCTTTTGCAATTCGTTGAAAGTAGAAGGTCTTGGGTTTCGATGTCAACCTCGAAATCACCAACCTCAATGGAAACGTCCTTTGGATGTTTATGTAATTTTAGAAACTGTGTGCTCGTGCGAGGCGATTGTTGCAGAATTACTTGTATGAATACAATGTAACATAAAGTAGAAAAGTGCATGCCTGGCAGACGGTGAGACTGACTTTTCAAGGCGATTGTTCGTTTTTGCATCTCGCTGAGAAAAGATACTTGTCCGTTGATGTTGGGTAATTGAGCTCGAACGAGAGGTTTATGCATTTTTTAAAACATATCTATTTTTAGTTGTGAATTTTTTAGAAGACATTTCGTAGGATTTCCGCAAATGTTCGTCCTCGGTGATTTTATTAGATACGTGCAGGAGGATATATTGTGCGATAGCGACAGAGAAGGAGAAAGATAGAGAAATAAAGAATCCCGTGACATCGATGTTTCGTGGGACATTGGTTCGACACTGCTCACCTCGTTTCGCGAATTCGCTCGCCGATCACGATCGACGACACGTCTCTGTCGAATTATCGAAATACCTCGCACGATTGCCAGGAGAATGCTAATCTTATACTCCAGCCACACGACCGACCATGGTTGCTCGTGATCCCGCTATTTTGTATTACTCCAAGAAATTCGAACGTTCAAACCAAAAAAAGAAAAAATCTTTAAACTCGCAATCGACGTCGTTCCTCGTGCAAATTCCATTTGCTCCTCTAAAAGCATAAATTCTCGCAAGCAACAAGATCCTCCTGATCTTCCCTCTAATCGTTACCTCCGACGAGTTTCATCGCGATTAATAAATCGTCCAAGGACGTTTAATAGGCCGTTCAATTTTTGCAGTTAAGTCTCGTATTAGCTTCGCCGCCTTTAACACGTCATCTCCATCCCATACGTCTTCGTTATAGAGTCAGACGATGAATAATCTCGAATCCCTTGAGAGTGTGGATCTAATTGGCAGGTCGTTCGTTACGAGACTCGGTGCAGTCTTTCGCGCGACAAAATGACCAGAGATGCTCGTGGTCTTGATTGCGCCGCTTGTTCCTCTCTCTCTATTCCTATCGTCGTTTACCGGATCGGTGGCGGTATTACCGGATCCAGAAATAATATAGAGCCACCTAAATGCCGACATCGAAGGCGCCTCGGAACGTCTTGCCGACCGTTCATTTTTCATGGGGATCCAATTTAGCATGGCGATGGAAGAGGCCAAGATGGGGTGGACACAGGGGGAAAAAGAGGGCAAGGGGAAGGACGTAACCACGAGGCTTGGACCCCCATCATTACCAGGCGAACCCCGCGGAGGCTCCAACGTGCATCAATTATTTGGTGAATCGAGGAGGGGCCAATCCTCCTCCTTCGTACTTCCTCTTCTTCGTTTTCCGTTCTTCTTCATCGTCGTCGTCGTTTTCTCGTTTTCTATGTCGAACGACCAATTGCACCGTACATCACACTCGCGCGATATTTGCCATTATAATGTCGGGATATGCGCATCGCGGTATTTTAACTTTTATTGTTCTTTATTCTCTTTCTTGGTCTTCCTCTTTCTACTCTTCTTCATCCTCCTAATAATAATACTACCACTGATACTGACTACTACCACTACTTGTCTCACGATTCTTTCTTCCTTGAGAAAGCTGCTTCTACTTGTCTCTTTGGACGCTTAAGTGGGAATGTTTTAATTGCCCCGAAATTTATGCCCGCCTTGGAAGGATCCTCGACCTGGCCACGATGGGAATCGAGAAAGAGGTTGCCTCGCGAATGTATTGCGGGTAATGGGAATCTTGGAGAATCTTTTAACGTTTATTCGTGCTCGGTTTCGTTGCTTAAGTACCGTTTGAAATTAATGGAGAGGTTTTAGAGCCGCTCATTGTTCGTATTCTAATTTAGTAAATGAAATTTTATTGGACGTTTGCAATGGGTTGAGTAAGCAACTGGGTGTCAGGTTGTCAGGCTTTATGGCGCGATGGGAAAGATACCGATATTAAATGGGTAAGAGGAAATTATATTACTGACTTAACAAATGGATATTGAATTTGCACTGAAACACTTCTACTTTCTTAAATGCACTATTTAAAAATACTGGTTCTAACTCTGCTTTGAAAACTACTCGAAGCAAATTAAGTGTATTAAAACCTGCAACATCAGAATAGGATATTTAAATTAAAATCGAACCTCTCTTACGTTAAATTTACCATTATATCTATACTTACAAAAACCCATCTACAACTTTCCATTTCCATGAAATCAACCTAAGCCACCGAATTTAAAAACGGTCCAAAGTGCAGCACATGGAACCGAGTCAGCAATGAGTACATAAAAGAAATAAATAATCTATTCGCCAACGCCATAATTTCTTTCAAACAATCACTCCTTCCATTTTGCATCTTAACCATCCAATCAACCATCAATCGTAATCTCGCGAATTCACAATAAACGGCACTAAATTTCGTTTAACGTTCTCGGTCTCAACAAAATTGGACTCAGTTATTGACGATGATGTCTAGACGGTAGCCCGTCCAGAATACAATATGGTGAACGTCGACTGTTACCATGGCGTTAAACCGGGCGCTCGTTCATGGAACCCCCGTTAAGGGCCCTCGACGTGGGGGGATGAAACTTGAGCGAAAACGCGAGAGGTCAGGTCTCACGTACTATAAATACAAGTCGCGAAGCGGGATACATATTTTAACTGTCGGAAAGGAAAAGTCGGCATGGTTTCTCGTTGTAACGTCGATGGTAAAATTCACTGCCAAGCGGGTCGTTGGGTGCACCCCTAGCGGCTCAATAACGCTTCCTCCGGCTTAATTTAACGACTGCCCATTGTCATATTTTCCCTGCGCGAATTTCGTAGACCTAACGTCGCAATATTTTCTACGTTTCATTCGCAAACGATGCCAGTGGCCCCGTCGTGGCGACTGTCAATTGAGCTACGAGTGTACATCGGCCAAGGAATAATAGCGTTGCACTTTCTCTCTTCTGGCAGCCCTCATTGCCCGCTACCACGACTTAACTTTACGATCTTAAACATTACGATGTTAGGGCTTGGAATGCTTAAGAAAATTTAGCCGGTATAGTTAAACGAGACTTTGCTAGTTTGCTTTTTCCCCATCGTTTTTAACGTAAGGGGAGTAGCGTGGAAACTGTAGGCGTATTGTAATAATCGTAAAGAGAATAGCGCGTGTAGTCTAGAATCGCGGGAAAGAGGGATGGGATGATGACGCTCGGTTGGGGAATCCCGGGGATCGTTTATTACGAAGGGTTTCACCATCGCACCATAGGAGGTATCGTTTCATTTTTAATTCAAAGCAGTCGCGACTTTAATGCCACATCCGAGCTTGGGAATTGCACGCGTTAAAAGTATCTGAGAAAAGGATCCATTTGAAAGAAGTTTTCCAGTTGTTGCGATAGGCTTTTCCTTGATTGGATCATCGTTTAACGTTGAGTAAAATGTTTTGCGGTGATGAAACGTGGCGAGACAGAGGTTGATGAAAGAACAGAATACGTTGACTCATTGATAGAGGCGCCTGTAATTGTAATAATAGAAATATCATGCGTCTTGGACGATTATAAGTCGAGAGGAAAAACGCGGTGCGTCATCGGATGCCCGAGTACCTCCAGCAGCACGGAATTTCCGTTAAGTGAACGTTCGGTGGAATAAATTTCAAGGTCACCGATACTACTACGGATATGGATGAGAGTAAAGTGTATTATTATGTAAATGGTATCATAAACTCCGAACAAGGTGCAGGAGATTTTCTAATAATTTCCGAGTATTCCTACTTCGAAGTTGCGAATTTCCTGCTAACTTAATGCTATGCAAAGACATCCTTTTGCCTTTATATCTCAGCAGTTGTTCAATTAAAAATTACAAGTAATTTGGGATCATATATCAGGAAACACAATCAAGAATTGCAAAGGATTGAAGATATGCTAACACTCCTATTGCGTTTTCAAAGGTAAGAAATGAAGTTGTTGGAAATTTCAGTCTGAAAGAAACATATTTCTTTTTTCAAACTTAAGCAAGCTTAAACATCAATTGCAACGTGACGGATGAAATTTACTTGATGATAGCAAGAAGTTTTACGCCGCAAAATCGAGACAACAATGTTTTTTTGTGCAATAAGAATACCCTGGCAAAGTGGCCGATTAATTATGCGTCCCGTCACTCACCGTTTCAACTTTAACTTACTATTATATTAATAATTCATCGCCGGAAGGAACGGCAGAAGTCATTGGCGTTCGAGTTGTTGGTAAACATTGGCGTGTGTAAAAAAAAAAGGAGAGAAACATAAAGAAAGGCAGATCCAAGGCGGTAAAATGAAGGTAAGGTGCGAAGACGATTATGCGTTTCAAGGACGACGTGTTGTATAACAACGGCGCGAGCGTTTTACCTTTGCCGATCGCGATATCGGCCTCGTCTGGAATGCCGACGCTGCTGGACCGAGACCCAATAAAAGGAAACACCCCTTATTTTCACCAATCGTATAATTTCTCTGCGCTTCGCCCAGTGAAAGGATCGATTCCAATGCTGCGGATGATGTTCGAGCAATTTAAGACCGTAATACTCAATTGAAAGTATCGATAGGTATGAAAATGTTGGGTCTCTGGTATCAATTATCGATTGCAACTCTATCCATATTGGTACCAAGTGGATACCCAAAGGGAACATATTTACCGGTTTGATGTTTAAGGGAAAATATCCATCAACCGTTTGGCACTCTCAGGAAAATAGGATTGGATAGTTGAATCACTTTATACAATTTTGAATCGATTTTGTGTAGAGTAATCGAGCTAATTTTTCATGATGGTAATGATATTTGCTAAAAATGTTGTACTATCTAATCTCTTTGAATAATGTCTCAAAAAATTCCTTCTGATCTTCGCGTTTGTAAATTTCTATATTCGTACATTTAAAAAATCCTGTCCCATAAGATACTTCAAAATAACATCTTACTATTCCCTTCACTTCGCACGACGTATCCAATTAGCTTTGTCAGAGTACTGTAGATGCCTCGAAACCCCATACATTCGTTGTTATCCGATAATCCCAACCCTTCCGTTGAATGCATCAAAATCCATTGTACATTCTGACTTTGTCCGTGCCGACTCGCACAGTCGTCTATACAGTTACAACGGTTTCGTTTAATTAGTTACAATGTCTGTGATACTTACGCATTTGGATATCCAAGAACGCATTGGGATCGGATGTTGAATCTCGATAGATGAGAGAATACCTCGACCGAGACGTACGACCTCGGTGAAACGTTTCGATTGAAGCGAGACATAGTTCCTTCGATACATTACACACACACACGCTCATATGTACGTACGTATGTACATATAGTAATTATTATACTGCTCGAAAATCTCACACGGATTTTATCGCTCTCCTCCATCGGCCTCAGGCATTGACCTCGAAATAGGTTGACTGTAATCGGGCAAAAGAGTTCTACCTCCGGTCCAAGGTTTGCGAGGATGATGACCCCTCTCTCTCCCCTCCCGGTACTTCTCTTGCGAATTTCCATTATCTCTTTTTCTTCGGCTGCTCGTCCTTTTGCGAGCATGTTCCTGCAAACCCGGAATTGTCCTCGTCCTCGTCGACACGTAATTGCTTTTCGTGCGGACGAGCTCCTCTCGAATTAAACGTATCCCTCGGCGATGTTACACAGCAGTGTCGATTACTGACGATAAATAGATCGAATTGGGATTAAAGAAAAAAAAAAACACGAAGATATATCGATGTATACTATATGTATGTATATAAGATACATCGACGTTACATTTGTCTATTGCCGATCGTCTAGCGAAAGAAACTTTTCAACGTTCGGGAAGTCGGGAGAAGAATGTTTTTTATGATTGGAATTTTTTTTCTCCTCGTGAGAAACGATACTTTGGCATTCTAATTTGCAATGGTAATTGGTGTAAATGACTGGTGGAAGTTAAATGATATTCGACATTTTTTTTTCTTGATGTAATATAAAATCCAGAAGCATTTGGTGATGTCGTGAGCCGTTGTTTTTTGGAGTGATTTGCACGGTGGATGGAAAAGAAAGATTGAAATGGGAAGAATGGTAGGACGATGCTGTTTCGATTCCGATGTTGGAAAGAGACGGTCGTTGAATAAACGCGGATGGGTTCTCAAGCTCTTTTACGAGGCGCTTAATTAACATAGCCTATTAGTGGCGACAGGTTTAGGAAATGTTACGATAGGTCAAACATCTGCCTCGTGGTTAACGATGCACTCGAATTCCGCTGGAAGAATAGCACAGGCTGATTCAGTGGTCTGCGAAGGAACGAGAGGAACGGTACATTCGTGCTAGTTTTTGCAGGAAGTTTCACGGGGATTTGAATACGCTAGAAGCTGTTTAGATTACTTAGGAATTTCCTATGATATCATATACAATTATTAAAATATCGTCCCGTTAAATTTAATTTCATATTCATCTTTGATGGATTTATATAAAATTACCGAACCGTGCAAGAATATGCAATATTCATAAAGATAACTGGAAATATTTTAATTAATGAAAAATGACTATCATCTGTTCAGACGGGTGTACGAAATGAATTTTGTGAAATATCGAAGTTAATACGATACGTTCACAAAAAACAATTATAAACATTGAAATTATATTGCAATCAATCCTGAGGACCCGCGGCGACGTTCCGAAAGCATCTTCGACAGGCTTAGAAACACTATGGACCCCCGTAAACGTTACGATGATCATTAATCATCCTAACTGTACCGTGCGTGTCGAAAGAGACCACTTTCATCATCCACCGACGAGTTATTTGTCAACAAATAATTACCAACCATCTTATTAATATTTGCTTACTTCGTGCAGTCCCACATTCTCGAGGAAGACCATTACACACTTCTCGATATATCTTCATTTCCCCTATGCAAACTCCTCATTAACAATCCTCTTCGATTTCACTTAAAATCATCGCTTACTTCTTTTCTAAAATCCTTAGAGAAAAATACCATATCTATTTTTCCTCCTTCTCAGATTCTTGAAACTTCGCAAACGTAACATCAACTAAACAAAACGATTCTCTAAACTTCCTTTCAGAAATGAAAAGACTCCAAACTCCTCGTTTACAATCTTCTTCTCTTCCATTTAAAATCATCCCTTTCTTCTTTTCCAAAATCCTTATAGAAAAATACCATATAAATTTTTCCTCCTTCTCAGATTCTTGAAACATCGCAAACGTAACATCAACGAAACAAGAAGATTCTCTAACTTCCTTTCAGAAATGAAAAAAGTGCAAACTCCTCGTCCACAATCTTCTTTTCTTTCATTTAGAATCATCAATTAGATTTTCGCTAAAATCCTCGTAGAAAAATACTGTAACAATCCCACCATTGTTTGAGATCCTTGAAACATCTCAGACGTAACATCAACGAAAGAAAACGACCTCCCTAAATTCCTTCCGGAAATGAAAGAAGCGCCCTTTGACTTCGAAATCGTTTCTCAGGCGTCTCCTCCCTTTGTCCTCCTCTTTCTCTCGCCGCTAAAGGGTCCGAATTATTCTCGCCCAGCAGGACTTTCCGAGCCATTACGTTTTAATGGCCTCGCCGTTAACGAAATCAATTAACAGGGGATGCATTTTGGGAGTGTTGCGTCAGGTCAACGTCTCAACTTTCCTCTTGTCCGTTCAACTTCCTCGTACACCATGCTAGGTACACGTTTCTCTGTAACGTGCATTCGATCGCTTCCGACGAACATAATTCAATCCCTCATTACGTGCACGAGGATTCGAAAAGAGGGCTGCCCTGAAGCGATACGCCTCTGCTTGTAATTCTCCAAGAGAGATTTAATTATCCTCTGCCGAAAACGTATCCCCTGGTCTTACCTCCTTGCGAGACTCTCCTCTGGAGAAGAGGGAATAGGGTGACTCCGTTTCTCATGAGGCGGTGCTATTACGTTGTCTCAGCGGGAAGACAGAAATCATTATGCCCAGGGTTCGTCGTAAACTGTTTTCGTGCATGGTGCCACGTACACACTTCGACTGCAGGAATGACGATTGTTTTTGCCCTTTCTAAATATATGCATGTTTGGGAAGATGGTATTTTTTACGGTTTTTTTCGGATTGTTTGGAGAAGGTATCGAAGGATATGCTGCGAGAATGGAGTTGATTATTGAGATTTTAAAGAGAGAAACTGGTAGAATTCGTTTTGAGAAATTTCTAGTGGGTGTTGTGTCGATGATTTGAGATACGTGGACGATGTCGGGTTGAAAATGAGTGATGGAGTTGAAGAAAAAGATGAAGAATTTGTCAAAGTTTCATAGGATCACCATTGATTATCATGGAATAAATTCTTTGAAAGTTGGTATCGTGGTAAAACTGCTAGTCACAAAAGGGTTGAGATTTGGTAGGTTTCGATGAAATTGCAACTTTATATGTCAAGTTACATTTATGTAAAACTTCAATTCGAGAAGCTTGAATCGATACGTCGAGTTCCAGTGGTACTTCTTCCGACCTACCATTTTTGAGAATATCTTTCCCTCTTTTGGCGATCCGCGGAAGACTCTCGTCGTTATAGGAGAGTCAAATTACGTGATGTACCTCCAAAAAACTCACTTCTCTCGATGTATCCCTGTTCTGTATTATAAATACAAGCCGGCAGAAAGTTCGTACAGCTCGTACAATATTACAATACCGTCTCAGGTACTACGTGATACACCTTTAAAAAACGTACTTTTCGTTCCTCTCTGCCTCGCCGCGAGTTTCAACTCGCCACGGAGCACATTGTAGCTTCAATGATGTTGCAATACTGCCTCAGAAACTACGTGACATACCTTTGACAAATTTATTACGTTTCATGTATGTCCGTTAACTGCAAGTAACGCCCAATGTGTACAAAGGGTTATCCCTCACGAGGTAAGAAAGATTTATTGTCCTTAATATTCTCCTCTTATGCGCTGGCCGTACCTCGCCGTTTATAATCGCAATTTTTGACTTTGCTTACTCTCCTCCATGTAATATTCTCTTTTAAATAACGAGCAATAAAATCGGATGATATCGTCATTTACATTTAACGAGGCTTTCAAAATACGTCTACGGTGAACAGTTCTCTCAAATGTTATACCTTTCTTTTCCATACTATTGTTGGGGTCGAGGGATACACAGTATTTACGTTTGTCGCTCTTTTTAAAGATTTCTCCATGCACTTACCAATGTAGTACATATTCTCCATATTCTTCTAAAAAAAATGTTTACAGTGCAAAATAACGAATCCCAACCACTCTTCTTAACCCGTTGAGTGCCGCAGGTATTTCGCAAGTTTCATTATTTTTACTAAAGCAAAGTATTTTCTATTAAAATCTCATCTTTACATTGCAGAAACATCAAAGACACAAATAGACATGTAGCCAGCAGGACTTTACCCTTTTAATGGTGATATTTTAGTGTTATATTTAATAGAAAATTCGTGATTATTATAATTTAAGACTCACATGAAATTTCACTGAATTTAATAGCACTGTTCACCGATGAACCCCGTATCGTTCAAGGAGTTAACAATTTATCGCAACTCAACTCAGGCTACAACTGCGATGCCAATTTGAACTCGGCGCGAATAAAAGGGTAAGTAGCTTCCCATCAAAAAGATTTCACGGTGAATTCGTAGAGTGCATATTCCCAATTCATTCTCCACCCTCGACCTCCCGGAACTTTTGCGATGACCCCTCGCGTGGGTGGGTGAACAGAGCGCGTATATCGAAAACGATCTCCGTTGTTTCGCAGCGCCCCATCGATATTAAAGATCGCGGTGCAAGCGCTGGCACAGAGAGGGTGGAGGCGAAGGGCGAGGGCACCTAAACACGTAGGTATGGCACGGACCGCCCTTCGGAGGGCCGGACGGAGGGGTTCGATAACCGAAGATTCGCGGCGCGAAATTACCGAAATTGCAGGTCGAGATCGAGCCGAGTACTTGACCTTACGTGGCCCATGCGCGCCCTAAGGGCAGCAACGAAGGTACTTTGAGCGCGAGGAGTTTACTGACTTTCCGTGGGATACTTTACCGCCGAATCTCTGAACGGATATCTCGTGCTTCAAACCAAAAAAGAAAAATGAGCCACGAAAATAAAGTCATAAAGGGCCCGCGGAATTGTGCGTGTACCTTACGTGCAAGAATATATGTACTTTGAACTTTATAGGTATGTACTTTGTGTCTTTATTGCGATCTTTATGAATACGAGAACAATTTTTGAAATGGCTTCTTGGGGCGGATGGTACGAACGAAGATTTTACTATTGCGCTTGCAAACTGGTTTACTAATTTTGTCGCATATGTTACGACATAGGATCTTTTACGTTTCTCTGTGTACGGTTATCTTTATTTTAACTTATTTGTACCTATTTCGAGGACGTAAGCTACCAAAACGAATTCATAATAATTTATTCTAGTACTTATGAATTTTATGTTCTTTTCTGCTTCTTTTTTCATTGCATTTACACGTGGCTACAGATGTGAGCTATCAATTGCAGGTATGATATCACAGGAAGGATGATACGAACGAGGATTTTAGTATTGCGCTTGCCAACTGGTTTTATAATTTTGTCGCACGCATTACGATGCAGAATTTATAGTTCTCGATGTACGACTATTATTTTTATCTTTATTCCTTCGTACGTATGTTTATTCGTACTTTGCCTCCCGCGAATCGATTTCTGAAATGGGTTATTATATTGCCTCTTCTACGAAGGAATATTGTAATAAAAAATAAAACACATAAAATTCTAACGATAACGAATACGTACATACGTTTTATTATGCTGTAACCCGTGCAAAGACTGTCGCACGTGGGATCGATTTCGCGAATGGATTCGCAGGAAGCGAAGTTTAATCGCATCTTCGTACTTTCAAATATGAATGTATTTTCTTCCTTTGAAACAGCAAAAGCATCCCCGAAGTAGGTCCTACGCGTTATGGTACACTCTGTACATATATACCTCTTTTTTACGAGTACCTCGTGAAACGTATTACCCTCATTTCGCACGATGCTCGCAATTAAAGCGCACAGAATTTATTTCTATGCCCTTCGATCGTCCACGGCTTATCCCTCTCAACGTTTTATTAAACGAGAAAGTCCTGAACGCTTTCTTTTGTTATTTACATACTTCGTTACGTTCTATTTTCACCGACAGTGAACTATTTTCGCGGCGACGATTCCCTGAATATTTTTCATAACGATATCGCCATTCTCCAATTCGTTATGATCCTCTTAAAAACATGGGATTTATATAATATTCGTTTATGCTGCAGTTTTCCTATTTATGACGGTCGTTCGTCGGAGATTCGCCTTTTTCCTCAGCGATCTCTCCTTTCCGTCTCTAATCTCGTCGGGGACAATTATAACCGCACCACCCGCGGTATATTTATTACGATCGTAAATGTATTAACGTCACTGCATAAATCAGACAGACTTTTATTAAGTGGAGTACAGTCATCCCGGTCATTTTATTGTTTCTTACGTGAAACGATGTCGGCTTATCGACGATGGACGTGCTGATTGCGAATTTAATCGTCGTTCCGCGTTCGCTTAAATTTTCGATTTACATTTATGTTTTGGGAGAAGATTTTGTACTTCGTTTTATTCTCTACCATGGGTGGTACAGTTACTTTGATTTTAAGGGAGTTTCATATTATCATAGTTGATATTAAACGTTATTGTGGCATTTTTACCTTGTAGTTGAAATAATACATCTAGCGTATAATACCTTTGCGTTGAGATAGAAATATTTAGAACAGACGACTACATAAATTATAACAAGGTCTTCATATTTTGGAAAGTGAAATGTTATCACCGTTGCTATTGTATTTACTTAATTTCCTATCGTTTTAATTGTCTCACTTCTCGTTCATTCTTTATAATATTACTCGATAAGAATTTGGCAAATAGTCAATGGAAATTGTAATGAGCGCTCATGAATTTTCAATTTTTTATCGTCAATTAAACAAATGTTTAATTACTATCCCATAATGAGTTCCGTGTTCTCGTTACGCAGCATCTTCCGCGGGATAAATTTTTGTTGGATTATTAATTATCACCGTCGGGAAACGAGTAACCCCAGACAGACACTGTTCGTACGATAAAAATGAATATCGTCGATTTTTGTTTCTCCTCGATCACGATGGAGAATCCTCTCAATTACCATAATCCCCGTGAACTTGACAGGTCGTTCCGGTAGAAAAATGCAAATGCTCGTGGGATCAAAGATGCTCGCGTCACCTTTCCGGGTACGACCGAAACGCAGCGGCCGGATGACGATGGAAGCACCGTTAAATCATTTATTAGCTTCGCTAATTAAGGTTGATTCGGCGGAGGATAAGGAAGACGAGCCGCGCCGCGTCGCCGGAAACGAGCCAACGCTGATGTTCTTTCTTCTTCGTCCTCTTCTGCCTTCTTCTTCTCTTCTCTTTCTTTCTTATTCTCTCCCCTTTCTCACTGTCTCTCTTTATCGTTTCTTTCTTCGACGAAATTTTTTCATTCGTTAATGATTTCGGCCTCTGAATCCGTGGGACCAGTGCTGGGATACACGTCTACGATAAATCCTCGCGAAAGAGGAAAATGCAGGGCGAGGGTATGCGATAAATTAGCAAGGAAAAGGAAGGGACCGGAGAGACTGAAATAACGTTTACTCGTTAATTTATTGCAGGTTACCGAACGAAACCGGTTAACGATTTTCAGATTAATTATTTCCCCCTTTTTTTTCTTTTTTTTTTTCTTTCTTCTCTTCCCTTCCCTTTTTCGTACGTGTAATATCGATGAGGTCTCCAGTGCGCCGAGTATGAATCATCATCGCCATCGTAATTTTGTGCGTGCATTTAATGTCGCGACAATGTTGTTATTTTAATAAGTAATATAAATGCAAATAGAGGAGGGACAACGGAACGGGGAATGGTTAAAACACGAGGACACTTAAAACTGCAAGTAGCTCCTCGAATAGGATAATACGGTGCATCTGAATATTCTCGAATTTGAATAATCAATAATAAAGCGGGACCTCTGGTGTCCATTTATATGAATGTGGTTACCTCTCACGACAGATTAATCTATATGGAAATCATTCTAATGCGTGTGAAAAATTTTAAATTAACCCCGTCACTGTGATATATCTAATTACCTAAGAACTTATGTCAGATTCAGGGAAACTTTTTGTTCCGACGTTGTTTACGGTTCAGTTTGATATGAGATTAAGTTGCAATTAAAAATCACCGCAATCTTGATTCACCTATTCTACGTGTTTCTCATTAAGTTTGCAAAATTTTCCAAGTTTCATTGTTATGTAATTTATCTCTTTGATATTAAACGAACGTCGAAAAAGGAATTTTAAATAACTCCATTAAATTAAATTACTTTCTTTTTATACAATTATTTCAATGTAATAATTCTTCATCTTTCAATGCATCGAGATAAGAAATTATATCGAACATAGTTTATTCCAAGTAGTAAGAATTTCTCTAGATTCTATGAATCTTTGAATACAAAGAGATTTGTGTAATCAATGGTAATTGGAAAGATTGATCGAACAGGACAAGAAACTCCGCTCTTTCTTATTCTTAAGGAAAAGAATTTCGCAATATTCCGGCACGTCCTGTCGGCTGTTTCCTGGTGACGGCAGGCGCATCTAAACGTATCCGCGCAATTAGACTGTTTTCCATACCGAATCGCTAAGTGTCCATTATTATGCTCACATTGTAGCTAGAATGAAGGTTCCCAAAGGTGGCAAGGCCGTGCGACACGGCGCACAGATCACGGAACGTGGATACCGAAGTAGCAAAACCGTAAAACAGTGGGAGAGGAAGAGGGAGGAATAAAATTCGAAACACTGGGGGAAAGCCGATGTAATGACAATCTAGTAATAAGAAGCGACAATAACCTCACTAATGATCGATAATTAATGTTGCATTCCAACATTCTTTTGAGGATCGTTAACGAATAATGGAGTCGTTTCGATGCCGTTACCGAGGGTAAAGGGTTTCGTTGGGACTCCCATTGAATAGTGTTGCTTATTAATTGATGTACGAACGATTGCTACTAATTTGTTTTGTGAGTCTTTGTTCCTAATGAGGTTTGAAAATGTTTAGAATCTTACTTATTGAATTTTGTTTCCTGTTAAATTTGTGTATAATTTATTTTTCAAATATTGGGTATGTGCTGCTGATAAAAATAAGATTCTATTATATTAGGTGTTACTACAAATTTTGCATTAGGTTTTAAAATTAGCTAAGATTCTTAATTGGTTAGTTGCCAAATGAAAGTTCAATATCTCGTGAAATTTTGCGAAATTATTTTCCACCCATTTATCTCCACCTTCAAACCGTGTCTGATACATCCTATCAATCGTCTCTCAAAAAATGAATTACAAGCCTAAAATAATCGTTGATCACCTTCGATTATACCACGCATCAAACACTGAGTCAATCATCCAAAGACCCCAATAATTTAACAGATTACTTCAATATTTTCCTTGCGTCAGCCGAACAAACGATCGCGTAATCGTTCAAGCTCCTCTCCTCTCAAAAATTCCTCTCATCCTCGCGCTAGAGAGAGAACCATTCAGTCGGAATCATTAACCTTCGCTAATTTGCGACCTTCTTTCGCGCCAGGTATAGCGAAGCCTCCTAACGACGCGATTAGGCCAAGTACTTTGCCGCGAAGGAAGAGAAATTCCATCGGCTGACCGCCAGCACCGAGTCGAGATTTTGCATCGCCAAAATGCAAATGCGAATCGTGCGAAACGCCGTTGCTTGCGGCCTCATCGAACGCCGCTGATTCATCTCGATGAGCCGTGCGATTAATTGTTCGATTATGGATCCGAGGTGAGAACTCTGTACGTGGAATCTCGCGTGCGCCTAGTTACGCGATACGCGGAAAATAAAAATCCTCTTAGCGGGAGGAAAGGAAAAAGAAGAAAAAAAAATAAATATTGGCCGTTACGTAAATTCAGGATAGGAAGAACACGGGGACCGGGGAAAAACGTTGCTGAATCGCTTAGATATATCACCGATCGCGTATCGATAGCATCGACGATTCTTCGTACTTGCCATGAGGATGGGTACTTGTATGCCTCGCGATGATTGGCGAGGAATATAAATAATTGGACGTAAATCATGCACTTCCTCCGTTCTCGGTAAAGCGTGGAGTTTATTGGAATAAATCTGTGTTCGTTGGATGGGGACACGAAAAAAGGGATGTTTTACGCGATAGGGGAAAACGTACAATGCTCGTTAGTGCTGTTAGGTGTTTGAGATCGAACGTTGCGGTTTCCCGATAAATGGTAATTAATGAAGGATGAATAATCGTCGGTAGTATGGGTTCGTTGGATTCTGTGGGTATTTGTCATCTTATTGAATCTATGAATTTAATGGTAATACAATTTGTTGGAATTTCTTCTTTGTACGCATTATTGGGCATCTTCAATTGCAATTAAATTACTAAACTGTTATATTTGAGGTTTGATTTGCCTTCTTAGTTATTAGCAGATTTTTTTGTACAGTTGTTTTTCACTATGAACAGCTTAAAAAGAGGTAGTGTTTCATCTTCAATATTCATCTATGACAAATTCCTATACTGCTAATAACTTCAATTATCATTTTTATATTTCTAACGTTCTTATTACCTGCTACTTTATTTATTTTAGGTATAGTTTTGAGATCGGTAGATGTAAATCTTCCATCATTGAAGAAGAAAAGAAAAACTGTCCAAAGAACTCCATTTCTATCCTTATTTTTAATTTACTTTCCTGAAACGATCCCATCATCTGTCAAGCCCTTTTTTCTCCGCCTCGTCCTCAGCGAAGCATGCTGACGACGAACTCATTTGCGCTACTATCCGTCTGTTTTACTTCGAGAAATGTGGAAAGACAGCTATCTCGCGTATTCGTGAGAGCAAGAGAGAAGCAGATTTGAAATTCAAATCCCGAGCAATTGCATTTCCCGGTGTAGACGACCTTGCGTTGCGTAAGACCGTTAAGCAAACGCTCTCGTGCAAATTCACCTCGCTTTCGGCAAACACTCTAAGCTTTGAAATCTCCTACGGCCGAATACCGCTTAATACATCGCTTCGTGCACCGGTAGCACTCTCACGGGCTATTACCTGCATTATAATCGTCGATGCAGTTATGCATATCCAAAGGTAAGCGTTCAGTGTCGCCCAAAGAAGCGCCGACGATAAAACGATCTTGGAGCTAATAATCTTCGCGTGGAAGATTGCCATAATTTTTTAAAGACGCTTCGTGAGGTTCCGTATTAACGTAAAAGCAAGTGTGGAGTATTCACGTTGCAATTACATGTGTAATTTTATTTCTAAGCACTTGGATTACGTGTAAGGGAAATAATTTAGGGTGATTGGCGTATGCCGATCGGAACGATAACACTTTTTGCGGTCGCTTAATAACCTGACACTTTTTCCAGCCTCTTTCGATCGAAATTCCAAGGCGAAGAAAATTTCATTGCAATCACTTGGGAATTCCTTTTCTTGCCTACTGTTTTTATGATCGATACGATGGACGAGTAAGAAAGTAAGTTCGCGAGATCGCGATAAGATCTAGATCGTCCGGTTAATGGGTAATCCTTTTAAGTCTGCGGAGAGTTTACGATAGCTTAACACGGTTGGTTTTACTGATATGGAGTTTCTTTAGATGAACGTTAATTTTGATCTTTGAGTTTGAATGAAACAAAAGGATGCTTTGAAGTCATGCTTCCTTTGTATTTTTGGGGAAACTTTAGACGATTGATGTATTTGTGAGTGTTTTGGATTACTCAAGGGGAAGGAAATAAAAAATAGAAGTTTTGAAAATGTAGCAAATGCTGTCGCTGGAGCAGAGATATCTTTATAGTCCTACACGTTAAGATATCCGTTTTGAGAAAAACTATTTTGTAAAATTGCCTCCGTTTTGTATTAAGCTTAGCGCAAAGAGAATGTTGTCGAAATACTGAGAAAACAATCGCAGTCTTGTTTTCTCGTTAACGTCGCTCCTTTTGTTGCTCTCCTCGGTTAAAACACGTAGAAAACAATACGTCAATGACTTCTTTTTAAATCACTGTCGGTATTTTTGTTAAGGATCACGTTCAGCCGATTTGTCACGAGCACCTCATTCACATTTTTCTCAAGAACGTTAACAGATAACATGCAAACGAACGACCTAAAGTATAAACAAAAAACAGCGTAAATTCTCTTGCATTATACGAAGACGTTTCCAACTGAAAAATTCTGTAATAATTGCAACGTATAACCGATAACTCCAACATATTAAAATTCCCAAAAAATTCAATTTTTATTATCAGCGCAGAGAGAGAGCTGTTCGCCATTAAACCTGACGAAAAGATCGCATAATCATGGAAAGAAAAAGGAATAAGTACTCACGATGAAAACTTTCAATCGTCTTCGCAAGCAGCAAGACGATCGTTACGTACGAGCTTCAGGATAAAAATGTTAATCGCGAGGTCGCATACCTTTGTGCCGTTATCACCGCACGACGAAAGGTCAAAGTTCGCTGGTTTATTTTCCATAATCGACCTCGCGAAAATCTCCAGGCCTTCGAGATCGTTTTCCGAGCGTTGAATTCTCGACGTGCATACTTGTATCCGGGCTCGATTCGCTCGCTCGTCGCCAATAATGGGGAAGAAGGAAAAAAATCCGAGAGAAATTACGAAGAAGACGCAGGTGTCTCCGTGATTTCTATATATAGCGATTACGGTGCGCCATCGTCGTAGGAAGGAGATGGCTAGAAGTTCGATAAAATCGATACGTTCGGCGAGGAAGTCTCGCGAATTTCTATGTGAACACGTACATCTATGTGTTTACTGTTACATTGAGCGAAGCGAGAAGCAAGAAGGGAGACTGAGTTTTACTGAAAGTAGAACAAAACAAATGTAATCGTGTTGGAAGTTGTACTGCAGGCCAAACAGTAAGAATAAACAGTACTAAACAGTTTAAAGAATAACCTGGAAAATACTGGTGAAAATGGATAAAACGTGTTTGCAAGAGGCAAAGTTAGTGAGCATGTTCAGTTTTCAGAGTTACTTTTAGGTCCTTCTTTAAAGGTGCGAATCGGAAAAAATTTTAATACTTGGGTTTCATGGATCAAAAAATTGTAGATCCAACAAAAAAGTCCCTTTTGCAAGCCTACTGTAAATCTTAAATGACACTCTGTGTACTGACCATATAAATATTAATTCAGCTTTGATCCCGTGGTGTCAGATAAGGCTGTAGTTAATTAAATTTCATTCTATTCTATTCAACTTGTATCAATAGTAAAGTTAAGTTTAATTTGCGCCACGAGTTCTAACCGTACAAATACCAAAATGGTATATTACAACCAAATACTCTAGTATCCCTCCCAATAATTATAATATTCCAATTTCGAAACGCACACTATATCTTCAGTATTTTTCGCCAATTGTGTGCCATTAGTTTCTCAATCTTTTGATCCACCACTTCTGCCGTCGCCACGTTTACGCCTTTCCCCGTGCAGATTCGCACGATCGGCGTCGACGTAGCCAAGGAGGAGGATTCCTGAGGATGATCTAACAGCCTGAGATTAATTATTTCGTCGCATCTAATTAATGCCCTCCGGTTAAGACGTAATTGCCGTGGCGCGCTCGCACGAGGAACGCGCCACTTTGCGCGCCGTTTACCCGCGCCAATCGAATCGCGATCGATTATCGAACGCCGGTGGATTAAAGTCCTAGCTACCGGCTCGGCGCGGCTCCGCTCGGCGAGAGAGACATCGTCTGAGATCTGGTAGATTCGATCTTCTCTCCGATAAGAGCCATCGATGCTGCCGCTATCCTGCTACCGACATTCGAATGGATTTCTTTCCACTCTGCTATTGTTCCGGCATAGCGCGTTTAATTAACGGCTCGAAGGATTTGATTGTTTAATTGTATGAAATGTAGGAGGAACGACGGAAGTACACGGAATTAACGGGTCGAAGATTGTATGAATTTATTTTCACGTCTATCGTCGAAGACAAATGAGACAGCTCATTATGCCAGCTAAATGCCAAGCATCGTATATCTTCCTTCGATTTTTTAGTTTTTCAATCGGCGATCCGCCAATTATTTGCATACCGATCAAATCGTGCTTTTTATACAATTTTTTTTTCTCCATCTGACCCTTTCGATATTACGAATTCATAAGGACGCTTGTTATTGCTGATCGATAATCGTTGTGTACTTTATCTTGTGTTGCAGAGTTGTACCGTTATTAGAAGACCGTGAAACAACTATTTTTTATTTGTAATAGGATGTAAAAAATAAAGATGAAATGAAGTCTCGGAACTAGTATTGTATTAGCGAAGAAACTTCATGTATGACACAACAAATGTCGATTTAATTATCATTATCCCGTGTTATTTAATGTATCTGAGATTAGGGGTGGCTTAAAAGATTATCTCCAGACGTCAAAATTTCTTTAAAAACCCCATTCTTCTTATATTTACTGAACCCTTAACGACGTGTATTATTCACCCCTTGCCATACAATAACGAGTGACACTCGTGATGCGCTAATTTGAATAAGAAATTTTCAAAATTTACAGAACAAATAAAATTAAAAATATTAGTGAAAAGCGACACGATAAAATTATTTCTACAATATTAATATTACATTAAATTACACCATATATAAAACAAAGCACTGAGTAATATTTATTTTACTAATTAAATAACGTAATATTGCGATAGCAGTTAAAAAAGAAAATCGCATGGCAAGAAGTTAAACGTACGCAGAATTTTTAGAACTTTTAGCGCAAAGGTCTCGATGCAACAATAGAACAATGTCGCACTAAACAAGGGAGTTCAGCACGTAGATGTATCATTCACAGAACGAATTTTCGCGTAATGACTTGTTCGTATTAGACGAGACACGCGAAATGGAGAATGTCTGTTCCGCGTGCCCGATATTCCTGTAAATGGAAATCGCTACAAGGTAGGACGTAATACGGTCGTATTGCACTGCCATATGCAGCCGATCGATTGTCACGTTTGCAGGTGCACAGGCCCTACGGGAGTGTGTATTGGCGCGTGTAATTAATTGCGGTTACAATCGAGCAATTTAGTCCGATCAGTGCGGACGCTCGGGCCGATTTACTGGCAGCGGTTACGATCGGCCTTCACCGAGCGATTCAGCGTCTTAATATCAAGCCGTTTATGGAAGAAAAAAGAGAATCGATCCCGCGGTGCGCCAATAAAGTTTCTTATTAGTTTGCGCACAACGGAGGCAAAAAACGTCGGGGAAATTTCAAGGACAAGAACAGAAGGTACTGAGAACATTCGTGTCCTTTTGGATTGTAATTCGTAGAGAATACGTAAATTGATTTTCGTTTTCAGGAACACTTAAATATCGATTGCTGGTGTGACTAAAAACCTTCGGACGTTAATGACTAATTGTAAGTTAGATATCTCTTTTACGTGTTTTCCTGTGTGGAATTTTTTCAGCGGTTAGATATTTTTGCTCAGTGACCCGGTACGATTATTGAAGGATATTTGAAATTTTCAATTGTAAACTTTCACCCTTTTGCTGTTAATGTTCGCAATGTTAAATAAATATTGTTTAATGTATGTGACATAAGATAACACAGAATGTAACGGTATGACTGTACGCGTATCTGTTGTCAGGAGATTCGGGTGTTTTTGGTCAGACAGCTCGTCTACAAGAGCGACGATGGTCCACCATTACATAGTTCTTAGCAGAAAAACACGTAACATATAACTGTTATTATTCACTTTAAAACTTCTTTATACGAATTTTAAATATAAACGTGCCAATTTAAAAATCAATGAATTGAGCCAGGACAAAACCGCAATTAGAAGAACGTTAGCTTTTCATTATCGTTTGATCCGCATTGATCCGTTGTTGGATCGTGACTTGAATCGTTTTACTGTAATAAAATTGCCATGAGACTTTTTAAATTGCCATGTAATAGGCTAATGAAGGTGTACTCGCGAAAAAAAAGTTTCGCATGTACCGAGACTCGGTGGGTTGAGCGCAGTTCTCGCAAAAACGATGGAGAGAATGAACGAGATCTACCCATATCAGATTCGTCACGATCCTTCTCGATCGTATCTTTTTTTAAGTACCGGTTTAATTGAAACGATCGTGACTGAATCTGTCAAATAGAGCGAAAGAGCATCCTGTTACGATGAAAAAAGTCCTAGAGATGTTGGAATTTCGTGATATGCAACGGGATTTTGGATAGATCGTTTCTGCACTTTGCTATCACGATCATTGTGTCTACAAATTTTTTAATAGCTTTCACGTAATCAGTGATATCAAAATGAGCGATTTTATAAAACCATACATCAACGGAGAAATTGTTGAAGACGTGGAAACAATTTTTGAATATCTAAACTACTATAAAAATCTATACGAAATTGCTATGACAGTATTCAAATTCAAGACGAAGAAATCGGAAGCTCGGAGATCTCTTTGATTGTTACTTGTACGAATTATCAGTGAAGTAGTCATTACTACTTTAACACGTACCAATTAATTTAACAGGGAAATACTAATTCTGTCGTATATCCAAATAAAAGTAAACTTTCAAGCGAAAAATTTTCGACCGTTCTCTAACCTCCTACAACGACGGGACATCGTCCTGGATGAAAGAAAGGAATGAGAGTTCAACAATCTCCTGGCGATTTCGTGGCGAGAATTCACAATTAATGGATTTCACGGCTGTCGACTTACCGGATTGTAAGCGATACTGGTCGATAACAGTGCTTCTGTTATCCTCCATCGTAAAAAAAAACTGCTGTTGCCCGGTAAAAAGAAAATATATTCCATGAAGGAAAATGTTTTGCCATCACTACGGTGTCTGCCTTCTTCACCTCTGACAGACGTAGCTCGTGCGAGGAAGAGATAAAAGACGATCGAACCTCGTCGAATCGATCGAGAATGACGGGAGTTTCAGTCTAAAAAAAGCATTGCTTCTTCTTAAAAGAGTATAATGCACTCTTCCTCTCCTCGAAGGTCCGAGTTTCTTGAAAATATTCGATAATAAAAGGAAACGAAATAATAATGTTAAAGTGTATCAAAAATATAACGAATAATACCGTCAAATTGGGGCAAGCGACAAAATTCATACCTGGCTCCCGACACTTAATTAAATTTCCTTATCTGTATCAATTTACGGAAGGTTATTTCGGATGCGTACAACTTAATTATTTGTTGGAGCTCGAGAAAAATCCAAGCTTTCTAGCGAGAAGAATAATATAATTAAAAATATCTCACGTGCATTCAGTTCGTTGAGAAATTAAATTAATATTAGCAGAAGAGTACTGCATATTATTGAACAAATTTATTACGACGATTGATATATTTTAATTGGAAGCTGTAACCATTAAAGATACGAACTAATGCTAATTCGGCCGCTAGGATACATTATCATATCGTTCGCTTTTTATTGTGATAATTCTATTACCTTGGGGGCAGTAGTGGTTTAATTCAATTAAGCCAATCACCGATGGGGAGAAATAACGAGACCAGATCCTCGCGAATGTTTTTTTAAATCTTCGCTACTATCCGTCGCTTCGAGAATCCGCATGAAAGCTAGGCGATCGTTGGAAATCGTCCAAAGTTTTAATGGACCACGGATTTTTCTTGTTTCAGGTAAAAGAAGAGTAAAGAAGAGCTACAGGACTTATACCTGTATGGAATTGAAGATTAGGACCACCAATTCAATTAGAGTCAAAACCCCTGTCAATACTAATTTTCCCTGAATTATCATTTAATATGCCTCAACCATTATGATCAATAACTGTACAAATCGTAGCCAAATGGACGTAACAATTGAAGCCAAAAAGTGTCAAATAGGAATAAAAAGGACGAAAGAAGAATAGGAAATCGATTGTCGTTCTTAAGACGTGCGCCTTCGGATATGTCAATTAAGTGTACTTCATGGAAGCAGTAGTCGTCGATGGTTCGTGCTATTTAATAATTAACGCCTAATTAGTTGGCTCGTTAATAATTTCTTGCCATCCCACGGATACGGATTGGCTTCGACTCGACGTGGCTTCTTCGTCCACTCACCTTTGCTCTCTCCTTTATATACCGTTAAAAGAGGAATCCGAAGGAAACCTTCGCGACGATGCACGCGACAATTTGGTGCTAATCTTAAAAATACGGGCCACTTCCTGCCAATGATCCTGTCATTTCCATTTATGCCAACGACGACTCATCAAGGCAGATTAGCGCAAAGAAGATGGATCAAGACAAGAAGTGTTTTTAGACCTCGAAAGATTGGCACCTATCGTTGAAATTCCGTTTTTTATTGACAAACCGGGTATTAATCTATATATCGTACCGACATTTATATTCTACAATTTACTTTTGCATGATCGTTACGTCTATAAAAGGTGCATAGTCGTTGTAATGGCTGCCATGAACCGAGAAGACACTAAAATAAGCGAAAGAAATGATTTAACAGCGATAGGCGAATCAAGGCAGGTATCTAATAACCTTAGATCATATCTAGAAGATTTTAACAATATATTTGCATACGATAAGTTAAAAGGAACATTCTGCAAAGTAAAATAAGAAGAACAATACTTAAAGAATCTAACGAGTAAAAATTTCAACCCCATGCCTGCACTCTTAGGAACTGAAATATCAGTGAAATATTCCGTGCATAGTCAGACAATTCATAAGTGAATTATTCCACAAATATATCGGTTTTTTGAATCGACATCGATATTAATAAAATCGATATTAATTAACGTCCAGGATGTCGTTATTAATTCAAGAGAAGGTCGTCGATATGGAACAAGAACGTCTATAAATAAGATTAAAAAGACTCACTTAACTTTCGATTTCCTTCGTTGCAAGATATCGATGTCCTCGCATTGAAAAACGATAAAAATCTGTTACTCTTATAGACGTAAAACCGACCGTTCCATCGGCTTATCCTTCGCATTTATTTCACTCGTCTCCATTCTGCACAAGGGTGGACGTATCGTTTTCTTTTTCGGAGACGGATCGTGATTAATCGAGGCCCGGACGCGGACCGCGTCTCGCAGAAGAGATCCGACATAAATTTAACGACGATGACAAATTGCACGGCGATCGACGGGACGATCGCACGCCATAAAACAGTCGACAATGCGTTCACTTGCATAGAGGCTGACTTACTCCCTGCCCACGCCATCGAACAATAACCTGTCGTCGATGACGAGCCGATCGATAACTCATCTCCGTCGAGCCGGACAGTCGATTTAACTCGACCTCTGCTTCCCGGGGCAAAAGGAATCCTCCTCTTCGTTGTAAAACTGTTTTCCATGCACGGCTGCCTTCGCGAGCTCGGACTATACACGTTCGGTACGATACCACTCGCTTGATTTTATTTTTCTTTTTTTTTAAACAAAGCCCATCGACAAGAAGGATTCCAGAGATTTTGTAGCACGCGATGAAATTTACTTGACGGAGAGATTTATGCCGGAGATTTGCAATTTTTATCACTGCGATTTTTGAACCTTTTGAATGTAGAGTAATGCGTTACGTTGAAGAAAGTGAAGGCAGCGATTGTATTGATAAGTTGTTTTACGAAGTTGAAACTCAATCTTCAAGACAAATCGAAGGCTCCACTTCGATCGCTAATTTATATACTATGAAGACATATATCACAAAGATCTCTAACCACCATTTAAATTAAATTCTCCAACACTACACTATCGTATTATTTCAACTCTACTATATCCGTTCCTAGCAAACCTTCATTAGTACTCTTAAAAAATACAGTGAGTGATCCAGATTGATTTAACGTTTGTCAGCTACCCTAAGGCTTCAACCACAAAGTCCCCTCAGAAGACAGGTTGGGATTACGCCCAATCAGCAGACACGCTCTACTGTGTACGCATGTTACTAGTAAACCCACTGATCGAGCCAAGACCTTCCTAAACCTCTATTAACTCTACAGTATCAGTGTCCAAGCTGTAAATTGATGCAGCTCACCCACCCGTAGAATCCTCTGCCTAGCTATTTAGACTATACTACTACCCCCACGAGGTCTATTCGATGATTAGGACTGGACGAAGATATGTCCTGGGGGTTGGCCCAGTTCTCCTGGTACTACCCTTGGTGTGGGAGAGACTCGGCTTTAGCCGATGATATTTGCCAAAAAGCATTGGTCGACACGCGGGCTCGGGTACCCCGGGTTCGCCAAACCCGTACCTGCCAGCAAGTGCTAAGCAGGCCCCTGGGGGAAAGCAGTGCAATACAAATTGATCTGCAGCATCCTGAACGTTAATCTCACCAAAATACATCGCGTGCAGTTCGTTTGAACGTACTGTAGGGAAGATCGATCGCCTTGCATGCGCTGTACATCATCGCCATGGGTACCACGAAATTTAACTCGATCCAAAGAGGAAAAAAAATGGCGAGAAGACGAGGTGATGGTTAGGTCGAGAGAAACGTCACCTAGTTAGTTAGAGAAGGCATTTATACGCAATGAATTAGCTGATATGGTTGGACGTATAAGGGAGGACAGGTCGCCCACGCCATGTTGCGGCAGCTGGTACCCCCTGTCTCTGCTCTTATCTTCCAGCGCCCCGGACACTTTTTCTTTAGGACTTCCCTTTGTGCTTTTTATCTTCCTTCCATATTTGCTTTAGTACGTAATTACGTTTGTATTGTTTTAGTTTTTATGTTTTTTCCTTAATTTAAGTTAATTGTAAATGAGATCCGAAGTACCAATACTACAACATATTAAATTATAATGTAGGAAAAATCTGCGACGAGATAGTTGTGAATGAGAAATTCTTCAATTTCTTTTATGTTTCTGGTCTATCGTTACTATTTTTCTTTTCTTTTTTTTGGAACCTATTATTTAAGAAGAAAAGGTTCCAGATCAATTAATCTCCAACTTTGAGCGAAACATTTTCTTGGAAGCGGTTGCTATTAGAGTCGTATCATTTTTGTTTCAATCTTTGATGAAAAGAGAATCCGACAGTGCGAAATATTTCACTCTTAAGAAGCTTTCAGAGAAATTCTAACGGCGATTCTCGTCATCAAAAATCTCCGGATGCCCGCTGAGACGGACAATCGATCGTTTCAGAGAGAACGGACGGTAGAATCTGTTTTATCTTCGAGCAATTTGTCTCTTCTATTGTTGCTACACGATACCTCTCAATGATCGTCCCTCTATTCTCGATTTCCACTACGTTGCGAGTTGTTTGAGCGCGTGTAACACTTCATACGTGCTTCACCTGTTGTTCAATCACAATTTCATTCTCCGAAACGAAACGAATTTTTCTTTCCTATCCAAATATTTCTATACGTATCATCAAATACTTCAGACCTTCAATCACGATTTTTTCCACCGAAACGAAATATATTTTTCTTCTCTGTCAGTATCTTTCTACATCCATCAACAAGTACAAACCTCTCAGATCGCATTTTATACGTCCATTCTTATATATTTTTGTTTTGTGTGCGTCCTATGGATAGTAGCCCTTTCTTTTTCTACTTCATGGTAATTTTTGTGACTTTTTATTTTGATCCTATCGCCGGCTACTAGTTATCTTGCCATAAAGAAATTGTTCTTTTATACCTAGCACGAATATCTTTCTACGAGTTGACAATAAATCGTTTTCCAAAAAAATATATTTTGTACGTCCTTTACCCATTGTTCAATCACAGTTTCGTCCCTCAAACGAAACAAATTTGATATCTATTAACAGGTGAACATATCTCTCATCTAAAATAAGAATTTTGATAAAAAGAAGAATCGAAAGTTACAAATTAATTGTCTAAAACGAAAGAAAACTTTTCTTCCAATCAACAAGTAAATATTCACCGATTTTACGATACATCGTCCAATGTAAGACAATAATCTACTACGAAGTAAAGGATGAATCGTAAAAGTATCTCGATAAATTTTCATTCCAACAAAACTCCAAATCAAAAATGTACACAGCATGAAAATCAATTTCTCCAGCCTGCCATAGATCCCACGGATCGCAAATCTTCCCAACCACAGTATCTTCAATGTTTCAGATAGAATGGGAGGCATCCTTCGTCTCGACGATAACGTGCAAATAGAATTACGTTGACGATTATCGATAAATCTTCGCGGAACGCTGCTGTTGCCCTCGATGAGAATGTTTAACGCATTTCAGGTAAAGCGATAACGGTACGTAGAGTACTACCGAGGTGTGCATTACGTCCCTGCCATCTACTTCGATAAATACCTTGCCGTCTGCGTAATTAACAGAACGTGTCGTCATTTCGATTTGCGACGATCCTGCCTCCGCATGCCTCAGGAAACGTCGACAATGAGACGACGATGAAAAACGTGGCACCGAAGAGGATCGCCTCGCCGATTGAATTCCGCGATTGAACTTTCGCGCATCGAATGAAACGATCGAATAAATCGTCGATGTATCGCCGGCGATCTGCGATCTACGATCGCTATAAATAGCTCGTGGCCGATCGAGACACGTGCCAGGAGAACGGGTATATGTTATTTATAGTAATGGAACAGGATACACAAAGCTTAATCGATTCCGTGTTGATTTAACCGGCGCATCCTCGATATTGATTTTGATGGAGTCTCCAAGGAATTTTGTGGTTCCTTTTCATTGGGAATTGTGGTGGTTGATATGACAAAAACAGGTAAATCAATAATTCTTCGTAGAGATTCACGACGGAATTAATTATCGACATGGTTGAGTAATTGCGTAGGAGTGATAATTATTTTCTTTTTTTTTACTGCTCACGCTGTGAAGGCAGGATACTATGGTGGCGAGTTTCTCGGAAAAGTGGTACCACCGCGAAATTCACGGAACGCGTTAGACATTTTTCATGTATTCAGTCAGATTAGTTAGCATACAAATTAACGCCGTTAGAGATACCGATAAAGACGATCGAAACGAGCGGAGATCTTCTTCAAGATGATTTTTCTGCAAGTTAATCGCATCGTAAAGGATGAACGTCTTCGAGGAGCAAGCGCGCAATAAACTTCGTCGAAGTTAAATCTATAATCTCGAGGAAGGACGAGGATCAGTGCGCAGTGTAGATATAAATAATAACGAGTTTTATGCGCGAGAAATTATGAGTAATTATTGGCAACATTAAATGCACCATTTCAATTCCAACGTCACCTCGGCAGATTTTTTTTGTTAGAACGGGGACAGTGACACGTTTAATAAATATTTTTCCTCTGTCTTCTTTCGCTTCTCAATTCAATGATTCTTAAATTCCATTCTTTAACGATCCACGTGCATAAATGGAAGAAAAATTGTGTAATATTTGAGAATTCATGATTGATCCACGAATAACTTCTGCTGCTCCAAAATAGGTACATACAGCAAGTTCTTCATTAAAGTTCCTGTCAGACAAACTTCTCAAGACGCCGAAAATAAAGAGGATAAGAAGAAGCGATACTAAGTTAACTAAAGGTTAAACGACCGCTACTTAAATCTAACAATATCTCTTGCGAAGCTATACAAAGAGACTGTATAAAATTCCGAGAAATATTGGCCAAAAAAATTCGAAATTGTTACGCCAACACCTATCAAAATATGTACTACAAAAGTGCCAAATATTCTGTCAATATTTCAATCGTGAGCCATTGCAACATACTGTAGCATCTTCCTGGAATATTCCAACACTTCCGACATTAGTCGAAACAAAAGCTCGAAAAGAATGGCCTCAGGTTCGATCCATCGTTAGACGTTCGGTACATCGAAGTGCGAAGACACTTCAAGGACTAATCTTCTCTTGCGAAGATAATCATCATCGACGCTAGTGACGTCACTTCTCGAAGTGACCTCGAGGATTCTACGGGTATACGAGTCTCGTAATTCCGATTCCAATAAAATACCGCGACACGACGTTAAAATTTTATCGCAGAAATTTCTCGTACGAAGGGGTAGACGGGGAAATTGAGCGGTATAAAAGAACACTAAAAGGAACAAGATAAAAAGATTCATCGAAGGAATATCGATTCCATCGAAAGTTCGCGAATATCTACGAGCCTGCGGACGAAGGGGACCATTTATACGTCGAACGGTGTAAAGTCGTCAGAATTTAAGGTGTAATGATAATAACGATGCTACTCGTTACTGCGATTTGACGGTAAATACAGCCGAGGTAAGCCGAGGGAAGATACGGTAGATGTAATGCGATAATTATTAACTACAATTTACGTTACACCGACGCGCGATGCCTTCGTTGGTCTCGCCGTCTGATAAATGGCAAGCGATAAAACGGAGACACCGAGATTTATCTCGCTGGCTGGAAAATTACAAAATGGATAATTATATCTGCCCGCGCGGCACGACCCGTTCGGCGCGCGAAACTCGACGGTCGTTCCACGATATCGCTTGCAACCGATAGCTGTGATCTGCGATTACAAATCAATCCATATTCCTTCGGTCAGGTGAGCCTCGTTCTTGCTCACTGCGAGTATCTCTCGCGAAAGAGAGGGAGAAGGAGGCCTCATTCGAGACGTTAGGAGTCAAAGAGAGAACTTCAAATGAGACGTCAATCCGTGTAATGAAATTCAATTAGTCTCTGCACGCCGATACACCTGCAACGCATGATACCGATGATGAAGTCGTAACGGAAAGGTCCTCGATTTTTCCGTGATTCTACACCGAAAGGAGAACGCTTATCCTTTTCGATCAACGGATCGTTGGACGTTCGGTGATTGACGAGCGCATGTGCCATCGATTCGTTGGCGGGTTGTGTGTCATTGGATTCGAGAGAGGAAGTTTGCATTCGTGTTGCAGCTGTAGGATACTTTTAAAGCCTCTCGAATCCTCGATGGCGTCTTAATACAAATTTCGATGCTAATGCGAAGGACTCGAGAAGGCATCGGCTTCCCGGAACGATCGAGGACGCGAGCTCGTTTTGATCAAATAAATCATCCTGTTCGTATAATATCGTCGAAATTAATGTACTCGAATGGCGTATTGCGAAAGGCACGAAAATCCGCGTTACCGAGTGGATGACTCTACAAAACACAAGTATGTTTGTTCTCCGAACGTGCTACCGACATATTGGTATACCTTGATGAGTTAAAACACAGGTAAATCTTCGATCATCCAGGTACTCCCGTGCTACTAGAAATTTAATCGAACCTTCGCTTATTTTTAAACATCTCTCGACTCTCTTACATACCTTGTCTATTTGTTTTACCAAACGACAAGACACAGGAGGTTTCAAGTACCGTGAAATTTCGTTTACCTTCGTTTCTCCATCGACGATAATTCCAACGTTCTAAAAGAGGATTCGTACGCGACAGCCCGATTAGCCGATCGTCAAACAGGCTTAAAGTGGAATACAAACGTGCCGGTAGAATGTCTTCGTTCTTGGCAGTCGGAGTTTACTCGGAGTTAGCTTTTATCCTTGCAAGGACGCGCGAGTCTCCTCTCCCTCCGGTTTCCCGAGAGCCAATGCGCCGCCCGTAATTGCTGCCGTTTAATCGCGCATAATCGTTACTAATCGACCGCAAAGACGATTGCCGCATCCACCGCTTTATTATTACGACAGGGCCGATAGAGTCGCGCCATTTGTTACGCTCATTGTATCGAGCTTTAACCGGCCACTTTTGCCACGCTCCTGTCAAATGGCTGTCCTGTCGTCGCCATGAATCTACAGGACGTTTCTCATCCTCTGAGAGGAGCACTTGCAATCGGTAGCATCCGAGACCAATCCTCTCTGGTTTACCCTCGTAAGTACATGTAAGTAACGAGCGAGCCGAGAAGCGAAACTCAACAAAAATGTATATCAATTAATTTTCTCACGGCGGGGCGTGACTCTCGACTTCTCTGCGTGACTCGTTACGCCAAGGTCAGGGCCTTCGAGGTATCGCCTGGCTTAATTCTCTGGCAGGACATTAAAGGTTGAGGGAGAAAGAGAGAGGGAGAGTTTGTCTCTTTGTGCCTCTATGCGAAGAAAAGATCTTCAGGGTCGCGATGGATGCTTGAACGGTGGAGTGAAGCTTCTTTCTCGATGATACGTACTTTTTTGAAACGGTTCTTGATTTCTTTGACGCGAGACTAATCTCGAACGAACTGGATTTCAATTAAGTATCCATCTTTGAGAATTTCTGGAAAATCGAAGGTAGAACAGATGTTGGAAAGATGTCGTGGAATATTGTGGAATTACAGAGACAAAGGTTTGCTTGTAGGTAGATATTCAATGTTCAAAGAAAGGAGACAGGTTTTCTAAATCTCATGCGAGACAAATTGTAAACGTTTAACCAGGAGTCCTCGATGCAAACGGGGCATTTACGACGATCGAACCTATCTATCGGGGATGACAGTACAAATACATTTCTCACGATCTGCGGTGTATCCAGTTCTGGCTATCTGGATCGTCGTGCTCGTGCTCCGTCGAGCGAAAGGTTCGATTTTTCGCCGGCGATGCTTCCATCGAAGTCGAACCGGCCGCTTCTTCGTGGTACGGAAGAGGGTCCCTCTCTCGCTCTGACGACTCAATCGCGGTTCCAAGCCAACGAAGAAAATGATGAAGCCCCGCGATAAAATTCATGAGTCAAGCGGGCCCCGAAGTACCGAGCACGCGAGCGATTAGCATAAAGGAGTCTCATTAGCAGCACCACTCGCCGAAATGTCAGCCTCGTCTCTCCATCCACCCGGAACTGTGTGTACGTACCTCGACCTTCCAACAGAAAAGGGCCCTCTTCGTGGTCATTCAGGGAATATCGCTCCTACCATCGTCCCGATCCTACCTTCTGACGAGTATATACGGAAGAGAGGTGCACGTTCAGTTTCAACAAAGCTATATTCCGAGGGCTTACGATCGTCTAGGGAACGGTTTGGATTAGGTCTTCTCAACATTTTCTATGAGATAAGCAGATTCTAAGTGATTTTCGAAATATGAAAATTTGGTGAACGTGGAGAACATTATAAACATGTAGAAACGTAGATGTGGATACAAAAATATAGAAGTAATAATATATATATATATATATAAGGACCTAAAATTTTTAATTCAGAACTTGTACGTACGTATTAATAACGCACAGACGTAACCCATAGAAGTGTTCAATATAATTTACCTGATAAAAATATGTACCTCTCGATATATGGGAATAATTAGTGTTATTTATAGATCCTGATTTAAAAGAGACTAAAAACTCTGTTACCATTCTGTACTTAACGGAGATAATATCAAAGGCAGTTTGTTAATTCCTTCGCAGTTTTCATCGCCTCGGCCCGATTAGATCAATCGCACGGGGTCCAGCATCACCAGAAATAAATCTCGATGACAGGCGTTAAAGATTCAAGAGTGAGAAGTATTTTTAGATTCATACCTATGTAAGTGCAGTTAATTATAACCTCGTAAACACGAGACACGGCTCTCTCCGAGCTGAATATCGCTCTGCAACAGTACTTCACTCGTCACGCTTCGGAGAGTGTATTATCCATGTCGCTAATCCTCGGGGGATACTCGGCGCGGATAATAAGATACTAGCCTGCTGCCGACGAGGTAGTATTTCTATATCCACGAGACTTGGCGCCACAGGCTCGTAATGCAATCTCAGCAATTAACCAGAAGACATTACCACTCAGCAATAAGTATTACACGCGCGATTTTTCTTCCAGGAATGATTAAACTTGTCGGAGTGGAGCCTATCATTACGCGCCTTTGCATGCAAAGAGAGAAGGTGGACTCGTCCAAGTCAATCGGGTTATATTTTTATAGTCAATTTTAGGTATTCGTTTCTACGCACGTATTTCATTAAATACTCGTTTGCATGTGGTGTTCGTTAAGTACAATTTTTAGGGGTCTTTCTAACTTTGAAACAAAAGTCGGGGAAACAATAAAATTCATTGTCTTATTTCTTCTGCGATTTACATTTGAATTATCTAAGTTGAAGAAACTAAAATAATTTAACTATGCAGCACCACTTTAACGTCCTCAACTTAGTTCTTTTGAGAAAATTTCAATTTTTATCAGTCCACTTTTACTATCGAATGTGACTCTATATTATAAAACAAAATATTCATAAAAGGTAGAATCAAATAGGTAGCAAGTCACATAAATGATCTTTTAATTCTCAGCTACTAATTGTAATAGTGAAAATTATTCGAAATAACCCAGCAACGTTGCAATACTGTTATCGTCTGAATTATGAAATAATTCAACACTCCAATTTGTTAAACTCGTGTCGTACCATCGCCAAAAAAATGCGATAAATTCAAAGAACGTTTCTTGGACCTGGCGCAAGAGAGGGAGCAAAGAACGATTACGAATCTTCGACGTCTGAAAGGCACGGCCACGAGCGAGCATCTTCCCGTGAATAAAGTCTATACCAACGAAACTTTTTTGCCACGGTAGTAAGATTTTAAATATAACCGTGCGCAAAGAACGACGGAAGAGATTCGATCGTTGGTCAAAGTGAGTAACGTCCTGGCCTGGCGATGAATCAAGCAACAGGCTCATCAGGATTACGCCGGAGGGTACTTAGTGTCCATTCGATGGCGTCGTAAGGCCACCTTTCCCATGACGACTCATTGTTACGGTACTCGCGTGACTTTTTCACCCTCGAACGTTGCCACGAACGCGCATGCATGCACTCGCTCGCTCGCTTGCTCGTTCGTTCGCTCCGCGTGCGTCTCAGCATGCAGAACGGAAACAGGTTATACCATGGAGCTTTCGCGTTGACCTTTCGAGCCTCCCGAGAGATCCTTTAACTTCGATACAATGGATTCCTTCCGATTGTTTTGACCCGCCGATGCTGAATCCTATAATATCACGATATTGTTCGCAAATCGCTTTCCGGTAAACGACCGTGGGTTGGAGGTTGTTTGTTTAATAATTATTGTTTAGGATATTCTAACATCGAAGTTTCACCTCTAGTGATAGAAACGTCTTTTGTGTATAGTATTGGAATATTTAGAATGTCTCGTCTCGATGGCTGACCAAAGTGTCCATAATTCACTAGATGTTTCTAAATTTGTCGCGTAGTTCTAAGCTTATAATAAATATCGACGCGTCTTTTATCTTTTTATATTTTTTTGCAACGGTTATGTCTCTTAAGACCTACAGTTTTAGATAGGAACACTGCTAAAGCTAGAGGTCACATGTTGTGCAGAAAGGACTAAGGATTGAAATCGTACCCACCATAAACCCGATTAAATTTCTCTATTTTAAATTTAACACTCAGCTGTGTACCCTTCTTCGTGTAAAATTTTTAAATATTTAACCCTTTGCGATCGTGTTTCATTAATCAAGATCAAAATGAGTAATCGCATTTTAAATAAAACTATTAGAATGCAAGTAAAAATTATAAGTACCTCAAAAACGTTCTGATTCTCTGTTTCGGTGGGTCAAAGTAGACTTACGATGGTACGGGTAAAACTACTTTGGAGACTGAGAGCAGATGTACGGCTGCCTACTAAGAGTTGATACCACTGTGGAGTTGCACTACCAAGTAGCCCGCAGAAGGAGAGGAGTTTCGTCTTCGAAAGAATTCTATGCGCACTAATAGACGAAAATAGTTGAGCGCGATTGCGGAGCACTCATTACTCGTCCGCGGTCGCGGGGGAACTGATAGCGAGGTGAGGCAAATGCCGAAATCACTTATTGTTCAAATTCGCGGAAAGGATAGCTGTAGGTTACGGTCGCTGAGCTCCACGGTATGTTTTGACAACACGCGGGCGGTCACCGTACTCCGGAGCCAGTCAAGTGAAAATAGCTGCTCTCGTTACTTATAGAATTAATTTCAAAATTGTAAATGAAATTAAATCGTATTATTCATTTATATAACCGAATGTTATAATTGCAAAACAAACTATAATAGAAAGATGTCTACTCTATTCCCTCCTACAATTAGAATTTCTCCTGGATGTCTACTTTTTTGCATAAATTGTTAAAATGAAAACTTTGCATATCACTTTAATATTGTAAAAAGGTTAAAACTGCTTTGGTGGCTAAAAGCAGACGTACGACCGCTAAGAGTTAAATTCCATTAAAATGTCTGACCAAATCGTTCACGATTCACTGTACTCTTCTAAACTCATTGATATCAACCTCTACACATTCCCTACTGTGCAATTGTACAAAGCACAATTGCGATGAAATTGACCGTAAAATCGAATTTCACTTTCAACGGTATCCAGCGAATCATTTACGTTCGCGAATTCTCGCGTGAATATTGAAATTATCCGAGCGATTATCACTCGAAGATCTCCCGGAATTGTCTATAATTCACCACGCTTATTTTAAGCGTCGACGATCGCGATAAAAGTCTAAGTCGAAGCGCGTCCACGCGTTATCGTGTCGCGACACCCGCATCCAGTGGCGGCTGTTCTTTCATTTTGTCCATCTAATCCCCCTTTTCTTGCCTCGCGGCATCGATTCAAGTACCGAGATTCCCGGCGTACCGCGGCAGAAACCTCTGCCGGACCATAATGACGCGAGATTTCCGATAATTTAACAATGTTCTCATTATTGCCGCCGACGCCGCTGTGTTCCTACCGCCACCGCTCACTCAATTGGCTATCGCGGAAATACCTCGATATCTTCCTGAACAGCCGACCGAAGGGCAAACAAGAAGGCGAGGACAACGTGGTAAAGGAAATTCTGCTTTTCACTAGGAAGACATAAATTTCATTCCCCCCTCTCATTTTTTTTTTATCTTCTTATTCCCTTTTATCATCAAAGATTATTAACCCTTCCGAGGGATTGTCTTCGTTTTGTATAATTTCACAGCTACCTTCTTCCCGTGTTTTCTGTTACTGTACACGTACAACTACTCGTTAGGAGAAATATCTGTAGTGTAATCGCTCGTTAAGAGATATATCTATCTTGCGACTAGTCGTTGGTAGAAATATTAGACAGAGGAGCAATAAAAACTTTAGTCTCTTAATTAATACTGTATTGGATAGCCGATTGCAATGCACGCGACTGATCGAGACTTTCTACTATCGGACATATAACGTTATTCTACGATCTTACGTTAGTCGTTGCATCATTAAACCATCCCTTTTAAATATTTTATAATTTTATAATATATAAAGAAATGAAAAAAAAATCCTCCGAATTATCGACAACCTACAAGCATACCGAACAACACGGCCGAACCTCGACTTTCGCATCCCTCCGTATCATCTTCCTTGTCTTCCTCGCAATACGTGACCAATTAATTGCCAAGTTTCCGCGTAAGCACACAGCTGACTTGTGGACGATGCTCCAAGTGCGTACACACATTACATGCGCGTTAATGTGTGAAACATTTAGGCGTAGCAACGTGCCAACAGAAACGTGCAATTCTCTGCGTCTAATGAGTCGTCTTTGAGGTGGATTTTCGCACTAACGGGTAATAGCTGTATAGATGCGAGATATCTCGGGAAGCACGGGTCATTAATAAGTCTGACGTAATGACTCGTTATGTCAAAAATTTTATGACGCGCATTGATCTCACTTGGAGGATTCTATAAACACGATGTATTAATTTATGACGTTACTGATCTCGATGGTTTCATCTTCTTATTTATTCTAACTTCAACATATGAATAAAGGATTATTTCTTTTTATTCTTCTCTTGTGTTTTTTCATTTATTGGGTAACCTATTAATGGTAAGATTTAAACTTCCGTAAATTGGGAGAATTGTCATTTAACTCAATATTTATCATAATGTCTTTAAAAAAGTTTTTAACACTGTTACAAGTATTACCATAAAAGTGACGAAGTATCAATCATAGATCTCTCAAATACACGATGTCGTGAGAATTATTTTATTGCAAAAGTTTATCAAAATATTCGATTCAAGAATGTACGAGTAACAGAATTCTGTGCAAAAGAGGCTCTCAGTCTTCTACGTAAAAGAGACGATCCAACGGGTGTAAAATTACAGAAACCGATAACAAATGGCCAGACTAATCATGGAAATTTGTTTACACCGATATGTTCGCGTCATCACTAAAGAAGGTACGTGAATAATGATTTATTCCTGATTGTACATCGATCGGAGAAAGGGTTAAGGTCACGCTACATCGCGGTGTTCGCCTCTCCGTGGAGGAATGCCACGTAGTCGTTGAGATATTTACGTTGTTGTTGTTATTATTGCGTCATCGTTGCGTTAAATTCCCGTGATCAATTTGACGCGGTAAAATATTCCTTTCTCCCTGCAGTTTCATCGAAGTATATACAAAAATTCATAGGATTTGTTCTTACGATGGCTTCCTAACAGACGCGTGTTTCTTTTCCCCCAAAACATCTACCGATTATTTCAAACTCTTCGAATTCTCGACCGTGGAATTCGCAACTCATAACAATCGCCTTTTGTCCTATCTACGTTGCTCGTTTCGAGAGAATTTGGATAATCCAGAAATTCCAGACTATTCTTTACTTACGATATCAGAAATTTCTCGGAAATTCTTCGAGAGCTTCTCTTGAAGACGAGGTCTGACGTAGGAGATCGAAGGATGGAGAAATCCTTCGAGTTTCTACCTTTGCGGAGCTCCTTCAGGAGTCTTTTAGCAGAATTACAAAAATCCCTTGCATTAAAGCTCCCCAGTGATCTAATTCACTTGCGAATGTACTTATCTACCTTTCTCGTTTTACTTAAGCTCACGGATGCACTTATTCCACCCTCTTTCCATGGTTGCTCAAGATAAGAAAGACGATGTTAAGGATGTACTGAGCTAATACGAATTAAAGGCTCTCAAGCTCTGAAATAATCATTCTTTTCTGCACTAGAATTATCCACTGTTAATGCAGAATATTCAGATATACTGAATAAGAGCATTAGAGGGTAGAACTGTGAAATAAATTAACGATTGGGAACTCTGGCTCTTGGCAAATCTGGTAGCAAGAATTTTCTTTTTCAACTGCTTTGCCTCGGAAATTGTCAGCTATTTATAAGCAATTTTTTGTACATTTAACTTTAACTGCTGTGGTTACTTCATCTAGGATCCATATTGGTTCACGAGGTTATCGAACCATCCAAGTTATAACATGTATATCGCATGGAATGAAATTTCCTAATAGATATGGGGAATTTGAACCCAACCTCGCTGATGGATAGTTCGATCCATTATCTTAATACCCACCATAATCGCCTTAAGTAATTTAATTTTTACCTTCTATCAAATAAGATTGTATTCAATCCTATCATTTTAATTTCACAAACTCCCTTATATTTTGCAACTATATTTCCAAATTTGTAAACGAACTACCCTAAAAAACTCTACTATTACGACGACAAAAGAAGAAAAGAAAAACCGATGTTTCATGAAATTCAATTTGTCGGGAATAAAATTTCCCAACGTCCGACTAAGCCGAGCAAGGGGTGAATAGCTGATGGCGAACCGTGAGTCAAGCCGGTGTTGATCCACTGATCCTGCGACAGGACCTCCAGGCGCGAAGGATCCTGCACGCGATCCCTTACAGCGATGCACCATAACGTGTCGCTCGCTTACGCTCTTCTCTTCTTTCGCTTCCACGAAAGACAAACATATGTACGTTTAACGATCCGATAAACGTCAGAGAGATAAACGCGCCCATTTTTATCACCGTGCTCACCACGATACACGTCTCATTTGCATCTTTAGTTTGAAAAAAAAAACGAGAAAAGAAAGAAAGAACCAAGCAAGGATAATAAGTGAGCCGGTGTTTAAATTTAATTCGAAAAAAAATGAATGTATCTACTTCGAAGTACGGTCTTAAGAGGGTCTAATCGTCCGAAGATTTATTTTCCATCAGGAATGAAATAATACCGGCAAAAGATAAATCGCCTCTTTGGTACGTCGATATTAATGGTAGCGAGATAACAATAATGGGCAGCTAGGCGAATTTCTATTAGGAGGAATAATCTTCTCGGGAAGCTTCCAGTTGAGAATCTCCAACAATGTGTCCACTGTGCGCGGCCGATTATAACGGTATGTCGTTTTTACGCGAAAAACACTTAATTCCCGTAAATCGACGATTGTAAATTACTCGAGTGAATTATTCCCAGTCGCAATCCTCAAGCTCGCAGCCTCGTCAGCGTTTCGCCGAAGGAACGAATAGAGTAACATAACGGCTCTGAATCTCAGAACTGGTTAAAAGTTCGTCGACCCAGAGTGCACTTTAGGGATGAAAACGAGACGCCCTGTGCTACCGTTGCAAGAATGCACGATACTCTGCTTCTGGTCGTTTGCCATGGAAAGCTGAAGTTTAGCATTGAATCCGTTGCATCAAGACGTTGTACATTTTCGGGAGAATTCTTCCTTTTTCGTACAGGTCATTTCACTAAGAGTGCAGAACGTAACGGAGATGGGGTTTCAAGTTGAGTAGACTGCTTGTCAATCGGTGGTCTTTACATTGCTCTACCTTTTACGGTTATTTTTAATAGAAATATATCTCATGCTGCGGAATTCTACATATTTCAAACCCTTGGAATTATCAACACAAAGTCTGTTACGTTCATCGTCCCTAGCCGATGCAAATTAACACTACAATTACCGAGGCAGTTAAAATGACTGCTTCTACCCTTTGACTCCCCATTCCTAAAGTACTTACTTAATATATTTAAATGTAATCGATTAAATCATACTTAACCGTAAATAACGATAATCATTGTACCATCTCTAACCTTTAAAACGAATCTATTAACGAAACTGTTAAAATTTCACATCATTAAACTCTCTGACCTAATTCCACCGCTACAAAAATCCAGATTTGACCAAACAGACAAGCTAAATCACCAGCTTCCTATATTAGTACCACCTCTATCCCTCATAACGAGGGTGTTGACTAAACTGTTCAAATTTTACATTATTAAATTCTTCGACATAATTCCACCACTACAAAAATGCCACAGATTTGACCAAACAAACAAGCTAAATTGTCCCCAAACTATATTAGTACCACATGAAAAAAGCATATTGCAATGCTCCAAGTTACACGCTTCCCGAAGATCAGAATTCCTTCCGAAAATCAGTTACCCTGCAAGTCCAGCCGTTGAACACCGGTGCAAAGGGTACCATGCGATACGTCGAAGTAAAGTGAGGTAAAGTTAAGAGAAGAGTCGATAACCGAGCGCATACCAAAGCCGATCGACGTTGTTGCGTGGACGAAGTCCCTGTGCGTCGCCGAACGGTTGTCCGGCTCTCGCCCACGCGTCCGGACGCGTCCGTGGGTGTTCGAAGTGTTGAATAATGCCGTGTGCGCTTGTCGAGAGCACTCGTTACTACGTACGCAGATATTCGGATAAGCAGTTGGACAGAAGGGGGCGAGAGAAGTGTACAAGGGACGGGGAAGAGGTTCGGGATTCTCAGATCGATAGCCCACTGCCGAGTGTACCGAGAGACCTTCTTTGCATTTAAAGCATCGACTCCAGCCACTTTCCACGATTCCCCGTTATTTCTTTGAAGCTCCAAAGCGAAGGAACGGTTACACGCTTTTCGAAATCCTGCGGTGCTCGCACGACGCATCGTGCTTCAACGTTTCCATTGGATAACGGGTTGAGAAGTGACGGATGTTTCGCGAAAATTTCGAAGAATTCCCAACGGGTGTGGTTTTCGATGTATTCTCAGAGTGGTTGATTAAATTTGTAACGTTATAAGGAGACGATTCAAAGATAGAATACTTAACGTTGGAAAATATATAATTACCTTTAATTCGAATTTCTACGAAAATGGATGAGAAATCCTTCTATCTCGAATTTATTATTCTACCCTATCACATTCTTAATGGTCTCTATTTAGGTGGAATTATATTTGAATAGCTTCTTCCGCCCCTATTTCGGTTCCCATATTTCAAATCTACGTTCCATGTTAGATCTCTCGAACCGGTAGGTCCGATGGTATCAAACTTTTCTCCATCTGCCTGAGAAAGTTAACCGCGAGTCGTTCTCTTCCTTCTCAGAGGGATTTGCTCGAGGTCACATTCGCGTGTCCCTGAAACGGCTGGCCGTCGATCGTCCCCAGTGAATTTTCGATGTATGTGAGTCGGATGACATCGATAACGGATGAACAGCGCGTGCTTGTAAATTTCAGGGTGAGTAGCGGCGGCTACTTCGCTGACGCGAGGATCCTCAACGTGGCTCGTTCTTCTTTGCCATTCAACTCGAGCTCGGGCAAAAGAGAGGCCAGATCGAAGATAGAGGCGATCTACAACCCAAGCGAACAGTAAACACTCCGCTAGACTGAGATCCTAGCTTTTTCCTCCTCCTCCGCCTCCTCCTCTTCCTCCGCCTCCCTTCGTTCTCTTCCTCCCTCGTATCTTTCTTTCCTCCCTTTCCCTCGATCGATACCAAAGCCGCACGAACCTGAACCCGCATACCGATGAATGACGAGTAACGAGAAAGAGCGGAAAGAGAAGAGAAGAAAGTTGGCCAGGTTCGATCGTAGCAATCCGGCTCTAACGACCGCACTTTTCGAGCCGTGAGGAGCAAAAATAGCACGATTCTCCTTCTGCGTTTAAAGCCCTTGGTGTACCGCTCGAGAAAAGGTTGGAAGGGCTGGCATTGAATTCGATTGAAATTCCCTCGGAGGGAAAGGGAAAGGTAAGGGAGTTGATTTTAGCTGCATTCTGAACTACACCGTGTCTATCTCTGACAATTCTTCTTCCTTCTTCTGTCTGTCAGCTGACGCTTCGAGAAATATTTGCCGGCAATTACTACGGGGCTTAAGTACCTGGGGAGGAAGAAGAGCAAGAAGAAGGGCAAAGAATCCACGTGCATAACACCGACAAGATTTATCGTCGCGTGCCCACCGATTCCGGTTTACGGAATAAATCGAATTCGCTTTTTTCCCGTACCCTCGAAAAACCGACTTCGATGATACGTCGTTGAATTTTTTATTTTCTCTTTCGAATTGCTTGAAATTTTTCTTCGATCGATCTGCAGAAATGTCGAGGGACGACGTGTTTGAGTTACAGTGGAATAAGAAAATTTCTCGGTAGGCCCAGGGCTTGAGATGCCATTATTTCTTATTAGAAGTAAACAAGAGCCCAAATCGAGCCCACTTCAAACTTTTAACTCCATATTGTCATTTATTTCCATTTGTATTTTATATGATAATTGAACTATTCTGAATGAACAATGAGATGACATTTCTATCAAATTATTCTTAGAGTTTGGTTTGAAAAATAAATTTCAGCAAAAGTACCATCGGAGGGGATATGGTTATGGCGATTGGTATGTAAGAACGTTTGGGGCAAATAAATTCAGTTTCTGAAGGAAGGGTGCAATTAGAAAAGTTTAATTTGTTTCTTACGCGAAACACGAGGTCGTTGGAAAGTAATTAGGAATCGTTTACGATTGGGAAACGTTGCGGCCGCTAAAGTCACCGCGGTATCACCCTTCCTCCGCTTCTGCGGATCTGTATCCCCCCGGAACGATCCCGGAATTCCTTGCTAATTGTGCCCACGAAACGGAATGTTCATTGTTCGGTGAAAGGAAAAAGGGATGGACGTTTCGTTTGGAAGTTGGTTTCCTCTGTCCACCGTTTCATTCTTCCTCTTTCACTATCGCGCATACGTCGCATACCGATTTCCTCGCCACTGGTGTTCCTTTCTGGTGAATTTCTCTGGAATACCGCGATATAGAAATTTAAGATGAAAGGGGATAAAAGTACTTGGAAAGTTGAAGAAAGGAATCGGTTGCAAGGTATTTCCAAGTTTGTGCTCTGTAACTTTAGAATCCTGTATTTTTTACATTTGATGAATAAAAAATCTTGAGATTTTCCAATGGTACTTTTCAAATGTTGAATAACACTTTGCAGCCATAAACTATGTTTGATAAATTCCTTCGATATATTCCTAACAAAGTACTGTGCTTTCAAAAAATATTCACAACTTTCTTTCTTTCTCCGTCCAACAAATAATCTCATCCGTGTTCCTTAAAAGTTGAAAACTGTTGATGAAAAGACTTTGCGAACGTTTTGCATAATTCCTTCCAACCTTGCCTGAATCTCGTCGAGGAAAAAGTTCATAAAGACCGAACACCCCGTAAACTTTATGACAAAGTTCCTTACTCAACATTATTCTTCCTTGAAAATGATTTTCCCTCTCTGAATTTTCATCTCAGGAATGCTTACTTACGCTTCCTCCTATCATAATTTATACGAAACAGAACAAAAAGCCGTGAAACGATCGATAAATCCTCCTGGATCTTTACGGTACGCCGTTATTGTACAAAACGTTGCTCGTACATTCGATCCTATGCTCTATTACCGTTGACGTCTCTTTGTAAATGCGATCCTTGATGGCTTCCTATAAGAAGATATCTCTATATAGCGGCATAAGTTCCGGAGAACGAGCCGGCCAACGTTTCAGATCACCTCGATCAATTCAACGATCGGGAAACTTCCTATTCGATAGTTCTATTCGCGTGTAGTAGTCAGGAGGATCATTATGCTAATACCATACAACGCGACGGTTATGAAGTTGCATGGTTTCCAATAAAACGGGAAATACTTCTCTATATATGTATAGGAGTCAGCATACTTTTGCCCGATTAAGATTCCCTCGATGAAATGTACTCCTGTAATGCAATCACCGAATATCCTTTCGCCGAATGTTTACGATATTGTACACATGTTGCGGACCATAACTTTGATCGTTTAATGTAACAAGCGATAACGACGACGTAACAAGTATCATACGGAACGTAATACGAGTCGTTGCATTCGCCTCATACTCGCTTACATTTCCGAGACGGGAATGCATGGGGTTTTGCATGAAACAACGGAAAGTTCAATGTTCTTTGGAAAAATGGACTTTCTCGTGGAAATTGTGAAGTGTTGAAAAATTAATAAGGAGTATTCTGTTTTTATCACTTAAACACTGATGACTAATAAAATAAATTTAAAGATATATAAATGTTTGGATAGAAGAAACTTGAGAAACTTAAGAGTCCAGTAGCTAATACAGAGAAGCAGAAGAATTGTTTCATTAAAAATGTTTGTCATTGAATGAAAAAATTACGGAGCACTTATTTTAACTGTCTTGATAAATCAAATCTGGATAAGAATTCTATTTTTTCCTGCTTTATCGTATTTTGCTTCCTATGAAACAAGGATAATGTAAATTATCTACTGATCAACTAGTTTATGTTGGATGAATATCTTAAGCTTCGTGCTAATAGTCTAAGCGTAGACTTCTCTTGATGTTTAGATCGCAGAGTAAACGTTACTCGAAGTAGAATACTCCTACATTATGTAACAACGTAATCCAACGGGACAATCGAGGTAATACCAAGGCTTTCGAGAGATCACCTAGAAACGAAGTTACCGTGAAAAATCAAGGATTGATCGTGATCCTGGTGATTTCTCGAGTGTCTCTACTTCGCACTTCTTCCAAGAAGTTTGTCAGGGAATATGTGACGGGGAGTTGGATTCACGTGAAATTGCCTTCCGGGATAGCCCGTGGAGGAGCACCGCTTCGATAAATAAGCCGGTTCGCCTTCGGATCCTAGCTCCGTTATCTCTTATCGCGAGCCGATCCGGCCACCCTCTACTTCGTGGTTCTGCGCGAAAGATCGAGTCGTAAAGATAACGGGCGTCTCCGTTGTCCTCCCATAACGATTACGAGTCATTGGAATCGTTATCGTACATTTCTCGGCAGAATCCGCGCTCTTCGTGATACTTCCAAGTGTCATCTGGATCGGCTATCTCACGGTAGAAACGATTTCCAAGTCGGTGCTTCGATCGTTTTCGGGTAATGGGGGATTCTATGATCTATAAAATCATCTTACAATTTTCCTCGTGAACTCTTCGACTTACTTCCGATCATATATCTCAAACGTTTCCTATTTCTTGCGATAAATGTATCTTTTACAATTGAAATAACAATTCTACCAATCTCTAACTGTACTTCCTCTCGAAAAGTTATCGTATCAACTTTCAAAATTCTTTATTTTTGTACCTTTTCGAACTTGAATTACTATGGTCTTTATGTGTAAAATTTACTATTTTATATAAAGTCTACGATGTACCTAACAGATTGGACAAATTTCTCAAACATAACGGAGAACAATTTCCAAGCCTTTACCTCCTCAACCATCGAAGCTTCTTAATTCTTTAAACAAAGAACAAACAGTTCCTCTAAAATTGCCTATACTTAATCAAAATTATCAGGACACACGTTACGTGTAATTTCCGCTTCATCGCCCACCGTACTTCCTAGATGTAACAAGTGTTTAAAATAACAGTCGTCGTTCGAGAAAGAAGAAAAAAAGGACGAGAAAATTATTCGCCAATCCTACGATCATAATTATAATAATGAAAACTGGACACTCAGCGTCAGACGGGCAACGATAATAGAGATTTTACCGCGATAATGAGTTATTGTCGTACATTGGTATAACGGTCCGGACCTTTCGTCGACAGGCCAGAGTCTTGACTTTTCACCCTGAAAGGGGACGAAGGCTCGCGGTGCGATTATCAAAGGTCACCTGGATCGTTACTGTGACTCCGGCAAATCGGCGTAGGTCAGTGAATCGCGAATCAGCAACGGCAGCCGCGACTCGTGCGAATGTCGTTGACCTGATTTAAGGAGTTTAGACGCGATCCTTGAAGGAAGATCGTCGCGGCGTGTCGATCGTAAAGCAGGACCATGTTCTCTCTCCCGTGTCTCCGGGCTATTCTCACGGTGCGGTGATTATCCGCAAAATGCTGGGTAGTTCGTCGTCCCATTTTCATCTTATTTCCCTCCTCTCAGGTGATTCTCTCGATGCTCGAGCGACTTCGAGAGAGGACGCTCGAATTTGCATTGAATTTTTGTGACCTTTATGAGATCGAACGTTTCCGATTTATTATGTCGTTAGAGAAACGCTCCGGCTGATGTAATTAACTTATTACTGTAATTATGTAAGAAGAAACTGTCCTGGGTTTCTTCTCTTACTTTGCGATTGCTCCGTTCTACTTGTCCTTCCTCGTTTCGTTCGTTTGCACATTATGCAGCTTTTTTCTCGAGTAACTGAGGGTGAATTGTGTAATTTTCGAAAATTCTTATGCTTTACAAGTACTTTATATAATCAGTTTTTAAATATGCTCTAATTTGGACTTGATTTTTCTTATATTTTTAGATTATAAAATATAATTGAAATTTGCAATTTTGAATAGAGTTCATTTCGACATTTTATATCATGTGCAACCTTCTTGGATATAAAGTCTCTTCAACAATCCATAATGCAACAAACACGAGCGAAAGGTATTTCCAACGAGACTAATAATAATCTCGATTCCATCGTACCGATTTACGTGTATACTTTTCCATCATACGCGGCAAGGTCGCGGCAAAAAGGAATCTGTGAAAAATCGACGTATCTCGATAGCGGCATTTACGGCAGGCGCCTGCTTACGACTCGTCGATCTTCACCTCGACCGACGGGACATTATCGATCTCGATCTCGATCTCGCTGTACACTGCGACGTTCGAGTGCGTGCATAACGTCGTGCTCTCACCACGTAAACTGCTCTTTACGATCTGCCAAGACCTTGCTTCACCTCAATCATCCGGTTACCAGTAATTACGATCGGCGATCGTCCGGAACCAATTACCCTCGCCATTTTTCCCGATAATTCGATCGCCAGGAGAGGATTCACGCGATGCGTAGCCAATAACCGGCACGACGTTACATTATGACAGACGATTAGCCGATTTTCGCCCTGGAACGTCCTCAGCTGAGTGGAAATTCGAAGCAAATGATGCGAGAGTTTCAATCTCTTATCAGTTTATTTTTAGACGTTAAATTTTAAAAAAAGAAGGATAGATAAAATGAAGGAGAACGAAGTTCAATTGTCGGTGCGAGCGAAACGAGATAATTGGTAGAACGAGAGTCGAAGGTACGAGGGACGTTTAAAGCAAACTTCGAACCTGGACGGGCCATGGCCCACATGCTTTCTCAAACATTGCGATTTCTCTGAGATCCTAGCTCTACGTACGACGTAAATTGCAAAATCTTCACTTTTATTTAGACAGGTATTTCTACTACTCGGTAGATATTATCACGATAACTTTCGGAAGGCTGAGTTGTCATCCTTGGCTAATAATGCTTTAATAGTATATAAAGTCTGACAGATTTCTGCAATCGGTTCGATTATTTGTTTTGTAACGAGGAGAGTTAATTTTGAAGATTCTATGGAGCAATGTTTATATCGATGAGAGAAAAAAAAATAGTGGTATAATAATAGTTTTTAACTAATTAGCTGTGACTGACGAGTATACTCGTCATGCATAAAAGCTAACAATCACTGGATATTTAAATTGTAATTTGGACGAAAAGTAAAATATATTCATAAACTTCAAGCTGTTTAGAATATTTTGAGGCCATGCCGAAATAAAACGAATAACTAAAAACGAATAACTCAAAAGAAGTTACAGTTAACTGGTTAAAGGAGAGATTCAAGAAAGGGGCGGATTAACTAATTAGTACAATCAATTTCTTATAGGAAGATGATCCGTCGTAGGACATACCGAGTCATCTTGTTTTGTGCCTCTCCGTTCGCCACGGAGACGAAGAATCTGTAACGAGTCGCTTCTCTTGTTCGATGGCTAACTCAATTTCACGAAATAATATCTCAAACGCGAGGCTATAAATGAATCTCCCATAATACACTTCAGCCTGCCTTGATTGAGCTCCTTCTCTTTTTGCGAGGAGATAAAATCTCCTTCGCAAAGTAGCTACAAAGAAGCATCTTCGACGGGCCGTACAGCTCGTAATGCGAGGACCGATTGACACGCGAAACGAATTTCTTCGCGCCCCGTTTTCTCGATCAATTCGAGAGATCTTGCCAAGAAATTGCGACCACGAACGGCAAAATTTATTACTCTTATTTCGCGTCTCGTTAGATAGATTCTATTAGGAGTGCTTCTGACGTCTAAACTCTATTTGTTCCATCTAATTCGCGTGTAATTTTATTTCGCGAACCTCACAGCTGAAGCGCCGGACACGTTTAAAGATGTAATGTATGGACTGTATTATTTTATCTTCAAATCTAGTAAGGTATACTTTTTATCGAGCTGGAGGAATGTTGCGTTGCACATACGAGATTTATATAATTGTATTTGTAAAGGTAGTTCTGAGAAATTCGAAAATATTCCGAGACTTTAAGTTACATTTTTAACACGGTTGATGGAAATTTAGGTGCCAATTTCTTACGGTGGAATGACGAGCACCGTACGTTTATAGTTATCTACTTTTAAAATGTTTTCACGGGCATAGTACGTTAACTGATTTTACTGTTTTAGGTACATAATTAGTACAATCAGGAAGTATATATCTATTTTATCTTTAAAAAGTATATTACTTTTTCAGTCATATTGAATTCAATGATGCGTGGAAGTATACCTAAGTAAGTAGAAATATTGTCTACTCCAAAGTGTACAAAATGCCATGTCGTATTCCCGATTCTTTGGAATTTATCACACTGTTAAATTATTGATACAAAGGTTTTATTCAATTTATTCTGTCTATTCGTACGTATAAAGTGGCTAATGTGGACAGTTACAACCTACGTCTATATAATTTTTATACAAGTTACTTCAATTAATAGCTCCCTCCAAATTGTTCTGAACAGTTTGGTCACCTGTACAACAGTTTCCATCGCAAGATGTTAAAATGCCTCGTCTACCGTGTAAATAGCTACGGTACACTCAAGGAATCACGGATACGTGTTTTCCTCCTACTATACAAATAAATCCCATGAAATTCTTGCCTCTACCGACACACCTACAAACGTAAGATTCAACATTAAGAATATCTTTCTTTCAAATTCTTCAATTTATTATTAAAAACTCCCCGTTCGAGAAAAAGACACTTCGACCCGTTCGTTCGCGAGTCACCATTGATTTTGGTGACGCACGAGAAAACACCGTATACCGTTCCAACGCCATAAGAAGCGCGTTGTCTCTTCTCTCTCGAAGTGTACCGAGAACAAACAGAAGAACGAGGAGAGCGACCCGGTGGATTCCCAAACATGATGAAACAGGACATTGACATCGCGCCGGATGACAAACCTCCGACTCTGTAGCCGTTGAAAACGGAGAGTGGTGCTTTGAAGTTTGACGAAACCGAAAACTCAGCGTGCCGTTAGGCCGACAGATAAAAATTTAGGAGCGGAGAATCCGGAGAGAAAGGGCCCCAGGAGGTGATACTCTGGACGCTCCGTAGTACACAGGAAATGGCTCGTAAGGTGCGAGTTCAATTATCACTGAACTCGTAAACCACGAGCATTCGTTTAATTACGTTTTATCGTTACAACCTCGTAAATTTTTGAGGGTAACGAACTCCAGGAAGAACTGTTGAAAGGTATTGCTACGATTGAAAGTAAAGAGAATCTGGTACAAGTGCTTCGATATTTCCATGCAAAAATTGATACCAATTTAACACAAATTTTAAAAACACTAATAACGTAATAACAATTAGAATAAAGTATTCTACAAATATAACTTACTTCTCTATTTTCAAGATATTCCTGTAAATCGTACCTCTATACATTCAATCTTCGAATCGAACTCTCAACGGTTCTAAACAATATTCCCACATCCTCTCTAGTCAAACGTTCTCCATTATCACTCTACGATCTCCTATCGAATCTACCCAAACCACAATCTCCTCAAAACCAATTCGCAATGCGATAACAAGACGGTCACTTTCTCGCTCGTCAGAGTGTAACATCCCACTCTCATCCTCTCCCTTTTGCGCCACCATAAATATCTTCTCGGTGCAATTTAACCGAGCTTCTCCAGCAACTACGAGGTCTACGACGGGCAAGTCTCGTGCATTATCAAAGCCATCGTGATATCTTTGACACGGCACACACGCGCTTCGATGCACCTAGTACTCAATCACCGAGGTACCTGACACCGCCGGCGAGTACTCACTACTTCGCTCCGAATGAATTATCGAACCAATACGCATTCTATTTCAGAAACGCTCGCGCGTTCGCCGGTTTCCTGACCAATACATTCTCCGTTTACTCTCCATTGTATCGGCGGCGCATATCGCGATACGGTTATCATTCATCGTTGGCTAACAGTACCCCGGGGACTGTTGCCAGGATAGGAGTGCCTATGTCAGCCGTACTTATATACCTGCCTCCACTCGATCCTATCGCGGCCATACTGAGTAGTACCTGCTGATATTTTACTGTCAACCAATGCTTCCGAACCGTTGTCCCGGGATCAGATTGCCTACCGACACCGGCTACTGAGAATTACGAGTGATATCCTTGAGCGTAGTCTTCTTCTCCCTGTCCGGATTTCAGACTATTTTTTCCACTACTTCTTCTTCCCTCTGTCCGGATTGCAGACTATTTTTTTTGCACGTGCTGCTTCCGAAGGAGAGATACCTGTGGTGGGATCCTTTTTGGCTTGGTTTCATTCTGGTGAGTGTATGCTAAATGGAAGTGTGGGTGGAGAATCGGGGATGATTCTGGTTGGTCTTGGTTTGTACTTCTGACATTGTTGTTTTCGTTTGATGTTATTAAGTTTCTTTAGACTGGCATGCGAATAGTAGTTTGGTTTCAATGGTATGAAATTTATCTTCAGATTATTTCTTGTATATCTTCAGCGTGAGAGAAGTCATTCTAACAAGAGTTTGAAGTACTGTAACTTGAAATTTATTCTCATCAATTTACAAGTTAGACATTTTGTTAATCTAGTTTCTATCATAGTTCCTCATAGTCAAATTTATCAATATTAACAGAGTGATCCAGATTGATTTAACAGGTGCTTCCAAGTCTCTATTGACTCTAGAGTATCAGTATCCGAATTGTAAATTGATGAAACTTACCCACTGTGGTCCCCTACGATCCCCTGGTCTGCGATTTAGGGTGTTCTACTACCCTTACGAAGTCTACCCAAATACTGGGCAAAAATATATCCTAGGTCTTGGCCCAGTCTCCATGGTACCAAATTTAAAAGATGATTAATTGACTTTAGACAATAATTATTGATCGGCACGTGGGCTCGGGTACCCCGGGTTCGCCAAACCCGTACCTGCCAGCAAGAGCTCGACAGGCCCCTGGGGGGATTATTGACAACAAAGAAAAATAAATAATCAATGCTAAAGAACGTGAAGTTCTACAGACTGCAAACGGTTCATTTCCAAAGTTACTTCAAAGGGTAGCTCCAAAATATTGGTCCACTAGGAGTATTATCAAAAACATCAGGCTAGTTTCTAATTAAAAATAATTGTTGCCGAAGGACTTGTTTACAATCAGTGCGCGCAACGTGCGAAAGGAAACAGAAGAAAGACGACGAAGAGGAAGACAGTTTCTCTTACAGGCCACGCATAATTACGAGATCACGTTTCTACGGGAGGTGTCTTCGTCGCGTCTGGAGTCTGTTAACGCAACCTAAGGGCTTCCAAGTTCATTGTCATACGTGTGAGAAAGTCTCCTTTGTTTACGCCTCTTAGTGTTCACAACAAGCACTCTACTTATCGCCGTCGATCTGCTACGTCTTTCTTACGTTGTCTGGTTAACGAACTTCGCTTCGTTCCTCGTCACGAGCTCCTCGTGTCTCCTTTTGTTTGAACGGTACACCGAGAATAACTGCACCGTAATTGTATGCCTCCAAATAAATTACGCTTATCAGCTGTGAATTCGTTGGATTACTTTTCCCCCCAGTTTTCCTTTCCATCGTTCACGTTTCATTTTACGGAAAAGCGAGACTCGACTGTGTGAAAGTAAAAGATTCTTTTCTTGGAAACTATAAAGAAGGTATGATCATACATTAGATATATCACTGCTGTCTTATCTACTGGTGAATAAATGAAAGCACGTCATATAAGTTCGTTCGTAGTTATATCTTGAGTGTAGTTTGGATCTTTAGTTCTGTTACCATTATCTTTTGGTATGTGTCCTGAAGAATGAAGCTTTATGATTTAGAATTGACTTGAATTTGATCTCTGCTTCCTGTATCTTTCAATATCTCGGAGAAATGGAAATTAACACATTGAACGCCATGAGGTTTACCCATGACCGGCGCTAATGGATTCAACTTCATGTGACTTTTAAATTGCAATATTTACAAATTTTTTAATACATTCGACTGCGTTCGAATGTGGCATTAGAAAGATAAAGTTTAGCTCAATCTATTTCTACTTGTGCTTTGTAATGATGGGATTTTAGTAGAAAATGAGCGGTAGAAATTGTGAAACTGGCGTTTTAAAAAATTTCTTACACATCAAAGTCCTAATTTTTTCTCGTTGTTAAGAAATACTGGATTTTGCAATTTCATCTCGCAAATATCCAACTTAACTCGTAAGATTTAAGTCTATCTTCTTGTTTCGGTCAAATGGTTAAATTCCGCGTTGAAATGGCGCTGAATCTTTCACGGTGTTAATATAGTCTTGACACTTGCGTCGAACAATCTTTTCACATTCTCACGCAGCAAACGTCTCGCAAACTGTGCGGCAATAAAGTTGGAGGTACGCGGTCAAGATTAGTATGAAGGTCAAGTGCATCTCGAAGAGTGCTCCTAATGTCGAAGCGTTTTAGAAATGCGCGTAACGGCCTAGATTTGATATAACGGCACGACCAACATGTCTTTCCCGCTCTCCCCTTCTTTCTTGTCCCTGTCGAGCTCGACAAGCTCGTAATATCTAACGGGCCGAATGTATAGATTGCACGCGAACCGCTTACATATTTGCACAATCATCGAAAAACATCGATGGCCGTGTTTACTAATTAAAAGTACGACGATCGACAAACATAAGAAACTTCAAAACGACTGACTAGCAAACATTTTAAATGAACTTAATCGTGATTGTAAGACATCAATGAACTTAAAGTTAACTCAAATAGAATAAAAAGTCTAATCACATCCTGTGCAAAAAATAATTATAAAATTATAAATTAGTGAAAGGCTGCCAATGACAATATCAGTATCAAAGCAAACGATAAGATTGTAAGGCGATAAACCTCATAAAAAAATTCTTCCATCCAAAAATCTGTCTGAACTTCAAAATCCTTTTTATCGTCAGTATACTGCAAAGATTCCTTGATTGCAATTTGAGTGAAATTCTACTTTCACCTCGATACATTAACTTATAAACGACCATTGCGTTTAACCGATTTCCGTCAAGCTGTCGACACAATTACAACATCTCTATTGTGGTGTTCCGTTAATGAGTCCAGTGTACCTTGTCGCGCTGCAATTCCGGTCACCCTCGCGTTAGTCCGTGATTTGTGAAATTAATTATGGGTCGTTTGGTTTATTGATTTTTCGTATCACAGATAATTCAGCCCGTAACCGCGGATGCGATTAATCTTGCGCGGCTAATTCATCGCGTTACCTTGAGCACATTAATCTCCAGAAGTAACGTCGTAAGTTAATTCCGTAAATGCAAGAGTAGTTTGAGGTATTAGCGTACGAGGTATGATCGCGCGTGTATTAATTGGAATTACGGCTGGATTTATATCAGCATCGAGAAGAAAAGCTAGACGGCACGAGGGAGGAGAGAACGAGAGAGCCGAGGTACGAGGACAAGCTTGTACTCGAGTACGAGTAATAGTACTAATGATGTTTCGCATTATCGCGAACACTGTCTCAGTGAGTGGTTCCATGTAAATGCAATAAAGCAACGAGGTATACTCGAAGGTCGTGTCGAAGTGTGCGGAAAAATTTGTTTTCACGGACGATGCACGACGGAGATTATTCATTGGCTGTGCGTTTGTCGATTGCTCTATCGGTTTAGAAAACGGAGACGATCCGTTATAACAGACTGTCTATTACGTCGAGGAATTTTACTTTATCAATTACGTCCCAACGGTAGTCCCGTGAGATGATCATGATTTTGCATTTCCAACAAGTATGCGCACGAGTCTGCCGACGATTTTAGGTAGCTTCGTTTCTGACGAGTCGCGAAGACTTACTGGGATAACTTTACGTAGAGGTCGATGTAATTCCTGGGTCATGTGCTATCTCGAGTTTGCTGATTGACTTGTTGACGTGAAAAAGAAATAAAAGAAACGTTGTTTAACATCTATGAAACATATATGGAGTTTCTATATATAAGAAGAACTTAAAACGAAGTCTTGGATATTTGTTAATGAATTGCTTCGTGGAAGCATCATGATACTCCTGTCAGTTTAATCATGGATAGTTACTGATAGGTCAATAGTTGAGAGTAGAAAGAATTTTTTTATATCTTTGTATTTAAGGTGTTCTCGAAACGTTTACTATTTTTACGCACTATTGGTTCATAATAAGTGAAAATATTTCTAAAACTTTACTGTAAAAATTGTTTTAATTTGGACTACTAATGCTAATCCTTCTAGAAAGATCGATCAAAACCACGTAGCAATAATTCTCAAGTAAGCAGAAAGTCGAACAAGCTAAAACCTGATATTATTCTAACTGTATCGCTTCTTGCTCGGCAAAAAAATGGGCGAATAAACAAACATTGATACCATGATCAGCTACCAGAGATTTCCCATAGAATCTATGCGGTCAAATACGTCTCGCTACCGGTGGAATGGCATTTCTTCGTAGAAACCAAACACATCGTCTCTGACGTGTACGCCTAGCCACCGATTAATTCCTTGCCTCGCGATACGGATTTAGCCATTACTATGGTATATTTAGCATGGGAAAGATGTTATCAGGACTGGTTAAACCGGCGACTTCGATATAATGATTATGCACCGTCGATCCCGGAAAAATTCGATTCGGACGCCTCGGAAACCGGCTTCGATAAATCCGCGGAGAGCCGTTTTAACGGGGATACAGAGAATCGCCGATCGTCGTTAGTCCTTCCCGGGATGCCGATTGATTTTTCTCCGACCACCCTTTCCCTATTTCATCGACTCGTTGGTGAACGGTCATGCGCATATACTTTTTAACAGACAATTATTTCACCCGTTAATTCAACACTGATTATACTTTTTCTATGCAATCGAGAGATAAGAGCTTCGTGGACCAGGTCGGTGGATATCTGTTTCTCACGTTCTCCATTTCAGGACGAGTACATATCGGTACGTTCGACATCGCAGGACGTCGTACTTTACACGTTTCCTCGTAATAGATATAACATACCGATGTGCAATTACGTTTATTATTCAGTAGTTTGTGGTAGTCTCCGTGAGAAATGGTGGATAGGGAGAGAAGAGCATCGAGGTGGTTGACTTCTTCGAAGGGGAAGAATAATCCTCGTTTTTGAAACTGCTTTTTATCGATCTCAATCAACCGTCACGAAACCTGCCTAATTGAATATCCAGAGTACGGTGTCCAGGATCTTCGTCACGTGACGCGTACAACTTGGCGGATTAATGATTGCACACCCGAGGCTAATTGATTTTAATTTCAATCTCACCTCGATATCCCTTTACCGAGAGTACGTCTTCGAGCGAAGCCTGAAGGCTCGCTGGATACGACGATGTCTTGGTAGCTCGATTTTTCATTTTCATCTACTCTCTTCGTCTATCTTTCCATCTTTCTTTCTTATTCTTACCCTTCTCTCCTTCTTTCTCCGAAGTGCACCCTTTATTTTTCAACTTCACGCACGCACAGTCGCTTGACGAGCGAGCCTACTCTCATTCCGTACGTCGCGAGAGGTGACTGGAAAATCATCCCATTAAAGTGCGTTTAATTCGTTGTTAGCGTTGAGAAAAGAGGTCGATCGAGAGGGAAAGGAAAAGGGGGAAGGTTGAGAAAAAAATCGACAAAATTACAGAACCGTGACGAGAAGGGAAGAAAGGTGAGACGACCTCGCGTTTGTTCTGACAATAATAATTGCACTCGTCACGTTCCTCGCACAGTTGGATGGCAATTTTCCCGATAATCGGAATGTAATAAGACCCGAACTCCTGGTGATTCGGCCCGAGGATATTCTATCAGAGTGTACGAATATCGATTGGCCTGTCGACAAGGCTAATTTCTCGCTTGTTTCAATGTTATTCCTGAAGATAAAACGGCAACGTATCCACACCGACTGTTCGCGCAAAACTAACTTTGCCTCGACGTCTTAGCTTGGCGAACTGTGTCATTAAATTGCAATTCACACCGGAGCACTTACCAACCAGCTTCTTTGGTCAGTCTACCATGTTCGCTTTTCCTCTTGATTCTCTGGAGTTTCTTCGCAATCCACTTTTCGTATCGCCTTTCATGGACTTTCTTCCCCGGTTTCTTGTTATTCACTTCTCCGCTTCTTAATTATATATCCGACAACGACGGCGTACTTCTTGTTCACCATCCTGTCATTCGTACATCTACGTTCTTTTCCAGGGTAATAATCTTTGCGCGCAACAACGCAGAACTATTTTTCCTCGATTCCTGTCCCATTCCATCTGTGAAATCTTTCTAAAACAAGTATCCGGTAGCTGATTAGCCATTGCGACCATAACACGCACGTCGTACAGAAAACTCGTTTCTGGATGCATACGCGAAGAAGGAAGAGCATGGGATTGCCTGGAGGGAGATAAAAAAGAGGAGGGAAGAGGATGGTTAAAAGGAAAAAGGTAAAACGGCAGATGAAGAAGCCAAGGCGGTCATGGTCCGATAAGCGGGAATCTACGCACGCAAGAGACACTTTTCGCTCGGCTATCTCATCTAAATATAGCTTCGCTCGATGCTAAAACTGTTACGTTATCCTATTGATATACCTATGCTGTCGTTCTCAGATTCATACCTATCCAACAGGAGCAACCAACTTGGAAAAAGCTGACAATCCTGTCTTTCCCTAATCTTTCCGTTCAACGAGTACATTCGTTTTAAAGATTATCTTACAACCCTTAATAAATTCTTGAATAGATTTTCTTCTCCCTCATACTCCAAGTTTTAACCCTTTCCGGGCAATCACTAAAAGTGGGTGTAAACTCTAACAGAGTACTCGATGACCTCTCGATAATAGATACTAATTGTAAGAAAAAAAATTTCGCGCAAAGTTTGGTATATATTGCATGCAACAAATTTTGCTATAACTACTACGTACTATTATTGCCACCAGTACACACGATATACCACAAAGCAGGTATAATATATATGTGAGAAAATGTGATAATTATGCTATACTACTAAGCCTGAAAGGATTAAAAAGGAATTTCTACAATACTCAAATAATTTCCATCATCAGTGTTTCGAAACCTATCTATACAACAAGGTGTTATAAATTATCAATTTTTTCTTAAATTGATTCTGCAAGTTCTATTTTTCAATGATATTCTCCACTTCCGCGATATTCGTATAATCAGATAACGGACATTCGATATGGTCATTAGCAACACCTTCGGTTACACACGGTTCCAATTGTAATTAAGATACGGTAGCCCTCGTCCTCCGCAGATATGTGCAATATACACGCCGATATCTTGCCTGTTTGGCTTATCGGAACATAACGGTACGATAAATAGATTTTCGTGCACCTTTAATTATGATACCCCCGCGACCCGTTGTCCCGTGCATTCTTCAAACGATAACGAAACTTCGCGCCGCGCTTGCCATTCATCACCAATTACACTCGAATCGGTAAATCACTTCGCGTACGACACTGCTATTCCACGCTGTGAATTTTTCCCCCATGGTTATGCCGCATGGGGTGTCTCTTTTCTCCTTGTGGCTGCGAAAGAACCTCGCCGAACGACAATTATTTATTCTCACGCGTCAACCACCGATAATTAATCGCCGTCCCGATGCCGAGAGTCAATCGACTGTACACCGTAGGCGCAACTAATTGCAACGCCGATAACTGTTGCCATTGCCGTGTGAATCACCGTGTTCGGGAATAAATAAGACATCCGCCGAATCGCAGACGAAGCGGTAGGACTTGCATTCTTTTGAGATTGGTATTTCACGACGGTTAGAAGTTTTGTGGATTTTTTTTAAACGTTTTGAATTATGATTGTTTCGTTCGTGATTTAAGGTTTTTGATGAATTTCGAAAGTATAGAGCGTTGGGGATTTTGGAAGTGATGGTTTTAGGTGATAGTTGCGAGGGGATGGTAATTCGTAGTCCACTTGAGGGAGATGTGGTTAATGGGGTATTTGATGTAACTTTGATATTTAATATAACTTGAAAGACAAGTGTATTGACATAAAGAAATTATATATAGTTGAGGAAATAGTATTGTCTATGATTTGCAAAAATTGTTAGGGGTTCTGGGGAATTCAGATAGAACATAGTGCAAAATGCAAAAGTGCAATTGACCGGAGAACGATGACTTCATTGTCTCTTCGTTTTTACGTCGTTTCATTGAATTAATATCGCATTAATCGGTTTGTACAACTTTGCAATGACTAAAGCGGCTACCAATGAATCACTCGGCTTCTTCTCGAAGAACATCGTTCCATTCTTCTGCAAAGACATTTCGAATTTTTCAACCATTCTTAACTGCAATACGACCTTTACCATAAACGCAATTTATTACCGACAATTATCACAAATGTTCAAAAAACCAATACCATTAAAAATCCTCCTATCTCGCTACTCGTTTGTATCTCAATAACGATACGTTTTCTACATAAAATTTAAACGCCCAAAAATTGTAAAAACCTCAATTAATAATTTCCTTCCTCGACCACAAGGGATATAAATCCCAAGAACACACCCTGCTATAACTTCTACCAACGTCAAAACGACAATTCCAATGTCTAACTAAATGATAGAACAACTCTCCCAGTAACTTCGTGACTTCTCTTCATCTCCGCATCCGGATTCCGTTTTCAAAAAATGCACCCTCGACGGGCGTTCTCACCGTGTCGTCGATTTTTCTCGCCCCCACGAAAAAGCCTGAGAGCGAGGACCGCATCGGCCCGGTGTATAAAAATCAACAAAGACGAAGTGCATCCTTCGAGGCGAAGTCTCGTAACGGGCTCCATCAGGCTGGACGACACAATTACACGGCGTGCATAGAACTTCGCGGAGCGTATAAGTAACATGATTAATGGACGATAACGCAATTACGCCATGATACGCCTTGCGTGCACCGATCCGAGGGACGTCAAGAGCCTTCTCCTGCTCCCTCGCTCTTTCGCCTGTAAGATCCGGACATCGAGTATATACGCCCTTCTCCCTCTGGCCTGTTTTATTCGCTGACCGGACTCTTTGCGGGACGTCCACCCCGATACATCTTCCAAGTTCGTTCCGCTTATCCTCAACAACGTGTCAGAGCCGTCTCTCTCTTTCACCCTCTTTCCGTTTCTTTTCTTTTTTTGCCTCACTGTCGCTTTTGCCATCGCGTTTCATCCCGCGAAATGATTTGTAGAGGTTACGGAGTCGCGCACTAAGAGAAGAACGTCTCTCGGATGCTTTTGATATTTTCGCCTTTCGCGCGTGAAGTGTCTTGAAGCGCGAGAAAGTACGTACGAGGAAGATGGAAAGGTCGGATTCTAAGACGATAATATTGTAGCGATTGTTAGGTAATATTTGTTAATATCGTTTAATTGATAAATGTTATGTGTTCCGTTGTAAATTGCATCGACGGTTTGATGAATTGGAGACCGTTACTCGTTATCTGGATGAACGTCGGACGAAAGGGAAGTGAAACGTGAGAAATTTTATTTGGAGGGTAAAGTCTTTGTTATTGTGCAAGATTCTATGCTTTTACGGTTGCTCTCTCTTTTTTATGCTATTAAACGTCGTTTGTAGTCCGAGGAATATATATAATTCCGGACTTTCTCATCTATTTATTTCGACGTTTATTAATGCATCTCTGTATCTTAACGTAAGTGTGCGCAGTTTATTCGTATTATCTTTTTCCTCTTTTCCTGCAACACCGTGATCGTAATCGTTCGTCGTACGCTTTAATAACTGGATGGAAATTTACCGTTGATGTTGTACTGGCTAATATATGGCTGACATGAAAATTGGAAGGGACAACGGGTGCCTAGATCCGCCGATGAGCTGTTGCGATTATTTATATCCGTTGCGTAGCTCGCACGAATATAAGTAAAAGCATTGCGAGATAGCGCAGATTAAAGATTAACGCGTTAATGTAACAAGAGATAAATACTGAGAGGACGAGGAGGATGACGCGCCGTGTTGTCGATGACGATGACTCATGGAAACGTGTATTCCTCGTGTGCGGATTCCGGATCCGGTTTTCTCTCCGAGCTAATGGATTCGCGATCTCGACGCTTGATTAGCTCGCTATTGCGCCGCTTACAAATTTCTATCGACGAGAGAAAAGCAGGATAACTGCCGTTCGCCAAGAAGAGGGGAAAAAAATCACGAAAAATTTAAATAAGGGCGTGCAGTCGATGAAAAGCATTTGATGGCATTGTCTCATTAAGTGTGATCGTCGTTTGTTGACGTTATCGGATAATTGAGCTTCGGGGAGATGAAATTAACCTTCGTTCTGGGGCTACGGTGAAGCTAACAACTTGGACTCCTAATTAGTGGATCCAAATTCAGATTTCCATCATCTCAGGCAGATTTTTTTTGTGATGTACACAAAGTAGCCTTGGTGGTTCAGAAACCATCTGAAGCTGTAGATCCTAGGCGAAATCAACCATAGGAGCTACAGTGGAAATGTAAGGATAGAAAAGTTTTTTCGCAGAAGAAACAGCAAACTTTGCAATTCTCCATAAGTTTGTTGAAAAACGGCATCATTGAGTAATTTAAAATGATTAATTCACGGGAAATTCTACGATCGCCATAATTTTCCTTACTAAGGACTCAACGCAACCGATTGAAGTACAGGTCCCTTTTTTTAATACAACTTGACTCCAGATATATTTTTTAGCAACTGACAGTAAATACGTTTGATCGACAAAAATAAAAGTTTCAAGCTCTCAAACCGTGAACCACTTATCACAAAATAATAGCCGATCGATACCAGCGTATTCTGCCTTCAATTTCCCTTCAATCTTCATTCAACCGATTATCCTATTCTATTCTGAAGTACCCAAATTCACGTGTAAAAGGATGAAATATGACCGTAGATACTGTGACGCGTAATAAATAATATATCAATAACGAGATTAATAGCAGCATCGTGTCATTCCTATTGACAGACATCGCCGTTTGAAATCCACGAAGGTACCATAGGACCAAGTAGACGCGCGAAAGCAAACGGAAAGACTGTCCGTTTTGCAGTGACAATGAAGTTTTCCATTGGTAAGGATTAATGAGCGACTCGCATAGGTACGCGCCGGATCGCGAAAACGTCGTGGCTTCGCGAGAATACGCATTCTCCAATCTGCGCGATACACGGAAGGTTGATTGAGTTCAAAGACGGAAAAAGAGAAAGGTCGTTGGTTCCTGCTGCGATAACGAAATAACCCGAATGACCGCAGACGCGTAGACTCGTTAACCCTCGTGCTCGACGAACGGTAACGGCGATGCAACTTCGATGTTACCTTCGCTAATAATTCTGACGCCGGATGACGATCGAATGCGCGCAGACGGAGATCGAGTTAATGACTGGATTCATCATCGGGCATAGTCGATGCTCGGCAGCTTGTCCGCGATAGACACGGTCAAGAGGTGGCTGGAAAATTATACTCTATCCGATATTCGATGGACACCGGTACTTTTTCTACCCTTCGTACGAAGGGATTCGAGTAACTGCTTCTTTGTGAAAACGCAAGTCGTCGAGTAACGGCCTTTAATTATTCATAATTTCAAGTGACTTAAGGATACAGTTATTGATTACTATTAACGCTTTGTTTGGGGCGAGCATTTTTTTATAACGGAGAATGCACTTGGTAAACCCCTTGAAGTCGGATGAAGGGATATCCGTTTTGTAAGGGATGTGTAAGGGTATGGTGGTATTTTTGATTTTTCCCTATTAAGTGGAAAAATGGCAGATCTTTACGTAAAGATGAGGACTTTATGCACACATGAACGTATTGTTACTACTTGTTGAAGTCAGTTTTGAGAATAAAATCACAATGTATATTAAACTTTGTTTTTATTTTGCCTAATCCTGATCTAACTGGGATAAATAGTCCTTTCTGCTACTCTATGATAGTCAGTACAAAAGTGGTAGGATGTGGAGAACTGCATTTTACTTGATTAATAAACCTGTCGTTTCGCGAGAACTTTCGAAGGTAACCATGTCGAAAGATAGTTCGCATACTTCTCGAAACGTGACTACCCTATTCATCGTCGCATCCGCGCTAAACACGCCCAAGACACTTTTCTATGGTAGACTATTTCGAGAGATCGATACTCGAGTTCTTTCTAGCGACTCGACTCCTGGAAGTCCGGAGTGTGGGATCGTGGTGCTCCTGGAGAACTGCCAAGAATCAGGAGGCGCCTACTTTCTGCCAGTCGCGATTTCGTGTCGCTCCTCGAATGACAATCGCAAACTGTCTATCGGAGGTACGAGGACGACACATCGGTTGGCCAAAAATAAATCTTTAGCGGTCAGGTAGAAAAACGGAGAAACGATACCGATTTCTCTACGATATTTCTAACGTTTCTACCTCCTGATATCAATTTCCCTCTATGTTCTATATTTCAATTTATTTGAAAATTTGTAATCTTGCAAGAAAATAATGAAGACGATAAATTGAAAGTACTTTAGTATCATTGAAAATATTCTTTACGATCAGGATGGATAATTCTGAGAACGAGAATCTACGAATCTCTCGATGGAAGTCCGGAATAATGAGAGGCAGAAAAAAGTTCAGAATAGAAGAGAAGTTGTATGAGAATTAAAATTCCGATACAACAAGAAATTCAAAGGCTATGTGTTAAGTAAAAGTACACGGAGTGAAATCTGCATGATCCTACATTCAGTAGCACAGCGCCATAACGGGACAGGTATTTAAGCCTCCATTCATAGGTAGTCCTGCCAACGAAACAAGCACCGAGCCTTCGAGGCTTTAACCTCCATGGAATACTCATTAAATTTTATTAAATTCCCTGGATCTTCCAAGAACACCAGTAAACTATCGTGCATAAATATTTCCCTTCTCCAGTAATTAAAAACATTCCCAAGTGCCATGACTCGCTACAAAACAGACTACGGTCTCTTCAATCCTACCCGTTAAAAAACTTTGTACTTTAATCACACAAACGAAGACGGATCCATCCAAAGAAGGACTCGAAAAACAAAGAATTACAATTTACCACGATTTTCAGCTCAATCAACCCCAGAAGGAAAAGAGAAAATCCATTGGAAAGTTTCGCAAACTTCGATCGGTTATCGCTTATCGCCGACTAACGGCAACTCGAAATACTCGAGCAGGATGTTTTACCGTAATTATTGATAAGCAACGACACCGTGGTTAATGCGCTCGTGGGACAGTTCTAACCCCTAGAATTGATAGGCCTCCTCCTAACGGGACGCGCGTGTGTTAATATCCATCAATAGAAAGGTAATTCTTCCCCAACGTAAAAAAAGCATCGGTTCTCCGAGGAGACTTTAACCTCGAAGCCATAACCATTAGGTTCCATTAAATTCCTTCGATCCTCTTGAAACACGCATGGACTACCGTAGTTAGAAGGTTCGCCTGGTACCGGCTTGGGTCGGCATTCCTCGTTGAACATTGCCGTACATCGAGCACACGTCGCTCGCTCGGTCTGTCCGTCTCTTCTGTGTCCGCGCTCCTCCTCCTGATCGTTTGCGTTCCACGATCCAACCGAGAGCTTCCTTCGACCGATGAGATGGATTTATGGAATCGCGGCTAAAACCTCTACATAATCCATTGAGAAACGTGCTTCCAATTAACTTGAGGATCTATTGATAACAATGAAGTTTATTGAAGACACCAGCAGGGAAGATTAGGACTTGCCGTTTCTCCGGGAGATCTTCGGAGAAACGTATCTAAACTGGGTCGATGAAATTTCTATGTTTCTTTGAATAGCATTAATTGAAGTTGTAACAAATTCGAAGGAATTATTGACGAATCTTTGATTGGAGAATCTAGAGCACTGAAGATTAATTTTGTTCCATGCGGTTCAAAATTAGAGAACCAAATCGATGGTTGACGAATGGTAAGGTAGATATGTAAAGTCTCTATCTAGAAGCTAGATGTGACTCGTACGAATAGAGAAATAGTCAGAAAGATTAATAAGAATTATTTGCCATGAATCAATAAAATCTTTTACAATTTGATACTCCATTGTACGTCCTACTTTGCTCTCTATCCTGACACCATATTCCACCTCGTCTATTAAAATTCTCTATCGGAAAACCAGCTCAGCATCAGTATCTACGATCTTCGGATTCATTGCACCCCGAGGCGAACGTCTCCGTAAACCTTCAAAGGTATCGATAAGAGTTCCACTCTGGCCATTATTCTTCAAACACACCATCGAATCGTCTATCAAACTGAAAGTTTCTCCGAAGTCGTGATACAAGCGGAAACGTAACTAATCCAGTTGCACCCACTCGTTGTAATTCTATAATTGTTAGCACACTAGAATTTTCATGACAAAGCAGGTCGCCGATCGCCATGTATTCGTAACTAACGAATCCCGGCCAACCTAGCCACGTACAAATTACTTCTTGCGCGGGGATTTTCCCTTTTTGTCGGCGATCCGTTCCACCGGCCATCTCAATGAGGAAGTTGCAACGAGGATCGCGTGGGTGCAAACACGCAACAGTTGAGCCAGTTATGTGCGGAATCGTTCGTTGCCCAATGGTAAAATAGTGCGACAAGTATTGAACGTTCAAGTTGCTTTACGCCGCCGGACGAACGTTCGGACGTGCACGCTCGATAGACACGCGTTTTCTTCGATTCCGAGAACACGGACCGCTTCCGCGATGGCATCCGCTTCTTTTTTCCTCTAATTAATTTATCCAAGGGTGGCTGGATCGAGAGGCGCGGTTAATTGTCACCGGTTATCGGCTTTTGCGAGCCGCGATGAAGTACTCGACTTTTTGCGTTTAATTGTTCGCGGTAGAGATGAAGCTCGTGTTGGAGTTTCGATGGATCGTGGTGCGATTAAAACGTGATTTTTGCTTTTATGGTGAGAGCTTGGCTTTCTGGTAGCTCGATCGAACGTGAAGAGTCTGCGTGTGGATATTTGCGGAGAAAAAGGAAGAGGGAAAATGTTTGGTTTGAAATAATATTATATATATTATTCCTTAATACTTAGGAAAATAGGATTGAATTGTAACTGATTTGAGAATATAAATAAATTGGTTTGAAATTTCAAATAATTTTTGTACCTTTGAACCTTTTCTTTCGATCTCTTTCAGAGAGCTGGTATTTTTCTGTATGTTTTCTCCATTTGAAAAATTGATCTTCTTCGGTCTTCGTTCTTTAGTCCCGTTTGTAAGAGGATCTCGAAGAAATATTACTACCGACGGTTTTATCAATTGGATCTTCTGGCTTGTGTGGGAATACATTAATTTCTGCTGCCAACGGACCTCCGTTACTGGGTAAAATGGATCCCCATGTTCACGATAATTATGTAAATTTCAATATGCACACGAAAACTGTATTTTGGGCTGTATCGTTTTCGTATTAATGCTTGTCGATTGCTTGTGAAATTAGAGATCCATTACCGTCGAAGAATTTTTAATGATTCTTCGAAATTTCGAGACACGAGATGATATCAACAAATTCTATGGAATTTGATGGAATATCTCGATATTCGTAGTATCTACATGGAATTTTTAATACTCTTGATATTTTATTATCTTCTCTTCCTCGACGCTATTTTACAATGCCAGTTTGAATTGTCGTTAGCATTCTCCCGAGCGTGCTTTGATTCGTCACGTAAAAGAAATTAGCCTTTATGCACCGGTTCGTCATAACGAAAGGGACGAAAAGAGTCGGCAATTTTTTCTTGAAGTATGTCGTTTCCATGCAGCATCGAGTGAATCGCGGAAATAAACGAGCCATATTATGACATGCATCTTGATGCATTTCGGGACAAAATTGCAACAGTTGTCCGCCGAAAAGTAGTCGCCGTGCTTTTATGCATTTGCCGCCCCGAGCATGAAGGAAGGAATATTAAAACGTATCCTACTTTTGCACGATTGCACCAACTTTGATCGAAGAATTTATTACTAAAATAATAGTTGAAGAATCGCCGTAGAATGTATTTATTCTATGAATTCCATATATTCGAAAATTAAAGAGAAAGATAAGTTGAATAAAAAATGCCATTTCTACGATTTCTATGGGGTCTTGGATTATTGATAGTAGCAAATTGATAAAGAATGGGGAAAGAAATGTTTCCATGACACGAATCTCAGTCGAAACGGCCGAGACACTGGCAAAGAATCTTGTTTCCTCGTGGTGGGTGGTTCCTGGTGACATCAGTAGACCTTGACTTGGCGTTTCGCACCGCTAGGAAACTTTATGGCAACCAGTCAAAGCCAGTAACGTGACACTGATTACTGTTTCACGAACTTAGATACAAGACATCACAAATTCCTCCTACTGTTCGTAATCTTCATTTTTATCTTTTCTCAAGTACAACGTATAATTGCTTCCTCGCTCCTCATTATAGTCTACGATGAAGACTTTAATTCCAAGTCGGTTTCAAAGATTAGAGAGAATGTGCAGCTTAAAATGCACTTCAAGACGAATCTAGGATTTGCACATCACCTTGAAAAATCACCGAGATGACTTTTGACATTAAAGTCACTCCGTTCGATCGAATCTCACGCTTCCATCCAATTTGCAATCGAATCTTCAATGTCGTCGTACAATCGGTATATTTCAGCAGCCCATTTATCAATTACATTAATGCTACTAATTCACCGCTGTCAGATTCTTTCGCAAAGAATTTTGATGCAACACGCGCACGATAATCCCAAAACAGGCTACAATTATTTAAAATTGAAGCCATATCAAAAATCAACGCGAATTATTATCCGATTACCTCTCCTTTCACTTTTTTCAGTGTCATCGTTCAATATCCATGAAATCTCCATATTCTTTAGAATTTCATAGACATCATAGAGTTCAAGATCATGGCAACCTTCGAACTTCCCATATCGATCAAACAACCCAGGTATTCCATGGTAAACGTTTAACTTCACGCGAGACAGTAACGATCCGTCGAGGAACCGACAGAAATTCGCGCACCATCCGCGATGACATCAACTCGTAAACTCCGCCGCTATAATCCCCAACGAAATAGATATTTAATAACCGCGATACACGACACGAGGTCGGCAATTAGATCACAGACAAAAACCATCTCCACGAAAGTCGAAGACGCGAGGACGTAAGAAGCGGGAGCTCTTTTCAACAATTTCGGGTCATTAACCGTAGCCCGTCAGTAGAACTCTGGACTAAGAAAGACCATATAATCCTTTGAAAAGGACTACCATTACAGTAATCACCATTCTTCGTGGCCAAGCACGCTGACCGAGACTGCAACCAGGGAGGTAGTTGACCTTTTCCCTGTACGAGTCTTTGCACGCTCTGCACGACGCACCATGGATACTACGTACAGGTCCTTTCGATTTCTTTCCACCTGTGCGTATCTAGAAGAAGAACGCACCTCATCGACGAGCCAGAACACCGGGACTCGAGAAAACCATGGCCGGTTGGATTACTTAATCACTCTCGAGGTCGTCGACACGTTACTTTTGGGCTTTTCCATTCACCGGCAGGAGATATCGACCCTTTTACCGGTCTTCTGCCATCGGGAGAAAAAACGGGGCATTCTTGGAATCGATCAACGAGATGAGAGCATATTGGTTCAACGATTTCTCAACGTGGAATTTTGTATTTCATGCCGGTGGTAACCGTTGCACGATTTGCCTCCGATAGATCGACGTCCTCTTCGTTTTCGTGTCTTTTTCGGCCTCGTGAAGATACGAAGCACGAAAGAAAAGAATGGAATGGCGGGGTGTACTAATTTGCGTGAAGAATTTATATTGATTCAGTGGCCAGTTTTTCTCCGTGAACATCCGCCCGATTGGGAAATCGAGAGCGCGTTTTAATCGGAATTGAATTGAAAAGAGCCGCGACGGAGGTGATTAAACTTCATCGCGGAACTAAGTCGACGTTGTTGCATTAATGAACTAATATTTGACTTGGAATCACTTTGCCGTCTACTTCGACGGTGGATAGGAGTACCTATCCGGTGTAGCGTGCTTGTGAAACGTCGAAGTGTTAATATGTACGAAGGAGAAGGTAAAACAGGGATACATAACTTGGATATATGACTATTACAGGTAACAGATTATTTTTAGAACTCTCGAGAGCAAGTTCACTGTCACGCTACGTAAATTCCAACTTGAATATCGCGAAGTAATATCGAACAATAAAACATCAATTTAAACTTGTCGCAATGATAATAAAGTAATTCTTTGATCGTACGAGAATGGTCGTAAACTAGCCTGTTTAAAGCACGATAAATCTTGCTAACACGTGGAATCCATTGCTGCGAGGCAACGTCATATTTCTATTTCAGTTGAAATGCATCGATGCACCGTATATTTCACCTCTCCTGATACCGGTATCCGTTGCCAGATCAAAATCCCGTATTCACGAACAAGCAAGATGGATTTTGCAAAGTGTACCGTATTCATCACCCTCAGACACGTTTTTGCGAGAGTATCATCTTTTTTTCTCAATTCTACAAAATTGATTTCACGCCACGGTGTCCTTCGATGAGACACAAAAGCGAACAGCAATCGTTCGATTGAATTTTTTGTGAGTTCGAGTCCTTGACAAAATTCCCTCGATATTTGCGTAGTTACGTCGTGAATCTCCGAGTTCGCGGAGATTCCGGACGTCGTTTAGCGAATGATAATTTAGTCGAACGGTCGATGGCCGAATATTTAAAACAGGAGGCGTGGGTATCGGTACCAGTCGATGGGACTTTGGAACAAAAATAAACGAGAGATCGTCAAACGGCGAGTCGTCAGAAACGTAGGAACCGTTTCTCGCAATATTAATATTTATGTTCTATCCGTAATTAATCAATGGAGATTACGACTTTGCCAGAAGCGAGTGAAAGAACGTAACGGTTATGTATCAATACAGTTTTATATAACCGCACGTCATTTAGACGAAGAAAATCGTGCTCAAAAAAACCTACGCATCCACGAATACTTTTTTTTTCTCTGTTTCGCGGATATATAATATTTATTGCTCGATCAAATCATTAGCCGTGTCAACGATTCGTTCGACAAGTCTACCTACGTTTAACGCGATCGTCCTTTTTCCTAATTACTCGAACGACTCGTTAATTGGAAGATGGATCACCCGATCACCTCTAGTTTTGCATCGATTTCGAGAAACAGTTAAATGCACATCGTGAGGGGACGTTTGATTTTCTCACGTTTCCGTGTAACGGTATAGAAATAAATAAAGTAGGAATGTTTTGAGCGTCGAGACCGAATTTTTAGCGGGCTCTCCCATTCTATTGCTGATGCGCCACGAACAAAGACGGGCACATTGTTTTCTAGACAACTGTCTTCCGGCATCTGACATCTCATCTGACGCCCCTTTTCAAACGCTCCTTGCCGTTTCTACGTGGGAGATGAACCGACGCTGAAGAGGTCAACGTCATCGTTAACAATCGCTATTTATTGGCCGAATGTCCACGAAGAGCGCGAATTGTTGTCAACTATTCTATGACGTTTTCACGACGTTCTAGAATTTATTCCGCTACTGTATTACGAGCTTACGTAGTAAATTCACTTTACGTCCGATCTACCACGGTCTGTCCAATTTGGATGCGTTTTATCCATCAAGTTCTCCTCCACGAGGAACCAACAACACGAGAGGCTCGTTAATGTTCATTCCCATCGCTATGACATCGCCGAGAGGTTTCCATTGCACGAGGAACAATCGAATCGTGAAATTAACGTCGACCTTAATTAACGGGTCAGAGCGAACCGTGATGTTGCAGCAGCTTTAAGCCGATCGATCGCTGATAATCCTGCAGAAATCGAAACAGGCTATAGGCAGATTTAACGTTCGACTATGAACAATTATCTGGTAGCGATCAAAGGTCCTAGACGTCCTATGGCTATTCTGCGTCACCGTCAAGTAGAAAGTAAGACTCGCAATTCCGTGATCAGCGTTACTGCAAACGTAAAACATAGCCCAGGAATTGCGTCAGCGATAATAAGCGACGAATGGCAATCGTACTAAGTAATTCGCCGATTTACCGCTCCAAGTATGTCTTCGTATCGAAGATGGGTTCTCTTAATTATACCGATCCTGTGCAAGACTTCTTATCGCGTTTATAGCAGCTCTCAAGGATAGTTGCAAATCGGGGAACATTCGTGAACAAAAAAACGGTGAATCTCGCAGATTTTTCCAAGGTTCCTATCTCCGGTGTCTTGCGCAGAAATGTACTCTCATTAGCTCGAGGTGACGGGTGTATCGTAAAATCTCCCATGACAATGGGCACGGTGTAATCGAGACTTCGATCGTGAAACTACAGAACGGTCGACGGAATTGATCCGTTAGCCTGACGAGTGAATTTAAGAGGATCCTTGAGATTCTCTCGACCCTTCGAAGTTGCGCGCCACAAGTATAATATTACAGGATTCATTATCGGCGCATAATACCGTAGTTGTTAATATACGTAGGTATGCGCAGAGATTCAGAAATCTTTCGTGTAACATCCTTTATTACCCGGAGCGATCCCCTTTCTAGCATACTGAAGACACCAATTAGCGAACGTCAGTCTGTGATCGGCGTACGTCGATCCACTCGAGGAGATCAGAATCGTCGTAAGACGATCGTCTAGGATCATCCTCCGTAACCAACGACGTCCTTGCCCGAGGCTGTGCGAGTATTTATAGGCGATGATACCCTAGACTCTTCTTCGTTCCCGCTTCTTTTTTTTCCCCTCCCTCCTTTTCCGTTTCTTCCTTCGTCGTCGTCATCGACGTTATCCGCTCTGCCTCCCGCGGTTCTCTCTCTTTTTCTTTCTTTCTCTCACCTGCACTACTCGTCCGTCTTTCCTTCTCGATTCTTCTCCTTTTCCACCTGCTATCATCTCGTGAATCACCTTCTTACGGACTGACGATCGCCGTTCCGCTCCGCCGGGATGAGTGCATCACGCGAACTCACCCGCTTCACGCACCACGGGGGAAAAACACACTCTCTCTTTCTCTCGAAGGATCTTGAGAGAAAGGGTAACGTCCCTACGTTAATTTCAATTGAATCGAGCTCTTTTAATCGTTGATACGTTGATTTGAAAATGCACTAGATCACGGAGAAGATAGAGAGGGAAGACACGACAGTTAAATCAGAGGACGTCGACGTATTCGTATCGCGTGCGTCTATGGATGTAAGAATGGCACGAATGCCTCGTTTTACGAGCGCTACAAATGCAGGCACGCGCATCGTTGATATAACAGCATCGGTATCTCCGTTCCTTCGTTCCTTGATATTTGTACGATCGTTTATAATCGATGATGTCAGCGTTTGAATATTCGGATGTTCCTGAATCGAAGACTTTACCGATGAACGTGCCGATCGAGCTATCGCGAATTCCTTCGCGTTTAAGCGAGTATTGAGGAAATAATTATTATCTTGTTTCCCATTTAATTCGCGTAAAGTCTACCTCCTTCCGCGGCCACCTGTGACGTAGGTTGGTGACGGTGTTAAAGCAACTTCTCCTTAATATCTTTTTTTCTTTATGTCTTTCTATCTTTTACTTAATCCCCATCTCCCTGGTTTGTCCCACCTTGTGGTCTCGGTACAAGAGGTATTTTTCACCTGTTCAGAAAACAAAGTTCCCAATTAGTTGCGAGTGTCATTACGAGGCAATGCTGGAGAGAGATGCCCGGTTGCTTTCCTGTGAGATAACCGGAGTTGAACGACACACGAGCACGCCGGGACCGGATGTCGTCCCTCTCGTTTTGTTTCCTCTTGTACGAGGCGTGAGTCCTTGGCCTGAGGGAAAAGACAGCGAGGACATTGTCTACCGCGAGCAATGTCAAGGTCTGACACTGACGTTATTAGACCTTTTCCACGCGATTCTGAGCTACTGTCAGCGAAATCTCGTGGACGAAGCTTTCAGAATGTCTCTTCTCTTTGGCTCATCGCAAGTACCGATGCTCAGTATCAAGACGATGAGTGAAGAATTGTTTATTGTTCCGCAACTGTAGATTGATTGTCTCAAGTCAAGCCTCCTAAAGTAAAGTGAACTGTTCACTTTAGAAGATTGGGTTTGAGGATTCCTAAAACAAAGTTGCAGGAATAGGCGGGTGAAGAGGAGTGATTTCGCTGCTCTCTGCCATCTTTCAGATGTCGAACAGTATCATATAACATTTTAGAGATGTCGGTGATTTATATTTGGCGTCACTAGAGAGTTCGAGCATTTAAGACTTTATCTGACATTATAGGTTCATTTGTTTCCTCATTCATGCCAACTTATTTCCTCGAGTCTTATCGAGTTATTTCTACCCGGTGTAATTCACCGTCCAATGCTAGTTTCGTGCCAGGACGATTACTTCTCTCTCGTTTAATTTTAACCTGAAAATTCAAATATCTCTGATGATAAAATTTGATAAATCGTCCAATAACGATGTACGCTGATTTCGTATTCCGATAATAAACTTTGTTTAATGTACCCCAGAGGCTTTCGTTATTATTCTATAAATTCTCGTCCTTTTCATTCCTCTTTCGGCTCCTCTTATCTGCTGATCGCCAGAGATACCAGTAAGCCAATTAAGAGACTTTTTACCACTTGGTAGGCTGAAAGCTCCACACCGCTGGAAGGGAATCTGGAAAAACCAAGCGAGGCTCGCATTGCCTTCGTATGAGACAGTACGGGGAAGAAGGATGCATCAGCGTCATCCTGTAGGACCAACGAGAACCGGTAGCTGCGGTGACCAATTCTTTTCGAGGAGGAAATATTTCGTGACATCACCGACCAAATGATCGCTACTTTAACACGGTCATTGTGAAAATTTCTTTCTTCACAATGACTTTTCTATTCTTTTAATAACTTTTCTACTTGGCAAAAAATGAATTTTCTCATATCCATTTCTATTGCGTATAGTCGTGCATTTTTATAAATTAAAACATTTTCTACATATTTTTTTCCTATATAACTATGCAACAATTGGTACCCATTTCGTCCCGCCTCATGAATTATTATTGTTTAACGCGTCACGCTCACTTCAGCGGGAAACTGTAGCTAGGGTCTGTGCGCGATCTTAAGGAACTCTTTCAATTAATTTGTTAAATTAGAAGACCGTAAAATGTTAATCCTGTACTGTAAATGAGCATTTGCACTTTCTGCCTTTTTTGCACCGTGCGATGTTGCCCGCACAACACTCATTTCCTTTTTGACTCGGGTACCCCGGGTGCGTCAAGCCCGTACCTGTCCATCTCTATTCCAAGAGCTGACCAGGCCCCTGGGGGGGAAATAAAAATGAGAATGTCAGCTTCCCATGATCAAATGTAATTGCACTGTTAAGATTTCACGTCAAAAAGATCCACATTATTTCACCGCTGAGAATAAATAAGCGCTGTCGCGTCGCTCGGCACTCCCCGACGATATTCTACTACTGTGCGGTTGGTGGTGAAAAATGTTGCACTGTTTGACAGTATGTTGCGAGATTTATATGTCACGTATCAAATTGGAGGTTCTAAGTTTCTGGACCCGGTTAGTTTTGATTCGTATTTCCGCTGATATTCGTGAGGGTTGAGGAGTGCGGGTTGATTGTGATCTTTGGAGTTCCTTTTCTTTCAGCTTCCCCTTTTCTTCTGCTCCTCCTCCTCCTCTTCGTGCCACCCGGAGGATGACTAAACGTGAGAAAGAAACCCCTTGCGGGTACCAACGATCAGAGACAGTGAGACTTGCATATCATTGAGAATCGACTTTGATGATCCCTTTGAAAGGAAGGACCGTTCGACACAATAGATTCGAAAGTTCGTTCTACATCTCTGGAGAGTCCCGTTCAAGATTATTTGTGGATGGGAATTATTCAAAGTCATGTCTAATCTCTAAATCGTGGCTCGCTTTAAAGACAGATGCTTACTGTTTCGAGCAATTATGAAACTTTATCGATTTTTCTTATTGAGATATATTATATTTTATTAATGTATGTATGAATAACTACGATTTATTATTATTGAAAAGACAGTTAAGGGAAGAGATGGAAATGAGGCTTGGCAGAGATCGGTCGAATATACAATAAAGAGGAAATCTTGAAGTATGGTAATGTAGAATCCGAGTAATGCCATTCATGTCATTGAATTCTTTTACAAATAGTTGTGTTAAACACATAATAAATATTTTCTGCAGTGCACTGAAAGCAACAGCAAACGAGAATGATAGATAAGAGAAAATCAATTGGAATTATATTCTTTAGCACTTCTAACGTGATTTTCGCAACAGAAAGTGACTGGCATGCCAAGGCATTATAAACACCTGTAATTATCAGTCGGTTAACATAACCTGTCCCGAGATAAACATGCACCTTAGTGAGTCTTCCACCGGTGCTATCTTGGGACATGGCCTCCCAACCGAACAGATATTGAAATTTAATGTCATTACGCGACTTAACATACGTTACACGGTGTAAAGTGCTAATGATCAAACAATTAACACCTGCACAGTTCAATGGAAGCGCTGTAGCAGGTTTTGCTTGCAAATTGCATCGCTGTTTTGCCTTGGAAATTAAACTGTATCACGAAATTGTCTCGACGATGGAAAGAAACGAAATTCTTCACAAAATGAATTTATGATGAATTTTAAAAAATTACGATCTCTTCAATAGGAAGAAACCCATAGCAAACGATTTTGTTCTGTTTTAACTGTTAAAAAAATCAAATTATGATCTATAGTGGTGAAAAAATATTTCCAAGAGGAGATGCAACTAGGAGCGACTATCGAAAAAATTTAAGTTTATAAAAACCGTAGAAAGAATTAAAAAGAATCTTTAAATCTATCGCACTTTAAATTGGTATTTTCTGAAGAGACGTAATATGGTGCGAAATTACAACAGCGGTTAGTAATTGCCATGCTTCGAGGAAATGTCAACTTTCCTAAAGAAAGAATGATATTCGCACGATGCGTTTATCGTCGTATGAAAGCTTCCAACTAAATACCACGTACTTCTTAGCACATCCGTTATAAGTATACAGCTTGTTTCCTGTATAATTACAGCATGGATCTCATTTCACTGAATTGAAAGTAAAATGGTTTCTCATTTGCGGATAATATTGCTATCTCATTTGCCACAAATTACAATTATTGTGGCTATTCGATGAAACAATTTCTGCTAAATTCTGTAGATTACTACAATTTTTTCCTGTCTTTTAACTTCGTCATCCCTGATTATTGTTCTTTGCTTCAGAATCAACATATCGTTTAATAACATATTTTTTAATTAATAATACGAAGAATTCTTTTTAAAAAATCACTGAAATTAGTCAAACGGAGCGTACGATCGAAAGATTCGGTCCCCTATCTCTCCTTCTTCCTCATCCTTCGCGTTTCATGTTCTCCGACTTTTTTTAGTTGCATCATCCCCGCTCCTTTGCATCGTACCCACTCCACATTTTTTCCTCCTCGCCCTTTCTGCATATTGATGAGAGATTTTAGTCGGCGCGCGTGAGATCCCGAAGATGAAAGGCACTGTAAAAAATGCAATAAACTGTAAGCTAATTTTCAGGATCAAAGAGGACCGAGAGGAAGGTCCCCGCGTCGTGTTCTCCACGATTTCTTTTTCGTGTATTCGTACAAAATGCGTGCCACAACTAAGCGCCGTAAAATTACTCTTCTTCTCGTTACTCCTTTCTTTTCATTCCTCATCCTCTCTCCTCTAACGCATATTTATAATCGAATATTGCCATGAATATACATTAAAAAATTTTCGAAATACTCATACCGATTTAAAACCTCTACCAGCAAAACAACGAAAACATTCTGCGAATTATCGTCGAGCAATTAATTAACTCGCATATACGAAATTACCTGAAATCCATTCTTCCGCTGCCGTATTGCGTTCCATGGATTCCAGGATAACTACCGAATAATGGCAAAACGAGCCTCCGAAAAAAAAAAACGGTAAAATAGTAGCACCGTTCAACGGACCACGAATGGGTATCAAATTCTCAGAGGTTGCTGGTCTGATAATTACCTAATTACGCTCCTAACTTCCTTCGCGCATCAGTCAGTCTTCTCACGAACGAAAAGAACAATGAGGTGCTTATGGTGGTTCTAAACTCAACGATCGCCGACGGAGACGAATATTTGAGAATTGTGAAAAAAAAAAAACACGGAAAGAAACCGTCGGTGATGTTTCAGTCAACGGAACAAATGAGGTTTGTTGAGAGAAGAAGACGAATTAAATCGTGAAACGTCGAGAGGCCTGAGACGCGACCGCGTAGAATCTCGGATTAATTTAAAATTAATTGTTTAGGAGAAGCCTCGAGCATTGCAGGGAAACACAAAGGGGAGATCGTTCGTTCTGTGTTAACTGCAATATCTCAGATGATTAAATTCGGATATTTCGTGAGGACGAATCCTTCGATTCTCAGAAGGGTGAGTGAAGGAAGGGTTGCCACATTTGAATGAATTATATACATTAAAATTTGACTTCGATAACTTCGTAGAAACACTAAAACAATGATTCTTTGTCGATGAATTTCTAGAAACTCCACATGGCAGACGGCGCGTTCCAGCGAAATTCGAAATTGGAAGATGGCGGGACGATAATTGAAATCACGTGTATATTAATGATGCATACAAGACCAGACTAATGGGTCGTTTTGTTTAGAAAGATCGCCCCAATCGAGATCCGAGTTTTTTACGCACAAAGTGCAGTCGAGGGGACCGCTTTTTGGGTTGAGGTTCGTATATTCTCACGAAACAAGTGCAACGCAGCCAAAAATCTCAGCTGTATGTGCAACTATGCCTTCTTAAAAGAAAAAAAAACTTTTACTAAAAGAGAAGAAGAGGATTTTTTAAACAATAACCAGATTACAGTCTGTTCCCACAATTTTCCACAATTGCTTAATCGAAGAAACCTAAAGGATCATTCCGTATCCTAATAAGGGCAAAATCGAAGACAGTGTAAGTGATAAAATGACAGTAATTCGTTGACGGAAAGCGGAAAATGATACAGCGAGAATTGTATAATCATCGAATGGGCAACTCGAATGCGACTTCGTATCGAATGATGTTCGTCTGGAATAGGAACAATATTAAAGGAGAAACGCATACAGGGATAGCGCAGATTATAGCCCCACAGCATCGCATTAGTTTATTCGCGCTGCATCAGGAACAACCCCACGTTATATGCGATTACTTCCCTTATTAGTCTTCGTCCGCAATGCCGTCTCGGCAATCAGGATCGGATGGATCCTTCTTTTGCCCTACCAGAGAATCAATTAACTAACTCGCCGATGAAATTTCCGCGATAATGATAATAATTTCGTCGAGCCCCTCGTCGAGGGTGCCGTCGAAGGAGGAAGAATCGAATTATGTCTTGTAACGAGATTAATTTGCTTCGTGTAGCCGGACAGACGTGTAATAGGCAAATCTTGTTCGGCGCGATCATCGAGATTTTATGGGACGCTATCAGATGTAATTCATCGGTTGGAAAGAAATTTTGATCTTGAAATATTTAAGGGTATTAATATTGGGAAATAAAAATTTCGGCTGAAATTTGTTACAGTGAATTGGGCAAGTATTGTACTGTAATTACAAGGTGAAGGTTGTAATTTGGAGGAAATGACGGTTGAACGTTTTCTGATTGCAATTCGCTGCGTACGATACGATGAAATGTTGTTACGATGAAATTCTATACTGAAATAACGAGAAATCGCAGCAGTTCGAATTACGCTATTCTTCAGTCTAGCAGAGTCGTTTTAACGTGTACTCTGCAAGTGGATTTAGCTTCTACTTGAAAGCTGTTGTACAAGTAACATAACCATGACTTCGCGATTAGCAATTTCGTTCTAAATAGCTGTTACCGTGGTTCAACAATGGAATCAGATAACGCCCAGCTAACCACACTCGCGAGTCAACTCGTCGACGATCGTAATCTGACATTGAACGAGCAAGGAATCGTAAAATACTTGTTTAAACTGGCTTCAGATATTTAACGCGAAAATTCTGACGTTTCTCGTCCCGTTGCTGCGCCATGTTTGCACATGCATCCATGTAATCACATATGTTTATACAAGAGTCAAAGAAACTATTAAATATGGCATTCCTGCAGTTTAAAATTTGTTTAAACAACGACGAGTACCTAACCTCTTTCTATTTTAACCTGATCACACTAATTCATCACATTAGAACTTAAAAATTCATCATTAAATCTATCCATCAGATATTTCCAACAAAAAGATACCCTAAAAATGTCTCCACAATCAACTAACAAAAACTAAATGTAGTCAAATTTCCGCAACTAAATCATACTCAAAACAAAGTCAATTTCCATTTCAATAAAACCATTCTCTAGTACGCCTCCCCCAAAAAAATCAACGATCTATTTACCCCTAACGATACATCATCTCAATACCGTTATCCCCAGCTAAAACGAAACCGTGCTCCAAATTCCTCTCTCCACGAGGACCCATTTTCCCGGTTGAGCGTTCCAGCTCGATAACCCCGATAACCACACCCACGCGTCAGAGGATCCGAGAAGCAATTATCGTGCCGTCGTGGCTCGAAGTTGACCTTGACCGTGAGACCAGACCCGTCGGAGGTTAGAAGCGTACAAGGGCTAGCCGTCGGGCTCCGGAGGTACTGGGTTGAGCGTTACCGGAAGTGCGGGTGACACGCTGCACTGGAATGGAGCGGACCGGACAACGCGTGACCATGGTAGCCTTGCTCGGCTGCGGGCAATCTTGCGTGGAATCTGGCGAACGGTCCGTTCGAAAACGATGTACCAGTTAGATAGGGGGCCACCGGTCTAGCGGTTTCTTTTTTCGAAGCACTATGGACTAGCGCGTGCCACGATGGCCGCGTAACAGTATATAGTACGCTATGCGGCTCGTGCGTGTGTTATACCTGCCTACTACCTGTCTGACCAAGGAGACAGTGGTTATAATACGTAAAGACGACTCGTCAGTGCCGTTGTCGTTGTTCGTTGTCGTCGTCGAGGCGCATGCATTATCCCCCTCAGCCTTTCCAGGAAACTAGGTAAATGGATCTGGATCATTGGAGCGAGCCGTCTCTCTCAAGGTTCAGGGATCGGACTGTAGGTACTTTGCGTGGCTCGTGCCAAGATCGAGGTCCTAGAATAGGGGGATTTGATATCGCGTTGACACCTCAACTTGTACCGTTTCGTGTACATCCACTTTGCACTTGATGAGAAAGCTTTCCGAGAGAACAGTTCGTCGTGTGACGATGATTCCGAGAATGTTCGGCATGGTTCGTGCTCCGCGGGCGACTCGATATATTAATGACATCGGTGAGACTTCATGCGTGAAATACGCGAATGTAACACGTAAGAGTACACTGAGCTGCCCTTGGCACTTCGTCTCAACGGAAAATTTACAGGCCTGTTCCGTCATCCTCGTCGCCCAACGCGAATTCCTTGTTAATCCGTGTATGTACATAGGCGATCGTATATATCGTTGCAAATAGATCAGCTACACGACTTTCTTCTAAGTTATCTCGAGCACCGTCACGAGTGTAGGATAAAATCGAACGATACGAGAACAGTCGGTGCTTTTTCCCATCGACGTATCGGCGATGTTATCTCAGCGGTGAACTGTTCACCAAGACAAAGAGACCCGATTAATCTGTGGTTTGACCCACGCGCCGACCGGATGCCGCGTAACCGGGATGCAAAGTAACGGTTTACCGATCCTTACGGGAGAAACTTGCCAGGAACTCGAGGATGGATTCGCTTGGAGTTTAACGAATCTACACCGAGGGCGACGTTCTTGCACGACACTATGCTCTTGCACAGCTGGAGATCTATTAAGTGTCGCTTCCTCCTGTTCAACTTGATAATAATATCTTCGAATCTAGAGGACGAAATCAAGCTATCTTTGTTTGGATCGCGACATTAGTTTTCTTTTTTTCGTTTGCAAAAAGTAACGACACGATTTTAAGTTACTAGTTGAACTTGAAGCAAATATAGATGCAGAGTCACAGAAAGCTGATAGTTTAATCGGTCAATGATATCGATCCAACATAGAAATCTGAATACTACCTAGAAGGTGCAGCAACCAAGTTTGTTTAAATTGGGAGTTTCCACTGCGACAGATAACAGAACATTAAACTATAATAATTACGTCGAACTGAAACCGTGATATGAATAACTTGTATCAGTTGTGGATGACTAATTGTAAAAGTACACGTCCAGACTGTCAGAGTACAGCAGAACGAATAGAGCATGATATCGATTGAGTCAAGTTAATTGCGGTATTAAAACCTCGTGTCCTGAAATTGAAATCCCAGCACGAGTATCGGTATAAATCACGCTACAGATTCCTCTAGCCAGGATTCGTCGGTGAAGTTTTACAAACGAGTCGGCAGATCCCAAGTAATTAATCGTGGAATTGAACGAGCACGCGAGACTGCGAGAAATCGACATCCGCGAAGGATAGTTCGACAACTGTGTTATCGATTAAAAGACAAATCGTCACGATTCTAACGTGCAGACACGTTCGTGAAATCTAAAAGTGTTTTCCTAGAAATTTTCCTCTCTGCAAGCCAACCTCATCGTCGATGCATCCGGCGTAGTCGAATATAGGGATTCCTGGTCTGTCCGAAACGAGAATTCCGTGAATTACGTCTAGAATCAGAGCTACTCAGAAGGCAAACTCGTGGAATACCAATGATAAGGGACGTACCTTCTTCGAGAACAAACAACCTGCATGGAGCAGGATGGCAGGAAGAAGGGGAGAAACGGTTTCCCCTGGAATTTTATCCTCTCTTTAAATAAACGCTTCAAGTGACAACCACTTATCAAAGGATATAATTCATTCTTACGTTGAAAATATTTTATTAAAACATCGTCAATCGCCGAGGAAAAAAAAGATGCATATCTGATTCCGATTATCATTTGTCCCCGACAAATAAACACGTATACCAAAGGACAATTAATTATCACGTTTCTCTTAACGCGAACAAAATCGCGGGCAATTACGGTACGAAAAATCATACGCCTTCCACGGTCGTCAGCTGCAATGCAAATTTAATTACTGCGAGCGACCGTACGCGCGATCCTTATCCGACCGAATAAATTCACGTTAACTGGATTTATTAATCAAGCACGCACAGAGCCGACTGTTTGACCGTTATCAGGATACTCGTTGGTCTCTGTGTGCACCACAAAACTGGGGGAAAATAATTGTCGCCTTTACCGATATTTATGTAACCCGTCGTACGACATTAAAATAATTGCGGCGCTCATTATCGGCAATCGTGGTACGCGAAGGGCCGTCTTAAAGTCACGAAGAAGATCCTCACGTACTCAAGTGAGAGAACGGTCTTCGTGACTTCGACGGCCCATGCAAGAATCCGCGGAGAATTCAGCGTCCTTTCCAAGGCTATTATTCAACCGACGGTCAGTGCATCGACGAAACGGGGCGAACCGCAAGTGCGATTCTATTGTGATTCCTGGTATCCTTCCAAGCATTCAACTCGCCTCTCGAAATCTAACAATGCGTCAACAGTGGCATGCGCAATCCTGCCGGACCTTTCTCAGAGACAAAGTCACTTCGAAGGGGCTTCTATTCACTATTGTGACAGCGGAAAGGGTTATTCTCTTTTTTTCTACATCCTTCAAAAATGAAGAGAGAATGAGAGAGAAAAGCCGTCGGACAATTTGGCAGAAATGAAAAACGTACAAAAAAAAAGACATTCAACCAACAGGTTCGACAGGTTCGTCCTAACGAAACCGTCAAATTGTATACTGACAGGTTTCTCGACTGCGCCGCACTCTTATCGTTCGATTTACATTTTTTTCTTCAGACGGAAATGTGATTGACACAGAGTTAATTAATTCGATCAATTAGCATGAAACACTTTGGTCTTCGATAATTTTCCGACATAACTCGTGGACCAGTGGCAGAGTAAAAGAACGGTGCTAATCTTGCGCGCGCCATCGCAGGCAAGTTTTTCTTTCCTCCGCGTCGAGTGGTACCGTGTCCGTACGAGACGAAGAAGACGTACGAGGCGCTGGCGATCCTGTCTAATTGTGAGGGTCGTCGTTTTCGTCGTCTTCGTCGTCGTCGTGCGACAGATGCCGTGAAGAGGCGCCTCGTCGGCTTTCTGGGAAGGGGTAAGAGGGGAAGAGGACGAAGGGAGAAGGAGGGCAAAGAGATAGAAGCGAAGGGCCTGATTCCACTTTGCCACCGGCACGACCCTCATCCTCGCCCTGCGGTACGCGACTCGACGTCGACGGACGAGCAGCCACGGGCAAAAGGGACTTCGATATTTATAGTGGCGTAGTCCAAGAAGAACGGAAAGAGAGCGAAAAAGACGAAGTAAAGAGAAGGAGAGAGAGACTCGCAAAAACTCTCGGCGATTCGCAGTCCTGAAATAACAGGTTACCTCGAGCTGACTGACGGGAGGGCAGAGGAGAACCCTATGCAAGAACCCTGAAGAAGACGAGGAGGATGAGACGGAGAAGGGAGGAGGAAGACGAAGTAAGGATAGAAGAAGATGAGTGGAGAAAAGAGGGCCCAAAGAGGGGAAGGAGAGTGGTTCGGCCTGTAGAGGGAGCGGGTTTCTATTTATACCGCGTCACCGCGAATCAAAGATCCTGGGACCACGTAGGGCCGTCAGGAAGGGTCTCTTTTCTCCCTCTTACTCGTTTCTTCTTCCTCTTCTCTTTCTTCGTCTTGCTACCTTTCCCTTTTTTTTCTCTTCTACCTCAGCACCGCTCGTCTTTTTCTTCCTACGTATTTTTCAGGCTCTTGTATCTTCTCGAAAATTGTTAAATGAGCCGTTGGTATTCGCCGAGCGTTCCTCCCGGTTACCTTCTTCCTGCCCCCGCGCTTTACGCGCTTAACGCGTGACAACCTTTTGGGGAATTCTTATTATCGCTCTCCTTCCTGATAGTTCCAAGCATCTCTCTCGAGCTTCGTCGGCTGAGATCGTTTTCTCCCTTTGCCACCCTTCTTCCTTTTTCTTGCATCTTTTTACCGTGCGACCGATTAATGAGCACGACAGGTTTCGGCGCTTTGGTCCCGTCGTGACTCGAAGCCGGAAGTACCGGGTCACGTTTGCAGCTGCTCCTCTTCTGGGAACAATTCCGAAGGAAGTTTGCATCGGGAGAAAAAAAGGAAGAGATTCGATCCTCCCCCTTCACGATTTCGATTAAGTTTTTCAACGGTTTTTGCGATTAAATCGCATCCATTTTTTCCAACCTGAAGGGCACGTCTATATATATCTTCTTGCGATTGTTCGTGAATTTTCTTTCCTCTTTTTCGTCGTACTTCGACGAAGAACGGTTTCATCGCAACGAGTAAATTTTCATCGTGCAGCCGTCAAAACGATAGGGCAATAACTCTCTGAAAATCGCGACAATTGTGCCGATACAGCAAGCCATTCGTCTTTCACTCACGAGCACCTACGGTTGCTCGCTCATTGTGTGCAAATAAAGACAAACCACTTGTTTCTTTGGGTCGTGCCGCGGCTATTCTATTCTCTCGAACAGGCCTCGCGCTCTTACGTTAACAGTTTCTTCCGATTTTCTGTGCTTCTATTAACGGAATCGTAAAGAAGCCATGGTGCACCGGATACTTCGTTTCTACAGGCCACTTTGCCGAGTTCACCATTATTCTATGGGCTTTCTTCAATTTCTCGACGAGTCGCTCACGGACCATCGACGGCGTACTATATAGTTGAGAGGAGGAAAATGACGAAACGAGAGGAGAGAGAGGAGAAGGGAGGTTCGTGTTCATGAATATGGCACACTCCATGGAGGTATGAGAAAGACGATGAGAAGTATAGAGGAGCGTGGAAATCTTTCTAGTGGTTACAGTTAGGCCATTGTCAGCCACGATGTTCCAGGTTTTAACACCTTCGACGTAGGAGTCCCTTTAACTGTATTTCGATTTGCTGCTTTCAGTAATTTCACGTTTGGATGATTAGAAAATGGTTACAATTAGTTGTCGGTTTGAGGAAAAAAAATTGATGATTGTACTCTTTTGAATTAGACGTAGCATAACTGTGAGAAGATACTGGATTTGACGGGAAATTATTAATATTGCAAGATGCTCTAATTTCAAGTCTATGAAACTTCAGCGTACTGTGAATTTCATTGACTTTTTGCAAACGTGTTGAAGGTTACTGGAGTCATCCTTAAATTTCACTGAAAGTCTTTGAAATCAATTCGAGTCCAAGGTCTCATCTTTGTACAACAGGTTGCACCAATTGACTAGACTACTGTATGCAATTCAATTTAAACTTTGTACCAATGAAATATTCAACAGCAGACATGACATTTTATTTGCAGCATGAAGAAATTCAATGCAACGTATCGATGATCGAGTCGAGTCCGAGTCGAAGGGAAAAAGAAAACAGCAAGACAAAACGTAAAACCGAGGATCTTACGTGCCTGACGCATTCTGGGACCGTTAATGCTCTTCGGAGGACCCATTGTCAGTGAAAGCCGGCACGACCGGAATGTCATTATGTCCGTTTTGAAATTATTATCCTAACGGATGGGTCGAGCCGTCACAAGAATGCATAAAAATAGGCGAAAGCACGTTTACGCGTTTCCCATATTAATCGACAGATCCTAGCAAGGCACACGCGCGCATTCCGCGTAGGAATATCCAAACTATCAGACTGACTTCCGTCCAATCATGAACATTCATTAATTTATCATCCTCTCGGAGATTCTCAAGTTCAAAGACTCCAACCATTGTAAGGTCGTAACGGAGATTTTCGCACGGCTTTCGTGCCAATAAAGTCTCATCTTTTAAACGGCACTCGCAGACTCGTAAATACCAATTCGTTGGATACCGGTTTACCCGCTCGACAAAGTAATACCTCTAGCTATTTTTTGCTATATCGTTTCTTCCAAGAGCAACAGCAAACTACGATTTTGCAAGTGGAAATATATCCCTGCCATTTTTTCAATTTTTAAACGATTACCATTTGGCGATGAGGTCTCAGCACAAAAAAGGACCGAATAAAGAATAATCCCAGATAAATACAACGTATCAATGATCCAGACGAACAGCATGCAAGAAAAGAGAAAACAAGGAGATAGAACGTAGAAAAGCCAGCATCCCCAATGGACAACATTTTTTCTAAATTATTATTTAATATATCCTCCTATAACCCCGGTGGTCCGGAACACAACCGAAGGTACAGAGCCTAGGCAAAATGGCCATAGGATTTAAAGTAAAAATGTAGAACAATAACAACGAACAAAGAATGAAAGGTAAATGTCGACACACGAAACAGGTAAGGAGGCTCGGAAAAATGTATCTCGGTCTCTGGATCGAGTATCCTGGCCGATTCACTTGCACGAGTCCGTTGACCGAAAGGACACACATGCAAAGTAGCCATCGGCGTTACCGTGGCGGATGCGGTAGGTGGACTACACGGCAGTAGTGGTCCCTGTGGGAACAAACGGGCCCCGGGAAGGAGCAAACTGCGATTTTATTATAATCGCGCGAGACCTGTCCTTATATCTTCCTTTTTCGTACCAACACTTTGCCATGCAAGAGGTCCTTGCCTGCTTAATGGCGATCCATCGGGACCGAGTCGAGATGTCGTAACATCGTTGGAAATTCGATGCAGAAGATCGCATAATAAAACCGTCGTATTTTCCTGTTTCACGGGCGTGCACCGAGTTTACCGGATCATCGGAACCGCTTCCATTTTATACCGCTGCTTCGGGATTTTATGAATCATTTCGCTCGCGTGTGTGAATCAGCGCGAACGAATTTCAATGCAGTTCTTCGAACGCATCGTCGTTTCGTGTCACCGGGCGGTCGTTTGACGTGTCTCATTTCTCTCTGGGAGGAATTTCATTCATAATCCGACAATTCAGGAGGAAATAAGGAAACCATAGTGCACGGAAAATACACGAGGTGTTGATGGGCTGCATTCTAGAGAAACTGTGAAACATGTTTTCTAGGTTTTACAGCAACGTGTATTCTTCCCAATGGTGAAATATCTTTGGAGAATTTCGTTGGAATGTTTTATGTTTAGCGTAGAAATGGATGCGTTTAGTTTTGCAGAGTTTCAGATGTATTATTTGTATAGTATGTGGATTAAAATAGTTTCTATGGAATTCTTTGCGTGATTTTAATACAAGGAAGAGATAGACCAATTTTTCTTTGAGACCAATTTGCAATAGTTGACGTCAGGACTTGTCTCTAGAGCTTCACGAAGGAAGATGTTATCGACAGGTATTGAAGACGTCTTATCGTCGTAGGAAATATTTCAATCTTCCCTCTTGTAAATTGAAAGGTAATAGAGTACACTGTGCGACGTGGAAAAAGATTCTATTGTCACGGCACTTCTAAAGCATCTTCGGAGCAAATGGCTTTCGTACCGCTGTCGAGGACTCTTTAAAGGATATCTGCGAACGAAGGCTCTCGCAGAAACCGTTTCAGAAAATTGTACCTTATTCGTGCTCGAACAATCGAAGAAGGTACCTCGATTCGATTCAAAGAATATGAGAGTTAATACAGACACTTCTTCCATCCATCAGAATCTCTGTCTCATAGAAAATGTTCGAGCCATAAACTTCATTAATCTACAAACCTTTAAAACATTAAAAACACATCCTGAAACTCCCAATAAATATTAAATTCAATACCCCTACATTCATAAAAAAACACTAGTCCATTATTACAAGTGGCAATCTTAGTAGCCGGAATTTCTAAAATACCTTCGCAATTCGCAAGATTGAAGCTATGCTTCCTGGCGAGCATCCACGCCAGCCAGGCGCACTTGCCAAAAGATAAATGCCACGATTTAAGGATTAAACGACGGATCCAGCATCGGCGTGAAAGCAGCCGCGGTAACTAAATCTCCCGGGACGTTATCCGGTACATGTAACGTGGCTGTATCATCCGTCCAGCACCTGTTTGTCCGTGAACGAGCACCGAGAAGCAGCAAGAACGGAATTGGGGAAAGAGACTCCTCGACCGTGACGGCCTAAGATCCTCGCTGTTTTTCACTCAGCCTTGACTAGGACGCAGAGGGAGGACTCGAGAAACATGCAAGTAACATCGCGCCTTTAGTCGATATAATTCAATGTTTCTACGCGATGAACGACCCCGAATGGCCGCGATAAACGACAACGAAATCGACCACGGCCATATCGTGAATACCGGTACTCTATCCTCTCGGATAGATCAGCTCCCCGTGAAGAGTTATAACGGTGTTGTCTAAAGAGAGAAAGGGAAAAAAACGAGAAGGGGGAGAAAAAATATATCGGAAGCATCGCTCATTACGCGGAACGCTCGTGCTTCCACAAAAACGTAGAATCGAATCGACTCGCGTAGACGTATGGACCATGGGGAATTGAATGTTCTTTTTTTTTGGATTCCCTCTAGCGGTATGGAATGTCTCGATACAATGTGGGCGGCATTTTTGACCGAGGAATCTCGGGTGCGGTTACAGAGGTAATCTCCGAGGAACGGACGTTTCGGAGTAGTTCACCTATAATTGGGATAATAGACGGATTTCTATGCTCGGACGAAGGTAATGATGGTAACTGTTTGCGGATGACTGGTGAAATGATTCGAGAAGATTTCTAGTCGACGAATTATCGTTCATCTTACTTCAATGGTGCAAGAACATTTTAGAAGATCATACATTGTATTTCTGCTTTCTATGCAAATGCAAGGAATTAAAAACTAAAAACGAAAGACAATTACTCACTTCCTATTTAACACTAGAAATACCGGCGTTAAATCTTCTATGTTGAAATAGCGTATTATTCGGTAGATCAGGCGCGCGTTATCTACACAAAAAAGTTAAAATTTGATAAAATATGAACCTGCGCGTTATGCATTAAAAAGCGACACGAAGGATGTGAAATTCAATAATAAAACTATGGTGGGATTTTAACTAAGAAAAAAAAAGAATCCCGAAAAGATAGAAGTGCACGCAATACAATAGGTGCGCTTTATCTATCGAAAAATACGATATATTAAATAAGTACTTTGAAACAAGGAGAATTAAGAGGTGGAAAATATAGTCAATTCGGTCATTTATGTTTTATAGGATGGACATATCTATTCTATGACTGTCCTATAAATTTGGAGAATTTTTGAAAAAAGAAATGAGAATCAGTCATTTTGACTTGCTTAGTAGTTCTAGTGGGTACCTCTCATCAGCTCTCTTTCGACGCAGCTCGATAATCGAATACTTCGATTACCATCGCTCCAGATACGACAAAGGAACTCCAACCACCGAACTTATTCCCTAACAGGAAAATTCAATTCAGTAAGAGTAGTTTTGCCCGAATGGCAATTGCGATAACGTAATTTTCTTTACTTACGTTCCCGTGGAATTCGATACCCCGGAATTAAGAGTAAAGGAATGTCGTCGATCGAGGGTGAGGACGGGGAGTTATTTGAATTCCTGTCGAGGTTTATCAGAAACGAGGGACTTCTTTCCCGAGAGTGTACACCCTGGCCGCGTAATCGAACCCGGTTCTAGCATCACGCGAGGGAGGCAAGGAGAGACGAACGGCCCGGGGAAAACTGTTAAGGATAGGAGAAAGAGCACGAGGAACGGCTGGCGCCACGGAGGCACAGGATCGGCCGACCGTGACGGAAATATGCGAGACACATTGCGCTCGCCAACGGTGCGTCTAATCCGATCGGGATTGCCATGAAACGTGTGAGGCCACGCAAAAGCGTTCCACACGTCGCCGATTCGGAGCAAGTTCACGGCTACCCTGCGCTTTCATCGAGGCGGCAAGATCACGTCGAAGAGACGTTCTTTGCCGCACCTGTGAACTGAGTTGCTAGTCGATGAAATGGACTGTTTGATCGGAATTTACATAAGTCTATAAATCTGTCGTGGAACGAAATTGGTTTTAAAGATTTCATACTACGAGGATTCTATGACTTTGCCAGCATTGGTTAGTTAAGAGTAAAAGTTTGAGATTATTGAAATCAAAAGATGTGGACGAAAAGACTAATCTTTTCCATTTGGATTAGATCATTTGCATTTTTTTCACCTTCTATAGGCCGAATTTTCTGTCGCATCTGAAAATCATTTATACAATAGGACATTAGAAAATGATAAAAATGCTATTAGAATACTATTATTTTGAAACATTGGATTGTGATGAATTTTTTAAGAGCTGAATTGTAATATGTAAGAAAATTAAAAAATTCTCTTTGAGAAATAAAAGCTTAGAGTTGTCTTGTGTTATTTCAATGTTACAGGGGTCCATAGAGGGTTAACTTTATTTGGTATGAGAGTTGAAACTGTTTTCATTCTAACGAGGAGAACTTTTATATGAAGGTACAATAGAGGATGTCCTTTAGGCGTATGGCCATCCTGTGAACGTTTGATGAAATATACTCGTCTTTGCCAAATGTCAGGGTCAATGGAACCCTTGGTAGACGGTAATGCGAAATTCCAATGAAAAGCATGCGATATTTCGTAACGAAATACAGGGCGCCAGATCGTTTGCCAATTTCTGTCCGGTACGTGCCAAGTCGCGGAGAACCGACTGGAACCTGGAATGTGGTTGAATTGGTTAGCAAAGTAGCCGTTGAATGATAAAAATAGAAGCCAGGAAGAATGTGAAGATCCTTATATCGTTGGCAATGCTCGACGATCACGTCGATCGAGGAGTCGCATCGTTTCTCTTGAAGATCATCGATCTTCGAGTCTCGTAGCAGTCTGGCTGGAACTGTGTGCATCCGATTTTACTTAACAGGATGTCGTCAGACGCGAGAAAACGTGCTACGTGAATTTAACGGCATGTGAACATTTAATTAACGAGAATAGAATACCGAAGATCTTCTTTGACTCTCCTTGTCTTTTTACTGTCTTTTCTCCAGTGTCCACTTGCTCCTGAATTTTAACTTCCATTACATTTGCTTTGTTTCTTTGTTTTCACTGTATGAGATTTTCCAAGATTTTGTCACCAAATAGAGAAAAAGATGATGAAAATTCTATCTAAAGTTATATCAGTTTGATAAATAATTTTTCTTCCGAGAAACTTCCTTCTTCCTCTTCAAACTTCCAATCCTGAATTTTCAAAGCCTGCGGAAAGTAAGTCTGGTTAGCAGAGGCAAACTTTCAGATAAGAAGCCAGACTCCGTAAGAAGACATTCTTCTTCGTCGACTATCAAATTGAAGAAAGACGTCCTGGCAGGAAAAGTTACGCTGAGTTATTAGAAATCAGGATCGCTGGAATATGTAACGAGTCCGGTTCTCTCCATACCGCAGGAAACTTTTATTACATCGCCGTAGCTGCAGACCGTATTTACCGCCGCGGAAATGTGACTGCCATAAATCTGATATATCCAACGAATGGACTGTAAATTTATTCTTCCCTGCCGTTACCCCGTTCGGTCATAAATATCAACATCCACGGTAGATTTCGGTCCGAATTCGATTACTATTCGATTTACAAACACCTTTTCCTCCGACTGTCTCGGTCCGTTCTGAAACCACTTTCAACTACCATGATGAATATCTCCTGCAATACCAGTTCATGGTAGATCAAACGAGAGAATCTCAAATCCCAATAGAGCCGTTATACCCCAAAATCAATACCCAACCAACCCAAACCCTCGTTGTCATAGGTCCAGACTAGGATTAGCGTTTATTTTAGGCATTTAGCATCGCCCAGTAAAACAACGTGTTCGGTACAGCGATCCTTTGTCCAGGGATTAACAGAAAAGCTGAACATTTATTAAACCGAGCATTGGTTAAATGTTTTCCTAATTGTATTTAATCTCTATGCACTGTAATTCCACTTCGCAATGAAATTTTTTTCGTGTAGGAAAAGAACGGGAATTTTCCTTTTTCAATTGAGATGATGATGATGATGGATAAAAATGTAACGACCCAAGAGAAACAACATGGCTTGATTCGTTGCGCTTCCGCGTTATCTGAACTTTTCGTCTTACAAAAGTGGATGTTACCAGGAGAGAAAAAAGTTCCGGTACAAGTGCACACGAACCAAAGTTCGTATCAACACCCGGCACGAGGTTTAATTACGCTACCTTCGACATCCGTTCAGGAATAAGGCGCTCTTTTTCCGTCCATATTTTCACGGCTTGACGACCACGTCCTTCGTTTCGTTCCAACCCGTGCAGCGGAGAGATACACTTCGAATAAACCGGTGTGTGCGAAAAAATGGCAATATCGTGAATCGGCAGCGAGAAGATGTTGCAAAGACGAACAGTGTCCGCGGAATTCATCGCGCCTCGAATTAGTTAGGTAGCGCGTTATGGTGGTGCACGAATGAATATTCCACGCGGGACGAATAATTCAATGGTAATTATTTGCACCGTTATCGCATATCTATGTCCCATGGATGTACTACAAGTTGCGCAATGAATAATAATCTGTGGAGTACGATCGCCGACGTTCTTTTACATTTGTCAATTGTCTCTCATCTCGATGATTACCTCGAGGAGATATTAATTCGAGATATTGTGCATGGATTGTTCTAAGAGGTGGAATATCGGAAGAGAATAAAATTAATAATTAAAGTAGAGGATTATGTAAAGAAGGAAATCTCATGTTGTATAATTATACTGTAATGATATCTACGTAACATGTATCTCATGGAATTGTTAAAGCGAAGACGAAGTTCATTTCCTCCTTGGAAGTTTCTGTTTGGAGTATTTTGATCGAGCATAATGATAAGAGCAATTAGGAAAGATGTAGAAAATGGAAGTAGATAGTTGTATAATATTCTTAGAGTTTTGAAATTTACGAATGGAGATCGGGAAGAGAAGGATCGAAAATCGAAGATAGTATGATATATTTCATCCCGGAGGGACATCAAAGTGCAATCACGTTTTCGATTATTCATTACCATCGCGCTCTCAATAGCGGTAAGTTAACGTAATCGCAACAATAACAGCCTTGTTAAGCCGCCTTCTGCCTCGTTATAGCTCGTTACGAGTGTACTTCTAGTAATCTAAGTGCGGCATATCTTCGTAAATTCGCGCAACAAAGTATAACGACCGAGTTATTCGATCTTCTCTAAAAGCATCGGCGTTTTAGCTACACTTTACAAATAAATCCCTTCGACTTACATGAGAAACAGTAATTCCATCGTAGAAAAATAATATCCCATTGGTAATCTCAGAAATATCCGCGATGCTTCTATGCAAATCGTAACTTTAACCGGACGTTAATAAACTACTAACCGGAGCGTATTATTATCCTTGATAACAAACATCCATACTACACTAATCACTATCCGTTTTATTGATGCTGGTATGCAAAATACGTTTATGAATCAATTTTCCCATAACTGTCGCAATCAAGCCCATGACTCGGAAAATGGCGGATCTAGGTATCGAGTATAGCCCTCGAGGGTAACGTACCTCGTTAATCGAACTTCGCTTCAAATAACCACGAGCAATAGCCTATACCTCCAAGGACAGAGAGAAACCGTTCCATGAACTTCTTAAAACGAACGAGCCGTATGATTGGATTGATAATCTATGGAGACCCCATGGGGCACAAAATATAATAGCTTAATTCATGGAACGTATAGGTGTACGTATAGAGGCGCGCTCCAGTACCACGTCCGGTGGAAGTCTGACGATAAAATGAAGTCGGATAGAAAAAGAACTTGCCAAAAAGCACCGTTACGACCTATTCTCCTAACAATTAAACCATTTATCTTGGAATCTCCAGAGATGATATCACATCGAAAAACTGACGAGACAATGCGACTTCGTTAATCGTTTCACAGACGGTCGAAAAATTCAGGGAATTTGCAACAACCAATAGAGTTCACGTCTTCCAATTATTCTAGATGGATTAAAACAATGGTACCATGAAGAAGATACCTCCTTACAATGATTATCTTCTTTTGAAAGTTGAAACAATGGTTTCGATGAACTTTTACAAAAATCATCCCCTTCTAGCTCGAATGAGAATGATTCTTGGCTCTGCATGCATTCCAATTCCTATAGGTAGATTCCAGAACCGCCGATTCCAATCCAAACAGCATGAAAAGTCCGAATCGCGAAAGCACCAATAATTTTCACGTCGAGTTATCCCGTGTAATTTTTTTCGGCATAGAGAGGCCGTAGAGAAGGTAAGCTTAAACACTGAAATTAAGCGAAAGAGTAGAGGAAAGAGAATCGCTTCTGTTCTCGAATGCTCGAAGGCATCTCTCCTCCGCCTCCTCATCGTGTCTTTATACCCCACGTAAGATTCGTATCTTCGATCCTCTCTCGAAGCATCTCAAACGTAACCGCAGACGTCCATAAATACGCACATGTGCGCACAAACGTGCACGTAGAGAGAGATTTGTACGTAAACAACGTGCATACGTACAAATCGAGCCTGTAGTATCGTATGTACGGTTTCGTGCGCCTCGAGCGCGTTGCAAAAATCCCTGGTAATTTCGCTTGGGCCGGGATCGTGTTTCTCGTAATGACGTTATGGCTGCTTGCACCGGGGTCCCTGAACTCCTTCCTCGGGATCGATACGACGAAGGAAAATCGGCCCCGGGAATTTCTCATTTATCAGTCCGCCGCCTTCGGGGAGGGGAAGTACCGATTTAAACCGCAACGGGAAGCGATCGAATGCGCAACTCGCAATTCACAGCCAACTCTTTCCTTCTTTTTCATCTTTTTTTTTCTATCCTTTCTTTCTTTCTTTTACCTCATCCTCTATACTTCTATCCTTTCGATCGTTCCCGCGAATTCACGCGCTCGAGAATAATCGATGACTATTCATTAACGGTCGTATTAGAAGCTTCTGGTCTTTCTTTCTCGTCTTCCTTCCCTCTTCTTTCTATCGTTCGTTTTTTTATCGCGTATCCGATCACAGGGCTTCCTTGCCGGTGGAAAAATGCAAATCATAGACGAAGATATACCTGGAGCTGGAATGCGAGGAGCGTAAACGGTAACTATGTTTCACGCTGCGATACGGATTTAATTCTCAGCTGATCCTACGAAATTTCATGCACGCGCCTCTATCAGGTTCGGACTGTTATGAGCGATGCTAATAGGTAACCTGGCCGCGTGTAATTTGCCACTATTATACGCGATAGCAAACACCGGATTTCCATGGATCGTGTGAATTTTGCCGGTGTATACCGCTCGAAAGCGGATCGCCATGTTCGCTGTCGCGTGTAATCTACTGCCGGCGATCCGTGAAAAAGGCTCGTCTAGAAGGACTGCATTCTGTCGGGAATTCACGAGGATCCTTGAATTCTTCGTGCGTAGACGACAACAGGATTATTTCTATCGAAAATGATCGGATGGAGGATGAAGTGGCAGAGATTGATAAAAAAATAATGAAAAATTAAATTAAGAAAGATTAATCGTATTCTACTATCTTTGATTAACACCTTCTACGACAAGTTGGATCTGATGTTATAGAAAAATTATTTTAAAAAATTTTGAATATTATAAAAGTATCAAATTGGAAAGATTAGTGGAACTTGCTACCATCAATCAAATATGTGCTTCAAGAATTTGCAGAGTAGTCACAAACCAAGGTGTTAAATAAATATAATTCAACATAGAAATATTTCCCTAAAGGAAATAATTTCAAAGTATTGAGAAAAGGACTGAATCGCAATTTTTTTAACTTCTTTTGCAATTGAAGAGTGATGAATATTCCAGAAATTTCGCTAGATAGCAAATTCTTAGTGATCACAGAAACAATTGTTTCTGTTAGTAGCAATGCTGCTCTTATGTGCACCTCTGCACGACTGTGCTTCTAAAAGGTAAATAGATCAGAGATATAAATCGATTCGAATATCCATTATCAATAAAGACAAAGTGTTGTCTCGATATGTGTATATTTTCGATTTCGCAAGAGAAACAAAAAAACCGTCGACAGTTTATTTCTTCGCCAGTGTTTCAATTCAGCCAGGCGTATATAATAACGCTAAATTATGTTGTTCCGTGTAATTGTTGGTTGAAGCCCGGCAGTTTAACGGTGATTAACCTTGCAAATTGTATTTATCGCACATTTGCAGTTTGCACCTGTGCATTCTGAAACGTACGCGCTATTGCTTCGCGTTGTTCGAAGCTGCCCTTATCACTGACAATCAAAGTGCTCGAAACAATTTGCGATAATAAATTCCATACAATGGCTTTAAGCTTATCAATGTTTAACATCGAGTGTAGTTAGAATTAGCTTTAAATCTACCTCAGAGCGTTATCGCAGAAATTAGCGAATATAAAAGCAACATTGCTGCGGAAAGAAACACGTACTTCCGTGAACATAAGGAATTTAAAATCTTGCAAAATTCCGAGAAATATTCACTTACCTTTGAGTTCGATTTAGAAAATTAATTTGTAAGATTCCAATTCAGCCCTTTTTTCAATGCTATAAAATTATTTCTGTTAGCATTATACCGTGCAATTAAATTGAATTTAATCGGAGCTGGAAGAACTCTACTTAATTATAACGTGTGTAGAGTTCTATTTTAAACATTTTTACGATCTATCCTGAAATTAAAGTTCAAAAGTTTTTAGAACTCTAAATGGCTAACAATATTTCACCTCTCCTATTTCCGTGTTAATCCTAATAATTCCATGAAAATGTTAGTATTCCAGCTGTGTCATTCTCGTATCGAAATACAAGAAAGAGATTCCTTACGGACATTTTCAATATTCCAACCAAAGAGCCATTGTGTCCGAATTACACGAAACGGTATCGAAGACAGCAAGGGCTCGTCGCATTTGCTCCTTTGGCTTGATTTATTTTATGACCTAGCAATATTTCCGAGATCGTTCGAAGGCAGAAAAAGAGCTATTCATAACGATCGAAATGTACCGTAAGCTTGTCGTCCGGCAGACAACATCGTTGTCCCGTGGTATAAAATGTAATCTATCTTGCGTGCGTTTAATCGAGCCAACGAAACAAAAAAGTGCGATACTTAGAGTAGAAGAAGTAGAAGCTAATTACGAGAAGATAATCGACTATCGAATATTCGACCGGGAACGTAAATCCCCGTAGTAATGAATGAAACTCGTGATACAGTTTTGAGCAACGGTACCAGACTCGGTATCCATCTATTTTTTGTCACCTTTTTTCTCTAACTTGGACCTCGCTCGCGTTCGTTTCTGATATTAAATGAACAATTATGGTTTACGGTATACTTTAAGAATGTATTAATTACTATCCGACAAAGTAACGGGGGATAAGATTCGTTTAATTCTTCATTTACCGAATGGTCAAAGAATAACACCGAGTCATTTTGTCTCAATCTGCTGGAGGGTTCGTGAATCGATGACTCTTTTATGATGGCTTTAGTATGTTGAATATCATACCAGTTACCAATAATCCATACGCTGAGGATAAATAATATTTTAAAAGACGTTTGGCAACTCTGAAAGCAATCCGGAAATTGCAAATTAAAAGCAACGTGTTAATCATGCAAATCCTTTATAACTTTAATCCTTGAAACTCCTATGTCTGTCTACTCTTGACATAGCTTGCCATTGAAATTAATTTCCTATTAAGCTAATTAAATTTGCAATATGACGATACTTATGTATCTCCATTTAATTAAATTTTATCATCGGATGCTAATGAACACAATATCCGTGATCAATATCCAAAAATTTCGAAGAATTAATTTCATTTCGAAAAGAAATCAACTTCTTTACAATTAAATCCTCCAAAATAAAATTGATCTATTAATGAAAGTATTATTATCAACATTTACCAGTATACTATCGTCAGTGTAAAATTAATCATTCTATTTTCTCGTAACGTCAATCAGAGTGAAGATTTTGAAACGAATTAAGAGAGAAGAATAATGAATGCGATTATCTCACAGTTACGATTAATCGAAGATACAATCGCGGCAAGAAACGAGCGACGTTCACGCGGAAGATTATCAATCGAATCCCCTCTGTGTATCGAGATAAAAATGGCGCTATGGATAAACGAAGAAATTTTTAAATTAAGTCGCGATTTAGCCCGCGATACACCGTGCCGACGAGCAATGGTATAACAGAGAGACTCAATTATTCACTCGCGACGGGAGATCGGCTCTTTCCGGGAATTGAAACCCCGTTCAAAGTTGCGTGCCATTCGAGATATCGAATTTCCGGAATTAGAAAGAAGACGGACTCGCACGATTGCTGATAGTCCTGGTTCCTACGCGGATTCGAGATATACGATAGAATTAATTAGAACGTTCCAGGCCGAAAAAAGTTTTCTCGGTAAGGTCCACCGCGTTTGGATTCCGGGTGTCCGTTGTCTGCCATAATTTCTATGGACCATTCGTAAATACATAGGAATATCATGTATCGTGCTGAATAAAAAGTTGCTCGTTAAAATCAGTCATTATCCCAGGTATAATTTTGGTAAAGCGATCCTACATCGACACGCAATGGAACGATCAACGAAGATTCAAGAAAATCTCGTATAATCCAAGTTTCTTCTCCTTTAGGATCTTACATACGCAAGATACTCTTCTACTTAATACTCCATATTAAAATTTTCTATACGTCAACTTCCTTTTCTGAATGGCAACTCTGAATTTTACTTCATCGTTTTACGATTCTAAATTATCATCACAATTTACATCACAATTGATTTGAATTCATCACAGTTTCGTTCCTAATAAATGTCCTGAAAGCCCGTAAATTGAATACGATACAAACACCTCACAAGAGGGAAAAACATGCCCGAAATTCGCCCGACAAAATTTGTCACCGCTTTACAAATTATCCCGGTCGTTAGTTACCCGTGCTTTCCTTCGACTTGCCGCCACTCGAATCGAATCGCGGAGAAGAAAATCGCGGGAGAGCAACACGGCAGAACGATCGCGTTATTCACAACATCTCCTCCTGGGGGGTGATCGTTAAATGGCGAATTCGGGAGAACGTGAAAGCAACCCTGCCTTTGTTACGGTCGACATGCACAAAGACTCGCCAGTAACAGAGTGGAAACGCGTCGAAATCAAACGGCGACCTGCAACGGCTTACCTCGAGGGTGCAAGAAAGGAATTCGAAAAACGAGCCACGAGGCACGTGGGCAAATCCCGTCAGGACGCACCGAGACCTCCTCGAGGATCCACTTCACGTCAAAGGCTCGGCTTTTCTCTCCTTCCGTCTCGTTCTAGAACGAGCGGTAATCAACCTTCGCTTCGTTCTCCTGCTCTTAGCCCCCGTAAACAGAATCACCCTCGGAAAGACGAATCAATTTCTCGACGGTGAAAGGAAAAGAAACGGGAGGGAGAATCCGGGCATGTGTACCCCTGCCGGATTGGATTTGACGTCTCCTTTCGAAGGAGATACGTCGAATGTCCCTCGTAGGACTTCGATGACGTTCAGAAGAGAAGATGAAATAGATGGATAGACGTTAATATGATCTGAACTTGAGGGGATTATATATCGGGGTAGTAAGAATACAAATTTGAAAATATGCTTTTCAGAACTGTAAGAATTTCTTTGTCAAATATTCAATAAAAATGTATTAATTTTTGTGTAGGTACTACTTTGCCAAGGAAATACAACACTGTGATAATAAATAACGTATGTATGATCAAAGTTTCATAATTCTCTTTCTTGGGTATACCCATTATGAAAAAGTCATCGTAACTCCTTCGAAACTTCCATCCCATCAAAGGTGTTAATATATGAGATAAAAGTATCTCACGAATTCTATCAATCTATAAAAAAAGGGACCAAAAAAAATTGCACCATTGCCTCGACATTTTCCTGCCGGAAATAATCCTCCATCTAAATGATTAACAAGCCCGAGGGTAGACGGATACCGATCGATAAAATTAACGAGTATAGCGTGGAATTAACGCAGGAGGCACGTCTGGCTTTCCCCCAAAAACGTCACGGTGGTGGAACCAGAGAGAAAGAGAGAAAGAGCGGGGTTGTTCTCCAGCGAAAGTATACGTACGCACGGGAGGAAAATTTTCATGGGCTAAATTACAAATTGCACTCGGTGAGCCATACGGGCCTTATGCATCTCGGTGTTGTTCTCCATCCACCGGGATGTCACCCTCGCGTCCACAATTTCGGAATGAATGCACCGAGGACTGACGTCATCTTATTCTGCGCGCACATGTCCCACCCACGCGCGCGTGTGCCGCCCTTTGTGATCGGCTGTGCACGGATTAATCGGAATCAATGAGTTCTATGGGACAGCTGCGGGCTAAATGGGATCCTCCTGCATCCCGCGTGAATTTCTGAAGCGAGCACCCGGTTTTCGTAATCGCGGCGGAACATCGACCGGAAAAATTCGGACGATAATCCTGACGAATTGTTTCCGTTGGGAAAATCGTAGATTTTGTTGAAAGAGTAGTCGTTTTCAGAATTCAATACATATCTTTCATGCGTTGATTTCGATACATGATAAATGATTTGATAGAAAATTCGTGATTCTATGTACACGATGCACTTAACTCTCCCCTTTCGTTTCCTCTCACTGTACGAGACACGAGCCACCCTCGAATCTATGGCTCCGGGTTGAGATTAAAGTCGTTTTTCATTTCAGAACCGTTGTTTCGACCGGTGACAGTTCAGGAGGAGAGTCGGTGAAATCGAGGGGTGAAAAAAAAGCAGGGAAAATCCGAGGGTTCTTTCCAATTATAATGGTAATTAAGAATGCAGAATAGACATCGAGAGTCGTATATCTCTTCTTTCGTGAGAAATGAAAGAATCTACGATGGTTCGGAGAAATCGTTCGACGAAATAATACGAATCGTAGGATCGCACGGGGTTCATGAATAATTGAGACGACTCCTTCGTGAACTCTTTCTCGCGATTCGTCCCGCGTCCATTCATTTCCGCAAAGTCGAAATAACGCTCGCAATTAAAGTAAATGAACTTCTTCCATCGGATCGTGATCTGAATATTGTAGAGAATTCACCGGGTAAAATGAGAAACGAGCCGGGATTCTGTAGAGTACCGTCGACACCCCGACACAATAAAAATATCGCACAAAGCCGGTGTTATCAGGGCTCAGGCTGGGAAATTACATTTTCCAAATGGAATATTTGAAAGGAGAGATTCTGTGAGCGTGTGCTAAGAGCATCCCACGTTGCACGGGACTCGGAATGCTTGGGCTTTAAAAGCATCATCGTCCCATGCTCTCCGGCCAGCCCTAGCAACGCTATTGATTTCCTTCGTCCCCCTTGCGAGAACTATCTCGCAGAATTTACCCTCTTTCGTGGAAAAGCGTCCTGCGAGTCCATGAAACTACGGCATGTCAAAGGACAAGACATTCACCGTGTGTCTCCTACCAGACAACCGGAAGAAATGTAACAGAAATGAAAAACGTCGAAATATCTTCAATTCTGAACATTACGAGTGGAAATATACTTAAATATGTATCTCTGTTTCCAACGTACCTCGACATACTGTAATTAATTACCATAACAATTTCGAAATTTAATGTAATCATAGATACGGTAATTTGTGTAATATTTAGATGATATTTCTCTACGTGGGATTATATTGCGAAATGTGAATAAAATTCAACCAATCGAAGTATAATTAAATATAAACATACTGTTCAATTATTGGTACCCCCCGCGATGAACGGATATCGATAATTTTAGCATGATCAATTATTTCGGCAATTTCATATTATTCGATATTGATGCAATTATTATCATTGTGCAATTCTTGCACGATAGTTTTACATATCGTTATGTCGAAACGTTTTATTATATTCATGGATTTAAAGTATCGTTGAGTACTTCGATATTTCCAATCTCATCGTGGTTCGTCCTAAATGTCTATCGGCAACAAATTACCTGTCGGCGTTATTATTCGTAGTTTGCTGCATCGATCTCTCAACTTCCACGTGCGAAAGACACGGAACACACGCGATGCATTTCGTATCTCGCATACGTTTTCTCGCGTGTGAACGATATGAAACGGCTAGTTTGTACTCGAGCTTACGACTGGACGTTGCCCGATTGACGAACGCTCCTCGAACCGGCGCATACTAAATCGCGATTCCCTTACCGGAGAACGATTCCGGATGAGTTATCCGCGGTGTGCTAAGCGATTCTCACGGGTGCGGCAACACCGAGTAATGCCCAAGTATCGAAGGTATTAGTAACTCTTTGCCCTTTGCCAGCGTTTCTCAACTTGTTCCGTGAAAATAGAGAACGAAGGTTGTTTCAGGAAGTTGCAGTAAACATGGAGTTTTGAGAGGTTTTTCCTTCCAACAAATAAGGTCAAGATCAAGTAGTCGTCACTTTTCCAAGTTTTTTTTATGGATTATCAGCTGATGTGTTTTTGATGGTATGGTAATTCATCTACAATTGTGTACCTTAAGCAAAATGATAGTTGCAGCTGAAGACAAAACGTAAAATGTTGAGGACTATGGTTGATATGAAGATAAGGCTCCGATTTTCAATGAATATTCAGGATAAAAATCCTGATTTTTTTTATTATCGTGGAGTACACTATGGAAAAGTGTAAAAAAAAGTTGCAATAAAGGGCAAAATGTGAAACTATGATTCATTGTTTTTCTAAAGTGACCATATCAATGTGTTATCAAAAAATGTGTGCGGTAGAAGAGGAAAATTGAAAAGCCATGATGAAAACGATTGACCCGAACGAAAGTGCGGTGCCCGGTAGTACATAAATTCTAGGATTTATGTTTCATAGCTGAACAGAAGAGAGAAGCGCTGTCCCCATGAAAGAGATTCGCGTGTAGCGATGGGATCAAGACCCTCCTGCATCCTCTCAGTATTGTAAAAAATATCAACTTCACGCAACTACGTTGTTTCCGTTCGTTTATCCTACAAAGTACCTTTAACCCTCTGACTCATTTACTTATTAAAATAACATAGTCATTTACTTATTTCAAAAATCACCAACTTCGTGCGTTAGTTTCTAAAAAAACTACCCCTTCGACACCTTGTTACTTCTTCTCTAGTTACGCGATTCATAATGCTTAAAAATCACAAATTCCAAAAATATTCCAAATTACAGAATACATTAAATTCTAAATTCTTTAGAATACAAACTGTACCTAAAAGAATACCCCACTGTACTCTATTTAAACGACATAAGGCCTACAGTATAACAATAACAATCAATCAAACTTCAAAATGTTCCATCTAACAATCAAATTCCCAATAAACTTATCACCGTGTATATCCGCAATGTCAAAGCCATCGCTAGAAGGGCGCAAACTGCTGTTTGCAGACTAAACGTCAGTGCATTTCCGGTTGCGCGTACAGAGCTGCCGGTGAAGCGGACATATTTCGTCTAGATTACACGCGCAACGGTAGTGCGGCGTCAGAAAAGCGATGGTTCTCCACCACTTTTTCCCCCGTCGTCCGTTTCTCGGCCGGATATCAGAGAGCGGGAGGTCCGCATAATATCACCATTTAGCAGCGGCGACGGCATCATGTGCACGCTGAATAGGAGACCGAGAGCGGCGTTCGTCCGAAGGGCAAAAATTGCAACTGAAACGTCGTGCTTGATTCGCTCGATAGAGCTTTACCGGAGGGGAAAAAGTTAAGTCGGAACGATGAAATTGAGATAAACGTTCGGGAACATCGTAGTCGTCGTCGTAGTCGTCGTGGAGATAGGCTGTCCTCCGTGATGTCCGCGATCCTTGGAAATGTATCCACGATGCAGTCGGTCTTATGGCGTGTATCGCGTACAACAGCGAATACCGTGGTACATCGGCGAAGCAACCGAGCACAGGAAACGTCGCAAGGTCGTTCGACGACTTGTCGGATGGCCGTAACAGCGGCGTATTTCATCCAAGAGAAAAGTGCCGTAGCTGGCGAGTAGGTACATAAGCGTCGTATCCGCGCTTGCTCGCCGCATTATTTGCGTGTTTCGATCAAATTGTTCCTCGTGATGTTATGTCGGTGTGTAAACACACGACGAGTATGGTAAATCCTCGTAGGTTGGACATTAAAAGCGTTTCCGTATCGTATCGTGAGAAATAATTCAATCGGTACGGCGGATTCTATGAATTTAATTGCACGAGAGGTCAAGAGGAATGGAAAGTTCGATCGGTACGGTTAATTAGCTGACCGCGCGAACCGTCGATCATCGATTTCTTCCAAGGTCACGGTCAGCGAGACTCGACCTTGACCCAGGAAAGTGACGGAACGGTCGGCGGGCATCGGTGAGATAGACGGAGAAAGAGGAAGTGACGGCAACGAGGCGAGCGAGGGAGAAAGTGTAACCGATCCCAAGAGCTCGAAAACGAAAGTAATTTCCTCTATCCCGCTCTTTCTCCGCTCCTTTCTCCTTTCCGCGGAGCCCACGATGATTCTTTCTCCCTGCTCGTGGATTCAGGTCAAGTTCACTGTCTGCTCGACACTGTCCTTCTCTCTTTCTCATTTCACTTTCTCTCTATCGTTTCATTCTCTCTGCCTAGAATCCCACCTCTTGCCGATCTTTTCTCGCGAAACTATCGCCGTTCTCTTTCTCTCTTTTTCTTTCTTCGTCTCTACAAAGTTCACTCTCTCGCTTTCTCCCTCGCTCGCTACTTATGCAAGAGGCATTACACCATCGTGGCAATTTCATTCCTTCGGGTACGTCGTGACTCCTACCATCGGTGGCGGCGGTCGCGCCGCGTTATTATGTCAGTGTCAATGGCACCGATCCGTGAGAGTAAGTCCGAGAGAGAAAGACAACCGGTGCAAAGGAGAAAGAGAGAGCCAGCCAAGTAAGAGTTACGCTGTCCGCGGTTCGCTGAACCGAATTCCCCTCCTGCCAGGTGAAGCAAGGTGAACCAAAGTGAACCCAGGTGGAAACGCCGTCTCGGGTATCTTTCGCGCTCTCCGGAGGGTCTATCGAGTGCTTTACGACTGCTCCTCTCCACGCGATGAACTTCCCCGCCTCGTAAATATATTAGACGTACGCGTACGACGTGCGAATGTTCTTTCGGATGTTAGCCGCGTGGGTGTGCGCTGCAATCGAGAAGGTGGGATGGGGTGTCGAGTAGCTTCCTCAGGATCCTGAAAGCCGATTCATAAAGGACGGACGTTCGAGATTAACGATGAAACTGTAGTCGCCGAACCAGCATCCGTGCTTTTCGAGAATATCACCACTGGATAGGTTGCGATGCTTGGTAGCGCGCAAATAGATATCGTGGATGCTCCGAATGATCGGATTGGTACCAAAAGTTTTCTGATGCGAAGATGCTGCAAGTTAGGTTGATAGCTGGTCCGTTGTTTGCGTAATTAGATAGAAGAGTTTCAATGGAAGTATATGAGTCCTGAATGCGTGCAATTCGAGTGAAATTTTAGTTATATGATTAGTAGTATGAATTTTAATCTCATTTCACGAACTGTATAATTAAACACCAATAAATGTCATGCAAAGTATATGAGATATTGAGCAATAACCTTAAGGAAAACCCAAGTTCAAGATTCGGAAGAAGTCCCTGAGCGAAATTTTCTAGGAATACTCGAGAAATCGAGTTTCGGCCAAACGGAGGATATTCAATTCGAGAACCTTGCAATCGCGTGTCCTCTCGCGCTAGCCGATGTACCGATAGTGAATCAGCAGATTGAGTTTCCAACGGCATTGACCAATCGTTACAACAAATATCTCGAGACCAATTGCCGGATAGACCTTAACATAATTTCAACATCGTCCTTATTTGCCGGATACGTACTACATGAATCATGCATATATAACAATCTACAATTAAACGTTTGAAAAATTTGCATAATTCCTCGGCCGGTTAATCTTTCGACGTATCGTGCTTTTCAACTGTACGATACATCGACGATACATCCCCAACGGACATCGATACCGTCCGTCACTTGTCCGTCAAACAATTCATTCTCATTTTTCTAAACTATCGCGACACCTAATAATCGAGACGATCATAATTCAATTTGAAATTTCAAACCCACAGACCCTTACGTCCAACGAGGCTATCGAGTAGCGCGTGAATCGATCATCGAGTATTCCGATAATCATGAAAAAGAAGAAGAAGAAGACGATCACACGAACAGGTACGCTCGCGACGGCGAGCGGAGCGCGAATGCGCGTCGGCAGGCGCAGCTCGCGGCTTCTGCACTTGTGCGCAGAAGCGCTTGCGCATCTCGCTTATACCAGCTCGCTGCGTCTTCCTCGTCCTCTTCCTTGGCGACCACTGCGAGGACGATCCTCGAGGACTCGCGCGATGACGTCGCGAGGAGGCTGAACATCGAGTCAAATCCAACGCGGGAAAAGGTCCAAGATGTTCGTCACGAGATTCGCGACGTATAATAACAGGATAAAAAAAAATTCGGGATTACGCACACGTTCTCCTGCCGGTGGTTGAATTACCAGAAAGGACGAAAAAAAAGCGCCAAAGCCTCCATCGTAGAGGGGAAGGAGAAGGAAGAAGTTGAAAGAGAGAAAAGGAGAGGACAAGAGAGCACAAGGGAGAAAAAGAGAAAGAGAGAAGAGGAGAGAGAGAGTGAGAGAGAGAAAACAGAAAAAGAGAGAGAGGGACGGTGAAAGAGAGAGAAAGAAGAAGGATAAGGGGGAGGGGAGAGAAGGAAGAGAGAGGAACCAGTCGGAGAAGAGGAAAGAAGAAGAGAGGATGCTCTCCTGTAGCCAGCGGGCACACATCGGCTCCTCTCCCTCGCCAATCCGCGCGCGCGGCGTGGGGCGAGTTTAAGGTAGGGGGCCGCACGACGGACGGCGGTGGTGGCGGTGGCGTGCTGTGGCGGCGGTGGCGGCGGTGGCGGCGGCGCGGCTGCCAAGGTATTTAAGGTACCGTGAACCGGCGGCGCACGAGTAGTTCACTTCTGTTCGGTGCGGTGTCGCGGTGATTTTGAGGGGACAGAAGAGAAAGAAAGAAAGAAAGAAAGAGAAGTGTGAGGGAGGAAGAAAGAATAGGCTCCGAACTCGCACATACTCGTTACGAGGGTGCGAGAGAAGAGCAGAAACAGAGAGAAAAAGATTTCGGCGAGCCCCTCTCGTCGTCGTAAATAAGCAATCCCCCTTTCGAATTATTATATTGCGATCTGGGACGCTGGTACGGTCAACGAGCGCGAAGGACACTTCCGTCGACGTTCTTTTAGATAAGTGCGGAGATCGGCTATTAGAATTCGAGAGAGATTGTTCCTTTCCGCGGCGCGTAAACGTTCTTTTTCACAATCGAACCGGCCGTGCGTCCAGAGGAGAACACGTCGTCGGACAGGATCATCAGGGTCGTCCAACGTCGACGACCATCCTGGATAGGTAAGTCCCCGTCTCAGTGTGGAGCATCGCGGTGCGCTTTACGATTACGAAAAGGGTGGACAAGTGACTCGTACGAGCGTAGTCTTGGCTGCTTCTCGAGCTGGTGATACTAAGTGATCAAGATCAGTGATTCTGTTACACGGGAATTGTGTTGAGTCGCGATAAGGACACGCATTTCGTCGTCTTCGTCGTCGTTGTCGTCGTTATCATCAACATTACTCCCCTTGGATTTTATGGACTGTGATAATGTGCCTTGTCACAGGGATGTCTTGATCTCGAAACGATCCCACTGGAAATGTGTGCAAGAGACAACCGAGAACTTCGGGTATGAGACCGGCAAAATGCCGAGAACTACCGTAAGCTTCATTTTATGCTCGAAAATCGTGCAAAGTGAAGCTTTAGCATTTGAGACTCGTACTTTGCTACATTATACGGTGCCCTCTATTAGAATATCGCAAACAATAGAAAATATAATTTCATTAATGCCTTCCATTTCAAATTCTTTCTATTAAAATTAATTATTATTAATAAAATTCTATAAAAATTATCTTCTATTAAAATATAGTGGAATAATCAGAACTTGAAAAAAAATTTCATTCAAAAAACGGTATCAAAAGAATATTGCACTCAAGTGAACCTATAGCTTAACGATCGATCTAAAATTTATCGAAGAGAATCTATTAAGGGATTTTTTGCGAAGATCTCATACGATCATCTTCGTGAGAACTTAGACCCCTTTGATCTTGAGAGCAAAGTCAAAGTTCCGATGCCTAAATAATTCAAGGTGGTATGCAATATGTATGCATGCCGACTTGCAACCAACGAAGGCTAGTCAGACGTGTACCAGCACCTCGTACAATTAAGAAACAGTGTCTGAATACCGAGACAAGCTGCCGATACGTGAATACCAAGGAGTACACCGAAGATCTCGGGAATCCGCAATATCCGGAAGATCGTACATCGAGGTACAAGACACGATTAAAATTGCAATTCCTTAACGATCAAGACTTAATAGGCATTTATTCCGTCTAAACCGATCGTTCTAACGTTGCTTCGGAATCCAAGTAAAATTCCCAACTATTCATGAAAGCTGAGCAAACCCAACAATCACATCGATTCGTTTGCTCGGAACAAAAGCTGACAGCCGAAATTGTATCGATTTTCCTGTGTGAGGGCCGATAAAAGGGAATATAAAATAGGGCCGGTAGAAAACGCGCGCGCCAGTATAATGAGTCAGAAAAATTCCAGGGATCGGAATAATGGATCGCCCTACGAGCGACGCGGCTAACAGAAACGAAAAATGTAAACTAGAGGAATCTATAAAGGGGGCCTACAGACCCCTTTGTGCCCGTCGGAGTAAACTGCTCCGGCTTCCTTTGCGACGATGATGAAGAGTAACGCGCGTGAATAAACGAGGAATTCCTGCGGTGGATCGAATTCTCCTCTTAATGCCACGACGACGACGACGAAGACGATGAAGTTTGCCGCGATATCTCCATATCTTGTACGATAATTCAAGGAAGATACAGTTCTTTCCCATCGTACGATTATTCGCGTCAACGAGAGGATATTTCTAGAAGCAACAAATTCCCGCGTACTGAGAATACAGGAATGAATTTGTTACGCTTCGACTACACTCCGAGAGTTGCTATTTTATTCCGATCTACGATCACGAAACACCAAATCACTTTTCCTCGGAAATGCAGGGCTCGTAATAAACGATCTTATACGAGATAACGACGTCTAATTAATATCGCAACTACTATGCCGACTTCTGACGATTAACGTCCCCATTAAAACTAACGTCTAACTTGTACCACCCGATTCGTCTCGAATTGTTGGTAATTAGTTGTCGATAAGGGATCCTGTCTCGTCTGTATCAGTTGTTATCCGATTAAAAGTCAATTATTCGTTCCATCGCTTCGTACGTCCGGCGAACATAACAATTTCCGGGCATGTATTACAGATTCCCCCGGAGATTTACGTATCGATTTTACGATGTACCGACGACTTTTTCAATTATCCGCTGATGTTTTTACAACGTTAAATCCGCATACCAATGTACTCTCGTCCGGTAATCGTACGAAAAAGTCGTTTCAGAGTGGGGAGAAAGAAAAAATGAAGGCATGCACACACCATCCGTTGCCGGCGTATACGATTTGCATGCACATTTTCTGCGCGCCAGAAGGGCCATGCAATACTGATTACTTTGGTTCTTACCTCGCTCGCCCAACTAATTGCTAATTACTAAACGCTAATTACCGAGACCGTCTTTCGCCTGTATCGACGATGGGCACCGGCGCTCTGTTGCTCATTAGATACCGCGACGAAAATAAAATGGAGTAATGGACTTTATGCAAGAAGCGATCCCAGGCACGCGATCTACGCAGTTCAATAACCGTGGAGAATCAATTCTCTTAGGCTCTTAATTGCACTAGATCGCGGAAACATCGAAGGAAAATCGTGTTAACCGTTCCGATCGTATTTCATCATGAAATCAAATAAACACAATTTTTCCTTCATCGATGATCCATTACATTGTGAACAAAAGGGACGATGTCTTAAGTGTTTGAAAATAGGCAAAAAAAAAAACACGGAACGTAGATTCCGAAACGTTTAGCACCATAGTTCTTTGTAGTACTCGAGTTTTCTTTTGGTACGTAACTCGTGAAGCTGAACGTGACTTTTTCAATGTACCAGCTTCTTGCCTCGGATGAACGATTATGTTTGACGTGCTTCGAACATGAGACTATCGATTGATACGTCGACAGATAATTTATCTAGAGTTTTTGTCCGCATTATAAGTTTCTTCAGCTTTTTCTTGTACACGCCGCTACATAAGGAATTACATCCTCGAGGAAGCGAGTCTTATGAATCGATCAATCGGGAAATATCGATGCCGTTATCGCGGTGAAAGTATCGCTCGCGCCAGAATTCGTTGCACAAGAATTCACGCGTTTGTAACATACCATCACGGGGCCCCGGTTCGGGTCCTCGCTTGAGCGAGCGTTTGAATCACGTAGACTCGCACGAAACGGTAAAAACGTAGAGATGCGCCTCGTGTCGCGGCACGAATTCGGCCCGGTCAGCCGATACCGGTATTCTTGAAAGAGTCGGAGTTTTTCGTAACGTCGATCGACCGATTTCTTCGTCTTTGACTGCCGTCACTCTACATTTACACTGGTCTTCCAATTTTTTTTTCTATCTTCCTTCCATTCAGTACTTGATGTTCTTGCACAATTTTTTAAATGTCTTTCTACTTCGTGAAACGTGTCGTTAACCTTTCGCCTCAGGTTTTCTTTCTCTTACATTTTCAAATTATGCAAAATCTATCGAATTGAAACTAGTAGTGAGACACTACACGACAAAATTATTTCACTAATATTAATATCACGTTAAATTGTACAAATTCTGCATTATATATGTACAACATTTATATATAATTTTGAATTATTACGGAGGCAGTCACCAAAGAAATCGAGTGACAAGGGGTTAAATGCAGCACCGCTGAAATAGAAATTTACTAATAGATTTTTGCTGTATTAAAATTGTTCAATCTTTCAGTTTTTAATAATTCTGTCATACAATTGTCTACATCACGAGACAGATTGAATATTTCAATCCGTCAATGAGAGATTGATTCGTAAAAAACTAGACGTCCAATTAAAAATCCAGCCAATCACAATTTCCATTTATACTAAATCATTTGTCTGAGTGGCGGAAAATTCTGTGACATCCTGATTGAGCATCATCAAAGTCATTCACAGGAATGAAATTTCCAGTTGCCAACGCGATGGCTGTTCACCCCCGAAATTGCCGGAAGCAGGTCGATTAAAAAATTAATTCTCGTGTCGCGGTACGTCAACGAAGCGTAGCGTAACGTCGGAAATGATCGATCGTTCCTTTTTATCGTCTTGCTCCTTCGAGTGTCAACGAAAGTATCACTGAACGTTAATATGTTGCAATCGTGAGCCGTTATATCCCGGTTGACAAACGGCCAGCAACGTCTTTTGAACGTTGGGACTATTTAGAGGCGATCGAGCATTAAAAGTGCCGAAGCATCCTATCGACGAAGGACGTGGTACATAGAGCTTCAAAAAAGATCATCTCCGCGAACGGTTCGCCGGGCAGCAGCCTCTTCCCTATTGAAAAAGGGGTATTAAAAATATCGAGCACAGAGGCTCGGCCTATCGGCCCGTGAAATTCTGTATTCAACGTGCTACGGAATTTCAAAAGAGCCGATCAATTATTCATTCTCGTTAAACGTTCGTTAACGTTCGAAAATTCAAATGACCCTCGTCGAATCTCCGTCCAGTTGCACATTTTACGTCCTTTCGTTAGAAACCGCGCTGTTGTTTCTTCTCTCGGATGATTCCGTTAAAATCATCGGCCTCGGATAGAAATTTCTTTCTAACCGTTCTCTAATATCTGTGTCTCGACAGAAAATGTTTATTTCACGTCGATAGATTTTTCGAATTCCGTGCACGTGCTTCAGACATTTGCCAATATAATGTCGCCTTTCGGTCGGAATTTTACGTTTCTAAGCATCGATCTTTAGAGCTCTCGAGCACGAAACATCCTTGTCGCGATTATCGCAGAATTTGGATACAGTTGGACTCGCAGACATGAATACGAATTAACCTTACGTTTGGATCCGTGAAATTTATTTAAACTCACGGCCATTGACTCAACGTACGCGAGACGGATCGACACGGAGGTGGAGGGACTTTTAAAATTTTCATTTTGCGCCAAATCTTTAGCGGCAGGTCGTCGAACGAGGGAATCACGGCGGACGGACAGTTTTACGTGGCGTCTCGAAAAACAGAAGATAAACTATCGGCTTTCTGTCAGTCGAAGATTACAAGCACCGGTTCGTGCATGGAAAATTCGGGATATCGTGAAAACCAGCATCGCCACCTCTCATGGCGTGTTATAAAAGTTAAATTACACCTGTCGCTCCCTGAAGACACATTTTCGGACCGCGTTTCATTGGATATGCTGTACTGATTAACTCTATGTCCGAATTTAACCGTGTATCCACTACGGTCGGTGACAAAATGCCGGTATATTTTAACTAGATGAATTCTACCCTACCTAAACTATCACCATTCGTTTGTTTTATCCTGTACTTTCAACTGTTATGCTCATTTCACCCAAAATCTACAGTTTCAACAAAAGACTAACACCTCTAGTGACTACAACATAATAAATCTACAAATCGAAGAAATCTTGATTTCCAAGGTACTCGTGAAAGAGAAGAAAAATAGATAATCACAGATATCCATCGGTTATTCAATTATACTTTTATATCCGCAATATTACGTCGTCATACCATCGCTCATCCTACGTCAACATATTAATTCGCAATTGACGCGTCGCCGTAACAAGTTGATTAAAGTCTTCAAATGCCTGGCCGCAATTAAACGCTACAGTTGCGATCGCTATCACATTTCTGCAATCTGGTGGGCTCGTGCGAGCAACGATTAATGCGAGCATGGAATTCGTTCGGTGTCGTTTTGTAATCGATATTACGTTCAGTTTCTCGGACCGTTCGAGATCGAACGGTTTCTCTCGCGTCAATTGAAATACGACGAATGAGTCTGCCAGCGAGGATCGCGATACTTCGTATTCCTTACGTGCTTGGCCGTGCTTCGATGTCGAATGCGGTTTATGAGCTCCGCCCGCGGTAACCGGTCGTGTACTCGATAAAAATCGGCTACTCTGCTCGACGAGATCGGAGAGAATTTCAATGCGCGCACGAATCGCCTCTTCGCCTCGCTCGAAAGACCTTTGGACTCGTCGCACGTATTGCACGAGCGCACGAACGCTTTTTAGAACGCTAATCGACGAGACTTTGGTGCGATTTGGTCCCGGCGTGCCTCACTCGCAAATATTTTCCTCGACGAATTGCCAAACGGAAAATTGAACGGTGATAATCGAACGAGTCGAACGTGAGGTATTGGTATTAAACGATCGATTGCATTTATCGGTGGAATTTGCGTGTCGTTTGTCAAGTTGAACTACGAGGAGAATTATTTTACTCATTCTAGTCGTTTTCTGATACAAAATAGAATAAATACGATTCTGAATTGATTATTGGTGAATTGAGTGTCGGCCGTCTGGGTTATTGTCTGTCTGGCTATTTTTATTACGGTGAAGTTTTTCCAATAAAATTACATTTTTATAGAACAAAAGCGTTAAATGTAAAAATACTTGAATATTTAGTAGAATATTACTTATTTTGGAGTAATATTTCTGTACTAAATGTATTAGCAAATTCGAGTATTAATATTAGTATTTAAAAATCATCAGAAATTTCATTAAATTTTAGAACGACTGTCAACGGTAACTTACACGGTATTCAACGTGTAAGACTGTCTGCGAAACATTTTGGACAGACTACAGCTAACGGTAGTTCAAAGTTCCATCTACCCAGGGGTTCCAATTAGTTCACAAACTATTTGATATTTGAAAACGTTAACAACATACTGCACAGTAGAATTCCATGAGTCTACCTTCAATTCGGGCACTATACTCAATTTAACAAATACAAAGGTGCAAGACCTCCGTCAAAACCTGTCGACCGCGATAAACCCAAAGTGTTCTTTTTAAATTCGGTTAGTCGGTCGACGACCTAAAACACTTTAGGGACAGCCCTGTTCTCGTGCAAACGAAAACAAAGGTAATCCAGTTTGCTTTAGCGAACCTGCACTATTGGCCTAGTTCGTGTAATAACATAGGCATACCTGCCGGTTTGTCGACCGACCGAATTGTCCGTGACAACCGGTCGCTAACCTATCCGAGTCTTTCATTCTCGTTCCTCCACGATTCTCCATCGACGTATTCTTTCTCTCCCATGAATGCCCATGAAAGAGAGGCGAACCGTAGAAACGTGCACGCGACCACCGTTCGTCGACGAAACGATTCGGAAACCGGTAACAGGTTACCTGGGCTATTTTATAGAGTCGCATAGTGAACTTTATAGATCATTCCGTTTTTCTTATTCGATCGTCCGGTATTCGTAACAGGTGGTCCGAGCATGAGGAAAGAAAGAAAAGAGGATCCACAGATTCTTCTGAACTGGATTCTATAAATAAATCCTGAGTCACGTGCTATCGTATAATAAAAGATTATTGTACACTTCGTTTGGAGATTTCAAGCGTTCCTTTTTCTTTGTTTAAATAAAGGAATAAATTTCAAGATTGAAAGAAGAGTTCATGGCCTCAGTGAAATTCTAATGGGACATTGAAGTAGATTCCATTTAATTGCACCGCCATTTCCCAGCGATCTCGTTGCATTACGGCAAGGTTGCATCGTTATTTATTACCCTCGGCAATAAAACAGAGGCACTTACAGGGATGTAAGAAGTTCTCGCATGAAACTCGCTTCGGGTGTACCGTAAGAACGTGGAATTAAGTACAATAGCGCGTAAAATTATTCAGCAAATTAAAGGCAAGCTGATCGAATCGTGAAAGTTTCTCGTACTATTCTGTATTGTTCTATTTGTTAGCGTGATCTCATTTTGAGGTCTACGCTTTAGTTAATGAGAAATCAAAGTCGCAATTTCGTGACTCGTATTTTTTGGGGGGTTTGCGCGCAATAATGGTTGACGTAAGTTCCCATAATATTTCTGTGACATCATCTTCTATCGAATACAGACACGTTTGGAAACCGGTTTAATGGGAATATTAAAAAGAATCTAACGTTATCCAACACGTCCGTTCGGGCTCGTTCATTCGTTCATATGTTCGCCAACAATCCTCGCGATCTGCTTCGGTTATCGCGTCGGAATTTGATAAATGACGAGGAACAGATTGTATTCTAAGTTGCTTACTTCGACGGATGTAAAAATCACGGATGACTAATTCGAGGCGCGAAAGAGATTGATGATGACGATACGAACGATAACCAGGCGAATGGCTTTTCAATTCAGAGACTTTCGTAATATCTTCCTGCGAAAACTACTTTTTTCTTGGAGTTACCGTATCGATCAATTATTCATCATGATCGAGGAAAGCTAACGGATTTGTATGAAATACAGGAAAAAGATGGAAAATCTTTGTCATTCAAGATTGCTCGTATTTCCAGGCAATTCTCTCGGAGTTCCGACTAAACGTATGCGCATACACTTAATCGTTTAGGAAGAAATTCCGTTAACGTTTTCGACGAAGATACGACAAACACGATTCCAAGTGAGAACTAATCTCCATTGGTAATCGGCGTGTTCGTAACGGTAAAGTTACCAGGCATCGCTTAGTTTCTGTTTCGATGCAATTAGCACGTCAGAGGAATGATTAAGGAGATCGATTTCAAAGTAAAACTTCAGTTTTACTCGGCACATTAATATCCTTTCTATCCTCTTCATCTTCATTTCAATTCCAACGGAATACGTTTTAATTAACTTCACTTAAACGAGTACTCCGTCTAACATCGTGCAATTATTCACACACAACTGGGGAAATTTCTGTATATTTTCGTTTATTCTGTTCGTCGATAGTCGTCAGAAATTGGAGCGGAACCGTGACGCATAGGAAATCCCCTGAAAGAACATAGTCACTTTTATATAGCCGTGGATCTTCGCATACTCGCGCATACCCCAACCAATTGCTTCCTACGATTGTTGTCAAAATTCTCACACAATTACTTGCGCAAGAGAAGCGAGAAAAACTCTCCGGCAATGGGTTAATTCAGAATTATATAACTAATCGCATGGGCACGTTTGCTCGGCCATGTTCCATTTTCTTCGAACGATAAAAAACGTATGTTCCAATGAGAATTTCAAGAAAATTCGTTTGAGAAATTAACCCAAACATATGCTGCACAATATCTAAGCAATTAAATCTCCAATAACTAGTTTTCAAAATATTGCATCTAAGCATCTTCTCCGGAGTATAAAATTAACCCTCTATGAACTCCTGCGACTTTGATATAACACAAGTCGCACCTCAGATTCTATTCTTCAAACAATTACAATTACAATTCAGTTCGGAAAAATTATGAAATTCTTTAGAATCCATTTTTTACAAATCAAATTAAATCTATTATTTAAAATTGCATTTGTATCATTTTTGCTGTGCTATCGTCCAACTGATCTTCAAATATCACAAAATATTCGGACTACAGAGGGTTAAAATACTTTTAATCTTTCTCGTCTATACGTCGTTTCCATCACACGATCTTTTTCAAAGATCAATTACAACTCCTCCCACTCCAAACGTCCCGATTCCAGATGATATAAATCAGAATCTCTCAAGTTATTATTAGTCGTGCGACCTTGACCATAGGGCCTTCATCTGATCACCATCGCCCTCACGTACTTGATCCACGATTCTACGAAAGTGTCGTCCCTGCATACCCATTGCATACGCACACGTACGAAGCCATACTCGCGATAATGTATCCCGCGGTGAGTCCGAACCATTCGTCTTGGACGAAGGGGATGATCTTGGTCTGTACCCGTTCCATCTCTTCTCTCTTCCTGATCTTCCGTTCCTCGCCCCTCACCCCCGACGAAAAAGAAAACTGTCGCTTAACGAGCGGCAACGCCAGCACGATCGTTAATCGTCCAGCGTTCGTATATACGCAAAAGTCACTCGACCATGAAGAATGAACTCTGGAAGTCATGGCGCTGGTACTCCCTATCTATCCATCCTGATGTAGCACGACGAAACCACGAGCGTCGTCGCGCGTGACGGCCATTCTGAGATTAATAACGTCAAACCGCCTCCTCTCGGTCTCGTCCTCTTCTACTTCTCTCGACGGTCTCACCTTTCCTCCTTAGGATCACCAGGACGAACGAACCGACGAACGAAAGCCATCCTCTTTCTCGGCTATTCTAACGCTGACGGAATAACCGGGAGAAAAGAAAGAACCGAAAGAGCGAGCGATGGGGGAGGAACCGACGTGATGGTAGAACACGGTCGTACCTTGATGAAGACCATTTGCAGAGGCTCGTAATAAGATAGTAACAGAGTATGCTCCAACTCGATCTTTCTATCTCAACCGTAGGTAGAGTAGCACGTTCAGGTGTCCGTCTTCTTCCTTCTTCTCTCATTCTCTCAGTGTTTTCCTTCTTGCCTCGTTTAGTTTCATTTTGCTCCGTCGTAGCTAGACTTTCTTACGTTTCCTAAATTGCGCTTGGCAGAAGGCGGTGTAGGGTTCGTGCGATATTGGGCTTCCTTTTGGAATATCGAGACGATAACTTTCCCAGTTTCTTCGGAGTTCTACGGGATAAGATGGGGTTTCGAGAAGATACCCTAGAAATTCGAGACGTTTTCAATCGGCATTCGGATAAAACGGTTCTTCGTCTTCGAGAGATTGAAATTCGCAAGGGTACACCTTTGATTCTCTGTTCTATCGATGTACCTGAAATCGGTTATCACCGGGGCCGTAAATTTTAATTACTATTACCGCGAAAGTATCCAAGGTAAGGTGTGAGTTAGCAGGAAACCATAGCATTTATAACATATCGATTACTCCAAGCAACGTTCTAACGACGTCGCGTTTCGTGGGTGTCCCTACGAGTGATTATCATTCTTTCAAGGCTGACGTGTTGAGCGTCGACAGGTTTTCTCGTCGTAGGAACCTGTCTTAAAGGTGGGCCCAACTGGGCGGCAGAAGTCGATGGAGATGGTATCTTGCGTTTACACGGGGTAAGACAACTCCACTGGCCCTCCACTGGGTGGTTCTTCGTGGCCCGCAAGCTCGCATCCGGTTCGCCATCGTCACATTATTTCCCTCGCGCCTTGTCCACCGGCAACGAGTCGATCTTTACCGGTCTCCTTGCTAGCTACTCGACGAGTAACCTTCATTGTACCGTGCACTCTCTTCAAGGAGGGGAAAGAGACGCGAGGGTGGCCGTCCACCTGGGCCACGGGGACAACAGTGTCCCGCTGTGTGGCTCGTGCACGAGCCGACAGCCTTCTCTTCTCCTTCTCTTTAAAGTCCGCTAACACCTCCGGTTGCATCGTTTAACTACACGAGTTGGCATTACTTCGATCTTGAGTTTATCTTTGCGCGATCTACGAATTTTTCGTGTACCTTCCAGTCCTGACGATCTTCTTTGCCTGAAAAAAGAAACGTGCTATTGTTAGTATGACGAAAGGGAACGGGAACGAAAGTATCCGTCTGAGGTTGTACTTCCCGTTGCATCCTCGCAGGAACATCCGAATGCGAGCGGCGGATCGTTGAACCAACCGGATGTACGAATATTGATCATCAAGCTCTCCGCCATCCTATTTATAGAGGCCCACCGGAACAACGATGTCGCGTTGGGTAGTTTGTACGCGAGCTCGCTGATTTTTTTGTTTTCTTTGTCCGTGCTTCATTGACATCCTGATGGCTCGTGATTCGTTAAAGGTGTGAAAATCATTCGGGAAAGACGTAGGAGTATTAATCAGGAAATGCTTTTGAGTGAAATTCGGGTTGACGAGGACAATGAGATCTCGTATTTGTAAAGATAGGTTTGTCTTTTATTTAATTTCCTTCTTACTTCATCGATCTTGTCGTACCATTTATAATTAGACATCGTTTAGTATGTTCGTCAGATTCATAATCGTTTGAAAAAAAGTATTCTCCAGAAGACTGAAATTATATCGGAATATTGTGCTGAAGCATTATCAACTAGGAATACACGATTACAAGGATTGAAATGGCAATGATTATTTCTCTCATGGGCAATATTCGTTGATTCGTCGAATAGAAACAAGTTCGCAGAATTACTTGGCTTTTCCCGACATATTTATTTGAGAATCGTTCGTCGTGTACGCGATGGCAAAACTCCCCGAGTCACGTTCGATTCCGTGAAATCTCATATACATTCGTCGTAGCTACTTCCCAGGAGTGCAAACTCTTCCAGCTATCGTCCTGTACTTCCTTGTACTGGTTTCCTAGTCGGGATGTCGCGTCGATCTGAAAACCTTGTACAAGAAGACTGGCCATCGTGACTCGCTAAGGGATCCAGCACGTTACTTCGGTAAGGCTCGACACACAGGTGCGCATGCCTCTTCCAGGGAGGACAGGATCAGCGTTTCTTTAACTCTCCTCCCATCCTCGGTATCCAGTCATTAAGGTTCCTTCACCTCGACATTACCGGGAATCGCGACGGCGAAGGTGACGGATTGCCTGAATACCCGATCAAATCGACTTTGCACTCATTCTAGATCCGCTCGTTGTTCTTTGGATGTTTGACATTGATTGGTATGCTTCTTCCGTCCAGATGGAAAGAAGTGAACCTCTAAAGTGTTTGAACTTAATAGGAAGATTTCATCAAAAAAAGAGCGAGGGTGTAGGAACGTTAATGGCTCGAGGTATCAAGATGTGACGGTGAGAGTATTTTCATTGAGGATAGTTAAACTTTGAATGCATTATAGATTTTATTACAACTAAGATGTGGTGGGGAATAGAGATTCGTTTTAGTACCATCTTTAGTGATAGATATTGACCGGTTTTTATAAAGAGGTTTTCTATTGTTGCTGAATAAGATGAAGGTGATGGTCGACGTTAACGATACTTTGGTCCGGACCTTCAGGTCTGAGCAGAGGGTGTAGAATTGTATTATAGACTTTGCATGTTAAATTTGTCATCCGTTAAAGAGAATTTTTTTTTGTTTTCTTCTGAACTTTTTCATTCGTTGTAAATCGACGATACAGGGATTTCCCACGTTGTCGAGATTCAAATGAAACTTCCCATGGATACAAGCGCCCTGTTTGCAGTCGACGGCTTCTCGCTAAGTGATGTGGTATCTCGGAGTTAAAGAACTCGGTCCATTTGAGGATAAGTCGGTAGAAAACGTGTGACTGAGGGGTGCCGCGCCCAAAGCAAACTCGGTATTTCTGGGTTTCCATGTAAACGTAGGGCAAACAGTGCGCTGATGCATCAACTTCGAGGGTTTCCCTGATGTGCAAACAGGCCGAGGGATGAAAGGAAAGGCTCTTGTTCCTATGCGATCCCTGCATTCTCTCCGAAGAACGCGGCGATTCTCCGGCAGCCATTATTATTGTAATTACCGGTCTTTCTCTGCGGGAACGTCGCGTTGGGATCTACGTTCCTAAACAAATTCAAGTATCAAGAGCGACAGTGATTAAAGAGTAGCCGAACTGCCGTGTATTTTAACGGTACATTCGAACGGAGCCTCTGCTTTCGAACTGAATCGATTAACTTCGACCCAGGTTACGTAATTCTTTGAAAATTCCTATCCAAAATATTCAGAGAGACAGGTTAAAATTGCTTGCTAGGACTTCGTCGTTGGGTATACTTAAAATAACAGATTACTCCTTTACAAGTACTGAATATCCGGCAACACATTCGTCCGTTAAACCCGTTATTACGATTGGTAATCATTCGACACGCAAATCGATGGAACAGCAGCCCGACAAGTTCCGCATTTACCACGAATACGGTATGCAAATATTTTCAATTATCTGCTTATTTTATGCGGCTCTTCTGCCGCTCTTCTCTCGCTTCACCTGCCACGCACTCAAAGGCGTTAGAGACCCTCAAATCCCCCATGGTAATCCGCTTTTCATGAAACGATCGATCGACATTCCAGAATGTGCGTATGCCACGTTTTCTTCGTGTTTATGTCCTGAAATTTTGGCGAGTCTTATCGCGTTTCTTGTTACACTTGTATATTTGCGTGAAACGTAATCCTCGATTAAATATCGTCCTCGAATGTGGATTGAACTGGTGCACAATGCACTGCTAAGATTTACTTTAAGGTTTATTTTATTTTCTCGATTTATTTTACGGAATTTTTAATGATTGCGTACATTGATCACCGTCCAAGTTTTTTTTTAACTTTTACACATTCAGATAAAATATTAATACAATATCTTTTTCTGCACGCTATTTGATCAACTTGAAAATAGTCCAATTACTTCATTCTCCGTCAGTCAGTAACCTTGACGAGCCTCTATCCACCGTTCCATAAACCACTTTATCAGTATTGCAAGCGATAAAACTGCAATTCTACTTTAATCGTGTCCAGACTAAGAAACGATAACTCATTTACCACATCGTTCCAACACCATCAAACATCGATGTTTCGGTGAAACACTGTCGAACTGCAGGTGAAACGACAGCATCTTCGAGACGCATTAAAGGACGAGGAACGTTGGTACCGCTAGTTTGCATAATAATTAATCACCGGTGCTCCTCATAACGGACAATTTCCGGCGCACCTCTATCTCGTGGCATGGCCATGGCGGCCAATAATGCGGCACGATGGCGGCGAGTTATAGATATGAGTATTCGCCGTGCAAAACCCGGAGAGCTCGATGCTCACTGAGAGATCACGCCCGTCCGAGGAAAGGAAGAGATAGCTCACACAGCCGGAGGAGAAATAATCGGACACCGCTCGATACTTCCTTCTCGTTCGATTGACCGCCCGATGAACTTCCAAGTACGTCGCCTTAAGGAGGAAGTCGAGGAATGCAGGATGAAATATATGGCGGAAGCATGGAATATTACGTAACGGGGCGAGATTACCGCGGCAACGGCGTTACGGTCGTTTTATGTCCGATAAACGTAAAGAAGAGTCTTAAGTAGTGTTATAAATCCGACGAGCAACGCCGAGGTAAAGATAATGACATCGAGAAAAAGGGAAATGGCCGACGACTCCGGGGACGTTGGATTCCAGAAGGATTTCGCGCTTCTTTCTCATCGAGTCTCCCTTGATTCTTATGATACGTTTCGTTTCTCTTCTTCTTTTTATTAAGAGACTTTTGTATTTAGCCACGTCGTTTGCAAAGTTTACGGTGGAAAAAATCAATTTTCATTATGATGAAATTATAAGTTAGTATAACTCCAGACACTCCAGAAAACTAGTAGATTATTACTATATAGGACAAAATCGCCTATATAGTAAAATTGAATATTCGGCGTATTCCAAACGTTGACATTAAATGTTGACATCAAAGTATCGGATTTGAATGTGTATTCTGGCTCCGCAAAATGTTTAAACCCGGCCCCGCAAAAGGTCACGCCGGTCCTCACTCCAGAAGCTTGTCGATAGAAGCGATCAATTTTCATTATGTTGGAATCATAAGTCAATATAGCTCCAGAAGCTTGCAGTGTCGTACCACATTTGGATCACCACGGACAAACTTGTCGATAGAAGCGATCAATTTTCATTATCATGGAATAATAAGGTAGTGTCGTAGACACGAAGGGTCGTCGCGCTTCGATTAAACTGCTACGGTTACTTTTATAAATCTTCTTACGGGTCATCGATTAAATTCCCTTTCATCGCGGCGAAGAGTATTCGCCCCCGAAACTCTGCTCCGTATAATAGGATTCATTATACCACATTGTCTCGAACGTCTGTTGGACCCACGAAGGAATCATTAGGACGAAATCTCCCGGCAGCAAAAAACTTTAATCGAGAACCATGAAGTAGAGAGAAGGCTTCGTCCCGACTCCTTAAATCACGTCCCTTTTCCAAGAACCTATCGATTCATTGGACCGTCCCGACGACCATTATCGCGAAACTCGTTCTGAATTATGCACTACCCGGTCCGAGATTCTCTCCGCGATCCTACCCGCCGAAGGAAGGGCGTGCGTAATTGATGGGCTTTAATGGACTGAAGATTACAACGTGGCGCGTTTTAATTACCGCGATCATGGCTCGCCTTCCTGTTATTACGCGGCCTGATACGAACTGGCGCGATTGGAACGCCCAGATGTTTCCGATCGCCGGTCATATCTTCTCTTCCTGCTGAGAATCGCGATCGCGACACCCGATGCAATCTTCGACCGATGATTACTCTCCTTGCCGACACTTTTCGCGCGAGCATCTATGGGCATTTTAATTTCGTGCAAATTACGTCCGGGGCTGGAGTTCAGATATTACAGGGTCGATGGGAATTCTCGAGAATATCGATAACCGTGAAGGTTTATAGGAATTTAGAGATATCCATGAGTACTTCTTTAATAATCTTACTCTTTTGACAATGATATTGTGATTATAATTTGGAATCTATGAGAGGGAAGGTATTGCAATCGACGTGAGGTTTTGCTGGAAAGTAATTTTGAAAATGTAGGGTGGAGTTTCTGACTGAAATGCGTGCGAAATGCTCAGCAAGAGAATAGACACACCACGTGTCGAACAAAACAACCATTTATGGATTATCCGTGAAGAAGTCGTCGCATTCCCGAGGCTCTCTTCGTGTTTACACGACCTAGGCACTTCTCACCGGAAACTCGGCAGCTCCGTGAGTTTGCTCTTGCCAGGCTGCCGGTGAGAAGAAGAAGAATAGAAGTTTAAAAAAAGGGAAAAGAATAAAGTCTCGTGGAAAAGACAACATGGAAAAGACTCTCGCTAACTAAGAACAAAAAGATAAAAAGAGAGAACGGAGGTCTCGCTTTTGTAGCACTTTCTAAATTTCCTCCTCCCTTTTCATTACGTGAAGAGAACTCCGAAAAGTGAAAATGAGGACGCGTGAAAAAGATCGAGTCTAGAGGTGATAACGACGTAGAATGGAAAAGGGTAAAGGTCCAAATCGACTGAAAAACGGCTAGCTAAGAGATTGCACAAATAAGCGCGAGAAATCCTGAAAGCAGGAAACCTCTCTGGCGAACTGAGAACCGAGAGAAAGAAAGACGAGATTAGATAAGAAGAAACTTCCGCCGTAAGAAAAATAAATGAACAGGAAGAAAAAAAAAGAGAACAGGCGAAAAGAGCGATATCAAACGGAAGTTAACGTCTACTATCCAGAATTTTTCCACGCTCGTGGAAAAGGAAACACCAGGATCAGTGTTATCCAGAAGCGGAACAGCAGCGGGAAGAAAAAGCGAGGAAGAAGGAGAACGGCGCTAGTCGTGGAAGGTGGGATTACGCCTTTATTACTTTTTTCTAGATCCATACGGAAGATATACAGAAGAGAGGCAGTCCCGGTGGATGCGAAGAATGCAAGTAACTTGCGGCCAAGTTATGTGCACGGTAATAATATCCAGTTAATTGTACGGTGGCGAAAGGCTTGCACGGTACTACAGCGTGCTCAGGGATAACGATAAAATTTCCCAATCCTCTCCTCACCCCGTCGTGGAGAACTCTTTTCTCCCTTGTCGAGCAAGTCTTTCCGGTATTCGAGGCAAGCCTCTCGATACGTGTGCCAAAAAATAATCAATCTCGCAGTGAAATTAACGTTTTATTACGGTGACAAGGTATAATATTACGCCGTAATGGCAGCGATATCGCGTTATATCGGTCTTTCGACGCGCGTCTATATACACCTACCTGAGAAAAGCTGCTCAGGATAGCCCAACGATGGTAAAAGATCGTCGAGGAAGAAACACGGGATATGTAAAGAGAGAAAAAGAAAGAGATGCGTATCTCGCAAGGCTCTGGGCACCCGGCACGATGCGATCTTTCGACGAGATATTATAATACCAGGGGAATCGCCGCATCTCCCTGTAATATACGTTATTACGTGCTGCTGAACGATCGAGCAATCGATCGACACCAAGGGGACGTTTCAATCTCGACGAGGGAGGAGAAGAGACGAGCGAAGATTCCATGAGCATCATCATGATCCGGTCGGGTTTCTTCCGGCGCGAATCAGAGATTGACGTCATCTTCGAAAAATGGGACTACTCTTGGTATAATGGAAAAAGCGATTAGTCGGCATCACGAAACGAAAGGTCGAATTTACCGTGCACCTTTTATCCGGCGTATCGTCTGCTCGATATCCTGTTTCCAGCGTGCCGGACTTTTTACAAGCACCTCGAACGCGGAAGAATACTCATGTAGGCCGTTGTGCTATTAATGTTAATTATGCCGCGATATAGAATCTATGTATACTGAGAATACATTTTTATTTATAACGGTGTAATAATGAGAAGAGCACAATTTCTCCGTTGAACGAGTCGCGATAAAAATACTTCAACTGGAGGAACAATTTTCTCTAAACTTTAAATCAAGATTGTAAAATTCCAAACGACGAAGATCCATGGTGGAATTTATTAACCCGATCCTGAATTATTTCACGGTAAACGTTAGAAGAGTCTACCCAACACGAATCTCAATCTATGCCGTAAAGCTAGTCGAGTATCGCGTTACCGGACAGTCTTCTCCAACGAGGATATATTCTTTACCTGGAATACATTCGGGAATTCCAAGAAATCTTAAAATTTCCACAAAACTTTAAAAAAGTGAGATACAGCGGGATGAATTTGGAAGAATCAGCGAATGAAATGTGATTAGCTGGTGCGAATAAACTAAGTACGGTCGAGGGTAGCGCCGTGGATTCAGGTGAAGACGAGGAGTCGGGAGGTTTATCCTCGACCCCACGTAATTCTAGCTCAGGTAGGTCTATAAATAGAGGCCGTGTACATGTTGCCGACCTGTTGCTCGAGCACCCTCGTGTGAACGTCGAGGCCCTGAGTAATCGAACCCCGTTGTTCGGAGTACCTTCTCCCGTGCCGCCTCACGTTCCATCGTTCGTGCCCAAAAGCACTCGCCGCTTCGAGAGGTCATTAGGCGTAATGAATACCCGATAGCCCCTTAACCCGCAATATAATCGCCTCGCGAACCTCTAAACACGGCCGAGCGATGCTCGCTCTTCCACAGGCTGCTCCGTGCTAATGATTTCCCGGGTAATATCCGCCGCATCGTGGCTCGTTCGACGGTTTTATAGAAAACCTCCTCCAACGCGCACTTTGCAATCACGTTTCTTCTTGTCATATTTTCCATCGCGACTAATACCACATCGTATTCACCCCCTGGTAACACCTTGATACCACATCCATGAAAGCGATAACGCGAGGAGCAAACGTTGGTGTTCGAGAGCAAAGAACAAAATTTGTAACCAACGAGGCAGACCGGATTTTCAACGTGGCTAAATGCAGACGATTTTACATCGTAACGGAAGCTCGACTGGCTCGTTTGCACCGACAAACCGAAGAGAGCTTCCCCAAGGAGCAACGACTCCTTTCGCGTCGAGATTGCTCGCTGATGATCGCGTAACGAGCCGCTCGCCGTCAACCTGTCCCAGAAGCCACGAGGACCAGTCTGGATCTGTTCGGTTCTTGGTACGCTTGGCACGCGGAAGTCGTCTCTTTGGGGGTGACGACGACACCATGAATTCTCCCTGGGCGAGAGAATAGTAGAAGCCTTGCTCGAGGACGCGTTCGAGTGTACACAAGTGGGGTAGAACGCGGGAAAATGGGCGGAAAGGTAGATAAAGAAACGACACGGTCTCGCTAATTGTCATAATTAACCGTGGAAGAGTTCTCAGGGTCAGAGTCGGAGGTTTTAGAAAGCATCAGTGGCTGATAGAACTCGATGGTAGCGGGATCACGGAACTTCATAGTTTGCTTTTGTAATTTGCATAACGTCATTTGGCCTCACCTCAGCGAACGTCTCCACCTCCACGTTGATCTCGTGCTCTTTGACCCTGTTTGCGCCCATAAACTGAAACGTTCGGATCACGGAGCGAACAGACTCTCGCGTTGCGCCTTTACTCGCGACTGGCTAACTCGACGAGTTTCGTTACATCAGATATGCGGCTCTTGCTCGTTTCGTCGCTCGTTTTTCGAGCTTCCTTCTACGTGCGCTACTCCGGCGGCTCCCTTATTAAAGGAACGGAAATTATGACTGTTCGTTAATGCTCTTATATATGGGTAGAAACGCGATACTTCCTGAACTCACCAGAATTTTTCCATCGGTATCCAACACGACGATGATTCTGCACGTGCAAAACTAATTCACGCGATGTTACGTCTTCGAGCGGAAGACACGTAATTCTCGATCTTCGAAGAAGCAGTCTATTAATCTTCGTACGAGACACTTTTAACGACAGCCCCTTTCAATGCACTTTGTTGATATAAATAATTACTTGTGACTTGAAAGACCACGCGACCGATGCACGCGACACATGCTTGATCGAGCACGTTTCCAAGGACGTATTAAAGGTACCACTAATACGTGTCAACCGAACATCCAGTTATCCTGGATGAAAGAGAAAGAAAGAGAGAGGTCTCTAGATAGTCCAGTGCTCGGACTGTCAATTATCGGGTTTTTAGTCCTCGAATCTCGCACAGTCCTCGGAGAAGATGAAGCGTCACGTCGACAGGTCGGGCTTCGGATCTCCCTTTTACGAGAGGCGGACAGGTCCGTTACTCATTCGCCGAGCGGTACGATACACGTTCAAAGTATTACCATGTCGGAAGTAACCGCTTTCGCGTCGCCTCACAGTCTCCAGTTTGCTGTTTAAGCACTTTATATGAATATCACCGTTACGCGACGAAGATAACCGATCGTAAGAATAATCCTCGGCCAAGGAATTAATGCTTGGATTAAAGGCAACGACCGCGCTCGAATTCGCGAGAGAAACCAAACCTGCTCTTTCCTAAATTATTGAAAATGTTCCAATTAGTAAATTCTACGATTCTTGGTAAATGTTCGATCGTTTAAACGGTTCTTACTGAGAACTTCTCAGGTAAACTAGCCTCCATGTCGACTCGATACGCGTACTTACATGCGTGCAAGCACGCATAGTCGCCGATCGGATCGACGATTTGCATAACACGCAACCTGAAACTAGTAATCGAATTAGTTGCACGCGTAAAATGCCTCTCGCACGGCTGCCGGCATATCGGCTCGTTTGTCGTCGACGTGAATTCGTATTTTTCTCGTCTCACGCTCTCAACCCGGGAAAATAGGACGACGAGTCGTCTTCGGTCAATCTAGGAGCATCAATGACGGACACGTAGTCGAATCAACGAGCAAGCGGGACACGAGATTCACGGTGGAAACTTCGCCCACGGTCTCCTTACCGGCGGGATACGAGAAGAGTCTGTTCCCAGGTGAAGGTAATCATATTCCGCGTTCCACGGTAATGGTGAACGAACGCAGCCTCCGGGCTGTAACGGAACCTCTGCCACCAGCACCCCATTTTGCCGGACCTGTGGGTGCACCTACCTGCACCTTATACTCGAGTCATACTCCTATGTTGCTGCAATTATCGCACGACCGGCTGTTATCGCGGCAAACCGAAGGTTTCCCTGATCTCTATCGTTCTTTTCTTTCTAACTGCGCTTTCCAACTACCTCGCGAGAGTATCGGTGATTCGGTGATTTCGGTCTTCGATTTGATCTCTATCGATCTTGTTTTTATTCTGTTTTGTGTTCGGCTGGAACTCCTAGGCTCGTTTCTTCTGACAGTAAGACCTATAGGTGTAGGTTGGTTCTGAATCGTCGGGGGTGTGGTATATTAAATTATTTCTTCTGCGAAAAAACCTCTCGGAGGAGACGAGGGTTTGGCATCTGGCCCATTAATTAGGTATTTTTACCTTTGACTCTACGAGCACTACGGCTCCATTGTATTTGTTATGTTTCGCGAAGAATGAAGAACTTATTCAAAGAAGAAACCTGCTAGCAATGCCTAATTCATTTTAAATCTCGAACGATTAGTCGGTTACTACAGCTTCTACCGAGGCGGCCATAAATGGTCCTCGCAGAATCGGACATTCACGGTTGTTCAATAAGACAAACGAAATTGAGTGGAGAGAAGGAGGCTAATCGTAGTCGAGCATCTACCTACGTACGACCTCGATCCAATAGCACGAAGCGAGAGCACAGGTGAAATCAATCATCCTTCGATTCCTGTACTTAACCCTACACGAAACTAGATTATAATTTCCTACTAGACATTTACTCGATAGAAACATCAATCCTGAAACTAATTAATATTCTGCGCCATATACCAAGAATGTAACACGATCAACGTGAAAACTCGCATAATAAAACAATTAATTCAAATCAATTAAACAAATATGAAACAGATCAAGTAAATAAAATCACAAACCTCCATTTTTCACACGATGCAAAAATACAAGCTAAATCACAAAAAAATTTCACACTCTATCAATAAAATAAAAATCAAATGCCAATAGGAAGAGATCAAAACCATTCATCTACCATTCCAAAGAAATCTAAGCGAAACAGGAAGAAACTAAATTCACTCGAAAACTTGAAAATCTCACACAACGTAAGAACTACAGAGTAAATCCTAGAAGAATTTTACACTCGATCAATTAAATACAAATCAAATCCCAATAGGAAGAGATCAAAACCATTCATCTACCATTCCAAATAGATCTAAGCGAAACAGGAAGAAACTAAATTCACTCGAAAACTTGAAAATCTCACCCAACGTAAGAACTACAGGGTAACTCCTAGAAGAATTTTACACTCGATCAATAACATACAAATCAAATCCCATTAGGAAGAGATCAAAATCATTCATCTACCATTCCAAAGAGATCTAACCGAAACAGGAAGAAACTAAATTCACTTGGAAACATGAAAATCTCATCCCAACCTAAGAACAACAGGGTAAATCATGGAAGAATTTCACGCTCGAACCTCCGTATCCTTTCGGTCATAGAGTCGAAGAATTTTGATCGAATCTAGGTCTAATTATCTATGATACGCGTGTCACGATGCCCGAGGCTCGCTCCTTCGATCCGATCCGTATCAGCCTGTAAAATCGGCCTTTGGTTTGCGGCACGGCCGTATCGAGAGCGCAAGTGAAATTAGTCGCGGTCCGACGACTGCGGCTGCAACCGGGTCCTGCAAGAAGGAAAGTAACGCAACTCGGGACGAATCAGGGTGAATCGGCGCGGATGCCGATCTGAGAGAAAGAGGAAGAAAAAGGGGAAACGAGAAAGAGGGAAACGGAGCGTGTGGGCGCTCTCTGTTCCCTGTGAAACGATGCGCGCCTACATTTCCATTCACAACGTGTCACTGCGCGGGCGTGTCGTTTCTGGGTTGTCGATGTAACACAGTCTGCGTGTTGGATAATGTGCCCGCGTGGAGAATGCGATTCCGAGGCAATGAGCCCCTTTGAATTCTTGGAAATTCCAGATAACCGTGTACGAAGAGACGATAACGCGCTTCTTCCGTATTCGTCCTGATCGCGGTTTATAGAATATCGGAGATGTCGATGGGAGTATGAATAATTTATTCGGAGAATTGGACCGGCAATTGCGAAAGTAGTCTGAGTCATGTATTGTGTTTGGCACCGAGTGTCATTGAGTTACGTAACTATCGGCTGCATTCGATTATTTAGCCTCTGAATAATTTCCTAAAGCGTTCTCCAAATTAGGATCCTACCGTGGTAGTCGCTAATGTAACGTAATTCTGCAAACATTGGTATGCTTTATCTAAATGTAGATATAGGGAGGACAAATTTATCATCAATTTACTTTTTATCAAATAGAACATATGAAGAAGGAGATTCTGGATCATATTAGGAAATCACTAGCTCTTATATTAAACCCTGCTGTTCTGCTCATTTATATCTAACATTCCTATCCCTCCCAGTGATAGTAACCCGTCGAACGAAGGTTCACGTTTTGAGAAACATAAAATATACGAACAAGTAGACGTAAATGTTTAAAAAAATTGAATATCAAAAACTAATATATACTTAGAAACATAGTGTCGGTTAACACTTTGACTGCCATGGAGGTCACCGATGACCGGTGCTATTGAATTCATTAAATTTCCGTGTAATTTTGAAATTGTAATATTTACGAATTTTCGGATATATTAAATATTTAAATATCGACATTAAAAAGATAAAGGTCTACCGAATATCTATCTATCTGTATCTTTAAAGTTTCTGCTTTGCAAAAATACGAATTTAATAGTAAAAGTTCCACTTCGGTAGAAATGGTGAATCTAGCGAAATACCGGTGGCGTTCAAAGTGTTAAAGTATAATCTCCACTTCGGGTCATGTAGACCTAAGTAGGACAGCAGGGTTAAAAAAAATAGTTTATCTTTAGTGAAAATCTATTACTATTTATACCAATCTCACAGTCTGACAGTGCGTGGAACTGTCGATGTCCGCTTACATTCGTTCACCGAATTCCGCTGTTCAATGGATCGTATCCTGAATACACAACGACGTAGACCACTCGTCGCATCGAGAATCGAAACCAAAGTCATTCTCTTCAACCTCCACTACGTTTCTCTACTCTGTAAAGTTATTTCTGAAAATTTCTACAATCTCGAAATTCGTCGCGATACTCCGTGCAACGACCGGAGGATCGCTAACGAGCAAGCGCAAGTTTAGGTGTCACTGTTTTCTTTTCTTTCTCTCGATCACAATGTGGCGCCAGAGGAGGAAACGCGCGGAGACGACAAGGAAAGATGAAGTCCACAGGTAGAAGAGAAACTACCCACGCTCTTTTATCCCGGAGAGCCTTTGTATTAAGCCGCTGTCGCGACTGGTATGCGCCGGCTTTACCAAAGTCCTCCTTCTCTTCCTGTCGATTCTTCTCCTCTTTGTTTGCCTCCTCCCTCGTCCTCTTTCTCTGTCTCCGGCCGCTTATACTTCTTTTCGTGTCGACACGTGCAATTTCCTTTGCTCGGAGGTGTCGAAAAGTCTCTGCTACCCTGGAACAATGTCCAGTTTCGTTAGAACGTGCTCCATAAAAGTATTGCTTACCTAGTTCACGAGAATGTCTGACACATTTAGTACACCGAGATTCCAACAACTCCAGACCATGGAGATGATGTACTACAAAAAGTTTCACTTCAATAGAAATATTCAAACTAAAGAATCTACCTCGGTAATTCAAATTTCTCTAATCTTCACGAAATTCAAAAATCACAGAGAATAATTAACAAAATCTTACCGACCTGCTTCACCTCATCGGACTCATCTCTGTGGAAAATGAACACTTAGCCGACCACCGAGAAAAAAGTAAAGCGAATTCGTAAAGTAGCAATGGGAAATCTCCCCATTCGATCAGTTAAGTGTTAACCCTTTGAGGACGACGGGCGGATATATGCGCCCTGAGAATAAAAATTGGATATAGTTTGCCGGTGCATATATAAACAGTTAGAGTTGAAAAATTAAAATATAATCGTTGAAATATTATTTTACAAAGAGTAACTTTCAACTTGTGTACATTAACAGACTGTCTTTCCGATGAAAAAGTGTTTTTTCATCGCTAAATAATTGATTGCTTCTTGATATTCAAAAATGCCTCCGTCCGCAAAGGGTATATATAACTAGTAGACAAAAGAGCAGTCGTTCGAAACCATCGCAAAAGATACTTCTTCCTGACTTTCCAACATTCTACAAATCATCGTTGAAATCTGAATCCAAAGTTTGTCTCAATAGATGCAAAGCGTGACGAAAGATCACCGTCGACAAGTTCACGAGGAACGTAGACGAAACGAGCGTGTAACACGCGAACACGAGCACGCATTCCCACGCACCTACGCCTCGTAAATTTACGGCCTGAGGCAGGCGAATATCGTATTTAGCGACGTCCGGTCGTTCCGGTTGCTCGCGTGCTATCCGCGGATTTTCATGTCTCCCCTGACACCGAGATGCACGTACTTATTCGCTCGGGGGGTCTCTGCTCTGCATACCGTGCAGCAATATCGCGAGAACTGGTCGGTCAGAGTGCGAAGGTATGCGATTGGCTTCCTTCCAGCCGTAGTTTACCGCACGTCCAGCTGTCAGTGTGGCATGACAGTTACAGGAGAAATGCCACGTGACAGGATAAATGTAACCTTAACATTCGCCATGAGAAGAGAGATGAGGGCACAATGACTTGTTACAATTTATATATTCCCACGTGTCTCTGATAATAGAGAACCTGCTCGGGAAACGTCCGTTAGGGTTCTTGCATTGTCTGTCATTGGAATTGATGATTCGGTGGATCGGTTGTTAATCTTTGCTGTTGCGATGACATTGTCACGTATGGATTATGCTATTGTTTCTGTGCTATTCTTCAATCGGATCTACTAAATTGGAGACTGAGCTTTTAACTTCAAATCAAACATGATGGGAGAGAAATTTGTTTTTAACCGTTTGAATACCGGGAGGGTTTTAAAAAATTACTTCGAAAAAAGCCAAAAGCCACTTTCGTGCTCTTGAGATTTTATTTGAAAATAAGCTAAAGGTGGAGTTTTATTTTATGTAGTGCACAACAAGAACAATTTTCTCGTGCTTGTATCCTAATTTGGAATTACTTTATATTATAAAAGAGAAACCTGATGTATTCTTAACACAATATCTTAACAAAGTCTTCCTTCAATTGTCAACATTGAAAAAATGTCTTGGGGTTTTTCGAGACAGAAACTGAAGAGCGCGAAAGTGGCTCGTGGTACGCAAACGGTTAATCTATATAATTTTATTGTGTCTGATGTAGTTTGGAAATTTTATTACTACAATATATATATTATTACTACAATCAGGAAAGAATTGTACGGATGTAATTATTTAATTTATATGTTAGAGGGTTGGGGTAGGAGACTTTTTAGTTTGATATTCGAATCTGAAGAAATTTTCCTTCAGAATATTGCAAAGTTTTGAATATTTATTGGAAAGGAGGAGTTAAGGATTTTAAATAATATATTCACTTTTCATGTTACAGGGAACGGAAGAAGAGTGCCGACATGTCGGCGTTGAGCACCGGGCTCTGTCGACCCGGGTTTATATTCTGGCTGGCTATTCTACTGACATCGCAATCCTCCTATTCTGGTAAGTTTTTCAGCAAATCCTTCGTGCAACTTCTCCCGATAGAAACCTCTTCTTTCGTGAACTTTTATCCCCATTTATTTCGTTCCGCATCGACACTTTAGCCTTCGAAGCGTCAAGGTAAAATATCATTTGGCAGACACCTGACCGAGGTAGCTCAAGAAAAGAATTACCAAAAAGAAATATTTTTTTACGGATCGACGTTTCTCACTCCTCTCTGTACCTTCAAAAAACATCCTTCTATTTCTTCTAAACCACACATTTATCGTTCTCTCAAAACATTGAATTCAATCCGTAGACAAAATCGAAATCTCTCCCTTATACCTCAAAACTTAATTCCGTACTTAAAAGGATGAACTCGAAGCTCGATTCTATATCACAACGAGACGTTCAATAGATCCAACGATTAATATAAAAGCAACAAAAACTCTTTTCACGACTTATCCCGAATTATTATCAACAATCCCAACGATTAATCCCACGTAAGAGCATAGTCAAACTGAATACAAAACGAATCGACTTAACTCGCAAATAACCAGACACGCCGAAATCCTTCTTGAATCGTCCTTTTTACACTGTCCAGTGTGACTAACAGAGTCTGCCGAGGTCTGAATGAGCGAGGTTCCGTCAGGACATCGAACCTATCCTTGTCCCTCCTTTCCCTCCGGAGAAGAATGGTCTTACCTCATAATGCTCACCTCTGGCATCGCGGCCACGTCTGGCCCCGAGGTGCTTTCCCATGGACCTGGCACACCATATTCGTTCTTCGACGGCTCTCAGGTCGTCCCGAAGAGCAGTCGTCTTCTCTATCTCGCGTGCCACCTTCTTCGTGGTATCGCGTGGACTTCTTCCGTTTACGTAGAGCCGGTTTCGAATTACGTAGGATTTCACCTACGATTAATTCCGTCGGCCAATCGAACATTTCATTTCGTCAAACAAGAAAAAACAACGACATCAAATATTCGATCGATCGGCAGATTCGATGGTTAAGATTAGTCATCTTTCGTTTGTCCGTAAGAAACGATCAGTCGGAAATCCCAAAGGCCAAGAGCACTTTCACCTGTGCGAGATTACGTCAGAACTTCGAGGTCAAGTTCGTGAGAATTTTTTCTGGTCTGGTAGGAACCACGGGAAATTTATCCGTTGCATGTCATCGACGACCGTGAACTGATTTCCGTTCGAGTCGCTTAATCATCCTTCCTTCGATAGGATGATGTTCAGGTTGGATAAGCATCGAATCAAAGCTCATCTCGTGTCGAAGATACAGGGTTGTATGTACAGTAAGGCCTTGTTGCTTCTTTTTGTTGGATCCGAAAATCCATACGTCAAGCCACGACGTTTCCAATTGCTTCCACTTAGTCATCCTCTCGGTGATCCGTCCATGCGAGGTAGGAAGCAAGAGTTCTTTGCAGGGGCGCGTACAGACCGAACGGCTATCATTCTCGGAAGAGCGTGCTACCTCGAACACGACGACGTGCAAAAACGTTGCATCGTCAATGAGACCTGATTGACGATGCGTTTACTTTTTCCTTCCCCCGTTCTCTCCGCTACGTCGATTCAACGTTGATTCTTCGACGAAGAGCAGGTGTGGATAAGTCAGGGAGGGAACGATTGAATTCTAACATTCCGATCGACTTTTCTTCCTTTTTTTCAAATAGATCACCCAGGGATCTCTCGTTTTCTTTGCCAGTCTCGCCTCTTTTTGCAGCTGTGTCGCCTTTCGATGAACCGACGTCTCATCGATCTGTCCGTTGAAATTTCCACGGTCTTTTGTGCACATCTCGTCGTAGAAATTGAAGGAATGCTTTGTCCCTTTTGTCTTCTCTTCTCATTCTTCCCGACAGTCTTCGATTGAAATGTAATCGATTAATTTTTATACTCATAGATTTCAGTTGTTATTTCAAAGTCCAGTTATACAAAAATGGTACAGAATTCTTGACCATAAATTCCTTTAGGAGAAAATAATCCATCGTTCTCAGACCTTCGACCCTACTTTGCTCAATTAACTACCAACTTCCGAATACGCATCTAATCTAATCGTGCAACAAAGTCTAGCTTTTCCGTATCTTCCGCATCTACGATTCGGTAGTTTGCGCAAACATAATAACCCGCACGATGCATTCAAGTAACGCGACTAGCGGGACTCTTTGGTGTAGAATACGCAAGCAATTTACCGTGTCTGCGCGCAAACACAGGATCTTCGTCGGGTCGCTTCTCTACCTCCCTCGGATCCTAGACTTTTTCAATCGCAACGAAATTACGCTTCGCTAAATCTCTCGTAATAAATATTTCACGCATCTCCTCTACAAAATGTTCGCGCTCGCGCGCGTTGAGTTCAACAAACCGAATCCGCTTTGCGTAATTCATTTGAGCGAGCGTAAATCATTCGAATCCGCTTACAATTTTTCAATCGAACGGTCAAACACGGAAAGACACGGATATTGAAAAGACGAAGAGAGATGGACAAAGAATATCGGAAAGAATGAACAAAAAAGAAGAAAATAGATAAAAAAAAGAGAAAGAAGTAAAAAACGAAAGAAAAAAAAGAGTAGTGCAAATAGAAAATTGGTTAAATTGCGTCAGAACCAGATTTTGGAATTCTCGCGGAAGAGATCTACGAAGAAAGAGAAAAAGTGCGCCTTGGCACACACAGCTGCACGGATAGCGGTTCCTGTACTTGCCTGCATCCACGTGATGCTGTGAATTCTGGTCAAACCTGTAAGCCCTGAAGAGACGGCTTCTGCCCATCGAGATGTCACTGACCGCGTACTTCACCGTTGCCCACTTACGGTCCACGTCGTCGCACCTGACCCCCGAGGTGTTCCATATTTATGCTTAATGCCGTGCAAAGTGTCGTTATCTTCGAGTATCATCGAGCCAGCGAGAAACTGGACGACACTCGAGGCTTCGATGCCGTCCGCAAAAATCACAGCTAACGACGACGGTTGGGTAACACGAGAGCCTCTCCAGTTCGAAATGCGAGAGACTTTCAACGGGCCTTCGTGTTTGACTATCGAATGAAAATGGAGATAAATGCGTAAGATAGTCAGACGCGAAAGGAAATTCTTTTTTCCTCACCGATGCCGGATTGGTTTACATCGGTATCGAAGTTACAGTTGATCTTGTTCGTGGATATTTGAGTATCTTGAAGTAAAGTCTTTTTCGTCCATTTCAACCTGACCGTTTCCATGTTATGTATGAAAATGAGAAGTAAATGATCCGACGATGAATATCGTATTTAATTCGTGCACGAAGGAAGAGAGGATGGTTTGCTAATTTTCATATTTAAGATTCCTTGCAAGTGATCATACCGGAGAATTTAATACCACTGGTTCGATATTTTATAAAACGATGGAAACTTGTAATATGTACGTAACGATGTATAGTGTAGGAACATCGTCAAAGTGTTCGTTAGTAGACAGCGAATTTGGACGTCGTTTAATATTCGGTGCGTGTAGAGGAGCGGTAAAGTAAACGTAGCGGTCTGAGTCCCATTAGCGAAGGTACACGCTCCAAGTACTTGTACAAATATTTCTGCATAATTAGTTGATTCTTCGACCGCCTCGTTTTTCTTATATCGTTACATATTATACAATCCTTGAACGAGTATATAATCGACATTACTTAAATTCTATTACAAGTTTCAATGGCCTTCTCGCCTTCGCGCTATTCCTACTCATTCTTCCATTACGATCAGACTGTCTTTCCATTTCCTTATTCTACTTACAAATCGTATTCCTTACTGTCCGCGTCAGTTATTTGCGTCTGATATACCGACATCTTCTCAAGCAAGAAAATAAATTTTCCGATAATCGCTCAGAATTCCGTGTTTCCGTTGCGAAAATCAGAGATATCGCATGAGATATAAAAGATGATTCTTGTGCGTGAAACACGAACGGAGAATAAAATGATGGCATATAGTCGAAGATGAGGCAAGATCTTTGCAGAATGAGTAGAGAGGATCAGTTAGGAATAGGTAGCTTGTTACGAGGACTACAGTCCTGTGTATTCTCCTTCTCGCTCTTTCAACCTTTCGTCCTTTTCTCTACTATCCTCGCTACTTACCGAGGTGGCCAGGTCAACGGCGGTCATGCGAGGAAGAGTATAACGGAACGTGTGGGTGCAACTTCATCGTGACACGGATTAAATAATCGTATTAATTCGTCTCGTGATTCGCGTGACCGCGAATTCATCAGAGGCAATGAACGAGCTTCCTCATAGCGGATAAGTGTCATTCTAGAAACGCGATGCTATCGGATCAAGTACAGTAATTGCAAAATATGAATTAAAGTGCTTGCAATTACAGAAGTTTAATTATGATTGAAGATGAAGGATCTATGTTTATCAGAGAGTTCATTTACTCACTTAACCCGTTTAGTGTTGGACGACGATATATCGTCGTTAGCAATAATACTAACACTGGACATCGAAGGGTTAATATTCAGTTTTCAATACGATATCAGTAATTTTATGACAGATAATTGTAAATACACAGTTTATGGTGGATATTGCTGATAATGATAATTCTTTTTATTTGCAACTACATTTGTCATTAATCCAATTAATTTTTTCGTCGACACTAAAAGGATTAAATTCAAATAAAAAATACGCCATTGCTGCAGTAAATTAATCAATGGGATAAATTGACAAGATTCTTTGTTATTTTTAATATTTACAGACTCATCGTGTAACTTCTGCAGAAACGTAATAAAAAGTTGTCATTGTGGATAGTTAAAATCTTTCGTGAGCCTGTACGATGATACGAGTGCTGTGCTGTGTCTCGAGTATTTTTATTTTACCGTCAAAGTGTTTGTTCAGAGTTAATAACCTAGCGGTACACGAAGCGTCCGTAATGTGGGAGACGTTAATGAATTCGATTGAAAATAGGAAATAATTTATGATTGTCCTCGGAACGATCGCCTCGCTACAAGAAACACTCGCGTATTACGCCAGAACCGGTCGGCCAACTTCTCTTGACGCAACATACTCGATACCAATGACATTGACATTGACTGCCGGAGAAAGGTACACGACGGCACGTTTTCATTCTTTAAGACGCTTCAATTTTCCTCAGAGGAATTAACGACCGTTATCGATCACCGTTAAATCTTGAAAAAATGTAAACTTAAATTAACATGTTCATTGGCACGGAGATCATTCATGTTTTATTTATACTGAATACTAAAATATTACTGCAAAACAACTAGAATATTACTGAACGTATAGCTATTTTCACCTTCAATATTTCTATTACATAAATGTATAATTATAACACAAAGAAATCCATCTCCAAGAAAAAATACCACGAAAATTCAACGTCAAAGTATCACCAAGGTCCAAAAAAGGAGTATTTAGAATCTCATCACTTCCATCAGCCCTAAAAGTCCAAAGTATCCCAAGTTAACACTAGAACTACCAAACCAGTCAAAATGACTGGTACACAATTTTTTCGAAAAATTCTCCAAGTTTAGATAAGAGTCATAGAATAAATATTCTACGTCTATATCAATAAACATAAATCACCCAATCGATCAAACTTTCCACCGCTTGATTCCCCCTTTTTCAAAGTACTTATTTAATTGATTAAAATATGATAGATTTGAGGCCGGTAGTTCTAGTGTTAATCTAAGTCAAAGTTCCCATAAAATTTCCCCAAAAAATCCCAAACTTCTTAAATCCTATTCACTTGTCTCGAGAGAGACACTAACGAAATATCCAACCGCAAATTCCAACTACCTTGCATACAAAGCCACAAAATTCACGGTCGAAAATTCACGAGACCCTCTGAACAGTCGGTCGTTGATCGTAATGGCTCTTTTCATCCCGGGCAACGAGGGACGGAATTATTCTATCATCTTTTTCATCGTCGACTCGAAGGATTCTATCTCTCCGTGGTTGCGGTGTTGCGAGCTAACCGCGACCTTGGAAGACACGTAGTGCAGAATTTCGTGCACGCGATACGTGCCGTGGAGCAGTGCAGCCAGGTGCTCATCGGAGCGTGTGCGGTTGATGGTAATGAACTTTCGCGAGGCAAGGCCGCCGGGGATGATTTCATAACGCGTGCAATGCCGCTACTCTTTCTCTTTCTTGTTTCTCTCTCTTTCTATCTCTCTCTTTTACCTCGATTTGTAACGATCATTTCTTTGTCTTCAACCACTTCCTTCAACTTGCACCACGATATAGGTAGAATAAAATTTCAAAATTTCCTAATTATTCTCTGTTAATTAATCCTCTATGGGCCCTTCTGACTTTGAATTAACGCAAGACACTTCTTCAAAGTCAAATTTGTAACTTTACCAAATATTATAATTTAGCTCATGAAAATCATGAAATTCTTTACAATTTAATGTTTAAGAATAAGGTTTAGTCCATTATTTAACCTCTTGCCTTACAATGACGTGTGGCACACATTACGCGGTAAATAGAATAGAAAATTTTTAAGTTTTCCAAAAACTGTCAAACTGAAAATATCAATAGGTCAGGAGACATTGAAATTAGTGCTATGCTATTAATATTGCGTTAACTTATAGCGGTATACCGGAAAGCAGTGATAAATTATTATATCAACAAGTAATTCTGAGTTATTGCTTGTTCAATCACAAAAGAAATCGTAAGGCACAGGGTTAAAGTTGTATTTTTATCTCCACTATCGCGAAACTGATCTTTAAATACAACAAAATTTCGAACTATAGAGGGTTAAGTTGTACTTTATTCTTATGTGTGATAACGGTTTATTTTATGCTTGATTTGAGAATTATTTTTGAGATTGATGAATAGAAGGAGAAGGAAAGGATTCTATATAATTATAAATGATGGTCTGCAAGAGGGAACGAAGATGAGAGAGGTAATTGAAGAACGTTGACTCGCGTAATTAGCTTCGGTCTTTTGAAACTGACAAGAGTGATATAAAACTGCAATTGGAGATGTATGTCATTTGGGTTGCCACTGACAAGGATCTTAGAGAGTATAATTGCCGTGAGATTAATGAACGATCGTTGGAGAGTGGATATATCGCGTGTTGGATCGAATGATTTCGAAATATCTTGAATCTAAATCGTTCGCGTATCGAGAACGATTCGAATCCCCGTTACGTTCCTCAAAGCGAGATTCTTTTTACCTTCTACGTACAAGAACAACGATTATCCCGTTAATCCGATGTCGGCCTAATTCATCGATGACCACCGAAGCATCACAGTCGACGCTTATTTTACGTGTAAAAAGTAACTGCATATTTTTTTTACCAGTCATCGGAGATACAAACAAATTAACATATCGTTCGTGTTACATGAGTTGACCATTTCCGGCTGAGACGAGCTGCGATTTATCAGAATCTGCTCCTCCGTGCGTATCTCTCGTACGTGCCATGTAAACCAGCATCAAATATACTTCGGATAACGTGCACCTGAAACAAAAATGTTTCGTTGGTCAGAACAGAATCTGCAAACTTTCCTGTCATTCTCGAAAATGTCACGTTGTTGATCAAAGAAATACTTACTCGAAATATCGAATGACGTAGATGCTGAAAACAAACAACTTTGATTCCATTAATCCACAATATTTCCTACAATAACTCAACTAATTAACTCACCATAAAAATTCCCTACAAATCATAACACATACATTTAATAATTCAAAACATATTCAACATACATCTTTTAATTTTACAAAAATCACCAACACTCCAAACAACAACGTTAACACTAGATCCACCAAGGTGGTCACAATGACTTGCCCAGAATTTTTTGAAAATATTCCTAAAATTTGTAACACTCTTGCCTCAATTTTGTACGACCATCATGAAGGTTATAAGTTATTGAATCGATTTAAATATATTGAATTAATCATCAGTAGATCTAGTGTTACCCATCCAACACCTAATCGAATTCAATCCAAAATTGACCTTATTAATCGTCCACCATAAAAAAGGACTAATTTCCCTCAAAACTCCTTTTTCGTCTTTCATCCCCTCGCAACTCGACTACGATGATAATCACGCGCATTCACCGACACCTCGATGAAGTCTTTCCGTCTGATGGCGACGAGAAGTGGCCGAAGGGTCGCAATAATTTAGCCCAGGTATCGCGCAAGACAAGAATCGTCTCGCTGGAGCAATGTACACGTACGTGCTGGGCCCGTGTAACGTGGAGGCACGCGGCTGGGACCCACTCGTGGGACTCGAACGAGAGAGACACGACGGGGCTTCCATTCACGGAGTTCGCTGTGGTTCCCAGTACAATTCAATTCGCTGGAAACCGCATGCATGCTCCGCGTCGTGGAATGCTGATTCTCGAATATACCTTGGCTCAGTGCAGCGCACGTATGGAAACGAATGTCCGCGCGCTGGCCAGGAGCACCTTGCGGAAACGCACGCGCCTCGCATTTCAACCTCGCACCTTCATGTCGCGAATCGACTTCCGATCGAGAGGTTGCCATACCGCTAATAACTTACGGCCAAGTGGAACGGACCGGTATGCATTCGATCGACCGTAAATCAAATCAAGGAATTGTTTGTGGTTGGAGGTGCAAGATTGAAACTGGGTCGTGCGATTCGTTGCGTTCAACTTTGGTGCAAGACTGATTAAATATACGATAGTTTAACTACTGTACATTATTATGGATTGAAGATTGAAGAATTTGAAATTATAAAATAGATAAGTAATAGATTTTTTGCTGGATGTGGAAATTCATTGTAAAAGCTCATATTGCAAGAATTCTTTGATACGTTGCAATAAATCTGCCAGATTTGTACATTGAATGAAAGGATTCCGGTGGACATTCGAATCCTTCGCTTCGCAATGCACGTATACGCATGCGGAATACGTTTTATGCATCTCAACAAGTTCCTGGACGGTTTTCGAAGAAAAAAGTTAAAGTTCAGGTCCGCAAAAAGACACGGCAACGCCTCTGTTCTTGTCGATTCTATCGAACCTGTATAATATCAAATTGTACCGGTATATACTTTTCATTCCGTAAGTTTCTTCATTCACGTGAAATCGCGATGGAACGATACACGAAGAAAAAATTCCCCTCGCGGAAACTCGCGCGAAAATTCGCAATCGTGCTTTTCCATGGGGAAGACACGAAGGTGGAAAAGGAAATGGGAGATCCTATCGGAGAACAAGAGAGGTTTATTGTGCGACTCGAAAGAATGCTTAGGCGATTGTGTCCTTGGAGGGTGCTCTGTCGCGTTTCAGGAACAATCGAGAACCCGGACTCCTGAACGCGGCACTTCAATTTGAAAGAAATTGCGAAAACGGCGCGCGTAAGAAAAGCTTAGAATCGGAGGGAGAAAGAATACACGAGTACTCTCAGTTTACACAAGCTCGGGAATACGTTTGTGTGCCTGGAGAAAGAGATGGGAAAAGAGAAGATAAAGGAACGAGGAGTGAAAGAGAGAAAGAATGTAACAGAGAATTCTGTATTCCATGTGCACTCGCCATACAATTCGTTCGACTGGGGCGAGGGTGTTAACGAGAATTCGCCCACGTACGCTCGCACCATATGACGCTTTGACTCACTCCGTTGTTAAACCCGGTTCACCCTCCGGACAAACGCATCCCGCCGGTAATTACTATGATAAACTGCATGCATCAGACCCGTGGCTCGCCTCCCTACGAATCTCATGGGATGTGCAGCTTCTAAGACTCTACGGAGTTTCACGAGAATAACTTTAGACCGGAGAATTTGATTTTAATATTCCCGGTTTAGATTTATAGACTGTCATTTAACACGTTGATTTATTGTACGGGTCACAGGGGAATATTAAATTCAAGAAAATTTCTGATGACAACAAAATAAAAGTATTCACTTTGCTAATATATTTGACATTAAAGAATTAGGTAAAATATATAAAGTGTTAGATACACAAAATACGTAAAGTATACGTAACTGTTTTTACCGTTCATGTTTCTACTGGACAAAAATATCATTTTAAGAGAAAACGATTCACGTCAATGGAAATAACGAGGCAGACGAAATACGTACGGCATTCAATCGTTTAATTGTTTGTATAACGAATGAATTGATATTTGGATTGTTGCTTCTATGGAATTAATTGAATGGTGGTTTTTCGTTTTGAAATGTGAGCTAAGAATCGATGTTAAAATAAACTTTTTCTATTCATTTTCATCCAATGTTCGATGCACGAACGAGACGGTGTTATATCACGGGATCGATTTAACGGTGATTTTCCAGTCGATACGTGTGCAATAAAGGTTCGCTAAAAATCTACTGGAGGGATTCGATTCTTTGCGTATCGTAACTGTAAATGATTGTACGCCGTAATTTCAATGCGGAGGAACCCGACAATAAGGTTCGTGTTTTTTTTTTGTTGCAGCCCCAGTATACGATCAGGATACCACACAAGTTGCAGAATACGATGGAAGTATGTATGCCATGCCGACTTTTACTACTTCTAATCAACGCACGCTATCGACGTGATGTTAATTGTATCGCGATCAAAGTGGCCACCCGCACCGTGTGCGTTCGTCGAGCAAATCCATTCGATTCATTTTAAAACCGTCCAGTGCAAATTCTTGCTGTAATTTCTATCGCCCAATTAACTCTAAGCAAACTCTACAAAAAATATTAACACGCTCACGATTGAATTAAAATTCACATGCCTCTTCGTAGAGTAGTTTTATTACTCTTACTTTCTTTTTCATAGAATAACTTAAGTATAATTGGATATTTTTGGAATTTTTCAATTGGAATTCATCAATTTATCATTACTTAGTATTACATTTGCATACCTGGAACCGTATCGTTCCACCTTGAACGTGTTAAAAGCATCAGAAATGCAAAGAAACGTTGTACAGTATTATTTGCTAAGAACTACGTATTCCTTCGAAAGAAAACATTCCTAATTTCCATTTCTGACATTCACAGCCACGGCAGGATGTTACTACAACTATCAGCATTATCAGGAAGGCGACAGGATTATCACGAACGAGCCCTGCTTAAACTGCACATGCCACAATCGAATGCTAATGTGCTATCTGAGAGTCTGTCCTTTCACTAAGGCGATCGGTCAAGATTGTACCGTTGAGAAACGTCCTGATCAGTGCTGTCCTGTCATCACATGTCCGGAAGTACCGGTACAACTATTAACGTCAACTACCAGCGCTCCTGCGACTTCCGGATCCACTGCTCTCGGCTTCCTAGACAATTATGGATGCAACGTTAACGACCGCTTCTACGCCGATGGTGCTCAATTGCCGATTAACCCGCAGAATCCCTGTGAACTCTGTTACTGTATCAGAAATAGGACTACCTGTGTCATGCAAGAGTGCACTTTACGAGTGGCGGGATGTAGGCCTGTATATCAACCGGGTGTTTGTTGTCCAGTCAAATATAATTGTGGTAAGTTTCTTTTTTTCCATTATCCTTAAAATTTGCATAGACTACGACTCATTAACACGTTGACTTTAATGATGGTCACCGGTGGCCGGCGCTATTTAATTCAATTTCATGTAACGTTTGAATTGCAATATTTATGAATTTTCTAACATATTGAATATTTAAATATCGGTGTTCAAAGGATAAAGATCTGCTGAATGTCTAACAGTCAGTGTCTTTAAAATTTCTGCTTTATAGAGATGTAGTTTTCATGGAAAAAATTTCATTTCAGTACAAATAGCGAAATTAGCGAAATATCGGTGGCATTCAACGTGTTAACTAATCACTTATTTTTCGTTACGCCAATGTAGTATAAATACTTTATGGAAATGATACAGAACTCAAACGATTAGCACAAGTGATAACTCCCTTCTTTTTGATAGTACAAGATTAATTAATTTGTGATTTTATATCTCTAGAATACGACGAGGAACTTGGAACGACGGTTGAGCCTACACCTGGCCTGATCATGACCACCACCATGGCTCCTGGAATTGCCCCGCAATGTTACCACGAAGGAAAGATCTACGAAGATGGTGAACTTATCTACTCTACTCAACCGTGTCAACATTGCTACTGCTTCCGAGGTGATATCGCTTGTGCTGTGCAAGATTGTGGAACACCGATGAAGACCCATGGAAAGAACTGTACAGCTTTACCGCCACCAGAAGGGGAATGTTGTCCGACCACGTATGAATGCGGTACGAAATATTATTTCTTACCTTCAGATTTTTATTTTCTTTAAACTCTTTATTCTTCATATTTTTGTACGATAAAATCAAGGTTGCATTACGGAAATGAAAGGAATAATTAAATTTACGGATCTGTGATTTTTTTTATTTTAGAAGACGACGGACACGGAGGCGTTATAACTCTGCCAAGAGAAGAGGAACAATCTACGGAGGAGAGTGTCATTCCGGCTACTGCACCGACTGTAACAGAAATTGAAAAGGAAGAAAGTGAACGTCCAGAAACCACAGAAGAATCCTTCCCAGGTGCTGATAATGCTATTCCAGAGGATCATAGGCTGGAACATGGAACTCAAGCACCTGTCGAACATGCACCCACAACTGAAGAAATTAAGAAAGAAACAGTAACGGAAGGTGTACCTTCCTTGGAAGAAGGTGCTGTTACAGAACACGAGGCTACGACGATTCGCAAGGAAGCAGAAACTTCGGAAGAATATGTAACTGAAAGCTCTGTTTCTGAAACAATTCCAACCGTTGGAACTAAAGTTACAGAACCTGCTGAAGGAGTTGAGGAAGCGGTGACAGGAATACCAATGGTGGAAGAGAAGGGACAGGAAACTGAAGCACCGATGGTAGAAGAAAAGGGACAGGAAACAGAAGCTCCAGTGGTAGAAGAAAAGGGACAGGAAACGGAAGCACCAATGGTAGAAGAAAAGGGACAGGAAACAGAAGCTCCGATGGTAGAAGAAAAGGGACAGGAAACAGAAGCACCAATGGTAGAAGAAAAGGGACAGGAAACAGAAGCACCAATGGTAGAAGAAAAGGGACAGGAAACAGAAACTCCGATAGTAGAAGAGAAAGGTGAAGAGACCGAGGCACCGTCGACGGAAGGAAAGACCGGAGAACCGGAAGCACCGACGACAGAAGAACAGGCCGGAGAACCGGAAGCACCAACGACGGAGGAAAAGACCGGAGAACCGGAAGCACCGACAACTGAAGAAAAGCCTGAGGAACCCGAAGTGCCAGCTACAGAAGAGAAGGGTGAATTAACAGAAGCACCAGTAGAAGAACAAAAGGGCGAAGAATTCGTTACTAAACCCGCTGAAGAAGCTACTCCAGAATATGCAGAAAAACCAGAAACTCCAGAGGCACCAGAATCTTCGTCATCGCTACCGGAACAGAAACCAGAGGAAGAAACTACTCCGGAACAAGCAATTACCGAAGAAATCCCTGTGAAAGAAATTACTGAAGGTGCACCGGAGAAGGAACTCCCAAGTACGGAAGAAACTGCCACTACTCTCAAAGAGGAAGGACTACCCACCGAAGCGACTGTGTCAGAGCAAGAACAACCGACTAAAGAAACCGAAGAACCAACCGAGTCTCCGGAAGCTCCTGACGAAGAGAAATTACACACAGAAATGGCAATCGAAACTGAGGGAACAACAGCTAAAACTCTGGGTGAAGAAGAAATAACGGAAGGAGAAAAGGAAACCATGGCTGCTGAAGCCGTCACGGAACCGGTAAAGGCGGTATCTGAACCAGTCGAAGGTAAACCGGAAGAAGGTATTACAACTGGAGTGGAACCATCGACGGAGAAAGCTGAACACGAAATTGCAAGCACCGAACAGATCCCAGTTCACGAAGAAAAGACAGAACAACCCTCGGAAGTCACAACTGAGGAGATTAAATCGACTGAAATTACTGGACTACCAGAAGAACAACCAGTTGAGGGACAAGTAGTAACAGAAACTGCAATTGGTGAGAAAGAAGAAATTCCAGTCCATGATCATAAAGTATCCGAAGAACTTCCACCGCCAGTTCCTAAAAAAGATGATACCATTCCTGTCGAGATTCCAGTTAGTAGTGAACAACCCACAATAACGGAAGAGGAACATCCGGAAGAACAAACTCCCGAAATTCCAGAACAGGGTCCAACCGGTATACCTCCTGGTGAATACACACCTGAAGGCAAACCAGAAGACAAAGAAACTGCTACAGAAATTCACGTGACTGAAGGTTATGTAGATATGAAGCCACCAGAATTCCACGTTCCTGGAAGTCTTGTGACTGAAACACCTCAAAGACTTCCAACGACTTATCTTCCTCCTGTGGGAGAAATTACTATTACTCCACCAGGTGACAAGGCAGTAACAACAGAGGAAGGAGCAGCAACTGAAACGCAATTACCGGAAGAACAACCTAGCGCTACTGAAACTTTGCCGAGCAAGGATCAGGAAAGAACCGAAGAAACTGTTCCTTCTGTTACTGAAATAAGCCAAATTCCGACAGGTCACGAAGAGACGTCAACGGGAGAAAGTGTTCCTACTGCTGCTGAAACTGAAGCTAGTCACGTTCCAGAGTTGTCTTCAACAACAGAAGGTGTTCCGGTAGAAGAGACTCAACAGACTGAAAAATCAAGTATTCCCGAAGAACATACCGCTGAGCCTGTATCATCGGAAATTCCTATTGGCGAAGAATTGCCAGCGAAGGGTCTCACAATTGATGAATCCGGAGAAGTATCATCTTCCGAGGAAGTCAGTTCTCCAGCGTCGAGTGAAGAAGATTTAGGCTCGAAGAAGGAAGAATCAAGTGAAGAGGAAACAGAGAAACCGACACCTGAAACGGTTCCTTCTGAAACACCTGTTCAGACACCGGAGGAGCATATGACCGAGCATCCAGCGGTTACCGAAGAACAAGCAATGGAAGGTGAGCAATTAAGCACCGAGAGTGTTATTCCTGATCATTCTACGGAAGCATCTCACGTTCCGGAAGCACCGACAGAAACTGGTACCAGCGTTCCGGAAGAACTACCTGCGATCACGGAAGAAACAACAGCGGTACATGGAGAACAATCGACGGTTATTCCGGAAGAGGTACCAAGTGAAAAACCAAGTACCACTGAAGAAAAACCCGAAGAAGAGATGACTGAGAAGCCAGCTGTTATCGAAGGACAAACTCCAAGTGTCACTGAGACCGCTGGTACTGGTGAGGTAGAAAGCACATCGCATATTCCGGCTACTGAAGGTGAGAAAGGTGGAGAAACCGAGGAACAAACTCCGGAAGTAAGTGCCGAGCAACCTGCCGTTACTGAAGGTATTACAGAAGGAGGAATTGAGGAACAGACTCCCGAAATATCTCCGGAGGTACCCGTTGTGACCGAAGGTGCAAAGGAAGGAGAAATTGAGGAACATACTCCGGAAGTAGCTCCAGAAGGACCTGAAGTGACAGAGGGTGTGAAAGAAGGAGAAGCCGAAGAGCAGACTCCAGAATCTATTCCAGAGGAACCGACTGTTACTGAAGTCGTGAAGGAAGGAGGAATTGAGGAACAAACTCCGGAAGCAACTCCAGAGGTACCTGCCGTCACCGAGGGTGCAAAGGAAGAAGGAATCGAGGAACAGACTGCTGAAACAATTTCAGAGGAACCTACTGGTGTGACTGAAGGTGCAAAGGGTGAAGAGCCTGAAGTCCATACTCCAGAAATAACTCAGGAAGAACCTGCGGTCACGGAAGGAGTAAAGGAGGGAGAAATTGAGATCCACGCAACAGAAGCTGCTCCGGAAGAGCCGGCTGTTACTGAAGGTGTCAAGGAAGGAGAAGCTGAAGTGCAAACGCCGGAAGTAAGTGCAGAGCAACCTGTGGGTACTGAGGGCGCGAAAGAAGGAGGAATTGAGGAACAAACCCCAGCAGCAACTCCGGAAGAACCTGCAGTTACGGAAGAACAAGTAAAGGGTGAGGAACCTGAGGAACATGTTCCAGAAATAACTCCCGGCCAACCTGAGGAACAGGTTCCAGAAGTAACTCCTGGCCAACCTGAGGAACAGGTTCCAGAAGTAACTCCTGGTCAACCTGAGGAACATGCTCCAGAAGTAACTCCTGGCCAACCTGAGGAACAGGTTCCAGAAGTAACTCCTGGCCAACCTGAGGAACATGCTCCAGAAGTAACTTCTGGTCAACCTGAGGAACACGTACCGGAAGTGACACCTGGAGAATCTGAAGAACACGTTCCAGAAGTAAGTCCTGAAGAACCTGCTGTTACTGAAGGTGTGAAAGGAGAAGCACCTGAGGTCCAAGTTCCCGAGGTATCTCCAGAGGAACCTGTATCCACCGAGAAGCCAGAGGAAATTGAGAAGCACGGTGAAGTGACACCGGAAGAAACATCGACCAAAGAATCGGAAGGTGCAGAGGAAACGGAAAAACCAGTTGCCACGGAAGAATCAGTGGAAACGGAAACCGCTAGTGAACCAAGTTTGGAAGGGGAGGTAAGCCCAACGGTGTCCGTTCCAATTGAAGAAACGAAACCTGAGGAAGAAACGACACAAGTTGTTGTTGAACAGACAGAGACTTCAGTTACGGAGGAACCATCGAAAGAAGTTGAAGAGGAACAGAAGACAGAAAAACCAATGATTACACCATCCGAAGAACAGCCTGAATTATCGACAGTTAAGGTACCAACGGTCGAAGTTTCCACCGAAGGAGAACAAAAGGAACAAACACCGGCAACACTTGGCGAACATCCATCGACAATGCCGCCGATAACGGAACGCAAGGAGGACGAAGGACTCGTTGAACCCGAAGAAGGGCACGGAATTGAAGTTCAGAAGCCATCTCTTGAGGAAGAGAAGCCAACTGAAAAACCTATCGCAGAGGGAGAATTAACTGAGAAACCTACAGAAGAAGAGAAATCAACGGCAAGTCCAGTCTCAGAACAGACGACTCAAGTAACAGTTACCGAAGAGATCTCTACAGAAGGTCCGATTGTTGAAGAAAAACCATCTGAAGGTACTGAAACGCAACCATCCACGGAACTTCCTGCTCATGAAGAAACTGCTAGTACCCCTGCAGCGGAGATACCAGTTGAAACAGTTAGTTCAGTTTCAGAGGAAGCATCGCAGCCTTCTGTAACAACGGCTGAGGAAGAAGGACATCCAGTTACGGAGGAAACACTTACTCAAGGTCCCATGGCAGAGGAAAAATCAACCGAGGCACCAGTTTATCAGGAATCAACTACTCTACCTTCTGAGTTAGTTCCTGAACATTCAACCGAGGCGGAGAAATTGCCAGAAGGAGAATTAGGAGTAAGTCAGCCAACTGAAACGGTTTCTGAAGAAGGTACTCCAAAACCAGAGGTACCATCTGAAGTATCAACATCAGTACCCACGGAACAAGTAACCGAAGGCAAATTACCCGAAGAGAGTGCTGAAACTGAATTACCTGAAATACAACCAGGTAAACCGGAAGAACCCGAAGTATCTATGGAACCTTCTAAAGAAACACCAGTACCAGAAGAAGAGCAGAAAGTTTCCGTTCCTGAGCAAACTGCAACAGAAGGAATTCCGGCGGGAGAAACGACAGTTCAACCGTCCGAAGAAGGAAAAGAAACTGTATCACCAGCCGTTGAAGAAAAAACACCAGAGGAACAATCTACGGTCGCAGGAGAGAAAGAAACTTCCGAATCTACTCCATTTGCAGAAATACCATCCCAACAAACTACCGTATCGTTTGAACAGTCTACCATTCCTGAAGGAATATCGCCCGGACAAGAAAACATTTCTGAACAACCACCACAGCACGAACCGTCCGCGATACCAGGAGAAGGTAGTTGTCTCGTTGAAGGAGAATCTTATAGTAACAATTCCGCGATTCCTCCCGCCAATCCATGCCAATTGCAATGTCGGTGTGTTAGTAGTATTATTCAGTGCGATCTTGTCCAATGTCCTCCTCCTCCGAGCCAGTTATCGAATTGCATGCCGGTTCATGCAGGAAAAGATTCCTGCTGTCCTATGTACACGTGCGATTCGATGCCTACGGCGGTATTGCAATCTGACAATCATATGATCGAACACGATACACCTAAATACGAACCGCCAGTGACGGAACAAGAACAAAAGACTCCATCTTCTGAAGAAGCAACGGAAGGTGTAAAGGGAGAACAACCAACTACAGTTACATCTGAAGAAGCTCCTGCACCTGGCGTAGAAACTGGAGAACAGACAATTCCACCAGTGTCTGCGACGGAAGCGCATACCACACCGAAATCCATTGAACCTGAATTGCCACAAACAACTGTCGGAGAATCTAGTACCAAAGAACCTGAAGAACATTTCGTTACTCCCGAATCTCCGGTACAAGAAGGATCTTCTAGTCAGGCTCCTGTCGAGGAACCAAAACAACCTGAAGGACCGAGCACGACGGAAGGTGGTGAAGAGGGAGAAGGAATTAAACACGAGGAACATACTACGAAATTGCCAATGGAATCGGCTGAACCTCAAGCTCCTGAAGAAGGAACTAGAATTCCTGTTGTTACTGAGGAAGAACCTGCTGTTACGGAAATAGCTCATGAAGAACACATGGTACCCGGTGAAGAGAAGGAGGTTTCTACTTCAACGACAGAGCCGAAGGTTGAGGAAGGAGAACATAAGCCTGAAGAGGAGAAACCTACAGAGGAACATAAACCTGAAGGTGAACAGAAGCCTGAGGAAGAACGCAAGCCTGAGGAGGAAGAGAAACCTGGAGAGGAACGCAAACCTGACGAGGAACAGAAACCTGGAGAGGAACAGAAACCTGGAGAGGAACAGAAACCTGGAGAGGAACAGAAACCTGGAGAGGAACAGACACCTGGAGAGGAACGCAAACCTGAGGAGGAACAGAAGCCTGTAGAGGAACGCAAACCAGAGGAGGAACAGAAACCTGAAGGTGAAGAGAAGCCTGAAGGTGAACAGAAGCCTGAGGAGGAACAGAAACCTGAAGGTGAAGAGAAGCCTGAAGGTGAACAGAAGCCTGAGGAGGAACAGAAACCTGAAGGTGAACAGAAGCCTGAGGAAGAACACAAACCTGAGGAAGAACAGAAACCTGGAGAGGAACAGAAACCGGAAGAAGAACAGAAACCTGGAGAGGAACAGAAACCGGAAGAAGAACAGAAACCTCAAGAGGAACCCAAGCCTGAAGAAGAAACTCAGAAGCCTGTAGAACATCCCGCAGAGGAAATTACACCTACTACTGTTCCTAAAGAAGAACAAGAAATTCCAAGCTCTTCCGCCACACCAGCTGAAGTTTCTGAAACTGAAACACCAAGAGAGCCATCGGAGGAAACTGTTCCACCTTCTGACTTAATCCCAACGACGAAACCTGGAGAAGAAACAGCCGCCACTCCGGAAATAAAGGAAGGAGAAATGAAACCATCCGAAGAGGTTCAACCTGAACAACCGACAACGGAAGGTGAATTGCAAACGGTGCAACCAAGCGAAGGAGAAACTTCGAAACCAGCCATTGAAGAATCTACTGCAACTGAAGAAACTACGGAACCTAAAGAGCATGAAATCACATCAGAAGAAGAAACTTCGAAGCCCGCGGAAATTGAAACGCCAACGACAGAAGGTGAAGTAAAACAGGGTGCAGAAATCTCTACAGAAACACCAGTGTCAGTTCCGGAGAAGGAAACCGCTCCTAGTGTAGCTCAGGAAGAAACAACGCAACCTGAAGGCGAAACTGTACAAGCAACTGAGAAATCTACTCAACCCGAAGAAGAAGGATTAATTGTACCGGTTCTAGTCGAAGAAACCTCGAAACCTATGTTAGAAACGGAAGAACCAACGAAAGAAACACCTTCCGCAGTCTCTGAAGAAGGCGAACCCGCTAAAGAAACTACGGAAGGCATCGAGGAACAGACTTCAGCACCTGTTGAACAACCTGAAAAGTTACCGGAAGAAGAACCATCTGCAACTACAGAAGGTGTCGAATCTAGTAGCGAACACGCAGTAGAAGGTCAAACTGAGGGTCATGTAGAACCTGAGGTGCCTGCAATTACAGAACAGTCAGTCAAACCTGAAATTACACCTGAGGGTGAAACTACCCCAATTAGCCCTGCAGAGCAACCGGAAGTCACTCAGCCAGTGGAAGTTCAAACTTCCGTCTCTCCTGCTGAAGAGGAATCCTCTTCTGCTGTGCCTCAGGAAGAAATTACAGCGCAACCTGAAGCAACTACCGTAAAAGTTATTTCCGAATCTATTTCTCCAGAAGGTCAGACTGAACAACCGAAGACTGAAGAGGAAGCTACACCAACCGTGAAAGAGGAACCAGTTACTGTCACGATTGAAGAGCATACCACGGTACCAGAAGAGCAACCTACCACTGTAAATGTGCCGGTTATTCCAGCAGAAGGCGAAATGGCTGCAACGGTACCATCTGTTAAGCAAGAAACCCCAGAAAGTGTCACGGCGGAGGGAGAACAAGTGACGGAAACGGAAGCACCTAGCGTTTTGGTTAAAGAGACTTCCGAACAGCCAGAAGTTCCAGTCGAAGAGCAAACTACCAGTCCATTGATACCAGTTGAGGTGCACGAAGAAGGAAAAGAACCGAAACCTGAAGAAGGGGTTACTGAACAGCCAATCGAAGGGGAAGGTGTAACATCTGAAGAACCAACGAAAATAGCAACTCCGGAAGGTGAAGCTGTTACGGTTGCAACTGAGGAACAAACGAGCGAAGCAACTTCGCCGGCTGCTGAAACGAGCTCTACCGCATTGCCTGAAACCGTATCTGAAGCTGGAACTGAGGAACAGAAGCCTGTTACAGAAGGTGAAATTGTGAGTGAAGGAAAGGAACCAACAGAAGCGAGTGTGCCACAAGAGACAACCGAAGTAAGCATGCACGAGGAAGAACCGTCTGTGACAGAAGGTAAACCGGAAGGAGAAGGTATTTCTGAAATTCCACAACAACCCGAGGTTGTAGAAAAAGAAACGGTGAAACCTGCGGAAGGAGAAGCGGAAGTGACGGAAGGACAAGCTCAAACAACTGAAGCAATTCTGGAAGTAACTGAACCTGTTTCAGAGGTATCTACCGAAGCTCCAGAAGAAATTTCTCCTGAAGTGCCAGTCAAAATAGCTCCAGGTGAAGTACCGGAAACGATCTCTCCAGAAACACCGGAACAGGAGGAACCAACCGAAGTTCCAGTAAAGATTGAACCGTCTGCAATTCCAGAAGCGGAGAAACCATCCGAAGTACCAGTAAAGATTGTACCATCGGAAGTTTCAGAAGCAGAACAACCAACTGAAGTTCCTGTAAAGGTGATCCCTTCGGAATTACCAGAGAAGGAAGTTCCATCTGAAGTGACAGAAACAGAGCAACCTTCCGAATTACCAGAAAAGGAGGTACCTTCCGAGATACCAGAAAAGGAAACAACATCTGAACTGCCAGAAAAGGAACTGCCCTCTGAAGTACCGGAGAAAGAACTTCCTAGCGAAGTTCCAGAAAAAGTAGCCCCCAGTGAGACACCGCAAGAACTCTCAACGGAGACACCAGAAACAGGAATCCCAGAAGAAGTACCAGAAAAGGTACAACCCTCAGAGTTACCCGAAACTCCATCCGAAACGCCCGAGAAGGAAGTACCAACGGAGCTACCAGAGAAAGAACTTCCTTCTGAAATTCCTTCCGAAGTTTCTACCGAGGTACCAGTAAAGATCCTCCCAGGCGAAGTACCAGAGAAAGAAGTACCCACGGAGGAACCAGCGGTAACCGCCGAAGAAGTCGAGACTCCGCAAACAACGGAAAGTATCATAGTTAAGGAACAATTCCCTGAACAAGCACCAACAGAAACCGCAGCTCCAACACCGGGCGAAGAAGCAGTACAGTCTACGACTCCAGTATCAGAAGTCGAAGCTTCCTCTCCAGCCGAGGAAGAACATCCAGTAATTAAGGTTCAACCTACAGAAACTCCTATTGTACCCGAAGATCATGAAGTTACAAGCGAGACTCAACCCATGCAACCTTCGGAGGGTGTGGAACCGGTTGTGACGGAATCCGAACCTTCTGTAGAGCCACCGGTCGAATCTTCAACAGCGTTTAGTATAGAGAAGCAGCCAGAACCTGAACACGTACCTCAAGAAGAGGAGAAAGTTACCTTCCAACCTCCAGTGACACAGGGAGAAGAAATAGAAACCCCGGCGAAACCGGAAGAAGGACAAACTACGGAAGGACATATTATTGAGGAACATGTCACAAAACCGCACGTTCTTCCAACCGAAGCTACCATTGCCGAATCAACGGAGGAGGATGAGGGCGAAGTAATTACTCAACAGCACGTCGACGTTACACCGGAAGAAGAATATCCAGGAGTCTTCAATCACACAGAAGCAACCGAAAGACCAGTTCAACCTACTTTCCATGAACGACCAGTAACGACTACTACTCCTCAGATACATGAATATCCCGATCAAGCAGTCACTGGAGAGGATAATCCTCACTTCCCCATGAGCGGTGGCAGTTACTTGAATCCTGACGAAGATTACGACGAGGACGATCAGGCTATTTATGGACCAGGCACTTGCCGATACGGTGGCAAAGTTTACGTTTCAGCACAACAAATACCTAGGGATGATCCTTGCGATTTCTGCTTCTGCTTCAGAAGCGACATTATCTGTCTTCAACAGAGCTGTCCACCACCGATACTGGGATGTCATGAGGAACCGATCAGCGGATTCTGTTGTCCTAGATACGAATGTCCTGTATCGATGGCCACGTCGCTTAATGTAACTACGACTACGACGACAACTACGACCACGTTGCCGCCACATTTCCACGCCCACGCGTATAAGGGCGCTGCGAAACGAAGTGGCTGCCAGATTCGCGGTGTTGCATATCGCGTTGGAGAAGTCATCAGGGCCGCTTCAGGACCTTGCCTTCAATGCACGTAAGTTCATTGCTTTCTTTTCAATTTCAAATGATTCTATTCGACGAATTCTAATTTATTGGAGGGAGAGGGATTGCACATTACTGAGAGAGTTAAAAAAAAACGAAACGAAGTTTGAATCTTTGCTAGATCGAAAGTATTTTCAATTTTTCTGTCGTTGGAGCTCTACTTTTCCTCTAGTTCGAAATCTCGAGTTCGAAGATAGTTTGGTAGATCAAAATTTGTAACATTACATAGAAATTAAAATTCTGGATTTCTTCTGTGTCAGAAGTTAAGCCATAAATATGTCTTGGTTCATAATTTAATTTCCTCTAATAAGGAGTTTGAGGTGAAAGTTAAATAATATCATAGTTGAGTAATGTCTAATTAATGTGGGATGATTTTTATTTCAGTTGCGGAGGCGATGGTAACATGAAGTGCGATCCACGAGTATGCAGCCCAGAGCCGATGCTGAGGCAAATGATCGCCGCGGCTACAGCCAGGAGGAGGAGATGAGCCGTCCAACTCAACCCCGGGTATTCGAACCCGACAAAGAAGGATATAAACGAGGAAGTCTAGAGGCAGGATCAGTGTTGTATAAAAGTGAATTAAAATTATTCTAAACTACCTAAATGTCGCAGAACACAGACAATAATGTGCTTCGGCGATCACGAACTGAGTGGCCAAAATGTAAACGTTTATATTATAATATTATATTATGTTATATAAGAAAAGAGAGCAAGAGAGATAAAAAAAAAGCAAGAGAGAGTTGATGAGAAAGTGAAGCCAAGCAGCAGAGAAATGACGGATGATAATCTACATAGCGAAGGGCTCGTTTCTGGTGCCAAAACCGCGAACGGATGGATGGAAAGAAGCGGAGGAACGGAAGGACGAAAGTGGAGACACTTTGTTCGTGATATTTCCACGTTTATCTCGTTCCACGTCCCGCGCCATTTCTCACGAGTATAAACGATGGTTAAGAGATGAAATCGAAAAAAAACGAAAAAAAATGAGAGACGAAATGAAAAAAAAACTGCTGAACGTACGAGACTTATGACTGTGCCTTCGTCAGTGCCGACAACAGCGGCACTACTTTCATTTCGTGACAGCCAATCAGCGACGGTTCCGTTTGCGATCATCGTCGTCAGAGCTATCCTCGGGGAAATCGTCATTAGGACTACATATGGTGACGGGAAACAAACGATAAACGCGTTTCGGTGAACGCACAAAAAAATAACTATTTCATACGCGTCGAACGATTTCTTGTACAGTGACATTGTAATGGCAATTGAAAATCGTACGGGGAACAGCCAGGAGAGAGACGATATCGTCGATTCGTACGACGTATCCTCCGCGTCTCTTCGTTTTTTTATCGTGAGAAACTTCCCGGCTGTCCTTGTACGATCTCGCGTGTAAATTCGAGATACGGCGAATAGAAGAAAAGAGAAAAAAAAAAGGTAACGCGACGATCATTGCTCTTGTAATACCACTGTAACAATTCTCGAGCAACGATGATCCATCCGCAATGCGCAGCGTGATTCAAGATAGATCTGAATCTTGGCTGACACGTGTCGTGCGCTAACGATCAGTCCACATTTACTCACGTTTGCTGACGTTCACGCGCACTGGAATACGACCCGAATTATATCCATTGATCCGAAGGATCCGCCGGTTTTTCTAACCTTACAGATTATCGTGCTTCCAAATATTTTACTTTATTAGAACAATAAAATCCTGCGACTGCCTAAGTTTCTACGATAATAAAGATCGTTCTCCAGTGCGCGCGCGTGCGTGTGTGCGTGCGTGCGTGTGTGTGCATGGTACATATATACATATATGTTTAAAGATAAAGAAAAAAGAAAAGAAATGAAGAAAGACAAGACGAAAGGTACACGCGTATCTCAAAGCTCAAACAGCGGCTCGCGCGGAGGACCGATCGAGAATTTGCTTCTCCGGCGAGCTGGCGTCATTATACATATATATAAATATATATATATATAAATATAAATATATACATTTATACGATTCTTTATATACACTGTACCCTCCTAATAATAATACTTAACGATAACGATGTTCTATACGTTTGTATGAAAGTAAAAAAATTATCTATGACAATGATCGTCCTACGTTCTCCAGTCTCAAAGTGTCACGCGATTACGCGAGGCTCCTTTTTAACGACTTCTTCGCGATTTTTCTTTACCCTTCGATAATATCGATTCCTCGTCCTATCGAAATAGAGAGAAAGAAGAAACGGATACAGTCAATTATTTCATCCTTTATGTCGATGAGAGCGTGCAATAAAACCGTGAAAAAAAAAGACGAGCACGTCCGACGAAGAGGAATCGAGAGGGAATCAATGACTTCGACAACGTCACGCTTTGAGACTCCGGAACTCGGGACTAATTAGTGTAATGGAACGAACGCTATTATTGCCGCACAAATACTGCGCATACTGTCTCTGTAATTTATAATCGGACGTAGGCTACCAGTCGAGGTCCCTGTCTTCCTGGCATCAACAATCGAGCAATCATCTTCTATACGTTCGTTAATTCAGCTCGTCTTTGTGTACGAAAGTACGAACGATAGAAAGGAATAAGAAGAGAAAAAAGATAGGAGGAAACGTAACTAACTTCCCGCGGGTAACACTGTCAATGAAAGCGTTTTACACGTACGAGAGATCTCTGTCATTAATGAGAAAGATCAACGAATAACGACGACGTAACCGTAGTGCTTCCACGGTAGCTCGATCGTGATACAAGTGGCCATATTAACTACCGTCACTGTTCCGGAAATAAATGTTTTACATATTATGCATAATAACATTGATAATAAACGATTGACACACGTATGGAACGCTTTTGTCTATCGTTTTAGAAAAAAGAAATTGAGGAAACTTTTCTTTCGTGCTGAATGCGCTTTAGCATGTGAAAATATAAATCCGAATTGCTGTAAGACTCAAAAGATGATACTGCTGAAACTTATTAATTCTTGCGTTGAGGAAAATCATTCTTAATCACATTTTGTTTCCTGTTATATTTCTATGGTTGAAAATAATTATATTCGCGCTGTTTAGCACAGGCCTAAAGAAAGTAATAATCGCAGAAAGCGCTTTTTTTAATGTACCGACGCGCGAATCAATCAGTTTTGGTAGAATATCTCGTCTAGCCAAGCGAGATGGCTGTCGATCCGGGCCGTTTGACTGATAGAGACTCATGATATGTACTTCCGGCTTATCAGCGATTTAAGTCGACCTTTAACATAGTCACTTTTTATCCCTTGAACGCCCGGAGCAGCTGCTCATTGTATATTTCGCACGGTCAGGTGGCCACCTCATGCATTTTTTTTTCAACTTCGAGCAATTGGTATCGTACCTTTGACAATGAGTTGAGCTTCTATCAAAATTTACTTTTGATTTCTCAGTAAAACAAATGCTTATCGTTATGTATAAAAATCGATTCCTCTCGGACAACAATTCTATTCAATTGCATTAGTAATTATTTTGAAAATTTATAATCGATATAGTTTACGTAGAATTTTGAAGTATCAAATCTAACGAGATTGTGTGTTTAAAGTTTTCGAAGTAAAATTTCGATTGTTTATTTTTAGTCAAGTATTTCGTAAACAGTATTTCCTTTTCTCGCGTTGACATAGACCGACAATTCGCTCAAGAATTTTCGAAAAAAAAAACGAAAGCGTACGCGACCGATGCGATTCAGGGCTCGTGTAATCGAATCTGTACTTCCCAAGACAACATTTTAGCGATTAGTCGAACCTAGTATTTATCTTGATATCCACTTCACTCATATAGATAGTATATTGAAAGTAACGAGTATCGAGTGTTACGATAGGTACGATTATATAATATACATATAACTCTAACGTAAGCTATATGATTATGATGAATAAATAGAATGCATGTAATTAATAACAACCGTAGATAACGAAGCTGATGAAGTCCCTCCATCGAGGGAAATGATTGTCGGCAGAATCTGCGCAATTTTATACATATATAAATATACATATGCATAATATTTGTTCACAGAATTATCAACGTTTGTCTATTGAAATCGTCAATGTACGAATGGTCTAACTATTACGATGGAAATGGACAGAAGTAGGTAATTTTGTGGTACAATGAAACGACTATGGCGCTCAGTACGCAAATATACTCAATGCTCGTGATGGATGTCTCGGACATTTTTCTTTTCTCTTTTTATACTCGACTACGACAACAATGACAATTATTCCCTTATTCTCAATATAATCCGTTATTGTTTGCCGCGTATAATAATATGTGATAAATGAAGAAATGAGCGACCCGGGAAATATCTCGGTGGTCCCGACTGTACGGAAGTAGGCTAGTTTTGACAGTACGTGCTAGTATAAAGTGTCCTTTTATATGAATAAACGATTTTGTATGTCAATCTGTCCGTATGATTTTTTATAATACCTGTCTGAACGTTGAGATTTACCCTAAATAATTCACCTGTCCCGAAAGAAATGTTATTACTGAGCATTCATAATGCTTACTATGGAAATACTTTTGCTTTTCGATAAAAAGTTGGTAAGGCAATTTATAAATCTAACATGAATGAATACATCGACAACGATTTCACCATAACTTATGTAGAAAGTGTTTGAAAAACTAAAAACTGAAAGGAAAAGCAAAATATTGCTCATCCGCCGAGAGATATCAAAGTACCGCAGAGTACGGTCACGAGCGTGTCAAGACCTGCTCCGTGTCGAAAGATTAAAGTCGCGATAAAATGTACTGATCTGCGAATCTATGTTTCTTGCTAATTGCTGACGTCAACGGAGACAAACTTGAACCACTTTAAAATAGACATTGCCAATTATACCTTAATTCTACCAGCCTGATATAAAATCAAGTCACGGGATAGGGACATTTTGAACGAGAGTCTACAAGATGAAGAATGGTGAGAATATTATCTGAGGGCTTCCGGATATTTCAGGATGCGCAGCTAATTAGCCCGTTATTGCTTTCAATGCGAGGAAAAGAAAACATTAAATAAGCGTTTTCGAGTCATTGCGAGCAACAACGGCCCAGGTCCCACCACGTGGAGGTTGCTGCGCCTGGGGACCCAAAAAAAGGCCATCCATCCTCCATCACATTGTCTTTCGTGTGACACATGTTTTCCGTAATTTTTGCCGATTTAATCAGCAAAACGTATAGGAAAATGTGACAGACGAAATTTCTTGCTCTACTTTACTTTTATTATCTATCTCGCACTGATAATGAGAGAGATAGATTTTCAACCGTGATAGGTTGAGCATCCAAAACTTAAGGACTAGCACACAACATTCATTCCATACAATTTTAGACTTAATTTTTAACTTAAGAGCTATATAATAACGAGCTTATCATCTACCCCATTGTGACCTCACCCTCCCTTCCCGTATTTTAGTCTAACCGTCGATATGGGAATAGTTTCCGCACACAATAAAAACTAACGTACAGAGGCGAATACTGTTCCCATAAGATCTTCGGGTCAAACAACTGAAATACTATTTGTAATCGTAATTGTAAATATTCTTCTTTCTTCAAGTAGTACTTGAAAATGTTCTTCTTTCTTCGTCTAGCACTTAAAAATCTTCAGTGATGAATTTAGTTTCATGTATACCACCCCAGTTCTCATGATAATATGTTCCCCATCCGAAAATCCTACTTGAGCAAAAATTGTTACGAAATTTTTGCTCCAATCTAATGGGGTAAACCCAATGATGACCTGAGTAATTGAAAAGAAAGATTTTTTTTAAGAATACTACCTCCTTATAAGTAAACCAGAAAGTAAGCATTTTGATCAGGAATTAGGAATGGATTCTGCTGAACGCAGAATGAAAGGAAATATTCAATGAAAACCAGAAAAGGAAATCCAACAACATTATCCCATGAATCGAACTTCGAGGACAGTACAAACGATAAAATAATCCGACAACCAAACACATCGAAACCATCAACTAGTGACAATGTGATGGAAACAACTGCACAAAAACCCAAATACGATAATTGGAAACCTGACGCAGAATTTTCAACACAAGACACCAGAAAGAAATGTCCATCGATCATCCTTCGGAATTGGGTTGATCCATGAATTTCCTGCAAGAAAAACGTATTCGTTAGTAAAATTAGATGATATTGTGATTTCCTTCAAAGTCTCCAGATAATCATGTCTCTCAATCTCCATTTGTGTGGCACATTTCATTTCCAATAAATATCCATAATTGTATTGTGTTTTTAACCAAACGTCGGTACCAATTTCCATAACCATTGGCCATCGTCAAAATCATCTTTTATCAAATTCTGAAATATCTGTAAGTACATTTCTCCAATCTGCAACAGACTCTCATTAATTTTGCCGGTAAAAGGGGAAAATGGGAATTATATGCGTAATCGGAATTTAGCAACTGACTTTAACCACTATTGTTCGGTAATTCAAAAATGAAATAAATGATTTTTAAAATATTGATAACACTGAGAACGACAAACAACAGTATGTAGTTGTATTATGATGAAATATGATAATATTTTTAATTACTTTCAGACAATGCATAACGGTACTATGTGAATATGTTAAAGTTCATCTGAAGAAAGATGTTTTATCAGCCTGTGATAAGTGATAAAAAGACATTCATAACTTTTTTTTAAAGCTTCTATAATACTGAATAATGAATTATAGAACAGAAAATCTATTCAGGAATACTTGACTTTCGTGAAATGACAATTAGTATAATAAAAACAAGGGATTGGGGGACAGCTGAAAAAGAAAAATAATTAAACAGGAAAAAGCAACCCGAGAAGCTCAAACGAGCATGTTTGACGAAATCGCGAAAAAATTGCGAGCAGCCACTGTGGGCGCTATTGTATACCGTGACTCTAATTCATCAAATTCGCGAAAAAATCGCGAGCAATTACTGTTGGCGTTATTGTGTCACGCAACTCTAATTAATCGAATTCCCGAAAAAAATCGCGAGCAGCCACTGTAGGCGCTATTGTGTCCCGCAACTCTAATTAATCGAATTCACGTGCAAATCGCGAGGATGAATTTTCGCAACACTAATTTTCGGATGAAGAGAGCGGACATTGGAGCCGCTCACAGAGGAATCGTCCTCTTGCAATTCCAGGGTACCAAATCCGGTACCACATCCGGTACCAGTGCCGTCCACGCTGTTGAGTTGTTCGTGACACTAATTCACCGAGTACCGAGCTAAGAAAAACGCGTTTGTAAGTTCTTGTCGCAACGCTAATATCGCGAAAACTATACAATGATGATTCCTGAAAAGCCCTGACTTCGGCAAGCTCCCGTGCACCAGTTTGGTGCTCTTTGCTCCGCAACGCTACTTTACCTAGAGTCCTGATACGAGCAAAACCCGTGCACCCTATGGTGCTTCTTCTAATGTCGCAACGCTACTTTAATTGGTCGTTATTGCTACAAACTCCCGCGCATCCACTTAGGGTGCTATTAATCTCACAACTCTACATTTTATAAACCTAATGCGTGGCAAACCCGGGCACCAGTTCTCGGTGCTGTTTCTTTTGTCGCAACATTACTTTACATCCAAATTGAGAAAACTCCCGACGACCATTCTCAATGGTCGAAAGCTTCGAGACTCTACGTTAAGTGAAAACCTAAACCGAACAAAATCCCGGGCTCAAATTGTGCGTTCTCGAAAAGTTACTTTGGCGAAACTAATAAAAAAATTCAACACGCTTATTTTTATTCGCAACGCTAATTTCGCGAAAGCTAATACGAACAAAATCGCGGTTTACTAACTACTGACTACTACTACTACTACATGCACTAAGCGAGCACAGTGACAAAATGTTTAAAAAGATGGTAATGACGCCCCATTCTAGAACCCGAGGATTCGAAAATGGTCAGCCATTCGTTGTGACCCTTTCTTGCGACAGTTTGTTCAGGGTCTCTTCAGCGGATGCTTCTTCTTTCTTCGGGCTCCTGCCCCAGGAACGTTGCTCAAATATCTCGCCAGTACGCGTGAAATTGTCAGCTACCCTGAGGAGCTTTCTCGACGAAACTGCGCGAGCGATGCGAGGACGAGGAACGATTTCAGAAATCGCCCCCCGTGCCTGCACCATTGCTCGCGTTGCTTTCAATTTTAGCATGATATTCGAGCAAGCTGAAACACTAAAACTAAAAATCGCGACCGAACGAGATCCGGATCCGTTCGAGCACGATTAATCCCAGGGGCAGACATCTCACCCTACTCGCGCGCGATTGTGATAGCCCGACCTCCTGGCCCTACCTACTTAACTTATTGAAACACAAACACACAGTCGAGATGATATGCTACCTACCTACCTATCACCTATATTGAAAATGGCAAATCGCGACTCAATGATCACAAAATATTCACTCACGATCATCATTCAAGAGCCCGGGCGCAGGGGCCTACACTAGAGAGCCACCCCGGGGTGACTCCGACACCCGAACTCTGTTCTCAACATTCACTCTCTAAAGGTACGTACCATTTCCTGAAATCGACTGACAGGCAAAGCGGACATTGCGTAAATTGGAAAATGAATTTATCGTTTACGTCGCGTACAAGGGAACCGTGGTATCGTATATTTTTCGAACGTCGTGCGAGACAATTGAAAACATTTTTAAAAAAAACGGTAACACATATGGCTTATGTTTATAATACATGTAAAATTGAATTTTACTTTGGTATTTAATATGAAATACCATATGCGTTAATTTATGCACCAAATGGTGGAACCGATACGTTATAATCGCGGAGGGTTTCTTCAACAGAATGGATTCGAGCAAGAACGAATAACAAGTTATTGTTCGTTTCTATAAGTTTCAAATGCGACGCAAGATCCACGGCCTAGCCAAACACACAAACGTGGAAATTACGTCGTGCACGACCCGCCTTGACACTGTCAGTCGCTAAAGATGATTAGTCCTACCAGCCCAGCCCGCCGCCCAAACTTATTAGCATAGCACCTGGGCATGCCAATATATTTGAGCTGAAAAGCGAGCACGAGCAAATGTTAGCTAAAGATTAGTGCTGAAAATCCTGAGCTCGAAAAATGATTAATTAGTTATATCGAACGATCTATTATTCTTTCTCGAAAATACTTCATTATTCAAGCAAGATATATATCAATGTTGAAAGGTAACAGGCAATTTAAGCAAAGACTCTACTAAAATTATTTATAATATCTCCAAAGATTTAATATTTAAGTTTATATTGAACTTTATATTGAATATCATATTGAACTTTATTTTAAAAATATTTATATTGAATTTATAGACTGAATGCATGCATGCATCGGGAGATTCCGCCATCGAAGTAAATGGTTTGAAAGATATGAAAAGAACATTGCAAATTGATACTTCGATTCTAGAATCTGCCCGTCGCGAAATGTCTTCTTGCACATTATACATGGCAAAGTTTTGCGGCTCTTTAGATCAACGTAAACGGGAAAAAGTGGTTAAGCAGCACTCAATCATGCGTTACAATTATCATTGCGCAATGGTTCGAGCAAATATAATAGAAAATACGAAGTCGGATGAATGGTCCGTCTTCAGAATCTACTCGCGCAAAGTTAATCTCGCGGAATTCATTCGCGATTCGAGCCTATCGATCATGTACATTCATTAATTCATTCATTGGTCAATCGCGACGTGCAAGAAGACCTAGCCTGAACTAATAGACACCCTAAATGTGCAATTATACATGAGTAGGATACTATTTATCTAACCCATGGTCACGGTGCTCGCAACAAAAAATAATACAACCAGTCACCCTTGCCGATTCGGACCAATCGTCCTAGGGCATGAATCGGGGTCCCGGAGGAATCTAAATTCATGCCACTCACCGAACGCAGAAAATAATCAACAGGTTGCTCGCCCAAGCCAGGTAAGTGCCACACGGAGCTCCCGGATCGTCTCGACAAGGTAAGCTCTAAAAAAGAATAAATACTTCCATTAAAATCGATCATCTTAACGTAATCGTTGAAGAAAAATATACAGATCATGCATTTAGAAAGATTCAACTTACGAAATAAAATTGGTGGTTCCGATGACGGTACATCTGCCAACTGGAATTTTGATGACTCTTGATGACATATAACACCGAGACAAAAAATAAAATAGAAAAGAAACGCGACCGTTTCCTTCATAGTCGGCGAAAAAAGTGACTCTACTTTCTTCGCGATAAAAATATTGCAATGAGAGCCGCGACGCTCTGGAATAAATATATCCTATCTCTTTAATTTCGATGGAAACACTGACTTTACATTCCCGATGATATTCAGGGCTAACGGTGCCTTCTAATTATCATTAATGATATATTAAGTTAAGTCAGAGACAGGTGCTCTGTAAAAACAAAATTGGTACAACTAATAATAACTAATACGTTGCAACCACTGACTCTAAAACCGCATTGCGCGCGGCTACTAGTTACTGAAAATAAAAGTTGGTATTATGGAAATTGAGGGAGGGATGAGGGTGGGGGGAGCAGAAGGCCAAAAAGTAGCAAAGAAATACAAATTCTTATCATTATTGTCATTTCAGATTAACTGTCAATGTTATTTTCTTAATTATTTCAGTTAGAATGCATATGAATATTATTATTTACTCATAAATTAAAATATGATTTTACTGGGCTGAAAAGTGATGCTATAGATTGTCGTTGTCAGTGTTACGAAATTTAATATTCGTGTTAACTTCGCATTACAAATTCTGTACATGTCTGATCGAAAATTGAAGAAATTATGCTCACGTAGGCTAAAATTCCGAGAAATGCGTCGCAGCAGCGTCCTGGTCCACGAGTGGAGAACCGCCGGATCAGTGCTTTTCCTCCTGTCGTCACAAAAAAAATGAAATTAACGACACAATATCACATTTGGGCGCGAAACACCAATAATTTACTGAGAACACAATTCTAGCGCCGTTTTTGAAAGTTTCTCACCGAAAAATGAAAAAAATTGAGGAGCACAAATGTTCACGACCAAATCAGGGAAAGTTATGGAAAATGGCGGACACACAGCCTCCGCGTCTGCGCAGCATATGCGCAAACGTCTTCTGCGCAACCGCCATAACGACAATAGACGAAATCGGAACTATGCAATATCAAAGGCAGGACCGATCCATCGCAAAATGCTATTTCCGAATTATACATTGATTCTACTTGCGAATTGTTAGACTCAATAAAGCAGATAGAATAGTTCGAATCGTAATGATAGGAATCGCTCATGCTGCGTCATAATAGAGAAAGTAGAACTCACATGTTCCAAGATATTGACTGTGAATCGCAGCAATGTCCCGATCGACAAGAGAAGAATAGCTTGATCGGAATTTTCTCATTTTTCGCTCTAAACAAGTAATGATTCGACGATTTTGTATTATATTTCCACGTACAACGCACCAATGACCAATAGAGAACAGAATTCAAGCACAGCTTTTAAATATTTCTAACGAAAAATGACTGAAATATAGGAGCACGAGATTTCGCGGTCAAACGAGGGAAACTTTCCAAGATGGCAGTAGGTCTGTCACTGCGTCATCAGGGTGCATGCGCGCGGGCCTTCTGCGCAGCCGCCATAACGACAATGGAAAAAATTGGAACTATGCAATAGCAAAGGCAAGTCCGAACCATCGTAAAATGCAATTTCCAAATTTTACATTGATACTACTTGTGAATCGTTAGATTCAGAATCGTAATGATAGGAGTTGCTCACGCTGCTTTATAATAGAGGAAATAGAACTCACATATTCCGAAATGTTCGTCTATGGGTCTCAACACTATCCCGGCCGGCGAGAAATCAGCCAACATTTTGAGTCTTTTCGTCCTAAAAAATATAGAAGTGCACGACTCACTATTATATTCTGACACAAAACATGCTAATGTAAAGCTTTGAACAGAATTCAAGTACAAATTTTGAAAATTTCTTACCAAAAGACGAATTAAATGTAGGAGCACCCGGTTTCGCAGCCACAAGTAAACTTTCGAAGGCGACTGTGGCGTTGCTACTTAGGAAGCTCGCCACGAACCAGCGCGGTACATTGGCGGAAAATTCAAATTAACATAAAATATAATATTTTCTTTCTTACTACAATATACAGAATAACTACAATTTTACTGTATGATTATAGCAAATAATTTCTCTTATTCTCCATTGATTTTTAAAATCACAAATAACAATGCAATTTATTATTAAATTATATTGAAAATATATTTCTTTAAAGTTCAAAAATTCTAATGATAGTGAACAGATTTATTCAAAAACCACGATCACAGTTATAAATAATGTTAAATTACGACTGTGATTCTGATTATGCGGTTACTTTAATTAATGACTGCTAATAATTTTGAAAAGCATTTCTACACTGATCATGTAGTTGTACCATGTCAGTTTTCGAACATTTTTAAAAATCACTGCGATTTATTGGAATATATTTAACAGCTTATTTAAATATGCCAGAATATTCATCGCGGTTTTGCAAAGTGTAGAATAATTTATAATGTAGTTCTGTTAAACTATAAATGTTTCATCACCCACAGCGCTTAAATTTATCAGTAGCTATATCTATAATAATATCTATCTGCTGATGCAACAATAATTGCGTTTTGGCATTTTCATTTGACACTTGGAGTACAAAGAATAGATAATAATTTAGCAAATAAAAAATCTTTTAAATCAACATCGCGTATCGTTTACTGTCAATTATGATACATTTCAATCGACTTCATGAAAAATCCGTCACGGATTTTATCCGCTTTTCGTATTCCAATTTTATGATTTTGAAGAGGTTTGCACATCGACTTACGGTGAAGGTGTGGATTTTATTTAATTTTGAAAATAACACAAATTAAATTCAAACCACAAAGTATTCCCTGATAAATTCATATTGTTTGCAATAATTATTAGTCTTGATGTTTGGTTATGATTCTAGAAAATGTATTATTTGTGTCGTAGATGTGTTATGCTTAATAAAAATGCAGATTTTGATTTGATGAAAATTTTATTATAGAAATGGTACCAAACATTGGGAGTCGAGGAAAACTGCGAAGACGAAACATTGAGATTGGCATTCGTTCATCTTGCAAAACGATTTCATCCAGATAGCGGTACATCAGAAGCAAATGCTGTTAGATTCTCTGAGGTGTCAAGCAATATTTTACCATTGTAAATCGCATAAGGATGTGTAATTCATAATAATCATTTTTTCAATAGATTGAGAGTGCTTACAGACAGATTCGTAAAGTCAGACTGGAAGAGAAGGAAAAAGATGCACAGTCAATGGAGGCAGAGGAATTTGATATTAAGGTACAATGTATATGATATAGTTCTCTCTTTTTAAGAAACTATATTTACATGTTTATTCATTTAGCATACAGCACCACAGCATCGACATTACCTGGTACATAATATAGGTGTAGGCACACCTAGTAGGAGGCAAAGGATGTATACGATAGAAAGAGCTCAAAAGGCTGTGAATAATGTGATGGAACACAGATTACAAAAGATACAAGCTGCAGAACGTAATACATTAGTAGGAATGGATAAGCAACGTGCTAAAGATATAAAGACACGTTTTGGGATGGATCGTCTTGTGGAAGATTTAATCCAAGAGGCAATGAATAAAGGAGAATTTAGTGATTTACCTGGAATGGGTAAACCTTTGAAAGAAAATGTAAATGCTCGAAATCCATATGTTGATTTTGTCACTCACAAACTGAACGAGGTACTTAATATTAATTTCGATATCAAAGTTTTTTGTTGATAAAACATTTACATACAAGTTTATCGAAAATTATAATGCAGGTATTAATAGACAATGGATTTACACCCGAATGGATACAGTTATCAAAAGAAATTCGCGAAGAAACTAAGGATTTACGGAAGTCATTATCTGAAGCACGTAATAAAGTAGGACCTGTTCCATTAACACCTATGGACGAGACAACGTGGGAACAAATTCTGGAAGAGTTGAAACCAACAGTAAAACGACTAAACAATAAAATAGATAAATATAACTTGGTAGTACCTATACTTCAAAAGCAAATGCTTCATGTTAAATTCGACGATCTTGCAAAAGAAGCACTATCCCTACCGCCTGTAAAAAAATCGAATTCTAAGAACAACGTACCTGAAAAGCAGTATGACAGCATAAGTAGTATAATATCTTCAATATTTGATAAAAAAGTTACATAGTCAACAATTATTTATTTTCGTTTTAATTAGATCACTTAAAGTTATCAATTTGTAAATATAGAAAAATGTAACAAGCCATAAAAATATATTTTAAACCTACGAATCATAGAATCGTTCATATTTTAATAATTCCATGTGATGGTATTGTCTTCTTTTAATTTTATCCTTCCAGTTGCCAAGTGTTTTAAGGCAAGTGGAAACATGCGATGTTCAACAGTTTTTACTCGTTCTTGAAGAGTTTCAATAGTATCATTCGGTAACACAGGTACAGATGCTTGCTCAATTATTGCTCCTGAATCTATATCAACCTATAAATAACGATTTTCAATTATCATTCGATTATTCTACTTGTATCAATTTTTTCCTGAATATAAAAAATGTGGAATACCTCAACAAAATGTACGGTACATCCTGAAACACGTGCACCAGCTGCTAGGACATCTTTGTGAGCATTCGCTCCTTTGAACGATGGCAATAACGAAGGGTGTACATTTAATAAAGCGCCTCGCCATCGATTTACAAATTTATCTGATAAAATGCGCATAAAGCCAGCGAGACAAACTATTTCAACTCCGACTGCTTCTAATTCCTTGGTCATCAATGAATCAAAAGTTTCACGATTGGGATAATCCGTGTGTTTTAGAACCTGTTGTCGAATTTGTTATATTTAATTATATTGTACATAATGCACAATGATGAAAATAGAAAATTAAAAAAATAATTACCACTGTCTTAATACCGGCTCTTTCCGCTCGTTTTAATCCTTCGACGCCCGATTTATTAGAAATTACTAAAACAATTTCAGCACCAATGTGTTGTGCTGGATCACGAGTTGCATCGATCAACGATTGTAGATTGGTACCGCTGCCAGATATGAGAACGCCAACTCTTTTCAAAGGTTTACTTAAATTCTTAACTATTTCAGGCACGTATCTCTTCATTTCCGACTCTAACGCTTCCTCAAAATTATTTACAATCACTCTGGTTTCACCTTCTGAAATATATGAATTTCTATATCGAAATTTCTGTCAGAAATAATTTTATCATAATGAAAGTATATAAAATTTACCGCTATGATTATTCACGTAGCCAATAATCTTTGGATTTTCTCCTTGAAGCTTATGTAGAACTTCACTTTTATGTTCTTCTGAACAAATTAAAATGGCACCTATGCCACAATTGAATGTTCTCAACATTTCTTCTTTACTTATGCCACCTATAGTAAAAATTAAATTCAATATGAATAAGGAAAAAAAATATCTTAAAATATTATATTTACAGTGACACATAAACAATTAACAACCAATTCACGTACCAACAGCTGCTAGCCAACCAAAAACTGATTGAATTTTCCATTTGGTTGCGTCTAATACTACATTTTTACCATTTGGCAGAACTCTTGGTATATTTTCCGTAAGTCCTCCTCCAGTGATGTGTGCGAATGCTTTTACTAAGTTTGTTCTCAAAGCCGGAAGAACTCCCTTGACATAAATTTTTGTTGGCTCCAGTAGTTCCTCGCCTAGAATATCAAATTTCTTAGTAAACAGGACCGATACAAATTAATTACCAGCTAATAAAATAAGAAAAATACCAATGGTTCTATTATTTTCAGAGAACGGCGCTACATCAGAATACATTTTGTTTGCTAGCTTCAAAATACGCCGTACAAGACTGAAACCATTACTGTGAACACCACTGGATGGAAGCCCGATAATTACGTCACCCTGTTTTATATCATTTATGTGTGGAAGTAGATTATTTCTTTCCACAGCACCTACTGCAAATCCTGCCAAATCATATTCACCGTTGGAATACATATCCGGCATTTCCGCGGTCTCACCTCCAACCTGAAGATCGTATTCTTATTATCTTCCTTACATTTACTCGAAAGTGTAGATAGTAACAATTAATTAATTTATAAAATTTCCACTTACCAAGGAACATCCAGCTCTTTTGCAACCTTCTGTTACACCACTTATAACATTAGTTGCAACGTTAACATCCAACTTCCCACAGGCAAAATAATCAAGGAAAAATAATGGTTCTGCACCATGTGCAAGTACATCGTTTACACACATAGCCACTAAATCTATTCCAACCGTATCATGTTTATTACATTCGAAAGCTATCTGTGAAGATGAATCAATGCAGAATACTTACTATCTACCCAAATTAAATTCATATAACAGAAAAGTTACCTTCAACTTTGTGCCAACACCGTCGGTACCAGATACTAGTAGTGGATCTGTGTAGCCTGCAGCTTTAACATCGAATAATCCACCGAAACCACCAATTGAACCTAATGCACCAGCACGTTTAGTAGAGCAAGTAGCTGGTTTAATCGCAGAAACTAGAGAATCTCCAGCTTCTATATCTACCCCACTGCACTTATACGTTAATTTTCCATGATGTAGAATCGACCTGGATATTTAATTATTAGAAAAACTTAATTACTGGAAGTTCTCTTGAAAATAACGTAATTGATAACATACCTTGCAATTCCTTTATGTGCTATATCTGTTCTGTATTGTTTTCCTTCAAATGATATACTTTGAGCAGCATGCGTTGCTCTAGCAGCTGCTAAAGCCAATGAAGGAGCTAAACTAACAGTAATTAAAACTCTTCCTCCTAATAAAAAAAGAAAAAAGTTATATTACATTTTATTGAAATATATTTTAAAATACAAATTATCGCAGCGTCGTTAAATACTAACCATTTGTTAATAATTCTCCTTGGGGAGAAATATCGGTTCCACTGTGAAAGATAAAATGATCTTGTTTACACAGTACACCGTCGATGCCTGTTATTACTTGGCCTTTCGATGACGACATTGGATATCCGCGAGATGCCAAAATAACACCAGCAGCGAAAACATTTTCCTGCCATTCAACTTGAGATTCATTCAAAGATCCATCACAGCAAGCCTAAATTATAATTAAAGTTAAATATAAGAATATCTTCGTAGTTATATTATAAAAATACAGATTACCTTCATAATCGTAAACAGATCTGATTTTAAAAGTGGTAAGACTACTTGAGTTTCAGGATCTCCAAATCTACAATTAAATTCCAAAACCTTCGGGCCATCCGGTGTTAACATTAGTCCAGCATATAAAACACCTGAAAAGTTTACATTGTTATGTTACAAGAACATTTACAGATCATTTGCTAATGAATTAGAAAATATATGTTACATACCAACAAACGGAATATTTTCCTCTCTAAGACCATTTACAGCTCTCTGCAGAACATCTGCTTTTACCGTTTGAAAATCTGTCTTGTTTAACAAAGGACAAGGGCAATAAGCTCCCATTCCACCTGTATTTGGTCCAACATCTCCATCAAATATTCTTTTATGATCCTGTGCAGGTGCCATTGGTACAACAGTTTTTCCTGCATATAACAAATTTATGATATGACAAATTTTCTATTACAACTACATATCGTAATAAGTTGTATTCAATTTTCAGCCAGTACCATCTGTGAATGACAGAACAGAAACTTCCTCTCCTACTAAATGTTCTTCCACAACAACAGTCTCCCCTGCAGTTCCGAATTTTTTGTCAGTTAAAATATCATCTATTGCTTGACAGGCTTCTTGCTTATCTTTTGCTACCACAACTCCTTTTCCAGCAGCTAGACCTGCAGCCTTTACCACAAGTGCTGGAAATGGTGCACTATAATAAATGATTATATGTAAAACAAATTTCTTAAAATCTTATTCAATAAAAAAAGATGTGTGTTTACTTCATAACAAATTTCTTTGCTTCTTCTGCATTGGTAAAACCTTTCCATCTTGCAGTAGGAATTTTGTGTCTGTCCATAAATTGTTTTGCCCAATCTTTATCAGCTTCTATTCTAGCAGCTTTTTTCTCTGGACCAAAACATTTTATTCCTACATTTTTTAATTCATCTGCCAGGCCATTTGCCAAATAATCTTCTGGTCCAACTACAACTAGATTTATCCCATTTTCCTTGCACCATGTTGCAACTGCCTTTATAAATAAAACGGAAGTAAATAAATGTAATAATTTAAAGATACTTACAGATAATAATAAAATGAAAAGTACCTTGTTATCTTTAACATTCAACTTTATCAAAGAGACTTTGTTAACTGAAGAAATCCCTTTGTTTCCAGGAGACACATAGATTTTGTTCACCTTAAATAAAAAGTCTTATAAATTAACAGACACTGAAAAGTCATTTTTTTTAATACTTTATGTCATTCAAAGCACTTACATGTGGAGACTGAGAGAGTTTCCAAGTAATAGCATGCTCCCTTCCTCCGCTACCAATAACCAAAACACTGTGCTGCATATTATCTAAAACACAATTATGTATCAACATACATAAACTAATGTAGGTAATTAATTATAAAACACCATTAATTGGATAATAAATTACAATAATAAAATCGATGGTGTGTCAATTTTATAATACATAAAAGTACTATGTAAAAGAGTATTGAATTTTGGAAATTGTGTATCTATAACCTCGCCATAATTAATAAAATCATACATATTAATAAGAGTCAACGAACTTTCTAATTTTTTTAAAAATACCAATTTTTAAGCTCGATTATTATACACTTTTTAAAGTTATTCACGTTCTCTTGGCATACATATATACCTTAGAATATGAAGACTTTGTACACTGTGTTAACACCGGTTTAAATGAACGCGTTCGTGATGCAACAGGTGATCATAAAACGAGAACAAGTCTGTCTTTACTCACTGCTCGTGATTAAATGATTTACTGATTTTCTTTGCGGGGGTCGATCTATCGTAGCGTCCGTATCACATGCGGCGACCCCTGAACTTTTCCAGAATATATCATTTAAAAAATATGCGTTGCGTATTGCAAAAAGATATAGAAATATTGGAAAACGTAATTGCTAAAAGTAAACACAAACAATTCTTTTAAATCTGATATTCGATTAATCTAAATTCCAATTTATATATAAAAAAAACAAACGAAAAAACAGTATTATTTCGATACAAATGAAACTAATCAATTTATTTATTTTCCCACTTAAGTGGTAATCATCTTAAACGATAAAAATCCTATGTAAAATTACGAATAATTTGTTTACTATTGTTGAAATAGAAGTTTTCTTTGATGTATTGAATAAATGAAACATTTAAAGACTTGAACGTCGAAGATAATCGACGGTCATTAGGTCATCTGCGTCAGTTGTCCCCTATCGCTCTTCTTTTGAAGACCGCTTACAAATAATGAAGGAATTCTGTAACACTTATCAAAATAATCCTTGATGTCGAGTATACATATTTTGTAATACACTTTTATGCCGTTCTAATCGTTGTGTAAATATATCTTGTAATATGTATATAAATGAGCTATCGTAGTCGAAGAGAAGTAAGATTGCTCAGGGACACTGACTACCTACGGAGAAAAAATATACGGTGTTGCAACGTGATTTAATTTCTATCTTTCATTTCAATGGCACAATTATTACCTTATGAAAATGATTTATATACTTTATTCTGCGCAGCAATTAAAAAATTCGAAGAAAAGTAGTATAACGTCTATTAACCACTTATTATATCTGACAGTAATCTTTCGAACCGCAGTATATTGCAATTATCCAAATTAATATAAAAAAGATATTCAATTTGTGCAAACATAATATGCGACACGTGTCGAATTATAATGTAATATAATAATAAAATATAATGTACATTATAAATACGAAGGGATTTGAATATTATTACTTTTCAACAAGGTTTATTTTAATTCGTCATAGGATTGCAACGATTAAACAACGAGTATGAGTATTAAGAAAAATTTGAAAAGCAAAGAATAATTAAAATTCAAAGGACGCTTTGAATTTATGTATAACAGGCTATTTACAATTATTATTTTAAATTATAATCGATTTCAATCACCCGAAGCTAGTATTCTTGCAATACTATCACGATGTTTCACGATGCGACGATATTTTGTTTCTATCCCAGCAAAGAAAGATACGACTACAACGAAATGTTCCGAGATCTCGGAATAATAATTCCATTCTATTAGTCTCACGTGAAATTTACGGGGGTTGTTATATTATCTTTTACAAATATGTTCATCGTTTACAGTAGATATGTGAGTCGATTTTGGATGGATAGAATTCTTTGTCACAGCAAATGTCAAAAGAGTCATCGACTTGACTCGAGACTTTTATCCAGTGAGAAAAAGTCAACCGCTGAATCCCCCGAAAAGAAAGTTAAAAATGCTATCGTTGAAGCTGAGACTACTGGGATGAAAGAATGTAAAACACCTCCACAAGTTAGTTAGCATCAATCGTATAATCTAATATTACATAATTACTATACTTATCGTTACTTCTCAAAATACAGTTTAGCTAAATTTTATTACAAATAAAACATATATTTCTTATTTTTGTTGGTAAACATTAACAAAAATAATTTGTATACTGATCGATGGATAAAAAGGTGTAACAACTAATAATTGCATTGTAACTGACAAATTTTTGCAATAGAAGCCAAAAGAAAAACCACGTCTGCGAACCGTTCGAGTATACCGATGGAATCCTGAAAAACCGGGTGTGAAACCGTATATGCAGCAGTTCAACGTAGATCTAAATAAATGTGGCACCATGGTGCTAGATGTTTTAACATTAATAAAAGCACAATATGATCCCACGTTGTCCTTTCGGAGGTCATGTCGCGAAGGCATTTGTGGAAGTTGTTCGATGAATATTGATGGCGTTAATACCTTGGCCTGCGTCACGTAATACGCAAAATTAGACTTTCATTATACAGACCTATTAATTAGAATCTCTTTTATTCAGATATTATTTTATGAATGTAATCTAGAAAATTTAATTGGGGAAAAAAAGTTTCTTCCTATTTTAACGCAAAAGTGAAACAAGTTTTTCTCATACTTTCAATGATGTTTAATAAAGTTTATGTGTGCCGTTTTACTGTATCAAACTTGTTTGAAGAAGAAAAACTTGTTTCATTTTTAAGCCGCAATGCAAAGATACTTTTCCACGCTCATTGCTTTTTTCTAATTATACTCCAACGAGTTTGTTCTTAAAGTCTTGAAAAAAATATTACAAATGAGTCTCTAAATTGAAAAATCATTTGTATACAAAATTTTAATAACATTGCTCCATTGTCTCTTTAGAAAAGTAAAAGAATCTTCGAAACCGTTAGTCGTATATCCTTTGCCGCACTCTTACGTCATCAGAGACCTTATAACCGATATGGAACAATTCCTTGGACAATACAAAAAGATCGATCCGTTTTTAAAACGCCCTGGAGAAGATAGTTTTATTGGTTTACGCCAAATTTTGCAGAGTCCAAAGGACAGAAGTAAAATTGATGGTTTCTACGAATGTGTACTTTGCGGATGCTGTACTTTTTCCTGTCCGCCATATTGGTGGCTCGGCGATAAATTTTTAGGTCCTGCAGCACTTTTACAGGTAGAAACAAGAGAAAATGAATCTTCATTTGCTTAACATAAATCACTCTAAAGTCCCTGAAGTCTTTTCTAACCGGTAATCTTTTTTCTGTTAAGAAAGCAAGATCTTTTTTATTTTTTCTTTATAACTTTTCACGGAATATGTATTCGCTCTGTGCATACAATTTGCCTTAATTTGAGTAAAATTAAATCTCAATTTGTGCCAAAAGGGACTCCAAAAACAAAGGAAATTAATTCTATATTTCTTTAATAGAATATTTATCTGTATAAAATTTACAAATAAGTTTTAAGGCAGATTATCCGAATAACTTTTTCTTCGATTTCTTTGATCTACCTACATCGATATCTTACTATTTTCTAATCCTTACGATAGCATTAATTATCAAGCATGTTGTTAATGTTTATTAATTTTAATATTTTTTAAAATCCACATCTTTTTTTCATGTAGGCTTACAGATGGATAATAGATTCGCGTGATATGGAACACAAGGAAAGGCTTGGAAAATTACGAGACTTTTATTCTGTATATCGATGTCATACTATTTTCAATTGTACAAAAACTTGTCCGAAGGTATGAACAATTGAACGTAATTCAACGAATGCCATTTGAATTTTTTACTGTCAATGAAATTGACTTTGAAAATGTTATTGCTTTTCTACATATATGATGCGGATTTTTTTCAAGGGTTTGAATCCTGGAAAAGCGATTGCTCAAATCAAAAGATTATTGGCAGGACTTGCTAAAAAGGACCGAGCGGAATTGGAAACTCCGTTGCCGAATCCCTGTAAGGGTGAAGACATATTTCAATGTAGAGAAGAATGAACAGAGAAAAGAAAAAAATGAGACTAATAAATCATCGTTGTTAAGATTGCTTGTAGCTGTATATAAAGCGATTTTTCTAATTTAATACTAAATGTTGTTTCCGTTAAAATACCAAATTGTGCACATAGATATATAAACAAAGGTTGCGTCGGAAACATAACATTTTTAGATCACGATGAAAACATAATGTATCGTAAGGCAAGTAGATGAAGTCATGTAATTAACAACATTTTAATTCTCGTATACATATAAAAAATACATTGGTAATTCTAGAAGTCGTTCTTTCCTATCTAATAACATTCGACATGTGTGCATATATCTGATGTCAAATTATTTTTCTATTATCACAATGAATCTCGATTTGTACTTTCATTTTTCCTGTAAAATGGCATAAACTTAACACATTAAATACTGTTTTTAATTTTATCTCTTATGAATATATTAAATGTGAGTCGTTATAATTTCGATTCCACATTAACTCAAGTTTATTTGCTTAATAAGTTATTGAATAACACAATTTGCGTATAAAAAAATAGATTTTAATAACGATATCCGTTAGACTTAGCTGATTTAAGCAAAAAGGCATATAAACCTACAAACAAATAAACTTTCTCACTGGAGTAAACAAGAAGAAAATGTCTTATCCATCATTAAATCTATTCCGAAGGAATGTTTCTTCACATTTGTACTATTTATTTGTGAGTCTATATATAGGTACTTATAACTCCAATTTGTTTGTATATATAGATACAAGTATTCATAACTCCAATTTAGCACGTTTATGTAAACTCCTACAAGGTTCAGTCTTTGGGTTATTGCCATAAAGGTTTTGAGGCGCTAAGTTTTCATTATTCTCTTTAAAAAATATAGTGTCCATTGTATCATAAAGTTCTCGATCTTTCAACCATGGATGCAGAATAACTTGTTTTATAGTAATCCGTTTTTTTGGATTTACAGTCATCATACGTTTTATCTAAAATAATAATATTATTTAATATCCTGCACGAATGTTTGATATTATTAATATCAGTCGTATATGACTAATTATTTTTTGTTTTAAATTTTAATATTAAATTTATACCAAGTCTATAGAACTGTCCGAAACATGTCCAAATCTTGATTCAGGAAAATTATAGTAACCCCTTTTTATCTGATCTTGTAAGCTAATGTTTTTATTATGACAGTTGAATGGAACTGTACCACTTAAACAGGCATACAATATTACGCCCAAACTCCATACATCTACCTAATAAAACGGAGAGAATGATAAAAATATAATTTTAATGTGTAACTGTCTTATTATAATCCATACCATACATACTTGATTCGTGTAAGAACCACGTCCAATAGTTGATAATATTTCTGGAGCAACATACATAGGAGTTCCACAAAATGTTTTCATCATGGTTTGAGCATCAACCAATTTCGATAAACCAAAATCTGATACTTTAGCCAATGTCACATCTGAATTACTGGCTAACAAAATATTCTCTGGCTAGAAATGGATAACAAATATTTTTAATCTAAATAAAATATCGATATTATATGTCTGAATGTATTTAATATTTTAAAGACTACCTTCAAATCCCTGTGGGTGATGCCACAATCATGTAGGTAACTGACAGCAAGTACAACTTGATAAAATATCAATTTAGCAAATTTCTCAGACAACCTACCCCTACTTTTTATTCTTTCAAAAAGTTCACCACCCTCCATTAGCTCTAATACTATGTACACTGCTTTCGGAGTGTCAACAATTTCTTCCATACGGATGATACATGGCTAAAAGAAAAGTATTTATAATTATAAATTTATTGGTAAATCCAAAGATTCACAGGACAATTCATCTTACATGTTTTAAGGCTTTCAATATTTTTACTTCATTCATAATCTTGTCAGGATCATTTAATGGATGTTTCTGTCCATTCGTCGTAATACTCATTTTCATTATAGTTTTCATGGCAAACTTTTTGCAACCAATCTTTGAGAAAACCATTTTTACCTCTCCACATGCACCAGACCCCAGTTTACGTGAAACAGCGTATTTGCTTTTAAGTTCTGGAGGCAAATCATTGCTTTCAAATGCAATGGTGCTCATGAATACGTAAACTGATATATATAAACAAATAATGTCATTACAATTACATACACATATTTAATATAATTCCAATGAAAAAATATTAAGCATAACGAAGTAATTAACATCTCAATGTTTTAATAGTAAAAAAAAACATATTAATTATTTGTATTACAAGATATAAGAAGTATTTACCTGTAACAATGGGCTGTGCTAAAGATATTATGTCATTACTTTCAAGTACAACTCTCTTACCACGTCCAACTTTTTCTTTATTAACAAAAGTCCCATTCTGACTTAAATCTTCTAAATATACTACAGCATCATTGGTACTACCACTAATATATTCTCTAATAATTTTAAAATGCACTTTACTCATCACACTAAGCCATTTCGGTTTTAATTCAGTTTTAGTCACACAAATATCACAGCTTTCAGAGCGTCCAAGAGTATATTCATTTTTTACCATATCTGTTGAAATAAGAAATAACAGTTAAATATTATAATTTATGAAATTCGTAAATAAAATTCTTCTAACATATATGTTAAATATTCATAAGCTTACCAATCGTTTTAAACGGCAATTTAATTGGGCATAGTCTTCCCCATACCATTGTTTTTTGTTGCGATAATGGTAAATCTTGCGATTGTGTCAGACATATCGATTCAGCATTTTGCGTGTCAGGTAACGTTAAAGGCATTTGCTGGTCATCCGTCATCATTAATTAAATAATTGATTGAGTAAAAAATAATCTGTTCGATATCCAAAACGCAGCTTCCCCACGCTTCCCCGACGAATGTGTAATCCGATATCATAAATACTATACTAACCCATCATGTTGATCGTTCATGTTTTTCTTTTTTTTTTCTTTCAAACAATTAATCTATGTCGGAATGTTTTGGATAACTACAAAGAACTTACTTGAAATTAGGTTTTCTGTTTTGAAATGAAACCACTCTTAAAGTCGTGACCCGCATACGACTATTATTGCACATGTACTACCGCCTCAGTTATGATACAAACGATCCACGGGTAAAGTTAGATTTCAAATATTGTTGTGTCGGTAAATTAGGTATTTTCAATATTTAAAATGTTCTGGATTCGTCAATACGAACTGTGATAATTTTTTTTTAAACATTAACACTAAAACTACCAAAGCTTTCAAAATGACCAATCCTCAATTTTTCTTACAGGATCCACAGTTTCGATAGGGCAGATATAAAATAAATATTTCACTTGTACCTTATAAAACTTAAATTTCTAAATTGATCATATTTTTCACCTCATCATTTCTGTTTTTCCAAAGTACTTAATTGTATATTTAAATATGAGAGATATAAGAACGGTACATAGTTCTAGTGTTAAACTACTATGTTAAGCTACTGTTTCTTTTTTATAAGAGACAACTTTAAAATGTTTTCTTTATAAATGAAATCAGCAAATAGGAAACTGTTCTTGGTATTTGATTCCTTTGCGAATAAATTTCTTACTGTTTCTTTGGTGATCTCTATATACTATAATTACTGTTTACATTACTATTTTAGAAATATGAATAAATTAATAACGAATGGGCACAAAACTTCATTTTTCTTTTATCAGAATTTTTGAGACGAATAATTTACGTTTTCAAATATAACAGTTTCAATACGATGAAAGTTTGAAGATTTTAGTTATTTATATCAGCGTTCGCATCGTTTGCATTATTGCAAAGCAAATTATTTATATGATTCTTTTTTTTTAAGTGAAGTCAACTTAATCTCATACGTGGTTGAAGTTAAGTTTGTTAATACCTTATGATTATTTTTTTTTTCATTGGAAATAAATGATACTCAGTTTAGACAATGTTAAGGAATATTCATTTATGAATGTGTGATGTTGTAATTGTTTTAAAGGTAGGTAGAAAAAGCGAAACTCATTGAAGCAAGTGCGACGAAATTATGAAAAGCAGCTACGACATAACTTTTATTACGTCACCTACGTATAAACACGAACATCGAATGTGTTCGGTACGCGTACTTAATTTGTTTGCTTAATTACAATAATATACTGTTAGCATCTTCCTTTCTCTATTATAATGTAAAATACTGTCATGCACGTTCTGCAGAATAACGACTTAAGTCGAACGCTTGACTCATTGCAGAAACAGTAACGCATATATTCTTCTCGATCCGTCATTTTCTTGCAGTTCAGCAAAATTAAATCATACACTACATTAAATGTTACACTATATTAACGTAACGTTAAGATCTGCGAGCTACATTATAAGTTTCTACAAGTTTATGCAAATTTCAAGTCCTACAAGGACATCGTAAGACTTGCCACAGAAATTGGACACACATGCACCAGGTCCTGGTACATTCCAATTTCAAGAACTAAAATCTGTTTGTACATTTACTATCATAAAAATGCTAGTAAAACGAAAATTTGGGAAATTTCTGTAGACGAACGTAGAATTGTAACTATTTAAAGTTTTGGGGAACATGGTAGCTTGCACGAAAAATATATATGTATGTATGTTTATATATATATATCTCTCTTCCCTGTAAAATTTTCGTGCAACATCATTACGTATATTATCGATGTATTTGTGTATATTTAGAAAATAACGAGGATATCATCTGACAATACGATAGAAATTCTATTGTATAAACTATGAATTATATCGCTAATGAGTCAATTAAAATGGCAAAAAGACGGTATACGATGCTCCCAAGAATGATGTGAAATACAGGTAATATAGCAGAACGATTTCACGACTCAGTGACAACTTCGTTTATTATTCATCAAAATAATTTAGTACCACATTAATTGAGAGATGTTTCGGAGGTGTATCTGGAGGGTTTGAGGTTGAACAACAGGGAGAAACAGTAGGAAAATGTAGCAGACAATAGTGTTCTGTTTGAAAAATCACCCTTAATTAAGCATTACCGTAAATGATCTGCAATTTGCACGTTTATGCACGCGTGCAGGTATGTGTTTAACGATGCTTTTAAATGTGTACCAGTCGCGTGTCGATCAATCGTTCACTCGTAACCCGGTTATTCCCTTATTTTCTTTCGTCTACGTTATGTCTGCACTACCGCTAATAGTAGTTAGAACTAAGAATACAACTAGTACCTCTCATCATGGAACCCACGCAATGAAATATGCGTCTTCAAATTTCCATACAAGTATGTGTTACATTTAATAGTTTCGCTTCAGCTCGATCCGAATGTTTCTTTTCTTTTTTTCTCTTTTTCTTGAGTTTCGCACACTCTGTTCGACTGTCCCTATTTTAATATTATTAATAATAATGCACGTAGACTGGACGCCAAGTGCTGGCGAAAGCCTTCTCTTCCGTTCTCATTTTTTGCTTTGAGCACACTTGTAGTTTAATCGAGTGACTGCTGCCTCGGTACCTTTCTTCCAAGAAAAACGCAATATCCAAACGTTTTGTTTTACTTTCACCAAGCTTCTGACCAATTTTGTCTATGACGTTTTTGGACTTAAGGGGAATAATTCAGATAGTCCTGTGTCTTGACGTTGTTAATGATACACGCATACATAGATATATGTAGAATGTAAATTAAACGTTGTAAATGGACATGTCTCGTGTGACAGTTTTTTTTTTTTTTAACAGATCGTATATAACAAAAAGCTTGAATGAAAAGAACTTCAATCGTGTCTTCGTAATTTGATTAACGAAGTGTACAAGAGTACTTGTCCATTATCAACGTTTCACTCATTGTACATTGAATATCTAGTATAACGAATTTTTATTCGTGTGAGGACTTGCAGCAGGGTACGACAATATACTACCTACTACAGTACTCGTCAACCAGCGTTAGATAAATTATTGACGCGCAGTACGTTGCACTTAGCATTGTAACGATGCTGCATATTGTTTTTTTTCGTATATATGAGTAAAGAAGGAGCAGCATCATTCTTTTTCTGTTTAAATTGCCAAGAACATTCGAGGAGAGCTTAGGTGAAGTGATAATGAAGCAATTACCGTTGTTCCAAAAGGTGACGCCACAGCCGAAATTCTCGCCACCATTTATAAGATCTGAGATCAGCCGAAATATTTAAAAATATAATCAAGGAGGACGATATATTCTCGGAGCTGGACTCTTTCCCTAAATTCCAACAGCTGTTTCTTAATATATCTGATTAATTTGATTTCTGATAAAAGGAAAAGGAAAGCATTGAATTACACAACTTACTTCATTAATGCGGAAATTCTTACTCAAAGGCAAATATATACAGAATCGTATGTATAATAGTATATCTACCGTAAGAAACCAATTTCTTTTTTTTTTCTTTCGTTAAAAGTTTATGCCTCATACTATGAAGAGAACACTAAGGAAATATGGCAATATCCTCCTCGCTTAACAAGTTTTTCGATGATTCTGAGTCACTCTCCTCGAATAGTGCAGTTCATTACCGTAAAACGATATATATTATTAATAATTACTAAATATACTTTATTATAAATTAATTAAAGAGCTCTTATCCATAAGTGTTTACGTGTGTATAATAATAATATTAATAATAATAGTATTTACGATAGCTTTTGTAGCAGCTTACTCTTTCGGCCGTTTCCATCAATTTAGACGCGCGTTCGTCTTCTTTTTCATTATCCTTCTTAATGAAGTTTCAACGAAACTCTAAAATTCGGTGACTAGCGGCACTCCCAGATTTTCACCGTTTGATCGACACTACCAGTAACCACGTAAGGATGGCTCTTGTGAAAATCTAAAAAGTGTCCAGGGTTTATGAAACATAAAAAAAATAAATAGAAAAATGACTAAGTAAAACAGAAAGACCTTGTTTCAGTATTAAAGAAAAGAGTGAAACTTTTTCAAGCTTATTACACTTAGTATCCTTACCATATGATTTACAACTGAAATTATGAAAAAGTTGTAATGTTACTTACCAACAGAGGTGCAAAAGTGAACATGCGCTTCAAGGGTTTTCATCGCTCTTTTGTTACGCGTATCCCAGACTCGCAGTGTTTTATCGTCAGAAGCACTGACGATAAACTTGCCGCCAGGATGGAAGACGATGCCACGTACCCAGTTGTCATGTCCAAGAAGGGTAAAGAGGCAAACGCCAGCACCAACATCCCAAACACGTATTACCTTGTCTCGCGAACCCGATGCAAGGAAAGGTCCCTCATGGGCCCCTTTGTTGTCTGCTCCTGCTGCAGCATTAATTGATGCTTTTGCGCTATCCGGTGCCCATGCGATACATTCCACCACGTGGTCATGATCTCTGAGTTCAACCTTTCAAATTCAAATATTTTTTTTACTATAATACAGTAAGTTTCTACATAGATTGGGTTGTTTTAGGTAATTTTGCAAAATATACCTTTGTTTCCTTTGATGCTACATGCCAGATCCGTACAGTTTGGTCGTTTGAGCAACTAGCAATTAGTTCACCACAAGGACTAACTCTTGCCATTCTTACCCATTCTCTGTGTCCTGTCAATGTTTTGATACAGTACCCTGTTGCAACTTCCCAGATTTTAATGGTTTTATCCCTAGAGGCGCTCACTACAAAATCGCCTTGTGGCACAAATGCAACAGAGCTGACACTGTGATCATGTCCATGCATAGTTTTAACGCAGGCAAATGATTGATGAAAATCCCATAATTTGATTGACATGTCTGCACTGCAGGAGACTAAAAGTTTGCCGGAGACATCGAACGAAACGTCTTGTACGCTATCAGTGTGCCCTTTTAATGTCCTCTCGAATTCTCCACTTTCAAAGTCCCATACCTATGGAAATCAAGAGCATAAAGTATTTTTCATGGATTAAAGTTAATACCATTCGTTCTGTTAAAGGATACCTCTTACCTTTATGGTGGCATCTTCACTTGCGGATACTATAAGACTAAAAACTGGATGGAAAATAACTCTGTTTATGGGAGATCTGTGTCCAGTAAGACTGAATTTCTCTGGCGGCCTTGGTATCCATTCAGACGGTGATCTTTTACTACGCGTTGGCGCCCCTTCTATAAATTCTTTTTCTGCTTCAGAAAGTTTGGACTCCAATTCCATTACCTTAAATATTATATAGAATATTATTATGTATAAAAAATCTTTTTATAAATCTCTCTTTTTCAAATATTTTACCTTTTTCTGCAGTCGTATTACTGAGGTCCATTTCTTCTCAAGAAGACCCCCATACTTTCTTTCCACTTCTCCCGGCATATCAGCTTCCTTCTTGAATGCCTCCAGGGCATCTTGATACCCATTGGTGCTGAGATAATCCGCAATCGCCTTATTTCTAAAAAGAAAGAGAAAATTAACTGAATTAATGAAATAGAAATTAGATAAACAACGTATTCGTAACTTTTTTTCAATTTTAAATCTTAGCAAGATGTGAGTATTCCAATTGATACATCGAGAACAACGGAAATTATCACCTTTAAAAAAAATTACATTCATTAGACATTGTTACCAAGTACCAGTAATCACAATACAATAATGCCTCGTAGCACATATTTTCTCACGTTTATTCTCACAATGATTTTGCTGAATACTCTTTTTCAGCATACAGAAATCGTCTGTGCACATCTCGAAGTTTATATACGGTGTGGCGTAAAATAAGGATATAACTTTAAAAGTGAATTTACTACACAGAAATGATTAAACATTATGCTTATGTCGTCAGAAAATATACAAAAAGATTTGCTGCTCAGCTTGAATACACGCCTCTGAATATCTTATCAGCTACTTCTGTAATTACACAATCTGCTATTACTGTTCCATGTGCAAATTTTTTTCTAATAAGCGCTCTACCACAGAGTTACGGTAGTAAGTACGGTACTCATATTTTCTTCTTTCTTTCCTTTGCATTTTTCGACTTTCAATCCTTCCAATTAGGCCCTACAAATTTGTATCTTTCAGCCCCATTAATATTAATGTTAATTGATAACCCATACCACCAACTCCACACCCACCACAGTCTCCCTTTCTTTTTTCTTATCTCACTACTCCAAATCCACACTTGTATTTCTGCAATTTTGTAGTTCTTCCAAATAATCGAGAATATACATATTCTATAAAAAAAATCTCTCAAACCTAACTTGATTCGGACTCAGCCCCATTAATATTAATGTTAATTAGAAGTCCATGACTCCAACTGCTAACTCACCACAACCTCCCTCCATTTTTTCTTACTCCACTACTCCAAATCCATACTTAAATTTGCGCCCACACTTTCTGACACACTTCGTGTATTTCTCGACGTTGACATTTCACTGGCAACTGTTTATAACATAGGGTAGATAGTTCTGTACTCGTTGATACAATAGGGGCCACAGGTTGAATACGTGGGAAAGAGATTGAAAGTCAGGCAGAGTTGTGCTGGGGTGAAAGGCCTTAAGTCGGTCGTTCGTCTCTATTCACCTGCCTCCACGTGATAGTACGTTGCAAATTATCGCCTTGCATTGTGAGTTTTGTTTCGTAGCATTCAAATGCCGCGGTGGCTGGTTTGTAACCGAAAGAAATAAAACGAAACATGCCGGAAGATACGATCGGTTTTCTTCAAAATTACGGCCAACAATTCGAATGCCTTTCACTCTGAACTACATAAACATAGGGAACAGATGATCGCATTGCGTTGCAGATTTTTTATCACTTATCGCCATTAGCCTAGTTACCCGATTGATCGTTCTTTGATCGATGTTTAAAAGGATTTAAGCGATACTACGTCTTAACACGGTAATTTGATGAGCGTACGTGGAGAAAGTTTAACGTAAAATTTCATTTTTTTTTGCTAAATTTGTAGACTCGTTTATTCCGTACGTTTCTACATAAATCTATGATTGAACTAAACTTTTATTATGTTTCTGCTAATTTTCAATCACGAGCATAAATGATGGGATGAAATTTCAATCGACCAAAGCTTTATTTTATAAGTTATATAGAATCAAATCTTCCAGTTGATTTTGTTTTTTGCTCGTCATTTTTAATTTCGAGATGTTAGTAATTACAACTCTATTATTATCGCAGTCTGACAATTCATTTATCCCAATACTTCCTCTCCTTTTGCTTTACACCGTTGATTATTAGTTGTTTAGTCAATTACCCATAACTCTACATTAATATCAAAACTACAGGGCTCAGATCACCGAAAAAATTTTCGATTAATTCCCAAACCCATAGTGTTTGTTAGTGATGCGATGATCATCGTGATGACCCTTTCTTCTCAGTTTCTTCCTTCGACTTTTATGCTCCCATGAACTCAACGCATCAAGGGTCATTAAAACGATGTAGTTATATTCCGCGTATACGGAGACAACGATCTCTTCCTGTTCTCTTTAACTATTCTTTTTCCATTTACCTTAACACACCAGCCAACGGGTATCACATATACGAGATATAAGGTTTCTCATCGTAGGAAGACATATATGAGTGATGCACCATAAGTTTCTAGCGAGAAGATGCTTGGAATAAACGACTCACATGCACCTGCTACGCGCTCCAGGATAATTAATAGTTTATGGTGTAATTCATACGAGTTTATAGTACTTAATCGATCAGTTGTAGTATTTATGTCTTTTACCCATATCCTCTATAATTTCTTTTGTGATTTTATGTACAACGAGTCTCGTTTGGTCTCTTTGACTTAACAAAAGTGATAAAATTTCATTTTAAATAATTTCAATTTACTGTGAAAATTAATTTTCACAGTATAATACTTTTAATCGATGGACATTAATTAATTTATGGAAGAAATGTATCTGAGGCGATGAAATAATTAATGGAATCCAGAAAATCTTATGTAAAGGAGAACATATCGATAAAAGATAGTGTATGTGTTAATAATAAGGTAATAGAATTCCTAAGCCCCTCTAATTAATTCATATTTCTACTACGTAACGTTAGCGTCTAGAATAAGGAATAAAAACATCTGGTTAACTTGGAGAACGTCATTTCTAATCAATGAAAACCTTTCGCCTCTCCACGTTTTACGCGTAAACAAATCTCCTTTCTTCGGATAAGATAAACACACAGAGATTAATTAAAGAAACTGGCCCAATAAAACTTTTTTTAATTCTGTGAACAACTATGCACACACTTTGATGGAAATTAACTCATTCTTAACAAAAAAAAACTGTGCAAAAATCATTTAACTATTTTTTTTATCAAGTTTGAGGTAAATATAAACTAAAATCTAATATTGTATTTATATAATATTCTGATCAATTCAATGTTTTAACAGTTTAGAGAATAGAAATGGTGGAAATAGATAAAAATATTCATTATATTATTCCCTTTTTCAAAATTGTTATTCGTAGATGGAAAACTAAATACTGATCCATTAAAATCCACAATTAATCTCTTAATTATAACAGAGTTCAATGAAAGAATGTCACAGTTCTGCGTAACAGTTGACTCTACACCTTGCCAAAGATAATGCAACACTTGCCACGCTGACGTTTCATGGAAATTAATATTTTTTACTTAAACTATTTACATAGCTGTCAAGGCTATTAAGTAAAAAAATATCGTTTAGACTAAAAATGGTAGACTATCCTGATTTCTTCAGATAGACACCGCAGTGTCACGTTTTCGAGGGACAGCCGTAATTTTGAAATGGTTAAAGATAAACAAAAATGATATTAGGAAAAATTAAACAGTTTTGAGCAATGCATCGCACCAAACATCTATATTCAAGATCACTGTAAACTCAAATCTACCGAATCAGATCTCAATCAAAGTCAGATCTATCGACGATTAGTACAAATTGTGTAAAAATATCGAACAAATAATTCAGTAGAAAAGAAATAAAAGAGACGAAGTACTTGATCGATTTAATCCATCGAAGTCTACGAGACAGTGGTTGAGAAATGAAAAACAAAGAGCTTTCAATATTTCAGCAATGTTAACAATAATTCAGAACAAGTTGCATTGCACTCTGCATGAAATAAGCTTTGAATTTCCACAGTTTTCATCGGCACGGTGTCAATTAAGCGCGTTTTCTTCGCCATAAATGATAATAAAGGAAACTCGTAGAGGAAACGATTATTGTCCCAAAAAGGACAACTCAAGGCACTCGGAATAATACTTTATTGCCTTTTGAAGTATTCGCATGAAACCTGAAGAAACAGAGTACCAGCTGCAACGGGACCTTGTGCTAATCGACAAATTTACTGTCTCTTTCTTTCTTTCTTTCCCCCGCACCTTTCTAATTTCCCTTCGCTAATCAAGTGGGAAAGCTGAGAAATAATACCCAAGTGGGGTAACGAGGTTGATGAGGTAGATATTGAATGACACTGAATATTCAAAGTGGTGAAAGAATTACACAAAGTTCAAGAAAGTAATAATAATATATGTACCGGGTACAACGAGAGAAATGTGTACAAAACTCAGTAGTTTTGAAGTTATTAAATACTAAAAACTTAACTATTATTTCTTGTAATATTGAATGACAAAATTATTGCAGTAAATTTCATAATTTTGAACTGCGATTTAATTCATTTTTTTATTCATTCAATTGTTCGATTTTGGGGATTGAAATTACACAAATTCAAGATTTTCTCGATATTTCTCAGTGTAAAACATTTAGATGTTTCTTCTTAGAGATGATATTACTTTCGGAAATCGAATTGCTTAAAAAATAAAAAAGTAAGGTGCACCAATTTCACATTTTTCTGATTTCTAGGATCATTTTTTTTCTGAATTTCTATTGTTGAGAAAAACTAAACAACCCGCACGTTCTTTTGATACACCCCGTAGATTTATATACTATCAATATTCCTACCTTTAATATGTCACAGATAATAATAGCACAAACATAGTGAAAAGAAAATAATGGCATACTCGGAATATATTACAATATATTATTACATTATCTCCTTTCATTCACTGCGCGGACGAAAGCTAATCCAACGTCTCGAAAAAAGTAAAAGGTGTTGATTTATAGCTCATACCTGAGAAAAAACTATTTTGAAAATTCTTTTAAATATTGAATACCTCCAGAATACCAAGAGTTCAGAGAAATGGATATTATCTTACCCTACACAAAGGAGAAATAATTGTTATATTTCTCTGCTCGTAAAAAATAATTCGACAGTACAATTAACGCTACTTTATTTTTCATCAAAAGTATAAATCTTCCGTGAAAGATAATCACCGAAGAATTTGCCAGACGGAAGGTTACACTTAAAAATAACATTTTCGCGATCAATCATTGATATTTCACCGTTCTGCCAGTAATAGAGAATCAATAGGTTCGTCCTTAATAATTAACAAGGTACGTTCCACTCGGAAACTACCGACTTCGTCCTTTTCCCGTTCAATATCTCCTACGGTTAATTTTGCAAAATTCATTGTCGAATGACTAATTCAAATTACGAATTAGTCACGAAGAAACGGTTACGTGAATACTCAGGATCATCGAGTTTAGCTTCAACCATTTATTTGTCTTTTTTATCCAGGAAATGGTCATTGAATTAATGCAAATCCGGACACAGAATTATATACAAACACGAAATAAAAACATCAACAACGAGAATCGCAAAATTAACGAGTTAACTATACACGTGCTCTAATAACTCTTAAAGTCGTTTTCCTTGAAAGTTCAGGTTCGTATGGAAATTTCATTCAGCAATTTTAGAATCTCTTGCTTCCTTCTCGACTGCAAAGCGACTTTTTATCTACTCTGTACACCTGGACGAAAGAAATTGGAACTGGAAGATGAAAGAAACTTGAAAGAATTCCACAAACCCTTATTCTGTTTATTAACTGTAATCCGTTTTCCGATGCAATTTTAACACGCCTTTGAACTATCCAGCTACTTATTTTTTAATAAAATATACTTATTCTTAAGAATTTTTATTCTTTTAAATCCAACGTTCCTAAACTTCCCTTTCATCGTCTCACTCCTACAATTTTTCTTTAATCATTTTATTTTCTAAATGTATTTATTTTTTTCAAATTGCATCTACGTTATCGCCATTATCACAATCGTCATGAACATTCGCGCAAAATGGAAACGCAGAGACCAGCAGCGGATATGTAGCATTATCGATTACTTCCGGATCAGTGAACATCTGAACATCATGGGTTAAGTTTCACCTCGTGTATCTAAAAATGAGAGACTCGATGATCCCGAAGCCCGTTGAAGGAAATAGAGTGAACACACGAGGGACACCTGTGCCGATCGATCAAATCTTTCTTCTTTGTTCCCATCGTGTTTTCCAGTTTTTCCTTTCATTCTTCTATAGAACGCAGGAGAAGGTCCTTTTTAACTTTACCTTCGTTTCTGACCTGACTGTACTTCTACCTCTCTCATGTTTCTACGTTTTCCTTGTTTTCTTCCTTTCAATAAAGTCGTCTTCCGGTCGGTGCCGTTGCTTCTGCACTGTCTCTATGTTCTCATCCCTTTCAGTATTTCTTTCATTACTCTGGTACCATGTTCCTTTCCTTCATTCCTCTCCACGCGTCTCATTCAATTTTTTTTTCTGTTTCCATAGAGTTTTCTCACTTCCGCTATATTTGTTATTCCACTGTTTCCATCACCTTTCATTTTTTTCATTCTTATACATTCTTGCCTTGATCTCTCTTCGTTTCTTTATATCAATTTCTTCTTTTACGTTTCCTCTTCCTATTTTCACGTTTTTCTACCTGATCTTTCTAAACCTGTCTCGTCTTATCCCTGTAATTTCTCTAAAGCCTCTCCTCTCTTCCTCGGAGCTGAAGAGAAGTCTGGAGGGACTCGAAATGTCTCATTTCGTTCCTTAATTACGTGATCCCATAGTTGTATATGATCGTTTAGCAAATAACACGTTACATTTGGAAATGTATACGAGAAGAGTCGAAATTGTAGCTGCTAATGGGGCTATGTTGCATCAGAAAGTAAAGGGTTGGACTCTCAGCTAATGGATTGGAGTGAAAACTACCCTCCATTACCTCCGGAAAATTTTTCCTAAATAATCATTTCTTCAGTCATCGCCTCGGTAATTCACAACTCATCTAAAATAGTAGCTCCTAGTTAACACTAGATTTACGGGTATTGATGCACCTATTTTTTCTGAAGTGAGCCAATTTGACTCATACAAGAAAATTGTAGTCTTTTGTAAAGAAAATAGTTCCAAATCAATTTAAATGTAAAATTTATTATTAAAAAATTAACCAATCAATGTAGTATACGTATAGTAATCAAATTTGGAGTGAGCCAAATTGACTCCGTAAATCTAGTGTTAAAATGATAATAGCTAATGGAGCTACGTTGGATCAGAAGGTAAAAGTCGGGACTCTCAACCGATGAACTGAAGTTAAAATCATTCTACATCGCTTGGAAATTTTTTTCTAAATAATCATTTTCTATGTCCTCGTCTCAGTGACTCAGAACCCGCTTAAAACAGTACATCCTTGTGGACCAGATAGGAGCTAACAGTTCTAAGATTGGCAAGGAATTAGGGACAAACTCTCAATCAGAGGACTACAGTTCAAATCCTCCTCCTCCGCCACTTCTACCAAATATATCCTGCTTTATCACAGTTTCAATGATTCTCAACCCACCTAAAACAGTAGCTTCTACGCAAACCGATAGCTAATGGTGCTACCATGTGTAAAGAGCTAAAGACTCAAACTTCCACCGACTGTGTCATAATTCAAATCCTCCTTCGCTACCTCAAACAAATATTTCCTAAATAATCATTTCCTACATCATAAACCCAACGACTCTCAAGCCACCTAAAAGTTCTTACATAAAGTACCCTTATTATTCAAAACCGAAAAAAGTACACAAACAAGGAGAATTGCTGATCTAAAATTTTCCTCTCTCGCCACTTCTCCCAGCCTCTTTGTCTCTCCTCGTTTCCGTCCAGGTCTACCTTTCTCTTTCGCACGGTCTGCTCCAGGGTCCGCCGACTCATTCCGCATGTTATCGATCCTGCAATTTGCGCGTGCTCGAGAGACGCCCTTTCCTGCAGCCCCTCTAACGTCCCCTGGCTACGGGACAGGCGTCGATCCACGACCAATTTGACGTCACGCATATTAGTCGACATCGATCGACGAGTGAATCGATATTGTCCTGCTTCGTGTCCACCGAGGGTGTACGACGAGATCCTAATATAGACGAGGTTGCTTTCGCGGAATAAACGACGTATTTTGCTATAAAATTACGTCAATCCTCTCGACCCAACGTGATCTTAGGTCACACTGAACTCGAGGATCCTTGGGAATTTTATGGCACACTAATTTCTATTCAATTTCGAACGACTATATGGCATTGAATTTGGGTACAGAAATTTGACGAATTTCTATGAATTATGGTAGAATAAGCGAAGCGAAATAACACGATGAACAGAGGATCAATAATTGGAGTGGAAAAGATTTCTGGTTAAGATAACGGTCGTGTTACGTTCTTGGGGAGAAATTGCAAAAATATTAGGTGTACGAATAAATTCTCGGCCCCCAGATTTCATCGACCACAAAACCTATTCAGATTAGAATTTTTCCAAATTTGAATGGTCATTATAAAGCGCCATTTGTTAGCTTTAAAATAAGACATATCGCATGACTCTACTCCAGACATAACGAGAAAAATCATGTGTAGAAGCGATGTCGTTCGATAAGCAACATTTAAGGCACTGCCTTCTTTTCGCGTTTAAACTAAAAAAAAAGAAACGCTACATCGTGCAGCACTTGTAAAAAATGGTTTCAACAGTTTCGAAAATTCTCCAGACTTAGCCCCTTCAAATAACCACCTATTTCGATTGCTACAACACCACCTAATTGATTCTCAATTCAAGTAAGTTGAACAGGTCTATAAATGCCTCAATGATTTCATTAATGTGAACCACTATCATTTTTCCGATCTGGAATCCGACAATTACCTTAGAAATGGCAAAAACGTATAGAAAATGAAGAAGATTATGTTTAATATTGAATTTATATCAACATTGTTATAAATAAATGTCAAAGTTAGTCAAAAAAGGCCGTGAATTAATTTGTACACCTAATATTAGTTGCTGAGAGAATCGAGAATTTTTAGATTATTATGACTATTTTGTGAGGTTCATTGGAATCTTGTGGTAATTAATAAATGTGCTGTCTCATCTTTCTGCTTAAAAGTAAGAATAACAATTCAGGTTTGGCTAGGTAGTTGATTAATCAGACTATGATATGTGTAATGACAGTGATTGATATTCCTGGGAACTTGTGGATATTCAAATTGGAGTCTATCACTTGCGACTTCGATCTTTGACCTCTGTAGTTGGTACAGCTTCTGAGATTTATTATGAATGAATTTCTTGCTAATTTTATTAATCGATTTCTCTCTCAACAGCTTGGAATTACTGTCGTGCTCGTTAAATAGGACGAACGAGGAATTTCTACGACTGCTCGAAGTGACCTAGACGCACAAACAGCTCTTCGAACTCTGCCATCAACTCTACCGTGTTATTTCAGAAAACTGCTAGCTTGTAGTGTTTTAACGAGCTGAAGGAAATCACTGTAATCTGTACTTCTTTAAAGTTACCACAAATTATGGGAACAATCTCCGTGATTCAGCGAGGCCCTTTTTCATTACGATGATGAGTAATGTGAGAATATACGTTGCATAAATATTCATCGTACAATTAACAATTGGAAAATGGTCCTTTTGACTTTCGATGTCTATGGATTCTCTATGGCATGAATTCTGCAGGATTTCGAGGCCGTAATTACAGACTAACGAACCGAGACTGAACGGTGAAACCCTCTGTGTTTTCTCGATTGATCCATTCCCAGACGGCACGCATTCGTTGGCCAACCTTTCCTGCATTTCCATGGGGGAAAGATATATAAATGATTTTGAAGAATAGCGAGAGAATGTTCGAACTATTTTCTATGTTATTCTCAAATTTAGAGATAAAGTTGGCATCCAACTGTTTTATTTTAACACTAGAACGACCACGCAAGTCAAAATAACTTATTCACAATTTTTTCCAATAATTTCCTAAGTTTATAGGAGACTCCTAGGCTAGAAATTCTAAGCTGATCTTATAAAACACAGATTTCCGAACTGATCATATTTTCTACCTCTTGATTTACCTTTTTTCAAAGTACTTGTTTAATATATTTAAATATCACAGATTCAACGCCGGTAGTTCTAGTGTTAGTTTAGTAAATTGATGCTGATGTCACATAATTAGAAAAAAATAAGTCGTATGATTTTATTATCGCGTTAATTTTGACTTCTGAAGCTACGAATGATTTCATATTTTAATCTAAATATCCCTCAGAGCTCACAATTAATCATTATGGTCTGATATTAATGAAGAATGCAAGTTACAGAATATAAAAAAATTAATTTCACTCGGCTAACGAAAAATTGAAAATATAACGCGAAGGGTCAAGTATTTGGGGCAGAAAAAAATATGTGTTCCAAGCAACGATAATTATGTATGCAAAAAATTGAAAGGAAGTCGTTTCTTGGTTTTTTTAAAGAAAATTATAGAGACTCTAGGAAATGGCATGTTAAGCGATAATACCGAAATAGTTCAGTTAGAACTTTAAGGATAATTTGGAGGGCTTATGACTTGAAAGTATTAATTGGACATTTTGCACGTTTTATCGTAAATACAAGCATTAAAGATATAATAGAGATATTTGTTATGGCAAGATAACGAGTTCACGGGGTTATTTCCATGCCCGATTAAAATCAAGTACCTTTAAAAGTTTTCTGATCCGTAAATCTTGGAAAAATCTTACATCGCTGAAGTGCAATGAGTGGGGACGTTCTTAATCTTAAATGTGCAGAACTGCAAAATGTGTTTGCAGTTTTAAGGTCGTATTAAATCCCTTTCAAGTGGCACCGAATTATTTTCACATAAAAATTTTCTGATTGAGAGCCCGACTCTTTATCCCCTATAACGCAATTTTATTTATTTATCGCTAATTCTTTTTAATTATCACCCACTTATTCATTAGCGCCAAGAAGACAAATTTTAACGATTATTCCACTCAACATGCTAATGTCAATGGCATAACACTAGAACTACCAAGCCAGTGAAAATGACTAGATCCTAATTTTATTAATTTACTTTCAATTCTTTTTAAATTATCCACCTTTTATTTCTTATCCGAAGAAGGAAAATTGTAAAAATTATTCTAAAGAATATGCTAATATCTGTGGCTGAACATTAGACCGACAGTTTTCGAAAAATTCCAAGTATACAGGAGAGCCTTGAAGTAGATATTTTATGTTTATACCATCAAACATATATTACCAAATTGATCATCTTGTCAACCTCTTTATTCCTTTTTTTTCGAAGTACTTAAAATAACCGTACCATATGTCCTCAAATAGCAGGGTCAATGAAATGAAAATATGTAATTTTTTAATTAACTGAAAACTGTTTAGTACATTGTTTCCTATGTTGAAATGACACTATCGTGAATTTCTTCCAGAAAGGTATTATCGTTATTTCATAATCCGTCACAAGAGCTGCTATAGTAAAAATATGTATCCATAAAGTGTCGAAACGATTAGTGTTAATGTATGGAAATATAATAAATTAAATGTCGGTAGTTCTAGTGTTAACTGGCAAATACATCCTCAATTTTTGGGTCTTTAAAGTATTCTTTCTTCTAAATAGCAAGTGAAAGGGTTTGATCACCCTCCATGAGGGGTGCTGAGCGGCGTTTTGCACGGTAATTTAATTGTTTTGGGGCGGACACCTAGGAAACCATACAGCACACATCAGCTATGTGACTCAACGTCTACAGTGCGAAAAGCAAAGAGAATTTATCGGCCTGCAATTATCACTAAATGACAAGGTTACAAAAGCGGATAAAATTCTTAGCTAATCAAACAAAGTATGATTCCAATTTGGATTAATGATACTTTCATACCAAAAAGTGTCGATTTCGGCTTCGTTAAGTTCAAGCAACAGACATTTTTATCAGAAGCAAAGGGGTTGATATTAAATTACAGTTAATAAAAATAATAATAATTGCTCTCCATGCAAACCTAATGTTTTATCATACAGTGATCCTATAAGGCGAAAATATTTCATAGCTCCTGATAACCATGGACCTATGGTGCTCCATAAGAGTAAAGATTACAGTCTTTTAACCTTGAGACAGCAGATGGTCCATTGAATGACGCGGCACATGAATGCCAGGTCTTTTTGACCTATCGCAAAAATTCCCGTGTTACGTACTGCAAAATGTTTCTCAGAAATTTCAACTTTCAGTCATTTTCTGTATATATTTATTTTACAACTTCAACTGAAACATTTCTTTACCGGTATGACCTAATACGTGAGCCATGAGTCATCCGATATTAAAGACTGTTCAGTAGTCAATGGCCCAAATGACAAGTTATGATAATAAACTGATAAAAATTGTCTGAAACTTGTTTCCCCTATTTAAATATTATCCATTTTTACGTACAATATTCTAACACATAGATTATTTTCTTTTAACGTCAGATTCACGAGCGTTAAATCTTTTGCACTTAAATATATTAAATAAATACTTTGAAAAAAAGCGGATAAAGCTGCGAAGAAGATGATCAGTTGAATAATCTGTGCATTAGAAAATACACCTAAAACATCAACTCTTTCTCTATCAATTTGAAAAACGTTTCTAAACGAAGTAAGAACCTGTGAATTCGATGGCTTCCGTAGTTCAAGTATTAAAATATTGGTCTTCAACGTGTTCATTTTTCAAATAGAGCAAGAATTTTTTAATCGACTCAAGGTCTCCTTGGAGCCTTCGTCTTGTACGATTATCTACACTTTACTGTACTTATTTTTAACGTACGTAATTTTTCTCGTATAGTTACGTTAGTAACGAAACCATCGTGCTGAATAAGAAAACTGAATATTGTATTTAAAGATAACGAAGTAAACAGAAAAGAGCTTCGCATGAACAACGAAAGCAAGAGGACAAGGTGAGAATAATTATGTTACTCGTTAGAAATTAGAATATTAAGAATCGAATATGAAAGGGAATCTGCATAAACCTCGTTACAAATTCTACTATGGGGCTCTCAATGGCGAGCGAATAGCATCTCGCATTCCTACGCTGTAAACGTAGGCTTAAATTCCATTGATATCCCATCTACATTTTTTTTTAATACAAACGGAACTATACGCAGTCAAGCGAAGTCTCATTTTTTTTATTGTGCTAGTAGAGATTTAAATTTGTACGAAACTCTATACGGTACGTTCGCGCGCATTATTTATGTATCTGCCTGGAGACTTTCCCGAAAACAGTGTCAGAATAAAAGGTTAAGTCACGCAAATGTAGGAATAAATTTCCGTTCTGACAATCCACGATAAATGTGGTCGTTTCGTGTATTCTTCCAAGCTGCGTTCCAAATACGGCGAGGATGATGATAAGTGTACGTAATACGTGAGATTTCAACAAAATTACCCAGCGACTAATAATGGCCATTCGATATTCTCTCTTTTTCCCGACGTTTCAAGATACTCATTCACCGTGGAATTTCAAATTAATTTCAAATATTACCGATTTAGAAATATCATTAATGACCATGAAATAACATTCATTCTTCCGCTATCATGAAATTCGAAAATCGCAGAGATTATTCCATAGAGTTGATATGGCGTTGAAACTATTAAAGATAAACAAATTTTGATTGCATCGAATGACAATTGCCCTTTTACCGGAAATGGAGGTAGTGTTTTAAAGATTTCAAGGTCGCCTCTATTTACTTAAATAGTTCTAATTCTTTTTTTGTATCCAGCGAAACTAATTATTTTTTAACAACAGAACACAGGTATTGAGATAAAAAAATTAAACAATCTACATAATAAACAAAATATTAAACAAGTCTTCCAAGATCTTCATAAAACTCTATTTTACCAGTATTATACTTTAGTAGGTATGGAGAAGAAAAAATAGCAAAAGTCTAAAACCTGTAGTATCAGAGCAAGAACATAAATATACATGATACTACCACCATAGAAAGACATGATAAAACTGATTCCAAGTCGCAACATATAATATTCTATCCTTGCCAGCATTCCAAAGTCGTCAAACGAGCCTCCAAACTAGACTCTTCGACTCTCTCGTGCGATATTCTCAAAACTTTAATTCTCAACGTTCACCGCTTTCACGAAACATCCGTTAATATGTTTAAAGCAATTCTAGATGAATCCTCGGCCACGTTTTAACACTAAAACTACCAACATTGCTTCTATTATATTTAAATATGCCGCATAAATAGTGTAGAAAAAGTAGGCACCAAGATGATTAATCGAGTAATTTAAGTTTCGTTAGAATCAAAATAATTTCAATGTTCGAAGTATAAATAGTCAAAGGAGATAATTATTTATACGTAGATTCCTTTATGTAATAATTTTCAGTTTCTCGCAATAATAGGATCCCTAAAAGAAGGAATGAAACGCACGGCGAACGCAATAGAATTTATCTCGTAAGGTTGCATTAACTCCACTCGAATGCCGGAGAACAAAAGCGGTAGACGGCGAACAAAATGCTCGCTATTGCGTCCTCGTGGCTTTCCTTTCCCTTGATTTCTATGCGCTCGTGTCGTTATCGTTTGATATTCCTTCGAAGGTGCTTCAACAACGAACAATCTTCACGGGAAACGTCAAACGTGAAAGAGGGAAGAAGAAACGTGTGACACTTAAATTTTCAAACGTTAAATAGAAAAGAAATCCATTAGAGAGAAACCACGGCAAGAAACGTTGTTGCAGAAATTGGATTTTAACAGTTTTTGCAGTCTATCCTTGCTTCACCTGGAGAACGTTGGAAATCATGTATGGTTTGGATGCGAATAGAATTATAACTAATATGGAAACACAGCAATGAAGATGGAAAAAATATTGGGCGAAATTTATGTTTCCCGATTTTGTTATTATTATTTTATGGTAGACTCTAATTTCATGGATCTCTGTCGAATCTTCTTATATTATTAATGTTACTAGCAACAATTTGATAAAATACTGTAATACATAAGAGAGAAAATGATATATATGTTAAGGTATGATAAAGAGATTTAACGTTTTAAAGTTTTCAACGATACTGTTCTGGATACACTGCGATAGTATTTTCATTGTTTTGGAATTTCTTTGAAGAACCTGAGAAATGATAATACCAACAGGGACTATCGTTATCTATGTAAATATCAAGGTGCTAAATGCTTCAATTGGAACCAAAATAAGTGCACCAAATGGAGATAAAGATTGCAACTTCTAATTACTAAACCAAAGTGTGATAGTAAAGTCTCAGACTTGCAATCAGTGGGTCCTAGTTTAAATTTCCTATCACAATTGAGAAATTTACAATTTTCCTTGCATTCTTCAACTACTTAAAAAAGTAGATAATGAAGAAACGGCTCAACTATTATTTAGTACAACTTAACTTAGGTTCGGAAGTTATCTAAGACTCTACGTCTTGGGGAAAATGACCATAGCAATTATTGGAGTTATGTTGGATAAGGAGATAAATATCACAGCCTTCATAGCCCTTTAGCCACCTGAAAAACTGGGTTCTAGGCAAAATGATTATACTATATACCTAAGGTCGAAAAGAAAATACAAAAAAACCCATTACAGGGAGTTATGGTGATTAAGAAATTAAAAACCCAAAGTTAGGGAGAGCCAAACTTAAATTTCCGTCATTTCTTGGCGATTTTTTCTAAATTAATATATTATATTCTCGGTAATTTAGAGTCCTTGTAAAACACGAGGTTTTAATCTTTCTAAACTATTACTCATCTAAAATTTTAGTGGGCAAAATGGACATAACTGATTTTATGGTATAAACACAATACCGTGTTCGAGGAAACCGTTGAAAAAGATATCACGCAAACCGTGCAAACATCTTTTATTAACGTCCCACGTCTCATAATCGCGTGATTCTAAAATGAATGAACCTCTCACTATTACAACTGTGCAAACAGTAATTGAAATTCAGTTGTTCCAGGGTCAGCAACTTGTCAAAGTATGACAGTCATCAGAACAGTCACTGAATGGTTAATCTCCCTTAATTGATTAATAAATTATGTCATCAATGATTCTTCCACTTACTCAAAACTCACGCGTACACCGTACAAATTTAATTATATACTTTGCTATTATACTATACCATTGCTTTAGATTGAAATTATCATTCAATTTTCCAATGATCAATGAACATTATTTTTATTTATGGTCTTCTAATCTCAAACTTTTCACGAGTTTACAAACATCATCAGATTTGTGTAACACGCCTCACTCCGGTAGGGTAGGTTTGTTTAATATTTTTAGCTTCGACTGCTATGATTATATCACCGAGAGCTTACGGTTTTAGACACCTTGCAAACCGGTACAACTAATGTTTTATGTCTTATGCGAAGAAAATGTCTTCAAATGTGCCGTTAATTACGAAAGTGGTCTATATAAGTAAAACATTAATCTTATCATTTATTTTCCTCTACAACAATCTAAATGACGATATCGTGAAACTACATTGTAGAAATGATATAAAATTGAAGCAGTTAACGAACTTTATAGCTGTCTCGTTACAGGAAACTCAACGCGGAGACCAAAGCAAATGTCTAAATATCTTAATCTCTTACTCTCAAAACTAGTAGCATACACATAATTAGTGATATACAGTTTGAATATGTAGAGTATGGAGTTACGAACTAAAACGTTCTTATAACTAGAATAAAGTATGAGGGAAAAGTGCTGCAATTTTTTTGTACTGCATTTTGTAAAAAGATAGAACAATTTTCTTCGATTGTACAGTGTAATGTATCGAAACACGATACGTGGCAAATGAAAGAATTCTTGTTCATAGCAGAAAACGGGAAACAGATAAAAGGGAGTCAATCTGAAGTAGAGTTTCGATCAGCGTGATAGTGAAGAATAATAGGGAGATCAGTGATAAAGTGGCGATAGTAGAATCTAGAAACAGTGTTTTAACATTGGTAATAAAGGTAATTAAAAGCCTAAAATAACTCTGCTCTGATTTTCCACACTGTACGACTGCTGACACACATTCTTTTTATACTTAAAAATAGTTAGGATGCCATTCAAAAATTGTTTGTATACTAACAAACCCTGTCTCTATTCTATAACACATATCTATACTATTTTCGGTTAATATTGTAAAAGTTAGGATAATAAAGTAACGTTAAATAGAGTAATTTTCTAAGCCAACAACAGCACAAAAATTCTAACATATGTACAGTCTAATTATCATAATAAAAGATATGATAATGTTAAGAGACTGTTCAAGAATACAATCTAATAACATGTTAAGAGAAACCCGCCATCTCGTTCATTATTTAAAATACAAACATTCATAGTCCACAATATTCTTTTATCCTTGCATCTCTTTCAAGTGCAGCAAATTCCTTATCTCTACTTAAATAAAGCGGTGCATCGTACATGATGTAACTCATATATTTACTTCCGTCTCTGACACTTTTTAACAGCAATCTAAAACCACGTTTTCTATGCGCAGTCTTCCACTATAACTTTAGAAATTTTTTATAAAAGCAACAATGAGGTTTCCCTTAAACCTCTTGTTGCCAAAGTTTGCTTCTAACTTAGAGGTTGTAAAATACAATTGAAGTATGGGAAAATATGAAAGAATAACTTACAACTCCTCCCTCTGACGTTGAGACAGCACCATTTTCATGATCCTTGTGTATGTTTACTTGCTAATACTCGATGGTGATTCGGATGAGCGCGACTAGATTCTCCTCCAGTCAGCTCGCGATTATTTCAGTGCCTGGCCATTGACATTGCCTGAAACAAAAAATGATTGGATTAAACAATGCATTCTAAAGTTACAGAATCTTGCATAATTTAATTAGAATAGAAAATATTTTTCTATCTAAGCAACTTTTATGTTCCACGTTCTCCCTGGGATTGTCTCCAATTCGTGTTAATTTTGAAGTCGATCGAAATTTATTAACAGAAATACTTTAACGGCAGGTAAATGAGACGTAATAAATCATTTGAAGCTCACAACGCTTACTTTTAACGTGAGAACAATAGAGGTGAGAATAATTCCCGTTCGTTCATACAATATGGTGTTACAAAACAATACACGATGTCGAAATTACAGATAAAAATGATAACACAAATGCGACGAAAAATAACGATACATTAACCCGTTAGCCTACAATAACGAGTGGCTATAATGATTTACAAATATAAGGCTGCAAATAGAATAGAAAATTTTGGAATTTTTCAAAAATTATCATTGAAAATACTAATCGAGTTACGACTTAATAAAATTATTTTTATGCTGTCAATATTACGTTAAATTATACAATGTATCAGGAATCACTAACAAACTCTTATTTCAGCTACTTATTTCTGACTTAAATATTCTTCACTATCTGTTTTTATTACTGTCATCAAATAAAAATGATTAAGAATAGATTATTCTCCGAAACTATTTTTCCTTAACTGATGAAAATTCGGAAAAGTAATGTGAATCTCTAAGGATTAATTCTTACATTCACAAAAAAGCACAATTTTACAATTCTATGTTAAAATTAATTCATTCATTTTCGATAGCATTACACGGAAACGTAAAGAGATTTTTTTGTATCGTATTGTAGAATAATAACAATTTTTTTCTTCGTCGTAGATTTCATCCGAGTACTTGGATTTTAATTATTGCTCGAGAGATTTCGTTATCCACCGTGAAGTGGGAAGTACATATATATTTAAAGTAACGCGCGAAACCGGCTCATCCTGGAGCTCTAATCGGGACAATAACACGCTCGACACGGCTTGAAATCAATGTCGCAGTTTATTTTACTTTCTAGCGTCCAAGAAGCACTGTGCAGACCAATGAGTGGATGCTAAGTGTTTATGTTTCATGAAACGTTATATCCACTGTAATATTATGCAGTCATCGTGTCACTGTGTAAACGGAATTATAATAGCTATTGGAATGTAGTTGTTAATCATTATGTTCCCTCGAACAACGTTTGTTTTCTTTTTACAAGGTTTATCTGAAATATTGTTTATTTGCCTGTAAGTCTAGTATACTTGTGTGAATTTGTAATGTGTGTATGTAAGGAATACTACGAGTGTATCGAGATTTTTATACATTATATTATATACTTTAACGAGGAAATTTGATATTAACACTAAATTTACCGTTCATTAATTCATAATATTGGAAAGTATCATATAAATGTTTTGGAAGAAGAGAAATGCAGATGAGAACAATTTGAATTATTCAATCGCTTACAGTCGAAAAGATAGGTGTAAAAAATTAAAAAGAGTAGTGGCATTAGAGATTTTAGGAATATGTAAAAGAAATTTAGAACTGTTTTCATTAGCTGTAAGAGAAATTTTGATTTGCTTGCAATATTTAAAAAGCATTTTTTTGTGCCATCATAGAAATATCGCATTTTACCAAGTCCTATTATAGTTAGAATTATTATGATTATTGCTGCTATTCGCAAGAGAGAATTAGTTTTTCTAGAATCTACTTATTTCCTTCCTTTCACCCAACTTTTTAGTACATGATGCAATTAATACATCTCTATGATTAAGAATAAAGAAAGCAGTTAATAAGGATACTATTTCCGCAAATGTCTTACCACATTTAGGCGCTTGTTACAGAGAATTCATGGCAGCAATTTTAGAAGATCGATAATACTTTTCTCTGCGTGCAGTACGAAGGGTATGCGAAAGGGAAAGGAAACATAAAGAAAAATATGGCAATGCTTATCGATGAACTCACGGAACAACGAGAGCCCTAAGTGTTCTTAAATTGTCCACATTTTCCAATTTCATCCGTCCCTGTAATTTAAAACTAATCACCTGGAGGAAACCTAAGGCGAAGTAAGATGTTTGCCGATAACTCTGCACAGTGTTATGTTAGAATCAAAATAATCTCAAAGTACGAAGTACAAATGTTTCCGATCAAAGAAAATGATTATTTGCACCTAGATCTCTTTATGTAACAGTTTTTAGTATAATATTCCCCTCGATTCTTAATTATTCACGATGACAATTTAAATATTGCTCAATATATTTCAAATGTATTAGCTGTCCTATAAAACGCATCCGCGTGTCACATTTAATTGTAATGACATAATGATTGTTGGCAAAATTCCTCGTAAAATTCGCGGGACAATGGTTCAAATCAAAAATAAACCGTGACTCCTATTGGTTAAGAATTTCTAGGCTATCCAAGCAAAAGCTGATTACGATTGGCGGATAAGAATCCAACTGAACCAATTAGAATCGATAACCTACGTAGCAGCTATCCTTCCCCGGGAGTATTGAAATTCGATCGATACTCAAAAAATCCATGAGTGACCTCGAAGATAAAAAAATAAACAAAAGGGAGGCCGGAGAAACATCTTGTGTTAAGGAACACGCAAGGAGGAAGGACCTTGACAATCGTGAAGGCAAACGAAGGCGTGCTGCGTCGTCGCGACGCTTCACAGCGATGCTTATCGCGACGATGCGCCGCAATCGATAAACCGGCTGTCCGCCCACCCTCGGCATCGCGTATATTTCGCCTTGCAGTGCATTCAAATATTCACACCGACCTCCTTTGAGCCCTTACGTCTTATTGCATTAAATCAGACATGTGCCACGAGAAAATTCGTGAGAATGTCAAATCTCTTATTGATGTTTAACGAAAATATACTTCATCGTGGTATTTACTTGACATCGCCGAAATGAAATGTGTTGCACTTTCAGACACTGTATTTCAATAACGGTGGATGAATTTAGATATTAAACTACGTATTTTGTCAATATTATGAAATAATCTTATATGTTTAATTCATCATACGATCGTTATCATTCACTGTTCACTGTTTGGCGAAGATTCAAGGGACGAATTCTATTGCATACAACTATAAACAATTGATAGTTTTGAAAATGACAAGATTTAATATACACATCTGCTGTATCGAAAAAGCAGAAATTCATCGGTGTAATGTCAACACGATGTATTAAAATTTGATTGCAAAAAAAAGAATTATCCAAAGCACATTACCGAACTTCTTCCAACAAGAAAAACTTGTAGCTGGGAGACAGACGTTAAAACGGTAAAAGTCTAGACTAACGTGTAATTCTTTTCTAACAAACTGCTCGCGAAATTTCGGAGAATGAACGTCCTCGGAATCGTTTATACTCGATCCACCATTAATCATCGATTCATTTTCTCCACGACTATTTCCGGGATCGTTGGTACAGGTGAGCGACTGTTGCCCTTCTTGACCTCACGCTCTCCAATCCTACCTGTGGCTTCGCATTTCTCAACTAATCTTCTTATACACCGGCACAAAGAATAACTTAAGATTGTTTCTCGATACAAAACTTATTAACGATCATTAATAAACGGATATTTGACGTCATTGATTAACAAGACGACGATGTAGAATACCATTTAATGTCCTAATTACCATCTAAATACCGAAATCCAACAATACTGCGATTAAACGTCGAAGAACTAACAAATTAATCATAGGTACTCTTACATTCCCGTATCGTGGGAACATCGTAATTAATCTCGCTGACAGGCTCGACAGCTGATCGTGTAACTCGTGTTAAACACTGTCTGTCAAAAGGCACGGTCTGATCACTTTTGTCTTGATAAATTCACGGATAAGATAAAGTATACGATTAACAATGAAATTCAGTTCAAAGGTTTAAGTTCGGTAGTCGGTAGTTGCGGCAAACCGACTGTACCACCGCACCACGCAAGCGGACACTCGCGAAAAAATCAATTCGATGTGACGTGCAACATGTATGTCGAATATATACGCAATACGATTTAATGACTGACCAAGAATCAATGGACACTATCACGGCTGAGCTTGAATTAATTGCACGATCAATCGGGAGGTAACAATAGCTAAATAATCGTAATGCGAAATCGTCGGGAGAATGCGGAACAACCGTTTGTTGTAAATCGTGCACGGCCATTTTGCCAGAACCTGTCACGTCTGGGTACATAGATTTTTCGTATTGTCCAAGAGAAACGGTCATAAATACAGCACGAAAAATGAACAACAAGGGGTACGTCTTCAATACTCACGTCTTTTTGTCGGAGTAGCAGCAATGAGATCCTTTGAGGTCGAAAAAATCGCGAGAAAACCGGGCACACACAACTATCGGAGAACTCCTCGGGACAACTTCTGGGATAGAACTGTTCCGTGAGGTGGCGCTTGCGTGTTTCTGCGTTTTCGGCGCATGCGCGATGCGTCAATCTTGGGCGAATCTTTTCTGATAGTCTAGGAATGTATATGTTATATATTCCCTATATAGGGATTCTATGGAACAATAGAGCTTTTTTCCAGAAAATTAATTAGTTGACGTATGTTACGCCTTTAAATATATACGGAAAGACTAATAAGATTTTATTCAAAGATTGGAACATTTACGTCGTTATTATGTATTGATAGGTATTGTTTTGTATGGAAGATTTGTATTTAAAAAAAGTTCTACTTTTGTGAGGTTAAGGTAATACACAACATACTTAAAGGAGAAGTATTACTTTAAGGATAACAGTTGTATTTTTACAAGAAGTTGCATGTTTACTTTCATACAGTTATGTAAAGCATATGTTTGTTACCTTTTAGGGCTACTGTTACAAGATAGATTTTTATATGTGTGAGGGTAAATCTTGTGATTGACAACGTAACAACCCATATGCAATTAATTACTGGCATTTTTACATTCAATACATTGCAGACACATTAAATCACTGCCTGCTTTTGAAGCAAGAATTCAAATTTTAATGGCTTTTTCACAATCAAACTCAAGAGGTATTATTACATCTGACTATATTATTCTTTCAAAGAGAAAACAAAGTCCTTGTTTAATTGATTATAGAATTACAAAATAGAAAGATCTTAGAAGAATTGCAGTTAAAGAAGCAAATGCTTTTGAAGCAAGGTGTAACACCAACCTTAAGCACATCATTAGCTGTTCCCTCTACGGGTTCTCCTTCAAACTTGGTAAACATACATTGCAAATTAATATCTTATTTAAACAAATATTTATCCCATACATTTTCTTTTTCTACTCCTTATGAATCTCTTGTAATTAGCCTTCAACACAATCTTCCGATGGTGTTGCCATGAGTGTATCACAAAGAGCTGCTTTACATAGTGCGCATGCAGCTTCATCAGGATACTTTGTAACACAAGACTCTTCTTTTGGTAACCTTATTTTACCAGTCCTTCCGAGATTTGATAGTAAATGAATACAATTATATGTGGATTAAAATTTCAATAATCTTTCAAATGTATCATCAATGATTTAAAAACTAATAATTAGTAAAAATCTGTAAATAAATACAAATAATGGCAAGCCTTCAACTTCGTAAGTTAGAGGAGTACCTACAACAGTTGGATGGATTTGAGAAACCGAAAATATTATTGGAGCAATATTGTACTAGCCCTCACATTGCTTCATGTATGTTATATACTGCTCAGTCACAATTTGATGATATTGAGGGACGTACAGTAGCAGATTTAGGTTGTGGTTGTGGTATTTTATCACTTGGAGCACTAATGCTTGAAGCAAGTCATGTAATTGGTTTTGAGATAGATTCCAGTGCTCTCAAAGTTCTGTCCAGAAATTGTAACGATATAGAATTATTTGTGGAAGCTGTACAATGTGATATACTTCAGTATCTACCAGGTATATTTATATATATAAAATGTTTATTTATAAAAATTGAAACAACACATTGTCTCCATTAAATTGCAGGGAAGTTTGAGAAGTACTTTGATACAGTGGTCATGAATCCACCTTTTGGGACTAAGCATAATGCAGGTATAGACATAAAGTTCTTGGAAATTGCGACAAAACTTGCGTCAGGAGCAGTTTACTCCTTGCATAAAACAAGTACACGCAATTACGTTCTTTCAAAAGCTATGCAGTTCGGAGCAAAAGGCAAAGTTGTTGCAGAACTAAGATACGATCTTCCAAGAGCATACAAATTTCATAAAAAAGCTTCTGTAGATGTCCAGGTGGATTTTATACGATTTGAATTAAATAATTAAGATTTTTTATGTGATCAATAATTAGTTTTTTCTAATTATTCAAATCTTATGCCTTGCGCTAATGGTAATTCAGTTCCATGATTAATAGTAACCGTTGCACGTCGCATGTAATGTTTCCATGCATCACTTCCGCTCTCCCGACCACCACCAGTAGCTTTCTCTCCACCAAATGCACCTCCAATCTCTGCACCACTAGTTCCGATATTAACGTTTATAATTCCACAATCGGAACCATGTGGACCAATCCACTGAAGAATAAAATACATATTTGTTTTTAGCAATGGTACATTCTAAATGCTTACCAGAGTATAGAAATACTATTTATGAATACACTTATCGACTTATTTTGCACTTACTTGAAACATATTTCCTATACTTTTTGTGAACAGAGAACTACTTAATCCTTGCTCCACGTTGTTATTAAGGGCGATAGCATCTTCCACAGAATTAAAGTCAAGAACATATACAATTGGTGCAAAAGTTTCTGTCCGAACTATCTCAGCTTCGGGTGATAAACCCGAAATAATTGTAGGTTCTACATAAAAGCCTGGTCTGTCGATTTGTTTTCCACCAAATTCAATAGTTCCACCACTCTCTACAGCCTTCTTTACTGCTTCCTATCAAGAACATAATCATTTTTCCGTCATGATATGATTAATTCCACGCTTCTTATTATTATCCTAGATAAGTATCAATACCTTGTAGTTGTCTACTGCTTGTTGGCTGTGCAGTGGCCCATATAGAATACCATCATCCAAGGGATCTCCTATACGTTCTAGTATACTTTTGTAAGCCGTTTTTAATTTTCCTGAAAAAAAAGATAAACTATTACTTTAATATCACGCAACTTTATTTTCAATAGTTTACCCATAAATTCTGTCTTGATTTTGTTATGAAGAATTAATCTTCTAGTAGTAGTGCATCTCTGTCCTGCTGTTCCTATGCAAGAAAATACTGCTGCTCTAATTGCCATTTCTAGATCAGCATCGTGGGCAACTGTTTAAACAGAATTATATGATAATATGCACGATATAAATAAATATAAGCATTGATAATTTACCAATTAAAGCATTATTGCCACCAAGTTCCAATAAAGATCTTCCAAATCGTCCTTGTACTTTAAGAGCTACTTCTTTTCCAACATTAGTACTTCCAGTGAAAGAAATGAGTGGTACACTAAAATATAGGATAGAAAAATCAAGTTATGTGATAAAAGTGTATTCTACAACGTTAGTAATGTATGGTTTTACCGTGTGTCATTCACTATAGTTTCACCAACATCAGATCCACCTGTAACTAGCGATGCAACGGATCCTGGTATGCCGTTACGTTCTAACACATTAGCAATTATTTTGGTAGTTGCAATAGATATTAACGGGGTGCTAGGAGCTCCTTTCCAAACTATCGTGTTGCCACAAACCATAGCTATTGCACTATTCCATCCATATACCTAAAACATTAATTATCTTACAGCACTTCTCAAAGAAATAGATAAATATTTCACATATAGTTTCTCTTACTGCAATGGGGAAATTAAACGCAGAAATAACTCCAACAACACCAAGGGGATTCCACTTCTCTAGAAGTGCATGATTCTTCCTTTCTGATGGGAAAATGCTACCAGGTAGCATTCTAGATAATCCAACTGCATAGTCGCATATATCAATAAATTCTTGTACTTCACCAATACCTTCTGGTAATATCTTCCCTGAAGAAACGTACATATTAGTATTATTATTTTAATGGAATTTTTGAAAAAATATTGATCTTCGGTAACAGACTTTTGTAATTGTAAGAAATTCAACTTACCCATTTCTAATGATACTAATTGTCCAAGTGGTTTTAAGTTATTCCTAAGTTCATCGCCAATCTGTCGTACTATCTCTCCTCTTGCCGGTGCTGGCAAAGCTGCCCACTGAGGCCATACTTTTCTTGCTTCCGTAACAGCATTACTTGCCTCTTGTGGTGTAGATGTACGAATTTTTGCTATTACATTGCCAGTAGCCGGTGAAATTGATTCAATAATCTGCGTTAAAAGACAAAACGTTAAAGGTGATAGGATTCTACTGTAAATATCGTCAGAGTCATATTAATAATAATAATTCTGGAGACAACAAGCACAAACAATTGTATAATGTCTCATCTATTTGGAACATATTGAAAGCAACAGATCATAAGTTTGCACATACATTATGCGACCGCAGGTGACTAAGGTAAATTAATAATTGCAAATAATAGTTTCTTACCTTACCAGATCCTCCCCAACGTCCATCAAAAAGACCGGCATTTTCTGTGGTGAAGCCTAACTGTTTCAAAAACCCATACTTGGGATCAGTTACTAAGTACCTCACCATCTGTAATTCTGGAGTACAACCGGCCTTCCTCAACAGTATAGACATTGTAAGATGCTTTTGCACTGACTCCTCGAGCTAAGTAACGCAGTTGCAAGTAACGATTGAGAGTTATCACTCTGACTCTCTTTATCAAAATAAAGACAAAGAGAGAGCAGTGTGATAAGCATAAGAAAACAAATATTGCTTTGAGAAATCTGACTTGATTACGTGGTAAATGCAACAGCGCAATGAGACATTATAAATGTTATGTATTACGATTTCAATTTTCCATTTAGATAATTTGTACTTGATGAATAGATGTAGAGTATTGAAAGTTCTAAACCTAATAATACTAGTAAAAATAGCATACCTAGGAAAATTGTCGAAATTCAATTAGCAATATACATATAAAAAAAGCTTTTTATTTATAACAATAACGTTGGCGACATCGTAATAAGGTACAATATTGGCTCACAGAGAATGGTAAAATTTAAAAAATGTCTTGTCTTTTTCTCATTCCATGACGAGGTATGTTTCGTACTCGTCTATAGGCACAGGGAATGGAGATTCATTATAAATGCTGTTTTTCTTTAAATGCCACTATATCTTATCAAATGGTATTATCGCAATTCTGTCTTATGTTGACACGACTCGTTCAACCCGGTCTACATAACTGATAACATCTTAGATCAGAAATAAATTGAAGCACAGATCTTGTCAGAGTTGGTTGGTCCTAAAAATAATAAATTATGCAATGCATATTATCTCATAAATGGTAGAACGTATTACATCAACTTTTAAAGCTAACTCACGGTAGACCTATCGAAGTTTCCTAGCAATGTGGCTTTTTGCATGTTGTCGATACCATTGCAACTAGCTAGAAATGCTGGCAAAAAGTGGCCGAAAAACCATACAATATTAACAGAAGCTAAACTGTGAACAGCAGTGGCTATTTCGTCCGCTAACAAATTATGAGATCTGAAAGAAATTTATCAATGTACTCAACAAGTTTAGATAAATTTATCTCGAAAGACTTACTGTTGAAACAGAACAGTAAACAAAGCCATCAAGAACCTCTCGAGTAAATGAACTTTGAATACAGATCGTTGATACAGTCGCCATCTTATATTTAACTGTTCGAGGCTTTGTAGACTCTGTCGGAATATATTGACGTCTGGTTGAAGGAGAGCCTGACCAAAAGCTTCCAAAATCGCAACCAATTCTTCTTTATGTTCTACAGATTCATCCTCGTCAGGATGACCAAGAGTACGTAACACAGAGGTGTTATAGAAATATTGCCACCGGTGCATAAGAATGCTATGAAAATTCAATTGAAAAATTTACTTCAGTTTAATCAGTAATAAGTAAAATGGACGAAAAATCTAATTCATTAAATAGAATTTGGATTATTAGAGCGTAACAATGAAAATACCTATGAAAGAGTTTTAATAGAACAAGTGTAGTGTCTGGATGAGAGCTGAGATCATTACATACAGTAGGCCAAACTTGACCTAAGCATAAACTTATTACTGAAGGTACAAACGCTTTAAATGCATTACTGGATGCCGTTACAACCAATATCAAAATTTCCAATAATTGATCTACGGCAGGTCCCACAGGTATATTTTCCCTACAAGACACACAAGGATTATTATTCTATTTCTGTCCATATTATTATAATTTAAGTCATTTAAAAATAAAAATAACAAACCTAGTGTAAATATGTAATAATCCTTGAACGGCATTTTGTGTAAACTCAGGGCCTAACTGTTGTTGTAATACTGAAAATACTGAATGCAAGAAACTAAGTAACGTTTCGCACACACTTTGACACCTTATTACGTAAGGTAATAATTCTAATATTCGATTTATCGTCGACTGTAAACACGAGTGTAACATTCTCTTTATTGCCGAGGATGACGAAGAACAATCTTCCAGTAACTGAGTCAGAGCAACAATTGCTAAAGAAATTGTCGATTCCGGTGGTACAGGTTGACCTTGTGATCCCAAGGATGTAGATAAAGTTGATACCATAGTACCTATTAACAAAATTTTGTCCTACATATTTATCCTTAGATGCGAATTAGCTTTTTAAATGTTTCCCGCAAATTAATTTACCTAGCAACTTTTCCCTGGTAGCCGCATCACCTGGTGGCAAAATAATTGCATTTACTAATCCCCTTCGTAGTACCTTTCCCGTATCAGGTTTCAAGAATGGATAAGATACCATTGAAATTAAATTTGTAAATATGGGTTCCTTCCATAAGACAGGCTTTAATATAGTTGTAATGCTTTGAAAAAGATGTGTCGCAGAATGAATAAGATTTGCAACGGGGGGATTATTGTAAAGCGTTGTATAATCTAATGTTACAATGCAAGAATCAACACAACGCTGACAAAGCGATTCCTTGACTTTCTCCGGCCTTTTAGCTATCCAATGGCACCAAGCTTGAAGCGATGCTAATAGCTGCGAATGACTGACAATAAAATATATCATGAATACACAAATTAAATTGCACAATAACATGTATGAAACTTGCAATTATTACATGATTTAAAGTTAAATTGTGTTTATACACTAGACTGCATTTAACTTTAAACAATGTAATTTTCCCTCCTCCTTCCCGAAACCCATTTGAATTTTTTAACATAATGATCCTTGAAACATTCATCCACAATATTTAAATGATTATAGAATATTTGTTATATTGAAAATATGAAAAACGTGACACTTCGTCTAGAAAAAAAATAACATGCGAAAAAAATGTTAAACTTTGATTAATCATTCAATGGAAAAACGCTTCAAAATCCATTGGGCAGAAGGTACTAATAAATTTCGTATTTTTGGTATATAACTTACACTTCCATTAGGTCTATTACAATTGCGGACTGTTTTAAAGCTGCTTTATACACCTCTTTATCTCTTATGAATATACATGCGTCTAGCGTCTGAGACACTACTTCTTCAGCTAATGACTGATCAATACTCGGTTGATCTCCTAATATTAAAAATCTTCATTTATAGTTACAGTTATTAAGATAATTCGACTGTGTTTGTGTTACTTAAACACTAACTTACCAATGAAAAGGGCATACAATCTGGCTAAGGCTTGTGTGGTAGATGCTAAATCTCGTAAGTGTGCATGTACGTCAGATGCTTCTGAATCACTTAACAGAATTACATGGTTATTAGTCACAGCAGCGCCTAACTCTCCAAATATTATCAATTCTTCTCTCCACGACTGATACTAAAACAATTACAATAATTATCAAGTATATCGATAAAGCAGACAATGCTGTATTTGCCGAAGATTTTACCAATAATGTAAAGATAGGTGTCGGCGAAATATCAGCTACTTTTGCCAAACACTCTACGTTGCATCTTAGAAAATGCTGCCATTCTGTTTCCTCCTGAAATATAAATTTGCCGTATACATTCCAGTAAACAATTATAAACATCAAAAGTTTATAAATTTCATTACATTTTCATCTAGACTTTCAGTGTCGAGATCTTTGAGTGTTTTTGCATTCAGTTTAAAACTCATTTTCTGAAGTACTCGCTCGCCCAGAGCTATGGCAATTGGAGAATATCGTGATTGTGTACTTTCTAAGAGCATTGTCCAAACCTCTAGACATCTCAAGTATCCATTTACTGTTGAACATTGTTGAAAGGTATGATGATACAAAACTTCTAGCAATGCATTTACAGGAAATTTCGGGCATGATTCAACCCTCTTTAGATGATTTGTTACAAATAATTGTAAGAATTCTGTCATCTTTCCCATATAGCTGAAAGAACGATGCCTTGCAGTATGTTACTACATGAGGTATATTTTAATCTGTATTAAAATTATACCTTTCATCTACCGAATCCAAACGTTCCATATATTGAAATAATGTAACACCATTCTGGAATATCTCCACTAATAATCGATCTGTTATATTAGGAGAGCATAACGGCCGATATAAAAGTTCATTTATAGTAGTTACTGCTTGTACAGCCATTTCTATTTGTTTACTATTCTGTTAAAAAAATTTGTAGTTAATAATTTTAATTAAATATGTTCTGATAACATAGTATAAAGAAACTAATATAAAATCTTACCATTGTATCGTGATACCTGGCACAGGTAAAAATAGCATCTAATAAATTTGTTGAAATATATTCAGACAGTTCAATCCAACTAAATAAATGCGCTAACACATAAAGTGTTGCTATACACACTTCACTAGTTCCGGTTACTAGTCCTTCTACATCTAACATAGCACGTACAGGTGCCATGGTTTGACCACTGGTAGGTGAAGGTGGTGGTGTCACTGTTCCAGATCGACTTTGCAATTTTGTAGTTTCTTTTAAAAGTGCTGGATTATAAAAGAGACAATTTGAAAATATGATTAATATAGAATAGGAAACAATTAATTCTTCATCAACTTTGATAAATAAATAAATAAATTATTATATGAAAATAACTTATGAATTTAACGTTTTAAGTAATGAATAAAGAAAATAATACCTGTGAGAGTATCCAAAGTCAAAGGCACTTGGGCACTAAGAAATCTGAATAATTCATTCTTCCTTTGTAATGGTAAATCTTCCCTTGGTGTTGCCAATTCCTCAGACGCTGTTCTTAAATATACAAGACCCAACAATCTTGTATGTTTATGACTTAATAACTTTTGAAACGTAAAGAAAATTAGAATGGCAATATTGTTAATCACAAAATGAAGATTTAAATCCTTTACAAACCTGTAGAATATTTGAATAAAAATCCGGATAAAAATGTGGCCAGTCGTGTCTTGCAATATCTACCACTAGTTTAACTACTTTGTTTCTTACAAAGGGGACTACACCTCTTTCCAAGGATAATGTGTATAAAGTCGATCTCGTAAGGGCTCTATCTTCCCATGGTAAAATTGGCCACTGTCGTCCAATAGTTGTCTAAAATTTCACGCAAAATATTGATGTAATAGTTCATACGTATAAATAACTGTTACTACAGTTTTTAATTAAAACAATTAATAGTTGGAATGGTTCTTAAAGCTCATTTAAATATTTTACCTCTAATACAGTATTTGTAATACATTAAGTGATTATATACCTCGAGGGTAGATAAAGCAAACATGCTAACATGATGATTGCTAGTAGAAGACAAGAAATGTAAACAGGGTCTCCAAGAATCAATCTGTCCAGCAAATTCTTGAAAACTTCGTTCAATTGTACGTTTTCGTTCATTGGTCGTCTCTGGTGAAAAAAATTCAGTCATAAGATGTTCCAAATTTTGCAAAGCAGCTGCATCATCATCCTGTAATTTTACTTTTTATTTTTATTTCCATTCACTTAAAATATACGTTGTCAAAAATTACATCTAAATTATCATATACAATCGTAGCCTATTCGTATACATCGTACAATTAAACATACAGATTTAATTTATAAATACAGTACGAACGTTAATTGTATTTTGTGTACCATGATAGAAATGATGAAAGACTGCGTTTTATATACAAATGTGATATAAATATAGAAATTCGACGCGGTTAAGTTTTCACTTGTCAAACGTCACGTTAGCATCAACAAAATAATCGGATTCGTGAGTGCCTTCAACTGTATACTTATCGCGTTTGAAAGCATAGATGTAGTTTCCTGAATTATGGCATATATATATATCAAATGTGCACTCGTGTTTGCTGCATGTATATGAATGTGTGTCTACACATATATAGGAGCGTGTACATGTATCATACAGTTTATGTCCATATATGTACTCACACACATGATCACGTATAGCTACTGGTATTCTTCTATATCTATTCTTTTGCTATACTTCATAGAACTTCTAATTCCCTACAAATTTTCAAACAGCGTATCATGAATGTGAGTATTTATAATTTAAAAAATATTGGTAACATATGAGCCTGTGAAGAATGGCATAATATAAATGCTAGATATAGAAATTTCCCTTTCTTCTGGTGCTTCTGGTCAAACCAGCCACCCACGGACCATGGTAAGTCATAAATTGTGAATGCTAAAAGAATGAAAACTCGTTATTTTGGAGGAGTCCTAGGGGCGCTGATGCCAACACCATCTAGTTTCTTGTAATTTTCTGTATTTTATTTGGCGGGAAATAACCCCTCAATAAAAGACTAATATTTAAATACTAATATCTCGCTTATTTCTTGACAGATTTAGATGTGGTTTGTTTCAGTCTCTTAATTGCAGTCTAAACTATCGACCTACTAATGGAAAATACTAAAAATCTACTCGTGTGGTCGCTATAAATAAGTTTATTATAAATCTTTGTTTTAAGAGAAAATGCATTCCGACAAATGGTGCCACCGTCGCACCTTCCTGATCCCTTTGAAAATAGTAAAATTCCACTCTTTTATGGTTTAATATAAATATATAAATCTAAAGGGTAGAATTGAAACAGGGACAAGTTGGAAGTTTTTATAAAACAACTTTTAATTATTCAATTCTGCCAAAGTCGTAAAACTTTGTCTTTTCCACCTGATGCTACACGCAATCCATCAGGAGACCAGTCCACTGCATAAATTTCGTCTGCATGGCCTGGTAAATCCTGTGCAAGCTTTTTTGTCTTCATATTCCATACTGAAAGAATTTAATATTGTATCTAGAACTGTTACACATCGAATGACTTGTATGTCATAATCTTATGTAAAATTTTTTATTTTTCCAGCTACATACCTTTCAAAGTTGAGTCTGCACTTCCACTTACTAATAGACGAGAGTCTGCACTCCAAGCAATTGAATATACAGCTTGAACATGACCTCTTAACGATGTTATATATTTTCCTGTATTTGATTCCCACAATTTTATAGATTTATCAAAGGAAGCAGATGCGATTATGCGGCAATCCGGCGAAAATTTAACATCGTTAATCAGTTGTTGATGGCCTGTCATTCTTGCTAGAATAATTGAAAAATACTGTAAATACTGTACTGTATTATAATCGTATAACAAAAAAAGTAATTCTACTACAATACCAATAGGCTTCTTCTCTTTCTCAGGCCTCCACAAAAATAATGTAAAATCATCAGAGCCAGAAACAAGTTTTTCTTCACCTATTGCCTCATATTGTTTATTTGCATATTCCATAAGAGTCTCTGCTTTTCCTGCAATTTCTCCAAGATGGAAAGGGCCAGTCCTCAATATGTAGTCCACATTTAATGCTAAAGTATTTACCCAATGTGCATGACCCTCTAAAGTTCTGCATAATACTCCCTAGTATATTAAATTAATTCTGATCAGTTTTATATCAAAAATACATTTGTCATTTTTGTAGAACGTTAGCAATGCAATGTATTACATCTTCAGCTCTCCACACTTTAATTGTTCTGTCTTGGGAAGAAGAATAGATGAGACCTTTTCCACCCCATTTAACACAGGTCACACTTTTAGTATGACCAGACAGAACACGACATGTTTGCCCAAGTTTTGTATCCCATATCCTTAAATCACAATCCTTTGATGCACTAACCATGTATTGACAATTTGAATTTTTATGATAAGGTTCCCAGGATAAAGATGTTATCCACATTTTATGTCCAGCCATTGGCCTTCCTATAAATTCATGATACTATAGTTTTGTCAATCAATTAATAAACCAAATATTGATTGTCTTATGTAATAATTAAAATTTGATATTTATTACCTATCTGCTTGCCCGTTTTTGGATCCCACAATAGAATCAATCCACTTTTACATGCCGAAACAAGCTTAGATCCACATGGGGACCAAGCTATACATAAAACCCAATGTTTATGTCCCTCACATGTAAAATGTGGTGTTTGTGTGTAAATATCCCAGAATCTTATTGTAGTATCTCCAGATCCACTGGCTAAATGTTGTCCATTAGGTGAAAAAGCAACTGATATCACAGCTTCTTTATGTCCTAAAAATCATAAATCTATGAATGGTGAATGGTAAAAATTGCACGATTCAGAGTGTTAAATAAAGGTAGAAAGTTTTACGCAATGCATTGTTTAATATATACCTTCTAAAGTACCGGTACACCTTGTAACTGCTTTAACTTTAAAGACTGCCTGTGGCTGGTAAATAATTTCAATAACATCTTCGCTAATATTACAGTTTTGATCAATGTTCTTTTCCAAACAATCTGTGATTTCTATATTATTAACATAAAATGCTAGAGGGACAGGATCATCCTGTTGTAAAAGAGCATTGCATATTGCTTGCAATTTGTCAACAGTGATGTTTACTGGCAGATCCAATAAACCACCTGGCAATAATTCGCCGGTATCGGATTTGAAACGAGAAAGAACTCTCTTAACTTCTGCTGAATTTTCAGTAGTCTCTTCGTCGATTTTACGTTTACTCATTTTTATATTTTAATTGCTAATTATGGTTTAAATAAAATTGTATCTTTTACTATACAGGTTAAGTTACGCTCCTTGTACTATAATCAATGTAAAACAACATTAAGGTTTTACATATTTTATAAAAAATATAACACCTTTCTCAATCGTATGTATTGTATCAAAAATAATGTTAATTAAATGATTTATGTTATCAACACGTGCAAAACATGCCGCAACATGTAGCACTACAAGTATGCTAGCGCACTCTACAATTAACCTCATTCGTCATTAAAAACTTCTGTACTATTGTTGAATCTTTATTAAAAAATAATGTTTATATACAAAACATTTGTACTTATTATTAAAACATCAGCTATACTCTATGTCGATATGAATAATTTAAAACTGATGGTGTTATTACTTATTCAATAAGAAATTATTTTATTTTTGATAATGCAAGGTTTCATCTTTTCATTGTCTCGAAATTGTACAAAACCGAAGTTCATTCAGTGACATTACAATCTATTGTCCTTAGTTAATGATTTTTGTATATCACTTTATTTGTACGTGGAAATAATGTTAAAGGAATATACAGTATATCATGTTTCTCTTATTGTCAATGATACCTGACTTTATTATCATATTTTCTTAACATATATTTTTATGAGAGGAATGCAGAAATGTAATATGTCATGAGGTTCAAAATGCACTCGGAGTTAAAGCAAACAAAATTTCAGTTGTCCCTGGTTTCTGGTTCTTCATCGTATGCTGCCATGACTTTTTCCATTATTTCCCAAAGCATATCTCTCGTTAATTCTTTACAAAACACCTGTAAACAATTGATTTCATTACTTCATATTTTCATCATCTTTATTTTGGATTTAGCTATTAACAATTTTATTTCTACTATACCCACATTAAACCATGGTTGTTGATCACACTCATCCATCAATGGTACTACTACTCCATAAATTTGTAAAGATAAATTAATGCAAGCAATTGCTATCAAATTTGGTGGATAATCGAGAATAGCTGAAGAGTGATGAAAATCTTGAAGGAGGGCCATACTTGTCTTAGCCACTGGATACTTTAGCCACTCCTCCTCTCCAAACCATGCTTGCAAAGATCTTAAGTAGTGTAACATATACTGAAAGTCAAAGTATTTTAATACAATAATTTTTAACGAATTTCTAAAAAAACTCTGTTAATTATGTTTACTAAAAAAGAGAAACTTATAAAAATTACTTTATGTGGATGTACAGGTGTAACTTGGAATTTTAGCATCCGCATAATTAAAAGTTCTGCTTGAACTATAGCATCCCTCATGCTCCAATATTGATCCCCCAATTCTAGAGGCTGAGATCCTCTGTGAAGTGTGCTATAAGATACATTCATAACGTCTCTTATTTTTAACGAATCATCTTTCACTTTGCCCGCTAGGTAAAGACAAGTTGCAGCAATTAACTGAAACATAGACCAAACATACATCATAATACATTTTCTGATAGCTGACATTCATGAAAAAAATTAATTACATAATTATCATAGCCCCCTGGAGCAGCTTCTTTAATAAACCTATGATACAAAGTTGCAGCTGTAGCAACAGTCAATGGATGAGCTTCCAATTTCAATCCTGCAATTTTAAATATATACTTTTTAATGCCTCTTCTAAGAAAACAATGCTTATTGACAATACAAATTACCAAGTATAGAACTTACCGCATTCAAAAATAAATCGTGAAACAGTGAAAATATCACTACTTTTGGTATAGTCAATTGTGATACTTTTTTGTAAAGTATTTCTCTTCTCCCTCTGCATAGCTAGTACGTCGATAACATCTTTCATTTTCGAGCTGTAAAAATATATACAATTATTATTTTCGCCGTGTGTGTTTTTAAATGTTCGTAGTATAAAATGATATAAATGTAACGATAAACTTTTAAAAACGTATTACAAAGTCTAAGGAAATGTTCCTTATTTAATAAATAATTAACATTACTGAGAGAAATATGATTTAACAAATTTTCAATGTAAAATTGCCGGTATATTGCAATTATTTACGATCGTGTTTTTTAATCGTTCCAAATTCATATTACCTTAATGTCTCGGTGCTGGTAGGTTCCGTTGGATTCATCTTGATAATAATATTATTTACTTTGTTTGTGCAAAGTGAAAATTATTTTATATTATAGGTTACAATCATAACATTTATTTATCCTGAGCTATGAGCATCGGCACCATCGGCACCACCAACTTACTCATAAATCCCTACTACAATTTTCCATAGAGACTTTACTACCAATTTTAAAACAACTATAGTCTAATTATTGGACCGTGTCCATTCATCCTGTTTATTAATAATTAGCAAATATTTAAATGTATTGCAAACAACTCCACACAGCTTATCGTACTATTAACATTGTTAAATAGACTACTACATCCCTTATCAGTTCAGTCAGTTGAAAACGAAAATTGAATCCCAAGTAAAATATCTAATCAACTACAATTTAAATATCATCATTTACTAATACAAAAATATCATTTTAATTTTAATAGAAAAATAGATTGCATATTGTTTAATGTATTCGTTGTATATTACGATAAAAATTGTGCAACATGATTTTGCATTATGAAGTTAGTTCTATTTTGATACGCCAGTCTGCGCTAATGAACTGTAGCATTAAGTGGTGGGGCGTGGAGGGGGGGAAGATAGAGAAACCATATAAAAGAAGAATCTGTTATCGTTTACCGTGGATTTGGAACATTGTTGAGTTCGGTCACGTTTAATTTGTTAGGTTATGTTGCGCGCTGTTTACGCGCGATTCAAGGCTATTGTGATCGTATAAATTTATAATAGCTAAACAAAACCTGGTGTTAGCGAGATCTACGTAAGATTACGAAAAAAAACAACTCTCATGTTCAATTCCGTATAACAATACCATTTTTCTAAATTAAGTTCGAGAGACGAGCACGCGGTGCGCGTTTCTTCCTTTTTTTTTGTAAATTACGCAGTAAGTTCGTTATCAGTAATAACAGCAAATCGCTGACCGACCCTGGCTTTACTTTATACATAAGCTGGTCATATCGAATATAAATAGTCCTTTCTTTTACGAGTATAAAATAGAAGAATTGAGTATGTCCTCATCACCGATAGCTAAGCAGGTTACTCAGAGCCAAAGTATACCGTCGAAAAGGATCGTGATCAATGATACCAATCAGTTACCGAGTGATTACTCATCTACCCCTGGGGGAACACTTTATTCAACGACACCAGGAGGTCAGTGCTTTATTTAGTGTAATGTAAATTCTTTTTTACTCTCGTATGAAACTTTTGTAAGGTCAATCCCATCGGAGTAACATGTTCCTTTGTAAATTTTCACTTAACCGGTATTAAGTGTGAAATAAATAAATGATACTGAAACACTGATTTTGTTGTTCATTGATTAACTTATTTTGTTTGGTCTTTTTTTCATATTATTATATCGCTATGAATAATTCTCACATCAGTTTCGTGTATCGCGGGAAATCGAAAAACTACGATCTTAAATTCCTGTTCTCACGTGAATAAATTTTGCATAATTGTAGCTAAGAGTAGGTAGAAATCAAAATTCAGCATGAAATTAAATTTATGTAATATCTACACGCGTTTTAAGAAGTTTGCACGATGTAAAGCGTGGTAAAGCGTGGTTCAAGAGTTTATCGGGCTTTGAACGAAGGTATTTAATATAATACTAGTTTAATACTCGTACAATGTTAATAATACCTTTTTCCCTGAATATTTACATTTATTCAGAATTCCTGGTAAATATTTTGCGGGCATTTTTCATAGAAAGTTTGGATTACTTTTGATAAAAAAATAATAATCTACATTCTGTACTTTCGAATTATTTTGAAAATCGTACGATTTCAAAAGTTTACCTCAATTTTATATGAAATATCGAGATTTTTGTATACTTTCTTAGTTAATAAAAATATTCAAAGGGACGTTATTAAAGATATTTTCCAAAATGAAACGGTGTGCGATAGTAAAGGATACATAAATCTAAATAATATTATATTCATTTTTATTACATTTAAACCAATATAAATGACATTAAGTGGTACACAAAGTAACTCACTAAATTGTGTATTAAACCTCCTTCTAATCTTCGTACATTCGTGAAAATCCTGTGCTATTAAAATTTGAAGGTCATACGAAGTATCAGTTTCAATGTTCGATCGAATAACACGAAGTTTCAAAGTGTTTAAGCACGTGTTCAGTCAATACGTAATATTTATCGGTACGATAGTAGTGGTACGGTTAATAGTTGCATCTTTTGAAAACAACTGCAAGAATATGTCGCGCTCGCATCGTGAGACCTTCGGGATAAGTTTAGTAGCAGAATTGTTTTTACGTGCCTAGTGAACGTACGCATAATCTTTGCATGTAATTTTTGAGGTCTCTTTGTGTAAACAATAAACAAGTTTTTCTACATTTCACTCTTAAAAGACAACCTTCTAATAAATAAACGATGATACCATCCCAATACTTAAACGTTAGCTCGTTATCCCTTGTACAATTACACATTTTGGAAATGTAAAAATACACAGAGATTTATACAGATACTTAATATTAAAACTACCATGCCGGTCAAAATGATCAATTTTGAATTTTTACGATTAATAATATATATGAGGCCGGTAGTTTTAGTGTTAATACAAGTTCAAAATGTATTTCTTCTGTATTTGTTCGTCAGGAATACTTTAAGAGAAATAAATATTTATTAGGTCTAGTAAAAAGTTCTTTCCGATAAGTTTCATTTAGATTTATTTAATCCCAAACAATCTCTCGATTTTTACTTAGGACTTACGGTTTTAACTTGACTCCAAACCATCGATTCGAAATAATACTCGATTCCTCGATTAAAATGTATCACTGCATTGAAATAAATATTGAAACTCCATCTTATAACATAGATAACTGTTATTAGTATAATCAAATAAAGATTAAATACTTAAAATTAATTACCAGTTTTTCATGCAATCAAGAATATGCTTTGTCTCGTACATTTACTTATCTGTCATACGGTATAGTTTGTTTTGGTAAGTGCGCCAACCCTTCTACCGTTCGTTGTTAGGTGTCAGTACAGAAATACACTTGTATAAATAGATCTCGTACATTCCTTTCTATAAAGCTGTGACGCTATTTCTTCTCATTTTTGCGAGAACCTGAGCAATTTTTGCAGTGTCCGTATAACGGCAAAAACTTGCACCGTTCAACACGACAATTTTTTGTCAACGTAATATTCTTTCGGATTACTAAACCCGTGAGCTTTTGTTTACAAAACCACCAAAGATATATTTCGTCTAAAATATGTTTTATTTAAACTGTAGTTGTCATAATTTGTATTAACGTTCAAGACCTGTATAATATTTGTTACAGGCGAAATACCATTTACGTGAGAATTATGTAATTCGAATAACCGATATCGAACGAATAAATGATAAATATTAATTCTTAATCTTTAATGTGTAAAGAATATGCCATATATGCAAACGCATGTTGCGAACACCTGGCTTCTTACTATCTTCGATTCGGTATTATTTAATAAAACGCATTAAGAAAGAAATAAAGAAAAAACAACTTGTTACTAAAAATGAATTGCATTGCGCCGACAATATTATATATAATCCCTTTTTATGATCATTTTTTAATAATTTAACAGATTATATTTATTTGAGTAATATTTTCTAATACTTTATATAATAGAAAATATATATAGGTCAAATATTAATTGAATGCACAGAAATATATACGTGAGACTTAATAGCCAAAAAGTCGTTATATCCTTTTCAAAGAGAAGGTCGATATTTACGAATTTCATGAATATTGTACAGGTACCCGTATCGTTTACGAACGCGACTTCTTAATGAATTTGCGAAACTCTCCAATATCCCGAACGCCGCCACGAAATATGCCGTCCATACCAGCGGAATTGTTGAAGAATATGCCAGCTACTATTACAACACCTCCAAAGACTCATATTGGTAAAGGTCAGTACCTGCCTCGTTGTGTATCGAATTCTTCGTCCTATACGACTTTTTTTAGCCTATTTTAATTCTAAACCGCAATATTTATCTGTTGCAATTTTTTTACTAATAGATATTGTTCAATTTGATCAATATCTCTCGGAAGATAATTTTATAAATGTTAATAGTTGATATTATATGGAGAAAATTGGAATTATATGTATACGTTTCTTTTACGTGAGCTCTATAAAATTTATCTTATATATTCTTGAACAAAATTATAGAACATTGCGAAAGATATAATAATGAATGTGTCGTTAATTGTAAGGGTGTTTTTAATTATTATATACGTTATATTGCAGATACTCCGGTTATTGAAGAATCCTCGGAACAATTCGAAATGGACATGTAAAACGAAAATCTGTGATTTCATTGTGTTCATATACACAAGCCATTTGTAATGGAATAACAGTTATAATCAGTTTAATGATCGAAAAAGCCTGATTAATAATATATTTTTTAATGGAACCCTTTTTAGCTGGGGCCTTGTAGATCATAAGTCTTTACACGACAACGTTCGAAAATTATGAACGTATTTATACTAAGAATCCGAACGGAGACGAACTTCTTATCATAGATAAAACATAGTTTTCAAATGCCATTATTATCGATAACTGCGCATTTAATGATTGAAATGTTGTTTATGCTATTTTGTACCTTGTTCCATACAGATCTTAAAGATCACAAATAAATATCTTTTACACGTCAGACAAATCTTTTCACATGTATGTTTTCGTCCTCATGCGTTTGTTAATATCTAGATAAAACGTTTAAAATGTTATTTATTAACTTGAAATATTACTGGAACAGAGGCAAGAGTGAACTATTCGGGAAAAATTCAACCAAAACATAATGCCTCAGTTTTATTTCTGTATTTCGAAATAATTATATAAAAAATTTGTATTCATATATAAATGTTTATATAAAATACCTTAACGTATTTCATGTCATGTAGTAAATTTACATTTTAATTTTTAGTATTGTCAATGTATAAAAATCTTAATAATACTGTGTCAATATATCAAGTAAGGCAAAGACAAAAAATATATTTGACTTCAGATAATAATATATAAATAAAGCATAACATATAAATATTCTATATGAAAAAATAAGTATTCATTCTAAACAATTGCTAAACAATTGCAAATCATAAACTTCTGTTATTTATAAATTTGTATTAATAACAGACAGTAAGTCATGATGAACTGCTGAATTGACTTTTACCCACAATTAGCACTTTCAACTTCAAGCCTTGACAATCGTTTAAGTATAACTTTTGCAACATTAATTTTGACACCATTACTGTCATAATCATCATAATGAATTAATTCACAAAGATCTTTACACTCTAGGTCATTCTCCAGTAACTCCTTTAGTTTATCATAAAATTTTCTCACTATTTCTTTGTGATACTTCTTGTATGTCATTGTTTCTGGATGTGAATGTTTTTGAACTTCGAAATAAGTTAGTAAAGGTGTAGCTCCTTCTACCGCTACATACTTAGGTATTGAACTTGCATTTTGACCGCCAGGGTAGATCTTATATATGTTATTATGGTACGATCGTCTCTTTACACCAGCACGATCACGCTGTTCCTCTTCCAAAACAATTGCACTCTCCATCCACTGATAAGATGCTTCCTTCAAATCTGGTGGTACGTACGAAGATGAAGGGATTAATATAATCAGCTTTTGAAAAGCCAATGTTATGTTATGCTTATCTTCAGCATTTTGTATCTTTTCAAGTAAGCCTTTGGTGGCAGTTCCTGTCGTAGGTAGGATAATTTTCAAATATCCATAGTAGTAATTGTATGCCATCCCAGTTCCATAGTCTAAACCTTTCATTGAATTTACAGGCGATGTTTGTCGATACCCTCCATTACTAAAGTTCGTTGTTCTTAGTAATGACCATGAGAGTAAAATGCAAGGTATGTATGCATGTGGTTTCAATCCAGTTATATAATATAAAGGCATTCCATGTACACTTATAGTCATACATACAAACAGTATAATGTTGACGGCAATGAAAATAATTGCAGCCATGTTAAATTCAAAGATATCTTCCAAAGAGGGAAAACTTGTATAGTTTTCACTGTTTGTAAACATTGATTGAAACAAGAAATGGCACAACCTGAATGCTATATCGAAAATAATGATCATTGTGTTAATGAAAGATGTGATAAAAATCGTATCTTTCACTGCAGTTATGATGTCAATTTTATATGTGATATGAAGGCACACGGCAAATAAAGCAGCAATAATTATGAAATTCAACAAAAGTGATGGTACATTGTAGCTCAGTATCAAAGAATTATCCATTTTCTTCCAATAAAACTATATCTTATTTCGCAAAATAACTTCTCTATGTTACATATGACAAAACAAAGGTAATCTTCAACTCTATTATCAGATACTGCAACGTGACCAAACGTGACTAAATGTAAAGCAATACCCAAAGCCGCTGATAAGAGCAGAACATGCATTTATAGAATTTCGCATGCGCTCATCCTGGCGGTAATTTAAACGTAGCAATTTATAATGTTAAGTTTTAATGCCACTCCGTGTCAAGACGTAACAATTAATCATAACAAAGTAAACAAGCAGGTTAAACGAACATTTAAATCATGACATGATCAACACATCAGTAATCCTCCAAAACAGAATCAGGTGAGAGAGAGGAAGATGCACCAACAAGTACATATGAACGAACTGGAAACGTGCATCTAGAAAAGGAAGTACGAAAAAGGAACGAAGAGAGAAGAGGCGAACAGCGGTGGGGATAAAAAAGAGAAAGGGAGACAGAACATTACATGTTGCCAGGTCAGAGCGCTGTTAACGTAAGTGAAACAAGCCGATGGACCCATAGCACTGTCGGGAGACATCTACGATCGATAAAGGCTTCAACCTGAAATCGTCGTTCGTGAAAATCATTTTAGTGTTCTAGGATACAGAGTCTACCGTGAAAGAAGTATAATCAAGTGCACGTGCTTCTTTTCGTCGTAAGTGCATAAAGAACGGAATAATCGAGCAGGTGATTTTTCGGCGTTGATTAGCGCCATGTCCCACAATGGACCAATCAGCTGCTTGGTAAACCGCTGTGAGACCTCGAATCTGTCCACAGACGAATGACAACAAAAGAGACTGATAGAAGTCGCGCGCGAGAGAGAGTAGATTTTTTCACAGGTCTGCGAAAGATTTGCAGTTTTTTCCGTTCTGTTACACGCCGCGAATAACGTCGCCTTGGTAGTAGTGAAAGTTGCGAGGAATATGAAGAGAAGAAATGTCGAGTGCGGTAAGCTTCGGAGGCCCTTGAAACGCAACAAGCTCACCGAGGGAATCTACGGAAGGTAAATTTTGGCCGCCATATGCGTCCCCATTGGAATGGCTGATATTAAAAATAACCAAAAACTTGATGTTTTTTACGTTGAAGTATTTACTGCATATCTTTTTCAATGGTACCCATGAATTTCCCGGCTGTACGAATTTACCGAACCTCCATGGTGCGGTAAGTCGGCACGAGATCGACGACCGCTTTTCAGAAGCTGCGTGACATAACTTGACATTTGCCAAAACCTTGACCGTGTGTACCTGTTTTTAACAAAAAGTTTCTTAGATCGCGTTATTGTGATCACGTCGTCACGAATAACGAACACGTTATACCAACTGGCATAGGATGTAATGTCAAGCAACTTCCTATCACTGTACAATGATGAATTTGAAAGTTCAAGAAACTCTTCTGATGTATTTTTCAAATACTACTGGTTCATATTATGTAATTGTTTTATTTTTTTCTTTCTGCTATTTGTGTCTTGTTGGATCTGTGTTCTGCGCTGTATATTGGTCTGCTACACATGCTCTGTGTTTTTGACGCTACTTGTGTATTTCTACAAAGATCTCTGTATTACAGAATTTCATTTGTCAAATATCTTTATTTGTAATTTAATAGACATTTTGAATGTAATTGCTTTGAATTTTATATGAAACTTAACAGTTCAATAAATCTTGATTTAATTAATTTTCATTAATTGTTGATTTACATTATGATTCCTTCGTATTTTCCCTAATTTTGAATTTGATAAATATCGGTCCTCTTTCTGCATAAATATTTAAGCATTTCAATGAATACTTATGTTATCTTTATTGGTATTTATAATAAAATGATACATCCATTTTTATGTCATAAATGGTTTAACGTATACCCTTTATTCCATTATCCATAGTTACTAGTTATTAAGAATATTAATTATATATTTATGGGGAAATATAAATGGAGTAATTGTGCAAACTATAGTATTTGCTTTCATAGTATTTTCTATAAAATCAGAATTCTGTTATCTTAATGGGATAAAATTAATATAATACTTATTTTATTTCAGTACTTTACTTTATCTAAAGTTTCTTCTACTATGGGCCATGGTGATTTTGGCAGACTTCATTTTAGAATTCCGTTTTGAATTTTTATGGCCATTTTGGCTGCTTCTCCGAAGCGTTTACGATTCCTTCAAATATCAAGGCTTGGTAAGTAATAAATTTCGTTTCTAAATAATAATTATATGCCTTCTACAAATGCAATTTATAAATTTATCAAAATAACTTTTATTCTTTCATTTTTTCAGGCCTTTTCTGTATTTTTTATTTGTATTGCACTTACGTCAGACATGATTTGTTTCTTTTTCATCCCAGTACATTGGTTGTTTTTTGCTGCTAGCACATATGTTTGGGTGCAGTATGTTTGGCATACAGGTACGTATAACTTTCAGTTTATCAATTTGATTATAAATGTTAATGACATGAAGATAATAAAATAATAAACATTTGACAATAAATAGACAAAGGAGTATGCCTTCCAACTGTGATGCTGTGGCTACTATTTCTATACATAGAAGCAGCAGTTCGGTTGCGAGATTTACGGCATATGCCATTTCACTTGGATCTTTGTCGGCCATTTGCAGCTCATTGGTATAATTTTTATTACTTGTATAAATAATAAAATTAAGAAAAACATTTTGAGAAATTATTTATATCTTGAAATTGAAGACTCATATTTAGTACACTATAATGTTAAAGAATATCTAATAGCTATGAGACATTCTTCATTTTTCAATACTTTCATTCTCTATATATAGAAACTGCAAGTATTATATCTTTTTTAGCATTGGCTATCCTGTAGTGACATTAGGTTTTGGTTTTAAAAGCTATATTGGCTACAGAATGAGGCAGGTAAGTTTATTGGGTAGGATTTTTTTTGCATGAGTGTTACAGTCTTTACATGTACACACTTTTTTCACCAGAGAAAGCAAAAGGATGTGGCAAAAGAGAACGAGTTCTATTTGCAATTATTGCAGCAAGCACTGCCTCTAGAGCAACAAGCTGTTACAATGCAACAAATACAACAACAAGTGCAATCACAAGCACTCGTTTCCACATCATTAGAGCAACATGTTAAAACACAATCTCATAAATTAAATCCACAGTATAATCCAAGCCCCGAAAAATGCAGAGGTAGTTTGTATTTATTTTCAACTCCCGATATTATGTGTACATAGTTACATCTTACGAAAAACTATATCTTTTTGCAATGAAATATTTCAGGGGGCAACAATAATACTGTGGAAGCAAGCGTACAAAATGGTAACCTCCACAATGGTACGCAGGTCACATCACAAGTACAGAATACTACCACAAAAAGTAATCATAGAAAGTCTTTAGATAAAGGTGAAAAACAGGAGGAGCAGCATAATAAACATAATGTAACAAATATATCGCAGTCTGATAAAAGTGATAAGAGATTTATACATAGTAATGGAAATACAGTGACTCACAATGATGTACAGTTAATTGAGAGGATTGGGTAAGTATAGTATTAAAATAAAAAATGTATGTTTAACAAATTTTTTTTGTATTCATCAACCGAATTGTATAACCGCAATTTCAATAACAAGCTGAATACAAAATACAGGTCTGTAAATGACTTTGATGTAAACGAAGTTGATAAAGACAAATCCATTAAGGGTGGGAGTTGTGGACATACAACAGTAAAGTCACAAACTAATGGGTCAGTAACAGGGAAATGGAATAATGTAAAAGATAGTCGAGACTCTTCATCAACTGTCAGCGTACAACGTGAACGTAAAACTCGTCAAGTTAAAGCTACAGTTGACAATAATGCTGAGCAACAGAAACAACAGGATGACTATTGTCAAAGGTATATGAGACAACTGAAACTTCACTTACTCTCTTAAATAAAAAAAAAACTATCGTAGGTATCTCTTTTTCTGGACATATAATAATTCCCTCCAACACAGACATTTTCTATATAATTGCATTCATTTTATAATTTACACTGTTTATACGAATTATTGCTGAATTTATTTATCTCTCTTAATATAAAACAATTCGACTGAAAATGAAAACAAATATTGTGAGTGTTAATTATATAATATTCCATGTAAACACATTCTATATTTAAAGCAAAAAATTCATATTTTTTTATATATATATATATAAAATCTATGTATTATACTTCAGTATTTTTGTTTATATTCATGTTATTTCATTGTCATCTTGATATGTGCACTTCTTTGTAAGATTTGGAAACCACGAGTTATGTTATCAGATTTATTATTCACTTCTTTGCCGTAATTCGATGTCGTTCAAATAGGTTACTGATGTGTCGCAGGCTCGAGGCTGATATAAAACGCTTGAAGTCGGATTTACAATCGAGTCGGCAACTAGAACAAGAATTACGTTCTCAGATAAATACCTTATTAACCGGGGAACGGCAGGCTAAAGGTGATATACAGCAACTTCAACATGACAATGATCAGTTGCAAACCAAGTAAGTAATCCAAAGTTAATTTTAATAATTTATTTCAATATTTTCATGTGGTCGGTCACACTTTACATTCGCTTTTCCCAGATTACACGGATTAGTAACAGCTCGTCAATTAGATAAGCAAACAATGTCCTCGTTGGAAAAACGAATTGCGGAAGAACGAAAACAACGTACCGCATGCGAGGCGTCCTTAGTCTCAGAAAGACGAGCGAGACGAGCTGCGGAGGAGGCACGATCTGCAATTCCACCACCTCCACCGCCACTTATAAGACAAGAATGTACAGACGCTTGTAAAAGTCGCAGAGTGCAAATGGAGCAAGATCTCAAAAATTTACGACGAGAACTTAAAGCAAAAGAAGAGAGGTAAGAATGTCGAATATAATTTACATATATGATAATGACATTCTCTGTTAAATTGAATAATGGCAATGTTTGCTATTACTTATTATGTGTAACTTGAACATAAAAAGATTGCTGTGTCTCAATTTTTCATACGCGATTATTTATACTGAGAAAAGAAACTAGCATTTGTCAATATAATCTGTAAACATTTCTGTAATTAGGTGCAGCGTACTCGAAAAAGACTCAGTACGTTGTAAGGAGAATCACAAAGAATCTGAAATTCTACTTGGTGCACTAAACGTGTTACAAGATAAAACAGCTCACTTAGAAGACAGTTTAAGTGCAGAAACGCGTATAAAACTCGACCTTTTCTCGGCACTTGGTGAGGCCAAGCGGCAGTTAGAAATCAGAGAGGGTAAGTAATAGTTAATATTGATTGATTAATACTTGACAGGAATACCCTTAAAGGGAAATCTATCTATATACACATTGTAAATTATCATCGATAACTTCTTCCCGTTTACTCGACATATTCGATATATTAGATTAATCTTATTTATAAAAAATATCCTTCTATTATAAATTAACGTACTTATATAAAAGACGGAACAATTAGTTGTATTGTACATTGTGGACTTTATGTTAAATTAGGTTTAATTAGATCTCAAGATAAAGAAATTGAGATGCTGAAAGCAAAAATAGCCCAAGAGTTAGCTGTGATGCCACAAGACACATTTGGTCCTGCGCCAAGCTGTGCAACGTCCAAGCTTCGGTTGAATAGTGAAGTGCGAGTCGCAGGAACAAAAATACGTTCGAATGAAAGTCCCTGTCCAGGGTGTACTGTGTCGAACTTAGATCCAAATGCGACAGCGTACACGCCTAAAGGCTCCCTGGTAGCGTCTACCGAAGCTTAAGAACTGCAATTTTCGTCACATAAAGACCCTATAGATGTAGGGTGTAAATTACACAAGCATGTTTCAAGTCTGTTTCTCCGTGGAAGTCTGATAATGTGAACATCTCTTTTGTGCAACGTGGTTACGCACCGTTTTCTTTATTAGTTTTTAGAATTTCACAAGTAAGATTATATAAGGCTTAATAAATTATCTAACGTTTTTTAAACTTTACCCCGATGTATTTGTGTAACTCATTTTTCTATGATACGTAACTTATAATTATAAATTCGTTAAATTTGACAATAAAGTATAATTTCTATAATGTCTTCCATGAGAAACTTCAAGAAACATGTTTTGTATCATACTTGTCATCGGAAGTAATATGACATTATTGACATTACTTATGACCATAAGACGTGACTAATACTGGATGTAAGGGTATTTAATAATCCAGTGACGTCTTGAAAACACATATGCTGTGGGTTGATCTTACAGATTCTTTTCATATCGATAATAGTGCATTCACAGAATGATCATAAATCAAAAAGCTAACGGACAAAATTAAGTGTGAGGATAACATATGCATAATATAGTTTACGTTAGATTATTAAAGAATTTCAAATTAGATTAAATTAATTCGTCATAGGCTCGAGTATAATACTAAAATGTATTACACGATGCTGCATTTGATGTCTAAATGTAAAGCACATAACAGAAAAGAATTTCAACGTTCAAGAAGTAAATTTAATTCGCTCTAACGATATTCAATTTACATATTATTTTTCGGAATAATTCATTAACCGAAATAAAAATAGCATAATATAAAAAAAAATGTAAAAAGTATAATACGATATCAATTTATAGTTTTTTAAAGTTTAACGAAAGGTATAAACTACCTTTTCTTACCGTGCAACAGTGAATAGAAATTAAATATCTGTAAACGATCCTCCTACAGCATACGCCTAAACCTACGACGACTTGTTAGAGATGTGATTCTTACTCAAGTCGTAATCCGAAGCTAGTCCACCATACAAACTGTATTTAATGTCATTGGCAAATCAAGCCATTTTAAGTCATGTGATCATCCTTCAAAATCAGCCATTAATACACAAGGAGAAAATTATTGTTTATCATCCGAGAGGATCAAGGTAAATGTCAGGACGCCAAATTCATTTTAGATGATCATTTCTCTCTATCTCTATCTCTCTCTTTCACACACACAAACACACGTACACACAATTTCCCTCCCCCTCATTGTCTCTCTCTCTTTTCTCTCTCTATTATTACTGTCATTTGTGTATGTTTTTTATATTTTTAAATTCCTGTAACTTTTTAGTTTAGTGATATGTTTGCGTATTGGCTTTCGAACGGTACAAAATAGCTATTAAAATTTCCACGGCAATTTGCAAAATGTGTACAGCGTTCAATGTGATAAATAGACGATTCGTAGAAATTTTAAATTAAGCGCAAGCGCTGATTCGTTGTTAATTAAAGGACAAATATATTGGAACTCGAAAGTCCTGGCACGCATTAAATGGGTACTGGGACATGATATTATGTAATGCCAAGCTAAAAAATTTCGAATTGTGCGTCGGGTTCAGGACGTTCATGTAGTATCCAAAAATGGGCTCGAAATCCGATGTTCTCTTTATTTGTTAAATAATTTCGTTAATTATTAAATTATATAATATTTTGTTAAGCGGTTTGAACGAAGCGGTTAAATGAAATTTGTGTCTGTGACGTAGTCATTATCGGCGTCTTTCTTTCGTAAATCTGACCTTTGCGCTATTGTATTTAAGTCTCTGTTCCTTTTTAGAAGAAATTACAGCATCACTGTTAAAGGAACGCGTAAGAATTTGCATAATTGAAAATAGAATATGATGTATGTACGTCGTTTATGTCTCCTATATTCTTAAATAACTCTACTTTTTCAAATATAATATAGTATAGGAAAAATTATAGCAGATGGCAGTTCTGGCTGATAAGTAATAGAGTTTTAAAAAATCATAATGGCAATAAGCGCCCAAATCCTTTAAAACTGAGTAGTTTAATGGAATGTGATGATTATCATTTTAAAAGAAATGTTAAAAAATTGTGATGGCATTACGTACGGAATAGGAAAACGAAAAAAAAGTTATTTGTAAACATTCATTTTTGCGAATGCTTTCAATCCGCAAGAAAGCCAGTACCTGCTTTATTCTAAAAATCATTAACGACTCGTTAACTATCACGAAAAGTCATTCTTCCATAATTGTATATATAAAGCACTGTCATGACAATTTATTGATAGTTGTAGTGGATCATGACCAACTAGTCAGACGAAGTTCTATGAGCACAAATATTTATTAGGTGTCTGATGTTTGATTTGATGACTTTCTTACATTCACATGAAGAAAAGCAATATCAATTAACATTCGTTCTTTTTCATTTTCTCATTGGGACTTGAGAATCGTTAATTTCCTATTAAATTCTAAGTATACTTTTCTTGGATGATCCACTTACTAAATCACATCTGCAAATCCATATTGCACGATACTCACTTTACAGGCATTTCTCGATACAATTAATAAATAATAGAGTTTCGAGTGTCAATTCTATAACTTGAATGTGTATAAACGTTTATCACATTATCTCAGACTTTTTTATGACTATCGTTAATTATTTAATTTCCGATTAATTCGAATTAGAGATAAAGAGATATATAAGGATTAAATGAAATGTTTTCACTGCAATCAATGCAAGATGTATAAATCGAGACATACCTGTATCTCGTATCGCATTTTCCCAATGAATCAGTGCTGTTTCTTTCATTACTTTGTTCTTTCTTTCTCGTGAATCGTACAAATATCTTCCAAAGTTTAACGATTCGCTGACATTAGTAATTAAAGAAAGGGTCGCCAGATTAACGTACTTTATTTAACGTGTCGATGCAATTTCAAACGTCAGTTTTACGAAAGAAGGGAGAGCGCATGATTATTTGGATGGAAATATGTGTATTTTTTATTCTCCCGTTGATTAACGTTCTGAGTGTTTAAGAAATTACACCTATCTTCGCTCGTATGATAATTCTATCTTTAATTAGCTTCGATCAGACTTGCGTATTCCGTAAGGTTGTTTTGTTGTTCGCATAAGCCCCTGTATAATGTGATTGGACAATGTAAATAATTACTAAGAAAAAGGCTGAAACTCTATCAGAGAAGAATCACTGAAATCGTTTGGGCACTTGCGTAGCATAGTCAAAACGTTATATACGATGGTTGTGGTTTAATATATTTCGACCGAGCGCTCGTTCTTTTGATTCATTTACGATTATATCCTTCGAATGGAAGACGAAGACCTCTAACTCGGTCTTATTATAAGTATCAAAACGTGTGCAATGAAACTGTCTTTTCTTTTATCTGTCAATGGTATTTGCAAGCATTTTCATAAGGTTCAAAGTAATAGTATGATAATAATCTTTAAAACGCTGAAGTCAAATGCAATAGCAACAGCAAACAGCAAGATGAGCGATCATCCTATGTGAATTTAATTTTGTATTTATGATTGTAATGATCAGTATTGTAGTAGAGTAACGAACATACCATCGACAAATATAACAAAGATATATAGAGATAAACTTTTACGATCTGAAAGGATCATAGAACGCGAGGAATTCTTGTACATCGTGGTACTTTCTGTATTATATGAGCTGTTATTTTTTAAACTGGTATAATCTCATGTTTTAAAGGAATGTCCTTATCCCTTGCCGTACCATTTCACTTGCCAAAATTCACACAAAACTCTAAAATTTGCCATTTTCTGACTAGATGATTGTTTATGAAGAAATATTTTACTGGCAGTTACTCACGCATGAATTATAATTCAATTTAAATTGTAAATAAATTTCAGAATCCCAGCCATAGCATGAAAGTGTTCGTACGAATTCTCAAATGCTTGAACATAAGGACAGGGCTTGTATCACTTTCAAATATAACGGCTCATATTACTAAATTATATTATGAAATTCGGAAGTAATAAAAACGAGATAATGTTTTGAATGTTCATCGTAAGTGTATCGAACGAACGAGAAGGGCATGATAATGTCGATAGAAAAATTTCGCGTTTATAACGAATGTTTTCTTTCGAAGCGTCGCGTTATCGATTGCACGTTAAGTACCTGACCAGGGGATGCCGTAGTGTTCTTGGCTAATATACTTATCATGGATTCAATTCCAAATCAAGGCTGGCTTCGTAAGCGATTATTCATACTATTTAATCGATTAATACCATTAATGTTGAATTAATGTGATATATACACATACACACACATGTACATGTGAGCAACGTATATGTTCACCTACTTTTCGTTTTTCTGCATATACATGTACATTTGGATTCTTTGGAGTGACAATTCGTCGAATAATTATTTAATTTCTCTCTGTTACCGAAGAATCAGGATGAAATTGTTTTTTTTTTTTATTTTATACATAGAGAAATAATTACTAATAAGAATGTTACAAAATTACTAGCGAAGCGTCCTTTATTTCTGCGATGAAATCTCGAGGAAGACTCATTTTATAATTCCTGATAATATGTTTTGAGTTCCATGATCGATAAATTCTCATTTTGATCAAATTTTGAATGTTACTGTTCATTGCAAAAAGAACGTGTGAATAATTTGTTTCTTATTATGTCGTAATTTCATAGCAATTGTTTAGCAATTGGTCAATTTTTGTTCAAAGCATATTTTTGAGTTGAAACTATGAAGTTTTTCCTTAATTTGTCAGTCAAGAAAGAAGAGAAAAAGTTGGAACATCAATTGCAAATATATTTCTTCCGGCTAATTGTACAGTTTGCAAAATTTCATGGTTACAATAATTTTAAAAATTCGTTGCGACGATTATAAATCGTAAGTATGAATTGCAGTATTTAATCTTAAACAATTATGACGGAAAGTAAGGATAATTAAATAAAACTTGACCGCCATGTCCATTTGGTTCTAAAATATATAAAATTATCGCTGTTACTCGCACACGTGTGATTCTCCAAAAAAATTAATATACGTGCGTATATTAAAAAAATAAATAAATTTTAATATTATCCATGCAGATTTACGTTTCACGCTTCAAAGAATAATTATACGTTGATTATACAATTATTCGTGAACTTGGGAAGAATCTCTAATGAAACATGATAAAAGATATTTTATCTACTCGTTTTCCGGAGGAACATAACGCACGAGAGTTCAAAAAGTTACAAAATGTACCTGTATATGCATTACGTATTTGTGTACGTCTGCGTTAATTAGTATTATACCATTCGTATCATTATAAATTAATAATGAATCCATTGATGAACATAGATAAAGGTAAGTTTTTTCACGGGATAAATAAGGAATTCGCATGATAGGAAAATATGTATTTCAGCGAGCATAAGTACTTAAATGTTTCTACGTATATATATATAAATATAAATATATATATATATATATATATATATATATATATATATATATATATATATATATATATATATATATATACATACATATGTATATTTTTTTTTATTTGACTCGCAACGCATAACGTCTGTGAGAGTAACGACAATGCACAAAATTCTAGTATGTTTCACGTAGTTATCTCCCGTATTTTCAGCGAATTCTGCGATATTGTAATACGTTTGTCCAGTTTCACAAAATGGAACATAGTGTTCTATTTAATGAGAAAAGAAATTGTATATCTGTTACATTCATTTAGAATGTTATTTCGAAGTCAACGACGACGTGTATCGTTAACGACAGCCTCTGATGTTAAAACTTGTTTAAGCTTTGCAGAATTAACAAGTACAACAGTCTCCCCAAAGGTGAATCATTGTATTTCTATATTAGAAATTAAGAAAAGAAAAAAAGAAACAACAAATATTAGCGAAAGATAGAAGTCTTTTCGTGAACATTTATGGTATTTGTTATTTCTGTAGAAAAGGGAAGAAAATGAATATCAGAATTATTGTTTCAGTTATTCTCATTATTAAGTTCTAATTTTAGTTACAATTTGTGTTCATTGAATGCATCACATTTTTGAGATTGCGTACAATTCATCGTTACGAGATGGAAATGCACGTTGATTTTTGTTGTTCGAAATAATATTGAAATTCAGTCGTTGCTGTTGTATTTCGAGATTGCTAACCGTACTCGAGAACGATAATCTTACGGAAAATATAAGAAAGCAAGGCGTTGTTGCATTGGTGAATGAACTCTGTGCGCTTCCAAGGTTTAATTTTGTACTTACTTGTTTCTGCTTATGTTTCTTTTCCTCCTTTCTGTTTCTTTTTTTTTTATTTAGCGTTAAGTTAACGAGATGATACAAATTTCTACGTATCTTGATAGAAACTCGGCTATTGATCTCACAATGTAATGACAATGCACGCAAATGCCCTTTTTTTAAATGTGCGATTTGTTAGAAGGCCGTGATCGCTGAAAAGGTTGTAATCGTTATAAACGTATGTATTTGAATGAGACACATCAAACGAACGACATTGTTACGTGTATATTCATCGGTTACCTGATGAATTCCTAACGAAAAGTATCAGAGGAGTGCGTGGGTATGACGAGTCCTGTCACGTTGAATGTCATCCATATTACCTTTTATCATTTATTCTAAAGAGAAATTTCTTCTATTAAAACCAGATCTTCGTAGATTAAAAACGTTAAAACTAAAAATAATTATATATTCAGCCAGAGATGGATTAAGATTGGTTCAGGCGCCGACCGGAAAAGAATATATTGGGCCCCTTCAAAAAAACAAATAGAAATGGGGAAAATAAAAGTTAAATTTAACTAATAAATGTTAAACCTATATTTATATATTAAGTATATTAGCAAATTTGTGAACATTATTATTTAAAAGTCGTAAGAAATGTCGCTAAATTCATCAACGCTGATCAGGGTGACCTCCGTGACTTTCAACGTGTTAAAGGATATCACTTCCTTAGAAATTTTATCATTTAGAAATTTCTGATAACTCAACTAAATTATACAAAAGATTATATGTACGTTGATATATTCCGTCGCTTGAACTGACTCTATATTAACATTGGATCTACGAAGGTGAGCAAAATGAAATTTCTGAGGATTTCCTTCTTGTAGATTGTAAGCGATTGAACTGATCAGGTTTCCTCTCTTCTTTTCTTTTCTTCTACAGTATTTATTTAATATTTATAAACATATTAAATTAATCATCGGTAGACCTAATGCCAAGAAATGCAATTTATCGTTACATTAACAATATTTGTACATTATATTTCTAAAATGCGTAAATCTTATTAATCCTTTGCAGTCCAAATTGTTTTTCCAATTCTCATCAGCAAAACAACAATATCTCAGGAAGTATTCTACTGTTTATTATCCATTTTTATTTAGGTATTAACTCGAGTAATAGTAATAAGTACCGAGAAATGTTTAAATATTCGTTAAATATTAATTACATCAGTAACCTGCGTTCAATGTAACCGGCCATAGGATTGCAAAGGTTTAAAAAGATCCACGCATTCAACTCTCCGAGTTTGGCTGTTGCCGAGCTATTATTTACTTTCTCATTTCAAATTGAATGAAAATGTTCTTATTTTGGATCGTCTAATACCCACGCATCTCTATTGTGCGATACCGTACGCGAAACATCTTATACTTCAGGACGTCTTTCGTAATAGAATATATCGTACTTTTCTTGCAAAGTAAGTTCTTCGAAGGTGACCTTGAATTTATGCGACTATCATATTACACAACATACACAAACACATCACACATATGCGCGTATACGTATACGCAAGCATGCATTTGCGTGTATATGTGCGTTTCTATCATTACTTCCGAAATTCAACCGAACTTTGAAAATCTCTCATACGCATATACACACAATTGACATACCGTAGCACGTTTATTCAACGTATGAAGTATTTTGTATTTATGATAGGTTTTTTACACTTTTTTGTCTATCGATCGGTCAAATAGAATATATTTGACTTTTGTTTTCATATTAAAGAGGAAAGTACACAGTCTGTAAATGATCCTTTCACCTTTTTTCAACGGCATTCATAGTCAAGGCGTTGGTTTAGATCGAAAATGAATTATTAGAATCATTCATATACCCCAGCTGAAGTGTACATTGAGTTTCTCTACAAGTTGCGTAGATTTTTTTGTAACTATTTGCCTCCTATCTTTAAAGTTACCGATAAACGTGCTAAGTTGACTCCATTGTTTAAAGTTCCTTTTCTTCGTAATTTGGTCTCAGTTTAACAGTATTTTTATTACGTTTTTCTCCATCTCTCTTTTTAAATGGATATATTATTATTGTAATGGGGGAGAACAAATTAGAATTCTGACAAATGATTCTCATTTTAAAGATGCCGGATTCTTTTCTTTTTTTATGTTATCTAATTCCACTTTGCGACACGGAATTCTTATGTACGTAAAAGTTCCGGGTACCCTGAGAAATTTTTATGATGAATTTCGTTATAATAATAGGTGTAATATCTTAGGACACTCAAAAGGGACATTATCATCTAAGTCTTGCTATATTTTTAATAAAAAGAATTCTGTAATTTCATTTATATTATAGGAAATTTAGTAAGACGCAGAGATCGATATTAGTACTGAGGAAAACCTTTCATTGTTTACAATGTACCACCGTCTATGCGATAGAAATATTTATTAAAATAAACATTGTAAAATGACACGTGTATAATTTATGTGTCACGATGAACGTGACTGAATTATGGTGTGTATATATGCTCGTCGTTATACCATCAGTTTTCTATTCTGATTTTCGTTTTATAATTAAAGAAATATAAAACAACTCGGGTATTGTATTTTTATTGATGCATCGAGGAAGAATGTAGGATATCCAAATAAATACTGTCAATGGTAATGCTCCAGTTTGCACAAAGTGTGTATTGTGGCAAATTTCAAACAGAAATACTTAATTTTATAATTATAATTTTTGTAAGATTTGTATCTGATTTGTAGAGCGCCAAAAATTTCAAATTCTTGATAATACGGAATGTAAAAGTCCGGACGGTAAAAAAAGAATGATAAAATAATAATATTTGCAATTATGTTGTCATAATTATCATTCTTGGAGTAAAACAATCATGATATCGAATGGTTTACAGAAAGAAATGTAAACATAGAAATACGGAAGGAAACATAATTTCATTTTGAATCCTTGGAATAGAAGTTTTTTTTTAATTTCTCGATTCATAAGAAGAGAAATACATGATATACATTTTTAAAAAAATATATTATGATCTTGATGTAGGAAATTAATACTGTTACCCTTACAAATTAAATGAATTCGCAAAATTTATATTTATAAAATACATGAGATAACATGTCAATTATCTGATTCGTTTGTACCATCGATCGCGTAATGTAATTTTCACATGTTACAATCTAATTTGAACAATGTTAAAATTTAAGATCCCTCATGCGTAAGGAAATACAAAATATCTTATAATGTTTACACATCACTGGATTTAGATTTGACTTTGCATATAACTCCTTCTTCTTCAAATTTGTCGAGTAAAGGATCTCCTTCGGCAACTACGTACGAAAGAACGGCTTTCGTATAGTAATCCGACATTAATTCGATGTTCCTAATGACTGTAGTTAAAAGATGTGCTTTTTCCACGTAAATACCTGTAAAACAAAGATTTTTTTTTTATTCTTTTTTTAATAGAAATGTAATTATATATAACAATCTACTGTTTTTACGTAGTTAATTTAAGTAGAATTAAATATAGACTTTTTACCTGGTGTTTCAAACATTAGATATGCAAAATGTACATGAAGGTGATAATAAGATGGTTGGTAATGTAAATATATTCTTAGTTGAGAAGCCGACACATTAAATTTATCAGCGATTGTTTTAATTCCTGCTTCTTGTATATTTTTCAGAAGTGGTAAATGAGATGCATTCAATTCACGTATAGATCGAATTTTTTTAAATGGTAAGGCTATAAGTTTCAGTGTGCCTGGCTGATTATCCCATTTTAAATCAGGTACCAGTATAAATCCCTTTTCCTTATCGCTATCTTCATATACTATTTTTGATTGCTCTGCCTTGTGTTCCAAAATATTGTAAACCCACTGAAAAAAATGTTCAAAATATAATTTCTACATTTCCAAAATGTTATTACTTATTACACATTAACTTACTACATATATTGTACCTACCTCTATAGAAAAGCTATTTGATTCTATATAAGGAAGCGTAACCTTCTTATAAAGCTCATATGTCTCATCAATAATATATAATTCTTTTCTTTTAAATTTTTCAATGTGCTTTTTAGTTGCAGGATGTATTATTGTTACTTTTAGGCCTTGAATGTTAAATAGAATATTATTTTCACAAACCTATTATGATCTATATTAAAATAAATATTTATATACATATATATATAATCAGAGTTTTATTCAAGTAATTGAATATATGAAATTTATTGTTAATTTACTGAGAGTTAAACAGTCAATTCCTTTCTGTGTAACTTACAAGATATCTTATTTAAATAATATATTATTACTACCCTTGCTATGATTATGGTGTTCCTAATATGAAGAAAGTAAATATTCTTGTCTTAGATACATTCCTTTTGATTGTTTTTGTTACAGTCAATAATGGGCAGTTACAACAATAAATATAATCTAAACCATAAGAATAATAATTCATCGAGTGAAATGTTTTGTGTATATACATTTTATCAATGTTTCTAAAAACATACATGAATACATAACTACCATATAAGTCTGCTATTGGATAGATGATAACTGAATAACTCAAGTAAATTTAAATATACTAGATTAAAAAATTAATTATTACGGATAATTTATAAACACAAGGTTACATTTAGTCCAACATACCATTGTGGTTTACAGGAGGGAAACATTCATAATTCCCATAAATATCATTTCTAAAGAGTTTCTGCAAAGTTGTATTTTCATTGAATATCGCCTCCGTTAAAAATGGTTCATCTTCAGAAAAATTTTGTTTTTCTAACAAAACAATAGCTGGTTCTTCGAACCCTTTGAAAGTACCCTCGATGAATATTTGTTTTCTCGTGCAATTGTTTTGCAGTACTTTTGTAACAGTGAAATTTGATAAAGATACTTGGGTTTCATGTATGCTATCGTCATTTTTCGAAGCATTCTCGTCCTCTTCCTTAGCTTTTTTTGCCGGAGGACAATTACTTTCGTCATTATTTGAACGTGTTTCCGCCATTTTCGATAGCTTTCGCAAAACAACGATTCTAACCCTTAATTCACAGTTGAAATCAAAGGGTTCGACCAGGTTCAACGTTAGAAAAGGTTTTGCTTAAGTTTCAATAAATGTTTCAAGTTGGTGATTGTAGGAGGCAGTAGTCACCGGATTTAGTGTCTATAAGTGACAATGGATGGCGCTAGTATCACCGAGATTAGTGATCTAGATGCTTCTTAATGCTCATATAAAAAATTAAATTGGAAGCACTGAATCTTTAAATGAAACCCCACAGTTTTTATTGCTCGTTGTTGCTACATTCAAAGAATTTTAAAACACTACAAGTAAGATATTTTGCGGTAATTTGAATTTTCTTACCCCGGAGTGCGCAAGCGCGTGGCGCTCTACCGAAGTAGTGGCGTTGCAGTCGTTGTCGAAAATTCTCCTTAACTGTGTGCACGGACGTGTGCTGTTCCGTTTCATTCGTTTTTTGTTGAGAAATTGTCATAAGCTGTGCTCGAATTGTACTTTCAGTTACTCATTGACGTATTTTGTGCCCAAGTGTAATAAGGAGTCATTGATTCTTTCTTTTTTTCTGACAAGAAGTGAAAAAAATTGGTCGAGCCCCGCGAATCCCGCCGCTCGGGTTGCACAGTCAATTGTTTCGGAACAATTCGGAACAGTAAGTTCTATTTCATACATTGACACGTAGTACGAGCAACTCCGAACATCACAATTGATATATCTCAGTTCCCTTATTCTGTCTAACGATACGAAAAGAAAGATAATGTATAATTGGAAAATTGCATTTTACGGCGGTTCGGATTTGCTTTTCCTTGCTCTTAGTTCTTATGTTAGCCACTGCCACCATGGCGTCTGCGCAGGCGACTCGCGCGCATGCGCTGCACAGACGCAACGGCGGAGCAACCGACATCTTGAAAAGTTTTTCTCGTTCGGTTGCGACAACTTGGACTCCTGCATTTCAATCATTTTTCGGTACGAAATTTGGAAGAACAATGCTCGAATACTAGTTCCAGTTGTACATTAGTGTCGTGTGTGAGTGAATATAATACTGAATTGCCGATTTATTCTGTTTTTATTAGAAAACGAGGAAAATTATCGGATCAGCTATTCCTTTCCCGCCGGCCGGCAACTGGATTCGACTGGTTTTCCATTTTCCAGACTATTTTCGAAGTATGCAAGGTATATTTCTTCATTTTCGACGTAACCCGGCCGATCTGGTAACAGGACAGGTAAAATGTTGCATTCTTTTACGAAAAAATACGGTTTTTCGACTAATCGGTTGACACGCTCTCAAGTGACATGTGAGAGTATGGTCAGGTGTTGGTACGCATGCACCCGTGACCGTACTCCACCGTACTTTGAAATCTCTCGGAGAACGAATAATATGTGAATCACTTTTGAAATTCTTCAACATTTTCCACATGATTTTCGATAATATCGTGGTCGATTTGCTTGCTCACATTACATTTACACATTTTTTCCCATGTTTTCGAAGAAGTGGCAATTTTATGTATATCCATTTGGCAATGCAAGTGTAGAGTCCCTATGTAAATAAATCTGCTTATGTTTGCATGGGATGATAAAATCTCAATGTACAGGTTGAAATTGTAATGTTGGCAGTAATTTTTGTAAATTTATTACCGGACAGACTTAGTTTGCGATACAAAATGGGCATAAATGTTTAATTATATAACACAAAGTACGACAATCCACAGTAACATTCATAAACGCAATAAAATCATATTCCAATTTCTGAGTAGAATTTATTATTTCATATATGATAAAATGAGAATAATTGTGAGGGTAATATTAAAAGTTAAAAACAAATACGCAGTAGTATAACTTTCCTAGAAATACTTGACTATGAAATGACAATAGAAATGAAAAATTTGTTGTTCTTATCATGGTTGGCCTTCTGCCTTTCACTCAATTCCCGCACCTAACTTATTTTTATTTTCAGCAACTTGTGGCCGCGCGCAATGCGGTCTAGAGTCAGTTCTTGTTGCGTATCAGTATTTTTTTTCTACTTTTGGTAGAGGATTTGAAACGCGTTATTACAAATTATTACAGAGCATCGTTAGCTCTTGAATTTCATAGCGAAGTAGAGTAAATGGTCACATCTCAAGCAAATTCTCCTCGCGGAGGTAGAGTCAGTGTTGTATCGACATTAAAGGAAGGGTATACATTTATCGTAGAGTATCGTGGCTCTCGTTGCAAAATTTTTATCGCGAAAAAGTAGAGTCATTCTTTCCGCCGGCTATGAGATTATCGGTCGCGTTTTTTTCTATTTTATTTTTCGTAACGATAGTAGACTCAGTGACATTCTGAAGCCAGGCTTCAGAATTCCAGTTGGCAGTTGAATCATCACCAACACCAAAAATCTTTTTTGGTAAGTTGAGTCTTTTTAATATGTGACCTCTGTAACATTCTTTTTACTATCACCTTTATAATTATTGTTAACGCAAATTTGTGCTCTCTTTTGTAGATTAGCATCACGAGATGGTCCTACCAGCTATTCATGTGTCTGTTCGTGGTCCTCAGCTACCTTGGGTTGACATCCCGTGGATTACTTTCTGCGTTCGGTGAGTGGCATGCATTTAAATTCCTCCGGGACCCCGATTCATGCCGTAGGACGATTGGTCCGAATCGGCAAGGGTGACTGGTTGTATTATTTTTTGTTGCGAGCACCGTGACCATGGGTTAGATAAATAGTATCCTACTCATGTATAATTGCACATTTAGGGTGTCTATTAGTTCAGGTTAGGTCTTCTTGCACGTCGCGATTGATCAATGAATGAATGAATGAATGTACATGACCGATAGGCTCGAATCCCGAATGAATTCCGCGAGATTAACTTTGCGCGAGTACATTCTGAAGACGGACCACTCATCCGACTTCGTATTTTCTATTATATTTGCTCGAACCATTGCGCAATGATAATTGTAATGCACGATTGGATGCTGTTTAACCACTTTTCCCCGTTTACGTTGATCTAAAGAGCCGCAAAACTTTGCCATGTATAATGTGCAAGAAGACACTTCGCGACGGGCAGATTCTAGAATCGAAGTATCAATTTGCAAAGTTCTTTTTATATCGTTCAAACCATTTACTTCGATGGCGGAATCTCCCGAGGATAATGCATGCATTCAGTCTATAAATTCAATATAAATATTATCAAAATAAAGTTCAATATGATATTCAATATAAAGTTCAATATAAACTTAAATATTAAATCTTTGAAGATATTATAAATAATTTTAGTAGAGTCTTTGCTTAAATTGTCAGTTACCTTTCAACATTGATATATATCTTGCTTGAATAATGAAGTATTTTTGAGAAAAAAAAATAGATCGTACGATATAACTAATTAATCATTTTTCGAGCTCAGGATTTTCAGCACTAATCTTTAGCTAACATTTGCTCGTGCTCGCTTTTCAGCTCAAATATATTGGCATGCCCAGGTGCTATGCTAATAAGTTTGGGCGGCGGGCTGGGCTGGTAGGACTAATCATCTTTAGCGACTGACAGTGTCAAGGCGGGTCGTGCACGACGTAATTTCCACGTTTGTGTGTTTGGTTAGGCCGTGGATTTTGCGTCGCATTTGAAACTCATAGAAACGAACAATAATTTGTTGTTCGCTCTTGCTCGAATCCATTCTGTTGAAGAAACCCTCCGCGATTATAACTTATCGGTTCCACCATTTGGTGCATAAATTAACGCATATGGTATTTCATATTAAACACCAAAGTAACATTCAATTTTACATGTATTATAAACATAAGCCATATGTGTTACCGTTTTTCTTAAAAATGTTTTCAATTGTCTCGCACGACGTTCCAAAGATATACGAAATCACAGTTCCCTTGTACGCGACGTAAACGATAAATTCATTTTCCAATTTACGCAATGTCCGCTTTGCCTGTCAGTCGATTTCAGGAAATGGTACGTACCTTTAGAGAGTGTCTGTTGAGAACAGAGTTCGGGTGTCGGAGTCACCCCGGGGTGGCTCTCTAGTGTAGGCCCCTGCGCCCGGGCTCTTGAATGATGATCGTGAGTGAATATTTTGTGATCATTGAGTCGCGATTTGCCATTTTAAATATAGGTGATAGGTAGGTAGGTAGCATACCATCTCGACTGTGTGTTTGTGTTTGACTAAGTTAAGTAGGTAGGGCCAGGAGGTCAGGCTATCACAATCGCGCGCGAGTAGGGTGAGACGTCTGCCCCTGGGATTAATCGTGCTCGAACGGAATCCGGATCTCGTTCGGTCACGATTTTTAGTTTTAGTGTTTCAGCTTGCTCGAATATCATGCCCAAATTGGAAGCAACGCGAGCAATGGTGCAGGCACGGGGGACGATTTCTGAAATCGTTGCTCGTCCTCGCATCGCTCGCGCGGTTTCGTCGGAAAAGCTCCTCAGGGTAGCTGACAATTTCACGCGTACTGGTGAGATATTTGAGCAACGTTCCTGGGGCAGGAGCCCGAAGAAAGAAGAAGCATCCGCTGAAGAGACCCTGAACAAACTGTCGCAAGAAAGGGTCACAACGAATGGCTGACCATTTTCGAATCCTCGGGTTCTAGAATGGGGCGTCATTACCATCTTTTTAAACATTTTGTCACTGTGCTCGCTTAGTGCATGTAGTAGTAGTAGTAGTCAGTAGTTAGTAAACCGCGATTTTGTTCGTATTAGCTTCCGCGAAATTAGCGTTGCGAATAAAAATAAGCGTGTTGAATTTTTTAATTAGTTTCGCCAAAGTAACTTTTCGAGAACGCACAATTTGTGCCCGGGATTTTGTTCGGTTTAGGTTTTCACTTAACGTAGAGTCTCGAAGCTTTCGACCCTTCAGAATGGTCGTCGGGAGTTTTCTCTATTTGGATGTAAAGTAGCGTTGCGAAAAAAGAAACAGCACGGATAACTGGTGCCCGGGTTTGTCACGTATTAGGTTTACAAAATGTAGAGTTGCGAGATTAATAGCACCCCAAATGGATGCGCGGGAGTTTGTAGCAATAACGACCAATTACAGTAGCGTTGCGACATTAGAAGAAGCACCATAGGGTGCACGGGTTTTGCTCGTATCAGGACTCTAGGTAAAGTAGCGTTGCGGAGCAAAGAGCACCAAACTGGTGCGCGGGAGTTTGCTGAAGTCAGGGCTTTTCAGGAATCATCTTTGTTTAGTTTTCGCGATATTAGCGTTGCGACAAGAACTTACAAACGCGTTTTTCTTTGCTCGGTACTCGGTGAATTAGAGTCACGAACAACTCAACAGCGTGGACGGCACTGGTACCGGATGTGGTACCGCATTTGGTACCCTGGAATCGAAAGAGGACGATTCCTCTGTGAGCGGCTTCAATGTCCGCTCTCTTCATCCGAAAATTAGTGTTGCGAAAATTCATCCCCGCGATTTGCACGCGAATTCGATTAATTAGAGTTGCGGGACACAATAGCGCCTACAGTGGCTGCTCGCGATTTTTTCGGGAATTCGATTAATTAGAGTTGCGTGACACAATAACGCCAACAGTAGTTGCTCGCGATTTTTTCGCGAATTTGATGAATTAGAGTCACGGTATACAATAGCGCCCACAGTGGCTGCTTGCAATTTTTTTCGCGATTTCGTCAAAGATGCTCGTTTGAGCTTCTCGGGTTGTTTTTTCTGTTTAATTATTTTTCTTTTTCAGCTGTCCCCCAGTCCCTTGTTTTTTATTATACTAATTGTCATTTCGCGAAAGTCAAGTATTCCTGAATAGATTTTTCTGTTGTAAAATTCATTATTCAGTATTATAGAAGCTTTAAAAAAAAGTTATGAATGTCTCTTTATCACTTATCACGGGCTGATAAAACATCTTTGTTCAGATGAACTTTAACATATTCACATAGTACCATTATGTATTGTTTGAAAGCAATTACAAATATTATCATATTTCATCATAATACAACTACATACTGTTGTTTGTCGTTCTCAGTGTTATCAATATTTTAAAAATCATTTATTTCATTTTTGAATTACTGAACAATAGTGGTTAAAGTCAGTTGCTAAATTCCGATTACGCATATAATTCCCATTTTCCCCTTTTATCGGCAAAATTAATGAGAGTCTGTTGCAGATTGAAGAAATGCACTAACAGATATTTCAGAATTTGATAAAAGATGATTTTGACGATGGCCAATGGTTACGGAAATTGGTACCGCCGTTTGATTAAAAACACAATACAATTATGGATATTTATTGGAAATGAAATGTGCCACACAAATGGGGATTGAGAGACATGGATATCTGGAAACTTTGAAGGAAATCACAATGTCATATAATTTTACTAACGAATACGTTTTTCTTGCAGGAAATTCATGGATCAACCCAAAACCGAAGGATGATCGATGGACATTTCTTTCTGGTGTCTTGTGTTGAAAATTCTGCGTCAGGTTTCCAATTATCGTATTTGGATTTTTGTGCAGTTGTTTCCATCATATTGTTCAAGGTTGATGGTTTCGATGTGTTTGGTCGTCCGATAATTTTATCGTTTGTACTGTCCTCGAAGTTCGATTCACGGGATAATTGTTGTTCGATTTCCTTTTCTCGTTTTCATTGAATGTGTCCTTTCGTTCTGCGTTTAGCAGAATCCATTCCTAATTCCTGGTCAAAATGCTTACTTCCTGGTTTACCTATAAGGAGGTAGTATTCTTCAAAAAAATCTTTCTTTTTAATTACTCAGGTCATCATTGGGTTCATCCCATTAGTTTGGAGCAAAAATTTCGTAACAATTTTTGTTCAAGTAGGATTTTCGGATGGGGAACATATTATCATAAGAACTGGGGTGGTATACATGAAACTAAATTCTTCACTGAAGATTTTTAAGTGCTAGACGAAGAAAGAAGAACATTTTCAAATACTACTTGAAGAAAGAAGAATATTTACAATTACGATTACAAATAACGATTGGTTTTTACGTTGGTTTGGACGTTGGTTTTTACTGTGTGCGCAAACTATTCCCATATCGACGGTTAGACTAAAATACGGGAAGGGAGGGTGAGGTCACAATGGGGTAGATGATAAGCTCGTTATTATCTAGCTCTTAAGTTAAAAATTAAGTCTTAAATTGTATGGAATGAATGTTGTGTGCTAATCCTTAAGTTTTGGATACTCAACCCATCATGGTTGAAAATCTATCTCTCTCATTGTCAGTGCGAGATAGATAATAAAAGTAAAGTAGAGCAAGAAATTTCGTCTGTCACATTTTCCTATACATTCTGCCGGTTAAACCGGCAAAAATGGCGGAAAAAAAGTGTCACACGAAAGACAATGTGATGGAGGATGGATGGCTTTTTTTTTTGGGTCCCAGTTGCAGCATCCTCCACGTGGTGGGACCTGGGTCTTTATTGCTCGCAATGATTCGAAAGCTTTTATTTAATTTTTTTTCCTCGCATTGAAAGCAATAACGGGCTAATTGGCTGCGAATCCTTAAAAATATCCCAGTTTTCAGATATTTTATTTCTATTCCCTTTTTCAACGTTTATGTTTGAGAGTTAAATCTAATTAAAAATAAAACTATCGTATAATTTTCATTAGACTTTTCTATGGCACATTTAATTCTCACAGACTACATTTCTCTCATACAACGTAATGTAGTAAGTAGCAGAACTATTTTATATGAATTGATTGCAATGCGATATTAAACAATATATTCAAATTGAAGATTTCAAAATTAGATTCGCAGGAAGATAGTTGAGCGCGTGACTTTTCAAATTTTCTATTTAACGCGCTAAATTCTGTGACACTACCGCTTTCTATTGCCTCCTACAGAAACTAAATTCATCGACACTACCGCCTCCTTCAATTCCTTCAATGAACTGAATTCACAACCGTGATTGCGGTTTTCTGATCGCTATGATAAATCACTGTTAGTGAGTTTGCGCGCCATCTCTAGCATGTTCTAATACAAATTTTCCATTGATAAATCAATTAGTCTTAAATTAAAATGATGCAATACTTAACTACATGTACACATCAATTTCGGCAAATCCTTTATATGAATAGTAATTTTCATTTTTAATCATATATGGATTCTTTTCAATATAATTATCCTAATATATATCATTTCTTTGAAGCAACATATGAACAATAACAAATGTGTGCTATAATTCAGCAATATTACATCGTACTTTTCAATTCTGAACATTTTAATGATAGAAATTCAAACCACCTTCCTATTTTTCGAAAAATTTTCAAACATCATCAATTTAATTGAAATTTTAATCTGTTTAAAGTACAGATATTTTACACTTATAATAAACGACAAGTTTCACTCGAGAAGATCGATTTTGAACATTTAGAACTTGATCGAAACGACAAGCTAAGGAATGATTTTATGTTAGCTTATCTGAAAAATGTTTTGTAACAAAGACGCTTATGATTATATTTGTTTAATTGATTGCAAAATAATTATTTTGACAATGTCAATGAGATGTACATGTTATGTTTATTGTACTTCTGCTAACGCATAGATAAAGTCGGCTACGCAGATGCAAATCGGGATTTACAACATGGCGGAACGCAGGAAAAGCAGGAAGCGCAAAGATGTAAGGATCACATATGGGTGCAATTATTGTGACATTATTTTATCATTTTGAACCATTAATGCGATTTTACAGTGTCTCGATGTATAAGCTTTCGTTTTATGCCAAATCACATTTATTTCATTTATTTACAATATATGTCAGCGCCGATAAGTGTTCGTCTTGAGTTTAACTAATGACGTAGACAACACATTGCATGATCTTTTTATTTGAAATATTGATTTTAAATTGGTAAGACTATTACCGCTTTGTAAATTAATTAATATCGATGATAATTAGATTTGGCATAAATTTGTTGTATGAATCCTTACATCGTTTTATCGGTATTCCGGTATGTTCGAGTCATCAGTCACTGTATTATCGTAATTTTTGTTACAATTTATGTACGAAAGGACTTATTATACTAAATATTTGTATGGAATAATTGCTTTACAGTGATTGAAAGTGCACTTTTCCATAATCTTACACGAAGAAATTGTCGTACTTTGATAAAGTGTGAAATGTGAATTTCATTATATTATTGAAAATAAATGTGTCTCATTTTCCCAATAGGAAGTATCTAATCTAGACAATGAAAAGTCTCAAGAGAAACCGTCTAAAGAAGAATATGCTGTGGCAAAATGGATTCGTAATAACGTACCGTCGAAGAAGACAAAATTCGATAGAAATCACAATGTTGAATACTTTACCGGTACACGCGTAGTTGATGCTTTGCTAGAAAATTCACCATGGAGCAAGACTAGATTTGAGACTCGCGAACAGGTCACAAACTTTCTGGATTTGATGTTAAGGCATAAATTCTTTCATAGAGCAAAGAAGGTAGTAATCACAGAGGAAGAATTATGTAAAATTCGTAATATAAAGAAAAAGGTTAAAGAGACCAAAGAGGAGAAGAAAGGTGGGGAAAAGGATGATTCCAAGGAAAGCAAAGATGCAACAAGTGGGAAAGATGAGGAGGAAAGTGAAGAATCGAAGGAAATGAAGAAGACAAAAAAAAAGCCAAAAGTATGTTTCATTGTAGAAAATTACATTTAAGTTAGATATTATATTTCATTTATTAAAATTAGTATTCTTCAATGATTTTTAATATGAATTGTTTAAAAAAAAAAGAAACAGCAGTTGACAATAATTTAATTGATGTAGGTACGACTGGTAATGCACATGGAACAATATTTTGTTGATTGCAACGATGCTTATGTTTGGATATACGAGCCAATTCCAGTTTACTATTGGTTTTTTGGAACGCTGGTAGTGTTAGGTGCAATTGGTCTCTGTCTCTTCCCACTGTGGCCCTCGACAATCCGTAATGGAGTATACTATATAAGCGTTGCTGCTGCAGGGTTTCTTGTATTAGTTTTGGCATTATCTATTATTAGAATGATTATATTTTGTCTTCTGTGGGTACCCACACTTGGTAGATGTCATTTCTGGTTGTTCCCTAATTTATTGGCGGACGTTGCCTTTTTATCATCATTTTGGCCAATTTATCAGGTTTAAATTTCCTCTATTAACTTTTGATCCTTTCTTATTTTTAAGAGACTGATATTACAGAAATTTATTTTTAGTATGACTATTACGGCCCTACATCTGAGAATGACAAAAAAGTGAGTAAAAAAAAGAGGAAGAAGGATAAAGATTCCGATACAGAAGAAAATCCTTCTACACAGTCGTAAGTTGATATTGCAAAATAATTTATGGCTCATTGTAGACTTGTAAAATTTTATTGTTACTTTCCTAATTGTGTATTACCATGGTTTTCGACGGGTTTATTTACGCGTGTTAAATATTTCTTTTTAGGGAAGAGAAATCTAATACAGAAGAATTACCTAAGGAGTATGTTCAATTTGAAGAATTATCAAGTAGCGAAGAGAAAAAACTTATTTCATCAGAGTCAGTCGAGGGTGAGGAAGGTAGTGAAGGATCGGAAAGCGAAAAGTCTAATACAGGTCGGGATTTTGTGATGCTTTAGAACAAAATTTTGGGCAATAAATAGCTTTTTCTTCTTTAAAGTAGCTGCCGTGTCAATCGATGATTAATCATTGCTATTAAATGATACACAAATGATATGTTTATGTCAAATATTGATGTATAACTATTAACTTCTCAAGGTATGAATATTTTATTCGATAAGGAGAAGGCAGATCTGAATCAATATCACCGTGATAAAGAAAGTGCGCTGCGTTACTTAATTAGAAATTCGTAGAAATATTGTTCATATCAAGTTCTTCGCATTTCTTGCATTTAGAACGTTGTCGTTGAACGAACGAGAAAGTTAATAGAGTCTTCTACATCGATAAACAAAGGAAATCAGTTTGAAATACGATAGAATAATTCCAATTTTCAGATTTCAAGTGAACGTATTATTTCTTAAATTATTTTCTAGCAGTTTACAAATGGAGAAGAGACGGTGTTAGTAAGTTTTCCTTTATTTAAAAAACGCATGTGTAAGTACGTTGATATACGTACAGGATATCTGTCTTGCGCGAGTTGCGAGATGAGTTTTTAATGTTTTTATAATTTTTATATATTTGAATGTTGGTAATGAATGTATAGTAATAATAAATTCAATTTCCTTTGTTGAAATATTTGCCTTAGGTTCCGGAGTTACACGCGGCTGGAAGTATAGAATTTTTATGGATAAGACTTTAAAATTGTCTCGATCGTTCGCGAGTTCCTCTTTGACAAAGCTGAGACTAAATATTTCTAAGATACGTTTTTGCAGGTTTAATACTGAAAATTGCAATTTATATTTTTATGTGGAAATTCAAATGATAATTATTATTATAACTATTATTATATTAATTATTACGATGAACATCTTGATCGTTGTAGGCATGTGGATCGACGCGACTTTACCTATATTGAAATAAAGAATAAAAATAACGTAGAGTATAAATATATTGTCCATCAAACTGTGTTTAACATCAAAACACTTTATTAAATCTAGTGATAATGAATGATTCAGAGAGGGTAAGTATTTATTTTCGTAAATCTTCTTCATTAATGCCAGAGTTCTTAGCAATTTCCGATAATATCTCGTTTCCCATTGCCGCGTAAGGATTCATATCGATTAGTTGAGCTTGGGCGAAATCAGAGCCACCTTTCGCGGCCGATTCAAAATCCTTTCGAGCTTCGTAATTCATATTCAAGCATCGATAAAGTATTCCACGTTGACAGAGAGCTTGAATTCCTGCTTTACTTTTTCCCGAACATAATTTCACTGCCAAATTCAGGTCTTTCAAGGCGTCTGCAAAACACAGTTTATTAAAATAAAATATATCATCGCAAAATTACATTTTAACTCAAATTGTAACTGCAGGATGAAAGATTAATGGTACAGCAACTCTTTTTATTTTTAAATAAATTATCTTAAATTCAAGATGTAACTCTATACTTTTATAAATTTCCATCGTTCATACAGATAAAAATATATTTACATCGACGATCCATCGTGCAATGGTATAATTATGTTGATGTAAATATTTGCTAGAAATCAATAAAGAAGGTATACGATTTGTTTTCGTGGTAAATGTGGTTGACGGAAAGCTTGTCAGAAAAATTGCGGATCGTCGGTTATACTTTTATTACCTTCGTCTCGACCAGCTAACCGCAATGCTTGCGCTCTGTCATTCAAAACCGATGGAGACTCTGGTGCTCTTCTCAGAGCTTCGTCAAATAATCGAAAGCATTCCACAAAATTCTGAGCCTCCGCGCAAGAAATTGCATTTTTTACGATATTCAATACATCATCACTCAAAGTATCTTCCGCATTTTCATTATCTGAAACAATAAAGATATTAATTTTCACTCTTTGCATTAAATTACACTCCAAAGGGTGTGCCGCGGAAATTTTGAATTTCAAACAAATAACCACTGTCAATCTACGTCTCAACCCCTTGCCGTACCATTTATTTTGTGACTGCCTTCGCAATAGTTCAGAATTAAAATAGTGAAATAAAAATTGATCAGTAATTCTCGACATATCGGATTATTTAACATAATAGTAATATTATAGAAATAATTTGATCGTGCCGCGTCTCACTGATACTTTCAATTCAATAGGTCTTGCAAAACTTGAAAATTTCCTATCCAATTTACTGCATCACGTCATTCGTTATACGACAAGGGGTTAATTATGAAAGAAAATTAAGTTAATGACAGAATCTACTTATCCTTCAGTTACGATTAAAACAAATTCGCCCAACTCAAAGGGTAATTTTTGTATCGTAATAGTTTCTAGAGCTCACGTTGCCTGTCGTACCAAGATTTTGATTTGTCTCTTGCGCGCCTTCGTTCGATCCATTTTGAAACTGATCGAAAATCGTTTTCACGACTGCTCTATCGTGTTCGCTTAAGTCGTCCATGACTTCGACTGATCTTACTGGTGATCTTGTCCTTTGAACATTAGCCTGAGAAACTCGTTTCTATTTATCGTTTTGCCGTGAATTAATCGTGTTGCGTCACATGCCAGTAAATCCTCCTGGAATGTCGCCGAACCGGCAGTATGTTATCCTAATGCGGAGGGACGTTCTGCATAGATATACGATCTTATCAAGGATTTCTTTTTTAGCATCATAAACAGTTAGATACTAACATTTCCTGTAGGAAAGTTAGAAAATCCATGTATACTAGAGTCGTATCGTTTTCTACCATTCGTTATTGATTGAAATTAATCGATGATTATCTGATCGTGATCATTGGAATTATTCCGAGTCTTTTTTCTTTCCACTTCCTCTATGTTTAATAATAAGCTGGAGTAGTTTATATATGGTGGGAGATAATTATTGTTTTATTCTCATGTTACTCGATAGGAAGTATTGATACGCATTGGAATATTAGGTACTTCGTATCGATTGATAATACTGATTACTTTGGAATTAGTACTGTATCGGTGTTTCCTTGATGTCTATAGGGAAATGTTAGTTGGTAATTGATAGTTGTAGATGCGCATAGTTACTAAAACATTGCCGGGGAATTTATATTTCTGAAGTATCTAATGATAAATTTAGAGGAAGAGAGAGAGAGAATGTGAAAGATAGAGAAGAACATGGAGAGAGAAATATAGACAGAAGAGGGAGGGTGTGAGGGAGAAAATAGATGGAGAGAGAGAGACAAAGAGACTGTGAGAGAGGGCGGTGGAAGAGATGAATTTCAAACGTTTAAATCGAAGGCAGTCAACGCCAAGGAAGTTACACGACCATTCCCTTTCCTCGTTATGATGTTAATGAGGATCTAACAACGTTCTTTTCATTGAAACCCGTAAGTTTACCGTTAAAGTCATTTAATAGTTGTATCGGTGCCGCGTCTTTCCCACGAGCACCGGTATGAAGAATTTAATTCGACCAATGCAGTTCGTAACTCCGACTGATTGATCAATTTCTTTCAAATTATATTTTTATATCCAATCAAAATGACCTGATGCACTCTGATCTTGTACTCTGGCAGGTACAATTTTCACGAAATCCAATTTAATTAGGTAGCATTACGGATAATCCGGTAATTTTAAATGATTGAATTTCAAGAATCTTCAACTCGAAAATATATATCTTTATATAGGACAGTCCAAAAAATCGTCAGATCTTTTAAAAACAAAATAACTCGTTTACTGATTTAAAACTCACACTTATCTTTTTACAAAAGATACAAATATGCTTCTCACAACTCTCAAACCGGCCGCCACTTTTTCTTAATTTAAAAATACCTATCTATACCTAGGATAGTAAAAAAAGCCGCTAGATCTTTTAAAAACAGAATACTTCATTTATCTATTTAAAACTCACACTCATATTTTTACAAACGATACAAATATACTTCTCACAAATTACTTTTAATTACTTTCATATCTTGCCTCCTTCAAACCAGCTACAACTTACTTCCCAATTCGAAAAAATAAATAGAAAAATATCTGCTATATTCTAAAATAATCCCGTAACTTCTCCATAACATCACATTTTTACAATTTTCAATTTCTATATAGAAAAAAAAAAAACCCCTTTATAAACTTCAATAAAACAGATCTCATTGCACTAACATATTCCACCCTCGGCGCACAGTAGCAACGTTTAATTCAACTTTGAGGATCGAGTTATTTATGGACATTAGCATACAATACATCATTAATTGTAAATGTAAACAACAGCATAGTCAATAAAATTCAATCAATTTGTTTAAACGAGCCATTTACCTATACGTTAAACTTTTCCTCGTAGATGAAGCACAGACGAGCGTATATTCACATGGCGTAGAAAGATTTTTCCAAAGGCCGTGTGGCAATGCGTGGTCTTGCTGGTCGCAGAGCGAAGGGCCGCGTCACGAAGGCAAAGTTAACGGCCCATAATTCATAGCCGACATATAATAAATATCGTTACTCCGTACTGAACGCACGCAAACAACCGCCTCGTGGTTTTACACACACGTATCCCTCGTATAATGCTCATGTAAGGACGTAAACGTTTCACGACTGCGCGCAGGCTTTACTTGATATTACGCGGTGAGCTTTCGTCCTTGGCGGAGGTAATAAAAGTTACCTTTAACAATGCCCTTGCACGCGGAATAAAATAATAGTCGCCTCTTTTGGACGTTTCTTAATCCCCCCCTCGGTACAGCGACTGTGTACTGAGGATTTTTCGAGCTTGGGGTCACGAGAAAACTCATTGGATCGCCTTTTGTTAGATGGCGGGATTTTCTTATTTTAGGCGTTATCTTTGAAAGTGTTAAGAGTTCCTTTTTTCCCTGTGCTCAGATATTTGAGAGTTTTTATAAAGATTTAGGTGATATGAAATGTAGTAGTTGAATTTTTTTAGATGAAATCATTAGGATGTTGCGTTTTGTTTAGTTTGCTAATTGAAATGCGAAAGGAATATCGCTATGTTTAGCTAAGAATAAGAAAATTAACTTATGTGTGTTTTAAGAATTAGGGCTTGTTTGTTTTGGGTATTAGATATTAGTGTTGCTGTTGTTTTGGAATTTTTATTGGGTGAGTTTTGAAGATACTTTTGAGGGTTGATTCTTGAGTAGACTGTTGGGATTTCTTTGAAGGGTTGGTGGACGTTATTTATTTCTGGCTATTAGCATATTAAATATCGTAGAGGTAACCGGTGATGGGCGTTATTGAATTCAATACTTCTTCTGACTCTTAAATGATAATGTGATTTTGCTAATATATTCAGTACTTAATCATTGCTGGCGAAGAAACATATCACTGTTGAGCATACGAATACTTTCATTTTTAATATTCTTGATTTATAAAGATGTTATTTTAATAGAAATAGTTTCAGTTCTATAGAAACAATGGAACTAGACAAATACTAGTAGCATTCAACATTTGAGGATACTTTTTTGGCAATAACAATATAGATAGCCCCGAGAAAGACAGTGAGGTTAATGCAAGAAATTTAAACAATATTATTAGTATTATCATTACTATTAAAAGATTAATAAAATATTTACATAATTAAGTACAACTTATCGAAAGTAAAATCTTGAAAACTGAGCAGTTCGATGGACCGCGTACAGGGGACGGAAACGTCAATCTAAATAAACCGAAAGGATGTGAAAAGGGGTGGAGAAGTTTTGTCGCAGAAACGAGTTATCGTTTTTACCAGCTCGTGTTTTTGTTTCTTGGGTATTGCCAGTTCAATACGTGGATTCACCGTACACGATACGAATACGTAATTTCAAGTTGACCGCAACGATACACCGCGAAGGTAGGCCTCGATGAAACTGCAAATAAGATTGCAAGCTCCACCCGTGCACGAGTATTGAAGCAAGACGGAAAAAAAGATCAGATTCGAAGAGGAGCCGAAAATAAGGTAAACAAAAAAATACCTTGTACAGCCGACCACCGCGGTTTGCGGTTACATTCTGCAACAAAAAATGATACTCCTTTTCGTTTCTCTTTCTCCGTTCCTTCTTTCCCCTTTCGTCCTCGTCTTTCAGTTACTTCTACTCTCGGCTCTCTTTCCTCTTCTATGCTCCCCCGTGCCAGCGTCTTCCAACGAATGCAGACAGCCGGATTTATATTCAAATGAATCGCTGCGGAAGGGTCGACTTATCAAGGTATCAAATCCAACGAAGCGAGAGATAGACAGGAGGATGAGTCGCGAAAGAATTTTACCTTGTTGATCGATTGCAGGAATCCTTTGATGGAATTCTTATTAATTATCCCGAGAACCCGTTCCGTGGCATTGATTACCAACTACAGGGTAAATCTTGTTCGCCTTATGATTGTCTAATTTTGTATTTCTTTCATTTGCTGCCTGTCGGACGGAGTCTAGTTGCTTTTATCGTTCAAAGATCACTGGGTATAAGGTCTCCTTTTTTTTTACTGTGTTTGCAGTGTCATTATTTTCTGCGCATGTTTTTACGTGTAGAGATAATTTGTTTTCAACTATTTTTAAGTAGTTTAAACGGTTTTAGGACAGGTAAACGGTGTTTTAAATAGATAACGTTAAAGTTGTACTGTGTAGGCGCAGATAATTCTATGTTGACCTCTTTTTTATTAACTTTCTGGGTACTTACGCGTTTCGTATTTCGCGTTTCGTATTTTATTTTAAATTGGTTTGGAATGTTTTTCAATATTGAGAAAGAGTAATTTTCAATTATTTCAAGTAATTATCGTCTCTAACAGATTTATCAAATTTGTATCAAATTGAAAAGGGGATAGGAATGTGCTATTTTCTATTGTTTCTAATATTCTGTTTTCATTACTTTTTTGGATACTTTTGTGATTGGTATTTCGTTAAATTGAATTGAAATATTTTCAATGCTGGGAAAGAGACATTTTCAATTATTTCAAGTTATCGTTTCTAATAAATTTATCAAATTTTTCTATCCAACTAAAAAAGAAATAGAAATATACTACAATATTCTATTGTCTCTAATAATTCATTTGCAGTTAATCATTCGCTGGTTTACATTTAATCGCACAATCTCTCAAGGATTACAAGAAAAAAGTGAGGAAGCAAAATTCTGCTACCAATTACCACCAATAACGAGCCTATGATGTTAAGCGTAACGGAATTCCTGAAAACACGTGTTTCCCAGTCGTTTAAAATTATTCCTATGCATCGGTCGTGTGTCAGCATAGATTACCATATTTTAAGTGAATACAATCCGTGCGAAACGCGTACGCGAAAATGGTAATTACCGTTGGCTAACATTACGAAGTATAATGGCGATCGTTTTGCGAATAACAGGCAGAAGTTTTTCGAGGGTCGCAATTATCAGCAGAACGATTTCCTTCGTTCGCGCCGGTACATGACTTTATTTAGCTTTAGTTTGTTGAAACCGGTTGCAAGCCACTTCTCTCTCTCTCTCTTTCTCTCTCTTTTCTCTCTTGGCACATACGTCGAGAGTTCGGTGCTCCGCAACATTTAGGGTTCCTCGGGTGAAGGAAGGAATTTCGCGCTCACGACGCTCGACAGCTTCTTTCGCATGGAAATAATCCTTGAAACCGAAACACTCGGGACGTGGAATATTTCGCTATTACGATTTTCAAATTTCGTTGAATTTTAAGTTTCTCAGGCGTCGCTCTGTTTGCTGTAGGAAAGAAAAATAGAACTGCAGGGTGGAAGTTGGAGTTCCTTGATTAACTTTATGGTCCAGGGAGCATGGGTTTTCTGATAGTTTTTGGGATCTTTCTGTCTGAGGGAAAGTTTCCAAATTTTCTTGGGTACGTTGACATTGTAATTGGGTGTAAGTTTTGTATTTGCTGGACTCGAGTCGTTTATTATAGATGGTTAGTTTAATCGCAATGTATTACAGTTGCTGGAGTTCTTTAACCCTTTGCGGACGAACGCTTTTTTAAATATTGAGAAATAAACATTTCCTTGATGAAAAACCATCCTTTTATCAGAAAGTTAGACTGTTAATTTATAGACGTTATATTTAATAAATAATCTAATTTTTTATCTCTAATCGCATATGCATGCAACGATAAATAATATCCAGATTCTTTTATCAAACCACATAGGTATATGTGTCGCTAGTCCTCAAATGGTTAATTAGTAAAGTAGACATATAATATTGCATATGTGCTATAACTACTCTTGTAAAGTTGCGAAATTGCAGATTTTGCAGCAGTGAAAGTATTCCTTTAATCATCGAACTTCATACATATTTCTAATTACTTTTTAAAAAAAGGAAATTGGTAGCACGAACAAGTATGAAAAAAAACCGGTCAGCTTTAACAAAACTTCCAGAACCAGAATATCCATAACGATTCCACATCCTCCCCGTCATTATAATCTCTTCAATCGGCAGCTACTTATAAACGATACCCCAATTACACCTCGTACCAGCTCGTCCACCAAAGATTTATTAACTTCGTACGTCTGTAATTACTCTACCCGTATTGTATAATGAAAACATCACGAGTCCGATGTTTTAATCAAATTTACAACACTTACCGTTACGGTAAGGCGATACGTATCGATGAATTCCTAAAAACACGAAGCATAATCAAAGCTTGATCGGATAATCAGCAAGTGCAAATTCGGGTCAGGGCCAACGTGTCGCTTGATCTTCCGCTTTTTGCCATTTAAAGATCCACGATTTAATTAGCAGTCTTTTCTTCCCTTAGTTTGTTACAGCGAACGATTTACATTCCATCGTTCATCGACGTGCCAAGAAGAAAACGGTTCACCGTACTTCGGTATTAGAACGAGTGTGGGCAGCTTGCGTCATTAAGTGTAGTAACTTACGGTACAGGAATGACTTTGGCTTTGGCGGAGAAAGTGACCGGGTGTGGCCACTATGAGACATTGTACATTGTACGTAAACTCGCTTCTGGAAAGGATTTTCGTTTTTCGATCATCGACTAGTTCTATTGTTCTATCTATTTGCTGGTTAATCGATTTGTAAGGTAAATAGGCAGAGTGTGTGGATGAATATGACTTCTACGCTGATTGGTGTTGCTGTGGGGTAGGAAAAATTAGTTAATGACTACTGAGGTGATCAAAATTACCGATTTCTATTTTCTCATTATTAAAATTCCGCGATATAGGAAAGCAAAAGAGAAAAAAATGTAAATTACTTGGTGGATTATTTTCTTTCAAAGTTCTTAACACTAAAATCACCAAGGCGGTCGAAATAATTGGTTCCAAACGTTTTCGAAAATTTTTACAAATTGATAGGGGAGCCATGAAGTAAATTCCATTCTATCCTACAAAACCTAGATTAATAAATTTAAACCCTTCGCGGACGGAGATATTTTTGAATATTGAGAGCCAAAATCAGTTTTAAATTTGAATATCAGACTATTACTGTATATAAATTATAAATTAATATTTGCAACAGTTGTATTGTCAACAATTGTATTTCAATTTACCAACTTTAACCGTGGATATATACGGCGATAAAATACAATTAAATTTTTTCTCAGACCATATATATGCAACACTAATCCTCAAAGGATTAATTATAATAAACTTAAGATTAAGATTAATGTTTCGAGCGTTTAATTGAGAGTATTCATTATTTTTTTGAGGTCTTAGACTGTGTTTATGTACAGAGTGGAAGAAGAATTGAAGACTGTGGATTTTGGAAGGTTTTCTACTTTATTTTATCATACGTTCTCTCTGACATTCCAGATTTTTGTTTCAGGTAACAAGGAAGACGTCGCTTGCGACCGCAAACCAGAAGAAAAACTGCGTTCTCAAAGAAGAACAGCGAAGTCCGGCCCAAATTCGGTAGGTTTAATATTTATGTTTCCTGCTCGATGCGGTTTGTTGGTACATTATTGAGAAGTTGAAAAAAAGACGATGTACGAGTGCTCCTCCGAGAGACCTTTTTTCGGAGAGAAAAAATTTTGTTTCCTCATTCGCATGCCATATAAATTTGTAAAGATGGAAATTCGGTAAGCTACGGAGCATTTCATTAATATATTAGTTCATTATAAGTGACCTATATTATTGGTAAGTCAATGAGCAAATTTTTAATTTTTCTTAAATCCAAAACAAAACCAAAGTTATTTCGATTTCTCCCCATCGACTCAGTCACTCGGAATTTTACTCCGATCGGATAATTTCATGTTGGATATCAAAACAATTAACAAATTACCATATTTAATTTCGCATCTCACTCTCTCTCTCGACACAATTAAAATTCAGTTTTGCTCGCGTATACTAATCATCAACCAGTTATGACAAATAAGGAATAAAAGGCTCAGTCACCTAATTAGTGGACCTAAGTTCAATCCTCAATCACCTCTCAACTATTTTTCCTCATATTAACACTAAACCTACCAAGGCGGTCAAAAGACCGATACCAAAATATTTTCTAAAAATGATCTAAATTAATAGAGTAGCCGTGAAGTAAATATTCCCCTTCTATCTTACAAAAGCAAAATGAGTCAATTAATTATCTTTTTTATCTTTCCACTTCTCTTTGTGTAAGGTCGTTATTGAGTATATTTAGATTTTAGTAGATATAACGTCGGTAGGTTTAGTGTTAATTATTGTATCGCTGCCTAATCAGTTTTTCAGCCACCTGAAACTCTAGTTCCTAGGTAAAGTAATTACAGCACTTAAGTAGTCTATGGTGGCTAAGAAAGTAAAGGCTCAGACTTCCAATCAGTATACCCAAGTTCAATTCCTCCACAACCTCTGGAAATTTCCTTCCAAACCTAATATTTAATATGTCACAGTCTCCATTAGATAGTTACAAAACCAACCTAAAACAATTAGATCCGAAACGAAATTACTATAACAGTTAAACCCAAAAATTCCTCCATCTCATCTATCAGTAACACGCAAGAAGTAAACCTCTGCCTCGAGTACGTTGAAGCATCTAATTTTTCCCATCTCTTTCTGGTCTCTCGCCGGAAGCATTGTTACGAGGAGAAGGAGAAGAAATGTAAAGCATGCACGTACTATCAAGGAAGCTGTAGCCCCGAACAGAACGTACAAACGGTTTGTCCGGTTTTCGAAGCAAAGGAGTTCATCGAACCTTGCTTGCAAGGGATCAATCGTGTCTGGCTACCGAACGTGTGTCGTATGTGCTCGAACGATCATTGATCTGTGACGTTCAAACCGCCCACGTATTATCTATCCAGCGAATACCCGAAGTCAAATGCGACGCGCCGCATGGATCTCGAAAGGAAACCCTTTTACCACTTTCACTCACGGGATTAATTTTGTAACCGATTTCTGGGCCAAGGTAAAGAATTTCTGGGTTCCTGTTGGTTACGCGAGACCGATAATTTGGCGCCTCACTGAATTATAGATTTAATTCTACCGAGTATTCGTATGGCTGGTGAATCTGTCGAGATGTAATTACGTGTCATTAAAAGTGTTACAGGATTCTTGGAAATTATTAGATGGAATGTATCGTATCTCTTTCATGGTCAGAGGGATAAGTGAAATTGTAGGTTGTAGGTTTGGAAGGGATGCAGGTTGCGTTTCGGAGTAAATTAATCTGGATAAGGTGTATGGCGTAGAAGATAATGGTATGGGTTATAAAGTATGTGAAAGTGAAGAGATAAATTTCTCTGGTAGAATCAGATGTTCAATAGTTTTGCTGAGTAGTAAGTAGACATTTGAAGATAGTGGAATTAGACAAGTTTCATTAATCTTTCAAACATTTCTCTTCGTTGGATACATTCTAATTTTAGTGTATACGTAACATGTCATTATTTCAAAACAGGATATAAAAATAGAAATAAACTATTTCAGACGTATTGGAGCTATGTTGTGAAATATTTCGAGAAAGATTATGTTAGAAAATAAAAGTCAAGTATTTCTTCATTTTTGAGATGTAAAAAAAAAAAGTCAAAGTAACTTTGGCAAAAATCTTCAATATGACTTTTGTTGAAAGTTCGTTAAACGATGATTTAATCGATTCTTATTCTATGAGTTCTTCTTTCTCATCTTCTTTTCTTCTCTTCGGAGTCGTGGCGGACCTCGGGCCATTGTTAAAACTTTTTCGAGGTTATTACACGTACGATATGTAAATGCGTCGCTGGGTCCAGTCCTCCGACGTCGGAGGACCAGCTCTTCTCTTTCTCTTTCTTTCATTCCGGTCCTCCTCCTTCTTTCTCTTTTATTCTACTCTGCTCCTTCTCTCATCTTGTCAGGGGCGGATCGGATCGAAGTCGACTTAATAAACTGCACTTCTTCCCGATAATTGCGAATTAATTAAAATTTATGGAAATCAGTTACGCGACTTACAAGAGATAGAATCGTTACTAGATGATCGTTATTTTACAGTGATATCTCGCCGTAACTACACCCTTCTTTTTTATTCGTACCACTCACTAATCTGTTACTTAATTAGACCTATAAAAATGATAATTATCCTTACATTGTCACCAATGATGTATATTAAACACATTACATCTGATCAAGATAGTCGAAGATATGTATTTTAGGAAGCTTGAATTACTTTGAACATTCTACTTCCTTAAATACATACCTGTTTTGAATATTCTACAGTTCTTTAAACTAATTAGATTATTTAGAACTTTATACTTCATTAAATACATGTCTACAATTAATTTGAACTTTACACTTTCCTAAAAACCCCTTTTTCAACTACCGTCCGCCATCACGTGTTTAACACTAGAACTACCAAACCAGTCAAAATGACTGGTACACAATATTTTCAAAAAATTTTTTCGCCCCTCGATTCCACCTTTTTCAAAGTACTTATTTAATATATTGAAATATGATAGTTTTAACGCCGGTAGTTCTAGTGTTAAAACACTTCATCAGATACAATGCAAAAACAATTTTCATTTTTATAGTCCCAAAACTCATTGTAAATTCCAACTTCATAGAAGAAACTTAGAAACTAAGAATCAAAGTAACTCTCAAACGTAAATGCTTCATAATCACGCGTTTCCTTTGACCGTGGTACTTCAGAAATGGAGAACACAGTACTTCTTTTCTCATAGTTTCCATCCTTAGCGTTCTCCATTCAGGAACTTCGGTTTCTTTCCAGTTAATCACAAATGTTCTCCACCTGGGAATAAGTAATTAAATTCCTCAGGTCGCGAAGGAAAAGAAAAGTTTCCGCGAAGGATCGCATTGTCCGCTCCTGCCTTATACCACTACCACCTCGTCGTCGTCATCACCATCTCTCCCTGGCTCCTCCGTAACGGATAGGCTTCACCTCCAGAACGGAACTCTAGTCTGCTTCGAGTTTCGCCCTCGAGAATACTCGTCGGCTTAGTCGGAGTCTGGCTCTCCTAACGTGCACTTCGTGGTCCCTCTGTTCGACTCTCATCGTTCAATCTTCGATTAAAAGTTTGACATAAAATCTCCTCGAAAATCCAAGATTCTCGTTTATCTCGATGTCATTGTGTTCACTGACTATTCTTCGACTTGTCTCGTTAAAAATGTCAAGTATTGTTGAAGAATAGTAGACATACTTTGAAGGGATATTTTGACATTGGTTTTAAGACGTTTTCGTGCTTTGATAAGAGTCGTTAAAGATCATAGTAATCGAAGAGTTCTATGTGTAAAAATAATAGCTTATTGGAAAGTGTTTTCACTGGAAGATCGAGGATAGAGGATGAACGATTATTAAAAGGTTGGATTATTGTTACGATTAAAGGGATATTGTTTTAATTTTTGTATGGTTTATGGAGATTCAATTGTAACGGAGTTACGATACTGTTTTTATGGTCTTATTCTGGTTTTATTCTATACGTGCTTCACTCTACTTACGGCTGACCCTGTTCATAATAATTAATGGTGTTAGACTCCACGAGTGCCTGCGAACTGGTCATGCTTGGCTCTCGCAACGGGCAGTAAAGTAATTTATTTGCTCTGTTTAAAGGGGCAACAAATATTTGCGGGTTGAAATTGTTTTCCTAAGCTCTTGTTGATTTTGTAGTAAATCCTTTTTAGCTTTACTGATGATTGATCATTAACAAGTGCTTTCTCACCGATACTTTTAGAAGATGGTTACACTTTTTTTAACGAGAACTGCCTAATTAAATTGCAATTAGTGTTAGAAATCAATAACATCTATTGATCTATGAATATGGTTATTTTTCAAAATTTTCAAGAGATATAATTAATTTTTAAATCGAAGTATAACAATTCGACTTGAAATATTCATTAAATCCAAGTTGGAAAATTTCGAGTAAAAAACCCTTTCCAACTTAGAATTATAAAAAAAAATATTACTAATTCAAACCATTTTCAAATTCACCCAAACTCCAAAACCAATCGCTTCACTCTACAAGAAAATCATCATCAACTAAATTAAAACCCTCCAAATCATCACCAACCTCGTAACATCAACTCCAAATAATTGTAAATCGTACAATCACATATCACATCCTCTACTCTCCACTCTAATCGTAACATCAACACCACAATCAATCCCCTCAACCCCATAAAACCTCCTTCCCTCTTGTATCTCCATCCCCCAAAAGCCGATCGATTTTTAGCCACCAAAGAGAAATAATAATTACAGGTGTCAAAAGCTTCAAAGGAAGAGCGAAAGGAGTCTGTAAGGATGCGCTTACGCAGGAGATGGTGCGTGTCCCGGTGACGTTACAGAGACACGAATAAAGAGAAGGATAAAGCAATAACCACGGAAGGACGGATGACGCGATGAGACTGAGCCCTATTATCCTTTCGTGGGCCACGGCGAGTTGGTTCGGTCCAACCGGAACTGCGGCAGGACGATTGCAACCGTCGAAGGATTACGAACTCTCCACAGAATTCTTCCTGGTACCAGGAGACGTTGCAATGGATAGAAATGGTCTGGCGAGTGTCGCGAGCGTCATCAGCGTTCCGGCACCAAACAGGACGATTTCGGTGTTCAGGATGCCTGGAAGGAAGAGCCAGGAGAACGAGCCAGATACACGACCGTACTCGAGGTCCTTGCTCAGGCAACGACCCTGGGCTCTTCCTCTGGCGGCCCTCAGCGCGGCCACGATGCTCCTCATGGCTGGCTTCGAGGTTTTCGTACTGCTCAAGGTCGGTCCGTTTGCCTCTGCCACGGCGTTTGCCAAACTGACGCGATCACGAAAGCGTTGGAATGCGAGGATGATGATAGAGTGGTACCCTTTCAAGTCTCTGGGAATGGGAGTTTCGACATTTTTTTTTTATTTTTGCTTTTTTTTTCGAGAGATGTAGAGGGGTTTAGGAAGAAGGTTGGATAGGTGTTTTGTACTTGGATGAAGATGGACAGGGATCGTTATTAACACTATAACTACCAAACCAGTCAAAATTTTTCAACAAATTCTCCAAGTTTATATAAAAGTCATAGAATAAATATTCTACGTCTATATCAATAAACATAAATCACCCAATCGAATGAATTTTCCGCCGCTTGATTCTCCCTTTTTCAAAGTACATATTTAATCTATTAAAATATGTTGGTTTTGACGCCGGTAGTTTTAGTGTTAATGAGAATTTTAGCATGTGGGATTATTGGGTGATCAGGTTAATGATTGGAGGATACAATTGTTTGATGGATTTCAAATTTTTGATGTTGGAATTCGCGGATTTTGAGAGCGTAGTTTGGCAAGTGCTGGCGGAATGAAGATTCTTTTTTTAATTATTCTAGTTATATGAATGAAAATATGGAGTTGTACGAGTCACTGATTTTAAGATTTCTAATACGTTTGATTGCTGATCATCTGTTCTTCTGGATTTAATTCTAGGAGATTCTTGCACTAATTTTTATAAACATAGAGGTACTACTTGTTTCTGTTCATTTTCCCTCATCGATTCTACGTACGATCAACGTTTCGTAAAGTGTCTCATAAATTTTCATTACTCCTAAACAACTTTCTCTTTCACCATATCGTGTCATTGAACATTTCCATCATTGCATAATAACATTTAGAAGCTTGTAAATTATTTTTCATGAATACAATCTCGAAAAAGCCGTAGACTCAAAGAAATTCCATGCAACTGCCTTTTCGAATATTAAACTCGAACGTATCTCGTTATCCAGCCATCATTTACGAGCTAACGGATGCAAAATTACCATTAATAAGTATAAAATAAATTGGCTACAGAAATGAAACGACCGCCGAACGTTATACATTCGATGCATCAAACGTTTAGTTTATTACCGGAAACCGGGCTGTTAGAAATTCTCATTGATGCGTCCTGTGAAAAAGCGTCGATGTGAATTAACGACTCAAACGGCAAATCAATGATGCGAAACAGATTTTCGCGTCTGTAGGATCAGTAGCTATAGAGATCCGAGGAAGCGGAGAATTAATAGAGCTTAGAAAAGAAACTGTTACTCTTTCTCTCTCGGTAGCGCGCGGAAATATATGAATAGAGAACTATTATATATATAAAATAGTATTTTCCTTGTATATACGAGCTTATATATTACATATATATATATAGGAAACTCGTGGTAATTGTTTTCGTTCGCAGACCGACAAGCTCCAGTAACCGGCACGCTAGCAATTTCGCCGAGACCTAGGCCTAGTTTGCATGTCGATCGCCTATTTCTCTATCTCGTGTCGTCTCCTCGTATCGATACACTCCATTGAACAACGGACCGGCGGGAAAGATTCTGATACTACATCTCGTGATTCTTTTGTACAGGGTGTCTCGAAAGTTTGGTCCTTTTAAATCGTTTTATAACGGTACACTGATTATTCCACTTTTCTATTTTTTCAAGTCCAACTGTTTTGGTCGATTTGTTTGGGATCTTGTGTTTTATGTGGCTTCTGATTTGTCGAGGCTATGATATATTAAATGATAGTCTCCTAGCGGTAACTAGAACTTGATCGCATTGGTAGGGAGTTCAAATCTTTGCCTTTTTTTGTACTTTTCGGATATATCCCGTTCGACTGATTTGGCTAAAAATACGTTTTTCGAAAACTGTGCATAGACCATTTAAAAAAGGCGATTCATGGCATTAATCACTTAGTTTTGAAAAGTTAAGTATATTTTCGAATTCAGAGAGAACGCAGTTTTCAATTTATACTAATTTGTCTATATATATAAAGCTCAAATACTACTGACTGACTGACTCACTCACTCACTCACTCATCACGAAATCTCAAAAACCACAGAACGGATTGCAATGAAATTTGGAACATACCTTCCCCTTGGGTCTTAGGTGCTCACTGAGAAAGGGTTTTGAGAAATTCGAAATTTTAGGGGAGGTTTTGGGGGGTTAAAGTATGGGCCAAACTCATCAACGCAGAGCCGAAACTACTTGAACTAGAAACTTGAAATTTTGCATGAGCGCTCCTTCTAGGGTATAGGCACCCACTAAGAAAGGGTTTTTCAAAATTCAAAATTTTAAGGCTTTTTTTTAGTTTCGATTAAACCGTAGCGAAGCACGGGAACTTTCAGCTAGTATTTTATAAAAATCAAATTCGTGCGGTATTTTTCAACAAGCTTCCCTCTTGAGTCTTAATGAAACGTTAAAAAACACCCGCATACGATGTGTTAATAATTTCATGAGGGAAGGTTTGAAGTTAGACCCACCGATTCGAAGTCTGACAATGAGTCTTTATCTCCTTCAGATGAAATCAGAGGAAATGGTCGCAAAGGTTGGATAATCCGGCTGAACAAATACTTTTATTATGAATTTTGATTTTTTTAACATATATTGTAATGCTTTAAAGAAGGATTAAGAAATATTGGAAGAAAGTTTACATAAACGTGAGTGCTGTCTGACCTTGTTTCCGAGTTATAGCCATTTTTCTGCTCCAGTAAATCTCGTAACAAACTTACTTAGCATAACTGATCCGATTGAGCTGTTTAAAAACAGTTCTTGATACCTCGTCCATGACTTTACTGATTACTCTGTAAACACTGCTTCATATCTGTGCCGGTAATTATGACAGTGATCTAAGTTAATTATTCTTAGTTTCAAAATATTTAGACTTCTTCTCATGTAAATTGAATTTCGTGCTGTGCGAGGCTTATTAACTTTTCTATCGATCTATTTTCTTATCCAATAATGCACATTGGTGCAATAAAATAAGTAATGAACTGAATATTCAAAATTTCTTATTTTTTCTTTCGTTGCCAATTCAAGTTTTATCTGTATATTATTCTGAATTGTTTTTCTGATAATTTCTCTCCATATTAGAACCTGTTAGTTTATCACGGTAATATTGAATACTAATGATAATTTACAAAGTGAAAATGGATACTTGTTTAAGTAAAGAAACTGAGAAGATGTAACATAACATGTGTTGCTGCAACACAGATGTCTGTAATTAGGATATAAGATCAAGAAAACACGCTGTTATCATTTTTCTTGCGGATAATTGATTTTGTAAACATTTTCCAGTGGTAGAGGACAGTATATTTTTTGTTTTTGACGAGAACTAGGCAATTACTTTCCAACTGCATAGTAGACATCAAAATGCCTTAGCATTGCATCGAGGAAGTCCCCGATTATCTGCACTTTTACGTCTACCTATGCTTGCATTCGCATACAAATTGCCTCCCTTGTATTATTAGTTATTCTAATTAGAGAAACTAATTTCAGCGTGTATCTGAATTAATTTGCAATTATAACGAACCTGAAAATAGTTATAAATGGAGTAGTAGAAATGGATTGACACGCGAATTAGAATCTATCTTTATCTAACAGATCTTTATTTAACTACTTTGGTACTTCTATCTGGTTGAAAGTTAAGAGTGCGAGGGTGGAAAATTAGAACAAAAGCGAGATTCGAAGTGCGTTAGTATGTACTTTCTTATTTCCATATTGAGGCTTTTCTCGTTAAGGAAAAATAAATTGGCGCGCGCTTCTCGTTTTGCGTGTACCGTTAAACGTTTGTTCTCCTATCAGAATGTTTTCCATGTAAAAGTATCAGCAATGTACAGAAACGACATTGTAGATTAGTGAAGGGGACTTTGGTTGTATTCTTCTAAGAAAATGGTAATTTTGAAATTCCACGTTTTTCTATAAAAAAGGTCCGTACAAACTACTTCAGACTTTTTACACTGTCCGCACCTTGTTACTATTTTCTAATGAAAATGAAGGATAATTATATAATTATGAGGTGTAATATAGCTTTTTACGCTTTCCACAATTGACGATGCACTTTCAAAAGTTACTCGGATTTTAAGAAAAAAATGTATCCAAAAGAAGAAAATCTAATTTCATTCTTTCACTGTTGTAATTACTTTCTTTCACATCTTTTTAACTTCGCCCAAAAACGAAACAGCATTCTTCTCCCTATCATTAATCACCTATTCACAGACATTTATGACAGACAATCATCAATTCTTCAAGAATATTTATTTCTACCCTTCACAGTAGAAGGGTTCATCATCGAATGTTCCTGTTACCTTTGAATCATTTGAATTCTAACAAGGACACGCAAAACAAATAGCTCTGAAGGATACTATTGTTTTTTTTTTCAGGCGAGGGCAACGGCACCGAACAGGAGGCACTTATTTTTGGGCCAGGCGCTTCTTTTGGGCCTCTTTCTTTTGGCAGGACTCTCAGCCGCGGCCTCTCTCAGCCAGAACCCTTTGTCCTGCGCTGCATTTCGACTAGTCGGTTTGCCTGCTGCCCTTGTATTCGCGGCCCTTTTGGTCAAATGCGTCTTTTTACTTTCTTTGAACAGCGGCGTTTACCTTCCAGCACCTTATCAGGTGAGTGACACTAAATAATTTTACATTTTGTGTTAGGCGTATTATTCAGGAATTTATTTTTTTTATGAAATTTCATTTTATATATGAGTGTTTAGCGTAGAATTAAATACTGAGAGTGTATTTTAGAACATTTAAATATTCCTAAATAATAGTGATTAGGTGGACGCTATCTATTTCGTATGATAATGTTAAGTTTAATTTTTCGTTTGATTAACACTAAACCTACCAAGCCGGTTAAAACGATCGGTAGCCATTTTTTTTTAAAGTTCTCCATTTGGATAGAGAAATCGTGAAGTATAAATACTACTTCTATTGTATAAAACCTAATTTATTTAATTGATCATCTTTCTCACCTATTAGTTCCTCTTTTTCCAAAGAACTTATTTAGCATATTTTAATGTAATAGATTTAAAGTCGGTAGTTTGAGTGTTAATTATTTTATTGATCGATAATCGAAGTTGTTCAATTACTAGGATGCTGATTAAGTTACAATTAGTACAGTGGCTCTTAGATAGTTTAATAGATATAATTAGACCTAAGAGTAACTGATTTTAAATGAAAGAGTCGCATCTATCCCAGACTTAACACTTTACCGACCGGTAGCCGATTAATCGGCTTTTCGGGCTCAACACTTTTGGACTTTTAACTTACTAATTGATTGCTATGGCAATTAATAAATTATTATTTTTCATTGCGGTTAACTATGCCAAGGACTCAGTGAAGGAACTTTTCAATTTTCGCAGTGATAGCAGTATCAGGGAAATATTTGCGTGCACGTGACCGATCAGAAGTGGGCAGGATGTTAAAAAATACCGGTCGGGAAAGTGTTAAAAAATCCATCACTTTAGTTTATCTCAATTTTATAAAACACATCTCCAACCGTTATCGTTTTCTAAGAGCAATATTACCACACAAAAATATACAGAATTAATTCCCCAATTGCCAATCATCGTAATTCAGTCAATTACCAAGTATCATTTCTCTAAAATCAGACGTATCTGTCTACTCTCCATCGACGTGTCTTTGCAAAACCTTTCGCAGAAACTCGTGGAACGACTCTCATGGAGGATGCTCGTGACTTTTCTTACACCATGTATCGCAGATCCGGATGTCGATCTCGATCGACTATTTGTACAGGCAGAACGAGACTTGAATGAAAAGTAATGCAGTAGTAACGCCCGTAGTAATAGCAGCGGTCGCAGCTGTCATAATCATTAAGTTAATCTCGTTCTGTCAAGAATGACATTAACATTTCCGATGTTTTACGTTGCATATAACGGATTCGATGGGTTTTGTTGCACTGTTCACCAGCGATAGTTGTGATGATACCTATTATAGTGGCCGGGAACGTAAAACGTCGTGACATAAGTTACTTTGAAGATGAATGAAGATATCCTTGACATTAGAGACGATGTTTTAGTGGCTGTTTCATTTGTTTATTGATAAATCAGAGGTTTTAAGTTAATAGGGTGGGGGATAAGTGATTTGGGTCGGTGAATCACTTGGTGGATACTTATTACGTGTTTCCTCTTAGGATTTTTTTTTCGGTGACATGAAATGGTAAAAGTTGAAATTATTGAGGTAAAAAATTAGGAATTGCCGTTTTTTTTCACAAAATACGAACATAGTTATATTAAAAATTGCTGAGACACAAATTTATCGAGGTATTGATTTTTTAAAGAATATCTACTTACTTAACTTTGTTTCATTCAATTTTCCTAACCCGATGACTTTAGTCAAGGGGTAATGTCCTCATCATTCGCTACTTTTTTGTTCTTAAATGATCAAGAAGATGCGAAATCTCAATATGTTATTTTCACAGTAAATAATTTTATTACGTCCTCCTAAATAAAACGACAATCTTAATGGTCAATTTAATGAGACGAAATTTTAATTAACCAAATTCCTTTTGATGCCGCTTTTAAAAATAACATTACGCAATCGAAGTATAAATGTTTAAACGCCGAATAAAAACTAACTGTTACATTTCTGTCCATTGAATAGCCCTTGAGTGTAGCTAAAAGTTTATGTCAGAAACCGTTCCTTTCGCATAAAATGCGGTGTCATATACCGATGCCGTTAACTCGTTAAATGAACAATAAAAAAAAACGCCATACGAACGGAGCGTACAACAAAAAACACGAATACATTAAACAGTTTTACGGTGGATAACCATACAAACGATTATCATGTTCTTGCCAGTCATAAAGAGAAAGATTTCTGTCTACTGCGAATTCATCAATGTCAATTGCAATCTTAAAGTTTCATAAAGCAAATTATGCAACCTATCCAGATTTTCATGAAAATAGCAGTAATATGACATAATTCGTTTCAGTCGTAATTCCATAAAACTTCTGGAATTTGGATTCCTTAATTCCTTGCCGTGCCATTTATTTCGTGACTGAATGCGCGATAACTCTGAATTAATTGCTGATATAACAATCTATCCTCGAATTCATTTTATTTCATTGTGACCCACTGATATTTTTGATTTAATAATTTTTAAAACACTTCAATTTTGACTATTCCATTTATCGCATCACGAGGGCCCCTCGTTATTGTGCTGCAAGGGATTAAGGAATCATGAAACCGCAAAATTCGTCAAGTTACTGAGCTTATTTATAAAGTTTAATATATTATGTTCTCAGATTAATGAAAAAAAATTAATAAGAATAGCAGTGCATCGTCTGGTTATTTTTAGATATTGAAAAAAATATAAATGTTGCTGTTGTAGGCACTGGTGCTGGTATTCGCGGTGTTGGTGCAGGTGGCTATCGTTGGACAATGGTTTTATGGTGAACCACCTGCAGTGGTCCAACTGCAAACCGTGGGCCAGAGTTCTTCAGTTTCTTGCTGCAAGACTCCCCTCGGACAGATAGTGGCTTCCCTCGGGTAAACTTCTGAAATGTAAACCTTCCATCGGCAATATTCTTTCGGTCATAGAGAGAGGATCACTTTACTCTATTTTCTTCTTCTTTCACCAATTTCAATGATAATTAGCTAAAAGGGAAACTATTTCCCTTGCTAAATTTCATTAATTTTAGCAGAGATAAACAACTTTCACTGCTGCTGTGACACTAGCACAACATAGAAATTATTGAAATTTAATTTTTTAATTTATTTAATTTGGCACACAATTATAGCATATTTCGAAAATTTCTTAAATGAGATCACTTTGGATGAAACAAAATTTCATTTCCCTCGTCGTTAATTTATATCTCAAGTCACAGAACAGCACCGGAAAAAAAACTTCAAAATTAAACTCCCACTCCTTGGAACCAACATCAGTAATTAAGAATTACCTGACCAATATAAGGAATCCTCCTTAATCACTTCCAAGCAGATACATACAGGCATCCCTCGAATTGCACGAAGTCGCGAAAATTACTCTTAAAAACTGGGGTTTATAAAATTTTGCCTTTTACATTTTTAAGTTTCACTTTTCTAAATTGAATGAATTTTATGTTATTTTCGTACAACTGAAATTTTACAACTAAAAATACAAAATGTTTTGTTCTTATTTTCAATGGTTTCTTAATTAATCTTTGGAACCAAATGTACAAATTTGTATGGATCTCGAGTTTTGAATAGCACGGAACGTTATCTCCAAAATTGTATGAATTGTTAGTATCAAATAACACGGAACCAATTAGCCGTGTTATTCGAGGGATGCCTGTTTTTGCCTCAAACATCTTTAAAAAAAAATCCTATCAAATTTTTTCATAACTCGTCCTACAAATTAAATTTTGCATCTCATTAACAATACAATTCCCTTATTCCAGGTATCCCGGTGCCCTGCTAGTCGCAGTAGCCTGTCTAGCAGTCCGAGCACGTGGTGTAAGAGACAACAACCGCGAAGCAGCATTTATCGGTCTCGCGGTTGGTTTGTCACTTCCAATTTGGATATCGAGTGCAATCGGATCAGTTGCAGCTGCTTCTGAAAGCGATAGAGAGGCCTGGCTAGCATACGGATTACTGAGCACTGCTCTTCTCGTATTCTTGACGATGTTCTTGCCAAAGGGTCGACAACTCGCAGCTTTGGGTCGTGAGGCCCCTGCAACAGTGATTCGCGACCGGGACGACGCCCTGAGCTCGCTTCCTGGCAGCGGTTACTCGCCCTCCTTTTTCCATTTTAAGCCGGCCGAGGCCTCTTTAAAGAGAAAAATGCATTATCACAGTGCTGGTAAGTGTATTGCGCGTTTACGATCTCTTTCGTTCCATTTTTCAATTCTTCGTTTCGGCGTTTCGCTCAAGGCGCTCGTTCTTCAGGTGACGTTCGAGTATTTCGAATACAGGGCATCTGATTATACCTCAGATGATGACATTATTACGGAGAAAGAATTACATTACGTGGTTGAATGTAATATTCTGAAGTTTTTGGAGTACAGGGTCTTTGACTGCTCTGCAATTCAGATGATTACATTATTAGTTGAATTCTGATGGTTTGAGTTTGATTTTTATCGCGCTGGATTAACTTTTGGTGATTTATTAATTGGTAATATAAAAGTAAAATGTGTTTTGGTATCTTTGAATAATCTGGCGTTTCTGTTAAAGCTATGCTGAAATTAGTTCTTGTGTCTAATTTGTCTAGTATCAAGTAATTTATTTTTTTAATGTTATCAATTTTTATTATAGGATTTTTGATAATGAAAGAAAATGTTTTTTTAGGGTGCAAAGAGTTGAATTATTTCTTAGATTGATGTTATCGTGAATTGAAGGCCTTATATAATTAAATAATTGGTAGTTTAGCAGGAGAATTTGTACTTTTTCTTTTCATAGAGATTATTTTTGCTTCCAGATCGCGTGGCATTAGTCTCATCCGGTATACCCGGATGCAGCGCCTGCAGGCACGGCGGAAGCCCTATATATTCCGAAGGTAAGATACCTTCTATCTCGGAAATTGACGGTTAAGTGTAAAAAGCGAGCAACAGGTTTAAATTTGTGACAAAGTTTCCGTGAGAATGTTATCATCCCACTTACGAGTTATGCTGGCTGTTCGATAATAGTAATTTACTTCAAATTTTCTTCATCTTCTCCAGCTACTTTTAGGCCTCATTTCCTCTTTATACTATCATTTCTAATTCATTCAGTACGAAAGAGATATCATTAAATTTTAATATACGCATCAACATACCTATTAGACTTCAATTAGAATATCTTTAAATGGCGAGGAATTTCAATTCTAAATTTTTTGCAACTCTGATAATAACAAATTACAAGTGAAAATTAGAATTTAAAAAGAGTCAATTTGGATCTCCATTTTACTAGAATCTCTAAATTAAAATTTCTACTTCACTAGAATTCAATTTGAAGTCTCTATTTTACCCAGAGTCAGTGAATTGGAAATTTCTACTTCAATAGAATTCCAAATATTTTTTTCCTTAAAATAGAAAATTTTCTATCTTATCATAATTAAAATCAAGCAATATATTGTGTTAGATGGTTAAAAGATATTTAAGTCGAAAGAGTAAATTTGGATCTCCATTTTACTAGAATCTTTAAATTAAAATTTCTACTTCACTAGAATTCAATTTGAAGTCTTTATTTTACTGGAGTCACTGAGTTGGAAAGTTCTACTTCGATAGAAATCCTAATTTTTTTCCTTAAAATAGAACAATTTTCTATCTTATCATAATTAAAATCAAGCAATATATTGTGTTAGATTTTCTCATGGTTAAAAGATATTTAAGTCGAAAGACGAAAACGTCATGCAACGAGAAAAGTAAGGCCGTCCAGGAAGTCTCCATACTCGTTCTCCGAGCATATTCCCCTTCCAAAACTTTTCCTCCGTTACGGAGTCGCCTCGGGCGACCTTCACCTTAAGGAATGAACGAAAGGGAGGAAAAACCTCCTGCTGAAAACGCGGAGAGGGAGAAAGTTTCGAGGCAGAGGTCAAGCGCTTCTGCGAAGACTGATTGCTAGCTGGAAGGGGAATGAGATACCGTTAGATCAGACGACGTTCGTTAATAGTTGACTCTCTATTGATGGTTGATCAAACTTTTCCTTTTTTTACAAATGCCATTTAAATATTTGTCCACGAACTTTCCAATTGTGCCAAGGGCAAATGGCTAGTAATTTTATTTAAATCATAGGTAAATATATTCAGTTAATGAATTTTATAATTCTTGAGAAGTTATTAGCCCTGGCTCAACTTCTAGGATGTTTAAAATAATTAGTAAATAGGATAAAGCTTGTTAGTGGCAAAATAATCTGATATATCAGACATCACAGTAACAAAAGAAAAATATTTGATTAATTTTCTATCTCAATTTCTAGAAAAGGAGGATAAAAGATTCTCTACAGTTTCAAGACAATTGTATTACTTAATACTCGAAATCTCTTCCTCTTTCGACGGAGAAGGAAATTTTATTAAAAATACTTTCATTTCAGTCACATCTTTGTTATGTAATGTATACTCTGTCCACGTTACAAAGACTTTTTGTAGCATAAAGGATGTTAATATTTCACCAGTGAAAAAAATCTCGTTGAAGCAAACATACCGGTCTGTCACATAATCAACCATTTACCGTAATACTCATTATCGCGAGCAGGGCGTGGAATATCCTAGAAACAGTGATGCAAAGGTCACTAGCTTGCTAGATCCGAAACATCCTCTCATTTATGATACCGGCTGTACTTATTATAGTATCCGACATTAATGCTTTCATGACTTTTCAGTCAAGTTTACAGCTAAGTAGACTCGACGAGAAATTCTTTTCTATGTGCCAATCAAAACGTCCTATTCATACGTCGGATCTTCGATTAATTACTGATGTACCGGTAACTTCTTTGTTCTTTTCATATCTTCGAGACCACTCGATCAAGATAAAATAAACGACTTGCTTTTTGATATATGATCCCATATTAATGACGATATACAGAGTATCTATAAGAGTGTCTTCAAGTATCTTTTAAAATTTTATTTTTCTATGCTCTTTGAAATATTTTTCTAAGATAGACTTTTACTTATTTTTTAATACTCACATGCCTATAGTTCAATAGTTTTGATAGTCATATTGTAACTATTAAATTTATTTAATACAATGTAAATTTATATAATACAAGTTTAATAGAACTTGTACTATAGTTGTTTTTTATATTTTCAGTAAGACACTCCAATAGATTTTCATCGAATATAACAATATTTTTTCTTTCAAGTTAGATATGTCATTGGCAATATATTCTTTATTATTTGAAGGTCTTTCTTCAACAATTGTGTTTTTTTTATATATATCTTAAGATATTTTTAATAATTTATAGAGCAGCATAGTTTAGCGTGTTTCTCGATGTTTAACACGTGCTACATTTACATTGGAAAGTCATATTCGTTTTGATCCTACTTCTCTTCTTCCTCAGAGGTGATTCCATTTCATCGATGATAATGTTAGTTGCGACGATGTACTCTCAAGTGATTATAAGCTCGTAAAAAGTACGACAGGTGTGACCCACTTACGTTCGTGTTTCTGTTCTCTGTTTGTATACATTTTCTGATTTCTGTTGAAACGGTGTATGCAGTTTAACGAGGACTTCGTTCTACTTTTGGGGGAAAAAAAAGAAAACGAAACAATTCGACGTTTGAGTATTACATTCAACGATGCGAGTTCAATGCGATCAAAACGCACCGACGAAAGTCAGATATGAGAAAAGATAAAGTGAACTTTATGAGACAGTAATTTATAAGTTTGCCATTTACGTTCCTATTTTCATGGATATTTCATTTATTTATTCTGTTACGAATCAACGAACCGCGAAAATAGGGTTTACAATTAGAAGTTAATAATATATTGCAGTCCGTCTGACTAATTTAACGATCATGACTAATTTGGTATTCATTTCTAAATACTGACTTCAAGGTCAATAAAGCTTACAATTCTTCGTTTAATTGGTAAACTTTGAGAAGGTTTATTATTAGAATTTAATAATATTTCATAATTAAACTGCAGAAATAAATTATAATCGATGTAGTTTTTATTCCTAGATATCGATATTAATCAGTAAAAGTTTTAAATTAATTAGATCACATTTCAAATAATTACAAAATTTTGAAATGCACGAGCTGAAGCTGATTTTGGATTTGTGTATTGTGAAATATTCATTTTATCAATAATTATTTCTGGAATTAGTAAATATCGGAATGAAAATAAGTAGGGAATAATTTATATATCGCTGAAAGAAATTACGCTCTGTTGAGCGACGCGACCGGAAAAACCAGCGGACGCGGTACTTTCATCATTGCCGGAAATTAATAACAACTTTCGGCAATGTGTAAATCAAGATAACTAGATTCGCCCTACTTTGAAACTTTCGGATCTACTGCTATAAATAACAACTTGTCGATTAAAACGATATCATCTCACAAATAGTAATCTCAAACTCGTCAAATGTAATCAGTAAAAAATATCTAAAAAATTATACTTCAAATGATTTCTACTTCTCACTGAAGTACAACATAGATCCGAAACTTTAAAAATCAAAATAGTTCTATAATCATCAGTATATTTTATAGTTCCCATAAGCCGGTGACTCCCATGGCATTCGACGTATAAAAATGTGTAACATATATTTCCCAACTTAGACAACTTTCTCCACTTTTTTTTTAGACGTCCATGCCCCCATGGAGACGTTTGTTTTGCCGCCAGGAATGTATTTGAGGCCAGAAGACGCTGGAAATCTATACACAACACTATCCGCCAACCCGAATGTTTTCTTCCAACGAGCATCACACCCTGGAATGATGTATTGATGATTTAAAACTTCGATTCTGTCGATCGAAAGCCTCCGGATCTGATAAAAGGATCTGCTTTGTTTTCTTTTAAACTCTCTTAGATTAGATAGCCACCGCAGAAAACGGCAGATCTTACTCTCGTTTTGTCTACTTTCCGTAAAAGCATTGTAAATAATTTTATACACGAGTGTCGCTTGATATCTTAGCTTCTCGTTTGTTTTTTTTAATTTTTTTTATATAAAAGTTCAAGATGATTCTTTAAAGGGATCGTATAATAACGGCGGAAGACGATATTTCGCAAGAAATCCAATAAAGGTACGATACATTTTTATAGATCTTTTTCTTTCATCTCCATCGTTGTAATTCATAGGTGATACGTAGTTAAGATTTCTCATGACAGCCGTACGAGTCTATGATAATGTGAATGATTTGTAGTAAAATAATAATAATCTTTTGTACTTGTGTAACCGCCATATCGAATTATTGATGCGGTGACGTCGAGAAAGTGATTTGCGTTCATGAAATTGCAGTCCGAGGCAGGTTTCAAGACGTTTGTGTTTTATTTATCGATGTAAGAGAACTGGATTCTCTAGTACTGAATGCATTGCGTCTGATAAACCTTATTTCTAATCATGTGTATAATTTCAAATTCCAGACCTTTACTCAATCACTATCCTTTATTTCCGAAAACTATAGATACTTAATGCTAAAACTACCGAGGCTGCCAAAATGGCCGGTTCCCAATTTATTTCTGAAAGTTTTAGAAACTGGCAGGAGAGTCATGAAATAAATATTCCACTTCTATCATATAAAAACTAAATTATTTAATGGAGCATACTCTTTACCTCTTGATTTCTTTTATTCGAAAGTACTGATTCGGCATATCTAAATATAATACATAGAACGCTGGTGGTTCTGGCATTAAAAGTGTCTACATAAAAAAATTAATGTATTTGAGGTCATACAAAATTGTTGAATATTTGGGTTGATATATAATGATCCGATAGACTATAGTAAAATTTATCAAATAAAATTCAATAGTAATAATATTTTTTATAAGTGAAGCACAGAGTGCATTCTAACATTTTGTGACTTCAAAGTTTATTCTTTGCAACCAATATGAAATTAACTGTTTGCGAGTAATTATTTAAAAATGCCTCATGGTCAAGTGAACTCCAGGATATTGATTGTTTCTATTGTATTACTACTTATTGTTTTATCAGCATTCAGTTTATATATACATATGCTTTATCTGACAGTGGCAGGTTGTTGCTGTGACGTCAAGTGGAGAACGTTGACGAAGGGGGGAGAAGATTATGCCTTTGGCGCTGGTCTTCAGCTGTCAACAATATGGTTCCATGAACAGTTGTTCTAATGTATAGTGATGTAAAATTTTGTGATTTCTATGAAACATTGCTTTGATCATCTGAATATAATTATTCAATGAATGATGATAGTTTATATTATTGTTTAGCCGTACGTTGCACCTGCTAATAATGTTTATTAACCTCAAGAAACTAGTTGACAACCACTTTGCACAGTCATTGTAACATAACCTGCCTTAGAATACTGGTAATTGTGCAAAATTATCGTGAATTGTTATTAAAATTAATTGACAGGACCATACAGTAGAAATGACAGACAAAGTGGACAACCTTAGGTAAATAGAAAACATATTAATGTCTGTAGTTTTTGAAGGTTTCGTTTGGGTGGAATACACCTCTTTTTTTTACTGTTCATTATTTTATGTGACTTAACTTCACAATGAATGTGATATGTAAGGTTTTTAATGTTATTCTTAATATTTGTTTTATTAACAGATGTATCTTATATATTTCAGAATTTATTTTGTCACATGGAATGTTGCAACCAAATATCCAGAGCAAGAGTTGTATCAACTTCTCGATTTGTCAAAGGACTTGCCAGACTTTTATTTCATTGGGTATATATTAACTTTCATAGGACAAGAATATTTAGTTTTAGTAGGTAACTCTACTAAACCTGTATTATATCAGATTACAGGAAGTTAAAGCCCAACCACAGAACATGGTATTAGACATATTTTTTGAGGATCCTTGGACAAAATCTTTTAGGTAGGTTCAATGAAGTGTTTTGTACCTTTAAGTAAATATAATTATGTAAATATTTATACATGTTTAATACATAAAATACATGCTACATCAAATTTTTATAGGGACGTTTTAAAAAAGTATGATTACATAAAGGTACGTACACAGCGTTTACAGGGTCTAGTTTTAAACTGCTTCTGCTTAAGGAGACACATTACACATTTGAGAATGATCGAAGCTCAATACACCAGAACAGGATTTAAAGGCACGTGGGTAAGAAGAGTTTGCGATACTACAAATGTGTTTCTCATCTTCGCTATAAAGTTATTTTATTTTAGGGTAACAAAGGTGCTGTAAGCATAAGGCTAAATGTTTATGGTGTTAGTATCTGTGTAGTAAATACACATTTAACACCTCATGATCATTTACTGGCATCCAGAATTATGGATTATAATACGATCCTTACAAACCATAGTTTTAGTACTCCAGACACATCAAAAATATTGTATCACGAGTACGTATTTATTATTTGTAACTGAATTATATTTGTTTTACAATTGCAACAGAAATATTCATTTTCAGCTATATATTTTGGATTGGTGACCTGAATTTTCGCTTGAATGGAGAGGATTTGACTGCCATGGAAATTGATTTATTAGTAAAAAAGAATCAACTGAAGCGTTTGTTAGATAGAGATCAGTTGAAAACGGTGATGGAAACTGGCGAAGCTTTTGCAGAGTTAAATGAAAATCCTGTCACATTCCCTCCTACTTATAAATATGAATTTGCCTCGCAAGAGTTTGATCTCAAGTAAGCTACATTTCTACATCGAAATACAAACGTTGGTTTCTCGAGCTCAATAAAATTTTTTTTTACAGACGTAGACCATCTTGGACTGATAGGATTTTGTACAAAGTAAATGAAGATGTATATGACGATGTCAAACTCAATGCGACACAGCTTAAGTATAAGAGTTATGCCTGTTACGTACAATCAGATCATAAGCCCGTTATCGGAGAATTCGACATTATTGTAAGATATATATTACATATAATAATAGTTATACTTGCATTTAAAACATTTCGAATAATGTATTTTTAGAAACCTGTTGTTCTAAATTTTCAGGTCAGACCTAATGTAGAAGATTATGGTGTAGAATTCCAGCCAGTATCAGCATGGTTTATAGACGAAGAAAATTTCGTTTCGTATAAGCTGTTAGGAGATGCCAGACCCGCCAGTGGAGATTGGGTAGGATTATTTCACAACGAATTTTCGAGCTTAGACGAGTACATCGTTTATGAGTACGTTGGACGAGGTATGATTATACATAAAAATATATATCTTTTGAAATTATTCCTTGCCAAATTTCTTTTCATCAATGTCTTAACTGTTTCGATAAATTGCCGCTGGGGTATGTATATCAGGTAAAACATCACCCGTTGCATTTGAATCTCATGCAATTACCGAAAGGATATACTTCAGCGATACGGCTCTTCGTTCGCCAGGAATGTATCGTTTAGTTTACGTCGCTCAGCGAGGGAATTTGATTGGAATTTTAGGTATCAGTCCACCGTTTCCAGGACACCACAGGCCTACCTGATGAGCTCTTATTTACAGAGTATACTTGTGACTTGTTGGCTGATGTTTACTTATGTAGGATATTAGTGTATCATTGCTAATTTGTTACGTTTCTGTTACCCGTGCACCTAGCTTCAGTGCGAGATTATTTCACGGAGCGGCAGTGAGCGATTTTGCCTAAATTTATTAGTCAAATTCCATGTTAACCCGAGAAGATATTTTTCTCATGTTATCTATACGGTTTTTGGTTCCATAGGGATAATTCGAAGAGGAGGAATAGACAAGTGCTTTTTCTTCTTGCAATCGCTTACGTTATTCCCATATTACTGGATGCTATTAGGGAAGTTATGCGTTAAACGCCAAAGAATGAATTGGCAATATGATTTTTGCACCATGACATGCCCATTGAGATTGTGTAGCGATTTCTTAGGCTTCAAATATTATGCAAGCATAGTTTCAAACGCGTTAAAGTAGTTCAAGAGGTATTTCGAATATAACTTCTTCGAATTGCTGATAATACCTTGCGAAGAAGCAATAAAGACTACCGTATTTTTTTATGGATAGTAGGAATACTATTTTCAAACTTCAGATGTAAAACAGTGATTTTTTAAATCGTAAATAGAGAGACTAAAAAGTGAGAACTAATATAAATTCCCAGTTTTTCTGAAATTAAAAGAAAAAAGGAAAATACGTATGTTGCGAAAGTAACAGTTCCCTCATATCCTTTGAACAATACGGTAATTTCTGAGGCGCATATCTCAATTTTAAGTCGTTCGATGTTGACTCAATTCGATCTCGACGTCGCTATTTTATTATTAATATTAATTAAAAACACCATTAGTCGAGGGATGTATGTAAAAGTGTCCATACAATTTCCAGAGAATGAATTTGATCAGAGAGTGCAATAGAGAATCATGATTCATATCTTGTGTTGATCAAAGATTCCAGACTAATGTTTGGAAGTTACTTTTGGTACCTGGTTTCTGCTCTTGGGCTGTCGCCCAAAAGCACTAATACTTAATTGTCCTACGCTTCAGAGCTAATTAAGAGTCTGCTACCGCATTCGTATGCACCTGATGTGTTTCTTGAATAACACACTCGTAAAATCGTAGAATTTAGTCGATCAGTATACTATAAAAGAGGAGGAGTGCACTTTTCATTCGGTTGACAAATCGCTGTGATGATTTGGTTGTACAAACGCGTACTGTTTTATTTTTATAATAGTGCGATATCTGAATACGAACAAATATATACTTTATGGTTTAAAGGGGAATGTAAATAAAGGATACCAGTATTTTTTAATCACCAGGGATATTTTACCTAATGCCATTAAGTAATACGAATTTACAATAGGAATTGCTACTTTCCGGAAGATAGTTTGCGAGTGAATAATCAAGAGTTTTATAACGAGGCGTTTAATTGATAAGCTACAGATATATAAATAACTTAAGAGCTTTACAATAAATAGCAAATTCTTCCTTATCATGTAAAGAAATGAATGGAAACATAAACGGCGAGACTTCAGTCCTTTCCACTTTTCACATGGCTTAACACTAACGGTATAAATAAATAACAAAAACTAGAAAAAAAAATACAATTGCCGCACAAACGGTACACAAGCATTCGCAACGATCGACGATTATTGCAAATTATAATATACATCTCCGTAAATAGAATTTAACCGTTCGACTCGACGCACAGTGGCATAATTTCATCAAAAAGTGCCAAACAACGCGAAAACGCTTCTTCATTCACACTGAAACATAGCGAGCTTCTTCGACGTGGAATCTCAACACCATGAAATTCATAAAATCAAAGAAATACAGAACTTTATCAAGATGTATCAAAACGAATAACAGTATTATTCCGTTAAAGAATCTTAATAACAAACACCGTCATCGTCACTTTGCAACTTTCATTGAAAAAATACTGCCATAGTGTTGTCGTCCTAAGGTTTCCATATCATGTCGATATAATGCGTCTCCTCCCATAGTAATACTAAAAGCTCTTAACTATCCTTGTCAGCACGAGAAAGTTTCTCATTTCACGAAGTCATTTGTGATCCTTTGTCATCGACTTTGACAAGATTCGAAGAACGTTCGTTTTTTAATGTAAGGTCACATTACGATCCATCCGGTTTCTCAATGTTATGCAATTAGTATACGAATATCACAGTGTACATATCGTGCCATTGTAAAACGAATCGTTGAGAGAGGAAGAGAAAGAGTGAGAGAGAAGCATTCTTATTATATAATCGGAGATTCCTAAGAAACTTGCTATTTCTGTCCGGAAATACGAGTGTGTCTGCGAAGGTGCGTAAATTTATTTTAAACGCAGTTCTGCCTTTTTTTTTCTTGATTCACCATGTGATCTTGATGAAGAAAACCAGTTCTTGACCCAGAGAAAGGCTACCTTTCCATCGTCTCTTTTAGAGATTTATTATTGGAATTGAAATTTGTGCACCGTGATAAACGATAAACTAAAATTTCGGTGGCTGTCTCTCGAGAAACTCAAAAAGTTGAGAAATCTCAATAATTTTTGTAAATATCAGCAGAGAATTTTGGTAAATTTGCATTTTGGAGGATCACCGCAATTGATAGACTTTTAATTGAATATTTCATGTTAACTCTTGTTACTTATCTTCACCAAATATTATAAGAGATATTTTATTTTTTACTTGTATACTATTATGGGGTATTTTGCATAGGCGTTAACAGGAAATAAATTGTTTAGTCTATCGGATTATTCTTCACAATTGCGGTTGAAATTTTCTTATTGAAATGATATTCATTCGTTGCAACATCGTATAATGCAAAATACAGTAGCAATCGGAGAATGTTATTTCCTTTTACGCATGATAGATCTTGAATGTGAACGGTTAAAAATACAATGCATCGAATTTGCATGTCTGTGAATTAAAAATCATTATTATAACTAGCGTGGATCGTACATCGTGAAACCAAGGAATAGTAATGATCGTACAAAATGCAAAAGAATTATTGGCACTCCAGATGGTGATCCTTAAAGTGTTACATCTTTGGAAGGAGAGTTAATTCTATTATTTCTACCTCTTCAGTTCTACATTGTCAGTCAATCATGAAGTCCTTGTCTTTCACAAAAATGTGGCAGTGAAAATGATCATCTTTAATGGAATTTTCTGATTCACACGAAATTTTATAAATATTCGGTATGTTAAATCGACTCATTTACGGACGAAATTAATACATCCGTGACTTTCCGTGAAGCAAAATGAATTTGTATATCGATTTGAAAAACATGGACTAATTAATATTAATATCGATAACAGACAGTCACCGATTAAATTATCTAAATTAAAATAAATTAATCCTAGAAACCTTCCTCAAGTTGATCTCATAGCAGACATCGAAATATTCTAAAATAAGACACCGAGGAAAATTCTATGATCTTTTCATGAAGCAAAACTCCTAAACACGATTCTTCCACTTTAAATCACATATTCTGCAAGTCTCTTCTCATTGTCATGTCAAATCTCCACATTGTCATTCGTAAAAAAGATAAGACACGTAGCAACGCAGATTACCTAGTATAATTAATTTTCAACTACTTAAATACGTTCATTGATAATTTCTATTCGAAAGTCACACAAGTAACTTCACAAACATTATCGAGTGACTTGGCAGTAATACAGCTTCACAAGGAAGTTCCACTGATAAAATTAATGTCTTATTAAAACGAATTTCGCAGCACCATGAGTCACTTTCTTTTAAATACTTCACTATGCACTTAAATGGTTGGAAGACGCAGCAATTCTTCTCCATTTCAAGGAATAATAGTCTGCCTGGGCAAAGTGTCACCGTTTATCGCCGAAAGTAGCCTTAAGTCCATGCTACCGATTTCCGGTTCCGGTAAATTGATCCCCCGTAACTTCTGTACCCTGTGCCAAACGAAATCACGCGGTGGCCTTCGCAGGACGAACAACCCGAAGACGAGGGCACCTTGAAGAGCGTTCACCAGATCGAACGCAGACCAATCGAGAGGATCTCCACCGACCCACCATGAAATCAACTCCATCGTCCAGTTGAGGCCCATTATGAAGAAAAGGACGACGCAGACGATGGCAGTTCTATTTAAACGACGGAGGATTCTTTGATCGAGACGATCGGATTCTTCGTTTCTAGCTAATCGTCTCAAAGTCAAGTCCTTCTGGTACTTCGTTAATTTAACGAACGTTAGGATGAAGAGGACGACGTTGGCTAATATCAGCAGGCCGATTGGCACGTAGAAATATGGCATTGCTTCGTTGTCGGCTGAAAGGAAAATAATTCATACATTTTTTTTGAAAGAATCTTTACGTCATGGGAAATATTAGCATTGTTTTTTTTTAACAGGATTAGTATGGAAGAAGACTTTTTTACTTTAACTTGCTATGATGTGCCTAGGAGTTACGGTTTTGAGTCATTACCAAATTATTGGAGCTTTGATATAAGTATCACATAGAATGAAATGGAATCAGCCTCCCAGAGATAATGGGAGATACGGAAACGTGTCTATGAATTGAGAGTGCGAGGTTTTAACTCCAAAGCCATCATAGTCCTCGAAAAAAAGATTTAGTAATTCGTAAATTTCATCATGAAGAAATTTCTCCGAGACGTTATCAACATAAAAACGAAATCACAATTTGGGAGTCGAAGTTTTTACCCCTCGTCATTAGTCTCCCATGGAGTTACAATGGAAGTTCAGCATGTTGCTTTAATGACATCCCTGATGTTATGGTGGATGATGTACAACGTGTTTTACTTAACGTTTCAAGCGATTTTGAAGTATTAATAAAAATCGTGAGACTAGGTTTTAAGAATTGAAAGAGTTGAAAGAACTCTTGTGGATGGTTTGACGCTCCCACATTCATAATTATTACATAATTACGAGTACGTCTCACATTGCAAACTGCTAAACGTGTATGACGTGTAGAAAACCTACACCCATATAATATTTCACTGTTACGATTTCATATCTTATTGCCGAGTGTTAAATATGCATGGCTCTATAGAAAAACTACGCCCATTTTGTATATACGATAGAAATGACTCATGAAACGTTTATGGTCTTCACAAATTGGAAATTTTTCATTGCGTCATGTTGATATCTGATGAAGTAATTTGTACATTATTTGGAGTGCATTAAGTCACCATTACTATAACCGTTCCGTAATTAACAATTTACTATGAGTCTTCGAATTTCTAGGAGGTGGAATTTTTATGATTTTTCTGCATCCACGTTGGAAAAAATAAGTGTCTAAAGTTCATCAATTTTATTTTATTTTGCATCAGTTTAATTTCTTGTGCATTTGCACAGTTATAATTGTTATGATTAGGTCACCTAACAGAACAGGTTTTAGATGGACGAAGAATCTCCAAGGTTGTAATATATTTAATGACAATACAGGAAAAATTTTCCAGTGGTGACCGACGGTCATTGACTCTTACCGACTAATCCAAGTCTTTAACCCCATAACCACTATATCAATTCCCTTTCAGACAAATTTATTTAACACGCTGAATGTCACCTGTATTCTGCTAATTTCGTAATTTCTATTAAATGAAAGTTTGGTCATTTAAAATCATGTCTTTATTAAATATAAATGTTGAAGATAAAAATAATTTTATATTCGGCGGCGGAATACTTTTCGTAAGATAGATCTTGAATGTAATAAATTATCAAGTCATTAGCAATTTTACCTAATTATTGGTACTATCTTAAAAAATTTGTAAATATTGCAATTAGAAATTCACAAGAATTTTCATCGAATTCAACAGCGCCTATCGCCGTTGACCTCCGTGACATTCAACGTGTTAATATGTCGACATGTATCCAATTAATTCTTCGTAGTTCTAATATTAATTATGTTAATGAATTAGAAAACTTACATTTGAACCAACAGCTCTCCTTCCCAAAGTTCGGTTTCACGTAGGTCGTGGGTATGGTCGGACTGAGATCCATGGCCATTGAGATAAGGATAAGTATAGCCGCAGGACCCCAACCCCATAAAGAGTAGAAGAAGAACAACTTTTTAGGCTTCATTCTTGTCTGTCTCTCACGATCGACATAATTCTGAACCAATGCCCATGTCTCGATGCACATCACGTTTAGCCAGAAGAAACAGGCCACGAATGAGAACTGGATGACGAATGCTGGAAAAGCCAATTGTGTCTTAATCGCTCCCTATTGAATGGTAGCATTTCTTCAAAAAGGAATTACCCGTTGCGTCATTTGAATTGTTATATATACGCGCGAACGCGGATTTCGATTATGTTAATTAATAATCGTGATTTTGAACAAATCTGTATCTACTCTCTGACGTTTAAGCTTTATTTAATTAACGAAACGTTGCTCACAAGGCTGTGGATCTTTTGTAAAATTGTTTTTTAGAATTTTGTTATAATATAAATTCTTGGGGGGATAAAAGTAAGCGGTACCATTTTCGAGCCTTTTACGGTGGTACAATTTTTGCTCTATACTGAAGTTCATATCAATGTCTTTAATGAATATTCTAATTACATATACTCAATATATAAGTATACTATAAAACTTCATTGCAAGATTATTAAATTTGGCTTCTAAAACTTCGAACTTGATATATTTCTTTCAAATTTTATTCTTCAAATTGGATTTGAAAAGTAGAGCGATCAGAATATTTAATTCTGAGACATTATACTTATATTAATCGTTTGAATACCGGGAGGGTTTTAAAAAATTACTTCGAAAAAAGCCAAAAGCCACTTTCGCGCTCTTGAAATTTTATTTCAAAATAAGCTAAAGTTGGTGTTTTATTTTATGTAGTGCACAACAAGAACAATCTTCTCGTGCTTGTATCCTAATTTGGAATTACTTTATATTATAAAAGAGAAACCTGATGCATTCTTAACAAAATATCTTAACAAAGTCTTCCTTCAATTGTCAACATTGAAGAAATGTTCTGGGGTTTTTCGACACAAAAACTGAAGAGCGCGAAAGTGGCTCGTGGTACACAAACGGTTAAAATCTAAGATACTCAAAAAAAAAAACACCGATATTTCACGTTGCAGTCAACGTGGTAAAAAGAAATCTCAACATCAAGTATGAGTGGAAGTTAAAGTGTTAAGAAGAATTAATAAAATTCTTGTATGCGTACATTATCGCTCACGGTATCACACACTTCGTATTTACCGTATAATTTATGGCTTATGATTGCGTTCCAGAATTTAACTAACGCTGAAGATGAATCTTACGGTGAATTCTTACCTATGCATATGCAAGTTTGATCCGACAAGTGTGCACTTCCAAGCTGAGTGCATGCAAGAGTAGTAAATGCCACGGTTAAACATCCGCAATAATGGCAAAGTGCTTTTCCATGAACGTCCTTGAGCTTTGGGGTGATGGAATAAGCGACAATGGTTAAAATCAAAAACGGCACGGATATTAGAAGACCACAGGCGTAAATGGTGATACGGGAATCTGCTGTTGTAATTATACGATCTGAAATCATTTGAATTCATTAGGATTCAATGAATGTTCGCGGTAACAGATTGAATTATAGGAAATTAACGATGCTTCTGATCGTGGGTGGAATGTTGATTGTATTCGTGATTGTGAAGAACATCGAGAAGCTTTATCTCTATTTATTTAAATAAATAAATAGAGGAAAGAGTAGACAAATAGAAGAAGGAATAGACAAGTAGAAGAACAGAGTAGATGCGTAGAAAGAAGAGTATAAATAGGAGAAGGAGAGAAAAAGATGAAAGTGTAGGAAAAGAAGAAAAGCCTGAAGAATGAAACAAAAAACTAAGAGAAAGGATTATAATCTCGTTTTAACTGTATTTTTATACCTTCAATCTAGACTTCTAGAGTTATGCTAGCAATTTTTGGATTTTCTAATCCACAAAGAAATTAAGTAGATAAAGTCGTAATTTTGAATTAACAGAGAATAGAATTATTTTCAAGTCTATAGTGTACCATTACTTAAAATATCAAAATGTGTTCCGTAAGTTGAGCAAGTGGAACAAATGTATCCACGTTTAAAAGTGAAAGAAACGTCTCCTCCTATCAAACATTTAATTATCCACAAGCATCAGGGAATTGTAGTCATACAATTAGAGCTGTGTCCTACACTTTAATTGGCAAGATAGATTTTTAATTAAGAATAAATCAAGACGTACCCTCGGGAAAGCAAACGAAGGTCCTCAGGCCCATTTCTGGGACGATTTCCATGCAGTAATCGGCTCCAGGTGCCAGCATCGGTGGATCATGATGAGGCGCAAAGACAGATCCGTTTAACAACAAGTAATGCCGGTCATCCTTCGTGTCTTCCGGGTACAACATGTATCTGAAGAAAGGGCAACATTTTAAATATTATCTGAATACATTAAACTTTCTTTATTGGAAGAAAATACGGTAGAAAATCATAGAGGATGAGTTTGTGCAAAACGTCTCTTTATTCTGCAAAGCAAATAATATAAATTACAGAATGGAGGTATTAGGGAGAAAATTACACTTCATAACAATAATTATGCTTCATAACTTCAGAAAGAAACAATAGACTTAATTATAACAATTGAGAGAATCACAATAAAAGAAGCTAATATTTCTTATGATTGCTTCAATAAAGAATTTCTTGAAACGTGAGAAAATCTGGTAATTAGTAACTCTGCTATTATCTATCATTATTTAAAAACAAATATTCCAAGCATTTGATTATTGAAAGAGGATAAGAAAGATGTAATCATTTTTCCGATTAAATGCTCCATCCGACTAATAGGGTACTTTATAACATAATTTTTGTTTGAGTTTCGATTATATGTATTTGCCGAGATTGTGTCAATATTTCCATCGATTCATTACAATGCGCTTTGAAAGATAATTGCCACAGAGGATTACGTGATACGATAATGTACAGTTATCCCGCGAGTTTGATTTCTAAGGTATTTGTGATATTTCATGAAGTATATCATTTTTTGTAGCTTATATCCTTTCGTCTCATTTTTCAGATGATGGATTTTAGTAAAATTATATATCTTAATCAACGCCAGAAGATTATCAATTCGACATTTTGTCGCTAACGTATTGTCACGATAATTAATCAAGGAAATAATTCCTTTGTACTGTTGGTATCTTCAGTAGAAAATACGTTTTATTGCTCAAACAGAGGAGGTAATTACAATTAATCGTCTTTCGTAATTTATATAATTTACATACCGTCCGATAAACACTATGTTTTCATTGAAAACAGGAGGTACGTTGTCGTAAAACTTAGTTTTATACTTATATTATTATTTTAAGTAGCTAATGAATAGAGTTCCATATATTCTTCATTAATTCGATAAGATCTCATTGATATTATTTTTTAAGAAACTTGAAATTTCTTCACAATTAGCTTCTTTTTTGCTCGCAATAAATTAGAAACCAGCAAAAAAAGGTGTTTCAACTAAAAATAGGCATATTTATCGAAAAAAGCATTGGATTATTTTTTGACATAAGTAGAGATCATTTTTTAATCAGCTTTATGAACAATAAAAATTGAAATAAATAAAAAAAAGTCATAAGAATCTGTTACACGTAGTGGATCCATTGAAGAGATCATTGTCATTTATTTTTAAAGAGGTAGAGTATTGCAGTGCACGAAACATCTTTGTTAATAAATAATAATAATATTTTTGGATGTTCAACCAAAGAACTGTTAACAAGAACGTGCCAAACGGAAGATTGTCATTTTTATCAGTGTATGACTGCGAGCGAATACATTTTATCGGTGAGATCCAATCAAGAGCATTCCGATATGCCGATAGGAATTTCTACAGCAACACTTTACTTCATGTGGCAGATTTTATACAAGTACCAAGATCAAAAGGCTTTTTCAGATTACAAATCCCTCTTATCTCTGTCTATTTGCGGTACATTTTTTTTTCGACATTTTCACTGGAATTCCAAGAAATCCAGAATTACTTTGCGATCGCAATCAAAAAGTTATATTTTCAACGAGAAATGCAAATTAATAATTTACGACTTTCATGAAATCTTTCCTTGAAATTCTTGGAAGTCCGGAATTTGTAATACTTTAACCCATTCACTGCCGGAAAAACTAAGCAAATATTACTTTGCGTGTTAAAATTTGAGAAAACGGCAGAAAGGCTGTGAAATATTAATATAATGAATCAAATATATGATATCGACATTTATAAAGATACGAAGAGCATTTTTGTTCCAAAATTACTATACACACTCGGTGATTATTGATAACTTATTAATTCCTACTTATAGCGCAAGCACGAGATAACTCGTAGTTGGCAGTGAATGGGTTAAAACTGCATTCCAAAATTTACACTTCCAACCTTCCTTATACCTTGCGAATAATAGTCAAAAATTGTTTTTTTTTTGTAGCTTACCTTTTGAATCGACAAGGATCACCAACGACAGCGACGAACTGACTTTTTTCATCACCCGGAACCATTACTCCGCTGTTGTTATACTCGCAAAATAGAGGAGAAAAGGTCTCTGCCATTGTAAAATTCGATGTAACACAAATCGCACCATGGGTTTCATCTTTCACGAGTATTTCATTTCCTCCGCAACATTTTCCAACCACCGGTAGACCTTGATATTGTTGCGGTATCGTTGTTTCATTCTGCTCAGACACAATTAATTCCTGTTTTTATTCATAGAATCAAATTTTTATTTTCGTAACAAATAACTGATATAATGGGAGATTGATAATTGAAAATTAATAAAGTGGTTAAATCTGAGTTAGGCATGGTTTTGAACTAAATTTCGTATTTCTGACTGACAGATATTTTGAGAATTCTGTGATAGTAGATTTTTGGATGTGCAAAAATAGAAAAAAATGGGCTAAAAACTTTCAAAAATCACTACACTGGTATTAAAATGGAATCACTGTAATAACATGCAAATTCATTTTACAATACAACAATTCTTTCATATATAACCGTAAGTTCGTAGTAAACAGATCCGCATGCATGATTCATAACAAAAATAAATTTGAAAGCTCATCCCGGGTTTGAAATAATACCACGTCGCAGATTTCTACGCAACTGTTACATTGAATATCAAATAGTAAAGTCACAAATGACTATTTGTACCGGAAATAAATCCGTACAATCATCGGGTATCAAAAATAAGACGATGTCGTCGACTTCTGTACGCTCGTTACACGGAAGACTTGCTAGACGTTAATGCCTATGATGACTATTCGGGACGAAAATAAGTTTGAATAATTATCGCAGTTACGACATCATAGAGCGTTGGCGAATTTCGCGGATTCACGGCGTGAAATATTTTGCAAAACTGCGTAAACGGGTAGCTCGTGGAGGAGGCAGAATTTCGGAGTAATCATCATAGTACAAAGCGAAAACGCTACTGTTGACTATTTGTGCATAAATTGTTTAAAAGACTGTGCAAATCTCATGATTAATTAATTGTTGCAAATGTATAGTCCTACGATGTTATGCATCTTAATCAAATCTCTTTATTACAATCTGTCTCCTACTTAAAACTACTGCTTCCGGTACTTTTTAAAAGCATTTTTGCATTCCCTTTTAAACAGACTTTTGAATTTCTTTCTTACGTATTTTTTGAAGTTTCTCGTATGAGTCTTCTTTGAAGTAACAAAAAAAAGTATTTTATAGCAATTACACATTTTTTATTTTTACATACCATAGAAATCGTGTGTACGATCGGAGAAGCAGAGTTCGCATGAAGAACGCAAACAGCCAAGTTCCAAAAAATCACGTAAAACAGTTTCGAAAACGTTGAGAATCTCGCAGTCATCGTTCCTCGAAATTCCATCTTGGTGTCCTTAAAATACGTAATGAAAATCCGTATTGTTTGACTAATGACAACGGGGAATCCCCTTCCGTAATTTCTCCTCCACTTTCACTCGTTTAAAAATCAGGGATTACTATCCAACGAATTCTTTCTCTTCAGTCGTATATCTTCATTGGTTCTACTTCTTAAGTCATCAAAGAGAAAAAGAGCCAAGAAATTCGCAGATTTCGATCCATCGATGATATATCTTTCTCGTTCTTCCCAACGTTTTCCACGATTCGATTATCCTCCGTTTACACGTCGTTGATTCAGAGTCAATAAACTGAAAACTCGAGTTCAGCCTCGCGATGTAATCTTTCTTTTTTTAAATTCTTTCACTTGAAATGGTCTCGATTTGACTTTGTTTAGACGAATTTAGATGAATTAGTTTAGACGAATTTACAAGATTTGTAGTTTCAAAGTTACTCGAACAGGCTCAAAGTTGTCGGGAACAGTTTTGAAGTAGTTTATCGACGAGAAGGACGAATGTATTAAAGCAGAGACACTTCCACGGTGAAAAGTTCAATCTTATCAGTCTCGTAACTTCGCCACTGATTATTTAGCGGCTATCGATTAGAGGCTGAGCGATTAGCGAGATAATATCTGATCGTTGGCCAATTATTTATTAAGTTTATAAAGTCTTACGGCAAAGCGACGCTTTTGTTGTTACTTTTGGAATGCCTGCGAACAATTATCGTTCTACAATCGGTCACGATTTTTCCCTGGCTATTTTATCAATGAAAGCAGTCGTTCGTTTTGAATGGGACTTGCTTTTACGAGTGTTCTGTTGCTATTTGGATTTTTCTCTGTCTTGATTTCCGTGTTTTTTTTTAAGTGGATATCTGTAATGAATAACAAAAATGCAGTGTTTTTTTTTTAAATCAAATAAAGTTAAGGAAAATAGATGCTTCGAGTTTGTTCGCGTGATTTAGAATATTAGGCGATTTATGTTTTTTCTGTTGGTGAAATTGAAGCAATTAATCGGCCAGGTATTATTTTGAGGTATCTTTCTCTTGGTGTGTATGCTAATATAGCTATCTTTTTTAGTAGAAGAATTTTTTAATATTTTTTTCTCCATTCGTAATTGCTTTGTCAAGTCTTTTAGTTTGTAAATTGAAGTTCGGTGAAACATTCATTTCATGGATAATACGTAGATCAAATTTTTAGAAATGTTGTCAAGTTTTCAGAAGTAGAGTTTCTCCAAAAGGAATCATTAACGTAAAGACTTAAATTATGATTCATGTGGTTTCTACGTTTTCCCCCAAGTTATTGAATAAACCGATTATTATTACATATAATTATTACTTTTTTTATTACTTTTTCCTCTCAGTTAGTCTCTCTTGATGAACTATTTCATTCATAACTGACTCAATAATCGTTAAATAAAGTTCAACAGACGATTCACTCGACACACGAACTAATTCCATCAGTAAAAAACTGCCAAAGAAACAAAGAAAAAACATACTAAGAGAAAATAAATATAAATAAATAAAAGGACAAGTCCAAGAGAATTTCACACCTGTAGCCGTAAAACCCATTCCTAATTCAACAAACTCGCATCATTGTCAAGGATCTTCAGACGGCATTCAAGTTCCTACTCACCGTTCTCACGAATTCCCACGAACTTTCAATTTCACGTGGATCCACAGAACTCAACTCAGGAACTAATTAAGAGCCGCATAGATTTTTTTTTTAAATTCCACGACACTTTTTCACGGTATAACAAGAACTTTTCCTTATTGCGGTTGAATGAAACGACGTAAGGAGCAAATTCCTGTTTCGACACGAGATGATAACGTTTAAACCGAACTCTTCTTGTCGAAGACCCCGGAGTCAAATTCCAGGTGTAATTAACCGATGATATGGAAAAAATCAAGTACTACACTTTGATCGATCAAATTTCTGGATCGAATTGTTGATAACATTCACACAGAAAAGGTGTGAGAAAGAAAGAGAAGGATGAGTAGACAGGAAGAAAGTGAAAGAGGCAGTAGAAAATGGAGAAGGAAGAGTAAGAGAGGAAGAAGGAAAGAAAAAAAAAGAGAGAAAGAGAGAGCTATGGTTGGATCGTGGTCGAAATTCTCTGGCGGTTCACCGATCGACGTCCGAGAACGCACTGGCCGGTCTTCTCGAGCTACTCGTGGCTTTATCGTTCCTGGTGCACAAGATCATTCGTTACGATGCATTCGTCGGATCTGCCGCTGGTGGACAGGTGTCGTAATTTAGAAGCCTCGGGAATTCACGGTGTATTTGAACCAGAACAAAGATTTTTTTTTCTATTTTTTTTGTTTTACCTGAGAGCTACTGTTTTAGGTGGGCTCTGAACCTTGAAGCTTTGATATGATATAGGAAAAAGGTTTTAGGAGGTAAAAGAGGATTTTTATGGATTTTAAGCCGAGGAGTATATTAGACAGGGGTTTTTAACACGTTAAGCGCCACACCGGTCCCTAGGGACCGGACGTTGACTTTTCATTTATGCTGACGTTGATCAATGAAAATGAACAATTAGTTTTTTTTACCTAAGCTACGTTGTCGCGCCTCACCGAGCCACAATTAGTGGACTTAAGTATAAAATAGAACATTTTATTAAAAATGAATGTAGTATGTTAAAACAAATAGAATGATATCTTTTCTAATAAAGGGCGTAAACGGAAAGTGCTTTAAGAACGAGCGTGTCGCTTAACGTGTTAAATTATGGTGGTTGTTTTTAGTGTTGTTTTCACTTTCTGAACGAATTTTGTTATTTTAGATGAGTGATGTCATTTTTGATTTGTGGAGGTGCAGAAATGGGAGTGACGTTAATGAGATAAATTTTTCAGGGTGAAATTAATAAGTTAGTGGGAAAGATACTTTGAGAAGTGGACAATGTATGCATCATTGTCCCGGGGTGATTTTTAAGGAGTATTAGAAGGTTTTATAGGTTCAATTTTTTATGTCGTTGATAGTTAGATTCTCTGACTCTTTGAGTTATTATGGCGAGGTTCATTTGTGCCAGTGTTAATTTTCTACCACAGTAATTTTGTCGTTGGATTTTAATTTTCATTTTATATGTTTGTGTCTCTATAATTATTGTAAATACGGAAAAAAAGCAATTTGCATTGTTCAATCGCAGAAAATTGTATGGTATTCATTCTTCATTATCTCCATTAAGTAAGTAATCAATAAGTTTCTGAACAAGCTTTTAAAAGAACGTTCGATATTTTTCTAAAAAATTAGTAGTCAAGTTTTCCAGAAATTCTTGCGTGTCTCGATAATTTTTCGCGATGTCATTCCCTTAATTCTGTGATTGGAATCAATAGAAACGGGAATTCTAGTCCATGGAAAAGACCGATAACGATAATAAGTGCGCTCTTGGTGATGTAATTGCACCATGCAAAAGAATGAAAAATCTGATTTTACCATCTTTTTTTTTATTATTAAGTATTTTTCTTTTATTAAGCATAAGCTCGCCGATAATTTTTTAAATAGATTGCTCTTGCTGCACGTTCTTCTTTAACGCGATTAATTTACTTTTACACGTTTCATTCATTTTATCACGATTCATTTAACACGTTTCGTTCACAATGAAGCAACTTTTCAAAACGTGTCATTCATATCTGCATTCCTATTTTTAATTCAAATTCCCTGTTCTTTTTTTTGTTCTAGATCAACGCGAATTTTTGTTCTTTTTTCTTCGTAATTCAACTGTTTCGTGACTTTCTTTGCACCGTCTTGTTTAATTTTGAGGATTCTTCATGATTTAAATGCTCGTATTGTTTTATGTAACTTGATTTCATCGTTTCTAGTTTCTCAGTCCAAATGCAATGATAACAGCGAGGAAAATTACGCTAACGATGCAAATATGTTAACATCGCTTTAGACTCTTTAAAAGTTTTTCCACATACGTGAACGATTCATTTAAAATTTATTGAAAGCTATTTCGAACCGTGCAATCATTACAAACATTAGTGCACAATATTTATCGCCTTTTCTGATAAAGAAACATATCCCATTTGTCATGAATTACAAAAAGTGAGAGCAATTTATCTTATATTCATTAAATAAAGTTAAGCGAAATTAGAATTTCTTTCCCATCATTAAAATAAAATTATTTCATTAGGTTTAATCTTCTTCATTCATCATAAAGAAATTTTTAAAAATGTAGAATCGCTTTGTCGCTTCTTAAATTAAAGTCTATTTGTCTCTTAAGATGTCAAATAGAGCGAGGTCTTTGATGTTTCAACGAATTGTCAAGCTTGTCTTTGATGGTTTGTGTCACCATTTTTTTTACGTTTAATTCCAAATTTTCCACATCATTGTAATTCCAAAGTCGTAGAGTGTAGGATTCCCATGAATTAACAAGTACGAACGCTGTTGTTCGAGTTTATTTTTATCACGTATTCTAATCGACAAAATGCTTAACGAAGATGTATTATCGTGTCGAGATGTCAATGGTCACTAATTTAGATGATTCCCTGGAACGCAGTGTGCATTACGTAGTTGTGCAAATTTTCATATAACTTTGTAAAGCTTCTGGAAATTGTCGGCTATTACAATACATTTCTAGAAATATTCAGTAGCAACGTTCATGAATTTTTCGATCACGTTCTAAAAGTGATCTTCAAGAAATGAGCTCTTGCAATGAATGCAGGAAGTGAGATTTAACCTAGGAAGCATTACGTCGAATGGGTATTAACTGGAAATTGGATAATTCATAATTTACAACGTCACGGTTAGAAATCATTAGAGATTCATAATCTGCGAGGAAGAGCGAGTGCAGCGTTGATCAAAGATTTTGATTGAATTCATTTGTATGCATTAGAAAACCCATTTACCCTCGGAATTTTAAATGAGGTGCACGTGAAATTCTCAAAGTTCATCGAATTTTGACAATGGTCGATAGAATTCGACTGGTCTATTAAAAGTTGATGGAATAATTGTCCATTTTAAAATTTTACTTTATTCTTACATCAAAGAATACATTCTTTAATTAAATTACATCAGCCATTTGCATTACAATTTTTGTTCAAATTATAGTAACGATGGCTATTATTTATATGATTAACATTCGTTTTATAATTATCCTTAACAGTACAAAAAATTTAAGTGTCGATCGACAATCAAATTTGCTCCAAAGATGTCGAAGTTAGAAGAAGATTGAGAATCCCTGGTTGAACCTCTTGTTCTCCAGTTTCATGTCAGTTCAAGGTCACAGCTGATTATCTTATGAAATCATATATGTGTCAACCATTACCGAAAGTCGTCTAAAAGTAAAAAATGTGAATAATTGTATCTATCACTTATTTTGTATTTTATCAACGTAAATTGTAATATGATATCCACAACTATCATAATTACCTGCACATATCAGTTCCTCATCACTAAATAATTACTATCTATCCTAATCATTATCTTAATCAGTAATTCACCCTTTTCTTTTTACAAGCTAAAACATTATTTAACAACCGCCACATTGAAACATTAAATCAATATACTCCAAGCAACCCTGTTCTTCCAGTATGACCTTACGATGACCTTAAACTCCTCCACATCATTTGCAAACGTCTGATACAAATTTCTCATAATTGACTAATCACTATAAAATTTCACCTTATCAATGGAAACACTTATTCACCACCTGAATTAAACTCAAACTTCTCTCACGTATCGAAAGACAGAGAACCGACCATCAGGAATTACAAGTCCATCCGTCTAGCGAAAGATCCGCGCGTTCTTTCGGCTCTGCGGAATTGGCCGGTTTCTCTTCCTACCTTCATTAAAAATACCATTGGCAGATATTGGAGGTGTGACGTAATATCGGAGAAATTTTTCTTACTATCGCTCGCGATGTGACGTCGGCATGAGTTATGTCCGATGGAGTGTACTGCAACTACAAATATAGTAACGCGTCATGAAGAACTCCCGGGTTCAATTCTTTATTGATACAGAAACTTTTCTGCGAATCATTTCGCTAACCAGATTCGAAGAAACGTCACTCTCTCGATCGATGCGATTGGGTAGATGTGGTGTGTATGTATCGATCAAGATCGAGTAGATTTACGAAGATATTTCCAGTTTGCGAAATGAACCGCGGGGGGTGCAGTTGCAAGTGCAAACAAAGGCGAGGCTATGACGGCCTCGCGTGGAATTAGAAACGGCTTTATCTATTAACCCCTCGAAATCGGATGGAATTTCTGATTCTGCTTTGCTTCTGGGAATTTTGGGCGAAGTAATTGGTTTATTAGCGTTGGTTTTGGAAATAGTGGGGTATTAGTGTTGGATCAGTGGTATATCAATGATGCATTAGGGTCGTTTTTGGAAATTGTGATTTATTGAAGACGTAAAATATTCAGTTTGTTATCGATAGTTAATGGTAAGTCAATGTATTTTTATTGTTACACTAAATTTCTACTATTGGAAGTATAGATGAATGAAGTGTTTAATAACCATTTTGTTGACTATTGAATTTGATGAAAAGAAGAAAATTGTGGAATGTAAGTAAATGCTTTAGATTTATCTGTTGGATGAGAATAATTGAGAAAATAATTTCTTCAATCTAAACTTACGAGTGCAATAAATCAGATAAGAAAGAAAATATTATTTTGGAGTTAAAGTTACTATTTTCACAAGTGTGAAATCAACTATGATATCATTCAGTCCACATTTTTTTGTTTAAATTGCTATAAATCCAATTGCATTTGCAAACTCTTCCACTAAATCAATAAATTTTCTATAAAAAATTAATGTCTCGTTCCACCCAACTTATTTTCTTATTGGCCAACTTATCCAAATCGCTAGAATTCAACGTTGCCTAGTGAAACATTGCAAAATGAGATATTAAGTTACCACGGAAGTGGATAACTGATAATTTGCGATACGGTGTATGAAATGATTTGTAAAATTTCTCACAATCTAGGACAATCGAAGCGAGCATTTTGAAGTACACGCTCCTTGGCATTCATCGCCGAAGATAAATTTAGAGAGTGTTGCAAACACATTTATTATCTTCGAGTTCATCGTTGGAGGTGGGTGGATGTTTTAGGAACTCGTGAGTACATCGTTTAAACGATTTAGAAGAGTTGACTTCGATGAATTTCTTTTCACAGAAACATTGATAGGTTGAACGACGAATATACTTCGCTTGTCTTATCGTTTACTTTATGATATAATTTCGACCATCCTTCTTCTTTATCAAGTTTATTGCTTGATTAATAATCCTGATCTTTTTTTCATTCCTCCATTTATTTTTAATAAGATTTTATACCTTGGATACACCTACAATTTTTTTATATTTTTTTTTACAATTTAAATGCGTTTAGTAAAGAAATCATGTTATAAATTATTTTTTTTGCGGTTGATAACATTGATATTTTATGGTATATTTAATTATATACTTCAAGTACTGTCATATCTCTTTTATTTATTTCTTACTTTGCATTCTAACTTTGGAGATTCTGTTAATTAATTAACATTCGATACAGAGCTTTTCTCGCTAATTACAGAGTTAATATTACCATAAGGAATGTATCTAAAAGCTGCTCAATAATTCATGAAAATGATGTAATTTCTATTAGGAAATAGCGATATTAACGGGTAACAGTAATTTTATTATGAAACGAGAAGATTTTTAAAATAATTTCTGATTTTAATCAGAAGACGTTTAAATTAGTACAAACACCAAGGAGGATAAAGTCTTAAATCAAGGGAAACAAATGAAAATGTATGCGTCAATGTGCCATTGGCAAATAACATATTGGCGAAACTGATAGTCACTGTTTCGCCACTGCCTACGATGGACGCACGTGTTACTATTAAATTTCTTGATTCAATTTGCGAATTTTGTGTCTATCAAGGCGAGGAATAAAACCAGTTTATTGACGTCAGTGCGAATGTGCGTGAGATTGTTGAAGATTTGTTTGTTGCATCAGGATTGTGTGTATATTTAAAGAAAAGATTGCGAGAACATAAAGGTATACGAAACGAAGGCTGCTCTCGACGTAAGGCTGAACGAGAATGACGAAATTTTCGAGAATTAAAGTCTCTGATCTATCGTACATAAATCTATCGAAGAAGAAGAAGAAAGTAGATTACATAAATCCTCATCAATTTATAATATCAACTCGACTAAACGTTTCAAATTTTTCAATAATGAAAAAATTCTATTATCCACTACAATTCTATTCATATAAAAGAAATCGATCGCAATAAACGAGATATTACAGATTACATTTCCATAAAAATCGATACAAACTCTCGAAATGAAACTAGAACTAAGAACAATTTGAATTTATTATTGAATGCTTTGAAATTCGCGGTACTCTCCCGCCTCCTTTCCGGACCAATCAGAAGTGAGATTGAGTTTCCGCGTCTCGAAGGGCTCGTCTTCCGTGAAGTCTAGTCTCGTTTCAAATTTAGTAGTTGACGCAACGGGCCACTCCACGCCTACGCAAGAATAACAGTATTTTACGTTGGCGTCGACGAAACTCGATAGAGGAGAGAGAGTGGAACGACTTCGAGGATAGGAAATCCGATGACGTCTTTGTTCGCGTGGGTATCGAGGAATCACCAAGGGGGGTTTTACCGAACCACCTGCGGTGATCAGGAATCAGCTGTAAGCCAACTCGAAGTGTTTCTCCATGTGCGTTTCTACGTAAAGTCGTAAAGAATGAAAATTTATGTTATATCAGTCACTGATCGTATCGCGTCAGCATCGAAATCATTACTTTCTGCATCTTGTCAGGAAAATTTCAAACCGTAGTAGCCATTGGAGATGATAGATTCTTACGTAGATTTCCAACATTGTCTTTACAATTGATGCAGTTTGTATTCGTTAGAATGAGAGAGGGATATCATTATATGGTTCAATAGGTGGTTATTTACATAAATATTGTATTTTTCAGGGGTTGTTTTCTGCCATTGCTTCGTTATCATTTGTGCATCATGGCTGATATTACCAACTGAGCCTCGCCACTTTTAATAGCAAGAATGGTATGTAGAATCTTATACTTTGTTCGTACTAACATATTTTGTATTAATTACACTATAAACAATTATTATTAAGTTAAGAAAAGTGTTTCATTGTGTACAAAATATATTAATTGCTTTTTATTGTAATAGGTAAATAAATAATTCTTGTTTAATATGTTTCTGAGACTAAATTGGTTTTAATTTGCATTTTTATTGTTTTTTTAAATGAAAATAAGTGTTTTTTTTTCAGATAACTCTGAATATTTTACTTGAAAGTGTAAAAAAGGAACTTGTCTATGTAGCCTCGAACTTTCACTTTCTTTCATTATAATATGAGCAATTTTAATCAGCTTATACTTCAAATTAATATAACTTTGTACAGCACCGTGCACTACCGTGCTCTCTAGTAAAAGTCAATGCAAACTTCGTGCTTCGTGCTGCCGGTAATACAGAATTTTTGAAGTCAAAATATTCGTTTGATGAAAAATAATGAGTTAACCTTTGCAATGTCTCAGTAATCATTGTAATGCCTCAGTAATAATCATATGCAGCATCTTCCTCCACAATAAAAATACTAGAAACCACCTAAAACTCTAGGCTCCGGAGGAATTGACCACTTTTAAACCCATCTGTACATTTTTACCGCGTTTTTTTTATTTTATTTTTCGTTTCTAGGGTCTATGATATTTAGCTTAGAACTTACTGTCTAGAGCCTTTACCTTATTATACACCATAGTCTCAAAAAGTCGCACGTTTAACACTAGAATTACCAAGCAAACTAAATAGTTGGTTCTCAATTTTGTACAAAAATTCTTCAAATTTTTAGAAAAGTTATACAGTAGATATTCCACGTCTGACTTATAAGACACAAGCTACTTATGTTACTTAAGTGATCATTGGCTTTCGTTCCTTCATTTTTCTTTTTTAAAGTACTCATTTCATTTATTTCAATACAGTAGATTCAAATGTGGTGGTTTTAGTATTCGAAGCAAGTAAATCAGCATAGCCGTGAATATTTAGGGTCGATATCAAGGCTTAATGGGTGTCGTTGTTCATTAGTGTATCAAGTATCAGAATTTAGATACACTTGACTGGCATTTTGCACGAACTCCATCCGATTATCAGGTAGAAGCCATGCAGGTGTTGGAAACGTTACCAATAGTGTTGTGTGGTAGTAACATTGATTTTTTTCGGCGCAAAGAAAGCCGAGAGCCTATAACTGTCGTGGTATTAGAATATTATATTAGTTTGTAAAAATATTTCTTTACGAAAGTCGGAATATGTTCAGAATTTATGTAAAAGTAGAAAGTACCATGGCACTTAAGAAAAATTTCATTTAAAGTGAACTTTATGACAGCGAAACTTTTGGGAAAGTTTCGTGCGAGGAAGGTAACTTGAAAATTAATGTACTTTCGTCGTGAAACCTTTTACTTTCTGATTTTTTCACTCTTTGTTCATTCTATTCGCAAGATGCAATATTATGATTGCCAAAAACTATCGTACATACATAGAACTTACGAAAAAGCAAAAGAAAAATTTGTAATTTCTTACTGAGTTACATATAAAAATAATATGAACTTTGATAATAATCTTAAACCATTTTATATTTCAATATTCGAGTCTAATTTATTGCACATCGATGTTTCTATTTTTCTTTTTCTATTTATTTTCCCGTTCAGTAAAAACTGAAATGAATTGAGAAATAACAATGCCGATTGAAAATTGTGCACGTAAACCTCAAATAAAATTATGTAGATTATCTAAAAGAGTGCAAAATTGAATGTAATTAAAATTCATAAAAAATATCAGACACATTAGACACCAATGAAATTTCCTTTGCCTCAACTTCTTCTTCTTTATTAAATTTTTAAGTTTATCAGCTATCTTCTTTAAAATGTTAAAATATCATAGTGCGAATAAATGAACGAGACTAAAAAATGGAATAGCTAATGTTGAAAATCTCTGAAACAGGAAAAAAAATTCACACATCATTTGCATTTGCGCTCGCGATTTGTGAAAGGAAACATTCTTAATCGTTTCCGCGTTAACTCGTTGAACAAGGCTCTTCTGTTTCATACACATTTATGTATGTATGTACAACGAAGCATATTCTTACGAATAAGTAGTTCTGTTTCAAAGAGCAACCTAGAAGCAGATATAAATTATTAGCAAATTAAACTTTCACTAACAGTCGGTGTTTGTTCTCCTATCAATGCGGGGAAAGACTATATTATAATTACACAAATTTTTACAAATATACAATAATAAACGACATTGTGCCTCATTAGCCCAAGTTGAAGTCTCCGTTATTTCTATGATCTTTGGCTTAATTATTATTTCATATTCCATAACTTCATTAATTTGGAAGTCACCTCGAACAGTAAATTCTTGGCGAAACAATTATTTCAATGAAAGCCGAAATAAATTTTTTAAAAACGCGATAAAAGGAATTATAACGCTTTCGGAATTTAAGGGTTTCATGGCTCAGGTTGAAGTCTCTGTTATCTCTAATACCTTTGACTTAATTATTATTTCATATTCCATTACTTCAATAGTTTGAAAGTCACCTCGAACAGTAAATTCTAGGCGAAACAATTATTTCAATGTAAGCTGAAACAATTTTTTTAAAAACGCGATAAAAGGAATTATAACGCTTTTGGAATTTAAGGGCTTCATTGTCTCAGATTGAAGTCTCCCTCACCTCTAAGAAACTCATCTTAAATTATTATTTACCATACAATATCTGCAGTAGTTCGAAGTCCATTTAAAATTCACGAAAAAATGACCCAATCAGGCAGAAATGCAAAAATATAAACGGAGATACCCATTAGCTAAACACCCTTAACATCGTTCAGATATCCAGTTCATACGACAAACTCTTTTCTTGATTCGAATACTTGTACCTCAACCCTTGCATCGAAATTTCAATCTTTTCTTTACAGAAAAGGTTACCTTAGTTACCTCTACTCCCCTTTATCCAGCAGTGCATGGAGTTCCTGCCATGTCATGGACAAAATTGTCGCGAGTCTTGCGTGCGTCCACGGTCAGTGACGTCTCCCTTCTATGTATGTCTCCCTCGTCTCGTCCTGCACCGAGTCCACCATGTGACCTTGCTAGTGCACCTCATGTTTGCCTTAAGTCGCAAGTAAACATGAGAAACAGCAGATCCTCTGGAAAGAGAGAACTTCTGCCTGACACTTTGAAACCGGACTTTTAATTTGCCGTGGAATTCTTCTTGGAATTGTGCAGTAATTGTAGAGTATCATCAGTTCGGTGGTACGGAACTGATCTGAAAAAGTAGGTCGTGCTAGGTGAAATGAGCATAGCAGCTGAAGCTAAACGAGGATGAAAAAGGAGATCGTCAGGGACTTTTTCTCATAGGGTAACAATTACAGAATTATGTATAGAGTTAGTTGAATAAAGATGAACTGCTTGGAAAAAAGTATTGGTAAATTGATAATGGATTTTTGGGTTGGTCTTTTTTTCTTTGGGAAGAGGAATTATGAGGGGGTTGTAGGAAGATGTGAGGTTGAATGATTGAGGAATCAGCCAGAGGGAATTCAAGTCCGTCGTCTTTGGTAAATTTTTTCAATGGGCTTGGTAACTTCAGAAACTGAAACTATCTGAAATCTGATATCTGATAAGTGCAAGAAATCTAGGCTAGAGATGAATTTTCCTATTTTGCATTATAAATTATTTATTATCTCAGTTTCTATATAGTTGTACTGATAGAAGCTCACAATCAGAAAATAAATGCAGCTTAATTGGAAACATGAAAAAAGGTACTTTGTTACAGTAAGTTACTCATGCGGAACTGGAGTTCCTGGATTTGTTGCATGAAAACGACATTGTTCAGTTAAAAATGGCTGCTTGCATTAATATGGTCTACTTATAATAGTATTAGAATAATAAGATAACATCATTAACTCATACTAAAAGGAACAGTGCTATTAACTTAACTGGACATTGCTGTCGACATAATGTTGAAAACGTTTATTACTTTCCTTTTATTTCCAGTCAGTGAAGCAAATGATCGAAGTTTCATGTAATGTTTTTATTGGATATTGTTGCAACAAATTGAATTTTATACAAAGTACTATGCTTTTCGTTATAATCTTCTAAACATAATGGAGATTTAAACTTGGGCTAATTAGGCCTCTGAACTCCGGGCCCATCAATAATCTCTTTTATCGCCTTCTTTTTTATTTTATTTTTCGACCTTCTCTAGGAATAGCTGTTTTAGGGTGGTTTTGAGCTACCGTGGCTGTGATATATTGAATAACAATTTGAACAAAAATTTTCTAAGCGTATCTCAGACTTAAACTTGGGTCGATTGGGCCTCTGAACTCCGGGTCCACGAATAACCCCTTTTGCCGCGTTTTTTTAAATTTTATTTTTCGACTTTAGCTACTATTATCAACTAACCTGGAACCCACTATTTCAGAGTGGTTTCGAACTACCGTCACAATGACACATTGGATAACAATTTAAGACAAGTTTTCTAAGCGTAACTCACACTTAAACTTGGGCCAATTGAACCTCTGAATTCTGGGCCCGCGAATATGCGCTTTTACCGCGTTTTTTTTATTTTGTTTTTCGGTTTTAGCAAAAATTATCATTTCGCCTAAGACCCACTGTTGTAGACTGGTTTCGAACCACCATCACTATGATACATTGGATAACAATTTAAGATAAATTTTATAAGCGTATCTCAGACTTAAACTTGGGCCAATTGGGCCTCGAACTCCGGACCCTCCACAATCCCTTTTACCGCGTTTTTAAACATTTTTTCGTCCTTAACTGCTACGGTGAATAACATACAATCAGCGCAAAGTACTTAAAACTCGCAATACTCCTTCATATCACAATAAAATTCATAATTAACCAACTTTGGAATATCCCCAATTTTCATCTTCCACCCCGAGTCCATCCATTTCTCAAATTAGGGTAATCTATAATAACGCAAATAATCGATACCGCCGCGCCTAAACAGAGGATTTCGTACGCTCAGCGAGCGTATAAAGGTTCGAACCTCGCGGAATGGAAGGGCGGAAGTGCAAACGGGGCTTAATGCAGCATCAGCATCCGACACGGTGTACTGCGCCGTGTGTCCGTCTCTTTCTCACCGCCAGGTCGCCTCCCTCCTTTTAATAAAAATATTTCTCCCTCTCTATCCTACCGCTCCCTCTTCGTGCTGTCTCTTCCATCACGATTGTCTCTCTTCCTCTTCTCTCCCTCCCTTCTTTCTCTCTCCCTTTATCCCTCCTCACTCACGCTAACTCCGTTTCGGTCTCCCTCTTCACGGATAGGATATAGGGTGAGTACGATTTCGGCTCCCTTTCGTGGAGCCACTTAACGAGAAGGTGTTCGTTTATCGAAAACTAGTTCCTCGTCGGGGACACTGGTAAATTTCTCGTTCACAAAATACCTGAGCTCTTGCCTTCGTAGAAGGAATTCCGATAGAAGAATAAAAAGAAATGTCAATTGGGATCATGGTAAAAAATGCAAATGGAATAAAAAGTCTCATCGAATTACCAGTAAAAAGATCTCGCGTATATATCTATCCGTATAAGATAATAGAGATTCTTGTATTTTACTAAGTATTTATTTTTTTTTTGTTGTTCTTTTCCCATGCTAGGTAGTATGGATGTTTTATCGATGCAATCTGTATCAGTACGCGAAAGTGGAGAACGTTAATAACGTCGAATTGGAAAATGTCGTTTCGTACGTACGACTTAATCGACGAAATTTGTTTCGTTTGAAAGCTGGTAATATCGTTGATACCATTGTAATCGAAGTTACCTTCGGTACACTCTGTATACCCGTATATACACACAGGTTATCCCACTCTTCTTCTCTTTGTCTATCTTTGCTCGTTGTTCGCTGGTTCTCTCTCTATGGTCGGTGCTCCGGCCGCGAGCTGGCTATCTCGGGGTAAGGGGTAAGAGCGCGTTGATGCCGTGCCTGTGTCTCACGGGGCCCGGTATTTAATTGGACCTCGAATTCCGCAAACTTTCTGTCGAAATAGCGTGAAAATTTCAATTATTTCAACAGAGATCACGTTAACTATGATATCCGCTACCTAGGAGAAGAGTTATTATAGATTAAATGTTCTATGTCGGGATTAAATTATAATTTATGAATGTTACTGATATTGTAGCGTTTTTTTATTAATGTGGTAATAAAGAAATATTAAGATTGATTTAGGAGTAGGCGTTGAGGTAAAAAATTTGCGATTTTTTGTTTTGGAGCAGGAATTTTTATTGGATATTTTGATGTTGGAGTGTATCTCTTTAGTGGCAGTGAGTTGGAGTTTTGTATTTAATTTCATTTACTGTTGGAGCAAGTATTTTGACGAAGATATGCAGCAGTTTAGTTAGATTTGAAAGGAGACGGAGTTAACGGAGACGTAAGTGATTTTCAAAATGACGACCTAGTTTCAAAAACCGAGGGACAGTGAAATATGCGCATTCATTTGGAATTCGAGATACGAGGCGTGAAAATATGTGCAAATAGAAGTTAGAGAGCTGCACCGCGGAATGCAGTTACATCTGTTTTGAATTGTTACGTGCACTGCCAAGAGGAGAAAATATTAATCTATCGAAGAATCTAGTTTCGCTTAAACAGTTTAGATATTATTTTATATTGAATTTATCTACAATAAACCTTGTTACTTTCAAATCGTACGGTCGCTGAATTAGACGACAACCATAATTTTTTGTAAGCAACGAAGCGACAAATAAAATTAAGAAACAACAACTTCTAGTAATAAAGAATTAAATGAAGTTTTCCTGCAAATTCGATCTCAGTCAACGTGCGTATGCGCAAAGACATCGACAGACTGAATATTCGGTTGCAAATGTGGAAACATACTTAACTTTATAAATAACTTGAGACGCATTTATCCATTCTGTATGTATAAATAAGCTCGGACAATATAGCGACGAAGCATAAAATTACAATGTTTATCACGATGCCAAGCAGTATTCGAAAGATGCGAATATCAATTTCATTTTACTCCATCGTCAACCGGAAGTACTGCAATTAAAAAAAAAATTTATGTCCGCGAGAAGACATGAAATCGACGTTGATAAACTCCAAATCCGCAAGGTGAAAAAATGATCTTCAAGAAACAAAAATATATATCCAGTAAACCTCAATTAATACACATTATAATCAAAGAAACTGTAACTACAGAAAATACTAATCAAAGTACAAACTTAAAATAATTCAATTTTTCTAACTCCACATTAAATTCAATCAACATTGAAAACTACCATCAAACAACCACGCCCAATTTTCACTCTCAATTCACGCAATCTTTAGAGACATTTCACAAAAAAAAACCATCGCATCTCTTAAAACATACATCTCAATACATTGTTTACCGAAGATAACATTCAAACAAACAACGCCGTATTCTCAAAGTCCAAAAAGAACACTCCGAAACGTCTAATAAAAACATCTCTTTCCATACTTCTACAATAAAAGTCTCCAAAACCATCAAATTGAAAATTTGACAATTATGAACAATCATGAACACGAGACTTAAATAATGCTTTTCCCAAATCAACGATCGTAGAAACACAGAATATTAGAAAACATTGAAGCCATTGGAACAGGGGAATCAGAATTCTAGAACCGTTCCTGGATCGCGATTCCGCGGAGCGGGGGCGGCGGCGACGAAGTGGAAGGCAACGAGGAGGCACCGACAGTAGCTCCCAGGCAGTGACTCCGCGCGTAACAACATGTAACCGGTGGATGATTCTCAGAGTGTTATGTCATCGATGACAATCCCTCAAATCTCGCTCGTCTCGTCTTTGATGGAGCCGCGAATGATAAAACATTTAATCGAGTCACTTATTCTACAATAATTCAAATAGTTCGCCAGAAATCTCGGGTTTGAAACGAGTCGTCCGAACGATCGTCTCGCTCTCGGAGAAAAAGTTGAAGAATTTCGGGCAGTCCGGAGCAAGGGTGCAGAACAAGGTCGTCGAGAATACTTAGTAAATGATACCAGTGGGAGAGGATTTATATTGTGAGATATTACGGTGAATAAGGAGAGAGAAATTCGAGTGGCTACGGAGAAGCTCGATGGGTCGAACGTATTCAGTGCTGCCAGCCGCAAGCTCGACGGAGTCGACGCCGCAAGCTCGATGCAAATCGACGTTATAGATACCTCGATGAAAATCGACGGACGTGCTCGTCGCGGTCTGTACTCGCTCGCGCTGTGTCACGGTTCGATAGCCGGATGAACGTCGACGACCTCCAGCATCAGAGGTACCTCGACGACCGTGGAATTATCTTCGCCGGACACCGTCAACCTTTCCGACAGTGTCGACGAACTTACAGAAGGATTCTTGGCGCGTCGAAATAGATAGGAGTTAAGGGAAGGTAGCACGAGGGAAAGAAAATAGTAATAAAAGTTACCGAAGACGGCTAAAAACGGAAACGTTCTTTGGAGAACGTGGTTCGTGTGTTCGGTATATTTCGCTCGCGGAAGTGTTGGGTCAACAATGTCAATGGCCTTAAGATCGATCGTTGCTTGCTCGAAACTGACTTGTTTGTTAATGGATCGTGAGAAATTGACTTCAGGGTGAAACCAAGGATTGCCGGGGGTGAAGTCGGAGTTGAAGTTGTCCGACGACGTTGTATCGTAGATGGAGACGCGTGGTACTGAGTTATCGCGACACACGATTAACGATCGTACAAAGGAACGGACTGAAAGTTACCTGGAGAACCGTTTACATTTTGAATGTACATAACGTTTAGTTTGATCTGTGATTTTTTCGTCGTATTTTTTCTTGGCCAAATCGGTAAGTTAAGAGGTAAAGGTTTCTAATTAGAAAACCGAAATATCGAAGGGAAAATCGTTGGAAGAAGTCGTCCCGGTGGACGAGTGGCAGAATAATAACCCCTCGTTGGATGGAGTGATGAGCGGGGCCCCTGCACGGGGCACAGTGCCCCGTCGTCAAAGACGTCATCATCACCATCATCAAAAGCATCAGAAGCAGCTGCGAGAAGAGCAGCCGGAGGAGCCGGAAGAAAAGCGGCCGAAGGTCAATCCGATTTTCCTATGGGCCTCGCAACGAGAACAGAGGATCGTCGAGGTAAGATGCGAAGATTACGACAAAAGAAATCGTATAAAGTTAACAAAGACAGCACAAGGATGGCGTTCGATACCGCGAACAGCGTCGAACATGTATTCGACTGGACTGGGAGTACCCACGCAGAAGACGACTGGCGCAAACTCCTCGAACGCGTCCGAAACGAGGGAAGAAAAAGAGATCGGTAGTGAACCGGGACACGTGACGTTGAGTCTTCAACGTATCTCCACGCCGGAACTACCGAATGGTCGAGCCAACGGCTTGATCGCGAGAGAAGCTTCCGCAAGGAAGAGAAGTTACGCGGAAATCGGTAGAAACGGAGTAAACCGGCACGACTATGCTTTTTCGGCAAGAATCAATACCAACTGGGACGAGGAGCGTCGAAGAGTTCCTTGCTCCGACGACGACGAGGACGAGGACGAGGAAGAGGATGAAAACGACGAGGAAGAAGAGGAGGAGAAACGATACGAAAAGGACTCGACGGTGAACAACGGAAGGAACAACCTTGAGAGGCTGCAGAAAGACAAGCTGTTCCAACCGCGAGTGGTACTGGAACAACTACATTTTTCTCAGTTGCCCGAGGGCGTTCATCAGAGTATCCTTCAGAGGAGAGAGAAAGACGACGCGCAGCTAAACGAGGACGATGCTATCGACGATGAGCAATCGTCGGTGGTGGATAACGAAAAAAGACGGCGTACGAACAAGGCGGGCATTCAGGACATATTGAACATGATAGATGCCACGGCGTCGCCGGTATTAGCCACCGACACGCCTAGCGCCGATTTGCCCGTAGATTCGACCAAGACTTACGAGATTCTCAATGAGAATCTGCATAATAAGCATACCGATGGTAAGATCAAAGACTCCAGTTCCACCGTGCTGATGGAGCTGTCGAGTAAGGCGAAGAGTCAAACAAGAATAGACGCGATTTATAGTTACACGAGCGAAGATACTGATCGAAACGAGGAGGATATTATCGATGAGAAAGTAGATATACACGAGGAGAAGATACTTGAGAATTGCAACATTGAAATGGAGGAAGATGGAAAAATTCGTGCGAGGGAAGAAGTTGTTCTTTCTTTGCCGAGTACTCAGTCGAAAACTTGCAAAGTTGCAGAAGCAGACGGTGGCCTTGGAATTCGATCAAAGTGCAAGTCGAATAGTCATTTGATGCGTCAGAATGCGGCCATTACGAGCGATGCTTCGTTGGAGGCCGAGGAAGAACGGCCCGACGAACCTGGAGAACCGATCAAGATGGATTACAGCGATAGTTCGAAGATTTTAGACGCTCTCAGGAATACTCCAGGACTTTCGGTTTCCATAACGCGAACGCATACCCCAGAAAGTGTGAAAAACTCGGTGATACCATCTTCATCGGCAAGGCCATCTTCGAAGGCCTCGTCGTCGAGTAGATCTCCGGATTCTCAGGCAGAATGCGTCGAGAGGCTGTTGAAAAACGCTGACTCCGCAACGGAGAACCGTGTAACGACAGCATCTCCGAGAAACCTCCCTGGTTTGTCTATTATCATCCCAAGTTATCGCTACAGAAGCTCTCAAGTACCGACGACTCATTCGACGTCGCCAAGTTCAAAAGCACGCGTTGAATCACCGGAAAGTACGGTGAATTTCCCGAAAAACGAGATCTATACCGATGGATCTAAGTTAAATGGTTTTCCACACGTGGAAAACGAAGAGGACAGGGATATTGAGGAGGAGGAGGAGGATGATTACGACTCGCAAGTTCTGGAGGACCTTAGACGACAGAAAGCGGACTCGTTGGCATACGATGCCGATGGTGATTACTTCCCAAGACAGAACGTTGTCAGTCAGGAAGACAAAGGGGCCTCTTTGGACACTTCGAAAGGTCAGAATCATTGGATAAGTTCCAGCAGAAGCAGCGAAGCTCAAGCAAAGTGCAAACATCAAGACATGGAGCACTTTGACGAACAGGTCCTCGAGGAACTGAGATCACGAGGAACTGTCGTGTCTCCGCAACCAAGTGGAATTCCGTGTTCACCAGCCTCTAGGAGGCCATCTTCCGCGTATCTCGAGAGATTGTTACCCAGTCCACCTTGTTCCGTGTCCTGTTCGGAGGATGCTAAAAACGACTTGACCTTGAAAGGTATCCTAGCGTCTCCAAGTCGTCTAGATGCAAGAGACTACGACAGGCAAAAGGACGTTTCGAATCAGATAGTCGGTGATCATCTTCCTATGCGTTCCGATCATCAGAAGGACACGGATAGATCGGGTGCACGAAAAGGAAACAAAATGATCCAGGAACGATTCAATGTTCATAGTCAAGACACGAGAAGCTGCGGTAGACCGATGTCCAGTGGTGATATTCACAGCACATATTTCACGATGGATCGTGCCACGCCCAAGAGGCCAATGTCCGCCGAATGGTCGGTCGGTCGACAAAAGACTCAACCATCAAATACCTATCAGAAGTCCTCCGGGAAAATTCGTGCTCATCCGATGGAAGAAGCCTGCGCGACCTCTAGCAGCACGGATAAACTTTTGGATCCTGCTAGTCAGCTACGAGAATTGATCGAAGTATCCGGTCATCTGATACCGGACCCTTTACTGGTACCGCGAGACTATTTGCCAGGACTCGCTGCAGCTCCTGCCACGGAAATCCCGAAACTTTTAGCCTCCAGGCCGGAATTAAGGTTACCGGAAGCTTTGACTAGGCCGGATCTTTTGAGAGATCCTGATCTACTGGTGATATCGTTGGCTCATCTTCAACATGTCCTGGATCATGGCGAGGGTCCAGTCTCCAGGTCACGACAGCTGCAACCTAGAATCAACAACGGCACTAATAAAGGATCTGGTCACGCGAACAACGGAACGAGGAACGTCTCGCAAATAAGGCCCAAGCTAAGCTGCAAACCGATCGGCACGCTAATGCCGGCGCCGATCGATCTGTCCAGTAGTCGTCGAGCGAGTCCTTATCCGCCGTTGCTGAGGGTTAGAAGCGGATTGCTCAAGCAGGAACCGGAAGTGAGTTCTACGGCTAGCTCGCCCGATGACTCGCAGCTCTGGCATCCTCTCTTTGGCAGGTAATTCGTTTTCTTTTGTTTGCCTTTGTTGTTTGACGGGGGGGATAATTAGGCGCTATTTGATTATACGTATGCTTTGATCTTCGCGCGTGAGGATTTATCGCTGCGTAACGGACACGGGTAGGAATTAGTGGATTACGTTTTGCGGGAGATTGAAGTTTGTTTTGCGGGGAGGGATGTAAAAATGGAATGGTAATTAATACTTTGTTTTTGTTATGTACAGACGTTGATCAAAGGAGGTGAAAGTCATTGAATGTTTTGTAAGAATGTAGATATTATATATTGAGGTTTTCATAACTTCTGCAATTGCAAATATAGTCTGAGTACTTTTCAAATTTTCTAAACTGCCATCGGTAATTTAAGGTAGTTCTAGGCACTTATCATTTTTCGATAGATTTCCTTAAAATTTTGAAAATATATTCTTCATGATATTTTATAATTATAACCGGAATCTCAACGAGTTCGTCTACACGGTTTATGAATAAATCGTGTTTAAAAATAACATATTTAACATGGGCCTTATAGAAAAAAATTTTTGCTGAGTCCGTAAAATCTTTTTTTATTTTTCTAATGGAAAAACGAGTCGATGGATTCTAATAAAAAATTAGCAATGTATTATTTTATGCTTTTGGAATATTATTGAATTTTTCACAATTTTTTACTTCATAGTTATAGAGAAAGATGTTTTTTAATGTTTAAAAAGTGAATGAAATGACCTCTGTGAAGTTAGCCCCTGCATTAATTCTTACGCAATTTTTTTCATTTCTAATGAAAAAAGAAACTTTTAGTTCTGAATCCAGGTAGAACTACCTTAATACTTGAAAGTTGCAAATTTAATTTGCAGTTAATTTTTTCAAATCGCAGTATATTCATTAATTATAATTCTATTTGAAGTTTTGCAATTAATCTTCAGACGTCACGAAAAAATTCCATATAGTGATAGTTAATTAATCATTGCTCGGTTATTATCTTTATTCAAAGAGAACCGCAAACGCGTAATTATTATAATACTTATTAGATGATATTTTAACCAGTAAAGTCAGGATTGCAAAGGATTACATGGAAAAGTAGTGCAATGTTAAGACTACTTGAAACTATTGTATTCCAAGCTACGAATCTCCCTTGATCGTCTTTATTACTGTACAACTTCACTTAGAGCATTACACGGGGTAAATACATGTTGTTTGTGAAACCGCATGTTTCGCGTTTCAAGTTTTATCTTAACATCCAATAACACAATGAAAATAACAACGGTGAATTTCATTCGATGAGGCTAATTTCTGCAATCTTCCACTCCATTGAGCGTTCCCTTTTATCTGTGCACGATTGCCAAGCACTTTGAAACTTTAAAATCAATCTACAAGTTCTACGATACTCTTCTCTCTCTCTCTCTGTCTCTCTCGATAGAAAATTTCAACGGTACAATATTATAGAAACACTTTACAGAATTTATAAATGAAACTTTTCAAACCGACTTTTTCTTTCCCTGCTTTAACTGTTCCTCGATGTTGCCGATAACTGTTATTACATACTGTTATCAGAAATTGTGTTTCGTTGAGAAGAAACAACGGGGGTGGAATTATCGCACGAAACACGTCGCATTTGAAAATACTTCTGTTTCGCGTGTTTCCAAGAGCAATTAATGCAACAGAGAGGAAAAAGAAAGTAATAGAAAATGAAATGGATGAGATGGAAAGTTGGAGATGCTGTAAAGGGGATTTTGTTCTTTTCTATGGTTAATATTTGTATGGGAATTAACTTGCAGACACGATGCTGCGATTCAAAAGAAATTGATGAACTAGAAGTTCAACGGGTATCGAGTGAATGTATCGTTTGTTGAATCGCGAAGTACACCGCGGCAAAGAAGCAGTACGAAGTCTTAACTACATTTATTGCTTTCGTTAAATACTCCTTTACAATTCCATGTAGTTTTCGATAAATGAAAATGATCGAAGATAAAGTCACGCAATGTACATTGAAATCGAATTGCAGAATTCATTTCACGGTGTAATTCGATTCACGAAAGGTCGAGTTCTTCTTTATCATTTCTGCACAGTTTAAAACACTTGAAACCGTTGCTTCGAATATGTACATTCGAAACAGGTGAAGTCCTTGTGTTCCAAAGAATCTGGTTCTTTTTAGGAAACCGGAGTTAATTGAATTTTTAGGGTAATTTTTTTTTGCATCCGACTAGTTTCCAAAACAGGCTGAAACGATTCATTTAAGGAATAAACTGCAGCAGGTTGTTCGCTCTAGAGGAAAAATCTCTCATTAGCAATTTCATTTTCTCCTGTGAAATATGATACTATTTTTTACAAAGAAACACGGAAATGATTTTCCATCAATTTAACAATGAAAACTTTCACTACAAAAACACAATGTTACCGATAATCAAAAGTAATCGACACCATCTCCAAGGCACGATCAAAACATTATAATTAACTCGTCAAAGCTATAAAATCAATCTCACGATAAAGCTTCAACAATCAGATACTCCAACAGATCTCATTATCAGTGAATACTTTACCGGTAGAACTCGTCAATTAATTATCCACCACCGTACTAATTACACATTCCCATTTCCTCCCCATAAAAGAAATCAATTCCAACCGTACGAGCATTACAAACTATCCTAATTGCATAATTAATTACGAGATTAAAGCGTAAAACCAGTAACTCTCTGATCTAACAGAATCCTACCCTTGCCACTTTCACCGATCTCCGTCCAAGCCGTTCGTTTACTTCGTTATCTCCCAAGGACAATTAAATTTCGATCTACCTGCTAGTATATATCACTTCCAGCATGGAATTACATTCGCATTTACGTGTGTAAAGATCCGCGATGCCATGGATACTTTATGCATACGGATCGGGAAAAGAGATGGTGTCAGGGTGCTTCGCGACTATGCGGCGACGTGAAGGAACCACGAGCGTACAGACGACACTCGGTGACAGTGATCATTTGCATTTTAATACCGACACGAGGATAGCAGCCCTGTCTACCTCGCAAGCTCCCTACAGCTCGTCGGTTCGCTTATAACGAAACGATCGACGCACGGAGCACAGCCGACGTTAAATATTTAAACGAGATCAAACGTGGTAAGAACCTACGATGATTCCTGCACGAAGCCGGATATGATCGGTGTGGTTGTAGATGATTTGTATTTCGGATTCGACGGCTTTTAATAGGTCGTCTAGGAAGTACTGTTTTAGATTTGTTCGGAAGTACTGAGGCTGTGGCAAATATTGACTCTTTGAGGCACAGGAATTCAGAAAATAAAATGACCCATGTTGAACATGCAGTTTTTTCTTCTTTTAATTGAATAAAGTTGATGACAAAGTTATGTAATAATATAAATTTTCGAGGTGGGACACTTTTCATCCCACTGTGGCTCAAAGAGTTAAATTGTAATTGAAGACAAATTTTATGGATGCGGTGCTGATTTAAAGTTGAGCTAATTGAGTTCTGAGACTATGGGTTCACTATAATTTTCTTTATTAGGTATGGATATTTCGGGTAGATCCAACTGTTTTAGGTTGATTCCGAATCGGCTAGGCTATGGTACATTAAATAAGGATTTAAGGCAAATTTGGGGGTGGAGTATGATGATGATTGGGCGAGAATTATTGAAATTAGGAAGACAATATGTATCATACGTTAGGATAGTGATCTGGGCAAATGTTATTAGGAACCTTATTTTTTACTCAATTTAAAGATTCATGATTTATTAAATTGAAGAAAGGAGAAACTTTTTGATATTAAATATAACAGGGGTCGGCAACCCGCCGCCCTTTATAGGAAATATTTAAATCTTACCTTAAAGAATTAAAAAATGTCAATATTCAAAAAAAATATTTCACTGTTTCCGGCTTTTTGTAGAAATCAGTAAATAAATTTAAGTAAAAATTACTCTTTATTTAGAAAAAAAAGATTGCCAATCCCTAATGGACGATGTCAAATTGCAGTAAAGCTTTAGACATAGCGACTATCTGGAAGTTCAGTGCATTGCTTAATTGAAGTTCGCTGGCACGTCGTTGAATCGACGAACGATCGTGCCAGAATAAAGTAATTTGTTCGTTTTCTTGAGATCTCGGATAAAGATCGCGGGAAGACTTCTCCGATCGTGAATTAGAAATCACCGATGCCATTAGGATTCAGAATTCTCAATTACAGTACTTTCTACAGGTTGATTCATGCTAAAAGATAAGGTAATCTGAATTTTTTCTAAATCGGAAGATACAGTTAATAATCCGAACATAATTACATACTTAGCACTGAGTAGGAAACAGTGTTTCAGTATTTTTAAAAAGGTCGATAAGCTATTTATTTATTATCTATGTATGTATCAATTTATTTATATACGTATCTGTCTATCTACCGCATTCTGCTATAGCACTCTATTCACAATTTTAGTATTCGTAAAGCAATTTATCATTGGCTAAAGATACAGGCGTATCCAAAGGGGTTATATAAGGTCGTCGACAAATTCGCTCGTCCTAAGGGACCCTCCAGCTTGACTGCACGTATTTTCGCGAGCCGCTCGAATTCTGAGTACGTACATCGCGATCTTGCAACGCCGGACCTCTAATTGGTGATCGAGACTTCTCTAATTAGGACTGCGTGTTCCACGATCAGCCATTGGCACAGCTCTGAACTAGGTCGTGGCTTCGCTTTTCGTCCTACGTTCGTTGTCTATGCCCGAGACGATCGTTGTTGCGCAAGCGAATCTTTAAAATGTATGGGTCTTCGATTTCTTTGCGATGGCTCACAGTGAAGGACTTTGCAACGTTTGCTGATAAGCACGGTACGTTCAAAGACTCGCAATGTCTCGCAGTTCGGATATTTGCCTTGAAAGCCGAAGATAATCATTCTTCTCCCAATTTGATAAAATTCTGAAAATTCTGGTCCTCAAGTTCACCGAAAGTTCTTTGCGCTATAAAATAACGAAGAAACATAAATTTTTATTTTTCTTAGAAAACTATGCTTAAAGGTCTTACAATTTTTCATTTTTTTACAACAATTTTGAACATTTTTGTATGATTCATTTGACTGTTTAAAGTTACATTCATTTTAATAAAGCTCGTGTAATTAGGGAACCCAAATTGAAATCTCCGTCTAGGAGGCCATCTTAACCTTAGTGGTTCTCCATTCGCTCCCAGCTAAAACTGTAGGTTCCCATAAAAAATAACAATTCAAACTCAAAAATCCAAAAAGTAAAAACATTGTTTCATAAAAAATGTCCTCAATATTTTTGCTAGCAAGCAAACATCACCTTGATAGTTTTCAAGGCAACTACATTTTTGAATCCATCAATTTATAGATCTTTACAACCCCTTTACAGAGGTATTAACACGCCCTACTCGAAAATACATAATTAGCTTGGAAACTGTGAATTTTATTCAAAACATTTCCATAAATGCTCGTCATTAAACGACGACGAACACGAGGATGCGAACAGGAACGAAAACGGCGAAGCAAGGAACAGTTTCGAACGCCCTTTCGCTCCAACATGGAGCACTTGTGTAAATAGCATTAGGATGCTACTCTGCGCGCAGCGCAATGAGCGGACGGCTTTAATGAGAGGGAGAGGAGGTACCAAAGGAGGGTTCTCATGTGACGACACGAACGTTCATCGATCGTGCCAACGGGAATTCGAAAGCCACAGGACACCGGGACGGGCGAGGGCAGGAAATTAAAATCAAAGCTCGCTTTAAGCGTTCCCGGAACATTGTTCTTCCGCGCGAAACTTCAACGTTAGAATCGTTTGTGCGTCAAACTGACTGATTGTGGATACATCACGATTCGCGTTCCCTTTCATGTGCAAACATTGCGCGGATTAAAACCCATTAACGATCAATATTTGCCGGGGCTTTTTTTGTCTGTGACATATTGTGGACGTTGGTACTTGATTTCTCTGTCCTCTCGGACGTTTCATACGTTTGCCGTTTGCATCGAGGGGTTTTTGTTGAGATTTTCCTGATTGTTATGTTAAAAGTTCGAGTTTTCATCAGAATTTTCCTTTGGAATTTTTGAAATCTGTTTTTATCATGGATGGTAAGATAATTATAGTAATTATTCTTCGCAAGCTGGGAACGTGTTTCGAGAATTTATTAACATTTGTAGTCCTTAAACTGGTTATTCGAAATTGAAAGTTAATCTTCGACCATTCAAGGCTCAATTAAATATTATCGAATCCTAGTGTCGTTCATAGGTCATGATCTGTAACCTGCACTGTATAAAATATCTAACCAATGACGCATATACCTTGCCATATCTATGCGCAATGGAGTCATATGTAACTTCACATCAACACATTTTCTTCATACCGGATGAAAGATCATGCGCAGCATGCTAGTTACCTTAGTTCTGCATATTGAGTAACCTTTCAAACGTATATAATTATTTAATACATACATTATTTTCACCACTAATTCCAGTATCACCGCTGTATCCAATTACTAATTCACGACATTATTAATTCTCACAAACCATCGATACGCAATATTACATAATTAACGAGCTACGGAATAACACTTAATGCCACTTAACATTTATCTGCATGAAAATTAATGACTATAATATTACTAGTATCAATATCTACATTAAATTCCTGCAACCCTATTTCCCCACTCCATGAACGACATCTATTTTCATAATTAAAGTTAAAAAAATCTCAATATCCACATAAGACCTTTACATTAAATAAATTTATCTCAAATACTTCTTTCGTATCCTAAAAAAAATGTCTTTCACAATTCTACCACGACACCCCCGAATACCTCCCGGCTGGACATCGCTATAAAAGTTTGCAATTTCAAAAACTAACAGAGGAACGACGTTTGCATAGAAAAGTCATAGAAAGGTCTTCGGTTGAAAATACCTATCGACGTATCTATCACAGTTGCTCGAGGATCACGAGGCTGCTCGCGATTTACGATGCGTCCAGCTGGATCGGTCGATGCTCGCCGGCCCTGAAGGCTTACCTCGCCTACGTCCACGCCCACGTATCTACCACTGAGAGAGATAGCTCGAAGAAACGAGAAAGGGAGAGAGAAACAACTTTTTTTCCCTTTTTATCTCTGTCCTTATCTCTCATACCCTCACTGTTCTCTGTCTTCGTCCTTAGCTATGTCTTTATCTTCATCTCTGTTTCTCTAAATTCTTTTCTGAGTCTCTTTTTCATTCTCTTTCGTGGTTTAATTCTTTGTCTCTCTCTCTCTTTGCCCTACCCTTACGTGCCCCCTCTCTTTCTACCCCTTTCCCTTCTGCCCTTCGGGTTTGTGCCTAACTTCTCTCTCTAGCCCTTTTTCTCTGACTGTCCCTACATGTCTCTCTCTTCTTCTGTTTCTCTTCGTGTTCTTTCTCTCTCTTTCTACCTTTCTCCCTTTTTGCTCTCTCACCCTCTCTGACTTTCTCCTCTCCCTCTCCTCATCTCTCACCCTGACTTCTCTTTTTACCCCTATCTCTCTCTCTAACTTGTCTCGTGTTGTCTTTCTTTTCTCTCTGCCCTTACCTCTCTCTATCTCTTTCGCTTTTTCTCAATCTCTCCATCTATCCCTTTCTCCCTCTCCACCATAATAAAGTGGTGAACATAGCAGCCATCCAAGCCGCCCAATTTCCCAATGTCGCTTATAAAGTCGAGTTTATGAAAGGACTGTCACGCGGCGGGCAAGTCGAAAAACGAAAACGAGCTGGGAACACGGCCGGTCCCCGAGGAACGAGCCGAGACCTTCCCGATGTCCGACCCGTTCCTTCGACGTGTTCTGCCTATCTGGAAAGTGCACATCGACGATGAGAATGCCTCTTGGAAAGCGGATCGATGTGCACAAGCACCGCGAACGACTCAAAGGAAACGGCTGAAAGGGCCTGGTGCTTCCTCGATCGATGAAATCCAAGGTTCTCGTTTAATCCGATAATTTGACCTAACATACGGCGAGACTCTCCTCGCACGGACTAAAAGGCCAGTTTAATGGAGACACCGAGAAATTCTGAGGGACTTTTGGTAATATTTGAAAGGATGGATGTTGAGCTAAGTTTGTGTGGATGCTCGGTGTCCTGGGGATTAGTGATTAGCGGATGATACGATGAAATATATTGACAGTAATCTCAGTCAGGTTGACGTTAGATAGTGGAAAAAGAAGTGGCAATGACTTTAAGTTAGATTCATTTATTACAGACTCTTCTTTTCCTTTTTCTTTCGTTCAAAGAACATTGGAGTTTTTTAAATGATCTTTCAGCGTTTAATTACGGAGGTGAAGGAAAGTTGCATATATAGAGCAATGTACTGCGGGAAAAAGGTTATCCTCTTACTATTTAATGTGCAAATTAACGTAGGTATACCGACAATCCGTAGAATTTGCATTTATATTAATTCAGTAGCTGAGGTATTAAGTGTGAATAACATTAGCCTGGTAATCCATAATTCCATAATTACTTCTTATCGTTTTATACCGAACCGAAGAAAAGTGTGCAGTTTGTGGAGGAAAATTGAAATCTAATATTGTTTAAGTTTTACTTTTCCTTTACATAATCGTTAGTTCTACTATCTAATATATTATTGAAGGAGTCACTCGGCGCACCGAATTTTTAACTTTTCCCGCTTCACTTCTCCTCCAGATATATAAGTCGACATTATAAAACAAAATCATTTCCCTCAAATTTTCAAAAACTCCACTTCCTCCAACACAGAAATACCTCACGAAAGACAGGTACTTCATCGCTCTCATCATCCTCCAAACAATTTAATACCATCATCCACCACAACTCCATTTTAACCCAAGAAATGAATTATTAATTTTCCCCTGCAGCATACTCCTCTCCCCGTTCGATGTAACAATTAACCCTCTATAGTCCGAATATTTCAACTGCAGAATAGTTATGCAATAGGACACTGGCAAATGTTAAAAATTTTAGTTTCAATAATTTCTTTAATTTGATTTGTAAGTATCCAATTCCAAAGTGACTTTATGATCTTTGACACTAGAATTATCGGTATTAAATCTAGTATCTTCAAATGTATTTAATTAGTACTTTAGAAATAGTGCGAAATTGGTAATTGAATTTAATAATTCATGTTTCCTTAGTTCCTCCTCGACATCCCAGTAAAATTAGAATTTCCCAAAGCGGTCATTCCCATTATAGAAACTCATCGAAACACGAAGCACTTGTTCCCAACACCTGTCAATCGCACGAAAACACCGGAGTACTTCTCGAGTGCGTATTTATTCGCTAACAGCAAACCCCAGTTGTGTTCCTCGAACGTGTATATGCGTGTGTACCATCCAACGATAGGCAGGCGTCTACAGCGAAAGAGTAAAGAGATGGTGCTCGAGTTACGCGAGATACGTGAGATACTTGTCGATACTCAAGATACCTGAATCGAGGGCACGTAGGGCGGGGACACCTGAAGTAAAGTTTAAAAGCACGCGGATTACGAGAAGACACTCAAATTACCAGGGGTATAGGAAGTGCGAGTTTGAATCTCGGTCAGTGGTTGCAGGAAAGTGTTCGGTCTAGTTTGAATGTTTACGATATTAGCAGAGTGTTTCCGTGCGCTAGGAATTTTATTGGATGGACGAGAGATGCTGGGTCGAGAGGTAATTTCATTTTCGCGAGTCAATTTTCATGTGGGGAGGTTATTAACCGTTGTCACTCCAAATATTTAGCTGGACTGTCGAACAAATGGTTGGAATTATTCTCCATATATACTTACTTCCTATCTCTGCAAGGTTTTAAGGGTTGCAGTGAAATGTGTTGGTAGTTTAGATAGCTAATTTAGATACAAACATAAATAGTAATTTAACCCTACTGCTCTCCTAAGGTCTACATGATTGGAAATGAAAATCATGTTTTAATTGACGCTATATTTTGAGCACTTGTTTTTGATATTCTTAGTATTTCAAGTTTACATCTGTTAGATTGTATATTTCCATTTTTTGAAATGTCAGCTTTTGTTCATCGGGTCAGTATGAACCGAAGGAATGAGAATTTAAGGTATAAATGAGGAGAACATTTGGATTGAATGTAGTAAAGATGTTTAAGAAGTAGTTTTTTAGTTGTTTTACACTTTGGGGTAGGTAGTAAGTGGTCTACAGGGATTTTCAGGTAGGATTTTGGATCTCCAATAGAGTTGATGGTTGGAATATCACATTTAGACGATATATAGTACCTGTATTAGTGATTCAAACACAAAGGATAAAACAATCCTTATCTATTTTAGAAATATAGTAATTTTTATTGCAGGAGAGGTACGCCAAGTATTCGCATAAAAAGGGGAGTGGTGGGTTTAGGTTGAAGTCTCGAATTCTCAAATAGTTGGTCGGTTTCAAAATACCTGTCACGTCTAGAACATTTTTCCTGTATGACATGTATATCAAAGCCTTGATGATTCAAAATCCACCTAAAATAATACTTCGACCAAAAGAAAATTCATAATGGGAAAATTTAAAAATTCGTAAAACTACGATTCGTCCAAGTCGTAAAAAAATACGTTGTTCCAAAGAAATATCATACTTTCGTAAAGTATTTTCGACCAGAATTGAAATGAGGTAGTCAAAAAACAGCTATAGAGCATATGGTGTACGTTTTGGGGGTTGCAGAGATTTATACTTTGCCGGGGATCATGAGACTGCTCTCACGGATCAATGTTCGTATGATGTACTAGCTCTATAGACAATGTCTGCCTGTAGCTAGGTGGGTGGATTCTGCTCGCCATGTTCAGTTCATAGACCCTGGTCAATGCTCCAATCTATTTCTCACGCTTCCAATGCCTGCACTTGCCTCTGAAAGTAGTTGTTGATCTGAGAATCGAATGCGTGCAGATTGCAATCGTTTGCGATAAGGTATCCCTCTCTTTGCTCTTTTGGTTGGACGATTAAAAACTCTATCAATTTTCAATACTCAAATTTGCGGGTGGAGAACATTTTTAATACCGCTTTGAACATTTGAGATTATTGTAGCTATCTATTGTTAGACTGATCTTATTACACCGGTCAGCATGATTTGTTGCCTAAAGAATATTTACACTTATTTTTTTAAATATTGTGTCGCTGAACACATATATATAGTCCGTTTATTTCCACCAGAATCTATTTAAAAAAAAATTCAACTGTCCCAATTTGTTGGATTTTAACAGTAAAAGTTATTTATATTTTTTTATACGAAATGATTCTACAAGCCCTCCCGATTACAACGATGCACATTACATTAATCCTATCAATATTTAAAAATGTTTAAACAATACTCAAATGAAAAACGGTGACAAGTTGACTCAATTCTTGTGAATACTTTCCTATTTATTTTAAAATCCAGTCTCCCAAGAGGAATTCCAATAGTAGGAGTCGAAAAAACAGACATTTTCCTTGAAAAAATCATAATTGAAATTTGCAGCATGAGTTTTGTTTTCGGCTAATAAATTAAAATATATCCACAAGAAAGAAGGTACCGCCAGTAGTTTTCAGTGCGACCGTTTTATCCGCGCTAGTAGCAAATATAACTTGCAAAACAATTTGGTCATATAAATATACAGTATTCTTCGGTAATACAATTTCAAACTTAACTGTACGAGCACCGGGAGTAATTATTTCCGCTTCACTGACTACGGGTACGATCACCGCGTGTTATCAAAACATACGCGGCAGATTCGGTGACCGTACTCTGCAGGCGTTCGTATTGTTGATCTACGAACAATGAGAAGTCGTTTGAATGTTGGCTCCGCTATCAGTTTGCCCTCGGCCGTCGACGAGTAACCAGTGCTCCGTGATCGGGCTCCAAAATGTTCACTTATTAGTGCGTGTACGATACATTCGGTGACTAGATTCAGAACACTCTTTTTGTGGGCTACTTGGTGGTACATCCTCACAGTGGTATTAACCCTTAGTGGTCGTACGTCTTCTCGTAGCTACCAAAGCACATCTACCGTTGCCATATGTACTCTCAGCCACCAAAGCAAAGAATCAACATGTTTCTGAGGTACATATATATTAATCTTACTAAGATTATCCGTTTGCGTACCACGAGGCACTTTTGTGCTCTTCAGTTTTTGTGTCGAAAAACCCCAGGACATTTTTTCAATGTTGACAATTAAAGGAAGACTTTGTTAAGAATGCATCAGGTTTATCTTTTATAATATAAAGTAATTCCAAATTAGAATACAAGCACGAGAAGATTGTTCTTGTTGTGCACTACATAAAATAAAACACCAACTTTAGCTTATTTTGAAATAAAATCACAAGAGCGCGAAAGTGGCTTTTGGCTTTTATCGACGTAATTTTTTAAAATCCTCCCGGTATTCAAACGGTTAAATTATTTTTTTTTATTTATTTATTTAGAGTCGCATCAACTACTTCTGAGGGTTATTAGCGACTATATTTTAGATATTAGTTTTGTTTTAAGTGCGACTACACAATTTGTTTTTAATGAGATACGACCATAGTGGGTTAACGAAAAGTATTGAAAGGGGACTAACGTATTTCTTTTGACACAAAAGCGTTAATATGTAATTCGATAGTGTTTTTTGTGTTGAATTCAGATATTTGTGATTTGTTTGCCTTCATCATGTGGGATTATTTATGACAAGCGATTTTATATTTAATGAGCTGTATAATATTTGGGTTGTGAATGCAATTGAACAATATTGGCTATTTATATGATGAAACTTTACAAATACACTTCTCTGTTTAATATTGCCTTACCGTTGTGAAATAACTCGTAATCAATAAATGTACATGGAAAGAAAGGTACATGTTGTAATACTAGCGAGGGTGAAACGGTTGGCCTGAGAATCACTGGAAGTACCTTGCGCTTTGCGGGTATATTTTAATTTCTCGGCTGAAAACAAAGCTTCTATTGTAAATTCTAATTATGGTACTCCCAAGAAAAATGTCTGTTCTATTGCCTCCTTCTATTAGAATTCCTCCCGGGCATCTAGTTTTTAAGATAAATAGGAAAGTATCCATAAAAGTTGGGGAGAGCTCCGAATTGCTAACTTCACTCTCTTGCTACCACCTTTTTATATTTTTCTTCTTCCACGTTTCTCAACGTGTGTACATAAGAAAGATATGTCTTATAATTTTTTTGACAAGCACACAATTCTTATATTTATAGCAAAATATTGTCGTTTTTACCCTGAAACTTGCATAAAAATTGCCGTAAATTATAAAAACATAATCTTCCTGACTCCATCGAGTAGCTTATGTAAATACTTTTTACAATGGAAAGAAAAACTTAATGTTTAATATTTACCAAGGAATTATATAAATCGAAAAATAGGAAATACACGATTTGTGTCTACCGTTTCATAATTTTATTATCAGCACTTTGTTGCAAATTATTCCTTTTCTTTTCGCTGCTGATTAGATCAAGAAGCAAATCATTATTTATATATGTAAATTACAAAGCATACGTAAATAGTAGGCTATTTGAATTTACTCCCCAGAGTATTTAATATTCCAAGTATTACTTCATGTGTGACTATTCGATCTATCCATCGGCTTTTGATATTCAGTTCCAGTTTTTTCTCATATGATGGAAAGTAGAACATATAATTAGCACATTCAGCTAGAAGCCTTTGTACATTTCTATGAAGATATCCATTAACCTTAATAATTTCAAAGAAAAAATTCTGAAACAAAAATATCGATGGGTTTAAATGTTGTTATATCTTTAAAATGCAATAAAATTAATTCTAACCATGGTTACATTTAAAAAAAAAAAACAAAACATAAATGTTGAAATTGGTTGTGGGAAACAAATAAAAACGAAGCAGCAATTGTGAGAGTATACAATCAGGAATATTAATTAAAATGTAAACTGACAATTCCTATAAAAATTCGAAAAGCGTGGCACACGTGCGAATCATCGCCACGTGGTTTTCCTTTTGCGAATATTTCCTCCCCTTCTGCAGAAATTCCTGAAATGAAGTCGTGAAATACACCCCGGCTCTTCTCGATTTATGCACAGGATATTCCATTAATGAAGTATTTAAAATGGAAGATATTCTACTAATTACAAAGAGTAAAAAGAGTCCCATAAATATTAGTCGATATTCTACGAATAAAAACCTTTCAAAATTTCAAGTTAGACCCAATTAAAAAATTCGTCAGCTATTCTAATGCTTTAATAGTTAGAAAAATTTAGTAGCACCGGTTATCCCTGACTCCTATGACATTTAACGTATTAATTAAATACCTTGTACACACAATACGTGTGTACATTTCTTGAAACGTGGGTGAGCAATCATATAAAGGAATGGACACGTTCGACATTCCACGGTCAGGTGTAGCCTAGTAGTAACTCTAGAACGAGAAAAACAGATGTACTCTATAATTGTTGATTATGTATAACAGCCTAAGGAAGTAGTTGTAGAATGCAGACTAAGATTAGATTAATCAGAAATGCTTTGTGTCTCTTATGATCTTTAACAGCACGTATCGTTCATTTAAAGTTCCCTTATTCAAAAAATTGCATTAATTAGATTACATTATATCGGATTATTTTCAATTAAAACAGGGGCGACGTGTTGCTCCCACTTTTTTGCAACAACTTTGTTTAGTACAATAGATATGCACTGTGTATAACTTGTCTCAATTTTAGTCAAATTAGATTTCCTTTTGGGTGAAAAAGCTGTTCTAATTTATCTGAGTAAACTCAACATGTATTTCTTAATTAGTTTCATTAATATATTTCGCTTTAATTCTCATATTTCAAATGTCGCATTTTCTAAATTCATTCTGGTATGTAAAGGAACATTAAACTTGTCTAACATCTTCTAAAAAGTCTATATCTACGATCTAATTAAGACTCTTTCCATCCTTAATTTCAATCCTTCAATTAATACAATCATAAAGTCCCTTTTACCCTGTCATCAACTTTGTAGTTTCGCTTAAACTATACTCTCTTCAAGTCACAGAAAGGCATGGCAAAATCTGTATCAATAACATCTAATTACACCTTCTCCATATCCCCTTTAATCTTGTTTCTCGGATAAGTTCCTTCCCAAGGGTCGCATACCAAAATAGCTCTTCAATCAAAAGGTTAAATTTATCCTGAATAAAGCGGAAGAACTTTTGACACCGTGCGAAATTTTATGGAATTTCCAGCCCCTTTGAAACGTGGTTCCACAGAAGATACATAAAACCAGGGAAATGTGAGCGAAAGCAAATTGATTCGCGAAACGCGAACATTTTGTCCTTCGACGCTACGATTTTTAGCGCGGCCACCATTCTCAGGGGAGTTGAATCCTCAAAGAATGTTTCCCAAAAGGGTCAACGAAACACGCACGCAAAGATGTCACAAGAGAGTACAAATATTAGGTTCTAGCTTGTCGTATTTCCAGGGGTTTCCAACGATAGAAAACACTTGCTCATCTACTTTGCATCCGTGACCCTACTGATGCACATCTGCGCGGATAACGTATGCTAAGTTGATTTAATACGTCTGCGACGAGATTTTTATGCGGAATTTCCTTTGGTGACTCGAGGTTGACGTTAATACGGTTATTTGAAATATTTGAAGGTGATTTTATCTAGCTTTTTTGATTATGTACTTTGATTTTGAGGATGGTTCTGAAAATGTTTATATTACGTTAGAATTTGAACTTTTGCCTATAAAAGTTCATCTAGAATTGATGTACGGGCCAGCATAATTATCTGCTGTCATTTATAATGCATAATAAAATAACAAGTTGCGATACCTATCGCTCCTGTCGATAGAACGAACTGGAATCACTTATAAAACAAGTATTTACAGAGCAGCCATCGAGGACATACATGTTTGTAAGCATGTATACCGTGCAGTCGTTGCTTGCATTTATATTTATATTATTACAGCAACTCAAATGCAAAACTTGCGGGAAACAAAAATAATTGGAATTTGGAAAAAGGAAAGGAAAAAATATTTTTTTTATAAACTACGATTAATTTAAGATAATTATAAATATTAGCCTTAATCTTTGCATTTTGCAATAAATACGAACAATTAACACTAAAAAATGGTATTTTTGTGAAGGCTAATACAACTTTGCAGAAAATTCTCTGTTGGATCTATAAAAAAATAATTTTTACCATAATATTTCCCCCTTTACAGCAATCAGTCTCTCTAAAAACCATATCTTAATAATTCAACTCAATCATAAAATAATCTATCAGGTTCAGTTAAACAAAAAACTCTGTACTGTCACCATGTAACATTATCCCTCCAAAAATGTTCCGTATAACTCAAAATTCAAAAATATATTTCTCACATTCCCACAGCTTTCCGATGAACCAATAATAATCCCTTCTACCGTCCATAAAACTATTCAAATTTCACAAGAAACATTCCTCCAAACTTTGTCTTCCAATAATATACTGAAGGTGATAAAATTAGTTGTTACACCCTGTACATCGAGCACCTACGACACTTCTTACATGATGTACATACCATTATCGAGTAGAACACGGCAAATCCCAACATCATTCTCCAATATCGACACATCGACCGTAGAGGAATATCGATGGAGTTTCAATCACGTTCAATCCCATCTTTGCGGTGTCCGTGTACACGCAGGCATACCAATATATAAGTATATAACTAGCCTGGGCTGTGCATTGGGTATTACATATGTATGTCTACATACGCACATGAATGGCACGTACATAGATGCGTGGGTGGTGCGATCGTACATAACATACATTGGGGTGGATGCGTTGGTTCACCTCGATGTGGTATGACGTGGTACTGGCATTGGAACGAGCATGGGAGAGGGAAACGGAGTGGTAGATTGAAAGAGAGAGGAGGAAGGGCGACAGGGAAAGGGCACGAGGAAGGCAGAAGGTAAAGGGATAGAAGGGAAGACAGAAACAGTGGGAAGGGCTGAAGGGAGAAGCGAGAGGAGAACCAGGTGGGGGAAATGGTTGGACGTGGTAAAGTAGGAGAAAAAGGGTGGAATATGGTGAAGAGAGGGAGATGGAATGTTGGAGTAGAAGGTAAAGGATGAAAAGGAGGACCGAAATTCTGGGAAGGGCTGAAGGGAGAGGAAGTGAGATAGAATGTATAACGTTGGAGGAAAGGAGAGAGGTGAGAGATGGTGAGAAGAGAGGGATGGAAAGGAAGAGAGGGAGGAATATGTTGGTTTGGTGGGGAAGGTAGCGGCTGGAAGGGAAGACAGAAGTAGAGGGAAAGGTCGAAGGGAAGGGAGAAAGACTTATGGTAGAAGAAGTAGAGGGATAAGGATGTAGATTGCGAGAGTAGTATAGTAGGGATGGAAAATGAAGAAGGTTGGGAAGAAGAATGGAAAAGGGCGGCGAATGTTGAGTAAAGGAGGAGCGAGAAGGTGAAGAAATAGAAGAGAAGAGAGAATTAGAGTAAGGTGAGAGCAAGAGAGGTAGTAAAAGGAGAAGAGAGACCATGAAGACACGATTAAAGGGAGAAGAGACAAAGAGGGAGAGAGAAGAGGAATAGGAGGGTGGAAAATGAGAAACTTTGAGAGGAAGGGAGGAAGAACGTTGTGCGCACGTGCAGACCACCGGCACCTCGATCGATCCTCCTCGTTTGGAAGAGTCGTTACGAGCAAAGTACCGGTACTCTTCGACGTGGTACTAGTAGCCGTACGTCAGACAATCGTAGTATGGTACTCGAAAATTTACAACCACGTGAAACTAAGGAAACACTCCTTTTGACGGTGCTTTTACGCTTAAGTATCACCGAGTCTTTAGATCCGGCTCGATTCCCTACGGTTATCGACGACACGAGACTTAAAGTTTACTTTATTCGAAATAAATGCGCCAATCACTGTCACGGAATTTTAGAGCGTCGAATTTTAAGAATCAGCTATCTTTGTAGAAGGGGGAACGATAAAGAATTCTTATCGATTTCTTTATGCTACGATTCTTACGAGCTTTTCCAGAGCAAATAAGGCCGACGTTACTTTATGAAAGCAGTGAAGTTTCATTTGTTCACTTTATACCGAGATCCCCGATAAAACAAAACGACTCTTGTAACGTGAATTCTCCTACGCTTATGAGTTTTGCGGTGATATTAATGTTAGAACTACAAATCATGGGTCTGCTGGGACCATTTTGGAAGGGATAGATTTCACTTTGTTTTTTAATACAAATTTTGAAAACGTGTAATTGATCGTAGATGAATAGAACTATAATTAAATTATGTATTTAAGAATGTTTAGCAAATGAGGTAAAGATACGATACATTTAGTTTAAATTTCAAATTTATTTTTTATCTGTTTCAACAATTTTGGTACGCAAATCATATTCAAAATTACAGGAGTTGTAGCATTATAAATTTATGGGATTTAAAAAAAATAGAGACCAGTCGTATTGACTGCTTTGGTAGATTTTTTATCGAAGAAAGTAATTTGCCACGATGGATTATATTGCAGGGCGTAGGAAAAGTTTAACATCGTTTTCATCATTTATTTCGACACTGAGACGCCCGAAGATTTCATGAAATTAGCCTCGCCAGGAAACTAAAGTCCGTAAATTAATTTAAAGTCGAACGAAGTTCATTAATCACGACGAATCCGTACCTGGGCTAACGTTATTTGCAGAGTTGAAGTTTATAATTCTGATTCAGCGTTTTAATTTTTCGACAAAGTCAGATCTTCTTGGGCAACGTAGTTAAGAGTTTTGACGAGGAAGCGACTTCGAGCAAATTCTTAATTAGTTTTTAAAATTGTTTCTCCCCTCTTTCGTTTAATTCATTGATTTCTAGAATCATACGTGGACATCGATAGGAGACAATTGAAATAAGAAATTCAACGTAGTTCAAACATTTTCAATTATTGACAAAAGAAATTTGAGAAAACTGAATACAATTTCTTCGTAACTGCAGATTTTTCTTTTCGATTTGCAAGTGTCCAATTACAAGATATGATATTAATTAGAAAAAAGGCAAAATGTAACTTACTAGAATTCCCATAGGAATAATACGTATTCCAGAAATATCCCATTATATTCTCAGATTTCTTCAATCACATTCCCTGATTTATCACTTACCCTCACAGCATTTATTAAAAAGATAATTAACCACTCCTGCAGCCTCATTCGATATTCTATTCTGATGTTAGCTGAAATATCTTTTTTTTCCGTGAACCTCAAAACTTAATAGTAATCTGCGTACGACGAAAGGAAACATAAAAAAGCAGGAAGTCACTGTGGGAAAGTAACGTTTCGCGAAATTACTAAGTATCATAGTTAGATGCATAGTACGAACGCTTCCGTGAAACTATATGCCATGGAATAATTGCACGGTTGAAGACAAACTTTTAGGACTCTTTCCTTCTGCCTTTTCTTCCTTCTTCTTAAAAAAAATACTGATACCAATTTTGATTAACCAATTTGATAAAGTATCATAAATTTTCTATCTTGTAATATGTTAAAATTGTGAAAAGGGGGAGATTAAAACGATTATAATTTTTGCAATTTGAAAAAGTTTATTCTTCTACTCTTTGCTACAACGATTAAGCTTGCCAATAAATACCTACGTTCACCCGGGGCAACTCCATAGTCTGAAGTTCAGTCGGTAATGATTTAAACGCAATTAATTTGCTTTTTATTGCACCCCGAACTGTAGAGAATAGTCGATGTAGACCGTAGACGCAACTCTGACAGTATTGCATAAGTGTCAGTTATAGCGTCAATTAAAGTTGCAGTTAAAATGTTTTCATTCCCTGTTTCTTATGTGTCCTTACCTCATACCTGTTAATACTCTTTCTGGCGACCTTAAAAAATAATTAATGTATTTCTGCATCAATTTCATTCTATATACAAAATATACAATACCAGACTGAAATATTTTTGCACCAGAAGATTTCAAATCATTAAACTATCAAAATAGTTAGAAAAATATTCAACTATATGAGAACCAACAGCTATAAACTAACCAACACCTATAACTATTAACATCAATATTAATAGTAATTGATAACAATTGAAGGACTCATTTTTATTCGATTTTTCATTTAGACCACATCCATAATCGGGAGCGCATATGTAGTTTTAAATAAAGGCATTATTAGTATATATTAATAACCACATAAAGGGATTATTAATAGTAGTTAATAGAGGTATAATAGAATACTATTTTAGGACGGGTTATGTTTGTGAAAATGACATTTTCCATTGAGAAAAATCGTGAAAGGTCGAAGTCTGGGGAAAATACATTTTGTCGCCAGTAGATAATGTACGCTCAGCTTAAGGAGATTCTACTGTCTGACTACGGACGGTAACCCGAACTCAGCGAAACATGACACTCTACTCACTCGCATATCAAGAGAAGATTTTCCCCACTTAGCTTACAATTAGGTACGTTGTGCATGCACTCCTCTATTGTTGTTTTACCACTTTTTACACATTTAAAATTTTACTATTATAATAGCAAAATCGAAGAAAGTGGAGATTTAAACACTAGATTTGCGGATGTTGATATACCTATTTTTCTAAAATGAACCAATTTAACCCATACAAGAAAATTGAAGTTCTTTGCAAAGAAAATAGTTCCAAATCAATTTAAATGAAAGATTTATTATTAAAAAATTAACCAACTAATATATTATATATATATAATAGTCGAATTTTGAATGAGCCAAATTGGCTCTTTAAATCTAGTTTTAAAATTCTGAATTCGGATTTGTACTTCGTGTGAAAGTGTTAGTTTTCACTTCCTGTAATCATTGTAATGTCATTATTTCACTTTAATCATTATTTCATTATTATTTCATTCAATTTTCTATATTCATCTTACAAGTATAGAGAAACATAGAGAATTGGATCGATCAAATTTCTTCCCTCCTTTCTTTTCTTACAATACTTCATAGAAGCATTCGATTAATCGTCCCAATAATTTTTGCAAATATAAATATGCAAATTATCTATGATATTATTCGTACGAAGAAATTTGAATGGTCTAGCATGAAGCTAAAGTATTTAACGAAGAATATATTGTATCTTTACTTTGCGGCAAATAGAAAGGGCGGACGTACGGTACGTTATTAAAAAGAAGTTGCTACTAAACGACGGCAATCTTAAAATTTTATGAGCAATTTCATTTAATCGTCGTTGCAGGTCGCGCTAAAGGTACGATGACATACCATTTTAAAAGCAGATTTTGCGCAAGTCTGATGCATTTGTGACAATGGTATTTAGTCGAATAATTCTCAATGATTTTATGACCAGCAGTCTTTGCATTATACTACTTATTATTCGTGAATTCTTTTATTCGAATAATTGCGACTAGACTGTCGACATTTATGTAAATTGAAGTCTCCATAAAATCAAGAAATGTAAAGAGATATTTCATTCACTCTGTAAACTGTACACTTTAGCAGTTTTAATGATTTTGTAAATGTAGAAAAATCGAAAATATGTTTGCGATTTTTAATTGCTTCTGATAAATAAATAAGGTAAATATAAAATTGATTGGTTAATGCCAAACGTATTCTGATCTGGTTTATACAGATTGAATAATTCTAGACATTAGTCAATTATCATTCTTGAAGGATACCTGTAATTTATTACTTGAAATACAAATCAAGAGTTTCATATTTTTCTTTGATAATTCACTTAATTATTAATAATTATGAGGTATCATGTTTAATCAATTCATTGCCATTCAATATTAAACTGCATTCAGAAGATTAATTCCGATACCTATTAAAATTTGAGAATGTTTTGAAAAGTTAAATCTCAATTAATTTTAATTGATTTCGGTATTCCTTGCATCAAGAACCACGATAATAGTTCTTTAATTGTCATGTTATCGATTTTAATAATTCACAGAAAATTAAAACAAGCAAAATTCATTGTAAATAAAACATCAAACAAGTCAGAATTTTTGTTCACATCATACTCTTCGTGCAATTGAGATAACGCATGCATTTATTTGATATTTTCTTCTCTCATAAATATGCACGGTGTATGTAGAAAATGTACAAAGACGAATACAAAGTAGTTAGATAATTACATTGATCGTCCTATCGGTATCGCTGATAAGAAAAACATATTGGTTTATAATTTTTAATGATACACACTGAAACTTGAATTGAAAAACAAGCTTAAGAAATATCAGTGAATAATATCGATAAGAAAATGCATTTATCATTCAACGTAGAACGTCGGTTTTCCGTGCTGCAAATTTCGTTCTTATACAGAAAAATGGATGATTATTGACTGTCAATACATGATGATAATTACTGCTCTTTAATAGCATCAACATTGTTTTTATAAAAGTATTCAAACATTAGCGAAAATAAAATTTCCTGGATTGTAGTATCTTCATAACAAAAATAGAGTCATTAGTTATTAATAAAGAGATTTATAAAGAGAATCATTAGCTATTAGAATAATTGTTGAATTGTAATATGTGATAAGAATGGGAAAGAAAAAAAGATAAGCTGCTTTATTAGGAGTTTCAACTAAAGTTTAGATACAAAAAATATAAAGTTTATTTGAAACCCTTAACAGGGTTCTTTGCTTTTTAATTTTATCTATTTTTTAAAAATAATCAAATTCAAAATTAAATGCCCACTGTATCCCACTTCTCTCCATTCTAAAAATATATCCTTGAAATCCATGAATTGCCCAAAATCCTCCGACTTTGTTACATCACTGCGAAGGGATGAAGGGCGTGCACTCGTGCACGCCTTTATTTTCGGGATTGGTTTCTCCGATTTGCCCTTAACTCGAAGCTTGACAAATAGGGACGTGACATAAAGCATTTTGGAGGGGCCTAGGCCCTACGATGGGCCTTTTTCTTTGATGCAGGGTTTGCTCCAAATCATCCAGACTATTATACATTACGTAAATCAAAACAAATGTCGTTCTTTTCACAATGTGACAATTATTTTCACAAACAAAACGACACTTCTTTTCGCTTTATCTAACATCATTGTATTTGAATAAAATTGCTTTCCAGAACGACCAAACATTTTTCCCGTCCGTTTAAAACTTAATAGACCAAACAATACAATGACAAATCACCGTCGTCACTTTCCAATACTTTCCCATAATCGACGGGACACCAGGTACCGTATTAAAGTTGAAAAATCGAAAGTGAAAGTACAACAAATCGACATTATAAATTCGCAACATTCGCCGCGTTCAGCAAAGGGGTCTTCTCACGGGGTGAAAAGGACGAAGCCAAAGAGACATGAATTCCACATCGACTGGTTGAACTCCTCGATGGTGATTCGTCAGAGCCGGATAGCTCGACAGGGAGTCCCCATGGTGGATAAAAAACGCCGAGTTGTGGAGTACATTCGATCGAGAATTCATATTTCATGACAGTCGTACGCCGCATGAAAAACAGAGAGCGGGTAAGGAGAGAAAGACAAAGGAAAAGAAAGAGAGGCGAATAAAAGTAGCCGGGAGACGTGTCGCTTCGGAAAACTCTCCTTACCATCTATATTTCAAATGGTGCCGGACTATGGTCGGGTATGTCACCGGCTGAATAGAGACTATGAAATGCGACGACATTTTTGCCGTGAATTCTGTTTCACGGGCAAGCAGGAACGTTATTATTAGATTCTCGAAAGTGCGCACGGTTAGATGTTAAACTTTTTATCGATCGGACACCCTGTGGATATATAAATAGAACGGGGAATTCGTGCTATCCGTGCGATTATAGTCTAGCATTCGCTTTAGGAATACGTTCAGGACGATTTCGCCTGGGTCGTTTTCACATGCGAATACTTTGGAGACGAATGCCGGTTGGAGAGGCTTATGGGAATGGAGAACGCGGGAGAAGGAAGGATTGGGTTATGGAGAAATTGGAAATTGGATGTTTGAGTGATTTTGAATATTGAGTGAGAATTAAACAGACCTGCGTATGGAAATATGATGTTAGTGTTGCATTTGATACTATTAAGGAACTGAAACATTTACCGCGTTTTTTTATATTTTATTTTTCGGCCTTGCTAGGATCTACTTTGCTAGGATCTACTATTTTAGGTGGGTTTCGATCCATTCAGTTTGCGATATATTAAATGATGATTTAGAAAAATTTTCCATTAGCAACGGAGAGTATATCTTGGGTCCCTTAATTGGGACTTTAAACTTTGCACCCATCATAGCTCCATTTACCGCGTTTTTTTATGTTTTATTTTTCGACTTTGACTGCTGTACTCATTTCGGTTAGAATTTACTATTTTAGGTGATTTTTAGAGTAACCAGTCTCTCATAAATTAAATTGTAAGTAGGACAAATTTTCCAAAATTGGTGGGAAAGACAAATAGCAGGAATAAGGATTATACTAGGATAATCCGAATAGAGTAAAGAAATATTTTAGGAAAAAAGAAACATAGGTTCGATGTACTTTAATTAAGTTAGGTAATTGATGAAATTTAACATGATATATTTGTATATAAAAATTAATAGACAGCGTGCATCCAAATACAGTAGAACACGTAGCAAACAAAGAAGATTATCGAAGACAAAGGGTTAACACACGATGCAGCTAATACTGAAAAAGGGAATAATGACTCGTTGAACTCGTCACATCTTCAAGAGTTAAGGTTTCCACGTGTAAATTTTCCACGCGTGTCTCACGCAAGCAAATTATTGGTGTTTCTCTAAGCTCCATTTGGCGACACACCGAGCCGCGAAATCTGGTTACTTTGTAAACTCGTTACGGTACCAGGGACGTCATAAATTGCACGTAGTTAAACAACCGCTACGTAATTCGCCGTTAAGCTTTCCAAACCATGCATACATCATGGTAATGACAGCTTTTATTATATTTTACGGTAGATTCAGTTTTTTTTTTCCGTATACTTCAACTGTGATCCCGTATTTTAACATGGTTTACATTTATTTGGAACTTCCAGTGAATAGAACGACATATAATTTTAAGAAATTATTTTTACCTCTTCTGTGCAAATCATGTTTTAAACATTCACCGAAATAACGTATAGTACGAAAGATCTGTGAGTCACATATACCATGGGAAGATGTTAAAAATATCCGACACTTTCTAAATAATATCGTTTTAAAACCATTGTTTAACTATTGTTATATTGGTCTCCTTTTGTCCCTTTGAAAATTCAATTTCGCCATTAATTGCATGAATCAGGGGTGATGAGGGGTAACGAAAAATAATACTTCTCTTTTCGATAACGAGAGTAGATGGATTAATATTACGGTAAAAGACAAAAATAATGTTCATGTGTTCAACAAGGACTTAGAGTAATAACATAACTTAATTAACTTTAAGACCAGAGGTTATTTACATCATTTCTAATGAAGAACTTCGGATTTTCAACGCGTAGACTGTTTCTTCCAATTATCTATCTTTGCTGCAATTACCATATAGTCCCCATGAAGTTCTATCTTCTTCCAAAAGTACTTCCACTTTTAGTCGCTTTAATTTTTCACCATACAGCATAACTTTTTAAATGACGAATTAACTTGCCATTGCTGGTGAATGAAGAAAATGGCTAAATTGAATTTTAAAAGGGACAAAAAGAGTCCAATTTAAAAATAATTGAAAAGTCGTTTTGAAAAGAATGTTGCTTATGAAATGAGCTGATACTTCATAAACAGGGGCCATGGTGGCTCCGGAGATGAAGGCTCAGACTACAAGGGTGTTAGTCAACCCTTTCGCTCGTAAGGGTGTCTATAGTCACTCGTTGTTAAGCTTTATATGTATGGGAAGGGTGAATGTACTCAGCCATTGAAATTTTTTATCCGAAGACAAAGTTTCGTTGAACTTCGTTGAAGTACCTAATCAAATACTTTTTATTTCCACCACTTCACTGAGCGCGACGAAGTTTTCCTGAAGTTTCAACGAATTAGCTTCACAGTCTTGTTAATTATTAACCTTTTGATAGTCGTACCTTGCGTAATTTCTGTGATAATTGACGTTTTGGAACAAATAATGTACAAATTGAGATTTAATAATTAGGGGATGAAAAAAATGTACTGCATTTTAGCACAACATTTAAATACTGACTATCAACTTGATAATCACCTCTCGACAACAGGGCTAATTTGTTCAGTTCCAAAAGTGTTGATAATACAATGTTTAAACTTATTCCCACTATTAATTAAAATAAAAAAAAAAAAACTGATAACCATCATAGAATTTAGTCTGGCAAGCATTGTTTCTCTCACGAGAAGAGTCCATATGTTGTTTTCGCAGCTAACACTTCAACGTCAACCCAATGTTGACGAGTTCTAGAGTTGCGTGCGTGTAAAAGGTTCAATTATGTCTGTTTACGTATCTATTAGGATACACAAATAATACTTCTTTTCTCTAATACGCCTTAATGCTCTTATTGACCCGCATTTTACGAAGATGCCGTATACCCTTCCTTCATGACGTCAAATTATTATTAACGGTATCAATTTTCTGTTCAGAAAATTATTACCGATTTAATTAATTATCAAGCATAAAGCATAAGACGCATTGAAACGGATAAATGGTAATTTACGTCGAAAAACAATTTTATAAAATTACAATACATTTTGTGCCCAACAAATCAGCGAACAAAAATTAATTTTTTATAGACCAGTGCTCCGTACGAAAAAATCTTCCATACCCTTAAATTTTCACGTAGAAAATCACCTTTACAAGTATACACTAAACAATAGGTATTGAATTAATATGAAATTATTCTTCGACCGACAATTCCGCGTGCTATTTAACATTATTCCTTCGTGTCTTAAAATACCCATCGCATTAATACCGCCTCATAATTAAACAGAACAACGGTAAGAGGCTCGAGGGAACCTCGCTCCAAAGATTAGTTCCTTTTTCACTTAAAGTCGCGAAGCGAGGGCTTACGTAAAAGGATTACCGAGAAAATGAGCACAATTTAATCGTGTTATAGTTCTCTCGCTCCGCGTACCATCCACGTTTTCCTCGTGGCCGAGATATGAAAATAATTCGGTTAAAAGCTACAACGAGAACAGTGCGGCATGCACTGGCAGATTTATCAGTGGTTACCGTTGAAACAAAAAGTCGTTTTAATCCCTCGCAAAACGAACATTGACGGGCGTCTCTCGTTATCCACGATATACCGGTGAAAATACGGAAGAACGAAAGGAGAGGGGAAAAAAACTGAGGAAGAAAAGAATAAAAAAAGAAAAGGAGCGACAGGGGATGAAAAAGGATGATACGAAAGGGAACGGGAGAACGAGAGAAGGGAAAAGGAAAAAGAGTGAAGAAGGGAAAAACAGAAGATAGAGAGAAAGAGAGAAATGAACAAGAGAAGGACGGTAGGCAAAGGGCAGAGGAGAGAAGGGACAGAAAGGAAAAAAGATAATAAAAAAAGACAAGAAAAGAGCAAAAAAACCGGCGGATCGGAGGCTTGAAATTGCAGAATCGTGTAATTACCAGCTACTGCGAAGCCGGGGTCAATTTGCATTTCGATGCAATTACGATTCAACGGTGTAATCTCGTTTTCGCCGATATTACGGCGCCCGCCTGTACAGCAGAGGCTTCGGTTGAAGCATTATTGTCATAACGCCCCGTACGTTTCCAACGTTCTTTCGTGAGCCGAATGTTAATTTCACGACGGCTCTTCAAAGGCCAATAGGTCTCTTTATTGCCGCTTCATTACGTCTCTACCTGAGCTTCGAGAACAAAAGTGCTTCTCGTCTCTTCCTTTTTCTGCGGCCCTTTTTAATCGCATTACCGAAACGTCGATAGCACGTATGCGGATGGAACTTATTCGTATTATTTCTCCCTTTTTTGTGACAATATTTCATTAACTTTTCACTCTTGGGATGTTAAATGGATTTACCTTTCCTTTGGAATTTTTTTTCTTAGGAAAAACTATTGTATTGGCTTCGCAGTGCACAGTTTGTATCTCTTTAAGTTGATTAACCAGTGAAGACTAATAAAAACAAGGAACGATAGGTGTACATACAAGTATTTCTTAACTTGTTATGAAAAATTTTATATCGTCGAACAAAGTGTAAACTTTGGCGTATTTAAACATTTTTGTAGAACAATTTGATCGAGGATTTTAGATTTAATTAGAAACACGAAACTTTGTTGGCAAGAATTAGTGGGAACAAAGATCCTTATTTGCAATTCTGTTCAGTCGTTGTATATTTCGTGGAATAATTAAAAAAAATGTTAATTATCTTGATTTCGACGGCTCTTAGTCAGCAGTAGTTCGATTCAGAGATTTCAGAATTAATAAGAACGCTAAACTTTGTTGCTAAAAGTTGGTAGGAATATAGACCCTCATTTGAAATTCTGTTCTTTCATAAGTACGATATTGAAGACTTAAACGATGACTTTAAAACAGTATTACGTAAGGCTATTATGCATGACATTTATATGCGAATGTTTCTTTAACCAGTAAAATGCAATTAATCTCGCAACATTGAGCCGAGACTTCGAACACGAAAGGGAAACATTATTTCTGATCCGCAAAAACACAAGAATAATATGAATTTCATATTACATAATAATTCTGGCACAGTTGTACCTGGTTGATTTAATTGTAAAGGAAAGAAATGGAAGCTTCAAGTTAAAAAGATTTCCTATTACTAATTTTTTAAGACAAATTTATTTAACAAATACAAAATGTATACAGTCACTCACAGTAGTAATCGCTATCCATACCATTTTTGTATTTTTATTATTTTCTGAAAGAAAGAACGGTTTAAATAATATTGCTTCCATAAAAATAGAAATTACTTATTCTAAATTAAAAGCATATACAAGTAATTTCATCCTAAACTTGATATTTACTGTATGTAATATATTAATATATAAATATTTAAGGAAACTGTTACTCTTTTCTACATATATTGAATGAAATAAAATTCGAAATCACGAAACCAAAAATAGAAGACCAGAAACTAGTACGTTCGATTCAATTAATGCAACAAATATCTTCTTATACATAGAAAAATGGCACAACTTATTATTAAACGACAGTACAAAATATTTTCTATTAATACACAATGTTAATGTAATTCAGTTTGAAACACTTGCGCGCACGATAACCAGTTTTCTAACGATACAGCACTTTGGATCACATATATTATACATAATTATAGTGATTATCTTGTTACTACGTGTACACTCAAGTTACAGAATTCTGTCAATTTCAGTGGGCGTTTTGCAAACTGCGTTTTAACTTCTTGTCAACTGGAATTTTTTCCGCAATTTTTAATTCAGGTTTTTTATAAGCCGAGAGCGTGAATGAAAATATACTTCCTTTCTTCGTTTCATTTTTATGGCATTTGCGTTTCAAGTTGGATGATGTTTCTCACCGGTTAAATGCCGCATGGAAATCTTGATCGAACGTTTGCATATTACAATGTATTTGCAAACATTTACCTCCAGTCATTTTTAATGTTTGCTTACTTTTTGCATTGAAAGTAATTAGGTAGTTTGCGAAAGATAAAAATGGAAATAAGTGAAAGAAACGAGGGGAAAAAAACGTACAGTAGTTTAGACGAGGAAATAGATTTTCTCAATAAATACTTTAGCATTATCCTTTTCTTCTCTTTTTACAAAATGGATATTTTAAGTGTTATTACGATGTTATCGACATTATCGCTATGAATTATTGTTTTGGAGCTTACGTCATAATTTCCTTATCGCAAAGGCCTCTTTGTTCGAGCAATATTTAACAATAAATCTACTAAGGCAGTCAAAACAACAAGTTCCTAATTTTTTTGTAATTTCATAAATTTCTGACGCTGCTCTTGCTCTGTTTATCAACATCTATCTTTCTTCCTAAATTACTTAATATAAATATATCACGTTACTTTTTTCCAGTTATCCTGTAACGATAAATAACTATAACTCCACTTTTCTCCTTAGATATTTTATAAGTTTCAAAGCTGAATTCAAAGTTTAAAAAAACATTGATAAAAAGCAGGAAAAAAGGGCAATCTGTCTTCATTAAAAATCCTTTTCTCCCCGAACAACTTTTCTCCATTGTCCACCATTTTCGAAGGATTTGGAGGGAAATTTTTCAAGAGATTATCATGCCGCGGTTCTTTTTCGTCTTGCCATAAAGACAGAGATTACCATCTGCGTATTACATTGCGAAATAATCTGTTACACATTGAGACACGTGTGTTCGAGGCTTCGCTGCAAAATGGATTAAGATTTTTATCGTCCTACACAATACACTATTGCTGTTATTGTTATTATCATTATACACCAAACACAAGTGTGCTCGTCTTGGAGATAATTCAATCTTTCCATCCCACGTGCCGTTGAAACGTTTTAGCCTGAGGAAAATATTGGGATTAAAATTAGAATAATAAATGCGATAGGGCCTTTTTTTTAATCACGCAATCATGGCTGAGAATGGTAGATCGAAAAATTCGAATGTATAATGACGTACATAAGTTGAAAGTCCTGTTAAATGTTTACAGCTTTACGTCCTAAGAGGTATTTATTTAAATCGCAAAACTGGAACGGATGTCGACAGAGTAATAATGTAATATTTAAATTGATTTATATCCTATCACCGATATATCTATTTTTGCGATTTAACGACAAGGATTTATCTGTTTTCGTACTTTCACTGTGATGTATAAACGCAAAGTAAAAATTTACTTCCCAAGGCTGACGTTATATGAGTCCACTTTTGAGCGAAGTGTATCGAAGTCAATTGTAGCTAAGCATGGGTGACTTCCTTTCACATTTCCAATGGCAAAGTAAAAAGAATAAAATATTCTTCATGATTTCGTTCAGAAAGTTTCAACTATTACATATTACAGCACAAAAGCTTCTTTATAAACTCTCAAATATCTCAACATAAGAAGAAAGGGACTGGTGTCCCTTCAAATACACCAGTCCATTTGATAATGCAAAAAATTCCATAAATTCATCAAGTAGAACTCGGTAAGATGAACCAAAGTAGAACAAGGTAAAAATGCAACACGTTAACCCTTTGCGGTCCGATTTATTTCGTTAATGTTGATAGTGAACTAAATAAAATCAATTTTGCAATATTTTCTGTCACTGGTTATTCATTCTTGTAAATGATATCAATAACTATAGGTATTGACGGACATTTAGGTGATATTACAAAATCATTGTAAAATCGGAAAGTCGATTATTAAATTGTCAGATAATAAAGTCAAGTGAAAATATATGTCGAGTACAGTTCGACATAAGATCGCAAAGGGTTAACTCTCAAAATCCCCAATTTCTCAAAGTTAACAACGATACCAATTATTCCATCCTCATTGTTCGACAAACACTTACAATTAGATATTAATCGTCCAATCCTTCTTCTGATTTACAGTCAAAAGAAACATCAGCAACAGCCTCAACAGCATCACCAACACCCTCATCCACAGCATCAGCATCAACATCCCCACCAACATCAGCATCAACAGCAACATCAACGCCAGCACCAACATCAACAGCAGCATCAACACCCATCCTGGCACAGGACTACATTAGCATCCTGACCATCGTGATCTTGACTCTGACCGTGAACCACGTAGTCCTGGTACAAGGAGAGAAAGGTTTCTCCTTGATGAAGAAACCAGTCGCTGGAATCCGCTGTTTCGTCCCAAGGAGATCTTTGGAGGAGTCATCAAGAGGACAGAAACGTAGAAGAGTCCTCCGACAAGAGAAATCGATGTTCCTGACACTTCGAACGACATCTGCGTTCTTCATTGTGTTCCGTCTTTGAAATTGTCTTCGTAAAGGTTCTCCACGTTCGCCATTAGAGAGTTCCTTGTACTTGCAGTGACTTTTTCAAAAGAGATTTCTGGATATTTGATTTTTCAACAGACTCCTGATATTTGTTGTTATTGTTATCTCAGAGTATCTTGATTTCTGGTATAATTTCATTTACAGAATGCCTCCTGTGGTCTTGTTTACAAAGAAGTTTGAAGTATGATGTCAGTCTGATTGTGAGAGGAGTATCAGTTTGTTTAAGTTTGGTTTCTTCAGATTCCTCGACAGCGGCGGCTTCAGAGTTTTGCGGTGCGTTAGAGGATGGTGTTTTATGGTGTTTCTGGATGTTGAGAGGAAGATATGTGTGTTTTTAGATTACACGATAATACGACACGTTGGAAATTAGATTTTAAATGCACCTGAGAGCTTTTCGATATTTTCTATAATTATAACGGATGTCGTAGATGTTTTTAGCTGGTTCTGCAGAGCCGCCACTGTTTCGCAGATTCTTATAATGGTTTTAACACGGCAGAATTTATTTTTAGAAACTTTCTTCTTTCATGGTGGTTCTTCTTTCCCATGACGATTCGTTCGGGCAATTTTTTCGAGCCCTGGGACAACAGTGCAATACACGGAAGCCGTGAAGGGACATTTTTATCGGTGCTTTTTTTCAAAATCGGGCATTTCCGAATAAATGTTTTTCCTTCTTTTACATTGATTTTCCCCCGAAAAATTTTATTATATCTTTTAATTCATAAAATAAGTTTGTTTCTGTTGAGAAAAAGGTACGATCTGATTGTTTGAATTTTTTGTAAATTATTTCATTTGAATATAACGCAATCGGTGTACCGTTGTTTATAATGACATTGTTGATTAACATTGTAAGTAATTTATTATTTTCGGGAAGACACTGCCTAATGAAATTTCCAGTATCTCCTGATCGAACATATCCCGCAGTTTCGTCAAAGGCGATATTGTCGCGTTAAGGATTCGACAAGTGGCAAAGTTTCCAAAAATCTATTAACGAAACACAGATCGACGTCGTATCTTTCGAGAAAATGAATATATCGGGGTGCAAATTGGAGAAACGTTGATTCTCGACCTCTTTTGTACGCGATTTTTTTTTAAATATTTTCTTAACAAACAATGTTGTTTTTATATGGACAAAAAATGATTTTGCCATTTTGAACTTCACTTCATTTATTCTTTTTCCGCGAGTACTGAGCAATCATCTAGACCAGAGTTTGGCTACCTTTCTTTTATAAAAGTACCATTTTTCCTTAAATATATTTTGCAAATGCTACAGTCTTGCAGTCAAAGTGTAACCAATTGTTCTACACGGAACTTATAAGCTCGAAGGTTTAGTCAAGCAAGTTGACTCAAAAGTTTGATTTTTCACAAAGAGGTTGAGAATCGTCACGATAAAATGTTAGAGTAGATTTTAATAGTGATAGAATACAGATCGAGAACACAGGATAGATAAAGTTGGCGTGTTTGTTGCGCGAATTGCAACGTTTAACGGAAGGAGTGGATGTAATTTCATGGAATGCCAATGCAACTGTAGGCTTCGTATCTAGGTAAACTGCATATTGTGAAAAAAATATGACGAATAATTATCTTTCAAACATGACAGATATGCTTATGGATCTACAACTGCGCAGCTTTTAATTGTTGTACAAAGTCCAGAAATGAGACATTTTTAGGAAATTATTTGTACAGGGAATTGTTTCATTAATATTTAGTTGAGAATATTAACATCAGAAAAATTGCAGTAACGTTAATAAGAAGATAATTAACTTATTAACGTTTCAATGATTTGAATTTTTTTATCGGTAATTGGTTTGGTAATAATTGATTTGCATCTGAGAAACATGGTGTATTTGAATAATTTTAACATGGAAATAATTGCATGAAATGCCTATGAGAGGGAAATTGATTTATTTATGCTTCTACAATTCGATTTTTTTAAATTCCAATTATTTCGTTAACAATTAATACGTGTCTGAGATAGACACGTAAAAATGAATCGATCGCAAATTTCATAGAAGCAATTTATCATACTAACAATTTATCCTTCGAATAATTCTTTCATTCTGTTGTCAATTAACTTGTTATTGAGTACCTCGTAATACAGTATATTCAGCTGTTTTTGAAATAGCTATAATTGCAGAATTTCCATGAAAAAAAATTCAAATCCGCTATAAGTGGAACTTGGAACAATCGCGTTTTATTGAAATTATTATACTTATTGTTATCGTCCTGTATCGTACACAGTTGATAACAAAATCGGTTAAAATACTATTCAAGCCATTCTTCAAAATCGATACAAGCAGCGCTTTCGCATCGACGAACACGAAAGACTTTATATAGCCATGACTAATTAGGTCAAATCAATTTTTTTTATAGCTTACGTCCGTCGAGTCTTAAATTGACCTGGAAGTTCATGTGATAGAAGACGACGGTTAGAGTTTCCTTACCTTTACATTAAACATCATTGTTGTTCCTTTACAAAATTTTCCCTTGCTCCATTATGTTACGAGAATAATTATCAGCACCAATTATAATTGTGAAACAGCAACAAACATGTTTATTTTAACACGTGCAAAATTTTCGTGAAATTTCGCACTGATTTCCATAAAACCCTTATACGTAGATTTAATTATTCTTTTTTTCACAATAACAGCAAAATATTTTTAACAGAAAGGAAAAGTGAAAAATAGCTCGTTTCAAATTGCAAAAATGGGAATCATATAAAATAAAACTATCGAATAAATCAAAGTATCGGTTTATTGGAAATAAATCAAAGCATAAACTCAACAAATAAATTCAATATTCAAGAATGTCAAGAAAATAGACAGCATCGACAGTTAATCGTGACCTTATAAATTACTCTAATACGTTCGATTTGTAATATCGAATCTGCAACAGCCACGAATTATCAGTTATTAATGAAAATTATTGAGGAAACGGACTTCACTGATTCAATTATAGATCAACGTATACATTTCTTAACTGAGTTCCATTTGTAATATCGAATCCTCGACGGGCACGAACGTGTTCTGGATTATCGAGAGAACGAGGGAAATGATTGAATTATTTTCGTTGCCGATCCAATTACAAGCCGACGTACAAATGCCTCGATTGAGTTTGATCTGTAATATTAAGTCTTCGAGATCGAGGTCAATGCAGAACGTGTCAGTCCTTTCCCGCTACACTTTGGTAACATATTTTACGAGCAGAAGTTAGAAAGTATGTTATACAAATGAACCGAACATTTAAACGGTTATAATAAATTTATAAAACTCAAGAGAAACAAGATTAACAACGAATTTCCTCGTGATTTCATTGAATAAGCTAATTCATTATTTCCTGGTATAAAATTTATGTTGTCCTGAAAGAAATATCATTTTCTTTCAACACTTTGACTTCCGCACGAATTTTACCAAACCTTGACATCGGATTTATCTTCAACAAGTGGCATTTACTAAACAGAAACATAAAACTTTAATTATTCTGGAATATTTTATCGGTTGCATAAATTTAAGTTGTGGAAGATCGAATGAAATAAACGGAAAGTTATTTTTATTAAGTTGTAGGAGAAAATTAATATAGCAGATTAGGAAAAAAAGATGCAAAAGAGAGGGAGAAAAAATGAAAACATGGAAGGATATCTATATCAAAAGAAAGGAGAAAATTAAAATACTTTTGGAGAGAGAGAGAGAGAAGTAAATGATTGTGACTGTGCGCGTCTAAAGCGACGAGAATAGGTGCTATTCGATAGTTAAAAGAAAACAAAGGAATTACGGAGAATGGAAAGCACAGAGAAAAGTTTGTAGATAGTTCATTAGGTAGGGAATGTATTTTATACGATGTAAACACGAAATCCAAAACGCATAATGTAACAACAACCGTACCAGGCAGACAGTTATGCGTGAAATTGTCATTACGGCGATTTTATATAATTAAATGTAACCATTACTCCAGCGTTTCTCAATGTTTGCTAATGATCTGTGATGTTTATTAACGTGCTAGTGAAATTTGCGAAGAATTTGATCATAATAGGTAAAATGAGTTTGACGACAGCAGTTTTGTTATTGTTAAACTCGGTGGAATGTTAAATGTAACTTTAGATCTCGTTAATGAACAGTGCCTCCGATTGGTAGTGTAACTTATTGCATTATTCTACTTTGAATGAATAAATAAGATTTCGAGGATATAATTATTGAAAAAATAAAATTCTCTGAAGGAAGCTTGACTTTCTAGAAAATCATTTGAAAAAGTTTTATTTCATTTGATTGCTGTTTCACTGTATTTACCTCTATTTAACTTCTGCGTGCAATTTCATAACTTCATATACTTAATATTTATGATTCTACAGTTTTGGTTTCCATAAAAAAATATCCTGGAACAATTGGAATGTAAGAATATTTTATTCAGAATGTTACTCCGATCAATGGCACATCTCCTTGCACATGACTCGCAGATGAGAAATTGGCAAACAGTGAGAAAAACGATTTATCGCAGCGATTTCGATATTCACTCAGCCAGGACGCGAATAAAAGGAATCTCAGATTGGTATCTGAGGTTTTAATAACGGAATTGTATACTATTAATGAGCGTATCAAAACTAGACGATGCATTATTCGATGTCCAACTGTACGTTCCTGATTTGCAGTTAACCCTCTGTAGCCCAAATTACCATTTGTTCTTAACAATCACATATATGATGGTACATTGAAAAAAATGTTAAAATTATGATTGTAAATAATAGAGTTAATTTGTTTTGTACCCATTTAATTGCAAGTGATTAGAATTAGATTATAATATTTGCAAAGTTGAAAAAAATCATTAAGTCATTTAAAGTAATAAGGACACTTAGAGGGTTAACCGATTGCCGTATATCGCTGTATTTTATTTGGCGACAAGTGTTTGTGATTAATTGCTGAGAGCGATGAACAAAAGTTTCGAATCATTATTATAATTATCGCTAGGACAACATTTTTTGGAAAACTTTTAAATCAGCAGGAACTTGATAGTCTTGAATGTCTTGGTAGTTACTGATATCGTCATTGGGCTCTTGGATACCGTTAAAAGTAATTAAAAAAAGAGCACGAAAGATAGGAATTTTTGAAAGGCCTGAAAATTTAAAGAGACTTAATACTTTTCATCATCTAGGAAGTTATCGATACGTCAATTTTTAGTTTAAATATCTTTAAAAACAATGAAAAACCAGGAGACAATTATTCTTGAAAACTTTACAATTCCACGGAGATTCAATAGTCTCGAAATTTTCAAAAATTAATGATATCCCACTAGTTTCATAGATATTCTCAAAGATGGCAAAAAAAGCAGAGTAAATGATACTCTAGCTTAAAAGAGCTATGGGGGCAGACCCTCGGACTCCCATTTAGTGGACCAAGTTCGAATCCTCGTCATCTCTGGGGAATTTTTCCTATACAATATGCATATCAGAGCCTCGGTGAGTCAAGACTCGCTTGAAATTCTACAAAACAAGAAAATACAGCGATAAGAGGACCAAGGGCTGTAGAAACGATAGGGATAGAGCCTTGAAAATAGTGGGAATCCCAGCGTCACTGCTGAGGAATTTTTTCTGACGACGTTCACAGCAGAATGCGAATGATACATGTATGAACATATATCTCACTTGTGATGAATTTGATCCCAATTAAAACTATAAATCCTTGGCAATCTGCTAATGGTTAAATGGTACTTTATCAAAACTTTTATTTATCGCAGTGATAATTTAAGACAACTAGTTATCAACCTGGTAATGATGAACACTGTAATGTCGTTGATTTTCAAGAATTATTATTCAATTCTTCGGAACATTGAAGATTTCAGAGATTATTGAGTCTCATAGAATTTTGAGGGCCTTTAAAAATGATTGTCTTTGCACTGATTATCCAAGTAATTTGAAATTTCTATCATGTACGCATATTCGAAGTGATTCAAAGTAACAATTGTTACCACTTACTGGAAAGAAATATGTCCTACATTGTGCAAAGTCGGACATTCTTGACGAGTTTGTAAAAGTCACATTCGAAAGAATGTGCCTTATCCGATTTCTTAAGGTGCTCAGTTTTCCATAAAAATTGTCACTGTCATTCAATTATTTCACAGAAACACCGAAAAGTTTCTTGCTATACTACTCGAAGAATTGCTGCGAGGAATATTTAAACTTTCTTTAATGGTCTGTGATTTCTCGTAACTTTCTTCTAATCTTTTATTTCAATTTCGAAGAAGGAAAAGAAATGATACAAAGTGGCAACCGTATTCTTTGCCGTAAAGAAACATTCTCCGGAAACTCGCTATTTACTGATCTATAAGAACATTCTTAACACTAGAACTATTGGCTTTAAATCTATTATATTTCAATAAATTACTTAAGTACTTTCAAAGAAACGGAATCAAAAAGCAAAAATGATTATTAATTCATTAATTTACTCTCTGGCTCCTCCATAAACTTGGCGAATTTTTATTAAAAACATGGGGAACCAGTCATTTTTACTGCATGGTAGTTCTAGTGTTAATTCTTCAATTTTGTAAAAACTGTTCTATTTAAAAAAAAAGAAAAACGAAAAAAAAACGGAAGGAAGAAACATTACGTTTCACCACGCATAGGAATCCATCTTTCCTATTTTTCAACGTAAACTACATTAAGAGGAAGTACCAATAGCCTGATAATTTTACATTAAGCCATAACACGAAATTAAGTTAAACCAAAAAAACAAGAAGTACATGAGGACAGTCGTGAAGGTCTCCATTCGCTTTAAAGACTTTTATAATCAGACTTTGTAATACAGCCTTTCGCTGGGCTCTTTAAGTGCTTTCATGCTACAAGCATTCTTCAAAATTCACATAGCGGGGCACATATATATATATACATGAATTGTTTATTTCAAAAGTGGCACAAGTCAGTTTGTCCTAAAAAATAATGATCAAATTAAATGACCACACAACATTACTTATATCGAGAAAAATATGAATACCCACAATAGCAAGTGTAAGTAAATCTTCTGGAAAGTTGGCTGCAATATTTGCACATTAAAATGCAAACCTTAATTTAAAATGAATTAAATGATAAAATTGGTGATTAACATGATGTAAAAAATAGTGACTTGTGCTACTAAAAGTGCGTTACGCTATGTGTGCATCATATTCTGTCGACTGAAAGAGATAAAGAAGAAAAAACATATAGAATTTCCGATACTCTGTCCAGTATGCCAGGAAGAGAGGCTTGGTCCTCGAACGTGGAAGAATGTCTCAGATATTTTTATCGGCATGATTATTCGTAAGGAACATTTACAACTAAATGGAAAAAAAGAAGAATTGGAGAGAAGCCACTCGACATCGTGTTGAATGCGATAGTTTATCGCAAATATTAACTATCATCACTATTCTTATTATCACGCTACGCGTGGAATGTATAGATTTGTACTTGTTTGTTTATTTATTGTTAGGTAGCAAACGCGTGAGAACCGCGAATTTGATGGATTCGCGGTGTCAGGAAAGGGGGAAGCCAACTTTTAGATCAACCTTGACTGTTTAGCCTCTAGATTTTATTAGCGACGTAAGGACGATTAAAACATTATTTTGTTGATATATATTATTACGATATTATTGATTATAAATCACGAATAATCTGTAAATATATGAGACCAATGCAGATCTGTGCAATGTTTCGTGTGACCTTAACTGATCATCTTCAACGTGTCCTGCTGTATACTTCCAACCGTTCACAGTGCTCAGTTTGATGTTTTGTTTTTAATTAGATAGAAGAAATATCTTTTGTTAAATTAGAACATTCGTTTCATACAGAGCAAAGACCTTAGAGGAATGAAAAAATAGAAGTATAATTTTATTAAACTGTTTTAATAGTGTTACAGATAATATTTAAACATAGATATTTCAACACTATACAAAAGAACAATGTATTATGAAGAGATATCTAAATACTTCATTTTCAATTATGCAAAATTCAACACACATTCACGCGGTTAAAATTCATTCATGTTAATGTATTTTATGCTAACAAATTTACGTAATATATTTCTATGTAGGCCGTTTAAGTCTTCATTAACTTCGTACTCCTGTTTCGTTACAAAAACCTTTAAAAGGTCACTTGAAAATCATTATCGACGGTCAAGCATTTTCATAATTTTGAATTTCAAATTCAAACAAGCATTCGCTCTTGACAAAGTGTACGTTATGTACGTAATTTCCGTTAAACCATTATATCAAGAATCCATAGAAAAGGAACATACTGTTTTATGAAGACTCGCTGTGTTACCACGTTCAAAACTGGCGCCACCGGCGAGGGATTTCTATCAGACATATGATTGGTCACCGCATAATCTTTTTAACTACCATATATAATTTAACAAACATATTTACACAACATATCAAATATATCATCAAGAAACTCCAAATAATTCGAAGAATTCCACAGCAAAAAGTGCTACAATAAAAGCTTAAAAATGCTTCACCGCAAGAAACAAAAATAAGCATTGCGTCTAGAGGCAGCCATTTTGTTGGAGGCGCAGCACGCGCGCGCGAGTCGCCACTGACGAAAAATAGCCCAACCGCTAGTGTGCCGTGATCACGTCGTATTTTTCCGTCACGACGTTCATTCGCGTTGTCCATCGCTCAAAATTTCTATCATCATCCTAAGTAACGTGTCTACAACGTAAAACATCGTGCCGGTAGTACACGAAAGGCGTCGCTGTCAAGGAAGCGTGTGAACGCGTTTGATTGGTCGAAACAAAAAAATCCGCGAAGATGCAGCCTGCATGAAATATCACACGATGCGGCGTAAATGCAACGTTGCGCGCGACGATTCCATGGGATTTCCTTATCGTATTCCTTCCACCAAACAACTGGACTTCGAGGATACATCGTTTCCGTATATTCACGGTAAATAGCATGAAATCAGAGTAAGAACAGTAACGTATCGTGATGCGTGACGCATAGGTATTTATGCATATACATGCATATATACCACACGTAAACGCATACTTCGAGGAGGTAGAGGTCACTAGCCTCACGCACCACGGGGTCGTGTTCTCGTTTTACTTCGGTATCGTGGAATTTTCATTAAAGATTATCGCGTATTGTTTCGTTGTGTCACATTTTTATCATCGTTTCGTACGTTAGAAACTTGAGAACGGTTTTTCTTGAGAAACCGGACGGAGAGTGAGTGAATGAATGTATGTGCATGTATAAGTATGAGAGGGAGGGAGAAAACTACGGAGTCGAAGTTGTGACACGTCTCTACTATTCTCTGAATTCTTTCGATGTACGTTACTTTACGTTTGTAATTTTCTCTCTTTTTCTTCATTTTAATTGAATTTCACGATTTCTCATACATTCGTCCTTGGTTCTGATGTTTCTGTTTTGTTTCTATTTCGAGTTACTTTGTTTCGTTGATACGATTTGTCAAAGGCATGAGTGAGGTTATGAACGTGATAGCCAATAATGTTGTACTACTACGGTGTTATTAAGTAACTCTCGAGTCAAACAAATGTCATGGTTTAGTTGGAAGTGCACTTTGCGTTGTTCGATGTTAAAAAGTGAAATTGCAAAGTCGACGTTAATTTTCATCATGCTTAGCGGTAAAGTTCTAACCTTTTGTTGAATAATATTTCGGAAGATGTAAGAAATGTAAAAAGCGTATTGCGTATATTTAATTAGTTTCACGAATATGACTGTTAGCTTAATGCTGCGAGGTTTTAAGATCTTGTTCCTGATTGATAATTGGTTCAAAGAAACGACATTTCTGCGGAAATAGTGACATAATTTCAAAGACATTATTTGCGTATGAAAGAAATTTTGTTTCAAAGTTATATCGAATAATTCGAGACATTTCCTTGTCGTTAGTGCTCGATGCTGATTAGACAAGATTTGATAGGGTATAATTATGAATCGTAGCTTTTACGTGTAATTTTTTCGATTAATGAGTAGCATTGAGATGATAGATGCATTTAGCTTTTTTTTTGGTTAATTGTTAAATGACATTGTTTGAAGTTGAAGAATTTCACTTCAAGTTTTATTTCGAAATATTGAACCCTCTGTCGTAATAAACGATTCTAAGTGACGGTCGACGTTCCTAACCTCGAAATGCTAACTTGACAACACCGTATTACCGAACAATTTTTTTCGATTACGTATGGGTAAAGTTCATACGTTGATTGTATACTCTGTAATTATTTATCTGAAAATATAATTCGCAATAATTCTAACCTATTTCATTTTTTTGTTCGCAGGTAGGATATAAAGTCAACTGAAACAAATAATGAATGCGTCTTGTCAAACACGTTTGGAGCTTCTACTTATGAAAAATGTAGACATTCGCCTATGTTGTAACAGCATGATACACTAAGAAAATTAGGAGAGTCATCATATGCTTAATAATATTACAATGTTAGAAAGAAATCTCTGAAAGAAATAGACATCACTATGGCAGAGTGTAAGTCAGAGAGTATCATAGATCTTGCCAAAGCTGTTGAAAGTAAAGAAGTGTCAGGTGACTCCTCAGAATCAGTAAAGGAAACAAAGCATACTGAGAAGGAAGTCTTAGAGACTTCAGTTAATGACAAGAATAAATGTGAAGTGAATGATTCTAGTGATAAAAGTTCACCAGCTATTGTCATTGATACTGTGAAAGTTGAGAATAAGTCGAATGTGGAAGATATAAAAGAAAATCAGAACAAATTACATGAAAATGACAACCATTCCTTGCCTTGTTCGAAAGATGAAGCACCTTCAACTACAGAAATATCTGAGAACAAGACTGAAGAGGCTAATGGAGAAACGGATAAGTGTATAAGGGTTGAGCAACCAGTAGCTAAAACTAATGATAAAATTGCGGAAAATGCCCCTTCGGAAGAAGAGGAGACACTAAATGAAATACTGAAAGCAGTGCAGGAAAATGTAGATGATAACAGTGTTCAACAAACTATAGAATCTAAAGAAGCAAAAAAGGATAATAGCGATGTAGTTCAAATTAAGAAAGCAAGTCAAGTAGAGTTAGAAGTAGAAAAGGAAACTGCTGCAAAAGCTATTACCGCAGAAACAAATGTTCCTATGAAGGTTGAAACTATAGAAGTGGAGAAAGAGTGTGAATCGAAGAAATCTTTAGAAAGGTTGGAAGAACGTCCGGAAGTTGGAATAGTTGGACCTCCTACAGCTGTTAGTGAACTTATTAATGAAGAAGAGTTGAGAGCAGAGTCTACATTATCAACCGATCAAAAGGTTCAAGATCATGTGGCAGAATGGGTTCAAAATTCTGTTAAAACAGATGAATTGGTTAATGAAGAAGAAGAAGAACGTTCCATTCATGACAATGGTCAACGAAAGAAGAAAGATCTCGGAGAAAAAAGGACAAGGAAAAAGAAGAACAATGACATCCTTGTCCTACCTACCAGAAAATCTCAAAGAATCATCAGCAACATCATCAAGAAGAGTATTAAATGGTGAGTTCTATCCCTATACTTCATGCAGCTATATTAAATTTCATTTTAAGAGGAAATTGTTTATTGATATAAGAATTTTCGCAATTTGGACCAGCAAACTCTTAATTTTATCATCGTTTCATATTATCTTATTTCCTCTCGAAACAAATCGGTATATATTTCGGACAATCAAATTTAAAGAAAGACAACTTCCTCGGAAATAAAAGCGATGTTTTAACTTTTCATTGCAAGTATCATAATTCATTTTTTAATTTTAGAACTTTTATCATAATCAAAGTTTCACCGCGCTGAGTTTCACGAATTTTAAGAAAGAATGGTCTTAATATAATTTTACAATTTATAACATAATTCTAAAATGAATACATTCCAATACATTGCCATCATCGTATATCATAAAGCAATTATCCGCAAACAATACTTGTCAAATTCTTACTCTTCCGTCAATTAGAAAATTTAAATACAATTAAAATTTCCCGATAGCAGATAAGTTAAAGCATCGCATTTGCTTAAGCTTAGAACGCTGGTTTCAGCATTTGCTCCTCGCGCATAGAACAGTAAGACAGGAAATTTTCCTCGCCGATCGGGAAAAGTGTTTCCTTTATGCCAGTTTTATTTTTTTTTCCTTCGTCGTAATCGACATTGATATCCGAGATCGCTGTTATCGGCCGATAAAGCCAGGGATAAGTGGAGTTCCAACGAGCGCGCAAACGCGCGCTAACAACGAAGGATTAGGGAAGAGGGAGAGGAAGGAAAAAACCAAGGGAGAGAAATATTGACCGTAGAACGATAAGCAACGCGGTGGCTGTCGATAACAGGATGACTATTTCTTCCGTCTCTTTCGTTTTACTTACTTAAGCGAGAATAGGGAAGGAGAATACTCGACGTTTCCTCTGTCTCTACTTCTTCGGGGTAGTTTACGCGATAATGTCGACTGATTTTCAAACTTCCCGTACTATCTTGCCAGGAAACATGAAGGGAATAGTAGTTCATTTTCCATTGTTCGTTTTTACAATCTTGAATTACTGTACTCCAAATTGAACGTATGATTTTTAGGCACTGCTGTTTTTGAATGAACAACTTCTTAAATAAGGTAATACGTTCTTAAGAAAAATCAGTGATGAAATTATGAAGACTAGTCGTAGGTTATAATTATATTTGTTATTGATTTGAATTGATGACTAGTATTGAATTAATTTGCAAATAATATAAGGTTATTTTCAATTAATTAGTAGCTATTGTATACTGGATATGTGATTTATGATTTTTATTATGAGTGATTTACGAAAAGAGATTTGGAGACAATTCAATTTGTAAGAAACAGTTAGCTTATTGAGTTACTGATATTAGCTAGCAATACTTGTGTCATATTCACATTAGATAAAGGTTAAACGAAGGTTCATGGTAATCAGAGTTATTACCGCTTTGTTGCGTTTGGAGTGGTACTATCGATATTTACGTTACCCGGCGTAGGTAGAAGGATTCACGTTTCAGAAAACTGCTATGCATTTCTTCAAGTTAATGCAATATTCGTATCGATTTATTATCATTAAAAATAATTGAGAAACTTCTTACTATTTCTATAATTTCAAAAAAGAAAGGAACTTTTTACATCGATCTCGCTAAAATACTAGAACACGAAATATTTGAAATAATCTTTTTCAGTAACTAGTCACAGAAACCTAGAAACTTGAAAATTATTATAAAATCCTGATTTTCTTGAACTTTTAATTAATAATTATCGTTTGAAGGACATGAAGTAAAAGTTGGAAGCTAATTGATATTCACGAGTTAGATAAAAGTAATATTTTTGTAACGCTACAAACGGAGTAAAAACAAATGATCTTATTAAATCATATATAAACTAATTAACAAAGCATGCAATACAATTGCATGAATTTATCTCATGATAAAATAGTAATGTCCTTTAAACGAATTAACAACACGGAACGGAGGCTTGAATTATCCAATTTTATGAATTGGCGGTTGAAATTCATTCCGAGGTAGGAATGAAATCTTCATGGAAGCTTTCTAATCATCCAGAAGACGGGTCTCATTTCCACAAAAGATCCCGTAGCCTCGCGGGCGCGTTTCACGACCGGGGAAGGAATTCTATGGGGCAACAGCAATAGAGATGGTTCACGATCACCATACTGCAAGATGAAGTTTGGCTCGTTATCCAGACTGAAATTCTAATTTGCCATATTATTTAAATAATCGAGTCTCGTTTTATTCAAATTGTTTAGAGACACCGTCCAAGTATTTTTTAAATAGTGGAATCTTACGATATTCTTTGGACAATCATCATTTGCATTATTAAAGGACGAAGACGTATTAGAGATATAATCTCAACTTTGGTAATTGAAAGTAACATAATATGTCGAATATTTGACTGAAAAATTTCATAACACAGGGAATATTTACTTGTAGAATTATAGAATTCTATATTTATGTTTGAGTAATATAATACCATGGAGTTCTGAAATTCGAGGAAACAATTATCGTTCTGCGGTAGCAAAATTCTACCATAATGATTCCAATATTTTCGGTACAACGTTATACCGGTATTTGCAGTATCTCTGTTTATTTCCGTGAAACCACAAATTATTCAGTTGCACCCTAACACCATCGTGCAGCAGAAAAGATTCGAAAGCCACGGATACCATTCCCGAATGTCTTCTGGTTTCAATAATTGACTTCGACTCGTTGCACACCTTTGGTCCCCCGTCTTAAGGCGATACAATACGGATCCTCAATTAACCCTCAAATAATCCTCAATTAAAATTAAGACATTCAATTAACTGTCCTTTAATTTAAACATCACGCCATTCACAGATTTTCATCTTCGTCATATTTGTCTTTAGATTATTAACAAGTTGAATGCTACCAGCATTTCATTAGTTTATCATTTCTACTCAAATGAATAATTTCATATCAAAGTCAACTTCAATGGCGAAACTCGAAAATAAAAGTATCTATATATTCAAAAGTTACCATAATTTTTCAACTCCAATACTTAAATATCAGATATATTCTTAAATCCGTGAATATCAACATTTAAGCCCTCGCTCCAAACTCGAAACAAAACAACCTTCAAACTTTCTACAAATTGTCTACTTGCAACAACCAACGATGCTACCAGTTTCACTTTAAATTGTACAAATAGAAAAAAAAACACTGATGAACATTTACCCCACCAAGTTAATTCCCAACTTGGTATACACCATCGCAAAGAAATCGTACGCCAAAGGGCTTAAAATTTACAAGAAATCCCATTAACACTAAAACTACCGACGTTATATCGACTAAAATTTAAATTTATTGAACAAGTACTTTGGAAAAAGATAAATCAAGGGGCGAAAGGATTAGTTAATTAACTAATTTAGGCTTTATATGGTAGAAGTAAAATTTTTACTTCACGGCACTCCTATCAATTTAGGTAGTTTTTTGAACAAATTGAGAACCGGTCATTATGACCGCCTTGGTAGGTTTGTTGTTAAGTACCGCTGTTCACCAGTGACCACCATCATTCAACGTGTTAATAAACAAAAAGAAATTGCTCAAAGACCAATATGAACTTGCCACGAAAATTTGTTCATCGTTGATGAGAAAAAGTGGGCAGTTTTGGTCCCAGGCCAAGGCTAGACTCAACCCCGGATGAAAGTGGAGCGGTCTGCTGCGAGCCGGGAGGGGCGTTAATCCCCGCGAACGGTACCATAGAAACGGTACCGGTGGGGTCGTTACGTGCGCCTGCAGAGAGCGTCGTCGAGCAACCACTCCGGTTGCTGCCTCGGTACCAACCAGGCCGTACGGTTTACGTGCAAGCGAGGAAGCGAGAAAGCGCGCGATGTAATCCAGCCCAAGGCCCCCCTAAGAAAAGGGGAAGGCCTTCTTTGTCCCTCGGTCCCTCGGGCGAAGGACCGCAGCCAGATGTCGGCTCTGACGATCCTTGCGACTGCGTCGACACGCACGCACTTGCCTCTGCGCGCGTCTGTACGCGCGGAGCGTATTTACTTACTTGCATCCACACGGACATGCGTGTGTATGGCTGCGTTCGACGAGAGGGGTCGGTTGGCGGATATCGCGTATCCTTCGATGGCTATTCCGGTCGGCGTGTAGGATAGCTTCCTCTTAAACGTATCCTGGTAGGCTTAGAATGAACGCGCATTGGTAGATTTACAGCTGCGATTACACGCGCGCCCTGCTTTCAAGGTGATTCTACCAAGTTCAATGGAAGGGACAGGTTGAAACCTGCTCATAGGATATGGAAATTGCTTCACTTGTTCTTGGCGCTTTTTAGATTATGGATAGATTTCTTTTTTTAATTTTAAATTATTGTTTTTATTAATTTGATGTTGGAATTGGTAGGTGGTATCAGATGGTGGCGGTTTTAGGAATGATATTGGTAGATGTTTCTGGCTTGGTAATGGTGGTTGGACTTTAGCGATGGATTGTCAAATTTGGAAAAAGTCATTTATAATTGATAACATCGAGAATATTGTGCAAATATCTGACTGCACATATTTCATAGTAGAGTTGTTTGAAGGTGAAAGAGTCTGTTCTGTTAATAAGAATTTGAAGGAGATTTTGTATTACTTCATGCTTGGTGATATTTGGGAGATATTTTTCGCAAGATAATTTAGAAGATGTAATTGCGTCAGTCCCGGCAGCCCTCTCTCGATGATCCTTGGACCATGCGTGATGGTACCAGCACGCCATTGAAGAAAGCGTCAGACTGTACTTGGCCAGAAGGGCCCGGGTACTTTCGATCTTTTTCTCCCTTTCTCTTCTTACAAGGCGCACCTAGGCATCTTATAGTTCCTCCTTCGGGAGGACAACGGCTGTTTCTTGGAAGTTCCTAGGTAGCCTCCAAGTTCGCCGGGTCGGGCGGTTCCCTTCGCGACCTTGGACGCTTGGTACCTGGAGCCATGGAAATGCTTTGTCTTGGAGGGATAGGGCGGTTCTTCGCGGTCAGTTTCGAAGTATTTTCGAACCTTTTGATCTGCGGATCTTAGGAACGTTGTTGCTTAGCAGGATTCTTATTACTCTGTCAAAGTTTCAAATCGATTGTTATATTTATTTCTTTCAGTTTACGTGCAATTTTCATACAGATTTAGGGCTCCTTTGAATCGTATACTTTTGTGAAGTTTGTGGGTACCTTTTGATGGATGAGAGGTAGTAGGATTTTCTTCTAACATTGAGGTAATAGTATTGACGTTCTCCAGTTCAGTAGTGGTGATAATTAATAATTAGTAAGGCATATGCATATGTCAAAATAATTTTATTTTTAACGCTGGATCTATGGTGGACATCGAATTGAGTTCCTACATTTTTACAAGTTTTCACAAGTATAGAAAGAAACAATACAGTAGATAGTTTAGGTGTATCTTATAATACACAATTATTTTACGAATCATATTCTTTTCTGCTTGATCAATGTTTTTTTTACAATAGTTATTTAACCCTCTACAGTCCGAATTTTCCGAAAGTTCATTAGAAAATGATAAAAATACTATTATAAATCATAGATTAAACTTGATTTTGAAACATTACATTGTACAGAATTTCACGATTTTTAAGAGCTAAATTATAATACGTGAGAACGTTGAAAAATTGACTTTAAAGAATAAAAGCTCAGATAGAGGGTTAAGTTATTTAGGCAGAACAGATTTATTGCTCGCAATTCTAATATTAGGCTTTAATAGTAACAATTTCGTTCCAATATAAACAGCAAGTCTGTGTCTTTCGTATTCAATTAAAAGTTTATAAAATATAAATAAGCTTATAATTAACAGCTAAATATCTAAGGTGAAGCATCACGTTTCCTGTGACCATTTAAAGATTCCAAAAACACGTAGGACTAGATCTCCAGCGTTCTCCAAAAGATTTCTGAATGACGTAAGTCAACGTTACCGGTTGCGAATCTGTTAATACGAACAAAAATGATGTAAACTCGCGGCGAACCGTTGAAAACTGAAAATTGATCCACCGTCACGGAAGAAGATCGTAGATCTTTGAACGGTACCGGGAGTATACCGTTTCCTCATTTACAATTAAAGTATATCTTCGGCCATGCCGATTCCCGCGATCGAATCGAAATCGGAGAAGGGAAGAGTGTCCACCCCGCCCAGAATTGACCCCGATTTCGACCTGCAGAGCCGTTGGAAGGTTAAAGCCTGTCTCTGCGTAGGCTGAGAGCTCAGCGATTCGTAGAAATCCATATTTGCGGCCATTTAAAGTCGATCGTTTTAACGAAGGTTATCGAATTCTGGTGAAATAAAAATTAACTCGGACAATTGACGAGGATTCGTCCTTTAGGCCAGCCTTCATAACAGTAACAACTGACAATCATTGTGATCATCTTGAGGGAATTGTTAGGTAACTTAAATCTAATATTTTGATCATTGCATTAATTATTTTTCATCATGAAAATTTCAAGTATCAACTTCATAAAAGCTTACTTAAACATTTATAACATAAGCATAGTAAATCAAGTAGTACAGTGACAACGAAGACAGTCAAGGTATAAACGGTTCCTGAACTTTTAACATCTAAAAGCTCCGAATCAGGTCGACGGTCAATGAATAATCCTTAAAAACTTCGGTCGAACCAGAATCACTTTTAACCACTGAAAAATCAATCCAAATTCTCAGTCAGTTCAATCTAAAAAAAAACACGATCAAACCGACCATAAAAATATATCCAAAACTATAATTCATCAACCGTCCATTCCACAATTCAAAACTATACACTCACATAAAATATCCAAAAATCAATTCCATTTAATCCTCAATTGTATAAAAAAAAAAAGCAATTCAAACAGCAAGGGGTTAATGGTAGACCAAACATCACCGGCTACATTCGAAACGATCATTACCAACTACCTTCGATGCGCCTCCTTTATCAGGTATCCTTGTCCCGATATCTCGCAACAGGTATAAATAAAATATCAGCGATCGAACGACCCGTAATCGTAACTTCATCCCCTCCTCCTCCTCCCCACATCGAGGGCCTCCTCCTCGGTAGTTGGTCAGATAGAGATCAGAATCGACGACAGAAATATCATTACCATAAGTACAACAGACACCGCGACATTCGACGTAGAGGAAGAATAATCTATTGTTAGTCCGATTTCGACCTCGCCGGCACCCGGGGAAGGTGACGTTTAACATTGGTCTTTGATCTTTGGTATCCTGGTAACGCAGTAGTGACGTCATCGGGTGATCCAAGCCCGCTCGGTTACCATCCGTTACCATCGTGCAATACCACCACCAACGACCCCTTCGGGCATGCCTTCGAGCCCCTCTGTCTCTCACTATCGTCCCTTCTCGTTCTCCATTTCGTTCTCTCACTTGCTCACTCACTCCTGGAAATTCCCCTCGCAATTCCGCCCTCCGAACGGACTCTCTGACCCCTCTCGCGCACCCTGTCACGTTTGCAGCTATAACGAGAGGAAGAAAGAGCAGGTTCTCTCCCGGCAGCCCCAACTGGGGACGTTGGATTCCGTGGAAAGCGATGGACGGATCTTCCTCCCTTAACCCTTTGCTGGATGGTATGAAAAAGGTATGCTGTTGCTAGGGAATCCATGGTTTCATCTTTTAGTCGCATAGTTTATAGGTAGAATGGTATGAATCGATTAATTGATATGAGGATGAAAAGCGATGGTGGGTATTTGTAAGGTATTAGTGAGATATCGAATTGAGGTGTTATGGAAGTATGTAATGAACGAGCTACCGGTAGAATCGGTAGTTGAGGACCTGGTTGAGTTTGAAATAGAGTCGGAATTATTTGATGGAATTACGTAAGCTGTTTAAATGCCTATTGATGGTTGGAACAAATAGTCGATAGTGGTTTCATTAAGTCGAAGGAGGTGGTAATTCTCGGATAATTGTTTTGCCATTTACATTCAAATTTTGTCGCCACGTGTCTGTTGATATCGTACAATTGGTCTTTATAGGCGGGAGTTTTTATTTAGCGTTTCTTTTGTCACTGAAATTTTGTGGTAGACGTTACGATTAGAAATCTCTCTGTATTCGTTGTTGTATTTTTTCCCCCTCTCGTTTCGCGAAGGGATGGTCCCGGTTTTACGTAGTTGGATTGGAAATTCGGACTGAGAGCATCCAGTGGTTATTTGCGGTCTTTTTCAACTGTGCTATTCCGAAGTCAGGTTTTGATTGGCTGCGTCGATGCAGGAGCAACAGGCGCGGTTTTGAATGTTCTTCCGATACTGGCCAAACTCGAACGTGAAACCAGATCTGAACGAGTGGCGAACGCTCTGAATAGATCCTCACGATCTATCGAAACTGCGAGGTAGTTTCAAGTACGATAGGACAGGTTTTGAGTAACTTTAGATATAATTAACCAGTTAACTGTGGCGAACATTCTTTGGAATTTTGGATCGCGGAAATCAAGAGATGAGCATAAATCAATTTCAAATTATTTATACCCTTTAGTTATTCGTTTTACTTCCGTATAGCCTCAAAATATTCCAAACATCTTGAAATTTACGAATATATTTCAGTTTTCGTCGAAATTGCAATTTAAATAACCAGTGGTAGTTTTTACGCGTGACGAGTATACTCGTCAAACACAGCTAACTGGTTAAAAATGTAGATTTTGGTTTGGAGATCGCGGTTGCATCGAGAATGCATTCAGGTGTTTTATTCGGTAGAATTCGATTGTATTTACGAGGGAAGGCACTTGCTTCATTTTTACAAAGCTTTTGGAGTCGGAATTGCTGTCGAGTCGGGAAAACGTCTTGCAAGTTAGTCTCGTAAATCTTGAAAGTGCGGCGAAAAGCGAGACAAAGTTTAAGTGGTAAACTTGTATGGCCGTATAAATAGAGTCAGGAATAAAGTTTGTTTTAAATTTGTCAGTTTTGGGGATTTGCGTGTAAACGCTACAAATGCAATGGTTTTCGGTGTATTTGTATTTTCCTTTTATTTTTTGGAAAAATATTTATATTTTTTTGTGGAGATTGTAGTGTATGGTACCATTTTAGAAGCATAGATAGAGAATTTTAAAACTTCTTAAATATTTGAAATTTTGTTCTCGTAGTTTAACTTTTAGTCGAAACATCGTTCTGGGGATGAACAAAATTTTCTACCTTTTCTTCTGCCGATATATTTATTCCAAAATATTCCAGGTCAATCTTCGACATTTTTACTGTTAAAGTTTGCCAGACAAAAATAGTCTCCGAATGAAGTCAACCTTCACTCGATCCTTTAAAAAGTTACACTAAAATCCCTAAGGTCTTTGCTGACCGGCAGTTTATTTTCTGCTTGAAATAGAAAACAGATTTTTTAGTCTTTTTTTACAATAACATTATTGAGAATGATACGTGTTCGCTGTACATATGAACTGGCATTTTTTTCAAAGTACTCATTCAACATATTTAACACTAGAACTACCGGCCTCAAATCTATCATATTTGAATAAATTAAATAAATACTTTGTAAAAGGGGAAATCAAGTGGCGGAAAATTTGATCGATTGGGTGATTTATGTTTATTGATATAGACGTAGAATATTTATTCTATGACTTTTATGTAAACTTGGAGAATTTTTTGAAAAAATTGAGTACCAGTCATTTTGACTGGTTTGGTAGTTCTAGTGTTAAACATAGTTCTAGTATTAAATCCAGATTTTGGTGAAAAAAGATCTTAGGGACGAATGAAAGTTAAATAATAAAATTCGGTAAACCAGCTTCAGTAAATTTTCGTTAGACCGTTTGACTCTTCGAGATCGAAGTCGTAGAGTGTCTACCTGGTTACATCGGTCAACGAGGACAAAGAGGAGATGAATTAAACATAACTTCCAACAATCGATCGTATGATCGTACTTTATACATTGCAATCTGCGTAACTGCATCGCGACGTTTGTTCGTCCTTTCTTTTGTGTGTATCTCTAGAATTTCTCTGTTAGACGGGCGCCAAAAGTGAAAGTAATTTAGAATGAAGTTTGGACTTGCAAAGTTTGCACCGTAAGTACCATACGAGTCTTTTATGAGCAAAGGAAGTATATTACGGTTCAGGTTAATTTTATAACAAAAGATTGGCGCCAATCTTCCCGTTGATCTTTACAACCCTAAAAGGCAGACTCTTTAAAAATAAAAGTTCAAAATGAAATGTATGCAAGCATGAATATCTTATACCTGAATCCACAGAACTTGTAAAAGGTGCTTAATCAATTTTGCACGTGACACCATTTCAGAATACCTTTATCAGGGTCATTAGCATTCCCTTTTTACAGTTAAATATTTATATTCCATATCATACCACGACCCCATTAATAATTATACACTATAAATCCTCGTAATCTTGAAGCTGACAAAACATCAAATTATCCAACCAAAGTTTAAAATCAAGCCCCGAATCTTTTCACTCCAGCTGCAAGATCCTTCCGTCCTTCGTCCTATTCGACCTTGAAACCTGGGTACCAAGCCCCGCTCACGTAGGCTCGTATCGATCCAGCGAAACGCTGCTCCTAACATCTTAACAATAACGATGGCAATTGACTTTTAACCCCTACTCGGTACCAGTCTCTTTGCACTTGTTCATCGATCATTAATCTCTCGCCTATAATCAATATCGCATTGATGTCACGTGTCCATCGAGTCATAGATGCGTGGCAAATAAAGCAAAAGTAGAAGTCCCGGGTCCACGGAAAGTGGTGAAGTGGTCGCGATACAATTGGGTAGCCGATTTGGCAGGTTTTGGCAGGCAGGCAAGCAAGGAAGCAAACAGGAAGCCTGGCAGCCTGGCAGGCAGGCAGCGCAGGCAAAGAGAGGGTGGCTTGGACTTCGGTTCGGATGGCGGGTATTGATCCTAGCGAACCTAGCAGCGGGGTGGCCGGGACCCCGCCTCAAGGATGAAGGGTGTCTCCCCTTCTCTCAAGCCTTCTCGCTTTAGCCTGACTGTCAGGGAGTACCGAAGCGAGACCGAGATAGGAAGAACCACGTGAGTGGGGTGGTTGCCCCTTAAGAGAGAGGGGTGAACCACCTAGAGCGCGCCGTGTACCAAAGATACCATCCCTTAGGCCGCCGTAATAAGCGGCCGAAGTACCCGGAAAACGAGCCGAGGGGTGACCTGGAGACGACGGAATATCTCGTGGAGCCAGGTGAGCCCCTTAGAAGCCACCCTTCTTTCTCTCTCTTCTTCTTCTTTTTTCGTATTTTCACGAAAAATTCCTCCATCGTGTTCGCTAGTCTTGTTGCCCTTGACTCGCTTTGGAGAACCGATGGATTTTGGATTTTGCGATGTTCTTGACGACAAGGATTTAGCATTTCTTCATCGATCATCGACGTTGATGGAATTACTTTGGATTAACTTGGCTGGGTTTAGAGGTTGATGTTCTTAGGGTGATGGTCCTTGCGGGTGGTGAAAAAAGAATGATGATTCTGCAACTGGCTGGTGACCTTTCTTTTATCGGTCGTCTGGATGCAGACGCGACACGAAACGAAACGTGACGTCATGCTTTTTCTATGGTAACGAAGATATATTTTCTTGCGTGCAAATACTTCGTCGTGAGTCACTTTCATTGACGTACTTCCTCCGCCACTTCGTCGGTGTACACGGTTTTACCGATCATGAGTAAACGAAACGTGAGTCGTTTTCTTCAACGCCTATAATTATTCGTATGATCGACATGTTTGTTTATGCGTTATTCAATTCTAGAAAGTCACTTTTCCCTCCGTCTTCAAGGACTTTGATCCTTTCTCTCAGGAAGAAATCTTCCCTCTTAGGAAAACGGTTCTCTTAAAGTGTGACCTTTGAATCAATTTCGGCTATTCTTTTTATCCCACGATTTTACCACAAATTACTTCTTCTTTTAATTCAATATTGAAATCATTTAAAGTTAAAATGTATGATTTAACCTTCATCCCTTGCCGAAATCTCTTTTTACCCCAATCGAGATTTAATTTAATCCAAATCATTATTTTTAGTAAAGTTATAATAAAAAATAATTGTCATATATACTATTTTCATGATATAAAATATTTTACGGAACTCAAACGGCTCTACGGATTTTATTGCGATTGTTTCAAGGACGGAATGAAGGTCAAAGAAACGATAACAGCCATCTTGCTACAGGAATATCTGAACTTAATTTAGTTCGTTTAAAGGTAACGTTCATCGGTGCAGTTTTTGGAGCTATTAATTGTTCCGAAAAAATGCAGCTTCATCGTAACTGTATAAATCTTCGATAATTGATGGGGAAAAATGACAGGAAAGCGCATTGGTTAGCGGTACCACGTCTCGATCGCTCAGAGGCAGAAACTTTTCGATCTTCTGCGTGCTCAGCAAGCACGCTTCCTGCGCATGCGCCGCTCTTCGTACTTGCAGGCTCGTCAGCGAAGATGGGTTTGAAGCATCGAATAGCAATTATGATTTCCGTTTAAATGCATCGTGTGTTGTTCATAATTTGCGAAAATATATTTATATTCGCTACAGCTGTGTAAATATCTAAAATAATTTGAACGGGTATTTTCACCCTGGTCGATTGGTACGGGGAGGAAGAACAACTAACAAGACTTATCAGACTTCATATTTTATTATATTAAGAAAAACCAACTGCATAACTCTGCGCAAATTGTACAGTAACAAGAGTTATCAATTTCCACAATTACGTCCAAGGATTTAAAATATCCAAGTACTTATTTTTGGTTTCCCAACGGTGTACCATGACCGATAGAGCAAACTTCATCATGGAATCCCTAACCGAAGATACCGTAGGAAGTATGAAACTTCAAATTACAATTTTCCACTCCAGTTTTCCATAAGAGAGAACAATTTTCCACTAATATATCCAACATCGCGGAAAATAATCCAACGTCCTTCCGCTGTGGCGTTTGCGCAGTAAAGCAACCCGTCACTGGTATCGTAATCTGCGAAGAAGTACGGAATGCGTTCAGAGTTGAAGTAACGTCGATTAACGAACCCCCGTATCGCCAGATATTTCCGCCGCGCCGATAACGCCACCGATAAAAAGAAGTTGAAATCGCATCGGCTGGGTAGCAGGCAACGACTCGAGTCTTTCGCCTCGCGAAGATTTTTCGACCTGCCCCATAGGCCGTACAAAACCAGGCAGAGAGGAGAGTCGCAGCTGCGCATCCTTCTTGGTCGTTCTCCAGGCGGCCGTGTCTGGTGGCCCCGAGTCGGAGACGCCTTGGCTTATTTCCCTCCTGTGCCAGCTGTGCGAAGCGCCCGCACACAGGCTGCGCTTGGGTTAAACGAGGACCAACAATATTAAACGAAGACGATCTCACCACGTCTAACGTGCAACCGACAGAGATGGTGTTACTCTCTAGTCTCTGAAACGGAGTGAGTAAGCGTGTGCTCCTTTGGTACCCAAGAGACAGAGACGGATCGTGGCGTATCGTCGATGACGGAGACACGAGACTTCGTCTTGCATTGGAGCAAGAAAGATGAAGCTGTCTTTAGCAACGGGAGTGAGAAAGGGAAAGACGGATAACTCTCCGATCTACCCGTGGTGGGGTCGGTTCGCTGGGACGAGGGGTCGGAGGGGGAGAGTGAGACCACCGGAAATCGGTCTGTCCTTATTTGAGAGCCCGCGTGAACCACAGCGAGGCCTGGCCTTTCGTGCCTGCTTCTCCTCTTTTCGATGGCTTCTCTTCGACTGCACGCAGGCGAAAGAGGGAGTACGCACCGAAGCAAAAACTATTGCTGCTTCAACGTGAACCTCTCCTAAGGCCATATCTAACCATGGCCGTTGGTGGTACCAGGATTATTGGGAGTTTTCGTAGAAGTGTTCTTGGGAAATCGTTGTTGCACACCGGGGAGGGGATCTGGAAACGTGGGGGAGATACGCTCTGACGTTGGTTGTGCCGGTTATACGCAATATCGAAGGGGAAGGTTCTTGGTGTGATGTTGTAGGAACTGTTGCGAGAGCTTGCCTATATCTTGCGATGAGATCTTGGAGCACCAGGAATTTTTATCATCGAGATGCTTTTTTTTTTGTTATCGTGGCTGATGATTCAGGAGGGAAATTCGATAATTCCGATTGTTCTCCAGGGAACGATTGTTTATTTAACATCTATTTTTAAACCGAACGCAACGTTTATTTATGACAATGCCGTCAAAGGAAGTTTCTAAATTACTCTGTGCTTTGTATGAAATTATTTATAACACTGCTTCGTTATTTATTGAATTTTTGTTTATATAATGATGAGAGTATCCTTTGGTACTATATTATTATAAGTGCAGAAATATACACAATTTTTGGAGTTGACCGCAATACTTGACACTAAAACTACGACAAAGGAGTCAATTCACCTCTTTTTCAACAAAAACAAACCCCTTTTTTTAACAAAAATTGTTGGTACGTTTAGTGTTAACTGTTTAACTGATATTATCGGAATCACAACTAGACGTATCACTATTCGAACCTCGGGTAGGAACGTCACTGAACGAGTCTTGGAAACGTCGGAAGTTTTCCTGTTATCGTTATCGTAACGAGACAGAAAGCCGTTTTTACAGCTCGATACGGTGATATTTTTTTACAAAATACGTTCCTACACTTAATGTATCTTGCACTGGTTGCAAGAGGAATTTGTAAACAACGTAGAAATCATGAAAATATCCCAGGAGAACCAAGTCCCTTCCGGATGCGCGAAAGAGAGTTTTCGTGCGAGAACTGCCCTTTTATTTTATCAACAGGAAATCTATCGATGGTTGCGAATTACTAATAGAATAACTTGGAACCATTCATTCCACTGATACACGAAGAAACGTTCATTATCTGTTAGGCGTGTTTTCTTTATCAGACCAAGATGGCCGACGTGGCGAACAGAGTATTGCTCAGGCGTGCCGTTAATTTATTGCTCTTGTCCTTGAGATCACGAAAACTGGTTCTTCATTAATGTTATTAATTCGACATTGCGAAATTACGGCAATATTTTTCGCCACCAGGGCGCCATGCATATTTATAAAAGATGTTGCATCCTTACGGAGAACGGGAGGTCTTCGATATGAGAGGTCGAAGAATAATATTTATCATATGAAAAATTCTCAGTTGTGTAGCATTTAATAATGTTTACAATACAGTATAAATTGTATTAATTCCAAAATAATTTCTTAGATTGGACCTGATGAACAATTTAGGAGTAGAAATTATCTCAGCAGATTTTCTTGCTCTTTACATGTTTAAACAAGGATTAAAACTCTTTTTTGTACAGGTTTTGAACTGTTTTTATTGTAAAGTTCACCTCAAGTATTCGATTACTGTTAGATTTTTGAAGTATTACTTCAATCTGTGACTTAATTCAAGTATGAATTATTCGTTGGCAAAAATTTCCTCTAACGTTGCATCATTCAATTTCATTCGGTGATGTGATGTTAATGATCATCAAACTAATAACTCTAGCTGCACAAATAATTTGTATAAAAAGAATTCTTCCGAGCGAAGGTGTTGCAAACTCTGAAGGAAGCCGTGGTGCCAACATCCCCAGTGACTCCTCGCTCAATGCCAGATCTTCTTTCCCTCTTCTTCATTTTTTCCCTCTCCATGTGAGAAATCGACATAGCACGATCTTCCTAAATAAATATATTTCTAGAGTAATCTGGAAATCTTTTGAAATCCAAAGCTGAATTCCACGCCGTTCTCCAAGCGCAATCGTTTTTAACAACCGGCTTGGATCCTGACCGATCGTGGAGAACGTGAGATCAGTTTTTACAGTTTTCTCGATGGGTTCCGGTGAATTCTGTTTCAGCCGGACAATTAGACCGACTTATTGATCGTTGACTGCAATACAGTTTTGGTTTGGTTACAATCGAACGGGGTCAAGTTCTCCTTTCCTTTGTGCCGCGCATTAAGATGCTATGGGAAGCTGAATAGTAACAATAGGCGAAAGATGCGGCTACGGAAAGAATAAGATAGAATTCTACAAAAAATTTGGATAATCGACAAATATAACTTACTACCATTAAAAAAAGAAATCCTATCAAACATTTACCACCATATTTTAGCAGAATACAATTCTGCATTGGCACTACAGAAAATTCTATGCCAGCGTATCTCAAACTTTTCTGACCGTGGTCCAGTATTTTCAAAAATGTCTACTCTCCCTTTTACACAAATAACATATATCTCATTATTTATTTTAAATGTATTTCAGTATAAATATCCTGCCTACCGGTACTGGACCACGTACCACAGTTTGGGAAATTCTACGCTATACTATATTATCTAATATTGCTACCAAATATACAAAACACCCCCACATCCCCAACAAAGTGTAACCAGCCCCATTTGTGATGTACTATTTTGTAAAAATCCCAAGCAGGAAGACGAGAAACTGTGATAATTCATCTTAACGCGTATTTGCCATACAATAGTCGTCCTCGGAGTTTAGTGCGTTCGCACACAAAGCGATCCCATTGCCGCGCGCAGGGATGAAGATAAAAAGAGCGCGTAACCTAACGCCCTGCGAGGACCAGGTCGAGGAAGCGCAACGTGGACGAAGGAGAGCGAATGGCGCGAGGGGAAGCGAGGAGAAGGCGGCAGTCGGTAGCGGTTGGTTATACCGGATAACAGAGGAGAGGAGGACCGCGTGCGTCGAGGGGTGGCGAACCCCTAAAGGACCCTAGTCGGTAGCGGTGACCTCCTCCCTCTTTTTCCCTGTCTCCCTAGCCTCTCTTCCTTTCCAACCCTGCCCCCTCCATGATACTCGTCATCCCTGCCGCGACGGCACCGGAGCACGATCATTGGTTCACCGGTTTCACGCAGACACGAGGAGGCACACGCAGCTGCCACTGGCTGTCTCTTGTTCCACGGCCGGACCCGATCGGCCAGTCCGAAGGAGAAGCAGCGCGCGTGCGGTAGTTAGCACGCTGTCTGTCACGCGTGATACACGGGGTATTAAATTACGAAAACGTGCACGGTGTTTTTCCCCCGTTTTTCCAAACTCTAAAACGCGCTACCGGAAGGAATACCGTGCTTCCGTTTCTTCCTTCGCACAGTCGCGAGAAGACGCGACCGGCTAACCCCTCTGGTGCTCTCTCGTGCTACCGCGAGTCGTGCGTGAAACGTTCGGCGATTTTCGTGTATCCTCGTCGACGATCGTCCCTTGGCCACCGTCGACCGTCGCCATCTTGACGGTCCGCCCACCAATCAACGTCACGATCGTCCAGTGCTAATCGTCACGGACGGAGAAAGGTACACGAGGCGACACCTTTCGCCGACAGCGCGAGACCTGTCTTTCGCACGTGTCGCGGAAAAAGACGTGCACGACACGCGTTTCCTCTCGTCCTTCTTGCTCTTCCGACTTTTACGTCTCTGGCAACCCTCCTCCCCTACTATTTCCATTATACGGTCGATTTATGTGAGCCTTCCGACCGCGTGTGCGTGTGACGTTTTGAATTTGAGGCGAGGAAGCGGCGGCGTCTACCGGGAGGCCCACGCACACACACATTTTTCGGTGCTCCGTCGTCTGCGCTCCATCCCCCTCCATCAACGTTCTCCGCCTCCGTTCGTCTCTCTTGCTCGTTGGTCTCTCGGTCCCCCTTCTACGTCGCTACCCACAGTTCGCAGGGCGTCGCACGCAGGGCGGTACCGATGCCCTTTCGACCTCCCGCGGTCATCGAAAGTACGCAAGAGTGCTTCCGTCGCGCGACTGTCTCGTTGATTCTCACGTTCCGCGACGTCGCCGCTATATCTACGCTCACAGTTGTGCTTTCTCCGGACGTCCTTTGAGGACGCTGCTACCACCTCTGTTTCTCTTTTGCGTGCACGTGTACCGTGACACGCCGCGAGAGAGGATACGAAGGATCGAAGAGGAACAAATCGAAGATACGACTTGAAACTTTTCTCGTACCGCGTCTGTGAAAACGCGTTCACCCACGTGCGCGTAGTAAACTGAGTATCTAAGTGTCATCCTGTAGCACGTTACATGAAGGAACATTGACCGGCAAAACATATCTAGTCACGTTGTTTGCGACCAAAGAAAAGGAAGATCTTCAACAGTGTAGTGTAATCTACAATCGAAGTATCGACCTCGGCCGTCATTTATCGAAGACTAACACGACGGTACGATCGACCACCTCGATCGTAGACCGTGTACACATAGGAAACAAAGGAACGAAGCTTACCAGTGCCTCGGCAAGAGAAGCTCTTCGTTCTCAACCACGACGATGGACTCTAACGGCAGTGATCGCGATACGGCCCAGTGAAAGAGATCGCTGGCGTTAAGAATCGCTCGGTATCGTTAAGGATGTCGTAGCGTGGACGCTTATCGCTTTGGAATCTAAATTCACGCGCTCGCGCGTATATGAGTGCGCACGATACCAAGAACGAGAGAACGAAATTAGGAGGTTAGGATGCCGCAGTGCGCCGTGGCTACGTGCCGCAACAGTCATCGTAGGACCCGTGGACGTCGTATCCGCTACCATCGATTCCCCCAGATACCGGAAGTGCGCTCGCGATGGGTACGCGCGTGCGGTCGCGTGCCCCTCTCGAACGGCGAGATACCGTTCAACATACAAACTGCGCGCATATGCTCCCTCCACTTTACGAACGATTCCTACGAGAAGGACATGGAGCACCTTGTGCTTGGTCTTCCTGTGCGCAGTAGGCTGCGTCGTGGTGCCGTACCGACGATCGGCGTGCCGGTGAACGTACAGCCGGTCACCAAGATGCTGGTCGAGGACGCGAAGCGCTCCCTCCTCAAGGTCACCCATGCTAAAATGTTAACTGGCCAGAAAGTGGTCGGCAACAACGGCCTGCCCGACAGTAAGCAACCGCAGCACCATCAGCCGGCTACGGAGAGGCGGCAGCAGCAGCATCACCAGCACCATCATCATCAGCATCGTGCCAAGAGTGGCAATCACGTCAGCCAGGAACAAAAGATGGCGGGCATCGATGTGCTGCTTGCCCTTGGTCTAAAACCCGCGCCACGGTGAGTCCTTTTTCTTGGGATAGGGTCGATTATGCCTTCCGAATATGAAATTTAAGGTCAAACCGATACCAAAACTGATAAGGAATTATCTGGTTTCCTTCCATTTTAATCTCTCTTCGTGATTACTGGGGATGATTGATGCGTTACATCAACAATTTCCGTTATTTTCATCCTCCTTCGTAATGAGTTTATTTCATCGTTGGAAAAGACAGCCGTGGGAGTATTTATTAGTTTTAAAGCGGACAAAGCTCCCTGATACCATTTCCTCGGCAGCAGTGAAGACCTCTGCCGCGACCTCTGGCGAAACGGAGCAGCGTTCTACGATCGTAGCCGTTCTTTGGAAATGGTTTTTTATTACACGTTTCGTGTAAAAGTATGCACGAATGATGCTAGAAAGTAAGATGATACTCGTATTTTCATGATACTTTTCGTGGTGGATTATCAAGGTCATTGTAGCTCCGTTTCAAGGTTACTGATTACGATGCACGTTTCTAAACTTGGCTAAGTTAAATGCTAAGTGTCTGTGGGGTTGATTATTGAGATTTAATGCTATTATTTTAAATGTTAAGATAAGCTGGACAATTGCAGAAATACGTATCACTTTTGGTGAACACAGGAGACAGAGAAACGGCGAAAAGTTTCACCGCGATAACGCGGCAACGTTGTGGGTTTATTATTGAAAGGAACTGGAAAGTGCACAGTCAGATGGTTGCAATTGAACTTATACTTATTACTTTACATTCCTGAGAGAATTAATTTTGCTCCCAACCAACATTTAATTTTTAAAGATACCGTTGCTCATATTGTGCACAGGAGACTTTCTTTTCCAGTTTAATCGCGCTATCGATTTTTCTTTTCTCTTGATCATTCGTAACTGCATTTTCGGTGCAGCGAAATGCATTTTTAACCCGGTTTAGACGTAACTCTGAATTTAGTTTTACGACTTGTGACCCAGTATCCCGGTAAATAGGCGATGTTCCATTGAAATTTTAACTCTGAAACCATCGAGCTCGAAGTATCTTATTTTACCTCGAATTTCATTGATAATCTTTGTTTCTACGTATTAAATAATATATTTGGTTTTGCGAAATTGCCGAAGAATTTCAAAAGCGAACCAGTTCAAACAAATTTTGTCTGAAATTCGAGAACAATAACGTTAGTAAACACTTAATAATATGATATTATATTTGTCCACATTGTATTCAATGAAAATGCGTTTCGCATTTTGTAAACAATAAAGTATCATTGATTAATTGTGAGCTGTGTCTGGAGTATAGCGAATAGTCTAAAATAAATTATTATGGTAACATTACGAATATGTAATAATCGTATTTTAACAACACACATAGTTTAAACTTGGAGAACAAGCTAGTTCCATTCTATATTCGTAATATTAATCTAGTAATTTATTTCATATTAGTCGACAAATCAAGACATAACTCGAAAGTAGGTACAATGAACACAGTGACACCTCCATAGTGAAATTACTTTAAATTACTTAACGACAAGTAGACCACGAATATTTAAGCGAATTTAAATTTTGAGCACATTGAAGATTGAGATTTCTTCCATTCATTAATTATAATGGATACCATAGTTTGGATATTTTGTATACCGTATTTAATTAATTCTGTGCATATCTGCAGACTGAAATTTCCTATGGATGCCGAAAAATCCCAAGCCCAACAATAAGTTCATTTTATCAATAAATTCGAATCGACAACCGAACTGTTAATTTGTAGCGAAGCACTATAAAAGCGCGCACAGGTTTCCAAAATATTCGTAATTCGATCATGAAGTACGAATTCACTCCGTTCTGCAGATATTAACTTCGCATTTTACGTTTTTTTTCCCATGTTCGCACGCGCATATTGGAGAACGCGCCTTTGTCAACGAAGGACGCCGTTGCACGAATTCCCTTGTCTATCGTTTTGTGATTTTCCGCCAATGAAATCCTTCAGTTTTATCTTTCCCGCGTCGCAAATGCAGATAATGCTCCTTCAACATCTGCTTTCCACCGGGACCTCTTTCGTGCGTCTGGTCCCTTACAATCTGATTATATTTTAACAGTCCTCGGTATTCCAAACTCTTTCTTTACATTGTAATCGTCTCATTGATAAAGATAGTTTTGTTTTTACAAACGGATAACGTTATCTACAGCGGCAGTTTCAATGCGTTCCCCTTGGAGTGTATCTTCGTCGGTGACCGTGGACGTTGTTTAGTGCGTCTTCCGATTTTCCAAGTTGCATTTCTCTTTTTTTTTCTTTTTTATTATTTAAAACTGCTCTATTCTCGATGACGTAGGACAATTCATTGTATTCTATTGTCTCGCGCTACCAGGATGGACGGAGTAAGAGGTCAATGACCTTTTACGTCGGAGAGGCTTTGGAAGAACTGTACCTTTTCATTATATAAGAACCGGGTGTAGAATATTAAAAGCATTTATAAGAGCTAAGTAAATTAGTTTGGAGTTAATGTTCATCAGGAAGTTTCGTAGAATACATTTCATTGGATTTAGTTTTACTTCAAATATCAAGGAAAACCGACGACTTGGTAGTTCGGAGAACGATCGTCCCGTTATCGATGGTACACGAGTCCTTATCTCTTGGATCGCAATCAGAAGTAACGATATGTACAGATACCTACCTTTTGGTGAGAATTCTGTAGAATTTTTCTGTGGTGACACTCATATTACGTAGTGCACGAAGGAAATCTCATTCTTTAACTATTTCATCGCTACCGAATTTACAAGGATTTCATTGTCAGATAAATTTTAGCAAAAGTGACGTCGAAAAACGTAACTTTGTGGAGTTGCTAATATTTGGATAGCATAGAAATTCTTTTTAATACTCACTTTTTATTTCGTATAATTGATATGTTATTATCATAACTTCTTTGCTTAGAATTTTCATAGTACTTGGGAAAAGAACTGAAGCATTGAAGATTATAAGAGTAAAACGTAATTTTCCCGCTCATAAAATGATTAACCCCATTAAATAAAAAATCACTAGAACTTTTAAATTAATATGAAAGTTACATCAAAGAATAATTCTACCGCAATTAACGCCGTAAAACGTAACGTCGCAACACGTAAAATTGTTAACCCTATTGAGCAAAAAAAAATCCAGGAGATGGAAAGATCGAGAAAACGATCGTCTTCGGTCCGACCATCTTTGGTGCACAAACAGCCGACCAGGGTCGACTTCGCGACGGCGATTTGACCTACGGACGACCTCGGGCCGAGAATCGACCGTCCTCCTTTCGTCATTCCACCTCGTGATATATCGTCGTTTCTCGTAGAACGAGCCGCGATCTCGCGTGGAAAAGGCGCAGAATCGGAGACGAGTTTCACAGCTATATCTCCGTCGTTCCGTCCGCGCGTCCTTGAGCGTCCAAGGTCTGTCCGAGGGGACCATCTGGATCATGGTCTCCGGAGGAAACACCTGACTGGTTTCGGGAATTCCAGCGCATGCAAACGATTTTTATTGGCCTCCGATGTTGTGTGCCCCTTGGAACCGTCGACTCGGAGGATTTCGGACGTCGCAATTCGACTGTTTTAATCGTCTCGTAGCATTAATGAGCGAGCGACCGTTATACGCCGCGACACTTTCGAAGATCGTCTTGTCGATTTTTATCGTCGCGTGGAAACTACGACGTTGAAGTCGTAAGACAAACCTAGAAAGCTCGATATTGCTGACCCTTCAGATTTATTGATGAATCAGGTTGTAATTGGGTGTATCGGTAATTGGTCTAGGATTCTTTTCATTATTTGAGAATATTGAAAGTGTGGAATGATATGTAGGATGATAAAGTTTATAAATATTTGTAGTTTCTTTGGTAGTATTGAAATGAACAAGTTCTAAGGAAGTTGATGAATTATGTCTTATGGAAAAATTGTTCTGGGTATTGTTAGATGGCGATAGAATGTTCTAAAACTTTGTTCTTTTCTAATAATGTTTCAATATGGAAGCAAGAACTCCTGAGATCGTTACGGAATCGTATTTCGGAGAAGTTCATCTACCTTGACGTTCGGTTTGTTTAGACAAACACGGGAATGGGAATCCTGGAATTAACTGCACGTATTGTACGTCTGAGCCGGTAAGGATTTAGCGCTTAACGTAACCGAGGTAGCTGGATATTTAATTAAGTCGAGGCTGGTCTCTTCTTGATGCAATTCGAGGAACTAATCGTTGGTATCGAATTAACGGAGTAATTCAATGGACCGTTCTCAGCGGGAAAATATAACCTCCAAGAACTCTAATAACGTGCATACGAGCGTAATTTTATTCTCGAACATTGAAACGATCGAATGTAATTTCATGAAAGTTCATCCGTTATGAATATCATCGAAGACGTCCATCTTTTCCGCCGAGTTTATCGATCATTTGCAAGGTCACTGGAACACCATGCAGTCTTTCTTTTTTCTCGTTCGACAGGGTTGATTTATCTGGACCTGGGTACCAAAAAATGTGAAGAGATTCCATCGGTATCTCATGCCAGCCACCACTTCATCGATGACAGAACTTTGGACTGATATAGACCTAACTTAACCTAATTCAACCTCTGACCGGTACAACGCCGTCCGAGAAAGGCCCTCGCGGTCAGGGACATTGAAGTGATCGGCTCATTCTTGGCAAATGCAACAAGAATCACCGATTATTTTTGGAATCTCTCAATTCATACGATTTTTCCGCTCTTTTTCATCTCAAACATCAGTATCCTCCGCTATCAATCATCGATGATACTCAAACTAGAATCACCCAGTCATTTAACTCTTCGGATGCAACAATTCCCATTTATCTCAATCGTAACTTGCAATACTTTCAACAATTTTAACCTCTCCAGAACTCTCTCCATTTCTCAAAGAATTCCAAAGTAGACGAAACCATCAGTGACCTTTTCAAAGGTCACAATTTCCAACCTACCTCGTTACCAATGTAGCCCCACGATAGATTCTTCTCCGGTGTGCATTTTCTCGATAATGTTACGCTACGATTGTTAGGAAGAGAGTTTCTCGTTACACCCAGCTCCTTTGTATTTTTCATGATCTATTATTTGCGCAAGAATCCCAAGAAAATATAGTACTCATTAGCCATGAAGAAAGGCAAAGAACCAGTCTCCTTCGGAGGGTAACGACGATCCTTGTACGGGTACAGCAGCCATGGCTGGGCCTCGGCTTCTTTCCAGGCTAACTTCAGCGTTAACCTCTATGCGGTTCACCAACGTGACGCTCGAGGAATGTCCTTGGTGCTCAGGGACACCTCGGCCAGGCGAGAACGTTCCTCCGATCGTCACCGTTCGCGAATTAGGTCGAGAGGAGAGCGAGAGAGCGGGGCGGGAGAGCGCTCTCTCTCGTAACCATTCGATGTCAATAATAATAGCGCGGCTCTCACTCGTCCGGAGGTTCCCGAGTCGAAATTTTGAATTTCTGTTGATTCTCTCGGACCCTGAAATCATCATTTATGATTCTCTTACATTTTCTTCATATTTCTTTTATTCTCCTTAGTTCTCTATTAGCCGTTATAATTCTCTTTTGATTCTCTTTTATGTTCGCAAAATATCCCGAGTCGAAGTTATGAATTTCTGTTGATTATCTCGGACCCTGAAATCATCATTTATGATTCTCTTACATTTTCTTCATATTTCTATTATTCTCCTTACTTCTCTATTAGTCGTTGTAATTCTCTCTTGATTCTCTTTTACTTTCGGAAAATAAATATACAAATTTTTATTAATTAGACATCGAATTGTAATTTAATAATTTAATTATTTCCTACAGTATTTTTCAAAGATACGTAACTTTTTTAGTGTTGCAGCAACACAGAGTCCAGTAATTTTCGTAGGTACAGGTGAACATATAGACTAAATAATAATATTATTATTAAATTATAATAATTATAATATTTATAACTATATATTATAATAATATATAATTATAATAGATAATATTATTATTAAATTCTTTGGAAAGGTAGAAATTAATTTAATATTTAATTGAGAATATCATGGAAACAATAGATCCCATTTTGGATCTTGTGATTAGAAGAGAATTAGTGAAAAAGGGAAGGTATGAATTCTGTAAATAATTATTTCTGTTAATTTATGCTTTTTCCAAATTTCAATTCTGAATTAAAATATATTAATTTAATACGATTAGACCCAAAATTCTTTATTACCAATTGATTTTTTCCGTTAATTTATCATTGTATCAATCTTAATTTTTAAATTTAAGTATATTAAATTAGTATTATTATTTTGATCAATTCAAATATATAATATATAAATATATAATATATAATATATATTTATTATTAGAGTAAAAAATTAATTTAATTTTTAACTGTAAGCGTAAAACGGCCGATTATAGCGTAAAACAGCCAATTGCAGCGATCCTACATTCGCTAGCAACGGCGAACAATTGCCCTCGCGATTTAAAGGAGAAAAAAAGTACTGAGCGTCGCGGCGTGTCGTAACATGACGACGTTCGCGAAAAATCAGGCAGTCCAGTAAATGATGTGAATTATATGAAATTTAAGAGTGACAATTGACAATAATATTGGATTGTTATCAAGTGTAGAAATTACTAAAGAATAAACTATTTAGTGTCAACAATAGCTTTAGAATAAAGTGAAAAATGCCGCCAAAACCTAAAAATCCATCTGGTCGTAAAAAAAAGTGGGCACTTATTTGGTGGATTCAGAGTAAATCTTCGAATATTATATCATTAAGTGCAATACCACTAAAAGATAGAACAATTCATTCTATAACTACCTTGTCATGGCATAATGTTTCGGGAAAACAAGAAAAATTTCAAGCAAAAGTCATGGCTATCAGTCGTAAGTATACTTCTTGTTTATTTTTTATTGATGAAACTTTACTGCTGTTTCATTGAAGTTAACAATTTATATGAAGTCAAAATCACTTTCTATTGAATAACTTATAATACGATATACTACACAATTCGAATATTACATTATATTATAGATGATCCAACGTTTTGAGGGAACAAGTGGTAGCAAAAATTCAAAAGGTATATTAATTTTGCTTTCAAGTATAATGCGACAATCTCAAGAAGTCTCCTCGGAGGTAGGCCTGTTTCGGCAGAATCTGATTCGCCAGGCGTCAAGATATTTTAATAAAGATATTTCAATGTTACGACTTTGTCAAGTGCCTCCTTGAGGAGGGTGAGCAGGGTGGATTAAATAAAAAAAAAGATGGGAATAGGCGGTCTTTAGCGAGAAGCTCCGCCGCTCAGGAGACTTCTTGAGGTTGTCGAAGAATACCATATCTGACTCTTGAAGTTCAGACATTAAACGCTAAATTTTTGGTAGCATCAGATAGTTCTTCGAAACAAATTATCGAACCAATGGCATCACATGCTCCAGTACAAGCTCCAGTGGAAATTAATAAAACATTGTATAATATTATTTTTCTATTAGTTACACGTCAAAAAATTTGACTATCACGTGTAAATTGTGAAAATGATGCAGTTATTCTACAATACAAATATCTATACTTTTCAGGAGTATCAGAACCTGAAGAGTACGAGGGAAACATTTTAGAAGAGCCTTTGGAAATAGTGAACTGGAGTAATAAATTTTACTTCAATTTATAAACCGCATAAATATTACTAATGTAACTAAAATGTTATAACAATAAAGTTTCCGTGAAATTAATTTTTTCGTAGTTGTCACTCAATTTACTTTTTAAAAAATTAAGTAATATTAATAATTAATGAATAATGAAAAATTCCATCTAAAATACAATGAAAGAGGATCAAAGGAGAACCTAGAAAATCTTTTTATAATACTCTTTTGATTCTCTTCAAGTGTGAAAACGGAAATATCCGCATCCACAGAGTACCAACAGATAATCAAAATAATATAGAGTTTAATGGTCAGATCATACAGATTATAATTCTCTTTTGATTTTCTTCAAGTGTAAAAAATCGAGAGAACCAACAGAAAATCAATTCTTCGACTCGGGTTTCCTTCTTCACTTTCTTCCCCATCGTTTTTAAGCTGCTTTTTTTACCTGGCAAAGGTAGCTTTATACTTTGAAGGAAATAGCTTTGTATTTCGAGCTTGCGCTGGGATGATATTACGAAGGAACGATGAATTTCTTTTTCTTGGAGAGGGAGATTTCGAGTTGATGAGGGTATAGTATTTGTAGGGTGAGGAGAAAAGTCTTTAGAAATGCGGGTAAATGTGGCTTGTAGTTGGGACCACGGTTGTAGGTGATGGAATCTCTGCTTTCGGTAGCATCTGTGTCGTTGGTGATATCGAAATGGAGTAACGACTACCCTCTATTGCGTCTAATCTTGAACCGATAAATCGTAAGGGATGTACGTGATAGTGTGGAAGGGAGACACTTTGTGGTGGTATTTTTGCGATTGGACGTCCATTTTGGTTAACCATGGTAGAATATTTTATATATTTTATGCTATGTAGAACATGAGCATTTCCATGGTGAGTTTACCAATGTACAATTAGAGTGATAGAGGTTTATATTCATTGTTATCCTGAATTTTTATTAATTTCGATAAATTTGATCGAAAGTCTTAAGCTTTTCGCATATATTAAGGTGTTTTAATGTTTAAATATATAAAACAGTGTAATGGTACCATCGAGATAGCGCACGCCAGGTTTCTTTACCAATGTCTGAAAAGCAGAGGCCAACCTAGATTTCTGATTATTTTCTTTCCAACACCAATTGTATGGTGCCAAAAGAGGCTGGAAGTTAGACTATCAGCACCAGGAACGGGATTGGAAATTGTTTTCTTTTGTTTGTGAAAGCCTTTCCGATGTGCTGGAACGAGAAGGAAGGCTCTCCCTCGTAACCATTCGATGTCAATAATAATAGCGCGACTTCGACCGCACAGAGGTTTCCTTCTTCGCGTTCTTCCCCCACTTACACACGGTGAAGCCGACCTTTCTGACGTCTCTTTCCGTCGACTATGTTGCTTACGTCGATCTCGACAGTCGCTATTCCGGTATACGATTTAGAGTATATTGTAATCCGAACGAGTAAAATCAGCTCTAATTTCGGTTTTCTCTAACTCCAATTACCACCTGTGTTTTAGTGTACGCAGGGAAATTTTAATAATTTGAGGATATGCGAGGGAGTACAGCGTTGCTATACAGGGAGTTTAATTTTACCGATTAGGGGTGAGATGAGCAAGGAGCTAACGCACCGATTCGCAGTTGCTCGGCACTAATTGAAATTCTCTTTTGTGAGCTGTAAGAAATTCTTCCTAAATCAGTAATTGGTAGATTGTAGCCTCGGTGGTTCAGAGTTCACTTAAAACTGTGGGTCTGAGATGAACTGACCGTGGGAGTTAATAGATCTATGGTGGGTAAGGAGCTAGACTCCGACTTGTAATTAACAGGTACGAGGTCAGATCTACCATCGACAAGTTTGATAAATTCTTTCTAAATTTTTAATTAATCTATCACAGCTTCGGTAGTTCTCGTAACCCATTCAAAAGGTTAGTTCTAGGAAAAACCTCATGGTACAAGGATATTAATTTGCAGACATATTTGTACTTTATTTATCTGTACTTTTTCTTTTATTTGCGACAATGACTTGCAGCAGTTTTACAAGAATTTACATACAGTTATTTTTATCAGCGATGAGACGTAATTTCTCTCGAATAACCGTCTTTTACTTGCATTACCATGGATATGATGATACTCGTCCGCCGATCGCAATGACCGAGTATTGTTTGTAATTATGGGTACCAACTGCCACATAGTATAAAGACTCTTTCCCAACAATTGTTTAGCAATACATCATCGTTTCGAGCAAGTTGCTTTAGTTTATGCGCAGGGAGAATTTCGCAACCGTTGTTCTTGAAATGACCTCTGCACCGAGTTTCTCTTCATTGCTCGGACGATTCTACAATTTCGCACAAGGTGAAACATAAAAAATGTGGCAAAAATAGCAAACTACTCGAACACCATAATATCCATCCTTGAACGACGGAAATCTTACGCTCCGAACTGGAGAACCGGAAGGAAAACAAATCTATCACGAGCTACTGTTTTATTGCAATCTAATTGTACAAAAAGTTCATACTTTTTCAGTTTCTAATATCTAAATTCACAACTAAAATTACAAATCCCTAAAAATGAACAATCATAAGACATTCCCGCGTTAACACCCTTCTACTTCATCGCCCCAACTACCCCCACAAACTGCCAGCAATAAGTCTCATAACAAGTAACATTATCTCCAAAACTCGATACCGTTACAACAAAGTCATTCATGCCAATCGATTCCACCCCATTCGTCCAAGACCATCGCCGTATACACCCTGTAACCTGGTGAACATGATTCCACCCTAATCGCTCCCATTTTTCGCGTGCTCCGAAACTACCGCCATCGTTCGTATTGCGTTTCCCTCGTGCGTGCGACCATGACGAAGCCCGAAGAGAACGACGACAGCGACGACGACGACGTTGTCGTCGACTAGAGCAGAAGAGAAGCGGAGGCGGAGGAATCAGAGGACGAGAGCGCGCGCTCGCCGCGAAGAAGTAGGACGCCGCTGCAAGGTCCCCTGGCAAGCGCTTAACCTAACCCAACCTAGCCCAATCTAGGCGCGGACGCACACGCGCGCGCTTCTATCCGGCCGCCCCCCTCGAGCCGCCGCATTAAACCGCGGCAACCCCACCTAAGCCGGTCGACCTGCTGCACTCCGCGCTCTCTCTTTCTCTCTCTCTCTATCTCCTCTCCCCTCCCTATTCCTTCTCTTCTTTCTCTTCTTCTATGTTTCTCTCTCTTTCCTTCTCTCTCTCGTCTTTGCTTTCTCCCTTCCTCCCTCTCTCTCCAATCTCCCCTCCGGCTGCTTGAACTTCTCGGCGTACTCCACGGTATTCGCGGTACTCGCGCGCGCCTCGTAGTCGGTTAGACGTCCTTCGTCTAACCGTAAATGCGCGAAAACAGGCTCCGTGTTCTCGAGCAGTGTGTACACGCTAGCGGTTCTCGTACGGTCATAGAACTCCCGTCCGTGAAACGGAGCGACTCTAGAGCCTGCCTCGTTTCGGAGAAAGCGATGTAAAGGGTTACAAGAATCCCGACGAAGCCGGCTTTCTTAACCACGGTGTAACCATCTACCGTTCTCCATTTCCTTCCTACTATCCTCTTTTATCTATCTGTCTCTATTTCTCTTTCGTTCTTTCTCTGTTACTCTCTCCCTCCCTCTGACGGTAGACGAACGACCTTTCGTGACCTTTGCCGTTCTACCACCCGGTGTGCAAAAGGGATCGTCGTTGCGTTGCGACAGCGAGAGTGTGGAGTGTCTCGAACGAAGAAGACGACGTGGAGCAACACGGACGATTGGTGGCGATCGGCTGCGATCGACTACGTCCGGCTGTCTCCGGGGCAGAGGGGATCGTGGAAAGAAAGGATCGTGACCGGCGAACGGCAACGCTCGGTGAAAAGTGCAAGTGGAGTGTGAACGGTGTATGCGACGTGTGTGCCACTCGGTTCCTGTGTCAACGGTTTCTTTCGATTGCCTCTGGTTTTTCATGGTTACCCGTCGCACGATTGATATCTCCTAGGAAGATTTACTACCTGAAGATGTAACAGCCTGCTGCTGCGAATTTTTACGGTACACTCTGAACGTACGTAGGGTTACATCGGTCCCTTCTTTTCACCCCTTGAAACAGTTACGAGAAAGCTTCTATTTTTCGATCGTCGTTTGGGCTAATTATAGTCAGTTTTTCAAATTACTTGGTGACTTTTTCACTAGAAATAATTGTGACACTTGAGAAGGACTTTCACTTTCTTTGGTCATCTAATTTTACTCGCTAGAACTACCAAGGCAGTCAAAATCACTTGTTGCTTATTTTTTATAAGAATTCACCAAGTTTGTGCATCTTTTCGATCCTTTGATTCCTCCTTTTCTAAAGTACTTATTGAATATATTTAAATATAATAGATTTAACGCCGGTAGTTCTAGCGTTAAGTTACCTTCGCGTAGTGTGTACCAAGACAATTCAAATTCTTCCGCGTCTTCTTGCTCCCTCGCGATGCGACATTACTGAAGTTACAATTTAATTTACATCTCACCAGTTTACTTCGTTCATCGTACCAATTTTGTATACGTAATCATAGTTTTATGGCTCATCGATACTTCTAAGTGTCCTTTCCCCTTATTGTTCGTTGTTTATACTTTCTTAAGCGACAAATTACGACGCCCTTTGGAAATTCTTCGCGTCACGAGTCTTCCTCGTGTGACCCCGATAAAACGATCGATATTAATCCTATCGTTCTTCGCTTTAGCTCGAGTCGTGCGAAACAGGGTGAATTCACCCCGCGGACGGTTTATCGTTACGTTACATCTTTTTTCTTAACTTCATCGAATCAATATTCACGATTGCATCTCCACACCGATAGCAATAGTACCGTTTCCTTTTGCTCCGACGATGAAATGTTTTTTTAGTTGTCGCAGAGACTCTGGGTAATTCGAAAGACTCGGTTTGCCGGCCGGTTTCGCTTTCTCCTTCGCTTTCGCTATCGGTAGAGCTAAACGGCATTACGCTCCGTTACTATCTCATACGAGAAGAAACTACGTGAAAGGTACAATGTGCCATAATTGTAACGAATCTTTAAGTTCTTTCCCTCTAAAAGTAATTTTTATTTTATGACTTGTTGGCTTACTTTGATATTTACAGTCCTGTAAGAATATTTAGGGGTGTACTTTTTCTTCAATGCGGTAGAGGAAGGAGAGATAATTTGTTATGGATCTTCAGGTTTACTTTAATTTCTTAATGTCAATTATTAAGGGTTAAATAGTCGATTAAGTTTAGTCAATGAGAGAATAGTAATTTTCCATTTAATGGAGGTGAAGTTGTTAAATAACTTTTTGACGAAATTAAGATGATTTACTATGTTAGGTTATTTCTTAATTCCTTGCTACGGGCAGTTTTGTAAGATGTTGAGACATTTTTAATAATATCTCTGGAAATGAATGGTAGCAAAATTCCCGGTTGGAGGGGGAATATCAGCCTGTCCTTCATTCCTTGCAAATATTCTAAATTTAAAGAATGAAACGTAGGTCATGCACAGCATGAAATCAAATAAAACAATTGACTGGACGGTTTGGGGATATTTGCGGATAGGCGGCTTCATTTGCTTATAAATTTATGCGACTTTTACGTCGCTTCTTTCCCATCAGACATCAGCGAGCGAAGCTTCGCTGAAATAAACATTATCTGATTATTGGCGGGCGTGTGAATACTGAAAACGAAAGTCGATATAGCAGACATACGGTAACCACCTGTTACGTTCTGACAGAAAAAAAAGGATGCGCGAGAAAATAATACCACCACGATGCGGATTGCATTTCCATCCTCTTAACTCAACGGGAGCATCTTGTCCACCAGCTAACATCCGTTTCATCTTCACTCCCATTTTAACCCTGAACCTACCAAGTCGGTCATGATCGCTTCCCAATTTTGACTAAAAATGATCTAAATTAACAGAGGAGCCATGAAGTAAATATTCCATCTTATTAAATCTAAATCAATTAATTAATCTTTTCATTCACCCCTTGATTTCTCTTTTTCCAAAGTTCTTATTCAGTCTAACAAAATTTTAGTACATACAGTCTAGATAGGTTTAGTGATAATGTCTCAAAAAATTTCTATCTGCTACCTTCTCCCAAAGACCATTCATAGAACAAATATAAATTAAAATCCGTCAGTATTGCCAGGAAAAAATGATTATTTCCTCTCTACCTTAAAACCTGAAAGACTCCTGACCCCAAGACACGTTGCAGCCACGTAGAGAAGTCAAACAGGGTGACGTTGTACCAAAGCAAACCATGGCTGAATCGATAGAACTAAAGGAAATAAGTTTACGTGTACGTGTCACCTTAACGCTGTACCAATCGCAGATATATGGTGTCGTAGAAAAAAAAGGAAGGAAATTCCACCTAAAACACGAAATGATTATGACAGCAGGAAGAACGAGTGTAATATTCTTTTTCTTCGTATCGGAAACATGGAAGACTCGGGGAAGAAGTACGAGGGCTTTTCAGAATTGGTACCGCGAAACCTATATCCGCGTCTATAAAGTGCAGTGAACGCGAGCGGGTGCAACGAACTTCGTTTCTCCCCTCCATTACTGTTCCTTCTCTCTCTCTCTCTATTGGCGTCTCCCTCTCTCGAACACGATCTGCCCTCTCCTCGTTGCTCCTTTCTCCCTTCTTGCGGACGAGCGCCCTCACTTCGCGTCTCGTGGCGGACGCTGCATAGGCGTAGCTTCGTCATCGAAATTCAAACTTCAAAATACAATATTTATTCTGAAAATAGGAAATATTAGTCGTCAAATGTATATTCAATGGGATGGGTGCATCTGCTTCGCCTGCACAAGCCACAAAATATTCTACAAGCCCTTTTGTGGTTCCTAGAGAAACCATCGTTTGAGAAACACTGTTTTGACAGTCTAATATTTTATAATTTCTTGCGAAAGATACTATTTTCGCGGGAAAGGCTTAATGAGATGTGGCAGTCTAGACGAACAAGTTGAATTTTCGATTTTATTTTAAGGGATGAATAGTTTTTCGCATTATTTTGCGTAGCTCTGCATTAATAATTGAGCTGTAGGATATTTTTTTTTAATGTTTGAACGTTGGCATAGAAATATGGTTTACGTGGTAAAATTCTTATATCAGAATTCCTTAAAATTATGAATCCTCGGCAAAACGGAAGAATGAATCTTAATGAGTAACGTTTAACCGTTTTGGGGTAGAGTTCTAATTAGGCGAAATTCCGGAGGGAGATCAGAATCGGTAATGTTTGTATAAAACGCTCAGGCTTAATTATTTGCGTTGGAAATTGATTAGCATCGGTCTGCGGTTAACCTGCCGAATAAATTACGTTAACGAAATTACATCGTAATACTTTAACCCTTAGCGGCGTACCGTTTAACTAAACTCGACATCGCTCTCGAAATAAATTTTCTATCGGACTAATAACAATTTTAATGACATTCTACACTAAATGAAGTTAATATCCATCGTTATTATCCGGAAGTAAAAATAAATATTTTACGCTAGAGAATTTTACCAAATTAATTGCAATTAAGCTCGAAGAGAGGCGAAAACTATGTTGCACCGCAAAGAGTTAATAATCTTGTGCAGTGGGATACATGAGGAGCAGCGTCGTGTATGGAGTGCAATTAAGCACTTTTCGTGCTCTCAGTTTTAAACGCTTTCCATCTTATCCAGAGTTTTTATTTTTGAACCAGGTAAAACTTCCCGCGCTAAATTTCTGCTATTTATCTTTAACCGTCAAGAAATGTTATAGAAAATTTTCTAAGTATCGCCTTTGTAATTTATAGTTCAAGAAATTTGTTCTAAATTATCGTTAAACATATCATAGCCACGGTATTCCAGAATCCACCGAGAACAGTAACTCGTAAGCTAAATAATCAGAGCAATTAATGTCAAAACAATACAAAGCGCAGAATATAAAAATATCTCAATTAATAAAGTTAAATCGTGCCATCCACGTATAACGCGACAACCTCAAGAAGTCCCCTCGGAGGTAGGCCTGTTTCGGTAGGATCTGATTCGCCAGGCGTCATAAAGATATTTCAATGTTACGACTTTGTCAAGTGCCTCCTTCAGGAGGCTGAGCAGGGTGAATTAAATTAAAAAAACGGTGCGAATAGGCGGTATTTAGCGAAAAGCTCCGCCGCTCAGGAGACTTCTTGAGGTTGTCGAACGATACGTAGCATCCTAAAACTGATTTGAACTCAGGCCGAAGCTCATTCTCCTACAACCATCACTCGTTCGGTGATCTAGATTTGCCGAATCGATCGACCGATATTCAATCGATCGAGGCAGGCTGAAAAGCGAGGGAAAGTTGCTTTTGCAACGAAGATCCATGGTAGTCTCGCTTCGCGGGCTGCGCAGGGCTGTTCTTCGTGTGCTTACCCTTCGACAAGAGGCGCGCTTGCACATGCATTAGAATAGAAAGGTAATCGCACGGTGGGGTTAACGCTTTCGCGCCTCTTGTGCGCGCGGCTGTTACTTCAAACGGAGCGCCTCTTTTGTACGTCGTTTAAATGTGCCTTCAAGTTTGATACTTTTTCATATATTAACATTCGTGAGAGAAGCAGATTTCTTTTTAATGAAGCCATTTTCAACACTTTGAGTGTTTAATATTCCCAACGAAGTCTTTTTCATAATGAGAACTGTTTTTACTAAATACTAAAGAATATACTAAAGAATGTCTAACTTACAGTTATATTAATGAGACGAAGTACTAAATAAATAATTCTGATTGCGAATAATTCTTGGTTACTTGTGATCATAGTTGCGATCCAATCAAAATAACCAATAGAGGAGAACTTCATTGACTTTATCTTATCAAAGATGAAAGTTAAAAGGCTCAGTGTTACTTGGTTTTAAACTAAATTTTTTTAGGTCAAGTAGAGCAAAATTAAAGAGGGATAAATAAGGTTGTGCATAATGCAAAAGCGTTCCACTGCTAAATTAAATTCGAAAATGCAGATCCAGAGAGATCCAGTGACTAAGAGGATTAAGTAGAAGTCATGGTTTTGAAAGATTATCAAAAAACGACACGTGTAACGTGTATCGAACGATTGAAAATCTCTCCAAGTTTAGTTTCAAAGGTACAATTAAAGTACAACACATTGATTTTTTACAATAGCGATAGTTAGCAATCTTGGTGCAAAAGGAGCGCGGTAGTTTTCGGTTCTAGCCGCGTTAATAATTCATGGGCAATAGATGCGCGGAAAACGTGCTCTATTGAACTTGGAAGTAAACACACTCGAGGGTGTAGGAAACGAGGAAGCGTGTTAACCCCGGCTCAGTTACCTTACGGGCTAATGACGATGGCAGCGTGCAAAAAAAGCCATCTTTCCGTTGTAATGACGTACGCGGTTGATGACCGCGGCTCAACTCTGCGATGGAAGCTGCCTCTCTTGAAACTGGAACGCGAGAAATCGATAGGTAACTCTTTAAAAATTCACGCAAGAGATGCAAAGATTAACCTCTCGGAACGGAAATAGCATAGTCTATTGTTGTACTGCATTAATTTACTTATTTCAAAGTTTTATATTAAAATTAACTGTTACGACGATATTTAGGGAGGATTACGTATATTTACGTCACCGAACAGCTGATTGTCTGTTGCGACTGTTTTCTATACAGGGTGACATGGTATCATTCGACTTGGTTTTCCTATCGTATGTTAATACGATTTTTGATGGACTATTAATTTGTTATTAGAAATTACGATGCAACAAAGTTACACCGTCTTGGAACAGTAAAAATCAGGTTTACATTCTGTCTGGAGCAGTAGATCGTAAGCAAAAATATTGATAGAACTGGAAGAGCATGAGAAAACAAAGATAATTGAAATTAGATCAATTAAATTGTAACGAATACTTTCTCTCGTTTTGATTTTAAAGTCATTGTGCTCTAGAAATAACTATGTATCCCCCACGATTTATGAATTTACAGGCGTGCAATTAAAATATTCGCTTGTATTTGCTGCATGCATTGCGAATAATTGCACTGGCGATTAATTTGATTATTAACTTCCGAGTAGAATGAGGAAATCTACTAACACTCGGGATTAATAAAACAGATCGTAAACTGTCTACTGATAGTGAAATATATTTATATCGGGAGTCATTGAAACTGTTTGGTGTCCAATTAAAAGAAGCAATCCTTTTATCATTTTATCGTGCACAATTAATATTTTCTTTTATCTAACAGCCTCTTGTCGCGGTGAACGTTAATAAGTCGTTTAACGAGAGATCTTAGTCATTTCTTGTACGGTATAACTACTCCTATTATTTATAATTATTACCTTCACTCGAGATTAACTAAACAAAGTCTTTCCATTCGAAGGATTTCATATGATTATTAAAAGAAACTGTAAATTAACAGGTGTGTAACAAAATTTCGAGATGAATTCATTGTGCAGAGTAAATGGAAAATTTTCCCTCATTATAATTATCGCGGCAGTCGAACGACGATGATGCAAAGAATTTTCTATGCCACGTTATGAAAATGATAATATCTACGCATACCAAGCGTTATTCTGCAGATCGTCCTTGAGCTCGACGACAACTATTTCCTAGGCAAGGTCGTCTCAAAGTTTACAAGTGACTTATCATTTTATCAATGTCACTATATCGGATGTTTTGTGATCGACCTTTAAGCAATCAAAGCGTTCGCCATTCTCTTTATATGTCTTCCGCACTTTCAACGAATACTCTTTCAAACGAACCTTGTAAAAGAATTTCCCGTGTGAATGTGATTGTCCTTTCCGTTTTTTTAATCAACCCCTCTTGAAGTCTCTGAATTTTGAAGTCTTCTGAAAACTATTAAATTGGAAATATCCATTATTATTCCTATTATTAATATTGCGTTGAATTATACGAATAATGAGAAATCAGTGAGAACTTTCGACTATTCCTCCTCTCAACTATATTCCATACTTTCCCTCAAAGATCCAAATTTCCTTAACACTCTTCCCAGTCCACTTTCCACCACAAACCAAAGAATCCCATGAACGCCATTTTGAAATAGAAATCATAGAAAATAGGAAGGTCAAAATGCATGAAATATTCGAAGGACACAGGAAAACGCTTACTCACACGACGAATATCTGTGTGCTTGCAGTTTGAACAAGATGCACGCAATGGAAGGTGCTGCGGGAAACGGGAAGAAGGTGGATTCGGCTGAAAAAACGCGAGAGGATGACTCCTCATCGAGGGCATCGCCGAAGGTCCCTCAGAGCCAGCAAAATGGTGCAGCCCTACCGGAGGAAACTGCGGCGGCACCTGCTACGGTGGAATGTCTTCGTTCGGCGTCGATAAAAAAAGAACCACTCTGCGATTCGGAGACTGAAATGCCGAGCAAAAGTCTCTCTTCCGTTGAAGCTAGCCAGCAGAAGCCGGTGGCAACGCGCTGCGCGAAATCCGAGCCGGAAACCGGCAGGAAACGGAAGTCAACGGATGGCCAGTTATCCGCCAATGGGAATTCTACCCCGAAAAAGTTCTGCCTTGAACAGAGGGAACAGTATATCACGTCTCTCGTTGGATGTGAAAAAGTTACAGCTGAAGAACTTTCAGCGAGAGCTGATCAGCTACGAGCAGAGGTTCAGGTGAGGAGACTTTCTTATTCTAGGTGGTTTCGAGGTCGTTGAACTTTGTTGGATTGTTTCTACCTTTGAGTACAACTTGTTCTGTCGGTGATGTTTTATCTGTGAGGAGACTGTAGAAGTAGAGTGATAACATTCGCAGGAGATTTGAGATTTTCATGATTAATTTTCTTTTGCGTTTATTAAGTTGGTGGTTGTACCATTAGAATGAAATTTCTGAAACTCTTCTTCAATATGTGGCAGAAACAGAGACTTTACAATTCCTGCAAAAGTCAAATTCTTCTTGAAAGAAATAATTTCTATTATTTTGAAAGTACCTAGTCAATTTTTCATTCTTATTTTCAAGCCATGACAACCATTTACAATAAAATCCTACTACAAGATATAAGAGACTACCCCAACGACTATGGGTTGAACGAAACAAGAATGCTGATCTTCAATTCTTCTTTTTGAAATCCAGGCCCTAGATGAGTTAGCACGTGCCAAAGAAATGGAGTGGAACGAGATCCTGAGTATGAGGAAGCTTAAGGAGGAAGCGTACCTGAGAATCGAAAGGAGAAGGCAAGTGATGGGATTCATGGAAGGCAACGGACAGCTGGCCGATACCTTGCCGCCTGCGAGCTTAGCTCTCGGTCCTGAATGGGAAAGTAGCGGTAATACTACTCCCGTCTCTAAAGAGAAATGTAGCTTCGGTTCGAAGGAGGATCTACCTGAAGAAAGTTCTCAAGATTCTCCAGCCTTTAAGAAGGATAAAGGTTCGAAACAAACGGCACAACGGCAATCCACGCCACCGAAGCAAGGAGGCGAAAATGGTCGAAAGCAAATCGAAGCCCTGAGTCCTGAAAATAGACAGATCGGCGAAGGTCGTCAAGGTGCTATCGTCGACGTCAGGTCTATTATCGCTGATTATAGGCTAAGGCATCCTGAAACAGTTCCACGCAGGTAATTAATTGATTTTAAACTTATTTGAATCAACGTCAGGGAACAAAGAAATAAGATTTTATAATACGAACATTTTTTTTCCATCTATTCAGAGGTCGAAGAATGCGAAATTCAGTGAACGTAGGCCTCGGAGCTGGTGGAGCTATGGTCGAAACAGGGCATAGTGTCGACTCAAGGCCATCTAGTACAGACTCTTGTAAAAGCAACCCGAATGCAGTTGATCCTAATAATTCCATGAGCTTCAAGGATGTGCTTGTCCAGTTTGCTAAACTAAGTCAGCAACAAGGTAAGAAAAGTGTGCCTTGCAAAACGTAGAAGTCTACTGGACACTCTGTAAGCTTTCGGATGTATTGGGTGGATGGATTCTAGTATTAATTCTTTGAATGAATACTTTCAGGCGAACCGGTAAAAACACCTCAAAACTATCCAGATGTAACGCTTCATCCCGTGGCACCATCTCCCGCGCCTCAAAATACTCCGCCTCAACAGAGTGGCTCGCTGCTCCATGGAATTCTCACAAAATCGCAATCTCCGAGACCCACCACTTTTTCACCTACTTTAGCTAGATTACTCACCGCTCCTGAAAGAGAAAGGAATGCACCAACAGCCGCGTCCATGCCGCAGCAAAGTGCGGCAACCCAGCACCTTTTGCAGGCATATCAAGGCTCTAATCCGGTTTCTATCAGTGACCTCCTATCTTCTTCCAAGGTTTCTTTCTTTTTTTGTTATCTTTGTGTAAAGTATCGATTACTTGAAAAATTTCATTGTTAAGGTAACACGTCGATTTTATGTTGTATCTTCAGGCACGAACGGAAATCACGATAACACCGGTCGTCAACACTCCGGTACAGTCCCACTCGAACAATTTAATTCACGTGGTAAGAAGAGATGAATTCTGTCGTTCATCTTTGTTAAATAATAGATAGAACACGTTCATAGATAACGATATGATATTTCAGGACGACGTCGAGGAGGAAACTGCGGTAATTGAAGATAGAGAATCGCGAATCTCTTCTGGTGGAAGGGATGGCAGGGAAGATAGAGATAGTCCACCACGATGTCAAGGATGTCATGAACGTGCAGCTCAATTTGTGTGCGCTGGCTGTGGAAATCAGTGGTACTGCAGCCGCGAATGTCAGGTAAAAGATATTACGTAATAAATACTTGACATTTCTTTTCCCAAATTTGAATTATATAGGACATCAAAATCACTGTAATGCGGAATTGTAGTTATAGCAAGATATGTTCTATTTGTTTTAGGTCGCTGCATGGGACGAGCACTCCGAAGTGTGTTCCGGTTAAAAGACGAGTTTCTAATGCTCTAAGATTTGTACATCTGGTATTTTCAAATACCAATTCAACTGAGAAAGAATCTAGTCAGGAAAGAAAGGCCAAGAGTATAAATGCGTATTGAGCACGATAAAATAGAAGGAGAGGAAAAACGTTGAAAAAGAACAGTGTATATTTTTAAGGGTCTTCAAGTACATTTAATCTGTAAAAAATAAGTTTTATTTCATAAAAAAGAAAAAGAAAGGGAGAATCGCCAAATTGATTCGTTTATCTCGCAGAAGGGAGTGCTTCTTATGAGAGGAACGAAGAAAGAGGAAGAAAAAAAAGCACTTGACGGAGAGATCGAAACTCGAGTTTGAAAAACGGTCGTTGCTTCACTGTGACCATTATGTTGCTTTCTATTCATTATCGGCATCGAACGATCGGAACTCTTCGTTGAGACTAAATAGAGAATATTAACCCTGCTGGTGTTAAAGCATTTAACATGTATCTTCCAAAGGACAGACGTTCACAAGATTTCCTATCGTAACAGGAATTCACGCTGGATATAAGCATTCGTAATGACGTTCTGTATCAGATAATATTTTTTAGATTTTAAATATTACATAACGTACAAGGTACGCTAGTCGAGAATTTGCAACATTTTCCAGAAGATAAATAAAGCAAGAGATAACTCGAGAGCGCTTGTAAACGAGGAACAAAAGCACAAAACTATCTCTCATGATGCTGTACATAATTTTATACATGTTAGCAGGGTTGTTCAGCGTCAAATTATTAAAAAAAAATAACAAAAAAAAGTTGGTTAATCGTGTGCCATGCGAAAGATTCGTTTCATGGGTCGGCTTTATACGTTGAAAAATCTAAGTTATAGATTACTCGAGTGTTTTTATAATCTTGTCTCTTCTACTTTCGGTTAGTTTGTCTTTCTTTTTTTTTTTTTTAAATCGGAGTCTTGTATTTATAGTGAAAACAAAATCGCTGCATGTCGACCATACGATGCGCGAGTTTCATACGGACATTAAGCTTTTTACATGTTTGTCGTTCATTCGGAAAAGGAGCGTGAAATGCGTACCGACTACTGTATTTTATACATTTGTTACCAACGTGTAAAATTTAGATTTAACGAAGCGTTAGTGTTTAGGGTAGATTTAAGCCACTTCTTTTTTTTTCTCTCTTCTTTCGTGAAGATCGTTGGTAACGCATTGACACGTCTAAGTTGGTTTTTTCTTTTCTTTATTTTTCAATTAGTATGTTACCCAAACGACAATTACCCCAGACATAATCTGTAGCCCAAAGTTCCTACAGGTACACGCAACATTATATATATTTTTCCCAATTACGAAGCAAACCAAAATAAAGTTTTTAATCGTAATTTAGCCGGCATTATGTGATATTAAATACGGATTCTCTAGGTTTCCACTCAGCTGTGCATCCGATTCCCTATAAATTGTTGCTCCTTTTGAAATTCTATGTTCCCTTCTAAATTGACACTTGAACTTTCAGGTTTAATTGCGAGTCATTAATTTCTTAATGGTATAGATAAGTAGACGACCTTTCAAGAAATTAATTTTTCCAACCCATTACAGAATTTGTTAGTTACTCTAAACTATATTTAATTTCCATTCAATCTCTAATTCAAATGCACCCGAGAAAATTATAATTATCATATTGTTTATATGTTGATTGTTTATTTATTAATTTATACCAATTGGGGATTGAATCTTGAAGAAAAATTAATTTCATTTTCAAATATAATGTTTTTATCGATTCGTGCTATTCAAATACCAATTTAGAGATATCGATTGTATCTTACCGATATCTCGATGTTGGTAGCAGTGAGAGTTGACGTTTCTTCTGCAAGGGGAAAGCCGTCAGGCGGCAAATAAGAAAATTGATTGAAGACTGTGTAAAATATAAAATGGAGAGAATTACTATTCCACAATATCATCAGACGGAATTAATAGCTCTTGCTGAACTAGCGGGGATTCAGGCAGCTCCAGGAGTATATCGGTATTTTTTCTCAGTTTCCTAACATAACCTTTTCAGGTATATTTCATATTATGTTAACATTCAACTTAAGTCTGTGATAATTGTTTCGTGACAAGTGTGTTATTTTCTAAGATACTTCGCGTCATTAGATGTTTGATTTAAACAATAAAATGTTACGACACTTTTAATAGTAGAAATGAGATTAGTGACTGTTACGGGGTTATGTTAAACACTTTCTTTTTTAGTATTATATTAGAACTCCTGGCGCTACAAGTTTCTCCAGAAGACATACATATTCTTCTCAAACAAATTTGTCTAAAGCCCACAGACAAGGAGCACATTACCGACAGTGTTGAGCAGCTACCTGATGTGCCAGATGTAATTTAAATCAGTGATTATCTGTTTTATCAAAGTATGTTTAAGGTGTAATTGAATATCGGAAATTAAAAAAAAAATCGATACCTTAGTTTTACTGTAAATGCATTTCAGTCAACTTGTATTTATCAGTTGTAGAATGTAAAGAAAATACATATATCCGTACAGAGTATATAAGATAATAAGTATATGAGGTAGTAAGTTTTAATATCTTGTAGCTCCTTCTCTTGCCAATTTGTCAGCCATCTCGTTTCCATGTATTCCAACATGGCCGTTTACATGATTCTATTAAAATATTAATGAATATAGTTTATGTAAAATGTAAAATATAGTTAGCTGTAAGATAACCCAAAATTTACTTACCCAAACAATATCCAAAGGTTCCAGAGCTTTTTCCATTTCTATGAGCTCTGTTTTATTTTTAACATCATTGCCGCTGGCAGTTTTCCATCCATTATGTTTCCATTTAGGCATCCATTGTGTGATACAAGAAATGAGAAATTGGGAATCTGTATTAATTTTCAATTTTGTTACACCCGCAGAGCGCGCTTGATGTGCGGCAACAGTAACTGCCTGAATTTCTGCCATGTTATTAGTTGCTCGACCAATAACAGCTTGTGAAACATTTCTACATGTAATAGAAATAATTAAATTTCCCATTCCATACAGGAGAAGTGGAGAATAAATAGAAAATAAATGTACAGAGGATGCTCGTCACCAAACCAAACTCCTATTCCTGCACGTGCAGATGAGTAACCATTTGAGCTACAGGCACCATCTGTATATACATTAACATAACCATCTCTGTCAGTAGTAAAACCTTCAGATGTCTTCTACAACAAAGAAACAATTAAATTTATGCTACAACAGAGTATATATTGAATATGTTAACAAGCACCTTTTCATAATAGGATCTTCCACTTGTTGAGGAGGTTTGTTTTCGACTGTTATATGTAACAGGTATATCATCGTCATCATCATCGGAATATGTCATCATGGTCCTCCTTGCACTTGTTGATGGCCTTGGCCCACTGTTAAATGCTGGTTGATTATTCCTAAATAAAATTATACTTCTTTAGCAATACTACAATTTAATACAAATAAAGTTATGGATTTTGTTTGTTCAGCTTTTACCTCCGAGGTTCATAGGCACTGAACATTCTATTATTGTTACTTCTTGGAGCACTGTTTGCATTTTGGTTTACGAACTCTTGAGCTTCTGCTTGCGATGAGAACTTTTTGAATACTGGGCCAGAGAACTGATGAACTTGTTCTCTACATTGATCCCTATGAAATAGAATGTGAATATAACAATGGAAGAATGCCATTCATCAACTTATGCACTTATATTAATTTAGAATAATAAGTTTTAAGATAATAGTATTGAGAAAATTTTTAACATTCTCAATTTAAGAATATAAATAAAGAATATATCAATTTTCAATATAAGAAAATAAATTTTTCTTACCAATTGGAATAAATTCCCGGGTTGCGACCTTTAGCAACCGCATAATAGTATGAAGGCATGATTCTAAAAATTCTGGATATTACAGTTATTTTCATTGACTATATTTTATTTGTTCATTAAACTTCTGTTATTCGCAACTTAATTTGAATTTATAATTCTTTCAATACTTCGTAAAAGTGGATTATAAAAACAATATTATGTAGAATTATACCTTAAATCAGTAACCCTGTTATTGCATCAATCGTTGAAAAACTTTAAAGTGATATAACTTTCCACAATTGCTTGAAGATCATACGTATTTACCGAAATGTTTTGCTTCTTATAAGCTCTGTGACCGTTAGTAATCTAGTCGTGTAAGCATTTGTTTCAGTCGCAGTTCTAGAATTTCATTTCTGTTTATATTCCTAGAAGTCTCTCTTACTCGTGTGAATATAGCAACATATAGCAAAGTAATTCCATGAAATCCATCAATCTTAAATTCTTGCAGTCTATATTATCGCCAATATGAAATATCCATAACATTAATGTAATGTTTTGTGGTAGTGTAGTAAAGTGACATTTGCCTACAATATAAAGTAGACTCTTAACTACTTAAATAAGACAGTTTTGTGGAAGTGTTAGTGACATAAAGTGACAATTTCGTCGAAAAAGTATCCTTGAGGAGCGCAAAATGAGGCGAAGGTAGATTTGGGCATGCATTTGTGGGTCCCCATTCGCAGCAACCTCCACGTGGTGGGACCTGGGTCGTTATTGCTCGCAATGACTTGAAAGCTTTTATTTGATTTTATTTTTTTTTGGCATTGAAAGCAATAACGGGCTGATTGGCTGCGAATTCGTAAAAATCAATTCGATGTTAAACAGGCAGAATTCAAATATAAATAGCCGAGTATTTTACGAGCGTTTGAATTTTCCGCTACGGCAGCGTGCTGGTTCCAATCACTTGTCATTTGCAAGTAATATTCCTCGCCATCTCTACTTACAACCGCTTACAACGCAATCTATGATATAAACAGTGTGTTGACATTTCTGTCTGCTTATGTTCGTTAATATTTGAAAATAATCGACCGTCCTAATATTTATATTATTCTATCGGAATATGAGACATAAGTTAGCAAAAATAATACAAAATGGATAACTCAAAGGTGCAGAGTCTTCAAATAATTTAGAACTGAGGAACTTATATATTCTATCTAATTGCCGTCGACAAGTAACTTCCATGGGTGTAATTTATGTATCAAATTTATTGCTATTTCATTCGTTTTATTTATTTATTATTTTTTGATATAAGTAACTAAAATTACCTGTTTGGTTTAAAAAATAGACGTTTTAATGATGAGGTCAAAAGTAGAAACATTGTGATAGCAATAAATTAAATATGTTATCATATTAATGATAACTCACCCAGTTTATTAAGTGTGTTACTATTAATTCATTACATTTGCTTGAACTCTGTGAATTTGTTTTAGAATATGAGTAATTGGTTTATGTCTTCCTTTGACTTTAAATCGACAAATAAATCACCAGCAGTGAAACGTAGCAGTTCACAAGCTTTGGAAGCTACACCTACTAAAGTTTTGTCAACATTTGATATAATTCCAAAAAGGAAAAACCCAAATAGCTTATCAGCCTTATTAGCTGCATGCGAACCACAGAAGGCTTCAGAATTAGTAATCAGTAAGCAAAGGCAAAATGAAATCTCAGATTGGTTGCAGTATAGGGTAAAGAAAGGGCAGCCTTCTGCTTTGATTCTCTCTGGAGCATCTGGGTGTGGGAAAACAGTGTCAATCAAAGTGCTCGCTAAAGAGAATGGGTTTGATGTGACTGAATGGATCACTCCCATTGACCCAGCTATGGATGAAAATAGTAATAATTCTTTTTGAGGTTCAATAGAAATTTGACATTCTTTCACTTATATTAATTAATAATTATTTGCTAGACAGAGTAATGAGACAGGGAGATAGATTTGAGGATTATTTAATTAGAGCTACCCGTTACAGTTCAGTTCTAAGTGATAGATCCAGTCGTTTACTTCTCGTTAAAGATTTTCCACATGTATACCTCGATGATGAAAATAGTTTTTTCTCCCTATTGGAGTAAGTAATAATTGTTTGCAAAGTTCCTTTCAAAACGACTTTTCTAATAGAAATTTTATTTCGTTTGTAGAAAATATTTTGAAATGGGCAAGGAACCTATAGTTTTTGTTTGTACAGACATGGCAAGTTCAAAGTTGTTGAGGACATTATTTCCAACGAATATCAGAGAAAAATTTGGCATTGATTCAATTAAGTATGTTAAAGAATTATTAAGTAGGCATATTGTTTCTCTACTGTGTATTTATTTCTTTTTTTTTAACGAATTTTTTTTTATGTAGCATAAATCCTGTTACGCAAGCTGCCATGAAAAATGCATTAAAACGTGTATCTGGTATTCTGAATAAGAATGCTGGCCACATGATGCACGTATCTCAGGATAAAATCGACGAAATTTTGTCAAATAGTATAGGTGATATACGTAGTGCTGTTTTGAATCTCATCTTCATTTCGTTAAAAGGTAATTATACCTGGATTATAAGGCATTCCAATTTCGAACATGATAAAACGTAGTTGTTGTGGCCAACAGTGCCTGAGGAACAACTGAAAACCGGATGTAGCGTTAGAGAAGAAAGTTTAGGGCTTCTTCATGGTGTAGGGCGTGTAATTAATCCAAAACGTAAGTGTTAAGAGGTATTTTTTGAAAGGTATTTCAACCTATCGATGTATTAAATGCATCGATCGTAACAAATTATTAAATACTTATGAAATACCATGTAGGAATACAGGATGCAGCTAGTTGGAAATTTGTTCATAATCCTGACGATATAGTGGCATACTTTCAATCGCAAGCGACGGTTTTTTTACGCTTTTTACAAGAGAACTATTTAAATACGATGAAAGGAATAGAAGAAGGGGCCAAAGGCGCGAACATTTTAAGTATAGCTGATGTTCTAAATGCTGAGTGGCGTGTACGTCTGTTTTTCTTTTAAATTAACATTTCATTACCGTTTTACCGCTAGGTCCATAGCTTTTCGGGATAGTCTGTGTTCATTTAAGTTTCGAAAATTGCTTTTCATTTGGACAGAGCATTAAAGTCATAGCTTATAACATTACTATTAGTTGTTGCTGATTAATGTCGGATATCATCCTGCAAAGCAATGAATTATATTTAATATCAAATGGTTATTATGGATTTTACGTTATAGAAACGATTAATACTTATACATTTTTAGGATTTTAATTTGAATAAGCTGACTTTATCGTTTTGCATTCGCGGAATTATGGTAACAAACGAGAAGCCTGTTTCTGGTTGGAATCCTGTTAGGAAGCCGCAAAGCGTTCGAATCGATGTGTTAGTATTCAGATTCTTAGACACATGTTGCATTAATAATATATTAATGATATTACGTTACAGCAAAATAGTGGTAACAGTAATATTAATATCAATATCTTACATCTTATTAATATTAAAATGTTACATAAATATATAAAATACATACGCTAAATATTGTTCATTAGATAAATATAATTTAATATCGTTACACGTATAGGCGAAGATGTTTGGCAGCCGCTGAAATTCGATGGTACGAATCAATAATTAATCCAACATCGAAAAATGTGGAGAAATTACCTGATGCTGATATCGAAGCAATTATCGAATAAGTTATACTAAAGCTTTTAGGACACAAACAATACGAACGTATTATTAATTTATTCGAGTCTTAGAAAGAATATGCAAACGGTTTCTCAGATACAGATATTTGTTGAAAAATGTATTTATACTTTCGAGTGATTGTTCTTAAATTATTATTTGTCTCGCAACATGGTAATACATATATTTGTATATCGTTAAAAATTACACTTCGTAAAATATATGTATATTCTTTGCAACTAAATAGTTGGCAGTTACAGAAGAAATCTACTTACAACAGTTCAAATTATGTGTGATAGTGAGTATTTCGTTAAAAAAGGAAATGTAAATCTTATGTAACTTACGCTTTGTTTATAAATAATTCTCGGGCACTTTTACATAGTCGATACTACATTTGTACATTAAACGTAAATTTTTGTACACAAACTAAATACATCGCTAAGAGTTTTACATGAAATTTTATTTGAAAATGTTTTATATAAAAAAAATGCAATGAAAATAGTCTTTTCTGCCTTAAATACATATTAGCGTTTTGCAAAATGTAATTCCCATTTTATGTCCTGAAAAGATCTCTTTATATTTCCAATAGCGCAATTCATAATTTATCAAGTTGTTCTTATCTTGAACATTGCGAAGAATTATCGACAATAATGTTTCTTGTCGCAGCAAAAGCTTGGAAAACGCTAATTTGTAATAGGGATATTCATTTATCAGCACTTTGGAAAAAGTCTCATCGATCATAAGCGCATAGATTACACTTAGGTACATCTAAAAGAATACTTTAAAATTCGAAATTCCCAACGAGCTAGAATTTCATAGTCCTCGAAACCGATCTTCCCATACAGTTTCCAATAATGAAGAAATGTCGATCCCTTACTTGAATTAAAAATATAAATAAATGATGACTGCGAAATTTATCGCGATGAGACCAGAAAATTTACTACGTCTAACAGTAAAGAATTCAGAGAACGAATGAGGTCTAACGACTATGCGAACAAGGAGAGATCGACCTCCTCGATCGTGGAAATTAGGTTGTCAAGACCGAATAAAAAACCTTCTTCATGGTTGCCTTCTTCCCACGGCTTTCTGTGCGTCAGCCTCTGCCCGTTTGGTAATTCTTGTGTCTTAGCAAAGTCGATTAACCAGACGCCAACTTTTTCATCGTCATAAATCATGAAGATGCTACTGCCAATTATCTGAAAAAAAGAATTTTTTCTGTGTTAATGAAATTTGATATATACACACCTTCGTAAATAGAATGGCCATTGAACAGTTATCGTGAACAGTATAGTACAATTTATAGAAATTACTATCAAGGCTTATTTTATTCTGAAACATCATAAAATCGATATCTACCTCATGCGTCTTGAAGTACTCCGATGCCTCGATCTTTGAGCGCAAATTCTTAAGTCGCGCTAGCAACTTCTTGCGCGTAGCCTCGCGTCTACCAAGAAACAGTTTCATGGTATCGATGACCTCCTGGTGGGACTTGACCTTCTTAAGATCGGTGATCGGCGGTGCACCAGGCAGTTTCATAGCCTCGATTCTGAACCCGTGGCTACAAGTTGAGCTCTGCTGCTCACGGAACTGCATGTACCGTAACTTTGTCACGGCACGTTGCTCGTGTTCTTTCTTCGTCGGAGCGTTTGGATCGACAGCTATCATTTTTTGATAGAGGTCTGTCCTTGCTGTGGTTTTCGACACCTCGGATTCTAGGAAGGTTCGCGTGCCCATCTTGATGTCCATTACGTGGGGATCGCTAAAGCCAAAGAGCAGATCCTGCAGTTCGATGAACGTGTCGCCCTTGTATTCGACCTCCCGATAGTATCTGCAAAGAATTCGTAAAAGCATTGTAATTTTATTTCTACTGATAATATTTAAAATTGAATGGACGTAGAGTTTGGAAATATTTCAGTTGAATTTTGTACATCAGATCTTGGATGAGAGGATCAAGAAATATTTGAATTTAATTTTGATTAGGAGATTTTGAATGATAGAATTAGGAAGTGTCTCAATGAAATTTTGCTTAGTAGATTTTGCAAGTGGGAAGAATTTTAATTAGAGCTGATAGATCAGAGGGTATATTAGTATCATCAACCTGAGAAATTTCGTCAAAGCGGACATTTTCATTCTTTTCCCGCGTTATGTATTTGAAATTTACGTTATCTATCTTGCAATTTAAATGTTATACATCTTTACATACCTCGGTATGCAATCTCGTAACTCATCGTCTTTGCTCAATGCTTCATAAACGATTCTCTCGGTGTTTTCCGATCCTCCAGTTTTTCTTTTCCACACGGTTCCGGGTCCGGCTGGTGCGAAACCATCCGGATGTCCGGATAACTGAAACCAGGACTTTAATCTGTTCTTCAGAAGAACATCGCTCGCTGGTGCTGTTAGATCTAGAGCATTCTGCAAAAATTTAAAAAAAAATATAATTTAATTTCGCGCTCTATAAAAGTGGCTATTTATAATAGAGGATACTACCGCTATAATGCAGCAGAGGGTACTTTTCATTGGGGTGGAAACGGTCGAATACCTCAGAAAGGATTGAAGTTATTAAAAATATGTTTTAATAAAAATTATACCGTGACGTGTAAATTATTTCTTCGTAGAGTCAGTAGCGCGAAAAATATTGAGGTCTATTTTCAACTCAACTTGTATCGGTGATCGATGTCTAATTCTATTAATACGTATGCTAGTAGATCGTCATTTAATATTTATATTAATTGTATCCAATAATAAATCAAATCAAATAAATCAAATTTTTCTTAGATTTTTTATCAGAGCAAATAGTAATTTAATTTCTTCACATAAGAATAATTGAATTGACTCTGCTTTCATACAAACTATCTCATATTTTGAAATTGAAAAAAATTGAGAAAAGTAGAAAAAAGATTGCTACTCATTTAATGAAATTTTTGTAAAGCAGCCCATGGAATATTAAATTATAAGAGTTCAATAGTTTCCTTTAAAAGAGGTGTATAAGTATATTGAACTGTGCTACAGACAGGAATAAAATATAATACAGTCTCAAGTACATCTAATACACGCGCAAATACAAGTTTTTCTTCGTTTCCGAACATATTAGCTAGTGCACGAAGAATCCATACCAAAACGTTATTTAAAATACCGTGCAGTGAATAACTGAAATCCTTATCCGAAGTAACTCCGCCATAGCCTTTTCCCTATACTGCCTGCATTTAAAAGTAGAACACCTCAAGGTTGGCATTGCATTCAAATTATATTTTTTATATGGCACACCAATGAGCATAATATTATTCCACTTCATAATCAGGATAACACTTTTACATGTGTGTCTCCTTCAGTAATTAAAAATATCCAAGAATTCAATCTATCGGTAATTTATATTCCATAAACTCACATTATGATAATATGTTTGAAAATTGTTTTAAAATAATTGGATCTTAAAGTATTTAATGAACTATAGGTATACCGCCGAGTAAAATTGAATTTAAATTTCCCTCGCGTCTGAGGATTAATTAGTTAAGAAAGATGCTATAAATAATGATAATAATTTGGTTTGTGAGCATTTCATTTCATAATACTTTTCTGACTTTTAAGAATTCAATTATACTATTGTACTATGTTAAAAAGGAATTTCAAAGAATATAAACGTAGATAGGACTTATGTCACCCCCAAAATTAAAAGGGTAATTAAAGTATTCAAGTTCAAGTAATTCAAAGTGAAGGAGTCTTGTATTACTATTATCAATTAGAAACGAAGTCAAATGGTAAATTTGACTTGGTTGACCTAAAAGGTAGATTATTAAAGTACGCACCAGCGCGAGGAATTTTAATGAAAGATCCTCTTCCGGCATGGTAGCATCGGATAGAACCATAGGGAATTGTTCCATCTTCTGTATAGTCGCCGGATCATTTTGGATCTTGGCAAGGGTGCCGGTTGAATTTGATCCGACACTGCTGGACCGATTCGACCCCATAGAAGTACTCCTTCGCCATTGACGAAAGGCACTGTAAGTGTTGCTGGTCGAGGCATCCTTTCGCCTTCTGTGCTCCTTGTGATTAGAGTCATGATTTAGTCGGCTCTGCTCCTTCGATGGCTGTAAACAAAAAAACCTACTATGAATTTAATTCAGCCGATATAGCAATGATTTTATATAAATTCTTAGGCTCGTTAGATATTTGTACGGCTAACTTTTGTTGATGTGAAAAGAAACAAGAGTTTGGGAAGGGGTAACTTATATTGTAGTTTCGTCTCAGTTACTTCGCCTAGGACTTTAGGTAGCTTACGAATCATTGGGGCTATGATCTGTTTAATAATAAATTAATATATCGAACTTTTAAATTCTATACCCACCATAGTTATCTTTACCGCGTTTTTTTTTATTTTATTTTTCGCCTAATTACTACGCTCATCTCGCCTAGGATGTATTAGTTCTAGTAGTTTTTGAATCATCGAGGCTACGATATATTAAACCATTTAGCAAAAATTTCTCGCGGTGAATGAGACTTAAATACGGTACCACTAATTTTTAAACATCAAACCCATCGTAGTCGCCTTTCTCGCGTTTTTTTATTTTTTATTTTCCGATTTTATTTTAAGTAGGCTTTGAATTACCAAGGCTATGATATATCAAAGAATAAATTTCTAAAGGTGATGCAGGAGGACTTAAACTCAGTTCTACAGACTGAGAGTCTAAGCCTTTAATTCCACATCCAACATAGCCCCACGTGATTTAATCTGCGCGCACCCTGCGCTGACTAATCGCTTGCGTTCGTACTACGCAGGAATGAGATTGCGCATGTGCTCAGATGTGGAGGCGCGCGTAAGAAATCGAAGTCCAGTGGTAAAGGGTCGTTTAATTAAGTTTAGTTAGTTGCTCGTGGCTCGTGCTAATTAATGTCTCGCGGCTACAAAGCTAATCCGATTATACTGCGTCACGTGTGTTCGCTGAATATATTCAAGAAACAGCCACGAATGGGCCAATTGAACGATTAACACGTAACCACGCACGATTACGTCTATGTTGGAAATATAATGCAATTGGATGCGATTTTAACCGCTCTTAACACGATTAATGTGAATTAACTTTTGTATCATACTCTAAGTACTGAAGCTACGTTTGAAATATACTCCAGTACAATTAGTAGCTTTGCTGGATAAATGACGCTGTTTTTTTTTTAATTTGTTTGGGAAGCATGAAATTGTTTATTCGAGTATATCATCAAGTTATTTGTTGAATTGTTGAAATTCAGAAGAGAATAGAATGTTTTTGGCTCAAAATATTGTGCTTAATAAAGAGTTTAATTTTCTGTCGAAAGAAACGTAATAAACGGTGACAAATAAAGACTTAAAAAATGCGCGTTAAATATTTTTTTACGATGCAAGTATTACAAAAACATTTCGACTTGGTATTATTCGTTACCTATGGCATACATTGGATGAGGATTAATCATTTTGTTGGTAAATACGTTTACGTTCGTCTATTAATAAACGTCCCGTTTCGTTTAAAATTCGAATAGCATTGAAACGTTAACGTTGTTTACGTAAAGTTCTTTGTCTTCCTTGTCGAATAGTCGGATCATTGATCATTCTTTTCGACGTGCAGGAACAATTTTTCTCGGTGACTAATCACCGTGTGCTAACAATTAATCAGTGCTTTACAGCCGATTCTCGAGCATCATTTCACAGAACTTTCAAGCACGAAATTGTTAAAATATTTTACCATCTGATCAAAGATCGATTCGATGTTCATTATGATTACTACTTATCATCGTGCGCGTATTTTTTTATACGCCGAGTTTTTACGATTCTGCAAATCAAGCGGAATGTCGATCTACATATTTTTTATTGTTGTAAATCATTGGTCATATTATACAAGTTTAATTGCGAGCATATTGTCGTAGGTCCATTATTTGTCCGAGGTTAGACACATTTTTTTTTGTATCCATAACATTTTTTTATCGAATTATTTAAATACGCTTCACTCTTATCGTAACATCCAGCGTAGATAATTTTTTGTGCAATGTTCATTTTGCTCGTTGGATATCGTTAAATTCCAGTCCCGCGATGTTTTTGTTTATTTTATATTTTTAGGCTTTAACTGCGAGGATAATTTCACCTAAGACCGTCTGTCTTTGGTGACTTCCAAATCATCGAGGCTATGATACATATATTATATGAGAAAAATTTTAAATTTCCCAAGTGTAATGAGAGATTAGAAGCCAAACCGCTGATTAGGAGTACGAGTTTCATACTCTATACACACTATAGTCCCTCTTTTGCATTTTTCTAGTTTTTAACTACTACCCTCATTTTTTCTATTTTCCACTGTTTCAAAAACATAGGTCGGTTAAAAATCATCAATGTTGTGATACATTAAATAATAATTCTACAAATGTTTCCCAAAGTTCAAACCCGTAATTCTATCATTAGTCGTATTTAACAAATTTGACATCGAAAGATCTAATAATAAATAAATCAAATTCGATTTAAAAAGGTTAACCGGCGAATCGAAAACGCGCAAGTTAAACTACCCGATGTCTAGCACTACGTATGGGTGCACTTCCTTCACGGCGAAGGTTAATATTATTATTATTGGCACGTTATTATCGCGAGGAATGTGTTCCGATGGCGATCGGTATTGGTGGGTTCAGTGCGGAATTCGATTTCGCGATACGCCATTCATTTTAATCTGCTCGACAAGGTCCGAACGTGAGGACATCGCGGAATTAAGTTCGCAATTCCGCGGCACGTGAGTTCGGCGTCGTCGTTTATCGCCATCGTAATTCGAGTTCCTCGAGGTGTACAGGCAAGAGGGGTCGTTATACCCATGAGTCAGATTATTCGATTATGGTAACCATTATGATGCGATCAAAGGAGAAAAGATAAAAATTGAACAGGCTTCGTAGAAACTCTTGCGTCGATTAATTAAGTACACCGGTGCAATGACTTTCTTTTGATTGCTGTTTACTCGCGGTGAATTATGGATGTTTGTTCGCGTTGAAATATGGATTTTTGATCTTCACTGATTGCTTTTGATTTGATAAAGTAAGAAATTTATTAATATGAAGATCGTGGAAGGAATATTTTCAGATTTTGTCTTCCTATAGATACTATTTTTCATTTTAACCTGTAGGTATTTAATTGTCGCTATTGGTAATTTGAAATGTGGAGGCAGGGTTAAAGAAGGATGTTCTAGGAGATAAGGTAATTCATGGTGTAATTCGATTCACACCTCACAAGTTTATAGGGTTAAAGACCCTTAATTCAGCGTGATGTTTGCTCAGAATGCTAACCCCATACCTTTGTTATTCTGTGCAGTCGTGCACGGGATTGTACTAACACGTTCGTTTGCATCGTAGATAATGGTATTTTAACAGATGACAACAATGATAAATTTGTTCATTCAAGCTGTATAAACTCGATTGTATCTATTGATAAGATGGAACAACAAATTTAGATTCAGAATTGTAACAGCGGAAAAATTCTACTATCCTCGAGAATTTTGTATGGAATTTTTTCAATTCATTTCCACATCTTTACAATTCAGTGAAGAAGTCTTTTATTATTTTCCCTTTTTTTTTGATAATTTTGTTAATTTTAACAGCATGTTATATAACAAAAAAATTTCTATTGTTTATTTGCTGCATGGCCTCCAAAGATATTGGGTCGTAAATATTTTTACTATTTTGACGAACATTTATGACAATATCGGCGTAACGTTGAAATTAACAGTCCAGGTCAGTTATTTGTTCGCCCGAGGTAACAATTAAATTTAATTATACAAGAAAAAAGCAATTTTTTTTTAATTAACTATCGTCACGTTTACGTTTTCGCTGAAAACAGCTTTTTAACTATTTTGTTTTTCCACAAGCAACGTGATACGATGCTCGTGAATTTCCTGTGACACAAGATAAAACTAATCTCCTGTAATTACATAACTAAATACAATAGCATCTATGCCGTAGATCTGCGTAGATTCTATAGTATTAGTTACGCAGAATTTTCTCGAAGAGCGAGTCATAATCCATTAGCAATCAAGATATTTCTACCTTTCTAAGTAGTAGGTGGAGAACAACATATACGAGAAGAAATATCTTCCAGGGATAGTAGGGACTTAAGCTTGGACCCCACTTATGGGGCCTTTGAGCTTCACATTCGCTAAAATCCCTTTTACCGTGTTTATTTCTATTTTTTTTGCGCCTAACTATTTGAGACGTGTTCCAAATCAGCGTAGCTGTAATATGTCAGTTAGCAATTTAATATATTGGGTCTTTAAATTTCTTTCGTACTATAGACTCCTCTATCGCGATTATTTTAATTTTTTTTCATCTTTAAATGCTACAGCCATTTTATTTAGGTCTTGCTATTTTTGGTGGCTTCTGTACCGTTGAGGTTATGATCTATTAATTAACAATTTAGGAAAAATTTGCGAAGGGTCATGAGAACTCAAATTTGGGCCCAGTAACTGGGCCTTTAAACTTCTCATTCCTTTTATCGCGTTGTGAGAACATGTAAAGTGTTGAAAATAATGATAGAGTTTTTCAGTAAACAAACATTTTTTTACCATAGCAACCATACATTTCGATAATTCCTTGTTTGTCAAACGTGTTTTATCCACTGCAAAGAAACATGACGTTTTCGCGAGCGTGAAAAGTTTGCCAAATTTTTTACAACGTTTCGATACGCGGCAAGATTTCATTCTTTCCGCGTAATTACACGTTTCATGGTGTATGAGTCAGTGCAACCGATTACGGCAGACGTAATAACAGTTTCAGACAATAAAAGAGTCGTTATTCCATTCCATTGTGACGGTATTTCTCAATTGCCGACGAGTTTTTATACGCAAATCGGGGCGACACCAAGATTTATTAACGTTCTCCATGGTTTTTACTCTATTCGTGAAATTTCACGTCCTTGTTAAATTCACATAGCTGTAAACATCGGGTGTACGAGCAATTTTTGTGTCTATATTTGATCATAAGTTTTTATGGTGTTTATCGAAAATGACTATGAATAAAGTTCCAAAAAACTGTAGTAAACCAGGACCAATAAATATTTGAATTTAGTAGGAGAGAGTAGTGATAAAGTTATGATAAAGTCATTTATATTCCTTATAATTGATAGAAGGTAAAACACATTAGGTTGGTAGACAATTGTTACTTGATATTCTATTGAGACTATTAGCCACCGGTATTTCGCTAGTTTCATAATTTCTTTTGACGTGAAACCTTTTCTATTAAAATCACATGTTTATAAAGCAGAAACTTTAAAGATACAGATACATATATATTCGGTAAATGTTTATCTTTTTAGCGTCAATATTTAAATATTCAGTATATTCGAAAATTCACAAACATTGCAATTTAAAAGTTATATGAAAAATCATTTAATTCAATAACGTCGGTCACCGTTGACCCCCATGGCAGTCTACGTTTTAAGTTTTAATTCCCGCGTTTTTTTCATTTTTATGCGACCGCAGCTACCAGTATTATTTCCATGACCCACTGCCTCAAATGACTTTCAAATTTCTTTGGCTATGTAATATTAAAAAATAATTTAGAAAAAATTTCGCAAAGATGACCGTTCAGTTCATTACCCATTAACATCCCCAATTAAACCTTTTCTCTCTTTCATTACGTTTCACCCAATACACTTGCTTAATTTGTTTAAATTTTTTAATTGATAGTTACTAGTTCTAGCGTGAACATATCTTTACAAGTTAATGGGTTACATTGCATTCTATTAAAAGCAAGCAACCGCGCCCGCGGATATTTCAAAGCGGAAGTGCTCATACATCTTTCACAATGGGAGAGTTTGAAGGAGTCAACAAACGAGTACGGGCCACGTTTGAAAGCACGTGAAGACATTTGCATTTGACGCGTTATCGTGGCTTCTCTAGATGCAGGTAATCACTGCACGCGCGATTAAATATGCTAGGAATGCATAACGAACCGCGTTCGATGGAAACGTCAAAGCATCGACGGCAAAACATCTCGAAAGGAGCGCCTATCGAATTGGAGATCGAAAGTCGCACAGACCGATGGAAAGCAAAGGAACCTTGGTATTCAGTTTCACCAGAACTATTCGCCAATACGGTGTGACTATCTGCAAGAAAATTTGCATAGCATTTCTTCCAGCATTTTTATTATTCGTGTTTGTTTTTCTTCCTTTGTTTACCTTTTATAGAAATAGCCTTTCGTATCAGAGCATGGAACTGAATTTTTTTTGTGGAATACAAGGTAGAGTTGTTCTTGCTCTAATTAGATTATTTTCTTTGAAGTTTATTTATTCAGGTTTACATATATACTTTCGTATTAATGGGTGTCATTGTACATATATTTTTGATATTAGATGTCTAGGAGAATTTTCTAACGAATAGTCGAGTTTTAACTGAATTTTGAATCAAAATAGTTTGATGTATTAGATGAAAATACTGGTATTAAGTTACTAAACGGGTTCTCAATTTTTGCTCAAAAATTTCCCAAATTGATATGCGAAATATGCAGTAAAATATTCCACTTCTATCTTATAAAACCTACATTAATTATTGATCATCTTTTTCACCTCTTAATTCCTCTTTTTTCAAATGACTTATTCATCATATTTAAATATAATAGATATCACGTGGGTAGCTTTAGTATTAACGGTAAGAATAATGATGAGAAGTTAACAAAAGGGTTGAAGTCTTGATCTTCAAGTATCAGAAATAAGTTCGAAATTATTCTCAGTCGTCTCTCGCTCGATCCTTGCAAATGGCAAAAAGTCTTTGTCACGAAAAGGACGAACAATAAACAAACCATGAAACCACCTCCGCTTAACCTTCGAGAGCGAACGGAGGCGCCGAATGTCGGGAAAAAGAAAGCCTGAAACTCGTTCATTTCATAAATACGCTCGAGCCTCGCTGGCCATTGACGTCAGTGCTTTTATTCAGATTAAATCGTATTGTTGTCACAGATAAATTTCAATCGGCCCCTGTTCCAGTTTTAACAGGCAGCGCCAGGAGATAAAGTAGATTCTGTGTGTCACTTCGTGCCTGATAAGAGATTCGTCGGGGAAATCGGATTGGCCGAGGCTAGCTGCTTACGCATTCGTGCAATCGTTATTGCATTCGGAGTATTGGAAGGGTTATCCCACTTGCAAATCGTCACGGTTCGCAAATTAATTTCACTTAGCTCTGTCTTAGCGAGTTCTGGGCCCGAATGATCGATGAGAAGAAATTTCTTTCTATTTTTAAATAATTGCAAACGGATATTGTTAGAGATTCGAAGCTATGACATATTTAATGATAATTTAGAATAAATATTCCTGAGGTGATGGGTCATTTAAATTCTGAATAATTGCAAGTTTGAAAGTTTTTTTTTGCAAGATGGATTTTTTTGCATTAATTGCTGTGGTTAGTTTATCTCGAATCTGGCGATTGAGGTGGCTATTGAATCAGTGAGATTTTTATAGATTAATTAATAATTTAGGAATAATTTTTCAAAGATGACGTTGAAGGATTTGAACTGGAGTCGGTCTATTGCAAGTCGATAAGTTTGCCTCGTTTTTCCTCCATCGTTCTTGCAAAAGAGGGGGTTGACGATATTTTTAAACGATGCCGGACTCTAATTTTAAGCGACACAACGAAAATATATTTATCGCTGATAAAATGTATTCTGTGTACAGTATGTAAATATACATTTTTTGCAATCTCATACGCGTGGCGCAAAAGAGATTCGGGATGTCCTCGATAAAACGATCGACGAAATTTTCACCGCTATTAAATTCCACGATGTGATGACAATGACCTCGGCTCGCGTGCGTCAAACTGCGTGAAACGATTTGATAAAAATGCGACCGTGGCACGTCCTCGGGAAAAAGTAACACGAATTATTGAAAACCTGGTGTCGTCGTGAAATATCAATGGTCATGGTGTTTTTCTTTTGGTACTTTTAACCCTCTATTTGCATGATTTGAGTTTAACCACTTGTTGCACGATTTCTTTGGTGACTCCGTGCGAAATAATTTCGAACCAAGGAGTTGCAAATTTCATTTTACACGGCTGAAAGAATGCAACACAATTTGTTTTTGCACGATATATGATTTCACATTGGCAGATTTCGAGATGAAAAAAACTGATTTCCTCGATCAGATTCGCTTGTGCTTTTGTTAGTTTTCGGTTTCAGTGACTTTGATTTTGCCGAGGTATGGAATATTTAGACGATTCTGATTCACGCAGGTTAATTGAATATGATTATGATAATTATTATAATAAATTTTTCAACCGATATTATGTTCGTGCTTTTTATTCTCTATGAAAAAAATTAATCTCGAAGGATTGGGTCTAGTTTCGTATCCAAAAGTAAAAAGTATAATATTGCTTCTAATAAATATTATTCTGAAGCTTAGTCGGAGAAAAAGAGAGTTACGTTGTAAAATATTAATTACTTTGGAAGGAAATTATTAAAATGAGATTTTTAAAAAAATTTATTTTTTTTGGCAGAGCTTTAGAAAGAAATTTAGAAATTTAGATATTCGTCAAGATGTCTACTTTATAGATTATTTGAACAGTTTGAAAATTATTCACAAAAACATGAATATAAATGTTATTTTATCGCGATGCAGACTAATGCCACAATAATCCAGGGATTTCATGTTCCCATTAAACTTTCCTCCACAAATTCCCACTTACGTTTTCCTCGTTAGCATGTTACTTTTATGTTGTAATATAATATCACATTGATGTCACGTTGCTCTTGTATCGTTTGCTTCAGTAATAACATTTATATATTACTCTATCATGCAACGATCTTTGATGAAATACACTTCCATGTTTAATAATCGTTTTTATGTATTTATTACGATGTTTTGATCATTACCAAAATTTTAGTTTTTAATGATTAAACCATTGTTGTAAATTATGTCGAAGTTAAAGAACATGAGATAATGAGTAAGATAAAAATAAAAGTAGCATTCATACAGAGTCGAAACTAAAACGCAAAATAAAATTCTGCTAATGAAAAGAGATGTGTTTATTTCTACAATGATTTAATTGCATAATATTTTCATCAGAGATATACATAAATTGCAATTACAAGATGCTTTAACAGGAATAAGAATACTAAAAATATATTTTTTCTTACGTTTTGTAAATGGATAGTTACTGAAAATTGTTCAAAGTAGTAAAATTAAATTGATTTTCCAATTTGTAAAATTCCTTGCATCTTGTATTTATTTTATTATAACATTTTTACAACTCTAGGCGAAGGAATACAAAACAGAAGTAGCGTGAAGTCATTAAGAATTTTACGAATCCTTTTTATTCGCGGACTTTAAATAATCGCATCAAATCTTTGTAATACGTGTAACAATACACGTTTTTTACACCTCGAAATTTATTATTCACGGTATATTCGCTATTAGCAGAACGAAGGTTCGAAGGCATGGAATTTTTTTCTCTCGTCGCGAATCGTTTATCCTTCGCGTTTGGCAGAAATACGTGACCCTTTTTTTTGCATCGGCGAATCTACATTTGAAATGAATAAATCAATTGGGCAAGGTGCCATGGTGAATTTGTATGCCGTAAAGCGATCAAAATTCATACACGACTTGGAATTACTAAAGTGAAATTCCCTTTGGTAATTATAGAGATTTAATAAAAGTCCTAATTCGATATTTGCCAATTCTTTTAGAAAAAAGGAGAAGTAAATAAAATAAATGTTAATTGTTCCGAACATCCTTTTATTTTTAGTCAAGCAGGATTGTAATCCGCACAGAATATTACATTATTGAACAAAATGGCTTTTGTTTTCGTAGATTTACCAATAGGATTATCTACGTGTATCTTTATGAAAGTTGTGTTAGTGAACTAAAGTTAATTACAGGCAATTTTTATCCTTCCAGGATATTCAGTATAATTGGCACCATAAGATATTACTTTAATTGCTTTATCATATATTTCCATCGATATTAACAATTCTTAAAACATGATACAGGAAGTTTCCTCAATTTCTGTATTCATTCATTAAATTCTTTGTGCCAGAAGCAGAAAAAGAAGTAATAATAAATGAATCCATTTCCGATTCCACTTATGTATCGTGATACGTCAATTAGAATTTTGTATCCGCAAGCAAACAGAAACGATAACCATTGGTGGAACGTAATTAAAAAGGTCAATGAATAAAACCTCACCGGTGAAATATAATTGGCAGCCAGATGTCATTAACGTGTTGTTAAAGATAATTGATGGCGTGTAACGCAGATTGAATAGGAACGTTTAAAGTATCGGATTTAAACGATCTGCTATGCATCTATGCATAGAATATTTTACGTTGATGTTAGAAAAAAAAATTCTTCTTAAATATTCATATACTGAAACACTGTAAATAGTTTGAAAATCAAAGCTTCTTTTTTTCTACAAAATTACATCTGATGAATTAAAGAAATTTCTGTAAATTTTTAAAAGAATAACGATCATCCCGCAACGAACGTTTGCAGTAATTCATAGACAGCAGGATTAATTAGATTTTATATATTCATATGTTTTCGTATCTACGGATTTCAATTAATCACTCTATAGTTTTTATGTTATTACTGCGTCAAGAATATTGATAGATAACTGGATTTAACATCAGCAAGGTAATTTAAAAATTGAATTCTTCGGCGGCACGTTGGTGCTCTTATATATTAACGGTGATATTAGCGAAACGATTAAAATGACGGGTTTCTATTTTTTTTTATAAAAATTCTTTCATTGAAGAACCACTTATTTGAAATATTACACCTCCCTTCTCGGTTCAAAAACGACCACGATTTAAAAAATTATTTTTTAAATTCCCCGCGTTTGAAATATTAGAAAAAAATATTGTAATAGTATGGCAAAGTTAGTAACAGTCAATTCTATTCAGCTTAAAAAATTGTTCTTATCGTTAAAGAAAAACGGCGGGAAGAATGTACGGTCCAAAAGTTGCGCGCTTAAGCTAGCATACGTCAACGAGGAAGAAATAAAGCGGCAGGTGAAAAAAAAAACACGTGAGACCTTTCCTTAATGAGGTTAATTACGTCAATCTAAGGTGTAACAAAGACGCGGTAAATGTCACAGTGTATATCGAACGAATTTCTCGCTCATTAAAGTATCAAGTTTCCAGCGAAATAGGATTACAGCTAGAACTGCACACGTGAGGTGCAACATACGTTGTTTTCTACTGTTTCAGTCCATGCAAAGCATTCTCTCACAGCACAGGAATTAAAAAGAATACTCTGCCTTTAATTCTTTTTTCTGGTATAAAATATTTTTATGACTGAAATATCTGGGGGTAAAAGCTAAAATTAAAAATAAAACTAAAATTAAAATGGCCCGGCTGTTGTGGCAAAATAGCACGCTCGAATTAGAGACAAGACTAACAATAAGTATACTGTGAATAGCATCGAAATTCAGCAGCGTACGTTGAAGCAGACGAGAATTTCTATTGTTCGCAACATTGACAAAAAGAAATGTTCTGATGGATGAATTTTTTTTGGTGAAACAATTTCTTTTCTGGCGAAATACGTTATGGAGTGTTGACAATACATTCAACAATTTTTAGCTGCGTAGAATGACGTAGTTCTACGTTCTTTTAGTCATTATCTAAGAAGTGGAAACGTAGTCTCGCAGAATTAGATATCAGGAAAATCAGTAACGCTGAAGGAATGTCAACGGTAGAAATAGCAGTTTTGTTCGAATCAGCAACCTAAGATGATTATCTGATGGTTATCTAATGATTCAGAATTGAAATGAGCACCAATTTAAGCGATGAAACATCGTATGAATGAAAAACTACTGTTGTAGTCATCAATATTTTTTCATACTGGTTAATTCAAGTTAATTTAAGTGGTCTTAGATGTTAGTTACCAGGAATTGCCGACAATCAGTCTTCATTGCATCGTGTTTCCTACTTGATGATATAATTCTCTAATATATTCTCTAATCAATATCAGTTTATTTTATACTATTAAAAACAACATTTTCTGTAATAAAATCAAAGTAAGTGAAATTCTTCGAAGTCGATAATTAATTCCAAAAGTAGACCAATTAGTGCATTGAAATTGATATACAATGGCACTCCACTGCTGGCTATATTTATATATTTCATTCAGGAAAATAGAATGGTTGACAAAATTCGAAGTATTTCCAAGTGATTTATTCTTTATAGATTATAACGTAACATTACAATTTTTCTTTTTGGAAGTTAAAAATAATTTATTCAAAATATTACAACAATAAATTAGTTGTCGCTTTAAGCAAACGAGGACTGAAAATGTCGACCGATATTCTCCTGCAAGCTCGACCCCACAGGAAAAAAACAATTTAGAAATCAAGTACGGCCTTAACCCTTTGCGTTTCCCATTATTTTTTCATAATTTATCATTGATTAATTGAAATTTATTTTCTAAGGCTTGTAGATCGTTAAATTCATCATTTCGAAAGTAAGCTTCGTATATTTACAAGTCTCAATTTAAAATACCGACTCATTTAGTAATACCACAACATTTTTTAAAATTTCCACTTTAGCCTCACAATTTTATTATTCTTTTCTTAGTTAGAAGCCTAAATTGAAAATATCGGATCACTTAGACATACCTTCTTAATTCTATTTGAGCCCTACAAATTTTTCATTCATTTCTTACGGGAATTATCATTGAATTTTCAACATATTTTGTAGATTTTCGAATGTTCCAACGAAAACGTAATTTTTGCAAAGATGCTCATATAAAGGGACGACTTTTCCGTTTGATTTAAACCACTTTATTATGCGCATCGCGTAATCGCATAACGAATTGGCGCTTATGCTCGTGATTAATGTTGTTATGTTACATAACCGAGGCAAGACTCGCTTATCAATGAAGCCTCTCTATCTTCCCGATTGTCCCTCCTTGGACAGCTAATTAATCCCTCGATGCGAGCGACGACGAGACTTAATTACGATCAGATTACACGAGCAGGGAAATCGAACGAAATCGATTGAGCGTGATATTTGACGTTGTCTTCAGTGCAGAAAACGATAAGTGACCGATAATGAATTACGAGGTCGTAATAATACAACATTACGAAATCTACGATAAACATGCGTCTTATTAATGTCATAATTAGTAGAATAAAGCTAATTTTAGCTGAGTGGCTACTGGCATTTTAATTTTTCGACTTTCTTCTGTTTTAGGGGCAACGTGACATTTTTTAAAATAATTTAATTCAAATATTGTAGCCCTCTGTCACTTGAATCCTTCGTTTAATTTGAATATCAGTCATACGATAGATTTTCAATAGCGAAAACATATTTTTTCTTTGTGAGTTTAATTGCAAAGGTAGTTTTAGAGTTTTCAGAATTAAATTGTGATAACTTGCAAAGATAAGATATGTTATTTCACGGAGCAGAAAGTAGAGACGTATCTTATGTTATCTCAAAGGCCAGAGAGGGTTAATTAATTGTAGAATTGCATACTTTAGTATTCCGCCTATTGAATAAATTCAAATAGTTGATTTCACTTCGTGAAAACTCGTGAAAACTCTTGGAAAAAATACTATTCATTTTGGAGTAGTTCGTCGACTTTTAACGAGAAACAATGAAAGTTTATTTATTTTTAATGTATTTTTCAAATGACAGAGTTGAATGTTTCGACATACTTCATTTGGGCAAGTGCAAGTCGAATTGGCGCGTTAGTCCACGAAGAAAGACATAAAGTCATTAACGCGATTCGTATTTATAAACAGCAAAATCAACAAACCGTAGTCCGAAGGTTGTTCTAAAAATAATCAATGTGCGCGCGCTTAATTAACATGACTAATTAACATATGCGGCCTCGTTAACGCGACCGTAAGTGCAATCCCCATGGAACTTCGTCGCGGTCGAATCGGATTTTTGCTACGAAACGAACTTCTTTGTCGACATCGACAAATTCAATCGTACTTTTACGAACAGCATTATAAAATTTCGAAAGATCAAGGAGGACCTTGAAACGTCTTTTCACTTTCGGAAGAGCGTCTTCTTATGCGAAGTTCAACAATTTGGAGTATTTTTCGGTATTAATAATTATTTATTTTTAACCATCTACGGGCAGAGGCAATATAATATGGCAATTTCAAATACCCAAAATAAGCTTCTGACTTTTAGAATTGATTTTATAATCATTCGCCATGATTAGGATATGTCCACCATAGCACCTTCACCGCGTTTTTTTATATTTTATTTTTCGGCTGTAATTTTTATAGTTATTTTTGCTAGGACCTACTGTTTCAGATGGTATAACTTATTAAATAATAATTTCTGAGTCTGAATGAGAGATACTAAATCGTCATAACGAAATTGACCTCTTTCGATGTCACGATGCAAAAATGTCCCTGAATTTTGATTTTCTGCATTGCCAATTAGATAAATATTACTACGTTTCGAAAAAAGCCTTCACCTCAGTAATAATTTTCTCATGAAGTTAATCCTTCACTGTAGCTCTTCAATTTCGAATTAGGATTACTAAATCTACTTCTTTAGAAGACACGTGCAAATATATCCTGGATCTTGACACTAGAAGTACCGGCTTTAAATCTATTATATTTCAATATATTAAATACGTACTTTGGAAACAGAAAAATCAGTGTGTGGAAAAGATGATCGATTCGGTACTCTATAATTTATAAGACCAACGTAGAATATTTGCTCTATGACTGTCTCATAAATTTAGAGAAATTTTTGAAACAATTAGGAACGAGTCATTTTGACTTCCTTGGTAATTCTAGTGTTAATTTTCTGGAATTTCGAATATCTTACATTCCAGAGTTAATTTTCTCATAAAACTAATTCTCCCCTGGATTATTCGGAGTTTGAATCTGGGGATAGTAAATTGCCGTAACTAAATGGACCTTTTTCGAAGAAACGATGCAAACACATCACTGGATCTTGATACGGGACTGAGAAATAGCTGGAGGCTCACTGTGACACAGTTTTAAATGTACGTATGTACACTTGTCACCGTCGCTGAGCGGTATCTTTTAAACGGCAGAGTTACGTTACTCTCATGCATGTACATTCATGTGGATTAAGGTCTATGGAAAAGTGCATGTCCGTTTTATAGTATAGTAATCGTACACCGTAGATACAGTGGCAGGTTCTAGCGGATTTTCTTCGATTACAGTGTGCGATACGAGTGAACCGGTTCGACTCGGTAATTTCTTCATTTTGTAGATGACTTAGTTGAGCAGAATATTTTTCTGTGATCATGAATCTTCGAGTAAGGACATTCATTGGTTAGAGATATGATGAGCAATTATTAGTCGCAATGGGTTCATCTATGGAAGGAAGTATAAATAGTGTACAGTTATGGGGCTATGGTAGCTAAAAAGATAAATATAATAATTAGTTACTCAATACATTATTGTGTCGGTGATACAAATTCCACCTAAATTAATTAGTCGGAATATTCTACCATTATGAAGAATTTGCTGCATAATATATATAATATAAAGAAATGTTCAAAATATCTGCATATGACACCCAATCGAATATTTATTAATTGAAATAAAGATTCATATATGTTCTATTTCCTCAATTCTTAAGAATTTCAATTAACATACGCATCTGCATTTGTTTAGTCAGACATATCAAATTGATCGTCGATGCTCTCAGTATTAATCGGATTCTTAATTTTCGAACGTTCGATTAATCGTTGTTTGAGCATTGGAAATACCACTCGAATTATCTCCGTGCACGGTTAAAACGAGGAAATAGAGCTCGCAGAATGAAACAATGTTCATCAATTGCATACCGTATATTTGCGCAGATGAAAAACGTTTGTTTCGCGTTAATTCGTTTACACTCCCACCGGAAGCAATTTATGTCCGGGGAATGAGGATCGTAAACGAACTTCGAACGTCGTCCACGTGGGCCGATTTTAAACTGGCCCGTTATTTTTGGATTATATTATTCTGATCGTTTAGGATTGTTATAATTGAGATATTTGCATTCTCATGTGCTCTCCGATTAACGACAATGGAACGGTGCAAGCGTTTTCTAAATAGGGTTCCGTGGAACTGTGGGGTACCATGTCGTGTAATTAAGAGTTCTTGGAAGGAATAAAAGTTAAAGTTTCAATTTATCGTTTGACAATTTCTTCTCTCGAGACATATTAAATATTGAGAGAGTCTGTTTGCAAGAAGAAGGAAAACTGTAGCATACAATAAAGTGAAAAATAAACCGTGGCACTTTCTTCCCTGTTTCTGTGCATGAGGAAATAAAATAAATATTTCATGATTGCAAAACTTCAAGGGGGAATGGTTTTGTTTTCAAAAATGTTTGGAAAAATTGAGCTGCAATTTTTCTAACGCCGTATCCATTGTTTTTACTCGTCGTACAACTCGCCTGGATTATTCTACTTACAAAGATATACCGCATTTTATTTCATTTTCTTTTTTTAAATATAATCATTGTTGCACTAAAAAATATGCTTGCAGGGTCGATAATCAAATTTGTGTTAACATGTTGCTCAGTTTGAGAGATGGTTACTTTACACAGATTTTGAAGGAAACGTAAGATTTTAATAATCGCTCGCATTTATAGTATTTTCCTCTCAAAAATGTTCTCCCAGTAAAGAATTGATACGTTTATAATCCCGTATTAAAAGTAAGCGTGTTAACTCCTAATTGCCACTGACATTCTCAATATCAGCAATTTATTTGCAATTTATTCTCAATTTATTCGCATCCTTTTTAATACTCTGTTTACCAGCGAAATTTATGATTTCAATAATTCCCAGCATTCATCGTAATTCCTTCTGAAAAATATTCTCTCAGGTAACACATTGCTACGTTTATAATCCCATATCAAAAGTAAGTGAGATATCCAATATTTGCCAGTAACGTACACAATATTCGCAATTTATTCGGATCCTTTTCAATACACTGTCTGCCAGACAAACTTACGATTTTAATGCTTTGCTACATTCATCGTAATTCTCTCTGAGAAATATCATCTCAGGTAAATAACACCTTGCTACGTTTATAACCTTATATTAAAAGTAAGCGTGATAACTGTTACTCGCCAGGAACATTCTCAATATTAGCAATTTATTTGCAATTTATTTGCAATTTATTCGCATCCTTTTTAATACTCTGTTTACCAGTGGAACTTACGATTTCAATAATTCCCTGCATTCATCGTAATTCCTTGCGAAAAATATCCTCTCAGGTAACACATTGCTACGTTTATAATCCCATATCAAAAGTAAGCCAGATAAGTGCCGGTTGCGAATAACATGCACGATATTCGCGGGAATGTGGTAATTCGTGGCCTGAGCAGTTATTGGAATTACCACATTCTCCTTGATTGACGTCGCCGGTTACGTAGTAAGAGTATGCACCTTGATTTCTTTGCTTGTTTATACTACACCGTATGGTGTATGTATGTATGTACATGAAATGCAAAAAAAAAGGTTTCACATTTTAAAAATCGTTTCGAATATCATCGAAACTCATCGTCGGTGCGCCGTAACGATTGCTGAATGTTTGAGATACGTGAAATAGGAAAAAAGAAAGAAAGTACGTGATTCGATTGGGAAATGGCTCGCTTTACAAATATTTCCGAAGATAAAAGTTTTCGGCAGGACAATTTTTTCATCGTTCGATAATTAATTCGCAGAATATATAAAAAAAGCAACGAATTTTATTGCAATTTGAATAAGATTACTACAGCTTTTATTTAAAACGGACAGCAACTTCGAAAAATTTAAAGTTTATCTCATTTCCAAATCCTCCGAATGAAATATTAATTCAAATTATATAAGTGTAATTGAATTTTTTTCGATTACAATTTTTTAAATCTACTTGTTACATAATCGTTAAACTCTGCTAACAAAATTCTTGTACGTTTAATTTAAACAAACCGAACGAGTACTTTGGAAAAAGGAGGAATCGAGAGGTTAAAAAGTTCAATCAAATTATCGAATTTCCAGAAAATAATTGGATACCAGTAATTTCGACTGCTTTGCCAGTTTTAATGTTAACGCAATGCCACGAATTCCTTAAACTCCGAATGAAGTCCATACGTTCAAAGAATTCCAACAGATAATCGTCTTAAAATGAAAGGAAACACCCTGCCGAATATAAATCGCGGGAAGAAACTCGTGGCAACCATAAATCCGTCTTCGAAAGCGGAAATGTGTGTCAGCGAAAAGAAAAAGTAGATACGTCCCTGGCTCGTTCGACCTCCTGTTACGCCGGACTATACGAAGCGTATCTTTCACGTCATAGGAATTATTTTATACCGTATACACGCATACAGGCGGACGTGTGTCTGGTATTAACCGGCCTACAGCCGGAAAGTACATCCGCGGCCATAAATATTACCTTAATTAAGCTCCTTTTATACGGTAAAACGGCTGCCATCCGAAAAGAACAATCTACTTTTTCTCATTTTTCATCGAATTCTCTGCTTGTATTTACATTCCATCGCACCTTTTGGATAGTGCACATTGTATGAGCTTTTTTAAAAAAAATTACGTTCTTATATGGCTTGTTGAGTTTTACTTTAAAAAAGACGGGACTATTTTGTATAGATTGTTGATTTTTCATTTTCGAGCAGACAGAAAAATAATTGTCGTGGATGTAAATATTTGATGTCTTGAGAAAGTTGAATATCACAAATTTGATCGTCTAATTTTACGGTATATCGAGTGTTTTTGTTAAAAGAAAAATATTTGTCTCTAAGAACCTGATTTCAAAGCACATTATCTCCATGTTATTGAAGTCCACAAAATCGTTGATTACCGGTTTTTCAGTGAATTGCATAAGCGCTAAATTAAAGAAACAGGGTAAACTCAGGCGAAAAAGGGTAAATATACGTTATTTAAATAACGTAACGTTGTACCACTTTTCCGCTTTACGTTATGTTAATTAAGCCGTTTTTCGCAGAAGAGCAGTCGTCCGGAGGAGATTCATTACGGGACTTATTTGCATTTACGAGGGCGTTCATTTCTGCTTCAAATGAATGGACTCTATTCAGTTCGAGGAATAAAATCACTTTATTTGTTTATCTTTAATTTAAAAATCTCACCCGCAATTTAATTCAGGTTTTGAAGCAGATCTGCCGTTTTCAAAATTTCACCTTGCATTGTGAAAACTCAATTTGTCACAAAAGATTCCTAAGATTCATTGATCTCCTCGTAAAATCCTCACAAAGATATAAAAACTGGACTTAAAAATTTGATATAAGATGCTGCAAAAGACTACTACATGACTCAGATAATTTCTAAAGGCGTGATGTCTACGAGAAGTTCTTTTGCAAATAAAATTCCTTAAGAATTCCTGGTGATGGAGACAATTTACCGGGAACGTTTAAACGTAACATCTGCAGCGATCAAGGAAAGACTGTCTAACAATGCAAAGCGCTGCATAACTAATTCCGTTGTGTTTACTAATGAAACTTATTCCCTCGCAACTGCAACACGCGCGTCTGCATCCACGTTGCAACTTGATGCACTCGGATGTACCATTACAATCTAATAATTATTACAAGCTAATAAATATCAGCACGATAAACTGCTACTTGCATCCAAGGAAATATTTTTACAGAAAAAAAAAAGTTTTTAGAATAATTGTTGCAAATTTAAAAGATAACTTCGACAGTAGCAAAATTTTGGACATTATAGTGGCAGACTAGAGAAATTATAGAAATTAGAATTCAAGCTTTTGACCATCGCACCAGTTACAATGCTCTGCGTCTTTAAAATCAAAATTTGGAGTAATAGTCATTATTATTCTTATCTCTATATCTTCCGATCTAGTGTCAAAGCAATATAATTTCGTTCTATTGTTATTTATAATAGTCGATTAATAGATTATGGTTGAAATAAAGTGTTAAAGAACATCAAATTCCATAAATTCTGGTATCGAGCGTTTGCTCCGATTTAAAGTTCCAATTAAAAGAAAAGAACAGACAATCTTTTTTTAAAAAAATAATTACATTTCGTAGAATCAAGGCCTTTTACTTAGTCTTCTCTTATCAAAACGTTCATCAATCCGTCATACTTACAATTAGCAAGAAAGAAAAAGAGCAAATACAGAACATCAAACGATTAAATCGTTCAGTACGTGATGTTTTAACAGCAGATTTATTAGCGAACAAGTTAAACATTATCACAGGAATAAAAGTATCTTCGTACGAAATTACTAACAGAAATGTGTCCTTTATAACAGTGAAACAGATGTCCACATTAGACGCAGATTGCACGAAATTGCTCGCATGTCGTTCCAGATATAAGTGATCCTTGAATTTACCATCGGCCACTGCCTTGAGTTTATTCATTATCCGTCTCGATTGAAGGTTAGATCTGTTCAAATTTCGAAAGTCTGGCAGCTCCGATCGTTCATTCACAAACTTAATTAAACTGTTTGCTTTAACCTTACAACCTGTCGTTCGTAATAGTATTGGTGAATGACTGTCAATTCTCGAAAGTGAATCCTTTCTAGTTCGATTCCTTTACACGCGAGATATATTTGTTCAGAAACGTAATTCATCGATACGACAACAAGAAGTTACGGTTGAAAAAAAACCCACATAAGAAGTAAGAAATTAACGTTTCTTAGGGAAACATTTTCCACGGCTGACAATGAGTGTAACGGCAGACCGAGAAACAGAACAGCGTTACCGTTAACGTTGCGTGGTGAATACGGATTAATGTACCATCAACGAATAGAAGGGAGAACGATTTTCACGGTGATCATTGACTGCGATCAAATCGCTGTACGGGTCAACGATCCTTGCTTGGAAAGCGGAGGATTTCACGGTTTAACGGGGCCACCGTTTACGTAAATCTGATAATTCCGAAAACAGTATGACGAAAGTAGAGATTCTTTTTTCACTGTCTTATACTGAATGCGCTATTAACTTTGATGATACGCGTACAAATGACGTGGATGCACTGGAACGACACACACTGCCGTTATATCTTTCGAGTGTATCGATTAAGTAGTCTGCCGTCGCACGATACAAAAGGAACGTGTATTCGCAACATGTATCATTTTTTTTTTACGTTACTTTACTATTTTTGACATTGCTCGCTGACCCTTTAAATGAAGTGCAATTAAAGTGTTGTCGGCTGTTACTAAAAAGTTCATTGACATACAATTGTATAGTTAGAAAATGGGAAATCATGGTTATCGAATGTATATTCAATGCGATGGATGTATTTGTTTTGTCTGAACCGATTTTTTAGGTGACCTCTTCGTCCTCCAGAACATTGGTGGCGAACAGGTCGATTGGAAAGTGATTTTTGGTTGATTATAAGCGACAGTAGGCTATTTCAATATACAACCCCTTCAATTTTATTTATTAGTACACAGGCACAAGTTTAAATTTGCAAAATATCAAGATTTTAATAGATATATCGCGACATATTTAAGAAAAGAAAGAAGTTGGGTCCTCCTGTCCCAGAGCAGTAGTAACGTACTATTTATATCGACTGTCTGCCGTGCTGGGTATTTTTTATTTATTTATTTAAAGAACTACAATCATCACCTATTCATGAATTATCCATTAGAAAAGAAATCGAATTTGTAAATCGTTCACGTCCCACTTAACTTGTCGTACGTGCCATCTTCGGCACGCGTGCCCTAAGTCCGCCATTGCGGCCCTAGGAAACCGCGGGCTCCATTTTGAGAACCACTGATTTATCAATTAAAACGTTACATTAAAAAAATGCATACAAATAATCGAGTTCTCTGACTAATCAGACTGAAATTCCTTCAGAAATCTTTCCGTGGCACTTCTCTGCATCATCTCATAATATATACTTACACTCATTCGATGTTTCCGGTACTTCAACTTTCGGTGTCGTTTCGATGACGGAACGAACCGGCAAGTATGTCGTTACCGAAAAGGAAGAGGGAAAGGTACGATGAAAGGGTTACGTAGAGTCATTTCGATTACGTACCTTATTGAAGCGAGTTTGCAAAAGCCGCTCATACTGGTCAGCAGCACGGAGACACAACCTCGTGGTAAATGCTTCCATTCGTGCTGGTAGGGGCGCGTGGCACACACTGCTTGACATTATTCCTCTCTTCGAGCTGGCACTCCTCCGGAACACGCACGCACGATGTGTACAAATAAAATTGTCACTCGACACGCACGCACGGACGCACTTAAATTGCAACGACCGTACAGGACCACTGAAGCTAACCTCAATCGAGATTCACGAGTTCATAGTAGCCGGTCCATGAAAACAACCCTAAACTCCGGCGTCTAGCTTCATTCACGATAAACTTGGCGAGTTACTTTCGTAATAACGATTTATCGTGTTAAATGAAATACTTCCAAGTATTTGTTGAACTGTTGATAGAACAAATTTAATAATATCGTTGAAATTGTTGCTTTCACAGTGTAGAAAGTGAGGCTGCTCGAAACGATACCTCTTCGGGATTCGAAGCCTCTTTGGAGATAACACTAAGAGTCCACTTGTATATGTTTTTTTTGTTGTTACTTCTATTAAGTTTTTCGAGATTTCTGGAGATTTTAATTAGTAGATTTGAATACGAAACACTGGAAATCGTTGATGATCTTCGTAAGATGAAATAATTCTTCGGGAACGGCGTAGAATTTAACGGAGAAAACTGGTCGTTCGAAAACTTGATTGGGCGAAGGACGCAAGGTTGTCGCGTTGTTGAGAACACCATAAAAATTCACACCACCCTCAAGAGGGAGCTACTGCCATCCCTTTCATGATTGGCGGGGTGAGTTTCGTGCTGGCGAATTAAAGTTGTTCTGTCTATTCGTTGCCGTGCGGGTAAATTCAAAGTTGCACAACGAGCACCGTCGCCTTTTACTCTCTTGATGCATACTGAGCGATGGAGAGAGTACCGTGTAGTTTTATCGCATCGACGCCCCCCTCCATTTCGTGTCGACGGCCGATTCTCGGTCATACGTATATATAACGTATATATACGTCTGTCTACCCCAAAGCCGTAGCTGCAAACAGAATGATTATTGTTCGGGTCGTAGCTCCTTCTCAATCGCTTCTTCATTCTTTTTCTGGTATGTTTTTGTTGGAAAATGAACCCAAAGTGCCGCCATTTTGAATTAGTAAAGATGTGGATTTTTATTAAAATATTAATCAACCTTTGGAGAAGAATTACATGTGAACTTATATAGATCTTAAATCATCAAATTTGTTACTAAATAACATCATTCTACGATTTTATTAGCGAAAGGTTAGCAAAAATAACATTTCTCTGCGATTTTATGGCGCAGAGATGTTATCCGGCGCTTCGAATGTTAATTTTTTCTTTGAACGAATTATTTCTATTTCAATCCAATTAAAATATATATTTTTAACTCAATTACTTTCATTTTTTGCGTTAAAGTTAATTACATCGTATTCCGATAGTTTACTGTGTCAGAATTTTTATTTTCTTCAGCAGTTGTTGCATAGAATTGTTTTTATAGAGTTTAAAAAGTAGATAGTTTCTTACATAACTCGAAAGTCAATAATTTGAGAAAAGAAGTAACTTTAAAGCTTTCAGAGAATTATTTCGAAGTTTTTTATTTTCCAAATATTATTCCCAAGATTATAACATTATAGAGTTCTCTAATTATTAAAACATTCATTTACCTTACCGATAAATTAAACGAAGCGATTAGACCATATTTCAGATTTTAATGCAACTGCTTTAATTGAACTACGCAAACAGTAGTTTCGAGTTACGGAAGCAGGAAAAATATGTTTTATGCATATAAAAGCAGAATACTATGATCTGCATGACATTAATCGATTATAAGAGTAGAGTTGATAAAAAACTAACGTAGAAAAAGCAATATGTAAAAAAGTAAATGCCATAAATCCATGAATTATCGAAAAAACCATCGACATCAGATCAGACGCCATTTTCTATAAGACAGAAAGTGAAAAGACTACCGTATCGAAATTTTGCTACTTTGTAAATAGCGCAAAAGTGACATTACACCTCTATGATGCTGTGACAATAGCATCATTTGCCTAAGATTTTTTCTTGTGACCTTAACGTCGTTTATCTCCATTTTATCTCGAGGATATGAATATTAACATAGATACAAGCTCAAACTTACGTCAATACAGTTTAATTTAGACGCGAGCGCTGATATTGTTATCGTCTCATACTTAGATTGCACCGAAATGATCGTCACAAAAATTTCCTCTTCTCTCTGCCATTAGTTTTTGCTACTTGCGCTAATTTTCACATTTCTTTGTTCATTTAGCTTTGAACGGCGACTGAAAGATCGATTCACCTAGGGTCTTTCAGTTTTGGCTGGGAAATTCCCTAGAACTTATCAGAATTTGAAGACAGGTCAACGATGCAGTTAAAAATCTAAGTCTTTATCTTTGTAGCCACCATAAAATCTCATGGTTCAGTTAAGGGGATGAATATGATCTTTGTCATGAGATACAATAGTCCATACAACTTTGTCGAGTTAAAAGTAAATTATATTTTCTTAAGTCTCTACATTCTAAATCATTTATTTATGTAATTACATTCATAATCAGTATAATCTAGATTATTCTCTGATAAGTTTTAATTTATTACATGGACTTAGATGAATCCTCGGCGTATTATATTTCTATCGATTCAAAGCTGGTCCACCCACGCGAATGAATAATGCAGAACTATTGAGAATGAAACTTTTTTTTTCATTGACCTTCGCAAAAATTCTTACGGTATCTTGAGTCACGATAGTATCTTCCGATTAGTTATGGATTGTTAGTATCACGTCATTCGGGATCGATGTGGAATCTATGAATCATTCGGTACATCTTAATGCGCGTCTGATAATGAATCAGAAAGGGCAATTATTACGAGCGATCACTCAATTTGCATTCCATACGAATTTCACGTTCTCGTTTTCACAAAGTTGGAAAATAGTGAGAAAATTTTATTTGACTCTATACAGTTTAAGTATCTAAAGAAGTATAGAAAAGTTAATCAATGATGTCTCTGTAAGGAAAAATGATGAAGAATCGAGTCATTTTACAAAGTTAGATGTTTCATCGTAAAGAACTTACGGTGCACTCGAAAATAGAATAAATTACTTTGTTACTATGACAATTGTTAGCAGAAAAATTTAGATAATATTATGTAAGAATGATAAGGATTGAACTGTCAATATAGTTGCAATTTGTCTTATGGTACAGGATACACTTGAGAATATAATAAATGACCGTTATTATAATTACCGGCAAACATATAGTGTGTCAACACAACGTCGCAACGAACTGTGAAAACAGATTGCAATTGTAATTTTACAGATAGCAGTCTCCTGTAGAATAGTTAAATAACATTAGCTTTGTTACGAAATAGATTTGCATCGCAGTTGCGTGTAACAGTATTTCAGTAAAACCTTTAAACTCATTAATGTCTTAACTCAATTATGTAAAACGTTTTTTTATGATATACGTATAAAGGAAACGTAGTTCGATTCCAAGGTGTAAAATTCACGGTAACATCAATTCTGTAACAATAGAATTACTAACGATTATTCAGTTATATTTACATATACTTTTTTGTACAGATTTCCGTACCGTTGATATATATTGCAAAAAAAGAGGCTAAAGTTTAAAGTAATACAATTGATGTAACATCGATCATTTCTTGCAAAATAGATACAGAAATTCGAGAGATAAATGGCACTAGAAATCTTCTAGTCCTGACGGCATTATCAGTTTGCGAATGAGTTGGAGAAAATTAAGTAGAAACGGTGATATCGGTGCAGTCTCTGCATCAAGAATTTTAACGAAGCACAACTTTCACGCATACCACTTCTGTTTACAAGAGGAATTAAGTGCAACTGACGTCACTCAAGGTTCAATTTTTTAAAGTGGATGCAAAGAAAGTCGACCAATGTCATATTTTCGAAAAAGAAAAAAATCGATTTTTTTTTCTCTAATTAAATATACAAAAATATAGGAAGGTCTTTCGGCAGCAACATTGCAGGAAATGTAGAAATTACTTTTTCCAGTAGGATCGTACGAGAAAAAATTAAGAAAAAGGAGAACAGATAAAAACCATGTACTTATTTACTGCATTAACATTTAACTGAGATAATACACCAAAAACGCAGTTGAAGGGACAACATAAACAACATCCAGTAATTGTTGAAATTTGAATACAGACAATTTTTATCTTAGAAACGAATCGTTTAACTTATTTCACATATATTTGTTCTCTGTTGTTTAAAGATGTAGAACTTTTTTGCGAAGTGTTACACTAAAACTAGGTGGCATAGATCATTTATTTGATTTCGGGGTTACATGTTATATAAACTTAAAAAGTGTGTTCGTAAAACAGATGCATGATTTCTTTAAATTGGGACGATGTCCCACATTTTGGAAAGATCGCTGATGAGAATGTACAGCGCCAGGTCAGCTGTGGTGTCCCATAATATTTTAAACTTGTGAATATACATATACGACATGAAATCGTACGAATATCATTTAAATAAATTAGGAGGAACGATAAGATAGGAAGAAAAAAATTACAATAGAAAAATCACAAGTAAAATTGATATACCGGAAAATCTCAAAAAGAATTGTAAAGTATGCTTATCATTATCCATTGGAGAATTAAGATTTGCATAAGTGATATCTGCAATTAGTGATTTATTAATTGAAGAGAACATGCTGAATCTTAATTTCTAATACTTTTCAAATCGTCGTACGTTTGAAATTCATTCAAAATTCTAGATTACTTTAAATTGTTATGTTTCTAATCTCTTTTGCATCGTTTACGGTATTTTGCGTTTCAGAGAATGCAAAGTAATGCTTAGATAAGAGTTATTCAATAGGATGCCTTACATTTCCTGGAACGTTACATGCCTACTCGGTTTTTTCCAAAATGGAGACACTTTCTATGCTTCTGCATTGACATTTAATAATGTAGAACATTAATTATTGAACAGTATACATATACATAGAATAGTGTCAATGTACAAATACTACAACAATTGTTTATTAATTTTGGAAAATACTTTGGAAAGAAAAACAACGAAAAAAATTATTCAATGTACATTTTGAAAAATAGACGTGGAAAAGTAAAGGAATTGAACTGTTACTAGAATTTTTCAAAATAGTCAGGAACGAATTCTTTTGACTATCTCAGTACAGAGGTCTAGCGTTAAAAGTAATTTATTCATCGGTCGAATCTCCCATAAGGATGATTAAAGATTGTACGTAGAAAGACGTTTACGAAGAGAAATTCTTTCGCGGATTTAACGTAAATTAATAAACTGTACATTCGAGGATTGAATCGCTCTTTGCTCCCTTTCGATAGCTTAATTTCCCGCTATTCTCGAGTATCGTTGAGCAGCCTCGAGAGACATTCGCTGACGTAAAGAGCCTTATCGCAGTGAAAGTTGGAATGGCGACGCTTGCTTTTACGATCCGCACGGAGATTTTGGCAGCTAGAAATTAAGGATTACGCGTTGTATCAGTTCTGTCTTCTGCAAAAGAAAATAAAGTCTTACTTCAAAAACTTCAAAACGCCACATTTTAAAATGCTGAGACCATTTAACGAATTTTGTACAACTTTTGTACGAAAACAATACAAAGAAATGTGATATTACAGAAGTTGACAGAAACTATCGTATATTATCGAATATTTCTAAAAAAAATATCCTATATAATATTCTTCGTTGCCAAGAAATTTTGAGTATAAAAGTTTAAAAAATTTAATCGTGCTACTGTATGCTTTACAAACTTAAAATACGAATTATTCTTGTAGATTGAAGTTAAAAGCATTTAAGACATATACGATAAATGTGTTTCAAACGTGAAAAGTCGTCGAAGCTGTTTTAAAAATTTACTTTAGTTCCCCGAATTAACTGATCGTAGTAACAGGTCGAACTCAGTGACTTGAATCGAAGCATTTCGAGCTAGCGACGAAATACCTTGGTCCTTGTGATTTTTTTATATTTCTTTCGACCTGAACAGCTATGGTGATTTTGTCTGAGACATACTATTTTAGGGGAGTTCTGAACCACTGGGGCTATGATACATTAAATAATGAAAAAATTGATTAGCAGTGATAACTTTCTTTATCGCGTTTTTTTTGTATTTTATTTTTCGGCCTTAACTACAACCCTTATTTTTTTTGCTTTTCCTAATTACACTTACTATGAAAGAATGACAAAATTTCTGCGGCAGGTTTATTATTGGTTAAACATCCTTTCAAGATTTAATTGACATAAGAAGACGTTAAACAAACATTTGGAAAAGTGATTTAAACTGAAGAAATAGTACCCAGGGTTCTCGGAACTTTACGTTTGTTACGTGAAAAAATATCGCTTTCTGGTATTGTAAATCGACAGTTATAAATAATTTCAATAAAATGGCGATAAAGGAAATTGACGTCATGGTTAGTAGTTGCGCGTCATTTACGACACCTTTCCAAATTTGAATCTGTTGTTTGACACAAATGATATCACGATTTAAGAATAAATGTTAACTTCAATAGGAAACAAAAGTTTTGCATTCATGTCCAAGCTTTTTTCTAAACGTGTGCAAAATTTACGACGAAAGGAAAAAAAAACGATAAACATTGTTCTTTTTTCATATATATACCATTTGAATCTGACATAACAATCATTTGTTAATGACCAAGAAATTGAGGACTCCCCTAACAATTTGAACAATTTTAAAAACAAAAATGGCAGTCTTAGTATTAATGATGCCATTAGGACGTTAAAATTGGCACGTCTAAAATCAGAGTAATATTTTATAAAAAACTAGAAAACAATATCTTCCATTTATTGAATGTTCAATAAATTCTATAAAATTTAATGTTCCCAGCATATCTAACATCAGAATTAGTAGTAATTAATTTTTCCCAATTATCGGAAACCCTCCAAAAACCCTGGCAACGATAAACCACAACTTTTCATCTTTAACTAGAAACCATATTAACTTACATAATTTCGATAGACACGTTTCATACCTTGCCTAAAACTTTATCAACTCAATCCGATTATCAGTGAATCAATATTCAATCAGTCTCGCCACACTTCATCAGAAAATCTTCCACCAAAGACTAGCCCTCGTAAATAGTTTCTTATTTGCATGAAAGGGCTCTGGTTACTTTCGACGTAGGTGAATTAACATTTGATTATCCTTACGCCCAATATTGTTTGCTAATTTCTTAATTAGCATACAACCGTCGGCCTTGGTGTAGAAAAGCTCAAGCGGAGACGATTCTTCGGAGGAAAACATTTACCAACCGGCACTTGTGCATCGGATAATTAGGTTGCACAGGTGCTCTTAACTTGTGTTATCTATTACGTGGAACGATAGACGTTTCGAACAAATAATCCTGAAATTGTTCATGCTGATGGTATGCGGGTCGTTTTCAGGAACGTGCGATTCAGACACTATTCCCGGATGTAAAACCAGCCTGTTCGTGTTCGACTTCGAAAGCTGAATGAAGGAACGTCATACTTTTACGCGATTGTTTCAATTTCACGGTACGTGTTAGTGTGACAGAAATTTCTTTCATTAATTTGTGCTTGCGGTTAGCAGAGTGGATGCTTCACTCTTTATCAATAAGGTGGAAGTTGTTTCATTTTAATAAGGGAGGATTAGAAAGGTGAATTTGATTTTTGTCGAGAGTTTGCGAGGATTTGGTGAATTTTGGTTTAGGTGAAGAGAGTTTCGGGTTTTATCTTTCAGTTTTGAGGGTTGATGGTAGATGTCGAAGTTTATTATGGGTTCTTAACGTTGTGGAATTGAAGTTGGCTTATGAGATTTATTGAATTTTTGATGTTTTGAATGTAACGGAGGGCTTTAGTTTTAGGGGTTGAAATTAGATGTAGAACATTATAGGATTTTCGAATTTTTAAATTATAGTACAGGTTTTTACAATTAACGATTGGAATTATCCTCTAAACTTTATTGAATTTTCAGATTGTTTAATATACTATCGATATTTAAGTTTCGATATTCATTATAATATTAATCTCCTCAATTTTTCAAATGTAATTAATCCATCGTGAGAAAGTCTAACCAACCTTTCATAAAAAATTTCTAACTCCAAGTGCGTCACATCTCTAAACTCGCTGCACTGCAAAAAGCTTACATTAAAACGTATTTCTGCATCTGCAGCACAAATTCGAAACCATTGACGTAATTAACAAAAACGTCACAGTATGCAGTTAAATTTGCGTACATTGTAACCCGAGAAAGTTCCTTATTTGTCGTGAGTGTCGTGGAAACAGGGTCATTTGTACAAATGTTTCTCAACGCGGAAATTTTCGCAAGTACTCACATGTCAATGGGGCAGAATAGCTTTATGTTGCACGCGATATACGTATTTCCTTTGCACCGTAATCTTACCACATTTCCAGGTCGATCACCTTTTGTCTTACGAAAGCAATCATCACGTTTTCACGATGGTTGGAATAAGAATCAGTTTGCTTAGAGACCGGAACTGACGATACGATGGTATGGGTGCACATTTAAAAATATTCTCGCTAAAGTGTCCCCCTTGATGATGTCTATGGTGTGTTTATTAATCTGTCGCATGAAATGTGAATCACTTTTCGTTGTAAAAATCATGATTAACCGTCGGTTGGGTATGTCTCTTCGGGAAAAATTTAATTTCAAGGAATATACGTCATACATGCTTCAATTTCTACTCATGGGAACATCACCCGGCTTATTTTTAGAAGTGAATAATTTTTGTTCCCAGTGAAAAACGTTGATTCTGTATCAGAGTGAGAATTCTGTTTCAGAATTGCAAGGACATTGGAAAGAAACCCAGCGAGCGACATTAAAAATACTTATCGCAAGGCTGCTAAAATTAGTCCAAGCTGTAGACTAATATTGCCACTCTTGCGATAAGTTAACCAGTAAATTCCATACATTCGAATATAATAAAGATTTCAATTTTACAATAAACAATATCTATTTGCAAGTTACTTAATATACATTTATCATGTAGCTTTCGAAGAAAGATATTCTATTTCTCCCACGGGTACATTTTTACGAGAGTGCACAAACGAACAGTCTATTTTCACAAATTGCAAAAACATCAAAGAATAAACATTTGATTATTCAGAATGTCTACTTTCGAGAGAAATTCATGAAAAATATACGGACTCCCGCGAATATTGTAAAACGTTCACGCTTACGTCAAACATTGTTTTTATTGTCGCCAAGGATAAATGTTTGTTATGTATACATAGCATATATGTATGAATGTATGTACGTTTATGCATGTATGAAAATTTGTACAAGATACACTTTATGGCTTGTATGATTCAATCAAAAGTTCAGTAAGAAGAAAAAGCGATTGGTTTATCGTGAATATCGTGACTTACAATGAGAATACAAAGTTACGTATCATTTTTCTTCCGCATTACCTCGTTTGTGCATTACAATCAAGATGAAACTTTTTACTACGTCTTCGTACACTTTTGCCGTCGCAAATTGTGCTACTGGAAAATTACGTATGAATAAATATTTGCATGTTTGATAAATATCTACCTTGTGAATTACAATACTTAAAAGCAATCGGTGAATATAAGAGACAGATGCGTAACTTGGAGTTTGTGTTTTATACTTGAAACAACAATTTTTATTGTGCTTCTTGTTATAGTGTTGTTTGTCACTTCCGCTTTTATGTTGTATTTGTAGAAATTAAAAAAACAAGATTGTTGATATTTAGTGACTTATCATTGGTATGATTGCTGATAAAAGTTGATGCGAGGATTTGTTGTTATCCCAGATTTGGATATTTTTAATTTATGGCAATGTTTTACAAAAATTTTATGTTGAAAAAGATTTCAATCGATTCTTCATTAATTCACCCTAACTTTTGAGTAACTCTTATAATTCTTGCGTCGATTAATTAATTGACATTTGTTTGTGTTCCATGAAATTTCGAGAGAAGTGTATGTCATCTTGTAAAATTATAATCGCCAAATGTTTGACCAGCTGCGAAGCAAATCCTTTTACAAGTAATTCCGCAATTACGTAAAAGCAAATTGCTCGAATCGGAGCCTCGATTTTCATTGGCATCGGATCAATAGCGATTAGCAATTACCAATGATTTATTATACTTTACAGATATTAGACGATGAAGTTTCTCGAGAGCTACTTGTGCCATGCCGAAGTTCATTATTGATTAGTCATTTTAATACGCTCTATTAAACAATTACTTACCCCAATTTATTTAAATTTTAATTAAATTTTATACTTCCAATAGTTCGCTGTCTTTTATATACATCAACGTCTATTTCGAATATTTTCGATTTGATGAGTAGAGTAATAGTGAGAAACAATTAATACAATGAAATCACATTTTGATGAATTTAATTTACAATTTCCCTTTTGTTTTTTCTTCCATTAATTAAACGTCCTAGAATAAGTAATGAACATGTTTCTCAAATGAAAGAATACCTACTCTAAAGTTGAGAATCAAAATTTTTATTTCTACGTGAAAATTGTTCTAGAACCCTTTCACTTAAAAATCGCATTCGTTATTTATTCAAGTACATCTAAATATTTGCAGTAATTACAATTTGAATTTACCCGTAACACTCATTAAAAATATCACAAATACCAGACATTCTTATCATTCTGCGGCTATAAAGAAATTCCAGACAATAATATATTAAGTGATCGTTTGATAAGTGTTACAATCAGAATTTTTCTATTCGTCATTGATGACCCACGAGACGGTTGGGTCAGCGGCTTATTATTTCCGCTCTAATTCTGTCTGACGCTTCTTGATTACGCTCGTTGGAGGTAGACGTTCTGATAGTATTATTAAGCCCGCTATGTGCATATTCGTAGCGTGAGACTGATTCACCTGCTGATTGAAAACTCAATCAGACGATTCTTCTACCTCGATGACGATGCTTTTTAATCCTTCGTTTCTCTTCTTTTAACAATTACTAATTTTTGCTTTGAAATCGCATCTCTCAGTTGCTTCCTTGAAAACACTATGTTTATATTGTTTATTATTTCTTCCTTCTTAAATTACTTCGTGCTATAGAGGAATACATTATATGGTTTATATGATTTTTCTATTTTAATAGAAAACTCAAATGTTCTGAATTAATTACGATAGTACTGGTATAAAAAAAAATTAGTTTAAAAATGAATTTTTATCATGGTCAGTTATTATCAAGGTAGAATATCGTTGTCTTACTCCTTTCCAGACAATGCGGTAAAAGCAATAGAAAACAATGCTTTTCGTTGCCTTGAAGCGAAAGACGGATATAACGATGTAGACGTCATTTACGTGCAAGTTAAATTCTCTATTATAGGAAGAATTTCTGCATTTACTGTCTAGCCTCTCCCATTTCTCACGCTGTCGCACGTACACTTCCTAAAACTCTTGATTTGCATCGTGGTATCTTGTCTGCCTATCGCTAAACTCATCCCCTCACGTGATCGCGTACGCTGCTGCAGACGGATGTCGTGTATGCATATTCACGGACAATTTGTGCATAACAATGCGATGGCATTTTAGAATCATGAAACTCTAGTGTATTGCTTCATTGTCCAGCTAATGTGAGGACTCAACTAATACGTGGGCCCTGGTCATATCAGGGCGCAGCTAATTGTAAGATGTGGGCCAGCTCAAATCAGGACACTGCTAAAATGTGGATCAACTACTATGAGAGTTCAACTAATATGGGGACCCAACTGATATTAAAACTCAGTTAAGATGTGGACCACCTAGAATCAGGGCACAGCTATTATGAGGGTCCAGCTAATATCAGTGCCCAGCTGATATGAGGGTCCACGTAATGTGGTGTCTCATTTAATATAAATACTAGCTGATATCTGGACACAGTCAAAATGTGGAGCAGCTACTATGGCAGCCCGACTAATTTGGGGGGATCAGCTCATATTAAGACAGTTAAAATGTAGACTAGCTCGAGTTAGGGCACAGCTATTATGAGGGCCCAATTAATGTCAGAGCCTAGCTAATATGAGAAATCTGCTAACATCAGGGCCCGACTAATATGTAGGCCAGCTGATATAATATAAGGGCCCAGTTGGCATGGCATTTCATCTCATATGTGACCCAGCTCATATCAGGACACACCTAAAAAGGACCTCCTGATGTGGGGGCCCGGCGAAGTACCAAAATCTTCTCAACAGTCTAAACGCATTTCCGGAAAAGCCGGATACCGGAGATTGCGCAGTTCTTTCGATAAAAACCGTTTTATCGGTGGAACGTCATACAACAAATTTATCTTCTTTCCTGTCTTTCCTTCCTTTCGCCTTATCTATCAACATACGTGACGTTCGTCACAAAAGTGGCGTGATGCGCAATAAAACTGTAGATCTTTCTATTCGGAACGTCACCGTAGCCTATTAAAAACTAATTTATCACTTTATCGTTAAAAAAATCGTTTCAACAAACTAACAGCATCAGTGGAGAAAGCCGATGTTCTTCTAGGAAATTTAACGTATGACTTAAGATACTTCTCTGTTCTTTAGCGTATCAAATTCAAAAAGGATGTTATGAAAACAGCTTTATCTGCATTCGCAATCTAAACTGCAAATTGTGGTTGATCTTGTTTTTTGTTTGATCCTTCTATCTTTTTGCTGATAACGGCTAAAATACGAACCGTTTGAGAAATGAGCGGCTGCACTTTAACTGCATATTCTACTTGTCGCATTGAAAGTAAAAGTACCTCAATGTAAACCGGAAATGTTTCCTCCGGAAAAGTATTTTTATTTCCGACAGAGCTTTTTTAGGAGTTCTTAGTTTAGCCATTTTCCTTAGGATTTGGTTGCAATTATTTATGCTGTTTGCAACAGCAATAGCTACAGCTACGATAATAAAATTAATTTGGTCCTATAATAGTTACCCTAGTCCGATAAACCATAAATTCGAAACTTGAGAAAGTGCGAAACTCTTGAAACACACAATTAGATGCAGAATTTTCGCATAGTAATAAAAACAAACCAAAGCGACGGAGTCAATCGTAGGACGATGTTGAAAAATATGCCAAAACGAAACATCGTGACGCATTCTGCTCGTTTTAATTCGTCCTGCAAATAATCTCTATTCTAAGCCAACTTACGAGCACGTTTCTCTCAACAATCCCGCCGTTGCGTGTGTCAACAAACTGGCGTGTGCAACATTTAAGTATGTAAATTCGTCGGTACCGTGAATACATTATCGTCCACTTAAAATGCTGCCGCGAACGCACACCTATGCGAACCGGTATTTACACCTGAATCATCAACATCTTGTATTATTGTACTCAGAGTGAAATGCATTCATTCTGCAAAGACCATAGAATATTTGATACATGATAAAGTGCTGTCTATTAGCGGCAATTTTGTACTAAGCGATTGCAGTTCTAATTTTCTTGCCTTTTTTATTCGAATTTTACCGCCATAGCTGTTTTATCTTGTGTCTACTTCTTTTTTAGGTACAATTTGTTACAGAATTATTTGTGAATTTGCCATTTAATGACTAGAATGAAGAATCTCCTTTCTTGATCATTGCTTTTCCAGAGGTTGAAGTGGTATAAATGTTATGTCCAGGAGAATTTTTTCATCTTATACGTAGCACCCCTATTAATAGTTGTGGCTATTTCGCTTTTCTGTTATTTATTGCTTTATGTTGCTGAAGAATCACCGTGGTCATCAAATTCCGTGGAAAAAATCTCCTAGAGGTAACATTCCTAAAGGATTCTCCATGAGAGATTTAGCAATTAATACATTTGGTACATGTGACTTTATTTAATTAAATATTTTCTTCCCTCCATTTGCCTTTGCCAATACTTTTCCTAAATGTTCTTCGATAATTATGTTTTGCCTCATAAAAATATTTCTTACTTAAAATAGCTAAATTCGTCCGTGTCATCGACATATCACCGCACCGACTGTCACTATAATTAGAATTCTATCGCAACCAAACACATCCTTCTACTTTGAATAATTATATAACCATGCCAATAATAATGCGAAAGTAATATCCCCGCAAGGACGAGCAAAATTTCCTTTCATTCGTCGATGAGAAAATTTATTACTCAACGGACAATTAATGTCATAGTTGTCGATATCTTTTCTTCTATTTCAACGTTCACAGCAATCATCGACGATCGCGCGAATAATTTCGCTTTTAACGTTTCCTTTCGTGCGGCAGGAAAATTAATTATTACTTTGTTGAGGTAAAGCTAGTGTTGCATCTATCGTGGAGATGTAGGTGTATTTATCCCTATGAATTAATTTCCAAGCTCGTATGAGAAGCGTTAAATTTTTTTTTCCTTTTGCGATAGACACGGATCTACAGTGTAAAAACACATGTCCGGATACTTCGGTCATCGTGTACAATTGTAGACCTGGTGTATTAGTTGAGTATCTGTTTCCCTGTTTAATGCAAATTCATGCGTAATTTTATTGACTCGTAAATCGCACTGTCCATTGCGTAACGTTTTGTTAAAACAAGGGGATTGTTAATTAACTGTCTTTCTCCGTGTAAGACTGCTCGTTTTTTCAAACACAGAGTTAGGAATTGATATTTGTCACCTGTAATAATCGAGCGTGTGAGTATTGTTATTTGGAAAATATTTAAATTGAAAGTAGAGTGTATTTTTTTTCGCGGAGATTTTAAGGATATTCGTTGTTTCTCTTTGTGTATTGTTTTGATGATGAAGGCTTGATGAGGACGAGGCTTTCAACTCTGCCTCCATAATCTAGGTCCCTTTATCGAGTTTTTCTCTATTTTATTTTTCGATTTTAACGAGTTCATTATTTCGCCTAGGATCTATTACATTCAGTGGGCTGAGAATCAGCTGGACTAGGGAATATTAAATAATAATTGAAATAGAACGTTTAGAAATGATAGGAATTTAAATTTGTAACTGGAAACTGTGCCTTGAAACTCTACACCTCCCTTTTCCGCGTTTTTTTTTATTTTATTTTTCGGCTTCGGCGCTACGATAATTTCACCTAGCATCTTTACTTTTATATTGGTTTTGAATCACCTAGGTCATGGTACATTTAATAATAATCTGAAAAAAGTTTCTCAAATGTGCTTGGAAGTTAAATTTGGCCCCACTAACTAGGCCTTGAAATTTTATACCGCCATATCTGCCTTTTTTTGTTTCTTATTATTTTATTTGACGACAGTAGATATTAGCATCATCTCATCTAGGATCTATTGATTTAGATGGATTCTGAATTGTCTAGATCGTAATACATCAAACAATAATTTGAGAAAAATATACCAAATGTGTTTGCGATTTATATTTCGGTCTATCCCCTGACTTTGAAACATTATAACCGCTGTAGCAGTCAAAAGAAAATGATATTTTATACATTCGAGTTATCTTTGCACAACGAGTCACCAATTTTATGGTTGTACGACAGTTACAGTCGTATTCTCTATGTACTTTAAACATGATAATGAAAAGTATCACTCTTCGACCGGTAATATTCCATCGTTACGTTAAACCTGGTCCACTAATTTAAGGAGTAAACTGAGTAATTCTACGTACAAGTTTGACGCGAACCAAAATATACAGGGAAAAATGCTGATAAAACATCGGTTAATGACATGAGACAGTACAAAATGTAATTGTTATATGGTTTCGAATTACAACGATAAAAATAACAACGTTACCGAGAATATAATAATTGGATTGAAATATTTGACGAATTCTTTATAAAGATTTCATGGTTGACAGAATGTCGTGTGTGAATAACTTTCAAAATAGTGGATCGATATAATTGAAATCGCTGTAAATTGCAATTTAAGCGATCGATCGTGCGTTATATGAGATAACTACAGTTGATAAACAATCCGTTGGGAAGATAGTTACACAGGAAATAGCGCATAGTATGATTTGTAATTCAATTCAACGAGGAAGGCTTGCGAGAATAATAAATAAAAAATAGCACGCAAAAGACGTCAATGGAAATAATTAAGAACAAGACCGATAACATCACTGACTTTTCCTTCGTGGACTCGACAAACATTCTTCTGGAAAATCTTAGTTAGACGTTGCGAAAAAGGCCTGCAACAATGCGAGGACAAAAGTAGGAGTTTTGTAACGGGAAAAGTAGAAAATAGTATTTCAAATATGAGGAAGGAGTGATTGGTACTATAGCTAGAAATAATTAAAGCGTGGGTTGGAAGACGTCATTATTTATTTTTACGTGTTCGTCGAGCATTCCATCAAAGGGTTATCGCAAGTTTGCAACAAAGTCCTGGCTGAATATTACGTGAAATGAATGTGATGATTTCAAATTTGAATATAAAGTTCGAAGGAAAATTATTTAATGAAATATTAAAGTTATCTTTAATATCAAAAATAAATACCTCGGTATATTACGCTTATATAAATCAAAGTATTAATTAATAATTCATTTCCCTTTTCTTTTAATAAAAATGGAGGAGAATTTCCAGAAAATCGACTCGAATTTCCGAAACAGAAACTGAAGATTCATTGAAGCCAACAGAACAACCGTAGAGGAACGTTTTGCTTTCAGAAAGGTGCGGCAAAGTTTGAGAAAGGTGACAGTTTTCTTTTTAATCGGGAAGATTCTTCCGAATACACGTCAACCTCTATATTTGGATTTATCATTAAAGAAATCTAATATAATCGCTGTCACCATAATTATTACTTTTTTAATAACACTTAAATATTATTAGCCACCAAAAGTCCCTTCATTTTCAAAGCACAATCTCAATGTTAAATTCATTGCGTCAAATTTTGTTTTTAACACTTTCCAATCTGCTGTCGTGTAACTCATCTTGAAACGAGACACAAATTGGGGTTGAAGAGGGTTGAAATTCGTTACCGTCATAACAAATTTTATGAAACGAAGGTCACAAGATATTTTTGGGATTCTTATATATTTTTAGATTCACAATGATCGTCACTATTTTTTGCAGGGCGGAATGTTGTTTTCCACGTTCAACCTGTGTGACAAACATATAATTGATCAAAAAGCAAATATTCTACCACGTAAAGAGTGTGATGATCGTCACGTATTGTTTACAAAAACATAGTGTAAATTACAGTGCAAACATTGCGGGAGGTAAACGTTTCAGTGGTTACTTTCTAACGCAGTACCGATTTTTTAAGAATAGGGTCCGTTTAAGGTAATTGCAGTAGCCTAATGATAACTTATGGTCTTTTAAAAATAAAATTATAATAATTCATACAATTATAAACATAAACTCAGAGAATAGAAACAAGTATGCAGCTTGTTTTACCCCAAAGTAGAAACGGCTTATAGAGAGTCCAATATATAAAAAGTATCTGTTAAGAATTATTTATTATGGGCAGTTTATTACAACTAGACTTAGTTAATGAAAATTAAGCAGCTGAAATTCTATTTTTAACATTTCAACGGTCTGTTGTCAACTTAAATTTATCAGTCCGATATTCAGGCAACTAAGAAACGATCCGCCTATCTTCTTCCCCCATTCTTCACGTTTATGGTGAACGGAAGCAGTTGATTCGCGAGGTTTTGAACGGTATAGCATATCCGACACGTAGGTGGCGCATTTTATTTTTAACGTGTAATTAAGTTTCATCGTCGATGCAGTGACGAAAGTTGATTTGCATCGATGAATATTAAAGATGGCATTAATTTGCAATGATTATATTTCAAATCGTTAATTCGAGACGTAACTCTTTTTCTAATATGTATCAACTATTTTATTCTCCCACGAAAAACCCTTATGATCATTTATCAATGCAAATTAAATCGTATGGACAGCCCATAGGGTTGGGAGATTTTTGCATCTGTAAATATTCGCGATGATGTTTGAAATCGTATTGAATGCTGTTCGGTGATTTAATCTTTATGATTACACAAAACTACCCTCGGCCATTTCGTACAAAACATGATTTTTGAAGTTCTATTCTACACTTTCTAACCGTGTTTGAGTCTGTCCATTTAATCGATGATGTTGAGAAACAATCTCATTAATAATATATTCAATAGACATTGAGACTTTTAAGAGCTTAAGGCGTCTGCTTTCACGTTTAATATTTTAATTAACGATTTCAATTTAAAGAAGCTTCCAATACAAAAGTTACAAGACAAAGATGATAAAGATTTACTGATAATCATTTAAGGATTTAAAGACAAACACTGATAAAGATTTACCTTTCCTTCTTCTAATTGATAACACAAAAATTAAATGAGAAGTCAATGTTAGAGATAAACATTCCCGTGTAAACTTTCTCCATAAATGTTTCTTTCACGCTGTTAAGTCACATCTATGTTTCCATACACAAGAAATTTCTAATAAAAGAAGCCATTATAACGAAACTCCGACTGACGCAGTGCCAATTAATTGATAATGCAAAAATTGTATGAGAAGTCAATATTATAGATAAAAGTGAACAAAACAAGGGGAGTTTGCGAAGTTTGAAAACTTTGGTGTACAAAGAGACACGGAAGGAAAATACGACGATTGATTCGTGCAAATTTCAAAAACAGTTATCCTCGTTCTCCTCGCTCGGCAAATGAAATTCGTGCGTCACTGCTGCTCGCGTATTATTGCTCCGACATTTTCTTTGCGTACGTGGTAGAAATAATGGGACAGACTAATCGTGGTGCCGGAATTGTGCCTATTTTGATTTTTATGGTATTACTACAAAAATAGTGATCATTAAGAACAAATTATTAACGTTATTTCTCAGCATCTTCTGTAGAATCTGTCTCTGAATTGTAGTAACAACAAAAAACTTTCAATTCTTTTTTTGTATGATAAATAGCGAAACTGAATTATCGAGTTTCAATTTAGAAATGTTTATAAATAGTAGAGAATTGAATGAATAATAATAAGTTCTCTATTCGATTTAAATTAATAGTTAAATTCGGATAAAATTAAACCGTTAATAAGTGTATGGGCGTATATACACGCGCTAATTTGCAGAAGAACTTAATTCTCATCTGTTATTAGTTTTTTCTAATATGGAAAAAATATTGAAAAAATATAAGAAACGAAATAAAAGTCTACTAAGAATGTTGTTTGCCCTGCAGGTAGTTATTAAACAGTGATTAATGGCATCTTAATCGCAGTATCCTTTTTCATTCTTTTACGTTATGTCGCGCTTAAATCTTCGGCTCATTTATCATTTGATCATTACCCTTTTGTTCTTCATTTAATCTTCAAACATTTGTTTCTTTACAGTTTCATCTATTATACATTCAACTTTTTCCCTCTTTGCATCGGTTTCTTCGATTATTATAAATCTCCACCCTCAATTCTCCTATCTTCTGCCGAGCGCTTTCGAATTTCAATCTTTTTCTCTACTTCCTATCTTATATTTAGTATTGTATAAACTTGTTTGTTCAATACGACTAATTTCTTTTAAATAATACTTAACCATAATATAATTGAATACTGCAACTGGTCCTCAGATAATTCACTTCAAAGTACTCTACTAAAAATCACCCAAAACAATTCCGGTTCCCACAAAAAAAAAAAAGATTTGACCTAACATCAGTTGAAATTACAAGCTGTACATAAATTACCACTTAAATTCGATACACTCAACCCGTCCCGTTACCTGCTTCACGCAAAGCCACCCAATTCCTCAGAAACGACATCACAGAACAAACATTTCAACCCTCATTACTTCATTGCATCTCGTTATACACCAAACCTAGCAAAACCCATTTCCTCGAATCATCAAAATCAAAAAACCACCATCCACTTTCCAAATCCAAAGACGAATCCATGACCACACCGCCTATTTTCGCCCACCGGAGAAACCACGTCGAGTACCCATATCACGTTATTAATATCTTTATTTATTATGGGTTATATCTCCTTCCTCGAAAGTGCTCATTCCCCGATGACATTGGTCATTTATTGGTCGAGCCACCCTGCCTCGTTTATTTGTCTCCCCTTTCGCCGTCGGTCCTTCCTCGCTGTTCTCTCTCCTCGTCGTGCTTTCCTTACCTCGTCGAGAGCGCGCGCGCCGGTCCCACGGGTCTCTCGGGAAAGAGGCAGGGCCCACGGGGCGCGCGGGGCACCAGGGGCGACCGGGGACCGGGGAGCGGTGCGGCAGCGCGGCGGATACGCGAACGCGGAGGTCACCATTGACGCAAATCCATCCGAGTGTCACGTGACCGGCCGCGCTGGAACACAATACCCAGGCAAGCGACCGCCGCCGCCACCACCGCCGCCACCACCTTTCGTTCGAGTTCGTGCCTCCGTGTATGCGTTTGCACGTTTGCACGCTTTGCATCGCACGCCTGGAGGATTGCTGCACACGCGGCGGCCCACCCACGCTACGACGTAATGGGCAATTAACGAACCGACCGATGAATGTCAATCGGCCGCGGGAAACGCCTTCGAGTTGGACCATCTGCTTTGTTCTTCTTTTTCTTATGTATTTTTGGATTTAAATGACTCTGGGTGTTTTCAGCTGGGTCTTGAGATTTAGGTTGATGGGGGACCATCGACTTTTGTTTTGTTTTTTGTCTGCTCTTTTGGTGTTTTTGGTTTCAATTGGTATGATCGTATTGGATGGGGTGTATAGGTTTTGGGTGGGTGGAGAACCAACAACTTTGGTTTGTTCTCGTTTGCTTTTGGAATTTGGGCCTCAATTGGTGTTATGGGGTTGGATAGAACCTACAGCTTTAGGTGGATAGAGAATCATTGATATTTGTTTTGTGTTTCTTTGGGATTTTTTATTTCAAATTCGACGACTTACAGGTTTAAGCGGGTGGAGAACAATCAAGTTTGTTTCTCTGCTCTGTTTTCTAGTATTTTTGGCTTCTATTGCTGCAGTCACTTTGGATAGAACCTGTAGGTTTTGGTGAATGGAGAACCATTGACATCTGCTGCGCTTTGTTTCTTGTTTCCTTTCCTTTTGTTTTTACTCATCCTCCTTGGCTTTCTCTTGCCCCTCGTATTTCCCAGTCGTTTCTATCGTGACGCGCGAAACCAGGGATTTCGTGGCCTCGAGAATCGCGAGATCGTCTTAGGAACACCGCTTTTCTGCCCGAAGGTTGAAGTCTAGCTGCTGCTCGAAGGCACGATAATGATTAGCCGTTCCGCACTCGTATCACTCGTGCAGCATTCGTTTAACCTTGTTTCCTCGACAGCTGTTCCTCTTTTTATGAGTCTGCGTGGATATTGATGGAATATAATAGCGGTAGGTTCTGGGTGAACTCTGGCATTTATTCCATTCCATGGAATGAGGAGGTCTTCGATGGATTATCAGAGAGAACCGTACCAATTCCATGAAAGAAAAGCTTCCATACGAAGTCGAGGAGAATCCGATACAGTTAAATGATCAGTTAGGTGATTCTGTTCGCATCGCATCATCTTTTCTTTTTTTTTAAGTAGAGTGTCAAACTGTTCCCACATTAACTATCGTATTGTCCGCTATTTTTTATTATCTACTATTGTGTGGTATCTGGGTGCCATCAAAGGCTTTATAGGCTTATCATCATAACATCATGATGAAGTTAGGCAATGTAGACGAAAGTATTCTCGCTACTTCAAGAACTGAATGAAAGTTGGGATCGTTTCACTGGAATATTTAAAGAATCCATCGTTGTTTTTTCGCTCGTCGCGGCGAGATTATCGTCACGTGAATACGCACAAAAAAAGAATAATCTCTCTATACGTATCCACTGTGTTACTATATCTAACACTCAAAGTCGTAGCGTTTAACGTCGTCTCATTGTAATTGCTGGAATGCGTGGTCGTCGAGCTTCTTTTTTCATTACAATTCGATTAAGAAACGCAATTCTTTCCCGCTGACAAAACGTACAACTCAATGTACAAATGTCACCGTGCGTTATGTTTGAAATACATAATTTTTCTTCTTTTTTGCATGGCGTATTAATGTCATGGTAGCCGTGTTGTAACTCCACGAGAGATCCGTCTGTGAGAACAGAGCTAAATTACTTTTAACGTTATACCTGCTGATCGTTTTATACGTCGATTAACACCTACCATTTGGCTTTTTGCTGCTGGAAATTTCCAGGATTCCCATTGTTGAAAATTTAACGTTGTTCGTTTCTTATTCAAAGTCGAATTGGAAAAAGGAGAAATTTTTAAATTGTGGTGTTTAATTTACGTTTGAGATTGAGGTTTTGCCTACAGTGTGAGGAACTATCCCATTTAATTTATTATATCCTTGAAAAATATACACAAATATACACAAATTGAAAGAGTCCCGTCAGAAGCTTCCTTTGCTTTGAAATTCGCCAATCATGCAACTTAAAAAAGTCCTTGCGGAAACATTTATTAGAAATTAAAGGAATTATCAAAGAAGTAAAATAGGTTTCGATTAAAAAAAAAAGCATATATTTACAATTAGAATGTTCAACACGAATTCAAAGAGTACTAATTATCAGGTCTTTGGGAAACCACGTTCGTTTCAAAATTAGTGAAAAATCATCCAGCTTAGGATTCGAATGAGAATCCATTCAGTCCACTTAACGAGTCTCATCGGAAGAGAAATTTTCGATCAAAATATGATAATGCGCGCTCATTACGGAATCACGGATCATTGCACCAAAAGGTGACCGTGCTGCCCGTTCTTTTTCTTCGTCCATGGAATGCCACATGAATTTCCCGTTGCAATTCCAAATGAAATCCATAAACCGCGGCCTAAGATATCACCGTGTGATCGTTTTAAATGTCGATATTAAATGGAATTGCGCAAACAGCACACGAACTTCTTTCTGTGAGATTTACGGCGACGACAGGTGTCATCTGACGTTACTCTGATGTCAGAGGAAATATTGGTGAACGGAGTTACACGCGCCTTCCTTTTACGGCTGTGCAGAGGATCCGGTTTTTTTGAACTATAATAATATCCCAAGCGTGAGAATTCATCGCTCTCGACAGCGGCGAATGGACGATTTCCAGAAAAAAAGATTAGCGATATAAACTCGAGTTGGTTCCCTCAACCTGTATCAAATAACGTTTCTTTTATGAAAGACGCTGGAAAGTCGTTAGGATCATCATGGTAAATCGTCTTTGCGATTATTCGTTGATCGTTGAATGACTCTCGTGAATTCATTCTGAATGTGGTATTTTGTATCACTCCAAAACGTGATCTTACACAAACAATATAAAGACGTCGAGCGTATTAAAAAAAAAATCGTTATCTCCCATGAACACAAATTGATTGTAAATTATTTCTTTCATTGGTGAAAAGGTAGCGTTCACCTTGAAGAATATTTGTTTTAATGATATAGTACAACTATTTGGTAATAGTAGATTGTAAAATGTAGATTGAGACATTAATTGGTTGACGATGTATTTTGTTATATTTTGTAATTTATTGTTATTGATGACCATAAAAGGGACGATGGTATGTGAATTCATTAATAATCAGTTGATGTAATAAAACTGAAGATGTGTCGCATTTAACATGTTCTTGTAACAAGAAACCGATGAATAAAATTACACGAAAAAAGGGAATGAAATATTGTTAGTATGTTCATTAAAATCAATTACATAAGTATATTCGATACTACGACTATTTCATTCATGTAAATTTATGAATAAAAGAAGAGACGATATGTGTTTGTAATCACGTGAAAGAACAAGTATATATATTATAAATATGATACAATTCGTTGTATTAGTTAACGTAAATACTGAAAAAAATGAAGTAAAAATTCCATTGGTTTTTTTGGAATATTTTCAACAAAACATTGAATATTATCATGTTATCAACGGTATTATCAGATTAGCAAAATGTTACACGAAAACGCCATTTCGTTATTTGCATTATAGTTTCTAAATTCCATCATTTTTTCTTATTTACAACAATTCTACATTAAATGGTAGATATTAATGGATTAATAAATGTTGTGTGCCAATTGGTACTAGATTGATCGATTTTTTTAATTGAAAATCTAATAAATCATAAAAGCTCATTCCTATGGAATTTTATGCGGTATGAATAATTATGAAATTACGGTACACAATTATCAAAATGTGTTCGCTGGTAACGTGGCAATCAGAGGTTTCTGTAGACCGCAGAAATTGCACGGGATAAGCCGACGTATAAATTAACGTGCAAAAATATCAAACCCGTTTTGGCTTGAAACACCGGAGCTGACGTTCTGCCGTTGCGCCGCTGTGAAAGAGTTTTTCTTTCTAATATCATTCGTGATTAGTTGGCACAAATGCAGAAAGAAAACCATAGTTTGTTAAAAATCTTCAAGACACTGATTACACCATGGAAGATATGATTTCTGGTTTCTACAAAGTCACAAGAATGATTTTTAATATTTGCATTGATTGAACAAAATACTTTTAGATGGAAATAGTAATTTCATTGCAGTTACATTTGAAGTATTTTGTAAATTATACTATAATCGTGTAGATGGTAGAATCATTGTTTAAAGTGCTGACGTCTCTTATTTAATGAAGTATATCCCTACAATTTTATTGCCTGCAATGAAGTATACTTTCCAAGATTCTGTGTGAGCGAAAGATGATCTTGATGGAATGTCGTCGTTATTCAACTCGCGAATACGACGTTGCATTTAACTATCGCTAAATGCATGATTTGGTCATCGTAGAAATTAAGCCGTATTATCTTCAATCGTCGAATGCGTGGAAATGTAACTAGCGAAGCGAATGATACCGTGTACGATACAAAAATGGACACGCAAAGAAAGTTATCTTGATTCTTTGCTGTGCAAATAAAAATTGCGTTTCAACGGATAAATAAATATTGCTTATCGAAAGTATATTGCACAAGTAGGGAAATTGAATCAAAGTACCTGAACAATTGAATAATTTAATATTAAATTATTGATAAAAGGAGTATTTTGTTTTATTTGTAATCAGTTGTATAAAATGCTGATTTATGATTACAGAATTGGCTACCTTGTCTGTATAAAATAACATTTTTTATTCATTAAAATATAAGGTGTTATAAATATGATAACTGAATACGTTAATTCCGTATTACAATGTATTCGTTATTTTACGAAAAATATATATAATACGTACATACATTTCATTAAAAAAATATTACAATTATATTATTACATTGAAATTTTTGCTGTTTTCGTTAATCATCGCGGAAGCATTTCGTGTATGACATTAAATAACGCTTTTTTTTATGTACAATTAAATTTCTTAACAAGCGTTTTCCTCTAAACGGAATCATGTTTCGTTTCTATCGGGCTAAGAATACGTATTACATACTGCAACATTTTAACTAATTCCTGCTCTTGCTTCTTATCATCCATAGTCAATAACGTAAGTCGACCCAAAGATTCCTGAATACTTTGCGAAAATCCAGCACTTCTGGCTATTAATTTTCCTTTTTGATTGTTACATACCAGGGACCACAACATAGAGCCTCCTATTTTAATTTCGCATACGGATCCATGCTTAAATATGTCGTGGAGAACATTAATAAATTCCACTGAAAAATAATGAAATACAATATTAGTTACAACACATTCCGATAATTGTTCTTAGCTATTTCATCACGAATTATAAATGGGTCATGAGAAACTTTGCGATATTAAAGTCGATCAATGAACATTATTATGTAAAGAAGTAACTTTTGCAACAAGTAGAAAAGTTTGATTCTCCGGGACCGCAAAAATAACATCAAAATTGATTTATGAGACAGGAGCTCATCATATAGAATAACTTTTTATTTGAAACGCGTCACAGTAAAAGAATTAAGAACGGATTAGCATACGAAAGTGTTAAACACTTCTACGAACTCACCTGAACTGAGCAATCGAGGTCTGTTTGCCATGTTGAATGATAAATTGCGCAATATAGAAATTGCAAGAACTCTACTCGACGATGAAGAGCATTTTGACAAGTTTAATAGAACGTCTAGCCCGTCCACGGCCTAGAAAATGTTTGTTATAGAGCAAAATATTATCAAATGAAATAGGAAATCCATACATCGATTAATACAAATATCTCGTCTTTTCTTGATCACCTTTGGAACAAATAATTGGCCTTCCTCGTAATACGTGAAATCTATAAGGAATTCTAGACAATATAATTCAATCAAGGGCCACGGCTTTGTCCTCTTTGTTGTAGCTGGATGTATTTTCGTAAAAAATTGAAGTAGATTACTCTGTAATATTGTTAAGTTCGTAAATGAACATATCTTCATACACAGTTAATTAACTATAGCAAAGTAAAAGCACCTTTGCAATCGCCACTCTGCATTCGTGAACGTGAACTGCATTTCGTAGAATGTGAAATGCAAAATGTAATTTATGATTATCGAATAACTGGCCGGCTTTGTCTATTTCCTTACATACTAGTTGTACGATAACGTGTATCAGTGCAAGAGTATTGGGAGTTTTCCTGAGTCCTGCTCCCGGTAGAATGGTAGTCAGTGTTAATGATTGAGCAGCTGTAAAATATAATAATTAATTAGCTTCTCGTTAGTTCTGCTCTCCTAAAGAAATAATAGTATATAATTTCATTAAAAACCTGCTGAACATTTTGTCGTATAGGTCGCTAACAATTTTAATGCGGTTGTCGATACTGTCTTATTTAAAGCGATCCAAGCCCATAATTTGTGCAGCACATCTGCTAGTCCTCCTTTCGTTAAGGTTTCTTTAACTTCTGTACTATTATACATGAAATTCATTAACAATATAAGCAGTCCATTTACGTCGTGTAGAAGCGGATGAGCCTGTGCAAATAAAAAGGCGAGGAAAATCTTTTACTCCGCTACATAAAAACGATATTGGGAATTCCATATGCTAAGAGTGACTAACGTCTGCCAGTAATTACACAATGCTTTGATACCCATAAGGTTGGGAAATCCATCATGCTTGAATATGTAGTAATGTGTCATTAGAATTCTATGATGCAAAAAAATGTACACCTTTAAGTTACTAAAACGATGCGCAATTGTATAACATTAGTTAAATCGATTAATTTCAATCGATCATTTCAATTCGGTTTGATTTTAAAATCGGAATTTCAAATACTACGTAAAAATTCATTAATTAATTTATCAATACGAACCTTTTTATCACGATCTACGTTCTTATAGATCTCGATAGGCTGAAGATTTAATCTCACATATATTTCTTTCAACATCATTAGAACAGTTTCGGGAAGGTTTTCTTCCAGGGCGACTGTCTTAGCTTTCTTCGATACGCATAATAAATTAGTGAGAGCACTTGTAATTAACTCTTTGTCCTCCGCGAGTTTACGATTTTTCTTCGACTTTGTATAATTATGTGCGATAAAAAGATGCAGCAAAACGCTGCACAGTTCTTCGCCAATGGTAATATCTTCGTAGTCCATTATTTTTCTAGGAACTTCAGTATCTTCATTTTCATTTGACATTCTCGAATGTGCACTCGCACTTCTCAGAGATAATTTGTTAACATTCGATATGACTTCTCTTAAATTACTGTTTTTCGTGTCGCTTAATACACGAGACGAATTAGTATCTATTACTGATTGCAAGGAGATGGGACTTTTTCCTAACGAATCTTTTTGTATCTCCAACGATAGCAAAAAAGTCAGGCAACTTATAGCGCTCATTCGAAGTTCCGTGCTGAAGTCTTTTATAGCAATGCAAATCGAAGTAAATATCCTATCTGGATTGTATAATTCCAAAGCCATTTGTATAGGCTCGAAATGCTGGCCTTCCGTTAATGAGAGAACAGCAATAAAATTGAAGATTTCTGTCCACAATCTGTTTCGCAAACATAGTAACTGCGGTACACGAGTTCCTAAATTAATCATATTTTTGTTTATTCCTCTTTAAAATATAATTATTGCGTACCAATGTTTCATTCAGTTTATATTGTATTGAGTATCATCTGTACAACTTACGATAGAGTTCAATTTCGAGGAAATTGAAAAGAGTATAGAGGGAGTCGGCTGAAAAATTAATAACGGTTGTGTACTCGTTACTGTACGTTATACAGTTCGTTAAAACGGTGCAAATACTGATATACATCTCTAAAATGTCGCAGTTGTGCATCAAAGTCTTTTGATCTTCAATATCTTTCGGTATTTCATTGAAACATCTAAAAATTTCACGAGTTATATTAAAAAGAAGAATTCCATTTTATACAGGCAGTTTTATAAAGCAAGAAACTCTTTTATCATTATATTGTTCTGTTTTAAACATACCCAAACAAATATTTGTCGATTGAATACTCATAAACTTGCCGAACTACTTCATGTTGTCCCACAAGAACTAAATTGTTTAATAGCTTACAGGCAGCTGTTATCAACGACGGTGTTGCTATTAATTGCATATAATTATCCACTTCGGTAGTTTCTGATCCTCTTACTGAAACTAAATTAACATTATTATTAGTCATAACACATCTCGTTGATCAGTTCTAAATCTTCAACTTTGATTTCATGGGGAAACAAAAATATTAAATAGATTTAAAATTATTCTACGGATAGAAAATACAAAATGAGCATACTTACAGGGTTGTAATTCATCTTGACAATTATATAAGCACGAAATCGTGCGAGGAACCAGTGAAGTACAGCCAGATGGCATACTTCGGACAGATGATGTTTTCACACTGTCAGATTCCCGAATATTCATTTGATCACAATCCAAAGTAGTTAACATATAAATATTTGAACATAAAATACTAAATTCGTAATAGGTATTGCTTTGCTCGATGTATATTAAAACAGCATTTGGTTTTAACGAGTCCACCTACATCAGTTAATTAATTGAAGTGAAAGATTAAATGTTAATCATATTTTATAACTTACAATGCAAGTATTTACCGCCAGTTTATCATAAAACGATGTATAACTATTTAAATATTTACTCACGTATTGAAAAGTCATGGAATTACAATTCTTCACTAAATTTCCAAACGCAACACATGCCTGTTCTCTAACTATACAAGACTCTTCTCTGCTTGTGATGTATTGAAGTAACATCTGGCATAATTCGCTCGGAGCCAAAACTATGGCGTTTAAAAGTTGAGATGCTGTATGTAAATTATTCATTAAACCCGCTAATAATTGCAAAGCGGATGCACGTACCAAGGGATCACGGTTTTGCCACAACATTGGTAGCCAACTTAATGAACGCCCTTCCTCGTACCAAAATGTTACAAAGGCCTAACGTAAATTTACATAAAAAATTCCAAAGTAAAATTATTCGAGTAATACGGACAATTAATTTACAATGGTAGGATTCGGACGAGATACTAACGTTCTTATTAAAATTGATTTGCATCTGATGCAACAGGTGATTGAGACATATTATAGAATTTCTAGTTATGGATAGACCCATGAAACTAACTGTTCCAGCACCGTGAAAAGATATGATTAATTCAATTAATGTATTTCCTAAAGATATTAATAAATTTTTGTGATCCGCCCATTGGCACCTTGCGATTAAATACGTTAAGCACGTTAACAACCAGTCGAGATATGCTGTAAGAATTACTAAATTAGATTAATGTTCAAAAACATGTGACATACTTCAAATTTATTGCTTACCCAAATTGTAAAAATGTTGTTGATCACCGAAACATAAAGTCGAAACGACGAGCTCAATGAAGTGAATCCACGTATCTCGATCGGTGTCGTTGAATTCCTCGTGTTTTTCTATCGCTGAACAAGTACGTGCTAATTTCAATATAGACTGATGTACATCTTGATTATCAGCCTCAGAATTCTTCAATAACTCGGTTAATGATTTGGTCATACTTTTCATTATTTTATTAATCCATATACCTTTTCCTAAGGTAAAAGGAAAAACATAGAAATCACTCTACGTTTCATAATTTATTTACACATATCTTGTCTGGTCGTTATTTAATATTTACCGTCTTTCGTAATGTTAATGTAAAGTTGCAGAAAGTTTAAAACATTCACGAATAAATCTCGGTCTTCTTTGCTGGCAGGATGTGACATTAAAAATCGCTCAAACGTTTGTTCCCATGGTAGAAGACTTATGTCTTTCGTTTCTTCATAATGTTGCATTTTGTACAACCTTAAGTACCTGAAAAATTACAGAATTAATAATGATTAGAAAGAAGTATATCATAACGATAGACAGGTGTGAAAAATGGGGAAAAAATTTACATTATGAGATAATCGAGCGCACCAGACACTCCGTCATGAGTAGTTGAATTTTGTATATTATACAACTGTTGTTGACAGCAATAATGAGGGAAGCTGTATCGCAAATATAAAAATTCGTTTTCCTGTATCGTTACTTTTTCCGATGTCGCAAAATCATTGAGATCATTCCAACTTTTCCAAAGTACATTCACGCCATTATTCCATTCCCACATCCAGCATTGCCCGATAAACATCAATGCTGTCTGATTTACGTTGATGAGGACTAAAATATTTAATATTTCATACTAAATATCCAGAAATGAAAGGAAGATTTAATATAATAATGGTATATTTACCAGATACGTCTGATTTCCGATGCATACTTATTTTCCAATGGGATTTGCAAATAAACGGTAATCTCATTCGACATACAATAATATGGGGTAAAGAAATATTTAATTGATTATAATTTTCTGCATTCTTCTCGCTCAATCTCATGATGTAATCATTGTACAGCAACAAACATAAGAGCTGAGAGCCCTCAATTTTAATACAATCGTTATTTGGGAATAAAAATAGACCTAGAAATTTGTAATTATTACAATAATTTTATACTTTTAATTTTCTATAAAGTAATAAAAGATTTTTACATACTTCGAATGATGTTTGAAAGAATAGCTATACGTGTGGATAGGTCATTTCGAATAGAATTTTCTGTGGATGCTAATAACTTTAAAATAGTTATTATTGGAATCACTGAGTCTGGATAGTTGATAAAATCTTTCTCGATCTGAAATTGACTCAAGTATTGAGTTTGTTGATAGAAGTTATTAAAAGATAAAGTATAATTCGATTTACCAGAGCACTGTTGAATATATCTAGAATTAGAGATAATCCATTTTCAGTAATAAATAACTTATGTAAAGAAGTATCAGAGAGCATAACGCTGATTTGCACCAGTGCAGATTTTCGTATTTTCGGATCAACATTAGGTTCGTTCAACATTTCAAGTACAGATAATAAATTGCTCCTCTAAAAAAATTAATATATCATTTATATCTTCCATTACATTAATTCGCATTCTTAACGTGAACTTGCAAATTTAGTTTCATTTTTAAAATTAAGGTTTCGAAAGGTATCGAAATATGTAACCTGATAATTGCCTTCTGATCTCTTAAAAAATGTTTGACGCTCAAAAATGCAAAGCGAGCTCAAAGGTAAACCATGCAAAGACGACAATCGAGGTAATTTCTGAATAGAATTCTTTTCTTTTCCAAGAAGCCAGATTAATCGACATACAGCCTCTTCTCTTATATCACTTTCAGCCGCGAATAAAAATCGTAAATTTCCTTTTAGAACCTTTAACATAAAAGAGTACGGTTATTGGAAAATATTACATATAAATAAATATTTAACATTTTATATAAATTATGGGATTTACCTCGATGTATGGTAATTGTATACTTGTATAAATGTCGGGGTCAAACATTTTTGTTATACATTGACCCAAAGGTGTAGAAGGGTGTGCATGACATTGTAAAAGCGGCAACACAGGTACAATAGCTTCTAATGACTTCAACCACCCGTTTTCACCCATTTGTACTCTTCCTTTTAAAATATAAACTAGCATCTCTTCTGACATTGCTTTTATCTGGAAGCAAAATAAAATATAGATTATACATGCGATAATCTTATACTGGTAATTCGTCTTTCATTACCTTATCATTTTCACTTGTAACACCATGAGAAATAATTTCAGTCAAAACCTTTGTATCAAAGAGAAATATTAAATTCTCCCAAGAATACTTTTCCCTGTTGTATTCGATTCCCAAAATATTTGAGACTAGTGTATAACATTCCAAATATGTTGCATATTGTACGTCCGAGTCCCCATTTGCTAATAAACTCAGGATCAATTTCGTAGCTAAGGCATAGTCTTCATTATTGAAGGAATACCTTGAAACATATAAATTGATTTTCTCTGTTTCGTAATCAAATAACATTATTAAAGTAGTCGTAGCAGTCTGTGTACCTATTAATGTTCTGTAGAAACTTCACGGCATTTTTGATAATGGTGAAATTTTTGAAATAAGATAAACCCAGTTTCGCAGTGTAAAATGTTTTTAAAATTTCTGACGGAGATGGATGAGTTGTATCTTTCAATAATGATATAGCTGCCTTCATTGATTTTACTACCATTCTTGTTTCATCCAGCATCTTGATATACATAACTTCGGTTTCGCCTTGGAATTGCTATAATTAATGAAAAGAAATTCGAAAATTTACGGTATTAAATCAATGTATCAAATTGTTTCCAAGGAGAGAATTAGAATGACAGAACTTACACGAGTATATTCTTGTAACATCGAATGTAATCTCGGATATAATAAGTAAATCGGGCCGTCCATCACGCTAACAGATATCGCGGATTTAAGTGCTCTAGGAAGAACAACATCTGCTATTTCTAATGGAACGATATTACTAAGCAATTTCATTGTGATAGATACAAGGTGAAGATAAGTTATTCTAACGTGATCCATGCTACTGTAATGCATAAAATATTCCATAACTTCTCCCAGAAGTGTGAATAATTCTTTCAAATCTTCATGTATCTTGAATGCCATTTCGTCATTGCATAGCCATACATTCGGCATGACACTTATGACCAATAGTTCTACCAGTTCATCCGCTAAGTCTGTCACGTATTTTATAATCTTTAAAGGAAATACTGGATCGATAGGTATGCTTAACTGAGATAAAACATGCTTCAAAGATTCAATACAATATGTCGGTATTAGCATTTGTTGCAGTTGTAGGATAGAATCGTCTGTATTGTCTATCAAACTTTGACTTCTTTCGCTTGTACCCTGAATGGAATAATTACGATTAATAACTTCGAGAAATTATAATATTTTAAAAGAATACATACTGTGGACTGATACGCTTGATAGTTAGCTTCCGGTAAACCACCGTCAGGACTGTCCCTAGTCTCTGAAGACGAATAAGCATTATTGCTTAATTTTCCGGCTAAAAGCTGAAAAATATAATTATTATTAACCCAAATCGCAATTAAAATTATTTTTTAATTCAAACATGCCTTTCTTTACTTTTTGCTTTTTATTTGCGATACACGGTTCGCAATAATAATAAATTCGAAGCCTCAAGCAGCGGGTTAGTTTCAGTAAGGTCTTTAATATCATTGGAACTACACATTCAATATTGATTTCTGAATTGTTTGTGCTGGACTCAAGAAGGGTATGTAGTATCTGAAATTTCATAGAATTCAGTGTTACTTCTAGTTATAAATACTATTAGAATCCAAAGATTAAACTATTCACCATAACTATTGCTGGCCTTTGGAGGAATACCTCTGCAGGAAAATCTTGCATCATGACATTTGTTATAAATTGACATGTATGTAGTATAAGATTTGTATCTAAATTATTATTTAATGCTTCTTCAACCGCTGTTAATACTCCTCTGTCTGAGGTGACTAAGGGTTGCCATGGCATTACGAGCCATTTGATACCTCCTTCTGTAGTTTTGGATACTAGAGTACCATCTCCACACTCCAAAGTTAAGTCAAATGGTAGTGTACTGTATAATAAATGCAAAATATTTAATTTATTTCTATTAGTTTTCATCTAATAGAAGGAAGGCACGCCTTCTTTCTCATAGCTCACAGTAGTATTATAATACATAGTATTAATAATATACATTGTTATAATTTCTCATATAGTAAAGCTTTACTTAAGTAAGCTACTTTTACCTGTCTAACACAGAAGGTAGGGCAAGTACACTGCGTGAGAGATTATGATCATTCGTTTGACTATTCTGTAATCCATAATTTTCATATTCTTTTATCTGTTCCCTGTGTCTAAAAGAATTTGTAAGTCTTGGTGTTTCATTCTGAACATTTGTTGATTGTAATTTATAAGGATTAAGAATAGCTTCTTCAATTTCATTTAATTTGTCATGCCAATCTGAACCCAATTTTCTTCTTAATTCGTGAACCTCATTTTGGAATCTCAGTTTACCAAATGCACCCAAGTAACTTTTATCATCTGCCTTAAAGTACATGGAAAATACAAAAATTAATTAGAATGATCAAGTACAAAATAAAGATAATAATATTAATGCAAGTTGAAGATAATTAATGAAAGCAATTATATTATTTATATGTTTATATATACTTTTAAAAGACGGAGTAACAAGTCTAAAACTTTCTGTGGCTGTGAAATATTTTCAAACGAAAACCAGTTCAATAATTTTGATACTAATTCCTTTTTAATAGCATCAGAATCACAGCTAAATCCATGATCATACTTCGAAATAATATTATCTAAAGCTCTCGATCGAATTTCCTCGATATTGTGACCTGTAAAAATAAAAATTATATTTTCCTTCTTTTCCTGTTGTTCTCTGCACTTTTGTCATTACTAAAATAGTCATAAATACCTAATTTCTTAACATGTACCAATGTTATTCCATTCACTTTTGACATTTTATTACAGTATTTAACTGTCACAACATTGTAGGTTATTAACTGCAACTCTTTTGAATATTTAGCCGCCAAATATTACGGGCATTATGGGTAAACTCTGCTTATGCTACGTTTCCATGAGAATCAATGTGTCCGTTCACTTTTTCAAAAATGAACGTAAGGCAGCTTTGAAGAACGTCCTTTCATTATCCCCAATTATAAAGATTATTTTAAGGATGAACCATTGAACCTTTACGTTTTTACTTCAAAATAAAATAAGAATAAGTAATGTAAGAAGAACCAATTGAATTTATGTCCTGCGGAAAACATGCAGATGCATTTTTATCGTAGTTGCATTTGAGCGACATCTTTCGGTAGCATAGGAAAAAATTACGCGCTGTAACATATGCACTGTTTCATCTATGTACAACATTATTCAAATTTTCCGCGCATGCGTAAATGCACGAAATAGTCGTTCAATCGAATATGATGCAGTATCAACACGATATAATACAACCTCCCGAGAGAAGAAGCGGGTCCATGTTTCATGATTCTCTTTAGGGGCGTTTTCACCTTGTATTTCACACCAAGATATCGATTTAAGAAGTACGCACCTTGAAATAGAAAAAGACTGGGAGGTATGTTTCTTTGCATCATTTTCTTCTACCTCATTAATTTGTTGTAATTAAAGTACAATATGAAAGAATGGTCACACTTACCTAATCTTATTGTCAGTACTTCGAAATTCTTCACGATCAAAGAAATGTTGAAAATTAACATTATTCTTCGTATTGTACAGATATGAAAACAGTATATGCATGTTTTTTTACGAGGAAAAGAAAAAATAACTTCGAAAACCGATCATATGAATCGTTACGTTTGAAAGTGGTGTCAAGTACAAGATCTTTTCTACTTATTGCAAATAATTTTTTACGAAATCATGAGAATATTCCATTCTATTTATTCTACCATTTGAAATACAAAAAGAAGATATTTCTATTTAGTTAAAATTAACTTAAACATGCTTTTCCGAAAAGTAGACTTACACCACTTTCAAGAATAATGCTTCACATACTGGTTTGCCGGAATGATATGCAATATAATTAGAAGTGAAATGGATATTTGAATTTTTAAACATACATATTTAATGTACTCTTAAAAATCGACATTCTCAAGTTGTTTTCTTTTCATTATGTTACCCCAGCTTACTATGCAACTTCTGTATCATGTTACACTTGATATTAGGATCTTCTCTCTTGAAAGATGCTATCTACCGTTTTCAAGTGTTTATACAGTTAATATCTAATGTAACAAAATGTACAGGTAGCTTATTATATTCATTAACAGATTAGTAGCACAGTAACCACGTTTTCTTTAACATTTTAAACTAAGGTTTTCTTCTCCTTTCTTTAAAAGTTTATGTATATATAACAAAAGTGAATTTAGTAACATTGCATTAATATTGAATTAGAAGTTTTATTAATAAATAAAACTATTAACAGTAACAGTATAACACGTGAACTTTGAACTTAGTTATGGTACATGCAACAGTTGAAACATCATTTCTGATAGATAAATAATTAATTAACCAAAGTCAAGCAACTATTTAAATTTCCCTTCCAAATTATATCAAGTTTCGATAAAAAAAAATCAATCGCACCATCTGTAATAAATCGACAAGGTTAAAGAATAAATAAGAAGAGGGTTTCGAAAGGACCATTTAATCACCTTACGAAATTACAAGGATAATAATTCGAAGCACATGCCTTCTCCGCTAATGGGGTTCGTGTTTAGGTATTACAATCGGATTAATTTCACAACACTGATTTACATAATTATATACACGTCATTTAACTGCATATAAACGTATAAAAGGTTTAAAGACTAATCATCGAATCGTTGGTAATCGTCTTGTATGTGTGCGAGGAGCGTTTGCGCATTTTCTTTGTTGGCTTAGGGATCTTTTGTTTACGCTTTAAATCTTCAGAAATTCCATCGATATCGTGCCTCGTCCGCTATTTTTCTCATCTTAAATCGATGCTGTTGCTCGCGAACAATTCGCGAACAAACTAATCAACGAATTCCACAGCGTACACACTGTTCGCTAAAAGCCGTGTATTTACCAAACTTCTGTACCAATTCCGAGCCTGAAGAGAGTTGCACAGGGCATGAAAAAAGCTCGCGGAAAATTCGCTGTTTCTATACGTGGCGGGAATTATAAAATACTGTTTTTACTGTGCCGATTTTCCTGGCTTCGCCGAAATTGCTGAACTGTCCTCGTTGCATCTTTCGTTTTATTGGAAGCTATGGTAAAGAAAACCGAACATGTGAGCAGGATTATGTCGTAATCATTTTATTCATAGATGATTTAAGCTTTCGATTGAAGGAATTCTTTTTTCATATTTGTATCGATAATTTGAATAGTAGAGATATCTTTGTCTTGAAATATTTTAACATAATTAAAACACTAAGTGAAAATAAGTCTTAATTAGTATATTTGTCGTTTATAGAAGAATAAATGTAAATTTTTAGTCGATAAATGAGGTATTCTGTTTTTAAATCGTCCAGTGACTTTAATTATCCTTTATCATACTGTATGGTAGCGAGATATGAAATAAATAATTAAAACTTCTCAAATTTGGAACTCAAGCCACATATCTCGACGTTTAATATAACAGTGCCAATTAGATTTGTCTATCTAATAGCATAGTGCAAATGTAGTGCAGACTCTGCTGTCCACTATGAGCAAAGGTCAACTCGATTTCTATGGGGTTGGACCAAGCTAACTTGTATACCGTGATACTCTATTAACCTGATGGCTGTTTATATCTCTAGAGTTGGTCAGAGATACGCGAATTTATCCTGGTCATCTCAAGGGTGTTGCTTCTGTTCACACAAGTTAATTCATAGCAGATAGAAGGTTAAGGTTCGATTTCAACTCTGCTACATAATACAAGTTCCGTGGTTAGAACCGTGTCTGAGAGTTTTCATATTTGAATTTACAATAGATACCTATTTTAGATGGATTGGAAAATTGAAATTTGGCAAATACAATGCTTTAGCTGTGGCACATAAATATTTTCTGCTCTTTTACGTTTGAATCATTTTGTGAAAGTTGTTCGCGAATTCTTCTTTCGAATGTAATGCCAGCATTGCACGTTCTGATTTTCTCTTCTCGAAAGATCAACGTGCAAATTTGTTGTTTTTTCTTTGCCGTAAAGAAAGTATAGAGAAGATAAATTTTGATACGTATTTTTAAACAATTTCGAGTAATATTTTCTTTATAATTTAATTCGGTGTTCTGTATGCTAAAATCTTCTTTATCGAATTTGAAAATAAAGTTGTTTTAGTATTTTTATATATTTGGAGTTGATCATAAATGTCTCGTTATCTAGTTGATCTGTGAATAAATTATTTATAAATAAAATATATCTACATCGACAAGGAACATGTGAAAGTTTAGAATATTTTATACAATGAAGGCAATAAAATGAAATTATTACATTTGCAATAATAATGCATTTTTTAAATGCAAAAAACTTTCCATTCATTTTTGCCTTTTTCACAAAATTGAAATAGATCTTTTGCGGTGGATTTTTGCATATTTGCAATTTTGTGAAGTAATTCAGATTCTATCGAGATTCTTAGCTTGAATCGATGATAATTCTTGGCTGTTCTTTTGCATAGGATTACAAAGAAAGGCGAACAGTGGTGCACGATTTTTCTTTGGGAGATAACAATGCACTGTTCGTGCCAAGTTTCGTTAATTGCCATGGAATAATTGCAAGAATGTAATTTTTAAATGTTATTACACACCGTTTTCCTGAGACGACGTGCTCTCAGCAAACGCTGATAGGACCTTTTAAGTTGTGCCTTTCTTTATCTTTCTTTCTATCTTTCCGTTATTCCTGACGTCCGAGAAACATCTATAATTGAACATTAATTTGCATTAATGATTTACGAAGGAACATCTTAAAAGTTAAAAATTTGAAAGTTAAGAAATTAATTAAATAATATTTCGAAATTGCAGAGTAATAAAATTCCATTGAGAATTATTATACTGTCATCTGAATTTTTTATCGTATCCGGAAATTAATTAGGCAACGGTATACGATTATAATAGAATTGAACGATTGTAATAATTGATATGGGCAAATGGAAAGTAAGCGAATAATTTGCTGCTAAAAATTTCCTACATTAATCCATACTGACATTATTGATATAATTCGCGTGAGAGAGCAAATATTGTGTACTGTAGTATTTTGCTTAATTTGCGTGAGTTTATCGTGTTCTTTAATCGATACGTATGTCAAGTGTAATAAAGGTAGAAAGAAGACCGTATTATTTTCCTAATTAGATTCCACGGTAATTCAGTGAACCAGACAGTGTTTGCAAATATACGTAGTCCTTTGATAAAAACGAATGTCACGCTTTTTATAAAAGTTCATGTAGTACCTAATAATTTCTAAAGTACTATTTTTATAACGATGCTAACAACGTTTAATAAAATACATTTTCATTCAGTAAAATTCTGAAAACATCTTGCAACTATTACCAGCATAGTAGTCAATAAAAATTTACAATAATAAATTGGCAAAAAAAAATTGCACCATCGTTCGTCCTTTTATTCATAAATTCCCATGGGCAAGACGTTTCCCGCGCTTTTTTGTTCGCGCACCGTTAATAATCTCATTCATATCCTCGCAAGGGGTTCAATAAATACGAATTAATTTTAACATCAATTAATTTTAATTAATCATATTACTCTCCGCAATCAAACACATATTTTCGTGGCGTCGTAATCGTTCGTGACGAATGGGGATTGATCTTTTTCCCCCTTCTGTGATTACAGAAAATCACAAAGGGCTCGGTGCAATATTCGTTACAATTCGAATGGGAACACCAATCGATAGGTGTTGAATCGATAGCCTAGTGGCTCTTTTATAACCTGTAAATCAATAAAGCATTACAACACTCCATTTAAGCGATCGTAAAACGAGTACAAAACGTTATTGCTCTCAAAGTTCTGTCGTTCTACGTACATAACATTCGAATGCCATGAACGTTTCAACCGAAAAATGTATCTACTGCCGATAACCGATACATTTAGTACGTTATCATCAGTACGACTAACGTAGTAACTTAACGTCTAAACTTAATCTCTAATATATAAGTAATAAATTAGAATATTAGATTATTAGTTGATCCTTTGAGCTTTGCATTTGCTTTCGAGTTGTCCTTACTGAATAATAAATCCCATGAGTCAACGTTGCTCACGATATCGCAATTACAGACGGATGGAACTGACATTTAAGACTTTCTCGACTTCGGTGTATCGTATGTTCTTGCAATTGGCGGGAAAAAATTACAGAATCAACACAAATAGACACAACCTTTTATTCGAATATGACAATAATTCGTTTTCGTTTGGTATTAAACATCAGAGAATTTTTCTACGTTCATATTCCTCGGTTAACAAGTTAAATTACTTTGATGTAGAATAACGTTCGTATGTATTTCTTCCTGATGCATTTCCAGATGCAAGAGAACCACCGGAAGTAATACTTACAAATGATAATTTAGCCGTTCATTTTTAAAGTAGCACAAGTCACTGTACCTTAATTAAAAATAATGATTTTTCAACGATCATACGAAACAATTTCTCCCGAGAAAAATGATTATCCTGAAATAAGAAATACAAGTACATCTTGAAAGATGGCGTCGATATTTTGAAGCACGTTAAAACGTGAACTCCTGAATCTCTCAATTTAACGGTAAAGTAACTTATGCCACTTTCAAAATAAACAACTCAATTGTGTAGTGTAACAAAAGAGAAATAATCTCAACAAACGCCGTAAATAAAGAAGAAATCGAACGATAAAGTGTCCGCGCTCGAACACCGTCGTTCGAACGAGTCGAAGCGTAAAACTGTGCTCCTCTTTTCCTTTTCGTTTTTTCTCCCTTTTTTTTTTAGTGATGCACGTTCGCATCATATCGTCAGAAATCGATCACATCTCTCTCTGACGATGCGCCACTGACGTATACGAATAAGTCGATGTTACATTTCTCACATAGGGAATACGGTAGCACGAAACATCGCAGAAATTCTCGTACCGATGCGTTGGAGGTGTCGAAGCTAAAGGCGAACTTTCCTTCAGTCGTGGAAAAGGTCGTTTCGTATCGTCGCGTTTCTACTCTCTCTCCTCGAACGGAGTTTTATTGCCTTTGTTTTACTCCACTTTGCGTTTAATGCGACCGAGTTAAACCGATTAAATTTGTTACGTTTGCGTGACTGCTTAATCCCCTTTGTTGTCGATTATTTAAAACTCGTCGGGTTGTATCGATCAAGGAAAAGAAATGTTCCTTTTGGCGGGAAATGAGAAGCCAAACGGCGATGAATCTCGTTGCTTTGATTTTTTGAAAATTCTCTTTTGTGACTGAGATCTTTTTTCGTATGACAAGATTGCGTAGATTGAAAATATTTGTGAGAGGGAGTAGGCAATATAATTGTTGCATTTTTAATTGCAATAAAGAAAATTTTTCACAAATCTCCATCGATACAAGGGTGTAGAACAACCCTTGGAAGCCATGGCAACTACTTTTGAATCACCCTGTAGATAGAAACGGAAAGAATTCTGCTCCAACCGTGCAACTTCCCGCCGCGTGGGAATTGCATTTCTTTGGGTCGATCAATGGATGCAAATGTCAAAATTCACAGCAAGATCGGAAAAATCGCAGGAAAGTGCAAACAGGGAAAACGTAGTCATCCGTGAACTTTTCCGTCGAGGCAGGTGTATTCATCCGTTTATAGGAAAACGTTACAGGAAATCGGGGTAAATCGGGAGAAAAGCAAATTGAAAAGCCTTCTCAACAACGTCCAAATAGATTTCATCCGTTGATGGGATTGTACACGATGCAACATTTAAAAATGACTACTCATGGTTTTATGACATGCAATCGATATTAAACAGATTTTTATTTATTCATTTCTGACTAAACTGTCAGTGGAAGAAGAAAAGTTTCAAAATTCCTTAATAAATGAACGAGAGGATTAACGTGATTTATTAACATGGCACAGAAAAGTAAGTTTCACTTTTAACTTTGAACTTTGGAGTACGGGTTCACATTGAAGTCATTTCTCAATGCAATCTCGCGTCGGCTGTAATACATAAGGTAGAAAAACATGTGAAAACTATGAGTAACCTTGAAAACTTAAAAAAAAATAGTCTGAAAGAGAGTTTCTCCAGCAGCATGGTCGTTCTTTGAAACTATTTGAATTACGAATGAAATATATAGCACGTTGTCAGGACTAAATGGTGTTTTCTAAATGCTGTCGTTCTAGAAACATTCGTCACCTTGCATACTTGCTCATTTTCAAATGATCTAATTTTAAAAGCTTCAATTTTTCAATTTATCAAAATTCTTTTCTTCCCTTACAGAAAATTATAGAAAATATTGTTCGCCATAAGAATTACAAACTCTTTTCATCGCTGTGAAAGTGTCTTTGCACATAATAAAATACCTTTCCATTAGTTTTTATTTTTATTCATATGACTCAGATATTTTAAATTAGATTGAACTATATTTTACAATTCTGTATAAGATCTTTTTTGATCTATGCTCTTCGTCAAATTATCATCCAACCTCCGTATAATTTTCATCCAACGACAATCCTATTACTTTTTCAACAAATTGAGGTTCAAAAAAGAGGTTTGTACCGCGGTACCATCACTTATAGAGATTCTTCGATACAATGTTTCACATTTGATTCGGAGATTGATTTAATCGGTTCAACTCAATTACATTAGTTGATCAATTTGACAACATAAATTTTTAGTTCGCCTTTCAGCAACGAACGTATCAGTCGGACGTTTTTCGGCTTCTCTATTTACGCGAGATTATTTATTGCTTTGTGTTGCTCGACATCACTTTTGTTGTACGTAATTAATATGCGCACTGACGGAAATAACGAATAATTGCGGCGATCGGGATTCACCCAAAGAACCGACGTTCGTGCCGGATTCACTTTTAATTAATTCCAATCTATTGTAAATACATTTTTATCCGCTTTTCTGACAGCATTGATACGTTTAAAAGCACAATCCCATAGATTTAATTTCCTTAGCGTTGTGCTAAAACGCTTTTACTTTTTTTCTTCCTTTTTTTAGATGGAATTATGCAATTTTTCTTGAAGACGTACTTTTCTTATTACACCATAACAATATACCGATGTATTGTTGATAATGATCTTAAGTTCTAATGCACTCATCGTTATTTCAATGATTGCAAGAGCATCGCTTTTTCTAAGAGAATTCACTTGTAATCAGAAAATCGATAGTTCACTTATCGGAGCGGTGCAAATTGAATCGACAGTCATTAAGATATTACTCGTTCCCGAAATCTCCGTAATACAGTGGAATCATATTGTTTCCGATAGTTCTGGAATTTATTTTTTCTTTTTAAATGAAAATTCCATGTATTTAAACTTTTTAGACGAATTTCTATTTTTTTTTCTCTACTCGAACGTGGAAGTTTTTGAAGTTTAGTTTAATCTTTCGTTAATTGCGCCAGATATTTGTTACTACGACACAAAGTGTAAACGAGTTATAACATAAAGGAACTCGTTCCAAAGATTAAACGCACTTCGAAATGAAATCTATATTTCTCCAAAACGTAAGCGACTTTTTTATCATTTTATTCCACGTTTGATGAAAACATTTTTACGAATATTTCGAAAGGGGAGAATACATCGAATTCAGCCCTTAAAATTGTCGATTCAACGACGAAAAGTTATAAGTCGCAGCATTAACACTGACAGCAAGACGATTTGCACTACAAGCAACGTCTCGTCGCAAGTATCGAAGATCCGTCAGAGAAGCGCAAGATTCGCTGTGAAGCAACGCGATAGATATTCAGGATAGACGATTTAAAGCGACAAACTTACGTAACTGAGCCATCTAATTTGGTTAATTAATCAACGTCTTCATTAAGCTGTTCGACGAAGCCAGAATTCGATCGTCTTTGCTGAAATTCCACGACCGTTTCCATTATGGAGACTACTGGTAGCACTGGAGAACACGTTACAATAATTATCCGCTAACAACCTCTTATCTCTGCCATGGAAATCGACTTTTCTCTTACGATTCCACCTACTTCACATCGCTACTAAGTTCAACGTGACATAAAAGTTCGTTTATAGGCAGAACTTAACGTCTTCATCCAGTGCACCAATACGACTTGATACCAGTGCACTTAACATGACACAATCATTAACCAATTGGCTCTGTCATTTGACAATACTCGAAGGATAAAACACCATCAGATAATTCCTTATTATTCACATCCTTGTCACATAATTATCTAGACTTACAAAATACACTTGCCGCTGTACACACTTCCCATCAATGTCAGCTATTGCGGTGACACGATTTAATCGCTAGCCAATTAGTCACGTTATTCGGCAACATTTGAACGACAAAGGCCAACGTACGTCTCCAGAACAGTGCCAAACAGCTTTGCTAATTGGCAAAGTGGAGACGCAATTCTCCGTACTTCAAACCCGCCTCGTCGCTCGGCACAATGAGAACGTTGCTTCGGACATGGAACACGGTTAAACCTTTAGACAGCCCAATTTGTTGCTCGCCTCAGTGGAATTTTCTTGCCGAAAATTCGCGTTTCGAGAAGCGCCGGTCGGTGACACGGTCGTAAAACGAATTAGAGAACAGCGATGCGTAAAATCGTGCTTCCTAGGAGGCTGTTATCAGAGGTGAAAAGGGTCGAAGACAACGACCAGGACCGACGATCGTATATGCAGTTAAACAATCCTTATTTAATTGGACTTCGTCGCCTATTATCGGCGACCTAAGGAGTTTTGAATTACAACGCAATCGTATCGGGTAATCGAATTCGACTCGTGGAAAAAGGGTTAAGGAGGGTTCTCGGAGGGAGGGTAGGGAGGGAGGTTAGGGAAGAAGATTAAAGAGAAGGGAGTGGACACTTCGTAAACGTGCGTGAGAGCATAGAAGCGATTCGATAACGAGAGGAATCTCGAATATTTTTTGTATCTTCGTTTCTTCGAGTTTTTCTTTTCGTTTTTTTTGCGCATTTTTTTTTGTTCATCCTCCCTCCCTTTTCTTCGTTGGTGAGGTATCTCCTATCGAGGCAAAGGGAAAAGGGGTAAAGATAGTCACGACGAGGAAACACATACACGGTATATACGCTATTATAAAAAATAATAAATGTCATTGAAACGTTAATTACACGAATGGAACCGCGGAGCGTCGAGACGAGGAAGGGTTTCATTCTGGACATCGACGCCCGCGTTTCCGTTTAACAATCGTAAACATCGACAACGATACAATATCTCTTGTGTATTTCTTGCGCTTTTTTTTCTCTCGTTTTCTCACGGTGTATGATGTGTATGGCGTTCATTTTGTACACGCGCACGGTTTTAGTTCACTGGGTAAACCCATTTTTCTGAGTTCATCTACTCGAAAGCGAGCCGAAGAGATCAGGAACAGGGGTGTACATTCGATCCCGACGAGTTTACTCGTCCAAGTTTTTCCATCTTTCATTGCAATTTCTAGCAGCGTATCATCGTACGCGCGTGTAGATATGTGACTTTTTTTTTTACAGATACATATTAAATACGTAGAGATCTAAACTATCTAAGTCCTTTTTAAAATACTGTCTGAATCTTTGTCGATATAGAATATCTTCCACTCTCTCTTCTCGTACGATTTCAACCCCGTTGCATGTACAAATTCATCGTGACGATATCGCGAATCGAGGATCATTCTCGAAACGCGTCATCGTTAATGACACCGTTCATTCTCTCCTTGGTAAAACCTTATAATACCCTATCGTTTCTTTTTTTTTGTATATTTATGCACGTGTATACGTTATATATAATATATATATAATACATATATATTATCTATATACAATATATATATCAATTTATATGTATATTATGTATATAAGATGCGGTAAATGTTTAATAAATTAATCCGTTAATGTTGTCGTTCTTTTTTTTTTCAACGCTGCACCACCATTACACGACTAGTGATATGTATTCGTTTTGAACTATAGCGTCAGTTTGATACGGCCCTATGGCGGTCGCTTTGATCACGACAGATCGGGGACAATCTCGGGCTACGAGTTTTTTCAAAAGCGAAATTCGATGATCGTTCTCTACGCAGTCTTCCTTTGTACTTAATCCTGCGATTATGGAAACTCGAGGATTTTCGCGCTGGATTTCACTCAACTCGCTGATGATTGTTGTTTCATTTTGGTGATTATTGCAAAAGGTGATTGTGAGTTTGGCGTTTTAAATGTAAATTACTTTTTTTGGTGAAATTATCTAAGAAAAGATAGTTCAGGTAAAAATCAAAGGAACGTTGATGATCTTAAGTCGAGGCTTTGATGATAATGGCTTGGATTTTCAATCAGTGGGGTCTAATTTTCTTCGGTCACCTTTAGGAAATCTGTTGTAAATTAATTCACGTCAAATTTCAATTGGAACGAAACTAAAAGATAGTTCCACGACTAGCAAAATTCTGAGCATCATAGAACCCTTAATACTAGAATTACCGGCGTTATCTATATTAAATTTAAATATACCCAATAAGTATGTCAGTTTGAAAAAGTAGAAACCATGAGGCGAGAAAGATGATCAATTAAGTAATTTCGATTTTCTAAGATGGAAGTGCAACATTTCGGTAATGCGCAACTCGACTATCAATTGAGAGAATTTTTATAAAAAATTGCAAATCATTTCGATCATTTCAGTAATTTTACCGACAAACGAAGCTAAATTATTTAACCAAATTTTAACTTCAGTGCCAATAGTCGTTAATAACCTGAGCAACTGACACTTCTAAAGTCTCCAATTAAAAAAAAAGGACTCCTCTCACAGCACCTTTTCCCCGCTGCAATTTTCCCGTATCTTTGCAGCGTAAAATACAAATTACTCGAACATTATCGGAAATAGCTCGGGAAAAAAAACGAGAAGTTCGACTTGAAACGAAAGAGCGTGCCCGAGGAAAGCAGAGAGCAAAGGGATTCGCCGAATGAAATTAAACGAAGAATCAAACCGCCCTGGAGAACAAAGGACGAAGAGAGCAATAATCGAGATATTGAAATTCCCAATTACCGTTCGTCCCTTGGAGGGAAATTAATCGTGGCCGATACACGGGCGTAAAAAGAGACGATAGAATCGGGACCATCGAGGGCACTTTTATCGCCGGCTCGGATTTACTGCAGTAGAGGCTGCGTGCACGGAGATGCAAATTTCGCCGGCTTGGCCTTTAGCGTTCTATCGAATCAACCTTCGGCCGATTAGGCAGACAACGATTTTTAACGGGTCATCGAACAATAGCCTTTTGTGTTCCGGCAAAGCTCTGGTCTCTCGGGGAGTACGCGGAAACGCGGGCTAGACAAAAGTGCCGTTGCCTCTTGGCGCTCTTTCTCTCGGCTTTTTCGATAAAATGTCCCATTGTTGCTTTTCGTTTCACTCGTTTTTCTCTCCCGCTCTGTCTTTTTATTTCTTTCACTCTTGGTCACGCTGTACTTTCTTCGTTTTTTCACTTCTTTTTCACGTCTCGGGTTCTTATTTGCCATCGTGTATGACTTCCGGTGTGTCCTCGTTTTTTGGGCTGTTTTGAAAGTTTAACTTGTGATAATATCATGGATTTGTGTTTTTTCTGTTTCTGAGAGTCATTGACTCGTTTTTAGTAGACTTTACTAACGTAGAGAAGTAAAGGAGGAAAACTGTTAAAAGTTTGTAATTAAGTTAAGAAACAATCGTTTCGATTATTTTGGTAGACGTATCGATAGAGCGAAATTATGAATTTAGGGCGATTTGATTTTATTATTGTTACTTTGTAATTTGACAAATTTTATGAAAATATTTAACTATATTTATTTATTTTATTTTCTTTGTATTTGCGCAATTTCACAATTATAGAAATTCCAGGATTTTCAGAGATTGTGTTAATCGGTTGACTGATAACTGCGTTTTTTAGAATCATTGTTAATTTGAAATTTTGACAGAATTTTTAAACAAAGAAAGATTTTTATTGGCTCGTCGATTATTCTATCGTTAAAGTAATATTCAAGTCGTTTCTTAGGATTTGTGAATCGATCGTCTCGATCGTGAAATCGGAATTTAAAAGCCAACGAGGAAACAGTTTGACTTCACCGTTACAGAAAACGGATTAAACAGTGTTTCGTGAAATTCTCAGCCGAGATTTCGAGCGTGACACTTTTTCCCGAGTATGTTTGCACCGACGAAAGGCGGAAGGAAAAGTGGTCTTGGGAAAAGCCATTCTATCTCGACTAAAGAGAGACCGTCTCGGTGAATTGCTCGCCGAGCAGCATGCGTCGTTACAAATCAGTGAAAAAACACGTTCTACAAATATTTGCTAACTATCCGCCATTTTGAGATCCGTGGATTCACTTTACATATACTTAACGATGCCAATTTTCCATTCGGATGAACCGAGTTTTTCTTTGATACCTCCATTATTATGGCGATGGATTCCGTAAAAATGACTTGTTATATAGAATAAATAGGCGTTAGAATTGTATGTTAAATAATCGAATTAAAAAAGAAACCTGAATTAATTATCCAAAATAGTCAAAGTGGAGGAATTTTTTATTCGCGTAAGCCAAGTTTCTCTTTGATAATTGTAAAACTTATGGCGATGTGTCACAACTCGTTAAATAATTATAATTTATTCTCATTTTAAATCAAAGTGAGTTCAGTGAAATTAACGTTTAAAAACGTACGTAAAATGGTATTTATATAATTAATCTTAATTATATTTATCTATTTTTTTCATTTCTCTTTACCAGAGGAAATTCAAATAGAGATTGGATTTTCGTAATGACTTTTTTTTTTAAACAAAAGGTATCATAAATAAAACCCCGAGATTGTCCTTCGATCGTTTCGTACATACGTGCCCAAAAAACCACCTTCTGATGTCTTTTATATTTCAACTCGATGCTGATATCGATTCTGGATATCGAGGGCACCTTACAGGCAATTCTTGATATGTATCGTTTTCAGCATAGCTTATTGCTTAACGTACAACTACGATTTAAAATCTAAATTCCTTATAATTACTTACAATTCTACATTTCGTCGCGCATCGATATCAAATATTTTACTGATATCTACGAAATCGATCTACGTCGATCAATCAAAGAAGATCGATGAATCAGATAATATAAATTTTCTAGAAAATTTCAATGAAAAGATCCATGGAATTTAATGATGTTAAAACAGAAACGAGTTATATAATTCAACATCGCACTCGATTATGAAAATTGTGAAGAGGCGACGATTGAATTTTGAAAAGATAAAAATTGGAAATATAGATTACAGGTTCACAGAGTCGACATGTAAATTGCCGATATAAAATTCAGCTTTGGTCATCGTTCTGTAATTAATCAAACGTGCATTACATCGAAATGATGCGAAATTCCATTGACATCATTCCAAAGCAGAATAGCACGTTATTAAGTAGCCAGCTATGGTAATTCAATTTTCAAAATGAATATATAATTCCATTCTTTTGTTTTCCAACGTTCTTATTAACGAGCTATCCTGTTTTCCTTTTCTTCTCCTTTTTTTTTCATTGTTAAATCGCAACCGGTCGAAAACGTAATAATTCTGTTCGCGATACCGATTCTCGATTGTCGGGAAATTGTCAGCTGCGATGTGATTTGATTTCCAATAAAAATAGATCGATTGTTTCGTGATACTTCGTGCCGATCGCGATTTAACGAAGACGAGTTTAAACACTTCGATTCTGAAGTTTGATTTTCTTTAACGAATTTGAAATTGTACTGTTTGCAACGTGGAATGCCGGGAATTCTGGTTTAATCAATGAGCACTTTTTTGTCGAATGAAGAGGCCGAGAAGATTCAATCGTATCGAATTAAAATTTCTACCTGGGGATATTTTCAATGACACTCCCCGTTTCTAATTATTTCCCATTGTTGGGCGAATAATTTAGGGAAGATTGTACGCCGGGTTGTTCACGAAAACCGTATAAATACATTCGCACATTCTTTTGATCTTTTTAAACACATTTCAGTCGCAAAATGAAAAATGTGTCCTTATCAAATTCCTTATTCCATCGAATACTTTGATGTTATTGTATTGAAATAAAAATTATTCAATATTCAATATTCTGTTACATTGTATAAATATAATTTTATCGTTTTTTTTAGTTTATCATTTTTTTACGTTCGGAATTAGATGATGGTTTCAAGAAAAAAATAATTCAAACGTGTTAATTTATTTCTTTGTATTGAAAAGAAATAAATTAAGTTTTTGGCTGAATAAAACAAAGCAAATTGCAATGCCCCTTTAAGAGTTTCTTTGATCTTCTCTTTCGAAATTTTTTTTTCTCGATTTTTACTTCTCGATACTCTGAATGGTAACAGCTATTCATGACAATGTATATTTTCTTTATTGTTATCTGCAATGTAACACATTTTTCTCTTTGAATACATCTCTTCCAGAGTGCACATCGAAAGGCCATCTTCGACGCGGCATTTGCTATTGCATTTCCCATAGAAAAAAGTTTCGGTATTCCTATTTCAAGTACGTGTAAACAAGGTGGAATATACGAGCAACTATAAATATGGCGAACGTCGACTACAGTCCTCGGTACATGGTGAAATATAAATAATTCGGTGTTTGCGCCGACCGAGAAAATTTCTCAGGTCGAAGTAAAATATTTGATATCTCGTCATTTCCCCTTCGACGACGCTCGGTCCCGCCCTATTGTTTCGTAGATAAACGGAGAGGTTGTGTACACGATAAACAAAGTGTATATACATCTGTTATTCATACTTTTTGATCACAGAAATATTTATTTATTCCGGAAGTCGGACTCACTTTCCGTTGGACGAGCTCGTGCTTTTGCGATTAGGGTAATTGTATAATTAAAACTTGTACTTTTTATACATTTAAATAGTAAAATTAAAAGACGAATCGAATGAAATTTTCTCTGATGGCATCTTTATGAGATTTATATTATTTTCTGACACTATGGTTTAGCAATGTAAAATAAAATTAGTTTTTTTTTTGATTTATGAAATTCTGCATTCACTGTTCTCGAATTTTAATATTGACTTCATTAATTTATGTTCTTTCTTTTGCTTTTTAATGCAGCAAAAATAATAATTGCTGAAATCAAATTTGGGTCTTTCATGATGGAGTAATTAAATTCTGTGTTCACTTCAATGTTAAAGGACATTTTTTTCTAACAATAAATAAAAAAATAAATGTAGGGCTTTGAAGAGATGTTAGCCTATATATTTTAATTTTGTTCATCGCCAATAGAACAAAAAATTTCCATCTACAATTTTCAAAAAGTAGCATCTATGTTGTTTTCACCATTTTCTTATTTTTATTGACTGTTCCGCTTTAGTAGAAAATTAAAGGATTCAATTTTTCTCGATTATCCCTTTGAATCCGTTCTGCGAGATCGAAACGTACTACTTTGTCTTCGAATAGGAGAAATTCCGACAAAGTCTGGGAAGTATAAGGTAGATTTTTATATGGGAAAAATTCCCTGTTTCAATTACAGTAATCCTTGTGTGGTTTCTATTCGAACGATATTACCGATAAATGTCAAAGCTTTCTTTTCAACGTTTCTTGAAGCCGACAGATATATATATCTTTGTAATAATTATTTGAACAATTATTATTAGGAATTATTGGATTGAGCCTTATAAAACGTGAACTTTTAATTTGGTGGATAATAATAATCACGCTAATATATTATTGTTATAAACAGCGTGTAATTTATTAGTAAAAGCAGATTTAAATCATAAAATTTCGTTAATCAAGTTGAAGACAATGGAGGTGATTTTGTGGTTGCATTCAAAACGTAATTAAATACCGATTATCTCCCAAAGTTTAATTAAATTTCATTTGAATGCTTTGTGATGTCGTCGAGGAGATGAAATTTACTGGCCATAGCAAACTGTAATTTAATCTAATCCTTCATTGGACCAATGATCTTACAAATTGATCTTCAGCCTACGGCGAACATCAAAGTGACGATGGAAACTCATTAAATTCTCCTCCGAATAAGCTAAATTATGCATAGCTGCACTCAGAATTTTACAAACTGGTTGAAATTGTAAACTTGAACTCAAAGTGCTTTGTATGCAAATAAATATCCGGATCTTTAATTATTACGATTATTTAATTTCTTTATTAATATTTTACTGATTAAGAAAGAACTTTTCTTTCACATTCCGAGTCTTCCATTGATTTCCATAAATTTTTTAGCGAGATGGAAACGCAATTTTCACTTAAAAAAAATGAAAATCCTAACTCGGGAGTATGGAATTAATCAAATTTTCCATTTTCTTAATTATCCAATGGTTACATAATATTTTGCTATCCAATTTTGATAATTACTCTCATGTATATTCGTCACAGTGATAATCCAACATTTGAGTTTCGTGTTTGATTATTTGCTTTATCATCAGCATGATTTTTCATCGTGTTATCATTCCGGGTAATACTGATGTTAAATAAATTGTATTAATTGTAATTGTCATCCCGATTATTTCGTGGAATTAACAAAAATTTCACGCAGCAAGTGATTGCACGAAATACAGATCGATGAACACTCTGTTCATCGGTTAAATTTTCATTGTAAACTTCCGCTTTCGCTCGCCACTGTATTTTCCGTTCGACAAATGTAACGAGAGAACAGGGATTAATTTATTACGAAGGTAATCCGTTGAATTTTTCAATTCTATCATGTAGTTTCCACTTTACTGAGTTCTTAATTAAGACTTTTCTTCTATTGTCGAAGAGATAAAAACCAGGATGAGGAAGAGGAGTAATTTATGATCAAATCAATTTTCCATAGATTTTAGAATTCGACGACGTTGAATTTAGAGGCTGCGGTTTTTTGCTCAATTTAACATAGTTGCATTAAAAACTTCTTGCTTTCTACTAGGTGGTTCTGAATCGGATTTTCATGTTAATTTGCAAGGTATTAATTTTGTTCGGATTTTATGGAAACGCAGCCAACGAGGTAATGATTTATGCAAAGTATGAGCGCGGTGATAATAAATGTAAACACGGTCGGATCGAGAGAGAGACGTTCTGAGCTTCGTGACAGATTGGCTTTCTGTGTACCTAATTATTCTTCAAATACGGTTTACTGATAATATTATAGAGGTCTGAAATTCTCTAGATCTCTTACCCCCGTAAAAACTTTGCTAAATTGGTTCTGTTTGCTGAATCAATATTTTTTAACGTCTATGATCAGTATTTTTAATAAATTGTTAATAATAACAACGAAGTATGTTTTACAAATGAATATTATTTCATTTCACAGTAAAGAAATTAGAAATTTTCATAGCAATAAAATAACTGTAATTCAATTCTAAAAATTGTACGATAAAGTTTCTACGTTCTACTGCTTTGACGTCAGGGATTCTGTGCTTAATAATACAAGGAAAAGTAATTCTAATAATCTTTGACGGAAACTAAATGAAGCTTTCCAAGGGGAGGTATTTTACATTTTAGATACGTATTGACAAAGACATCACACGTAAATACAACCACAAAAAGTCTCACTGCAGACAGCTCAGCGAATGTATCACGGTATGTAGGAAACGTGTTAATCGTTTTCACGTTTCACCAAAGGATGCCATTTACCGAGACCGAACGTGTTCCGGAATGCAAAGCTCGAAAGCTCCTCGAAGCACAGTGTCGTTGCGATGAATCAAATCCACGCAATCGACTCAAACACCGAGGGTGGGCTAGTGCGGTCCCAGCAGGAGAGCCCTTTTCCTCCCCTTCTCCCATTTTCTCTATTTCTCCCTATTTCTTCCGATCTCTCTCTTCTTCATTCTCTCGGTCTTTATTTCTCTATTAAATTTTTTTTTCTACTTCTACTCCTCTCTTTCTCTATCTCACTTCTTCTCTACTTCTCTATTTTCCTTCCTTTTTCTATTTCTACCAATCTCTTTCTTTACATCTTTCTCTATTTCTCATTTTTCCTTTGTTTCTCTAGTTTTCCAATTCTTTTCTATTTCTACCTCCCCCTTTATCTGCTTCTGCTCCCTCTTCATCCCTCTCTATTTTCCTCCCTCGTTTTATTTCTGCCCCTCTCTTTATCTACCTCTTCTTCTATTTACATTCTCTGTTTTTTTCTTTCTCTCTCTCACTCTCTTCGCCTCTATTTTTCTCTATTTCTTCTTTCACCGTAAGCTTCCCATCGAGCGCGAATCTCGTCGGGCTTCGTCGTCTTTTAAATAAATCAGAGACGCTCTCGCGGGACACGAGAAAAGGGGAGGAAAGAAAACGAGCGACTCACTGCGAAACATGGAGGACCGAGGAGACTTTCATCGGGTCTCCGGGAACTTTCTGCCTTACTTCTAGGTTTACCACGGTCGAGGCACCTCCAGTGAAAGCTGATAAAAGGAACTAAACCTTCTCGAAACAGAAGTCACTGGGAGAGGGAAAGATTTCTGCTGCGATCGGAAAGTGCCGATTTAATTTTGTGGGGAACCCCATTGGAAGGGAGAAGACGCGAGTGTTGATTTCCAACGAATTAATGTCTGATTCGTATGTCTGTTTCCACTATAAGAAATATAGTGGAAACATGGTGGCCTTTGAATTTTCTTTTCTACTCTTCCTTCGTATTTTTTCAGATTTACCTGCTATCAAATTGCTATGGTTATTTTGCTAGGATCTTTGTTACAGCTGGATTTCGAACCACCGAGGTGTTTGCATTTAGAATTCCAAGTACGTGGAGATGTTTGGAAAGTTTTTTATGCCATTGTAATTAAACGAGGGTGAAGTTTTAAACGGTAGAATCTTAATTGTACAAATAACAGTTATTCGAATGAGCGATTATCTGCATATTGATTAATTGAGTAAATACTGTGGATATTTGTATATTATACACAAATTAGAATCTGTTGAATATAGATATCTGTGAAAATGACCAGAAATTTGTAAAGAGAGATGTGCATATGTAAATCATGTCACAGGGTTGTTTTACTTGAATTTACTGAATTTATCAAATTTACATGAGCATAATAAATTATTGAGTCAACGGATAATATCTGATATCGGCGTACATTTCTCTTTCAAAAGGTTGATTTTGAAATTAGTTGAGTTGAGAGATTAAATCATTTTCAGACTAATTTGAAGCAGCTAGTATTTATGTTTAAGAAAAGCGTTAACGAATCTGTCTTTATTGATAAACTTGGCGTCGATTCAAACCACCAATATCGATGCAGAATAGTTCAGTTTCTTTAAGGTAAATCTAATTGCAAAGCATTGTAGAGCGTAGTTACTGGTGGTACCGACAAGCTATTGCCACTTAGGTCTTTCTCGAAACTTGGAAATGCCTGGAGGTCGTTGAACTCTGTGATTATCATCTTCGTCGATCCTCCTTTGTAAAGGATAACCGATGCTCCACGGTCATAAAGGTTTACGAGCTAAAGATATTCCAACATCTAATTCAATCAGTTTGTTGCTCGTCAAATAATCTCTCAACTTCAAAAATTCTATGATAATTTTCACCCCAATATATTCTCCATTCTCTTGTTAGAGTAGTATTTTTTATCGAAGCTTAATTAAATTGCATTGAATAATTAAAAAATGAAAGCACAGCGTTGATTCACATTTAATTTAAAATAATTTTGCGTATGTAGGAATGTTATAATGTAATTATAAGAATCTAAGTTGTGGTGAACGAAAAATATGAAGGTCGTGAAGGGTAAAGGAATAGACGCAAATTCTCAATCAGTAGGTCGAGGGTTGAATCCCCTGACAGCTATTAAAAATTATTTCTAACTTATTAATTAGCATACCATAGCCTCCTTGGGCAAAATAACCATTGCTGATAATGGGCCTATGATGGGTCCGGTAGACTCAGAATCTCAGACAGTAGTTTAGAATCCAATTCTCATTACCTCTGGGAAATTTTACCTAAATTATTATTTAATCTATCATAACTTTAGCGGCTCTTCACTCTTCTAAAACTATAAGTCCTAGGTAAAACCACCATAGCAGTTAAAGTTGAAAAAATGCAAGAGAAGAAGAAAGTAAGAATTAATTGACAGACACAAATTTTTACCCCTCTTACACTGTATTCTATCTGTCAATACAATTGATTAATTACGTTAAATCATTTAACTCAGTGCAAAAACATTGAACTGTTTCGACATTCAAAAATTTTAAGTATTTCGTTGAAAACAGAAAAACCCACGGTAAAACCGTCCGTCGACGGTTCCTCGAACACGCAACCGCAAAACAATCGGGAATCAGGGTCAAAGCACTTCGGAAAACAGCAGTAAGATGTTCATTTAAATGCGACAGATGTCTCGCTTGAAATTTCCTGGCGCGCAAGGAACGTTTCCGCAAGGTTAAAGTCTGCCACGTTCTGGAAACAGGATTGCACCGGAACAAAGGGATTTTGGGGGAAGGGGTGGTTACGAGTATCGACCGTAACGTTTGCATAAAACATTTCCCGCGTTTTCATCGATTTTCGAGGACTTCTTCGGACGATTTGTGGAAACTGATTTAAAGCAATTGCCGCGTCTCGATATTCATTGATACTGCGCGATTTCCACGCGATTATTCTTGCCATTAATTCCTAGGAATATTAAGGCTTCCATGGTGTAAAGGGGTGAGTTTCATTTCAGTGAAATATCTCGGTGGAATTTTATAACGTGGCTCGATAAGGACGCGTTTTGAATGACAATGCGAACCATTTTGAATATCCGCAGTGCCATGATTTCCGAGGTGGGGTGGAGTTTTTTGAACACTCGCATTTATTGAGTGCGTGTTTTTTAGAAGATAATAATATGGAATATAAGTGATTAGTATTGCACTTGTTGACACAGGCCTATAATTATCTGAATTAAAATATCTTTAGATGTAATAATTAGACGTGAAGTGAAACAGGTCAATGATTAAAGATGGCTAATAAGTAGTACAAAGTGTCTAGTATAATATGTCATTGTAATTGTATCTTCTTGCTGATTAAACGAATGAAACAGGAATAGACTGAGAGAATGCGGTTGGGGACACTCAATTTTCTTGTTGCTCGTAATTTACAAAGACAATTAAAGGGTACTTTCATTAATAATAATAATTTCATACATGAAAATACTAAACAATGATTAATAGAGATGTCGATCGAATAAAACAATTTAAAAATGTGTAATTGCAACGCTAACGAGTAATTTTTTATAACATGTATATAAAATAATATGAACACTGTTTCAACATCAAAAATGTATTAATCTAGAATTTCGTTCACATAAAATTCCAGAAGGAAAGAATTTTTTACTCTACTTCGTTCAGTGTCATGAATCGATTGGAACTTCGCCTGGGATTGTTTTTTTTTCATCGTGAAAAAAGGACAAAGTGGTACGTTTATTTTTCACGTTTTGAAAAAACGTCGGCTTTATAGTATCAACTCATATAAACCTTTCACCTTTCGTCGACTATATGCAGCGCAGTCAGTAATATTTTTTTGTTTTCCATTGTATTCTGTTTTACACTTTACATTCCTGTCTTCCACAAATACACCCATGCATGACGCTTATTCGTCGCTGGTGAACTTTGAAATTTCTTGGAATTTGGAAAAAGTATTAGTAGCATTTCTCTTTTGATAGGAAATTGGTTATTTCACGCAGTAGAATCAACGTTCTCGTGTTTTTTTTTTTTTATTCAGTATGCAGGTGATACGATATCTGTTGCATTTTGATTCAGAAAAGAAGTCTCTTTAAATTCTTTTGATATTGAATAATCTGGCAATTGAATAGTAAAAGTATATCTATTAACTTTACTCTCTTTTTGCATGTAATAAAAAAATACATTGGTTAGTCATATTTTCTGTTCTTGAATTTTTTTTACAATTTGTTTAAGAAGAGTGCTAACAAAAAGTTGGAACAAGAGGTAGAATATTGTCAACAGAAGAATACATTTTAAATATATTGATAAAACTAACTGTGAGACATCTGTATTATCAAAATGGATAGTTGCTGTAATCATTTAGAATAATTTTCAGTTTATCAAATATTCTGCATCCAACAAAACTGCGATCGTTCCGAGCAGAAAGCTCGTATATACGCTGTAATAATTTAACATCACCTAAAGTTATCTGTGGTTTATATTGATGACGTTAATTTTTAATATCCCTACATCAGCACCGTCGTTAATCCTTGCGAATAACAATTCTGAATTTCTATTTTTAATGATTTCATGATCCAAATGTCGACTTCTCTCTGACAATAAATCTCGAAGGATATGTAAGCTAGCCCAAATCTAATTTCAGTGGCATTAAACTTCAATGTTTTGATTATTTTATTCACATTTGATTTTTATTTTAAACTTTTAAATCTAAACAGCAATTTTTACCGGGAACTGTCACTGCTCCAATCATCAGGCCGAGATTTTTTATAAAAAATTAAAAAAATTTCTAGAAGTCAATAGATATCCATTTTTTTACAAATAGTTCCACACAGTTCTCTCATTGTATGTACACGTGAACACAGAATTTTCAAAAAAAAATTATATCTGTGAAATTCCATCAGAACCTTGAAAAAAGAAACATACCTATTATAAAATTTACAACAATTTTACATTTAAAAATTCTTCAATCTGGAAACCTATTATAATTTTAATTCCAATGAATTCTATGGAATCCCCTAAAACATATATAAGACGAGTGCGTCCAGATGAAAGCAAAATCCGGACTCAGTTCAGAGCGAAAGGGCATCCTTCGACAACGTCGAAGTTTTACGCTCTTTCGAGTGCGTTTTCTTTTGTTTTCTTTTTTTTTTTCGATTGGACCGAGCATCGCGGAATCATTTTTCCCTCTTATCACCTATGATATGTTAATTCTGCTTTAACGACTAACGGGAGCCCACGAATGAGTAAAAAATGAGACGAGGCTCGCTGCTTAAATCAGCCTCTTAATCGCTGATCAATGTCTTTGGTTTCGTTCGTTTCGTTCGATTATTTTGCAGTGCAAATCTCGAAGGTATCGCATCGATCTTCTCGTGGTCCATAGAAATCGCCTTTACGTTCGATTCAACACGAAAGAAGGGATGAATCTGACTACTTGGGGACGGTAAATCGATAATATTATTATGACTAGTATTTTCAAAATGAATAAATCCCTTTCTTTTGTCGGTTAATTTTCTCTCCTAACTTTCAATTCTCTTTTAATGTTGCTTCACTTTCAAATCTTCTTTTGCTATTTTTTGTATATATTTTTGCGAAAGGAATTTTGGTACGTGTCCTTTCCTTTCGGTAGATTTAATTGTCCTTTTATAAAGGACTATTCGTTTCTAGGATGCATTTTGTTTTTGTCACTTAAATCACTACAGACAAACTTTTCGCAATTTTCTATTAATTATTGTAAATCCTCTGTCGAATAAAAAATATGTCCTTAAATTCATGAATTTAAATTTAATCTTAGAAGGATCTTGAATATTTCCTCGCTAAGGAAATCGGTTTCTTTTTCAAATTTCTTTGGAAGTCTCCGTTTTGATACATTCTCAAAATCATGTTTGAGAAATCCATAAATCGATTTTCTGTATTAAATTGAAAATATTCTCTTTATTTTGAATCGCGTTACGTACACAGACTTTAAAAGATCTGACAATGAGATATCATTAATTTAATTTTCCAGTCACACTCTTCATACAGTACCTGAATTAATTAATACACTTATAAACATCTTATTCTTACGTATACGTGATATGTTGATTTCTTTAACTTTAAGAAATAAGCGAGACTATAAAAAAGGATTAAATTACATAGTCTTATCATATGTGCCACGATAAATTATCACTTTACACTTCAATGTTATAATCATAATACTTGTAAAAGTGCTATAGTGCATACAAATATTATTGCAAATATGTGCCCATTTGTTTTTTTCATATTCATCAAAATAACTTTCATTGTGCTTTTGAACGTTACTGCAAATATGTGTTTCTTTTGTAGCATCTGTCAAAATCAATTGGTATTCTGATGGAATAAAAGTTTAAACGGTATTCGCCGCATTCGATCATCCTGAAGATCGATTGTTCGAATCTATGACCTTTCTGGGGAAAAGCATCGTTATCACGGACCTGGCAGGAATCGCGATAAAGATCTGTCATATTACGATAGAGATATTAAAAATTTCGAGGGACAATATTTTTCTTTTATGGATGTTCAATGGTTAAAAATATCATTTTTTAATAGATTTTCATCAATGTGCAACAAAAAGGATAGAAATTCTATTTTCAATTAAAGTATGAATCTTCGATTGCTAGAAATTCAGATTTGCTTTAATCTCAATCCTAGTGAACGAATATAATTTCGGTTCTCTTATTTAAAATAATAATAAAAATATTTTATGGAAGTAAAAGCAGGTATTGATTCTTCCTCATTTTCTACCGACATATTTAAAGGAAAATTCAAAGTAGTTTAAGTAGAGGAATAATTAAATGATGCAACGAATCGCGTGAATATTTGTGATATTAAATTTTCAGTGTTTTCTCGCTGGCTTCTTGTAATTTCAATCGTTACATTTTATCTTCATGACTCAATGTAATTCAAAATATTAAAATAAATTCTTATTGTAACGTTTTCGGAATCAACAACGTATTCAGAATTTTATGTCGGAAATTTCGTTGAATTACTTTTCCTTCTTTTTAAATTCAATCTTCAGCGAATGGGGTTTTTCGGGAGGAAAAAATTGCAACAATTTGAAACCCTGATTCATTTTCCGCCCGGCGGCCATCCAGCCACGAAATGGTCCGCTCGATTTTTGCAATTTCTTCCTGGTCGTATTTGGCCACCCCGAGACGGAGGACGTACGTACGTTTCATTTAAATTTCGCCATTTTATTACGTGCCACTGCGACGAGATATCTCGTCGAGCTAATAGCTATGATAACACGAAACCCGAGGAAAATTGAAGTTTTCAAAGGGAACCAACTACAAAGCAGTTTGACGTCTCGATGCACGTCATGCGATATAATTCCGCTGATTAAATTAGGAGGTAGTTATAAGGCGATTGTAATATCCCGCAAAACCGGCAGCACTTCGCTGTTTAATTACAGTGTCTCGTAGATTCAATGATCCGTACCTAAGAACGAGACTGCAACTTTGAAAATCATACATTTTGGTATTCTATTTTAATGTCGTCCGCTTCCGATTATTTTAATATTAACAATTGTTGAGGATTGTTCCCATTGAATATACTATAAAAGCTATTGAAATTTTCTTCACTGAAAAGATTAATCAGTGTTAAACTGAGTAGGGCAAAATCACAATTTGAACTATAATTATTTAATTACAAGCGAATGCAATATTTGCATCTAAAGAATTTCTAAAGAAGAAATCTAAAGAATTTCAAATTCACATTCAAATTCACATCTATATTTCTAAAAATAAAAAAAAAACCTGGTACTTCGATAAATATATGGTTAAAATACATAGAAAAAGCCTCACAATTGTCACATTAAACAAACTTAAGAACAATAAAAAGTATTAATGCAGGAGGATCATCACATTTTTTTTCCAATTTAAAATTGTAAAGCTACGAATTCTCCCTCAATTGGTACAGGTTCGTCCTAAATTTAACGATTCTGTGGTATCACTACCAGTTGTGGCAAGTGACCGATGAATGTTTCCGCCAAAACCGAAAAAACTCCAGAGTATACGCTTATAGAGCCATTTTTCTTTCATTATTCCCGTTTACCTGGCGCGAATACAAACTGAAAGAACGTACGAGGTAAAAATCGGATAAATTGCTTCTCCCAGCGTAAAAACTATCGCGTGAGTCGTGCAGAAAATCGTGCAAAGTAAACGTGAAATCGTATCGCTTTCAACGATTATCCGGGGAATAGTAAACGAATCGTTTGAGCGGAAGGTTTCATTGCTTTTTGCGTTTTAGTCGATGACATATTGCTAATCATTTTTAGGTGGATTCAATGATAATCTCATTTTACAGCTTTTAACAGTTCACGGGTATTTCATTGAACGTTATAGGTGTTATGGGAAAGTTATTGGATTAGTATAACTGGAGAGGAGTTACTTTCAATGATTGGGTCACAGTTGATTTGTGAGGCACGTTGATAGGTTTGGTTGAAAGCTAATTATTTTACAAAGTGTTGATTTTCATTTGGAGTAACTTCACAATTTACTGAATGAAAAGTTACTGAAACTTAGCAGTGCTGACCCGTTGCTTTATAATTTATTTGCTGACCGAACGCGCAATAACTCAGAATTAATTGTTTGAATCATAATAAATCACTGATTTCCAATACACCGATATAAATTAACGCAACATTAATAGCACAGAACTAATTTCTACGTCTTCTAACCTACTGATATTTTCAATTTAACAGTTTTTGGAAAACTTAAAAATTTTCTATTTCATCTATCGCGTCACGTATGCCACACGTTATTATAAGTCAAAGGGTTAATTATCATGATTATCTCTAAATAGTTTTATAGCAGTAACAAAATAAGGGTCGTAGGAATTTTAGAATACTACTGATTGAAAAGGAAACTTGGAAATTCAATACTCAAATTATTGACTTTCTATTTATTAAAATTTAATACTACTCTGCGTATTCTGAATCAACGATCCTCTCAATTACACCCTAACAATTCAGCGACAGGAAAAGAAATGCGAGCCACTCAACGCACTTAACACCGATCCGTCTCTTTGAATTGAAAAACCTTCGTCCTTTCACCGGCCTCCTTTTTGATTCTTGCAAAAAAGAAAAGCGACCTTCCTGTCTCGGTAATCGCGCGTTACAGATGCTTCAGCGCGTAAAGTGCTGTCCTTGATTCATTTCAGGAAGGACCTCTTTGACTTTTGCAACCCTCGGAGTTTGCGAAAGAACGATACCGTGGTACCCAACGTTCCCTCTTTTCCGCGTTCTTCAGGAGTGTCCTCTAGAAATGGCAATTCACGGGTGTAAACTTTCGAAAGAGAAAGAGAAGAGAATCGATTCTTCACGAGCATCTCGTAAAACTTTGCATCATGGAAAATCGTTTTTCTATATTGCCCACTCCATTCTTTTCTTTCGAGTTCTTTTGCCCTTTTTGTTTAAACGGGATTACATTCTTGAGAGGAACGATGTGTTGAGGGAAAATGAGGATGTAGAATCATTCGAGAAGTTGCAAGTCGATGGAATGTGAAAGGAATGTTCTTCGGAATACCGGATGTGTCCTTGCATGTCGGGGCTAACTTGGAAGGAAAATGTCGGAAGTTTGGTGGATTCCGTGGCGTGGTTTCTATGCGTTTATTACGCGGAAGAATGTCTCGTGTTTTGCACTCGGAAGATTTCGATTCACGGAGAAACTAAGCTGTTTTTGATGATATCTAATCAGGTGATTATGTTAGAACTTTGTAAAGATGTGGCTGAAAGATAAGATGCAAATAGAGGTTTGGATGATGGAAATTATTTGCGAGGAAAGTTCGTCTAGTTTTTTGAAAAATTGAAATATTAATTAAGTCGAATTAAAATATTTAAATATCGACATATTAATGATTTGCAACAAAATGTAATTTTAATCATTGCCAATGATTGTAGCTGAATGTGCAACATTAAAGAAAGTTCCAGATTTGTTATTTGCCATTATAGTACAATGATCGTGGTTGTTTCTACTTGAAACTTGTGTTTGTCGCATCATTATTTTATAATTTGCAGTAACAGTCGCTGTTTCAACATTTTCCTGCCACTCAACAAATAAAGTGCATACCTGCACGTAATACTATTCAACGATCAGTTTCGCAAATATTTCATTATTTACAATATTGCTACACCATGTTCCCATAGCGCGAAACTTTGCCGTTGTATCAAACCGCAGAGTAATTGTATAATAATTTTTTAAGTAACTGCAATATCAAATTTGAAGTGATCCAATCTTTCCGTACGACCGCGCGGCAATTGCTGCTGCAAATTGGATTTTAATTTTGTCGCCAAAAATATAAATGCTCTTTTCATAAATCAGCTAACATGCTAATTCTCGTTCCGATAAATGTTTAATAACCTTCAACAATCAATATAATCCTTTGTATTTTAAGTCAGAAAATGTAACTCAGTTAAAATACACCCGTCCGATAAATTGTCCATATTTAATGCATAATTTATCGTTTTATTTGTTTCACATTTTCACGTTCGAACTCGACGTTACAACAATTGCAATGGAAGGTAAATGAAAGTATCGACAGGATAAACTACGACGAAAAATGCAAACGAAAGATTTGCAAAAAACTGCAGTCGAAAGCGTCGGGGCTAGTTGGCTCATCTATCACTGCCGATCTCGAGCGTCTCGTCTGCTTTTTCGTTTCGGCGAAACGTTTTTCGGCCGGAGTTTTCCAAACCAATTTGATCATGGATTATTTTTAGCCTTGGAATATTGACGGAACGAGCACACGCCATCCCGAATGGAGTTTCGTCCCGAAAAAGTGACGTACGTATCGAGATTACTTTAAACCTATCAGAAACTAACTTTCACGTTGTAACGGGTGTTCCTTCGAAACGTGATGAGAAACACTGATATATCTAATCGATTATTTTTCTTTTACATCCTTAGACCTAAGATCCTTTCGCCTAGGACCTATTATCCTAGATAATTACCGAACCATTAAGACTACAATATATTAAATCATAATTTAGGTAAAATTTTACATAGGCGATTAATACCGAGGGTTATCCCATAAAAGATCAACTGTTCTAGGTTGTTTCTTAACACTTTGAACGCCACAGTTATTTCGCATGTTTCATGATTCCTACTGAAATAGAATTTTTTATATTAATGTTACATTTTTATGAAGCAGAAATATTAAAAATACTGATAGATAGATTATCAGCAGTTCTTTATGCTTTTAACGCCAATATTTAAATATTCAATATGATGGAAAATTCATAAATATTGCAATTTACACGTTTCATGAAACTTCATTGAATTTCAATAGTGCCGGTCACCGGTGACCCCCATGGCAGCCAAAGTGTTAACCACCGAGACTGTAATATTTTAAATCTGAATTTAGGTAAAATTTTACATAGGTGATTAACTTCTAGGGTTATTCCATCAAGGACCAATTGTGCTAGGTGGTTTCCGAACCACCGAGGTTATAATATATTAACCCCTTGCCATACTATAACGAGTGATACTCGTGATGCTAGAAATTGGAAAGGAAATTTTCAACGTTTAAAAAACCTATTAAATTGAAAATATCAGTGAGATGCGACACGATAGAATTATTTCTATAATATTAATATTACGTTCAATTATACTATATGTCAATAATCACTGATCAATGTTTATTTTACTAATTTAATTCTGAATTATTGTGGAGGCAGTCACAAAGTAAATGGCACGGCAAGGGGTTAAAAAGTAATTTAAGACAAATTTCGCAGCATCGATTAACTCCTTTGGTTATTTACACTATTAAAAAAAAAATAGCTAAGACGAGATGTGATGATTTGAACTGCTCGATTTGAAATCATTCTCAAGATGAAGAAAACAGTTGAAGTCGCAAAATAAAATTTAGAAAAAAGCGATCAAGGGAGTTATATTAGGAATGAAGTTACAAGATTAAATTACCGTGCCCAAGTTTGAGATCTGGTTGTATCTCGGCATATTTTTCTAAATTATCATTTAATATATCATCGTCTCAATGGTACAGAATCCATTTAAAGCAGCAATACCCAATAATCCACGTACCCCATCATAATTCGGAAACAAAATGCTATTAAGACCCTCGAAACGCAGAATATGTTGACGTAACATTTCATTGTCCGACCGTAATTGAAAAATAGCAAAAACTGGTCAACACGGTTAATTTAACACGAATAGAAGGTACGCCCTTGCCATAACCAGGCACAATTTGGCAAGCGTTGGCCCGACGTGATCGTGCTCTACCAGAAAATGTCTAAAAAAAAGCAAAAAAAAAGAGTGAAGCATAAGAGGCGGTTCGAAGTGTGTAAAAGCGAAAAGTAGTCGCATCAAGTACTCTGGTTAATTAACGGCGGTCTCCACTGTAATCGCGAATAAGCTTGCGCACAGCGAGAAAAAGGGCGTGACGTAGACCGTAGCCGGCAGTAATTAAGTGTGACGAAAAAATCGCTCCCTTCACGAAAATGTCGGATCAAAGCGGCCGGCCGCGAGGAAAATTGCAACTCGCGTTTCTCGCCAACGGAGTCTCATGAGCGAGGAATTTTCAATGAGTTCTATCGTTGGAAATTATTTTTATAATTTCCATTTGTTTTGGTATTGCGATTTTCTTCCTGCTTTCCATCAGAGGAAGAGAAAAGACCGGATGTTACTCGGTAGTTTCTTGATCACCAAAAAATCCATATACTTTTGTAGTTTCGTTATAATACTTTAGTTCAGTTTTTAGTACCTTTGTTTTCTAATTTGTGAATTTTCTGTCATTTAAATTGATCGAAAGAATTTGTTATTTTGAATGGTTTCGTCAAAATCGAAGGTAGTATTTTTAGCTGAAGATGAAAATTGTGAGTGGACTATTGGTTAGACTTGTATTTCATTTTCAAAAGTGATGTTGTATTTTTGGATTATGAGTATCAGAATTTCGAACGAACGGATATCTCTTCCTTTTCAGATTGGCTAGTATTGGAAACTCATTGAAACGTAAATCAATAAAATTTTGATATTACCTTGAATCCTGAATGAAGAAAATTCTTTGCATTTCGAGCTTATTCATCGAAACGAGATTACTTGAACGCGATGTTGGTCAGTGATGCAATATTTCCTCATATTTGTATAATTTTCCATTCAGCTTTCTGCACGAATTTATTTATTTCTTGCAATTCAATTAAAATCTAAGTGCAGTCCAATTAAACTTTTAAGTCAGACAAGTGAAAATACAATTTAACACAGCTACTCAGTTTTCTATACAAATTTAGTTAATCCGATGCAATTTAATCGTATCTCAATTACAAATTAATGTCAGACAAATCAAGAGAGGCAAGTCATTCATGCAGTAATCTCTAATCATTCTACTTATCACTCGAAATAGCAAGGAATCGTATTACGTCGGGCAATTTGCCTCGTCTAAGTATTTAACGCGCTACCTGCGGAATGATTTGCGAGGAGGCAGATCCTGCTCGCTGAACGGCCACTGGAAAACTGCCAAAAACGTGAGAGAACGGTTATCGCTGACAACGAGCCGAGCACTAAATGTCAACACTTCCGTGAACATGGGTAGCATTTAGGCGAGTTTGGATGTTTCAATTTTCTGCCTTCTTGGCTCGCCACGAACCGCCGGAAGTGTTTTTCCCTCTTTAAGCTACCTTAGTATTCGTGTTATCGGTATCATTGTAGTCGTTCTTACTTATACGACATATTCTGTACTTCTTTTTGTACTTTAATTGGATTTTCAAAGATGCACAATGGAGACATGGAGGTTTGAAAGGATATTTTGAAAATACTTTGCTATTCTATCAGCACGTAGGATTCAGGAGTTTTGCGAATATGGGGATTTGAAAAGAAAGTTTAAAAGTTCTTTCTTATTCTATCGTTGCAAAGAATTCAGGAATTGTGCTGGTGGTGAGATTTGGAAAGAAAGCTTAAAAATGCTTTGCTTATTCTAGTACTGTAAAGGATTCACAAATTGTGAAATGTGGGGAAAAAAGGATTTTTTTTTGTCACACCGTGAAACAGAAAGGTACGGTGAATTGTACATTTAAATTTCACATGATATTTTTGAAACTCCGAGGAGACAGCATGGAATAGATTTTTTTTCGAGTTGCAGTTAAAAAGAGACGTTTACACGGGAATTCTAAAAATACTCAACTCATCAACTTGTAAGTTTATTAAAAAAAAACTACGTTTAATACAATTTAAGATATTATCGTAAAATACACGAATTTTTTAAAACTCGAAGAATTCCCCGTGATATTTAGAATTAGATTCTTTTTCGTGCAATAATACGTCGTTGCTTTCAATGTTGCAATTTTCCAGGAAGAGTTGAAATTAATGTTTGTGACTATTCGTGTCGACTTTGTTTTTAAATATTAATTTACGCTGGAACGTAAACTAGATTTCAACGTTTGATCCGTGTCAGTGGGACATTTGTGTCGAACTGATCTAATAATAAAATACTTCTTCCTCGAAGGATCAAATTAACCTGTTATAACGGAATGTCAAGTGTAATGCGACAAACAATCGATTAATCATGATAGGATAAAGAAAAAAGCGGAAGGAAAGATAGTGCCAAGCGAGGGTGATAAATGTTAATGTTAATGGCCTCGCCTAATGACCTTGGTTCTTGATTGATTGTGAATCAAATAATCCTCGATATTCAGCAATCAATAACGCTATGCCGTTAATATTGCAATAGTTGGATGATCAAAACTGACAAACATGATTGAAAGTAATTAGTCGATTACTAAAAACATGCAGCAACAATGCGGCGCATGATAGAAATTTGCATACAAACACTTTGAATGTAAAGGAAATTTTTGCCAAAGACATTCGTCAAATCAATTTCCTCCATTTATATTAAAAGGAATAAAGGTTTTGAAAATAAATCAATTATTCCACTATCTTTACACTGATTTAATTAATAATTCGGATAAAGTAAATACAATTGAAAAATAAATTTAAAATACTCTTGCCTATAACATACGATCTGGATTAACAATTTCATTGATAATGGAAAGACAAATACAAAATCCACGGTTCGAAATCAGTCAGCTCGTATCAGAAGTGACTGTTGGAATTAAAAATAAAGAAATATATACGAAAATTTTGCAAATAACTCCTGCAAATTTATCCTCCGATAAAATTCTCATCTGTAAATATACCCTAAACTCCATTACCCCCAAACTGTCGAGAAATTCCGTCGAACAGCAAGAAAATTTTATCGGTCATTACCGTCAGACGTCTCTATATGTTTAAGCGCGTTATTGCGGCAGGAGTAAAATTCAGGATCGATTTTCCATTAATCGGCTATTAGTATGCAATACTTAGTTCGCCCGTACGGTAGGTGACTTTAGCCTCCTGAGATAATAATAAGGCAGTAATCATCCCGGGAGAACGTTCCACGATAATGTAATACTGACCGTAAACTTCGCTTATCGAGTAGAGCTTATCACTTGTGTGATTCAACGCTGTGGATTTGATTTTTACAAATTTTTTTCATTACGTTTTTATCCTATCTTTTTTCATAAGATTTCACTAAATATTTTATATCGTTTGTAACTTTAAATTCTTCTTACGTTATTTACTTGAAGCGGACACAGACATTTTTGAATACTAAGAGATGATCATTTATTTGATGAGTCGAAATCAGTTTTTTTATGAGAAAGCCTGAGAGTTCATATACAGAAATTATAAATTACTGTTTGCGTAATCATAATCAACGATTATATTTCAATTTTTCAACTCTAACCGTGTACATGTGGCGATAAGCTATAATTAAATTTGTCCTCTGACCATACATATGCGTCTATAGTTCTAAAAGGATTAAAGTTAATGCGACTAAATGAATAATTTTATTAATATAATGTATGAGGTTAGCGTTCTAATTGGTAATTGAAATGTCACGCTATAAATAAATCATGAACTACTAATCATTCAGTATGTAAGCATTCTACTTCGATAATATTTGATACGATCGAAATTAGAGAGAACTCATGAATAATTCAAAGAAACATTGTAAATAACTTATCGATTATATGTTAAGAGTTAAGTTTAATTCTAATGAACGACAGATATAACCCTCTGTGCATGTAAGCCTTCACCAGAGGATGAAATATCTAGTAAACATAGATAAAAGAAACTAATTCAAAAATATATCACAAATAAGCCATAAGCCAAAATTTCACAATTCCAAAGCTAAATCTCTCAAAAGCGACTTTTGATCTTCTCTTAAACTCCAGCGTTAATCTAACCCAAAACATCATGCAGATCCGCTTCTATCCCTCTAGCAACCTGGTCGAACAAAAAGAGAAGAAAAAGACACCTCAACCAAGAAAGAGGAAAGAGGGTTTTAACCGATCCTCTTTCGGTGCAGTCGAGTTGAACGTCCGCGAGAGGATACCGTGATCGTATCCTGCGAGGCCACGTTAAGGACCCGCCAAGAGGAAAAAGGGATGGGTGTTAAAGAGGATGAGAAGAAAAAGAAAACCAGACGAAGGTACAAAGAGGAAAAGAGAAACTACGTGGATAGGACAAAGAAAGCATGAAAGTACATCGACGACGAAGGCGAAGAAAACTTGGAGGAAGGAAAATATGCGAGGACAGGAGTAGTTGAGAGAGTAGGATAGAAAACGAGAGGATACAAAGTGGAGTAGATGAGTTGCCGAGAATAAGGGGTAAATTGCAGGGTAGACTCAAAGGGGAAAGGGAGATTCGAGAAATGAAAGATAAACTGAAAAGTAATGGATGGAAAGGTAGAGAAAAAGGTAAAGTCGATGGAGTGACGATGGGAGGAGGGTTTGAAAGAAGGAAATCAGAGATCCAAGGAGCGAGATAGGTAAAGAGAGATATAGATACTTTAAAGAAGAGTGCGGAATAGAGTGAAGTTAAGGGAGGTAAATTAAAACGTAAGGAGGAAGAAATAATAGCATTGGGAACGGGTGTAAGAAAATTGTCAAAGTATAAGGTAGAATTTAAATTAGAGATTGAACTAGAAACAACGAGAGAGAAATGGATGGGTAAAATGGAAAGCAAACTTGTACTGTAAACGGAAAAATTTTAAAATACGGATAAAAGCCGAGAAAATTGCATGCATTCGGGCTTCAAATGTTTACTGTTCATATTCCTGTAATTCATATACTATTGTGGATTTTATGAACTCGTATACTACAGAGAGAGGAGTGTATTTTCATTCATATTGTTGTACTCATTTTTATATTAATCTTTAATGCAGAATTTAATTAATGTATTCAAACATAATGCAACTTTAACTCTTAGCCGCCACTGGGTGTACTGCCCATATGAATATTAATACGTATTAACTACACAGAGCCAGTGAAGGATTAATATATTAAATGGCGGCTAGTAATAAATGAAATTTACCTTATTTTACGATTTTGCACATCTGCAATTATTAAAAAAAAAAGATAGGAGAGGATTTGTTTTCAACTTGCAAAAAATTGCATTCTTCAGTGAAATGTATTTTGATCAACATTCTCTCTGTAATTTAAATCATTTTAGAGACTATATGTTCTTCAATCGCTCGTTATTTTATGCCAAAGAAAAAGAAACGAAGATGAAATGAGATTCGCAACACGGTGGGGAGAATCGTCTTTCAATTTCGGCAGCAGTCCTTTACAATGAAAGTACACGTAACACGAGGAATAATAACGGTATATTAGCTCCTTTTATTCGGTTACAAAGGAGGTGAATTCGTTAAATCGGAAATTGTTTGGAACAATAATGTTCGTGAGGTATTGTACCATCATACGATATAACTACCATTCACGCGTAATTATGTCGCTTCTGTACGCAGAAATTTGCGAATAATTAACGACGGCGCTGACGCATCGTTGGTGGCTGATTTTATAAAATGCAACCGACAAATTTCATTTTACAATTAATTGGACTCGTCGAAACGACGTGGATAACAATGTACAAACATAATCTAATAGAATCAACGACGATAAAAAGGGACAAGGATGTTTCTACAATTATTATTTTGTATTTCGATAATTCAATGTGAAATTCTGTTCTTTGTAAATATATTGATATGAAGTAAACGAGAGATTTGAAGAATGGAAGAGAATGTTGTTAATTATCAGTTAAATTATTTGCAAAATTCTGTGTAGACTGAGAATCATGAAAGTATCGAAAATGTATGGGAGGATAATAATACATCGTTCATTAAATAAATTCGGAGAAGAAATACATAATGGAACATGAGGATATTCGTATATTAATATTACAATTAATGTTATGTTTAATATTCAACAATTTGTGACCCCGAGATTTATTATTTAGTACGTTTTCAATTTTCATAAAATATCTCATACCTCACATAATTTTACGTACTAACAAACAACTACAGTGAAGAAACCTTCATTTAAAAAAAACTTGAATATCTCTCATTAACAAAATTAAGCATCAGAGATCAACAAGCACCCCGACAAAAAAACGCGATCGAAAAAGATTATATTTATAATTATAAAAGAAGAATCTCGACCTCCAGTCGCAATATGCATCTCCAACGAGATGGAAAAGATTAATTTCAAATCCAAACACAAAAGGGAATTCATACACGTATAAATCTCAAATTAATTATCCAAACCATGCATCAACTCCACCATCAAGCCACGAATCCAATCAGGACTCCTTCAGCCAGAAAAACTCGAAAGACTCTCATTCTGAAGATTAAGCGTCATAGATTAGCAAGCACCTTGACAGAAAACGCGATCGTATATTTGAGCGACCGCTTTACATCACAAAAGATCCTCTATTCCTCGGCTTAAAACACTTGCAAATGCAAAAAGCTTCGTTCCAGTTTCTGGCCTCAATTAACAAGGAAATATCCTTCGGAGCCGTTTTCCAAGAAGACCTCGTCTCTCTTTCAAAGAAGAAATACACCGGCTGCACGCAGAGAGAAACCAGCCACGGCAATCTTTGCGTCTTAAAACCTGATTAACGTTGCCGTCGACTTTACGCCCGGTCGGTGAGACGAGTTTTAGGGAAATTCTCTCAAAGAGGCACCGAAAGTTCCCTAATTGGTCGTGGATTTCGGCGCAAGCTTGTCAGCGTTACGTAATCTCCGTTACACCGTTGGATTACGTGAAGTGGATACATACCGAAGGAACGTTTGTCGAGCACTGCGAAAATGTTGATCAAGCATTGGCGTTCCGTGTTTGGATTGAAGAACGGTTACGTTGGGAGATAATGCATGTTAATCTGGCTGATGGTGATTCTTTTTGGGATAGTAGAAGTGTCCTTTGGGTTTGATGGTGATTGGGAGTCGAAGAAGAAATTTAGACGGAAGAAGAAGAAGAAGGAAGAGATGTAAGAGGGGAGAGGTCACAGAAGAAATATAGGAAGAGGAAGAAGTGAGAAGACTTCTAGAATGGGAAGGAAGAAATTTAGAAGAAGGGTGATTGAAGAAATGTAGAAACGAGAAAGAAGAAATGGAGAAAGTGAAGGAAAAAAAGTGAATGTGGAAGGGAGAAGAAGAAAGAAGAAATTTAGATGGAAGAAAAAGAAGAAGGAAGAGATGTAGGAAGAGTGAGGTCATAGAAGAAATATAGGAAGAGGAAGAAGTGCGAAGACTTCTAGAATGCGAAAATAGAAATTTAGAAGAATGATAACTGAAGAAATGTAGAAACGAGAAAGAAGAAATGGGGAAAGTGAAGGAAGAAGAAGTGAATGTGGAAGGGAGTAGAAGAAAGAAGAAATTTATATGGAAGAAGAAGAAGAAGGAAGAGATGAAGGAGGAGAGAGGTCGTAGAAGAAATATAGGAAGAGGAAAAAGTGAGAAGACTTCCAAAATAGGAAAGAAGAAAGTTACAAGGATGAAGACTGAAGAAATGTAGAAACAAGAGAAAGAAGTGGAGAAAGTGAAGGAAAAAACAGTAAATGTAAAAGAGAGAAGAAATTTAGGAGGATAAAGATTGAAGATATGTAGGAAAGGAGAAGAAAAGAAGTAAATGTAGGAGAAAGAAAAAAGAAGAACCGTAGGAAGAACAAGAACGAAGTAGAAATCTGCAAGGAGAACTGTAGAATGAGTTAGAAGAGAGTAGAAATCTAGGAAAAGTGACAAAGAGGGGAAATCTGTATGCAGGGAGAAGAAAGAAAAACAGATGAGAAATGTAGGAACAGTAATAGGAAGAAAGAAGAAGTGTGGGCTTTTGGATGTCAGGAAAATTTTGTAATTAATGGATGTATTACGATATCAGGCACGTAGGTAAGCCCAACATAAAGAGTAACATAAACTTCACCATTATCAGTGATGTTAGACGGTGATAACGGTGAATCAAACTTAAGGAAAGCTGTCGACAGCTCTTTACGACATGTGTTACCACCTGCGAGTTATTACTGCTGTCGAGATAAATTACTTTATTTCCGTATTTAAATGAGTCCGGAGAATGGTGGTCGCGTGTCAAGTCGGAACCGAATGTCCTTTTCACTTGTCTGACTATGAACTTTCTAGAACTACTGGACTTCTATCTTTCTCCCTAAACTTACATTTCCACTACTTCGTTTTTCTCGGATTCTGTCCAACACGTTATCTGACGTTTCTTAATATCCTTTTTACAATATTTATACGAATTTCAAGAAAGTCTTACGTTAGAAATGAAAAAATTCCTCTACATTTTTCCATAATATTTAAATAATCATGTACATCCCGAATTGTTCATCTTTTTTTAATTATTCTAAGGACTAAAGAATACGTAGTTCCAAGATAAAACATTTGTAAATTCTGAAGTTAATATTTCAAATAGGAACTTTAATTTTGTTTCCAAGCATCTAATCACACAGAGAGCTTTTAACGTTTGATAATTAAATTCTAATAATTTATAAGAGGAATTATTTCGAAAGATAGAAACATAGATATATCCTATACAATACTTAAAAATTGCAAGGTCCCACAGAGAAATAAATTAAAAAAAAAATCCTGAGTGTGTAGAATTATGAAATTCTCGTGAAACCGTTTGTCATAATGGAATTGCACGATTTAGGATTAGATTAAAAGACAATCCATAAATAATACGTTGGCAATTAGTAGGTACGTTCTCCATAATTCCATGATAATATCAGTGCCATCTCAATCGCGTGCCGTGAAAACAAAACCTCCATGGTGAACCAGAAGCGGAAAAGTGAATTATGATAGCACGCAGCTGCACGTACAGCTCCGTTACATGCTGTAGGAATTATTCAATACTCTCGTTGTCGTGTTAATTTATTAAATTGTGGCACGAGATACAGCGAAGAAAGGAAAAAGAGAAACGGAAAGTGGAGAAAAGAGAAACGAGGGAGCCTGAGGAGGAATAATGGAATCTGTCTAACGAGTGCACATAATACATAATTATGATGACGCGGATATAGAACAAAAGTGTAATAAAAAATATAGAAAAATATGAGTTATTAAATAGATATGTTATAGAAATCGTGCCACGTACAACATCAACGAATATTATACTTCGTACTTTTTTAACAAGTAAAATATTTAGAAGTAGATGCATATCTACGCCATGAAATATAAAAAAGAATAATGAATCTGAATGAAAATATTGTTACAGTATTTAATTAACGAATAACAGATTAATCAAATTGAAATAACATAGATTCTTGTTATCGGTACTCAGCTAATGATTTTTAAATGATGTAAAATTAAGTAACCGGTCACGAATATATTAACTTTGTATATTTAAAGTACACAGTATTTGTTCATTATCCGATGATTTTTCTTGAAAAACCTAAACAAATAAAAAAACGTGCAATAAGAATATAAGCAGTAGACCGAGGGGACAAAGAAACTGCAGAGGATTCTAGCAATTCCGTAACTTCTCAGTAGAATGCAATAACAAAAGACAGAAAGTAGAGTAGTGTGGAGAACGACAAGAGGATTGTTGACGAAAAGTAAAGTTTCTTTCATAAATCATTCGAATGTCCAAGAGTAGGTGAAACATTTGTCGCGACTCTTTTTAACTTTCTTAGCAACCACTGCTTTTCGTATAGTTGCAATAAATTTTCTATTTAAACATTCCAAATACCTTAATAATTTCAACAATTCCACAATAAATTCGAAAATTTAAACAAAATTCGCACATTCAAAAAATAATAAAGCCCTCCTGAAAACTATCACACCGATACAATATAAATATAAACTCCACGGAGAAAGAACATTGCACTGCACTGTAAAAACTAAGCATACAATATTTTAACGTTGTTTTCCAGAAAAAAAAGGAAAACAGAACGCGGGAAAAGACGTAGAATTAATTTCGGAGCTTGTGCAGCATGCCGTTGCAAAGTAGTATTTTCCACGGGCCACTTCGTTTCACTCAGTTTCTAATCTTTCTTTTCTGGACTTCTTCAGCGGACGACTTCCCGGCAAGAGATACAATTTATTCGCGTGAGTGACGTGTACAGGACTTGGCCCTTCCGGCTCGTAATAAGGCATAATTCACTCGTGCTACTTGCTAACTCGCAAAAGCTCAGTTATACATATACATTTACTATGGCGACCATAAAACGTGCTGACATATTTCACGAAATCTTCCTCCTCGACGTATGACCATTACAGAAGTTTGTGCGAAAAATTCCGATAAATTTTGAAACGATAATTTGAATTATTTACGATTTAATTACGTACTTTTGAATAAATTATTCGCCCGTAAAGTGTTTCTCGTGGATGAACGAAATTTCCTTATTTCACGGGAAGCTTTTCGTCTCATTATTAATGCAAATAATGGTTGGGTATACGCAGAATTACTTGAAATTACATACTTCTCGTAGCGTTGAAATTTGCAGCTCTTGAAAGGGTTCTGCGAAGAGTTAATTTTAGTGTTTTGTTTATGAACTTCCTTTCGGATATTTTAGAGTAATTGATATGTTAAAACTTTTTTAGCTTAATATTTAAGAAGAGCCTAAAGGCTTTAACACTATGTGAATATATAGCTTTGACAGAAACATTGAAAGTCAGTAGTATAGCTGCATTTTTAACTTCAAAGTCGAACATTCTACAGGATCCAAGTTAATCCAAAGTAAAATATTTGACGACCACCACGATAAACACTGGGAAGTCCTGGAAACCGTAATTCATTGCACACATCCGCGAATAAACTTTTCGTTTTGTCCCCAAACGATCAAGGGATGCGTCGTGACTGCTACTTAAGTAAACGCATCAGAATTCTCGGTCGAATCAAAGCAAGCCAGACATTTAATGGGGGCTATGTAAGATCGGGATTTGTGCCTCCCTTTGATTACTTGAGCGATGGATCAGTTACATCGTTAAATTAACGTCCGTTTGATGGCGAATACCGTGTTTGGTTTCACCGAAAATCGCCCTCTCCGCGCAAGGACGTGATGTGGAATATCGCTGAGATCGATTTATTTCAACCCTTTAAATTTTCTTGATAAATAATTAAACGTTTAATTGACGGTACTTGTCTTTTGTTAATCTTCTTTTTAGATTTCCTTTTTTTTTAAATTCAGGCGATTCGTTGCACGTTTGTTTACTTTTTATCCTAAATATGCTTCAAGACAGGATTATTGTAGTTTCTCAACTTCTAATTTAGTGTTCTTTCAAATTTCACGATTAATCAAAGCATTAAGGTTTTATATTTTCTTTGCGATATTCCTATTACTATGAGAAAATATTTTTAAAAGTCAACACAAATATATAAATATGAAAAGAAAATTGTAACACTACATTTTCCTTGCATCGAATAACTTGTATCTATGTAGTAGGTATAAGTGTAATTTTATTACACAGACTAAATAATAATAAACATTTAAGAAAAACAAAACGATTATCAACTATTTTGAATTTACAGCTTTTCGATTGTACTCCTCAAAAATTCTTTCCATCTTTTACTTTGACCTCATTACACATAATTCGAGGTCCATCGTTGTAATTACAGCAAAAATTATGTAACACTAGCTTTCACATAATTTCGAGTAATTTAATTCCATGTATACCTTACAACACACGATAAAATTCCAATTTTGATTTCGATTCATACCGAATCCAAAATCACCCTTTCATCAGTTTCGTGCAGTCTCCCTTTCATTCCAGAAAAATATATTACTAAACCAACATTTTTCCGTTCTATCATTTTTTAATTCATAATCCTATTCAGCGGAATAACTCCAGTTAAAACAGTTATTCGTTCGATCTCCTAAAATTCCCATTTAATCGAAAATCCGTAAATATATTATTTACAAAATCGCCGAAAAATCTGACCTGTGCATATACATAGAAATATAGAGACACAATAAGAAACCTGCTTTTCCCTGTATCACATTTTTTGATATGTATGCGTTACGTCATTACAACGTCCACCATTTCGTAACCTATGCCCTTTAAATTCAAACCCCGTGTACCAATATTAATATTCATCCCTCCTTTCGTAAAGCTATCCTGAAGCTTTCTTCTAAGCAAGATCGACTTTGTATATTTTTCGTCGTTCTTTTCTTTAAATTCTTACTTTTTTTTTGTGTATTCCTACGATTTTTTTTTTCATTCCTAAAGAAATGAACGCGAAGGACCTTCGAGATTGCGATACAAATTCGGAACGAATTTGGAGCAGCTTTCTTCTTTTTCTTCCTCTTCGTGAAACTATAACGAGAGCTCTGTGATCGAAAGTTACTTTCTATGGTGTAATTTTTATTACACCGGAATTTTCGTGCCACCCTATGCTGATGTATGATTCGCTGGTGCCTTAAGGCGGTTTATTCATTGGGGTGGTTTCTTTCTGCTTGTATTTCAGGTCTTTTCTTTTTCTTTGCTGCTGGAAATTAATATGCCGAGAGAATTGTTTTAACAGATTGATCAGCGTGGAAAAAATACAAAGTTTTGGATTCCCAGTACTTTTTGTGCTTCTTTCGGTTTAGAAATATCTGTTGACGGACGTGAAAGCGGATTATTTATGCAATTAATATTTATGTCTGTTTGACTATGTTAGAGTGGTCGGTGTTGTATTACATTTTCTTTTCTTGTATTTTGTTACTGGAGTTCTCAAATGGGGTGGAATTATGTCAATAGAATGATAAGGGAGCTTTTGTTTCTTCTGCTTTCGTGTTTTAGAAATTTATCTTTTGACGCGTGTTACTGCAACTTTTTCTGTGTGACTTATCTTTGTAAGTTAAGAGTATAACAAGAAATATGCAGAGTTGATACAAAAATATTTACATTTACCGAAAGCAGTTTTATTAAATGAAAATAACAATTTTTGTTTATTTGAAATTAATACCCAGGACTATCGTAACGTGTATATCGACTGAAGATTTCGGACAGCTCAACCTCATATGTGTTTTGAGTATGAGAAATTTGACGGAAATTTTGCGATAAAAAATACCGTAGATTTAATACCCAAGCGGAAGCAATATTACAAACGTGACGGTTTTACGGAGATCGAGTATCGTGAGTAAGTGCGTTGCACTGATCGTGTCAAGTGATACGGTTTTGGTGAGGAAATATGAGAAATTTTAGTGCACACGGAGAACATAAATATGCGTTGTGTCAACGGCCCTGAGTATAAATTTACTTAGGGCACTTCTTTCATTTGTCTTGTTGAAACATGCTTTCGAAGTCCATTTTTTATATTTTGATTCAGAAATAAAAGAAAAATCAGAAGATTTGAAACTTTTCATTAAATAAAATTTCATACAACGAGAACGTAAACATCTAACAATAATGTCGATGAAATAAATTATTATATTGTAATTTTTAAAAGAAAATATAACGATCAATCTTTGTTACAAGTACGTAATATATTATATTACATCTACGCTGTATATTTTTTCAAATAAATAAATAAATCTTCTAGAATCCACTTCAATTTACAAAATTACAAAAGAATCACAACAATTAATTTCCGTCACTGGGCGAACATAATAAATTACATTACAGTTCCATTTTTTCCTCTAAAATATAACAAATTAATCTTCTGGAATCTATTGTGACTACAAAGCTACAAAAATGTATAACAATCAATCTTCGTCATGGGAAAAACATTGTATACCATGTTACAGTCTCATTGAGTTAAAATGATTGGTCGTATTGTTAACTACCCTCGTTACTTTCAGTTACTAATACAATTTTCTCCATACTTAAAATTTGCAATGAAAAAGAATTCCCACCACAATTTCTTTTTTATATTGTCAAATATATTTAATTCGACAAACAAAAAGAGAATCGCAATGCGATCAATTAATTTTGATCATAACCAAAGATACGAATATTGTTACTAATTAATATTCTTCCACGGGCAGATAATTAACTGACGCAAGGCAAGAAGATGTACTCGGCCGGAAACGAATTATCTAATAATGCAGAAACTCCGCGATGATAGACGAGAACGTTTCGTGTAGATTAATACTTAATGCACCTCCGAGTCGAAATCATTTCGAGAAAATCGGTGTGACTAACACTTGCAGGAATTTTGTCTACGATCGTTCGGCAAAAATAGATATCTATTAAATGAGAAAATCAGACGTTTACTTCAACAGTTCTTTAATTACTGGTATTTCACGTCGACGGGTTTTCGTACCGATTCGAATTTCGAATGTGCTGAAATGTGAGCGAATAATTAAAAAAAATTCTGTGTAACGCGATCTTCTCGAATTATTTCATATGTGCTCTTTCTTATAACACTTTTAATTAGTAACTTTTAAACTTCTACTGTTCGAAATATTTCTCCAATTATTCGTTAGCTGAGTGAAATTCTTTTTCCTACTTTTATCACCTGAAAGAAATTAGTTTGCAAATTTTTCGCCATCTGAATGAAGTTAATTTTCCCATTTTTTGTCAGCTGAGTGACATTAATTTTTACATATAATTTTTCTTTATTCATTTTTATCCGGCGATAGAAATAGCTAGAGGTAATAAGATGAAATATTTCAAATGAAAGTAATATGTTATTGATGAAAAATCATTGTGATAGTTGATTGAAACATTGAAATGTATCATGATTAAGTACCTCTACCTCCTATCGCTCGAGAATATTTCAAAATTTCTATTGAAACGTAACTTTTTTTTTCGAAAGTGAAATACACCAGCAGGTGATACAGTTATCTTCATATTTCGGTGAATTTCTGCATCGCAAAGGCTCAAGTTTTTAACCTGGTTTTACGGAGTAACCTCTTTTCAACTTGAATTTCTTACAAATTCTACAGTTTCAACATTGAACCCTGTACCTCTATTTTCAAGCGATCCCATTTTAATGAAATTACGACAAGCGAATTTCACTCCGACGAAAATTACCCCCTCCTCCTCTTTTTTTGCAATTAAATAGATCCAGAAATAAATTGGACATATTTCTCGCAGAAAATTTAATTCACGATACATATAGATGAAATTCACCTTTGTGTGGATATTTTAATTGCTACCTATGAAAATACACGAGTTTCCGCAATAAAGGAAAAACACCTAACAGGTCGAATCGCACTATTGTTTCAAAAATTCTATTCGACGGCAATTTTTTTCGTCAGTTTTCCGTCACAGCGACAACAATGAACCCATCGGAACAGTATAAAGTGGGTCGGAGAAAATTGTCCTCGTATCTCGTCGATGCATTCTAAAAGAACTGATTCCAGTCACGTGAACCATCGATCGACTCGTTGGAAAAACAGCGATATCATTGTCATTGTTCGGCAAGCAACGAATTTTCTTTAGCAAATAATCGACCCGCATCTTCGCGAGGGGGCACGATTTTTTTTTCACTTGAAAACCGATATTTCAATAGGATTAAATGAAGATTTGAACAGACCGATAAATCGTCTTTTTACGTCTACGATATTTTAGCAAATAGGTTTCACTGGTTTATGAGACATTTTCCTGATTTTCTATACAAATTTTTATTGGAAACTATAGCTATCTATTTTGACAATGAAAGTTTTCGCATCTGCATGATCAATTTTAATTTTCTTTGCTTCATCGCTCATCGATATAGTCTTTTTCTCATATTCTTAATGAAATTACATGAACCGTGTATTTTTTAAAAGATTTACCAAATTATTATTCTCCCTCAATGAAAAGTTTCATAATTTTTAATTTCTATAATTCCGTCGTTCAACTAATATAAATTTAATAATAAATTTAAATCTTCCTCAAAAGTAAACCCTCTGTAACATTCATCAATTTGCAAGAATACTATCCGATTTTTAATTCGAGTGGTAAAAAAAAAACTGATTAAGTTCCCAAAAAAACACGATCTAATCAACGATTACGTTTTCAGAGTATCCCAACCGAAGAACATCGTCATGCCAAAAATCTTGAAGGAGTAAATGCAAGCACTAAGCTCTCGGTGACGAGTTTATTCGCGGTTGACCGGATTCCGTCCTACATCTCCACGGTTCTCCCCGAGGAAAGCTGCTCTTTCTGCTATCGAGTGTCACAGAACGAGCGTGCAAAGTGTTTGCGCTGGCTGAAGCTTTAGCTTCGAAAATACCAGCGATATTGACTCGTAGGTAGATCAATTTGCTTTTTATTGCTACGCTCGCCTTCGTCGAGGAAACGATACCTTCGGCGTTGCCGTTGTTTCTAACGCTTTTGCAAATTCACTGGGCTTCCTAGGATCATACGTTTACGTCTGGCGATGGGTATTGGATCATTGCGTGGGAGGAAGGTTGGTAATTTGTTCAAGTAATTTTAGTAATAGTTTCGAATCGTTTTGGTAATAATTGCGAGCGGAGGTCTTGGAAATGCTGAATATTATTGCTTTATCTATCATACTAAGTTTTGGATAAGGAGTTAGGAAGTTGAGACATCTCCACTTCAAATATCTGGCTCTTCAGTCTGAGTACTATATTTAAATTTAATCATAGATGATTTAGATTTAAGATTCATATTAATATTCACTGTGTAATGTTTTGGTTATTCGGATATTCATGGCTTTTTGTAGAATTTACAAAGTAAATTTTGTGCTGAAAAAAAGGTTGCTAACTTCTGAGACCAAGATGTCTGTGGGGACTGTAGGTACGCATGTATATATTTACAGTGATAATGTTGCTTCTTTTCTTTTGTAGTTTTTCGACTTTGAATGCTATGGTTATTTGGTTTAGAATCTACAGCTTTAGGTGGATTAACAACAATTTAGGAAAAATGCCTCAGAAGTGGCTAAATTCTCAGCGTTAAGATTCGTTAATGGGTCTTCGAATTTTTTTTATCTCACTCGACAGTTAAAGTGAATTTGACACAGTGAGGTAAATAAATAATAATACGATTCTTATTGTTAGTACTGTAGTTACCAATCAACAAAGAAAATAAGTATCTCGTCCCCAGTAATCGCAAAGTCCTACAACCTCGAGAATTACAATAAAAAATACATATTTCTTTAACATCTCCAGGAAGATACAAAGTTTCATTATATTCTGAATTTCCTATCTACCTCTGCAAGTCTCCAAACATATGCAAAACTTTCAAAAACATTCCACTTCGTACAATTACCAATTCGATTCGAAATTCAGCGTCGATCAAGTAAGTGTAATTATTCCAACGTGACTGTTATTTCCAAGGAAAATAATCCCGCATATTCACATCAGCTAGGAAGCCATCCATGAAGTTACACTTTTCCAGAAATTTTCCATCGTACGAAAAACATAAAATCCAAAGTCGTACAACTTCAATGTGCAATCCGAATTTCCGTTTCGTTTTACGTTAAATTGGTGCGACATGAATTACCGTGGCAAATTGCTGGGTGAAATAGAAAACCGAGAGATAGTACAGTGACGTAGAAAAATCGAGAAAAATACGCGAGAATCCTTTCTAGCCGATGATAAGCATTCGAGATTCGTTCATCGAAGCATCACGCTCCCGATAGTCGACCGATCGATGGAATTTTCTCGGCAGGAACCCTCCTTTTTTTTCTCCAGAAACAAATGGTCAATTTTATCGCCAAGTTTTATCTTCACGTGATATACGGGCCCGTCCCTATTTCTATCCTTTTTCCACCATTCTCTCCTCTCTTTCCATCCGTATTTCTCTTTCTCTCGGAATCCCTATTTCAATCTCGTGCCTCGGATACCAGAATAGGTGTACATCCGAAGGATCTGCGATATAAGGTCTATTACGGCGACTTGAATGGAAACATCGACGGGCCGTCTGTAGATTTACACAGAGCAAAGAAAAAAAAAATGTCTACACAGGACGATAGATTCCTTCAGGATTCCTCCGCGACGATCTTGGATACCAATAATGCGAATGACCTCTCTTAGATCGGTTACGCCTACGCTTCTGTCTCATTCTCATTTACACTTATCAATCTTTCCTGTTGGAAATTGCAAATTGAAAGGTCTCATGTGTAGAACGTCGTTGATGTTCTCATTGTTCGTAGGCGAGAAATTCGTTGCGCACGAATTAAATATTTTGTAGTGTTAAGAATTCTCTTTGTGATGATTTCAGAATTGATTGAAAAATCAGGTTGATAGAATATTTATAAAAAATCTCCCATTACGCAAAAATATAAAAATAAATGTTTTAAATTATATCACTTGGAGGTCTTTATTAGTTATGCATTGTAATGTACCGACCCTCCGATTAGTAAGTACGTGGGATAACTTTAACAAATGTTTTGTATTTAGCAAAACTTCCGTCATCACCTCCGACTCAGCACTTTAATTCCAGACCTCCTATTTTTCCATCCCATTTAATATATAAAATTCAGAAGTACAAGTCCTCTTTTATTTGGCGAATCCTGAGTGCGAGTCATATTATTCGCCGTTACAGCATTAGCTATAAAGAACTAATAAAGATCTCTAAATTGAGAGCTTGAAAATAATATAATTAATGTCAGTTGTAAGGCATGAGACCGACATAGTCAGTTAGAGTTGAATTTCGGTTGACACTCGTCACATAAAGGGTTAACAATTCTCCTGACAATACTCCCCTTCCAGCAGCATTCTAGAAAGCCTCTTCTATCAAAACCATCCAGCGAATCGTACACTTCAGCGATCGTTACTAAAAAGTAACATCACTAATCTCTACAATAAAATCCTTCCATCAGTTCCTTCGTGAAGAGTAAAAGTATCACAGAGCTCATCATCCTCTCCGCCTCATTCCCACGGCTGGCTCACCTCGTGTATACAATAAGCTTAACGATTCGATATAACAACTTCCAATGTGGATTATAAAAATATTAAATCTTTTTTTTTTTAATATTAACTATTTAATCCTATATGTATATGATATGTAATCTCACGGACCAATGTGATCCATGGCGACGTGAATCCATGAAATTAACGTTTAGTATTTCCATTTCTACCATCCCCATCGGCTCTTCCACTTCCGTTTCTTTCACGGCCGATACCCATTTCGATGGATCCACGTCTCTATTTTATTTTGGCCGGCGTTACTGTTATTTCGTGTCGAGTGACCGTATGTTTGTGTTCAGGTGTGTTTCTGTAAATGTGTTCATTTGTCTGTGTGTCCGTGTATATGTGCATATCGTTCTACGTGTGTGTGTGTATGCATGAACGTGAATGCACCGTGGAACAAGACGTGCGGTCTTGCGCGCAGCCACGTGGAGGACGGGTAACAGCATCGATGGATCATTCTGCTCCTTACCGAAGATCGATCGACCTAAATATACCACCTACAATGTGCTCGAACTTGTCCGCTACGAGAATCGACGTACGTTCGTGGAACGAAGTAACGACCCGACCGGAATTCGCTTTAGCAACGGCTCGAGGTCTGTCAGAGAAACCTGCTGGGACGTGTGTTACTGTCATTATAGCTGATGTCCAAGGAATTCTTATTATCGATGGGTTTTTTTAAAATTTTGTAGTATTGGTAAAAAGAGTTGTTGATTAGGGAATTTTTAACGATGATGAAACATTGATTTGTGGCTTTTTGAGGTTGTTTTTGAACAGTATTAATCCGTTAAGGAGCAATGCTGTATTGTGGACACTTGGATGTAATTGGTTTGGGCAAATAGAGTAGTTTATTAAGAAGTCTTGTAAATTTCGCAATGGTACGGAGGTATTTGTTTTCCTTTTGATTTGTGATTGTTTGACAATTATTACAAATTTTATTTAGTCATTAAGGGGTAGTGGCGTATTTTTGGGACACTCGGTGGTGATCAGTGTAAGTAAATGTCAAGAAAAATTCTCCCTGTATATTTTATGACTTTTTAAAAAGATTTCTTAAAAAATAATTGGCCCAAGTTAATGTTAAATGTTTCGTGATTATTAAAAAAGAAAGTAGGTTGAAATTTAACGGGTTAACGTAAGTAGAACTGCTTGAAGTCCTATAAAATATTATTCAGTTTTATATTTATATTTATTTTTTAGACCGTGCCCTAATTGAAAAATATACAAGTGAATAGTCTTGCACCATTCTTACAATTTCAATCGACCAATTCATCCAGTTAAAATCCCACGATAACGTATGAGATCAGGACTCAATCAATCTGATTGATTGGCAGTTCAATGTTACCGAACTCTCAATTTAATCCACAAACCAACTCATCGAAATGAATCTATATTTTTATAAAGTACATTTGAAGATCTCCAATTCTAAATCCTCCCTTTTTGCAAAGGTAAAAGGAATTTATCAACAAAGCAATTTCTTTATTTTCCCTGAGAATCCTCAGAGAGAAATCAACGATGCGTTTCAAGTGCCATTAACTTCAATTACGAACAAAGGGCCGAGTGAAATGCAAGAGCAAGGGAATAACTCAGGATCATCGATAATAACAAAGAGTCCTGGGGCGACGATACATCCATTAAATTCCATGCACTCGATTTAATGGCTCGACTCGTCGCCAGAAGTACTTCAGTGTCCACTCGAGTTTGCGTGCTTGAGCGTCCTTTCCGAGGGGTGAAAGGGGGATTGTTGCGCTCTTAAGGAAGCATATCGCGCATTTTCACCCTCTCCTTTCTCCACCCACGCCACGAGATCCTGACAGACCTTTTCGTGTATCATTAACGAATCACTAATTGAAAACTAAAAATAACACTCGTTATTTCGACGAGTTCAACGACTCTGAGAAATTTCATGGTAATTTGTTGATTTTGCGACGTGATTTCGTAACCTCCTTTTTTTTAAAGGATCGGGTATTTTCTTTTGCTACGAATTTCATCGCAATTTGTGTAATGGAATTTGAGATTGCGAGAGAGATTTTTTTAAGGGTTGCTCCGTTTTTTGGGTCAGTGTTTTTTTTTTTTAAAGATGATTAATGAATGGTAGATATTTGTGATAAAATGTCAGTGCTGTTGCTATCAGTATAAGAAGTTTCAGAGTTTTAATCAACGTGGATGTAAGTATATTAAAGTACTCATCGAAAATTCAATCTTTCTTGAAAAACATAATTATTTATACTGACTATTTACCTCAAAAAATTCTGACCATTTATTAATAAAAATACTGACGAAATAAATAGTACTTTTGCAAGCAACATCGTATCTCCATACTTAGATACTTGAAAAAAATTGTTCAATTTGTAGAATAAATTTCTAATAAAATTTCTCGGCGATAGAAATCAATCAACAAAAAATGAGCGGTTCGATTGATCGTTCGAGCACATTGAAAATTCGATGATCGCGATATTCGATACCATAGATGTCTGTTACCTCCATTTTGATCTTACAGCTAATCAGTATAATATAAAAGGTACTCATCCTGATCAGCCTTGATTCTCATCCACGAAGAGGAGCGCCGGTTGCAGTCGGAGCTTCTTGTTTTCGAAGAATTTTCCCATCTTCATCGTCCATCGAGACGATAAAGTGCATCAAACGATGCACTTTCGATTAACACTGTTGCACACGCGTTAAATTTTACAAATACATCTTCAGTTACAATTTTCGTTGATTTCGTTGATAATTAAAATCTTCATTTACTCTCTCGACGTAGAAATCCTCTTGATTCGAAACGAAAATCTCTCAAATTTAATTGTACATCTCCTGATAGACGGTTTCAATGAGTGCAGCAAGAAACTTTCCCGCGTTGTTCCAACTTGCAAGAATCCTCAAATTTGTCTCTCAGCAATTAAAATATTTCTTCAATCGCATAAGATGCAAGAACCCTCTCTCAATCTTGTCTTCACTATTCTCGGTCCAGCCGAGATCATCCAATCTTCTCGATATTCCCTGCCATTCAAAGGGTACCAAACATCTTCACAATTAAAAACTCCAAAATCCTCTCGGAGATATCATCGTACAATTTTCTCCTCCAAACTGCACTCAAACACGTCTAACAGGTCTCTTCAAAATCTTCATACATGATAAACGAAATGGTCGGAAAATTCTTCGTAAAACTCCCTGAATTCCTTGCTAAAGGAATCCATCGTGGCCACGCGGCATCAGATTCGCGTCGAGGAGCGGTGCTCTAGTGATTTCTCTACGATGGTTATTCTTCGGGCCAGCCGAGATCCTCTCCGACAAGTTCGTAGAATCGTTGGTTATGCTCGTTGAAAAACCTCCTCAGTTTGGTAACCACTACCGGGCTGACCCTTGGATGACGACGACCTTTGCTCTCTTTCAGACACTTCTCTGATGTCTCGTTACGCAGACAATAGAAGCCTTTCGTATGATTGAAGTAGAAGTTGTGCCTACCGATACGAGGTTCCAAACCAAGGAAATTTTCGATTCTACGTAACTGAGGTACAGGATCCTCGATCAGTTGATCACCATTAACGATGAGGATTTGTTCTCTGGAGAAAACTTCTAGCCACCTGTGCATATAGGTGTGATAGAGTGATATCGCGACTGGCCTGTATGATTCGTTGATCGTTCCATCAGGTCGGATTACCAACTCCTCGAAGCTTCTTGCAGCTTGTTGCTGTTGAAGTTGCAACACGCTGCGAGGTGTTGCATTCGTCAACGTTGATGCAGTTGCTGCATGTGTTCGTAACTGTGTGTAGTCGGATATGGCTCTGGTCACAGGTTCTCGCACTATTAACAGCAATTTCACGCTGGCGTTCATCGCGCGAATTCTCTCGGGTACCTGGAGAACAGGTGAAGAACGTTTGCGTGAGATTCTGATGGTTTTGGAATTTTTTTTGAATTTATATTGGAATAGGTGAATGAAGAGTTATTTGAATGATAGTAAGTGAAATTGGTGTTGATGTGGGTGAGAAATGCGGGGGATTTTATTTTAGAATGTGGAACTAAGGGTGGCATACACTCGGAGTACTTGGAGAACAGATGGAGAACGCTTGCGCGAGTTCTTAGGATTATGAAGTTTTTCTTTTAATTCATTTTGGAATGGGTGGATTAAAAGTTGGCAGTGCAGGATTGATACGTGATTGATATCTGTATGATTAATAAACATAGCATTGGCTGAGGATTAACGATTGTTGGATGGTAGCAAGTGAGATAGTTGTGATGTAGAAGAGGAACATGGGTGATTTTATTTGCGTATATGGAATTCAGTGTGGGATAAAAGATTTAGAAGACAAAAAAAGGTATTTTTATTGTTAAATTTGAAAATTACATGTAATTCTGTCAAAATCAATTTCATTTGGAATGACATTGGGAATTAAATCATAAAGGTTGAAATGCGTAGCAGATTTGGGTGGCAAAGATAAGTAACTCGTTTTGTTTCTTTAATCTATCAATTCATCTCGTCGATATTTTAGTAATGTTTAAAGATTCCCTGCATCCAATTTTATTATCCTACTTGTTCCCGCTATTAATGTTTACCACTAATTTAACGAGTATTTATTTCCCTCTAGCACGTACCTCTTTAACACTTAACCGACCGGTAGCCGATTAATCGGCTTTTCGGGCCCAACACTTTTGAACTTTTAACTCATTAATTGGCCGCTATGGCAATTAATAAATTATTATTTTTCATTGCGGTTAACTGTGTCAAGGACTCAGTGAAGAAACTTTGCAATTTTCGAAGAGATATCAGTATCAGGGAAATATTTGCGTGCAAGTGACCGATCAGAAGTGGGTAGGATGTTAAAAATTACCGGTCGGTAAAGTGTTAAGATTACGAATGCTAATTTTTCTGGACTTTTTCCGCTCTAAACGACGCAACATTGTTTACGCCGTTCCACGACAACGCTACGATACACCTAAATTACTTGATCCGATAACAAACAGGCGTTATCGGTGTTTGTTGACACGCTCTGATGTTTGTTCCCTGCCACATGATATAATTTTGGTGTCTCATTGTAAGTTACAAGGCAGCTGGCTTATGGTAAACCTAGAAGGACTAAATTAGGTTTACGTTTAATTAAGATCAGATTAACTTCATTAATCTTCTCACGATGGAAACGGTGGATTAATTTAACGTAACTGTAGCTCTACCAAAGGAACTTCATTATTAAAAAGATACGTCAGTGAAGAAATATATTTTCAGGATATTTTCCACTGAAATCGAATCAACCTGTATTTTTCAATATATGGGAAAATTGATTGAATAGCTCGTTGATATTTCAAGTATACGTTTTTAAATGAATCTGAAATTTTAACTCATCATACGGTGGATGAAATGTTCATTTTCGAATTCTCGTTATTTCCGTGATAATATTCTCGCTAAAACGCGATACATCTTCCTGTAATGCAATCCAGCCGGTTTTAACAACGTTACGGAGGTAAAGGGAGCATGCAAAGAGAGCATTACTTCTTTGGTGCACGATCTTAAAATGATAAAGCCGGCTAACCGTAGAAAATGATATCGGGAAATGTAAATTGTGCAATGCTCTCTCCTACTTTTATAAGTGTTCTTCCGTTTTGTAAATAATTTGATCTCACGCTTCCACAATTCTGACGTTTCGTCTGCTTAAATATTCATGCCGGCAAACTATTTTATTTTTGAGCGAAATATATTCTAGGAGTGAAAAAGATATTGACCTCATTATGATGATTAGAAGCCAGGAAGCAGCAATCGCAAGTCGATTATTAGTCCAAAAGTATACGTTCATTTTTTTCATTGATATTTTCACTTACTGAACTGATGTTCAAATTTGCCAATTCAATTTTTGAGGAGGATATCAATTACTGAAAGCGTTGTCCTATTTTTGTTGAATAAAAGTTAGAGATGGAATCGAAACAGAACCATATAATTGAAAGTAGTGTGGTAACTATCACTTATTCTACTTCCATCGTTCTACCGTGCATTGAATATTTAAATTCGCCAATGTCGCTGTCAGTAAAAGTCACTTTTTAAGTGGAGTATCATGTTTATGTTGAAACAGCGCGGAAATTACTTAACACAACCAGTTGCTGCTGAATGATGAAGTATTCACGGCTCCTTTCAATATCTAATCCAATACCCTCCCTTCTCACATTCGCATGGTATCTAACTCCCAAAATTGTACTTCAAACAAAGTTGTACAAAACAAATCAACCCCAATATCTTACACTCCACATTTCTCCTTAATCCAGGGCAACCCTTCTCCTTCCACCTTCCTTCAATCTTTCTAAACTCACCTTCGAAGTGGCGAAGTAATTAGGTTCTTCTCGATAGCTAATCGAACCCCCTCCACATATCTCAATAATGTCTAACTACCTGCACTATCGCTCCTCCAAAAAAGGAATCACCCCAAAACCTTATACTGGACGTTTCTACTTAACACAGGATAGCTGTCTACCTTCCTTCCTCCTCCTTCCCTCAATCTTTCTATGCCCACCCCGGAGTAACGAAATAATTGCATAATACCTAACTATGTCTACTATCACACCGTAAAAAAAGAATCGCCCCTTACACTCGACATTCCTGCAAAAGACAGGACAACCCTCTACCTTTTCTTCCTCCTCCTTCCCTCAATCTTTCTATGCCCACCCCCGGAGTAACGAAATAATTGCATAATATCTAACTATGCGTACTATCACACCTTAAAAAAAAAATCATCCCTTATACTCGACGTTCCCGCAAAAGACAGGACAGCCCTCTACCTTTTCTTTCTTCTCCTTCCTTCAGTCTTTCTTCACCCCCGGAATGGTGAAATAGTTGCATAATATCTAACTATCCCTACTATCGCATTTCAAAAAAAGGTTCACCCCAAAGCCTTATACTCGACGTTCTTATTAAATACAGGACAGCCCTCTACCTTTTCTTCCTCCTCCTTCCTTCAGTCTTTCTTCACCCTCGGAATGGTGAAATAATTGCATAATATCTAACTATCTCTACCATTGCATCTCAAAAGAAGAATCGCCCCAAAACCTGCTAAATAAAGGACATCCCTCCATCATCCTCCACTCACCTCCGGTGTGACGAAGTAACTGGGGCTCTTCTCAATAGTAATCTGCCCCCTAAAGGAATACGGCATTTTCCGACGGTACCATTCGAGTCCCTTCCCGTAGTTATCGTCACGATCAAAGAAATGCACCTCGCCGGCCGCCTTTTGGATCTGTGGATGAAGGAAGAGCATCTCGAGGAGCGCCCTGGTGCCGCACTTCCGCACGCCGATTATGATCGCTTGAGGTAGATGACGACTGGTGCGAGGGAAATGGACTTTACTGGAGAACAGTAACGGCGGAGTTGCTCGTACTTGCGAGACGAGCTCGACAGCACGACCTTCGACGGCGGAAGCCGCGTGAAGGCTGTACACCGCACTGTCGTAGAGGATGTGAAAGGTCAGGAAGAGAGAGACGAGGACGACCGTAAGGAAAGCAGCGGCCATCTTTGGTCTTGATATACCGACTACCAAGATGCAGTCCGATGTATCGCCCTCGGCCGGCCTCATTGCGGAGCGGGGCATCCACCTGAAACAAAGTAATGGGACATTCGAAATCAAATTTTATTTGAAGAAAGGACAGAAGATTTGTAAGGGTTCATCAGTATTTTTATCATGTATTTGAGGTTTTACAGATTGCTTTCGAAATTGTTATTTTGGACGATGATATGCCAAAATGTCTGACAGCTTCATTATTATTTCAGCTTATTAATTTGTAATCTTTAGACTGTTCTATATTATTATATATAGCAGTGAATTTTTAATTGATATGATGACCATTTCGTCGATTACAGGCAGGATTTTTCAGTGTTTCTGTAGCTTTGTGTTGTGCACAATTTCTAAAAAGGGATGCAGGGATTTTTGCTGCCTGGGTAGATATAATTTTAATTGAAACTCATACTACAAATGAAGAAATAATATTTCTGTCTCTGATTTCAAAAATGTCTCCTTTCAGCAAAGGACTAATATGATGTAAATTATAATTGCAATTTTCTTAATGCTCACGACCTCGTTTCCACGCATTAATTTTTATTTCGGACGCGTGTATCCATGTACGCGGGCTTCAAGTTTATTCGCATGGAATAGCGAAGAGACACGAGCAACATTGTGTATTTTATATCGGATGGAAAAAGGGATTCATGGATTGTACTCGGAAGCTAGGCAGAAAAGCATGAAAGTCCATATCGTAGAGAATATGAGAATGCTCGGACTGTAAAATTTTCTATAACAGAATACTCTCTTTTCTCGTTACATATACGTCGTCCAACGTGACAAGCATCGTGTATCAAAGGAATAGAAATAATATTACCTACGGATAAATGAGTATTAATATTTCTACATCCAGAAAATTTGATGGTTCTATTTCTTTCAAAAATTTCTTCTTAGAAAATTTGAACACAATTAGAAATTTCTATATTTGAGTTATATATATTTGTGCATTAGCTTCAGCCAAAATTAAGTACCTAAACAACAAGTACTGGATTTTGTCATCAATTAAATCCATCAACCCTTCGAGCTGCTCCCCATTTTCACCTCTTTCCTCAAGTTCTAGTGTGCTAATTGAGCTCGATAGTTTTATTGAACACACTGTTCTGCTCACACCTGTTTTAATTGAATGCAGCATTTTTCATTGAACACATTCTTTAGTACAGCTGTTAATTGCCGAACACATGTACACCACAAGTGATAATTAATGCGCTAAAGAGATGCATATCCTACTAGCTGCAAGTGGCATCTAAGCTTTAAGGACTCGTAAAGATCTTCTGTCTAATAATGATTTAATTGACCACACTATTGTGTGCTGTGTTTCTTAAATAGAGCACACTGTTCAGAGTACCTGTTAATTGCCGAACACACCGCACACCAGAACTGATAATTAATACGCTAAAGTGATGCCCTTTCTACTTCCTGTAAGTGGTTTCTTGAGCCTTAGGGACTCATAGAGATCACTGTCAGGCACGGTACATCGTATCTAAACTGCTGGCAACTCAGTCGTCGGCACAATCAGATTATGCAAGTCCAACTTGACAGTATCGAGCCGCAGAAAAATGGGAGATTTACTTATAGCTATCGACGTAACGATTCAACAATAAAAAGGATCAGCATAGTACACCATTCTACACGAATCTATGCTCTCTATTCATCTTGGAATGGAAGGTCATAATTAATTGGAAGAAAAGAGCACGATTCCCGCAAGTAGTTTAACCAAGCAAAAATCAGCCACGCACTTCAGACAAACACCCTTCCCCTTCTAATTCCATTAGTTCACAAACAAGTACACAGATTGATCATCAAACTCGTCACCTAATGCAAATAAACATGAATAGTTGCAAAGAAGGGGCAGGATTCTCAAACAAGTAGTTTAGCCAAGCAAAAATCAGCCACGCACTTCAGACAAATCCCCTTCTCTCCCTAATTCCATTGATGCACAAACAAGTACACAGATTGATTATCAAACTCGTCACCTAATGGACACCCATGCAAACATAATCACAGAAAAGTAGTATGATTCCCACAACAAGTAGTTTAACGAAGCAAAAATCAGCCACGTAATTCAGAGAAACCTCCTTCCCTCTCTAATTCCATTAATTCACGAACAAGTACACAGATTGATCATCAAACCTGTCGCCTAATATATACACATGCATGCATAATTGCAAAGAAAGAGCAGTTATCCAACGACGTGTCGACATCGCAACACGATCCATTCATTGTTGTCAGCCAACGATGAAATAAAAGTACGATGAATGTCCAACGTGGAAGTCTCGTTATCAGGGATCACTCCTTGCTTTCCCATAACAGAGGTATAGCCATTACCAGATTACAGCATGTCCCTCTTAATTCGGTCGCACGCGTGTCCGCACGCAACGTCGACATTAGTTCCACGCGTCGCCTCTATAATTTATTCTTTCCGCGCCACGGGAATTATTAAGTCCCGCCGTGGTTACCAATGATTATGTGCATGTTGATAAGAACGGCTGTTCATACACGCGTTTCTATGTATTTGCAACGAGCTACGGCTTCATTCACTAACACGATACTCCGACTGTTTTTTCTCTTTTTTTCCCTCTTCATTTTTTTTTTATTCTACACTCACCGTGTGCAACTCGAATAATTATCCTCGTCGATAACAAAGAAAGGTTAACGCTATTACGGGGCGAAGTAATGATGAATTTCACGTTGTAACGTTAAGTAATGGCTGCATGGGATGTAATCATGATACGATAAAGTGGATAGGTTTTAATAAACGTAACATGGTCATTATGAGTTGCTTGCTTAATCGCGAATTCATTGTACTTTTCTTGCGATTCAAGAGAGACGTTGTAGCGTGTCTCGTTATTTAGATCGTAGACATTGTTGGGGGAATAATATAAATATTTACCTTCGCGATCTTACGATGGAAAATAATGAGCGTGTTGAACTTTGGATTTTTTTTTATGCGGGGTGTTGCACTTTGGTTCGTGTTGGTTTGGTGTTCGTGCTGGTTGTTGTACTTTAATGGAGAGTTTTTTTTTTGAGAAGGGTTAATGACGAGGAGGGGTGGTTGGAATTGATTATTGTATTAGCTTCTTTTTGTATCCATTAAGAAATTGTAATGTCTAAAGTCTAAGGTATTTTTTGTCATTAAATGGTTAAATGACCTTTGAAGGTGAATGAAAAGTAAATTATATTGTTTATCATACTTTTAATATCTTTGGGTAGTAATGGTACTATTTTTTATGGCAACTGTTTGTTGAAGGGAAGTTGCAATTAAGTTGTATGTTACAGTATCTCTATGAACACTTGAAATACCTTTCTTGCAAAAAAAAAAAAATGAATTTGACAATAAGTGTACATTTTTCTACGGAGGATTCAGCAAATATTACAAATTTGCAATGTAAATGTTAGATAGTTCTGAAGAACATGTTAAGAAGTGACGCAATTCTTTCATTAAAATTCCCGCAGATTGGGGTAAAATTAAAATTTCTCAAGGACTCGGTCTTTTGCCTTCGTATTATATTGATAAATCTCAGAAAGATAAAACTCTCTTTGCTGTTATCAAAAAATATACCCTCGGAGGACAATTTCTTTCGAGGGTGAGTCATAAATATACCATAAGGTACGATGCTTTATGAAGGTACATAAAAATTGTACAATTTTCTACCACGACAGAACCGAATACAACTCATAAAAATAATTCTTCCACAAATATTACATTATTTATTTAATAAAAATCTATTTCATTATAATATTATCTTCCGAAATTCACTATTCTCTTCAATATAGTATTTTGATACGTTTACCTCGCATTTTAAACTGTATCGAATAAATCGATATATCCAGCGTTAATAAACTTGAAAAACGGAAATGTAATTCGACAACTACAAATAAAAAATCCCCTGATGTAGTACGATGAATCAGATTTTTGTATGCGTTGCTGAGGGACTTAACAAAAGACATTTACCGCTCAATATCCTGCGAGCTGCAACTCCGGAAACATTAGTTTTGTTTGTTTTTGCCGGAGCCGATAAATCAGCCCGCATGTTGCCTCTCCAATTCTGCCTCTGCCTCGGGCTTATAAGGAACCAACTGGGATACGTTGTGTTGGATGTACCGTGTCAGATAACGATAATCGTAGGTGGAACGATCGATTTTACTTAATCGCTAAATAATACAATCCTCTTAATCGATTATTTCCATATATTATGCTTTTCAAGTGGAATTCTAAATTGTGAATTCATTCTAACTAAAGGAGGTCCAACATTCGATGTTTCAAAATCAGGTTTAACCTATAGTTTTTCTTATCATTTGTCAAATTGTATTTTTATCCTTTTCTAATTGTGCTATCGTGAAACTGGTCTTTCGATACCACAACAAATTCGGACTGTAGAGGATTAAGATATCGTGGATGTTAATGAAAATTTAAAATTTAACAAATACAGCTAACAGAGAAGAATCGAAAATTAACTCTTTGCACTCCGTTGTCGCCGCAGCGGCGACATTGTGATAAAAACTGATAGCTCCGATGTTAGGTAAATCCGAGATATTTTTACATTTTTTTATTTTATAAAACATAATTCAAATATTTATACGCTTCTTTTTTAACAACAAAGCAAGATTTTTAATTTTCGACGGATGTGTATCGATTGTGTAAATAATACTGGAGTAGCTGGTACCTCATAGTAAAAATTACTCGGAGTTCAAAGGGTTAAAAACAACGGGAATTTGTAAGATGTTAAATTCAGGTGATACACACAGTACATATATTGATGATTTGATAGAAAATAACTATGCAGTTAAGGAGTTGAACTCTATGTCCACCATTGCCTCTAAATACCATGAGTCTTAAGTAAATACCCTCGTTAAAGTATATGTCAAAATGCGCTTTGAAGCATTTTCCATAACATTCTCAGCTTTCCAATCAAATATTTGTCAAGTATCAGGAAGATATTTGAGTAATAAAAGACTCGTCCAAAAAATGCAGAGCATCGCAAATAACCGTATTAATTTGAATTGTTAATGCTCGATTCGAAGAAACACCAGAGATTATTAATGTCATTGGAGAAATTTAAGATAATACCCTCCGCCTGCGCGTAATGATACTTGGAAATGTTCTCCAGGATAACGGAAGCTCCGTAGCGTGAACCAAGAAAACGCTAATGCGCCGCTCGCACAGTGTTAATGCTAATGGAAGAAGAATCTAAAGCGCGGACTATCGGTCTTCGTGTCTAAATAAAAGCTCTTAATGAAGACAGCGAGGAGAGAGACAGTGGAAGTGGAACCTTCAATCTCACCTTGGAAGAAGCTGAGAATAAATCGTGAATTTAAAAGTAACGGAACTTGTGCTGGAAAGCTCTTAAGACGAGAATAGCTAACGAATATTTGAAATCGAGAGGATACGAAAGCAAATGAAAGGCGAAAGCGTGTTCCACGTTGCCTTTGTTTCGTGCCATCGATTTCCTGTATCGCATGAAATAGGAAGTTCTATTCGCTGAGACTGTGCAAAGTATTTCTCATATATTGCTGCATCTCGTGCTATGGTGCAGCGACGTTCTTCTTTTATTCTCGTTTCCGCCTTTCGCGCAAGATTTTACGTGCTGTCTCTGGTACTCTTTTAGAAGTATACAAATGTCAAAGGAACGTGTTGTGTGGTCAATTTCAAAGGTTTTTTGACTTGTTACTTTTCAGGTCTTTGTAACTTGAATTTTTTTTTGTAATAACATTAGAACTACCGATGTTAAATCAATTAGAGTATAATATCTTAACTAGGTACATTGAAAAAGAGGAATTAAGCGGTGAAAAAGACTATCAATAGAGTAATTAATATTTTATATGGTGTGCCCAAAAATTTAGGAAGTCTTTATAGAAAAAATTAAATTCTCAAATTATTACTTAATATTCTATATGCTTGGTGTTGCGGACGTCTCTTAAAATTGTAGGCCACAGAAGAAATTTAAATTAGTTTAAAGTGTTTTTTCAAATCTACGCTAGTATTATAACAGACTAAAGAATACATTCCAGTAATAATGAACTTATATAACTCTTTGTTTCACTTGTTGCATCGGACTTATGATTCAAACTGAAGCATGTGTCGCCCACAATCATGTTCCTCCCACGAAATCCGCACGGTTCGTTTATCAGAGCGAATTAATTGTTAGTATTACAAGCACGTGAAATAATTGATTAGATTAAGACAGAACAGCGAAGCTTCTTGACAGTAATTCAAAGATTAACCCTCGCAATTCTGCGCGGTCGCTCGGATGTTTGTAGTGAATTATCCGGATCTACGCTTAAACAGATCCACGTACATGACCATTTCAATTTCATGCGTAATTATGGCAATTAAATCTAATCTTATGGCTTCGCAAGCTGATTGATATCGAATTTGTGCAAGGTACAGAATTTGAGAACCCAATTAATGGGATAAAATTTAAGTACTTGCCGTTTCTGTGAATATTTTCCGATATTATTTAATTTATAGGGAAATAAAATATTTATCAATAGTGCATACTGATGAGAAAGTAATCGAATATTTCAGATAATGTGAAAATATTACGTATTGTTTTTAAACCTTTTATGTTTACCATGAAATAATACCGAGTTATACAATCGATGTAACCAACGAGATATTCGTATTTGATTTTGAATGCAAATCTTTGTCCGCGAATTTCGCGTTTTGCAAACAACATGCAGTTTGCCATTGACCATTTTTAATCCAGAAATTTTACCTCCATATATTTGTATAGAGTTATTTATTACTAAAACCGACTGAGCCCAGTAAAAATTAAACCGTACTTTTTTTCAAAGCATCATGGCTGACAATTTTAAAATTTTTAATAATTTAACAGAGCACTTTGCAGCTTCATTACATTTGAAAATTCATTTGAAGTAAATACACCTTTCTCAACAACCCTACACAATTACCATAAACAAATCTATCTTTTAAATCAATCTTCCAACCTTCGCGAAATTCTGCACAAAAATTCCAACCGACCTTATTTGCCGCTATTGTATTCCAATACGCCTGTGTATCAAAACAACAGAAAAACAGTGACTCGGATTCCATAAATATTCACATGCGGCGGAAAAACTCCTGCCATTCTCTTCCCATACATCGTGCAAGACGGAAGTCATCGACTGGTTTCAAGGGAGGCACGACGGAAACGCGAGTCATCGAAACACCATAGGAAGTCCGTCACCTTTCTCTGATTCCTATGGATGGATTTTTACAATCCAAGTCGGAAGTCACCGGCTGATTTCAAGGAAGATTGAATAATGGAAACGTGAGATCAAAACACCATAGAAAATCCGTCACCTTTTTTTGATTCCTATCAGTTGATTTTGACAATCCAAATCGGAAGTCACCGCACGATTTCAAGGAAGGCTATATAGAAAAGTGAGTCACCGAAACACCATAGGGACTCCATCACCCTTTTTTTGATACCATTGGTTAACTTTAACAATCCAAGTCAGAAGTCACCGACTGATTTCAAGGGAGGCTCGACGGAAACGCGAGTCACCGAAACACCCCAGGAAGTCCGTCACCTTTTTTAATTTCTATCGTTTGATCGATTAAACTATCGAAGTTGAAAGATACTGACTGATTTGAAGAGAAGTTCGACGGAAACGTGTGTCATCTAAACACCATAGGAAGTCCGTTGACTCTGTTTAGTTTCTATCGGTTGATTTGAACGACCGTAGTCGAAAGAGACGGCTTTCGGCGCGCCGCCAAATATTTATCTCGCATCGCCGGGGTCTCTCTTTGGAGCTCCATCGACCGTATTATCCCGACAAATCGCAATTCCGAGGGTTAACTTCCGGGTGATCGAGCCTCCATACGAATGACCGATTGTGACGCAGCCGACATTTCTGCCTTTTGTCGTATTATCGCACGTGTTGCGTTTCGAGAACAGAGCACAAAACCATCCCTGGTACAATTTCTTCGAGGATTTTCACGGACCAATTGCTCCTGCTTAAAAATATCCGTTGAGCTCCTGTTCCTGAATGAATTTTTGATGATGGATGATCGCGTAACTGCTATTTGTCGAGGACTTTTTTAACTGGTAATATGATAACGTTGAGAATGTTAACATAAAGAAATTATTTACAGAATTATTAATATATGTTTTGGAATCTTAATATACAGAAATAGAAACGTTCATTTAATAGAGAAACTGTGCCAGTTTTCGGCAAATCTAGATTACGAAAAGAACTTTTAGGAATCAACAATTTTCAATATGGAATCCAACAGAATTGTTTAATTCTCTGGTTAGTAGTTTCTTGTGGGAATACAGGAGCAGTTTAGATTCGAATGGAATGGCTAATTCAATAGGGACATTAGGTTAGTAGGACGTTTCTTGTAGGGGTGGCTATAATTGGGAGCACCTTACACTTCCAGTGTTCCAGCGTATGAATATTCTACAATATAATTTAATATTCGCAATGATAACTATTAATTACGTATATTGATAATCTCTATTTGATTCGATATGAAGTACTTAGCACTTTAATTACCTCTGATAAATCCCTCGCATTTCATTATAATTTCAAACAAAATAGAGACGGAAAAATTCACAAAACACATTCACAAGATCAAAGAAGACAAGTTATAAGTCTCAATAATGAAAAAAAGGAACAAACAAGGAACTACTCACTTTGCCTATTAGTTCTAGCGTTAAATAGGAAATTTCAACGTTAAACGTGCGAATTACCGTAAATCGGGTTCCCTTTGGCATTTAAGTCGACGCACTCCCCTTAATTTCCGGTTATTACTTAACTTTCTTGATAAAAGTTAGCGGAACGCTCGACAAGTGTGATAAAGTTCATTTCAACCCCTTTATCGCTTACCCCTCATGCGGCATATGAAAATCTGTTCGGCGATATCGAAAAACTATTACTACTGTCTTCCGAGAACCGAATTAAGCGGATAGCTTTTCAGTTATGGCGGGCAATTTTCGATGCAATTTACGAGGGAATTAGTGCAGATATGATAACTATAATTCTAGGACAACACGTAGCTCGCGGTACAACGTTTCTACCTTCTAACTGCATCCGGTGTTCTGTCGACCGGTTCGTGACTTCTCGCCATGTCCGTTGCGTTAAAACTGAAGACCTTATCTTGCGAACTAGTTCAATTAAGAACTGCGGAAAGGAACGATTTTCTCGTCACGAGGAATACCGTGGAAACTTTAATTAGCTAATTACGCATAGGTACGTCTCGAATAGTTTGCGCTGCGGCGTTTTTCGTTTTGGCCAATGCATCATTCATTTCGATCGACGTTTTCGTGAACGACTACCTTTTTCCTTTTCAATAGCTCTTTAGTAGTGAAGTTTTTTAAGGAGAGTTTAAGTTCATGCAATTCAAAGTGTTGTAAAGTTAATACGTTGAATGTCTTCAAATTTTCGCTAGTTTCGTCGTTTCTGCTGACATGACAATTTTTCTATTGAAATCTCATTTTTGTAGTGTCAAAATGTGAAGGGTTAAAATAGTTCAATATTGAGCAGTGCTTTGGTAGTAATACTGCAGTATTGACTATACTAGGAAAGTAGATATTTTCAGTTAAAAGTCACAGGAAGTTTCATTAAATATATTCATAAAGATCATTAGCGATTATTCTGGTATTCATAACGATAAAGGTTCTATCTTCGTTGACATTATTTCTATAAATTCTGTCTTCACATATTTTATATTCCTCTATTAATATTATTTTCTTAATGCCTTATATTACTAAGGTCAAAAGTTCCCAAATTTGTGTATCACGCAAATTCTATTCTTTTACCAATGATCCTTAATTGGCACCAGTATCGTGAGTATTTCATTAAAAACACTGTAATATGACTAACTTATTTCTAAAACGAGTTAAAACTTACAAGACATCTATGGGGGATTGGGGAGACCACTCTCGGCGAGGCCGTGCCTTGTTGGGCATTTGCGTTGTTTTGATTCCTCACATTCTCGAAATTTCTGAAAGAAGAAAACCAAAATAAGGAAAAATGTACGCTTCAGGTATATCAATACAACATTACTTATAATTCAACCAAAATATTGAACTCTTAACCCCTTACTGTGCAATAACGAATGACCTCGGCATGAGATAAATAGAATAGGAAATTTTCAAGTTTATCAAAAGCTTTTTCAGCCATTTATTTTGAGTTATTGCGTATTTAGTGACAAAAGAAATGGTACGACAAAGAGTTGAATAGGTAATGCAGCAGTAAACTGTCGAAACATTTTTTCGACACGACTAATGGCGAACGGCTCAACCCTGGAATTCGTCCTTTAATATGTCCTCTAACAATAAGTCACGGCATAAAAATTCAAGGTTGACATTATGCACATGAATGAAGTAGAAAGGGGCCATCCATCGCAAACTATATAAACCGTATCAGAACGCACAAGCAGTTGAAACGAAGTTCTTAGAAATTCGTAGCAATTGCGGTCTTACTGTGCTTTCGTGCCTGGCAATGAAAATAATATGGTAATTAAGTCTACCTGACGATGCTCGAGAGATTATAGTTTAGTGTGTCGTGACATTTACGTTGACTTTTGGAAAATGATAGGAGCCATAAATGTCAGGTTAATTGAGAATATGTGGAATTTTGTTTGGAAGTGTTTGCTAGAAGGTGTTATGAATTCTTATGTCTTTTAATTGTATACAAAAGTGATTATTTTGAGAATGTACTTTGTTTTTTTGTTTAGAATTTCATTGAATGAGAACTCACTGTTTTATATTAATATTTTTGGTAATTAATATTGTAATGGTACTTGAAGTAGCAGATTCATTAATTTTGACAAAATTTGTGCATTTTAAAAAGACATAATAATGAATGTAATTATTTTTCAGAAAAAAACGACACAAATATGCTATGTATTTGTTTGAACTTTCTGTATAAAGATATTGGATTTCTCTACAACATTTAAACAATTTAATTTGAAATAAATATAGCACGTATCATAATGTATTCAAATAATTGTAGAGTGGACTCTCAAAAATATTCTGTCAAGAAACAGTGTCTAAATTCATCATGCGAGCTATGGAGTTAAAGGCTTGGATTCCAAGCTTTGTAGAGTGGGCTCAAGTTCAAATCCCTGTCATCTCTGGGAAATTTTTGCTGCATGTGCATCTGCCACCGGCTTTGGTACTTTGAAACCCACTTTCAACTGTGGGTCAACTATGAAACGTGTGGAATTACAATTTTTTAAAATGTTTGTAAGCGGATTTAAACGTTGTTAGAAATCTCTATACAGTTATGTTACTAAAGAAATGGGAAAATATTATGGACGAGAAATGATTAAATTAATATGCAACCGGTATGAAATTTAATACTCGTGTAGAATCTCCTCTATCTCTCTTTCTCTCTCTATATATATTTATTCTACATACTTTTCTCTATCAATTATATGTACATCTTAAACTAATTAACAATATCGTAGCCTAAATAACAAAATAGAAACACTCAGTAAAATAAAATAATTCTAATAACTCTAATTGGTAATACTTTCCACTAAACTCTATATATAACTCCACTTTATCTCTCCTCGCAACAAACTCTGTGTCTCAACTCTCTCAACTCTCCCAAAAATTCACACTCGCATCCACCCTCGATAACTCTTTCTCACAGCTTGCATTCTCTATTGCACTCACTCATTTTCCCCTTGTCCACAGACTAAACATTCACTCTAACCCTGGAACTCGCCGTCTTCCAAATCACATATTCTAAACATTCACCCTCAAATACACAAAATCCATCCACACTCACTAACTAAAAGCTATCTCTTATTTTTTAAAAATTACGATACTACACTCGTTACAAAATAAACTTCAGCAGGATTTTATGCCATTAATCTGGTAACTGAATTCAATCATTAAGATATTAGAATATTGATATATAGTATTAATACAGAGGTACATTAATAAATAGAAATATTAATATAGTGTAACATCGATATACAATTTTCCAATTCTATTACGACAGTTCCAACGTAATAACTGTAAAACATAACACTCTCATTTCCTCTCCTTTCCACCCTCACATCAAAATCTTTAACCGATTACGAAACGTATCAACTCAATCCCTCGAAATCGCGAATGAACGTTAGCCACCGTGAAATTTCCATTCTCAATTGAACTGGAAACGTTGCCGAGAGAATGCGAGGGTTACACGCAACTTGGCCGTTGCACGATCGCGAAGATTCCACAATGAAAAATCAAACCGTTTCGAGGGCAATTCACGACGACCTACTTGCGTTATTGCGAACCGCGCGAACGAAAATGAATATCTCGCGATGCCGTGGCAACTTTTCTCATTCTACGGACTGACACTCGCAGCCGCCTTCCTACGAAGTTAAGGCTGCATTACTTGCCGTCGAGTGGATTGTTATTGTTCGTGGATTGTATTCTTGAAAACTTGACGTGAAATTCCCGTCGCAAGTACAGTTATTGTGCCCGGGACAAAGAGTATTATGGAAATTACTCATTGAGAGGAGGGAATGGTTGGAATGAATGCATGCAGGACGTAGGGATGACTTGGGGTAAGATGGCAAGACGGTGTGATAATTTTTTAGGAGCAAATGATCACTGTCGGTGAAGCTTTGTTTTTAATGGACAAAGAAATTTATTACCACCTTAATCTAGAAATATTTTCCAATCTATGTCCCAGGGTTGATTGTAAAATTTGAAAAAGTATTAATTTCTTGTTATAGAATTCTCTTTGTGAAGGTGTATGTGTTAGGACAAAAATTTAAAAAGATTTTTAACTCCTTGTACGGTTTTTTGTTGAAACTGTGTACGTCATAAATTATTATTAAATAGTTAGAATACAAATAGGTTGGTTGTTTATCGTTTGTTATATAATTTAAAATAAAGCTGCATGAATGTAATTTTGTGAGGTCGGGACCCTCTGATTTGTTTAACCCTCTATTGTCTGAATATTCTCTGGTATCTGTAAATGGTCTGATCTAAAAATGGTGAAAGTACTATTGTAAATGATAGATTTAACTTGACTTTGAAACATTGAATTGTAAAGAATTTCTTGGGTTTTAAGAGCCAAAGTGTACTATTTGAGAAAGTTAAAAAATTGACTTTATGGAGTGAAAGCATAGATTTCTCTGGTGTTACTTCAAAGTTACAAGAGCCCATAGAGTTAAGTTGGAATATCTATTTCTTTCTATTCTTTTCCGGCATCATAAGTAGGTTAAAGGGCCCTATATCTGCGTCTGACCCCATAAGGCATACATCTACTTGTACAAGAGAGATAAAGAAACAGTGAGAGGTAGACAAAGATCAACAAACTAAGTACTTGAAGGACGAATAGAATTTAAATATTGACAACATTAACCGTGAAAAAAATGCAAATAAATGGATGTGCTCGAGATTCAAGCCAAAGCGGAGGCTTCCAGACAATGCGGAATAGAATGAGAATAGTTCGAAAACAAACGCCGAATTCTCTGCGTTCCTCCGCAGTGATACGTGCATCGGAAGAGAAAGTTTGACGAGCATTGTTTGCACCGGTTATTGATCATCCTTGCTGTTGTTTGCAAACCGGCGCCAGCATGACGATCGCTTACTGCGCCTTTAGCCCTGAATTTTCCCTTCCGGTTGTCCCTTTTCATTTTCTATACATTGTCTAAGCAGATTTTGGCCCTTTAACCGATCAATAACTTTACAATAACGAGTGACACTCGTAATACGATAAGTTAGATAAGAAATTTTCAAGTTTGGCGAAACCTTTAACATTAAAAATATTAGTGAACCCGGACACGAGAAAATTATTTCTATATTATTAATATTCCTGTAAATTGTTCGATATATTAAGAATCACCGATCAGTTTTTATTTTGCCAGTCTAATTGTCAATTATCGAGGAGACAGTCACAAAAGTAATTGGAAAGCAAGGAGTTAACAATGAATTCATCAAGGTGGTCATTTTTAGAACTGGAGCAGAAAATTGAATTTTTGCTGAACGATGTACTTCATAAAATATTTTTATTTCTTTGGAGAATGTTGTACATGCAAGAAAGGATCTCTTTATTGGATATATTTTTTTAACGTACTGGAATTTTTATTGCTATTATTTTTAAATTTGCAGCGGGTTGCAGTTTGTCGACCATCGCTCTAAGTGATCATCGGGAAACGGTTATTATTTTTGTCCTACTGGTTTTACTCTTATTGCAGATGAAACAATATAGAAATATACGAATTGCTACAGAAAAGGACAATAGAGTTCATGTGAAAAGGTTCAATAAATATTTATGTTTCTCGTGTTATTTTTTTTCGTTTTATACACGACGTTTTCAAAAAGATTTGTAGAAATATTTTTCCTCTACCGTCAGTGAAAATTCAAGGAAGGAGTGACCTGTATTTTTATGTTATGAATATTTCTTACTCTTTTTATCAAAGGACAAACAGTATTTTTTACTTTACAGTATGATTTAGTATTATTAATTTTAGTTTACAGTATGTTAAATTAAAGAAGTGCAGACTTTTGGTCATCTTCGACATTATAAAAGGATAAAGAAATACAACGAGACAGGTAAAATGGTTTGAAAATTAATTATTGAAAAGTTACAGGTAAGCTTGTAAATTTAGGAAAAATTTTCCCCACATTTTGCAGAATAGATTATACAGGAGACATTAAGCGGCTTCAGAAGTTTAACGACCGAATAATTTTCTCAGTTTTATTGTCAATTAATTAAAATTGATTTAGCAATATTCTCTACAGTTCTATAATTACTAATTACAGTACACAAGGAAAATAGGAGAAACGTAGTAATAACACGTTCAAATCTTGTTTCATTTAATAGTTAATTAATTATTTACTTCACTCTATTCTCGCTCCATTGAAAGCTCGTACACCACACGTCAAATTATGTTGACAAGCTTTCCAAAGCACCTCGAATTTCTCCGCAAATCGACACACGTTCGTGCAAATACAAATCTTACGTTTGCTCACACCAACAAATAATACAACAACATGAAATTCTCAATTGATCGCATTTTATCGCTAACAATCCATTCCACAGAACAACAATCGGTCAATAAAATTCTGCATTACGTTTAAAAATGGCCAACGGTATTAATTACTTTTTACAAACTTTTATATTTCATTTCTAAAAATGATAGGGAACAATTCTTCCCCTATCATGTCCTATTTACCTCTTTGAGGGGACACTTCTTCCCCTATCGTTTCATCTTAGGAAGACAGCACTGTCTACAAGCTTTACCATACATTGGCGTTAATTGATTAATAGTAAATCTACCAAATCAGACAAAATGACTGTTCCCTAATTTGTTAGAAAAACTCCTAAAACTTCTAACCCTGCAGTCTTCTATTTTCCTTCAATTTTCTCTTTCCCTTCAATCGACTCCATTTACCGTACTTATTTCAGCTATCTAAAAGTACTAAATTAATCGTCGATAATTCTATTGCTAATAAATAATCCTATTTTGTACAGTACCATGAATAACAATGAACTGTGCAACCAACACGTCATTTATCCTTTACACGGGGAATAAATTGTTAACTAACGAATGCGAGTCACATTTTCCTTGAATTCCCAAGGGTCACACGCGTAAACAAGGTAACAATAAACGTACGATATCACCCTCTCTGGTTTCCAATTAAAACATTTCAATCCCACAGAGCTGTGTTAACGCTAACGAGCCGAAGGTCAAAGTGGAAGCTCTTCAATTATGCAAATTTCGGGGGCATACCGCGCATCCACCTTTTCTTCGATTGCCAGAGGCTCTACCCACACCTTTCCACATTCCTCTGCCCCTTTCCACGGAATGTAATTGCACGGCCCACATAAAATTCCCCTTCCCTTTGCGTTCTCGATCGTCATCAGAATGCACACCACGAACATGACTCATTCCTATTGCCATAATGCGAAGGGAATATCAACGAGATTAATCGGAACGACCGATATCTTTGAGCATCAAACGATCGAAATTGTAAGAACTATGAAAAATCGATTGGAACTTTGTAATATGAAGGAATGGTGTCATTATTTTCTCGTGGACATGGTATCGAGTTATTTTATGGTTGTAAAAATAATGAATAATGTATACGGTGATCCAAAACTTAGTGAATCGTTTAAAAATAGAGCGACTCTATTATCTACTTGGAATTTACATCCATGCTGTTATAGACAATGGATATACTTCTTGGAGACTATTTTTAATTAGGTTTGCAGATCATGACATTTAAGTGATCATTATTTTATTCTGGAGAGGAAATTACTAAGAAAGTATTATTTTATTTTAAATTGGCCTATTAACTTTCTAGTTATTCTGTATTTCACGTGGATAAATCCCTTGACAGTTGCAGCAGGATTTATTTATCGAATTATTTATATAGCGCAGGAGAGCCAGGGCAGGATTTATTAAATAAATAGTTTGTAGTCTTAGTAACACACAATTTTATTTGGTAAATATTGTATTATACACACATTTACATTATGTAACACAATTGATGAATAAAGAATTTGTTAAATCGAAAACACTGCTAATAAATGATGACTCGAGAACTATTCGCTTTAAAGATAAGTTATATATTCATAAGTTTCATAACACCGTAAAGAGAATAAAATTGTAATATTTATTGTTTGCCAAAACAGGCACGGAAGAGGGTGGATAGATAGGAGACACCGCAGAACAGCACAGAACAAGGCAAGGCAACGCAGAGCATTCGCAGGAGAGGCAGTGCAGTCGCAGAACAGGCAGTGCAGTCGCAGGATGAACAGTACCGGATCAGGACAGGCAGAGCAGCCACAGAACAGGCAGGACAACCGCAGAAAATGCAAAGCAGGCGCAGGACGAGCAATACCGAAGCAGGACAGGCACGGCAGTCGCAGGACGAACAGTACCGGATCAGGACAGGCACGAGAGGCAGAGGACATGCAGCACAGATGAAGGACAGGCACAGGGAAGCCAGAACAGGTTTCACTAAATATATAATTCAAAGTCTTAGAAATATTTTATTTAAAAGAAACTTTAAAAACTTTATATTATAATGTAACAAAAAAGATGTTATGTATTACAAATAATGAATAAAGAATTAGTTAAATCTGAAACACTGTTACAAATTATTAACCGCTATCTTTGTTCCATTCCTATAATTCCTTCCCCATATCGTAATTATAGTTAGTAAGTTCTCCAACATAATATGCACCGGTTCAAGTCGCACAATCAGGTAAGTAACACGACTCAACGGCAAGGCAGTACGACGGCAGAAGATTCGTCTGAGATATTTTAGTTTATACTACTTGTAGGTAGAAAATTTATCGGCAATATTTTGCAAGTAGGTAAGTAATAGGAGTCGGTGATAAATCAGGCGGAGCTGAAAGTCGGTCTGAGATATTTCGATTTATACTACTGAATTCCCTTTTGACATTTTTCGGCAAAGTTTCACAAGTGAGCAAGTAGTTCAGTCGACGATAAGTCAGACGGAGCTAAAAGTCGGTCTGAGATATCCTAGGTTATACTACTTGCTGGATTGGCGAATTTTTCGGAAAAATTGTAAAGTGAGCAAGTAGTATAACCTACGATAAGTCAGACGCAAAAGTAGGGCTGACTTATCCTAGGTTATACTACTTGCTGGATTTGCAAATTTTTCGGTAAAATGTCAAAGTGAGCAAGTAGTAAAGTCGACGATAAGTCAGACGGAGCTAAAAGTAGGTCTGAGATATCCTAGTTTATACTACTTGCTGAGTTTGCAAATTTTTCGGAAAAATATCAAAGTGAGCAAGTAGTAAAGTCGACGATAAGTCAGACGGAGCTAAAAGTAGGTCTGAGATATCCTAGTTTATACTACTTGCTGAGGTCGCAAATTTTTCGGAAAAATATCAAAGTGACCAAGTAGTAAAGTCGACGATAAGTCAGACGGAGCTAAAAGTCGGTCTGAGATATCCTAGTTTATACTACTTGCTGAGTTTGCAAATTTTTCGGAAAAATATCAAAGTGAGCAAGTAGTAAAGTCGACGATAAGTCAGACGGAGCTAAAAGTCGGTCTGAGATATCCTAGTTTATACTACTTGCTGAGTTTGCAAATTTTTCGGAAAAATATCAAAGTGAGCAAGTAGTAAAGTCGACGATAAGTCAGACGGAGCTAAAAGTCGGTCTGAGATATCCTAGTTTATACTACTTGCTGAGTTTGCAAATTTTTCGGAAAAATATCAAAGTGAGCAAGTAGTAAAGTCGACGATAAGTCAGACGGAGCTAAAAGTCGGTCTGAGATATCCTAGTTTATACTACTTGCTGAGTTTGCAAATTTTTCGGAAAAATATCAAAGTGAGCAAGTAGTAAAGTCGACGATAAGTCAGACGGAGCTAAAAGTCGGTCTGAGATATCCTAGTTTATACTACTTGCTGAGTTTGCAAATTTTTCGGAAAAATATCAAAGTGAGCAAGTAGTAAAGTCGACGATAAGTCAGACGGAGCTAAAAGTCGGTCTGAGATATCCTAGGTTATACTACTTGCTGGATTGGCGAATTTTTCGGAAAAATTGTAAAGTGAGCAAGTAGTATAACCTACGATAAGTCAAACGCAAAAGTAGGGCTGACTTATCCTAGGTTATACTACTTGCTGGGTTCGCAAATTTTTCAGAAAAATATCAAAGTGAGCAAGTAGTATAACCTACGATAAGTCAAACGCAAAAGTAGGGCTGACTTATCCTAGGTTATACTACTTGCTGAGTTTGCAAATTTTTCGGAAAAATGTCAAAGTGAGCAAGTAGTAAAGTCGACGATAAGTCAGACGGTGTTGAATGTTGGATAGTTTACGTTATACATCTTTAGAGATTGAAAAATTTTCGGCACATTTTACAAGTTGATAAGTAGTACGAGTCGGCGGAAAGTCAGACAGAGCGAAAAGATACAAACTGAAGTTATTAATTTTCTCCATTTACCAGCTGAATCACATTTCGAGGAATATTTGACGACTTGGCAAGTAGTACGAGTCAGTGAAAAGTCAAGCAAAGCGAAAGATTCGTCTCAATTGTATCAACGTGGAATTTGGAGTCAGGGCAGGATTTATTAAATAAATAATTCATAGTTTTAGAAACACACAGTTTTATTTTATGATGTGTAATACAAATAATTGTATGTAATACAAATAATGAATAAAGAATTTGTTAAATCCAAAACACTGTTGTGAGCACTGATTTAACTGCTACTCTTGTTCCTCTCCTGTCTATCCTGTCTGTGTACATACTGCATGCTCGGCTCCTGCACTGCTTGTCCTGCGTATACACTGCTTGTCCTGGAGTTTTTCTGCCTGTCCTCTGCCTCTGTTGCCTGTTTTTTTGTGTGTACTGTATTCGCTGCTACTGTACTGCCTGTCCTGAGCCTCTGCTCCCTGTTTTTTGTGTAGGCTGCATCCACTGCTCCTGTATTGCCTGTCCTGTGCCTCTCCTGTCTGTTGTTCATGTGTACTGCATGTCCTGCTTCTGTACTGACTGTCCTATTTTATCGGTTTCCTCCACTTACGAACTTTAACTAATTTCTGGCGAAGACAGACCGAATTCCTCTGAGATATTACTGGTTTACTTCACTTATGAGCTGAGCCTTTCAGGCATTTTGGAACCACTCCGATAAAACTTTCTCCTCATTAATGAATTTTGATGTTTGAATCTGTGCATAAAACAAAATAAATTAAAGATACATAAAAAATACAGTCCATCCTCACTTTCTCCCTCTTTTATTCTTCGTTCGTACATACTTCGCGAAAATTGCGAATAAAATCTGCGAAAACGGAAAATTCTGGTATTTTCGGTGCACAGATAGAGTACGATAATTTTTCCCTGAATGACGTACGATGTTCTCACGGCAAATACACAGTAGCGTGCATTAACGGCGAATATGGTGCTAGTTCTACAACGATGTACGTATTCCAGAGTTTCTCGGTTGAACACCATAGACGATGTGGCACATGCACAGCTAAATTCGCGAGAATGTACCCTTGTGTCGAAAGAAACGGTTTAAAGGAAAGGAAATTCTCTCGGATCTTTATGTCCCGTAAGCAGGTGCACATTTGTTTTAACCAACGAGAAGACCGAGAACGTATTTTCATGTGCGAATTCAAGATGTTTGTTCTTTTTCCTTGCGGTATTATCGTTCATTCTCTAACTTTACTTTTCATCAGGATACGGATAAAATACAATTTTTTAAAACTAGATTTACGGATGTTGATATACCTATTTTTCTGAAGCGAGCCAATTTAACTCATAGAAGAAAATTAAAGTTCTTTGCAAAGAAAACAGTATCAAATCAATTTAAATGAAGGATTTATTATTAAAAAATTAACTAACTAATATATTATAAATATAATAGTCGAATTTTGAATGAGTCAAATTGGCTCTGTAAATCTAGTGTTAATGCTGATCCTTCCTTTTGGAATTTGATATTAATTTTAAGACTAAAACTACCAAAGCCAGTCGAAATGGCTGGATCCCAATTTTTTCTAAAAATTATCTAAATTACTGTAGCTTCCACAAAATAAATATTCTAACTCTATCTTATAATACGTAAATTATTTTACTAACCAACTTTTTCACCTCCTGATTTTTTTCTCTCCAAAGTACTGATTCAGTATACTATATTTAGATTTGGTAGAAATAACGTTGATATTTTTATTGTTAAATTCAACGTGTGAGTAAAGACTGGTTCGTAAATTGTTTCCAATATTAATACGAGAGTCTTCTGCATTCTTTTCAGCAAGATATTATCGTTATTTTTTAAACAGTCACACGATGCGCTATAATAAGAATAAGTATTCATAAAGTGTCGGTACGGATAGAATTTGACCAGTCTATTGTTGTGTTTGAAATTACGGCTATTGTTATTTTGAGCCACGTATATATAAGGGTTTAGTGTGCAAATAATTTGACCTTTTCGCTATTAACGTTATATACGCAAAGTTTATAACGACGAAATAGATGGAACTTGACGATGCTTTGAATTGGTGGTTTATGAGTTTATGGTTGCGTTATTTAATGACGTAGGTGTGGCTTTTGTGGCGTTGATAGTTTGTAGGATCAAATTTTGATTGTTTTCTAAAGCGTGGAGGTTGTGTCTGAGTTACAAAATTTATTGATACTTTCCTCTCAGCTATCTTTTTTTTACTATGTTTTAACGTTCCAACAACTGGACATGTGTGGTTATGGGAGATGATAATGATAACTGAAAATGTCATAGAATTATTGTATGAAGTGTCTTTCAACAATACGTTTTTCTTTTCATAGTGCCACTCGTAATAAACGACATATTGAATCTAAGTTGTCAGCTTGACTAGTAAAAACGATTTTATTAAAATTCGTAAATCTTATAAAAAGAACATTAATAGTCCATCAGAAAAAAAATTGCAATCGAAATAAAGAAAGCGAGAGGAAAGATGCGTGATTTCAAACAACACTGTCAAATGTAAAACATATTACGTTAAAAGAAAATAATTTTTCCACTGGCGTCAATTTCAAATTTTTAATCAAACTGTGAATAAATCGACCATCTCACCTTACCATTAGACGGAGCAGTTCACATTTCAATGTAAGACAATTCTATTGATTTAATGAACACAATTCCGTCACATGAATCAGCCTTCGATATCTACTGCAAGATTTATGGCAGTAATTTAAGCATTTAAGACAGGATATCCAGCTCTCTAAAGGAAAATCTATCTACGTCTTACCATATTCTGCAAAATTAAATTGTCGACAAATTCTCTCTTATTTGACTACCCTCCAACTTTCGCCTTCTCTTTTCTCTTTCATCTCCTTACAAACGCTCATGGATTAAATTCTACAGTGCTGTAGACCCTAACAAACATAGAGTCCACTACAGAAGCAGAAAGTTCTCATTACTTCTAAAAGTTTGCGCAACCCTGCATGCTCTGACTATTGAAAAAAGTAATTGCCATTTCAACAATAACAATTCGTAGTAACATATCTACAATTTCAATAGCACCAATAGAAGCAAAAAATATTTAAAAAAATCCAAAACAATCAAGAGAGAGAGAGAGAGGGGGAGGAACGAAAAAAACAAGAGAGAAAAATAGAAGAGATTCTATCACAACTGCTATTGCATCACCCAACCAAGAAAGTGTTAAAATCATGGCTGTGTCCATAGCTTTCAGTGAAATAAAAAATTGAATCTAAGAATGAGTTGAAAAGCAAGAGAGTAAAATCGATACGTTGGGTAGTGCAGTAACTTAATGATGCAAGGAAGGGAAGCGTGTGTACGATCGCTCTGTCGATGTAACACACGGCATTCTTCCGCTTGCATAACAGACCGCCTCCGCAAACCCGCAAATTTCGCCGTCTGCGACCGCTTTTTGCAGCCTGAAACCACTGTTCCCTCGACCAACGATATGCAAATGGTACACGCGACATTTCCACAAACTTTTTCGTTCTTAATTAACCGACTCCCTTTCTGAGATTTACTCTTCGCTACCTGAATACTTCCGGTGCATGTCCCGATTCGTTTTCGACCTATTTCGAGTTTTGTTTTAATTAATTAATTAATTTACTGTCGCATTATCTATTGGCCATTGGCGACGAGGCTATTTTTGATTGTATATAATTATTTTACAGTATAAATGTAATATGTATTGTATTAATAGTGTATTATAATAACTTAATATGTTAACTGTAATTGGACCGACACTTTATAGATATTAATTCTTAACGCAGCAGATCCTGTGATCTGTTATGAGTAACACCTTTATAAAAGAAATATTGGATACTAGTCCGAAAATTATATATTTTCATTTCATTGAACCGGTTATCTGACTACCAAAGGTATGGTTAGTGTTAAAGTACTAAGTGTTAAAGTAGTAGAGTGTTACACTAAAAAAAGAGGTAAATTTATGGTGTAAGACTAGCACTAAATCCTTGAAGTATCTCTGGTTACTTTATTGTACTGTATGGGTTTTTAGTTATTGGTATTAATAATTGAACTAGACTTTTTTTAAGTTTATTATAACCCACATTTTTTTTTACTTTTCACATGGAATCCGTATTTGTCTTTTGTTGTGCAGGTTTTGCGTTTATTTAAAAATGCTATAGTTTGATAAGAAGATGCAGAAATTACCACAGTGAGAAATTGGAATATGAGTATCTATTTATAAAATATTAACACTAAAACTACGACAGAGGGGTCAATTGACTCCTTTTCAACATAAATTTGCCTTTAATTATAATAATATAACCTTAATAATAACCTAATGATATAAAAATAGAACGTTTAAATATAAAAATTGTGTTAAATACCTCGGTATTTACAGATTTTATTACATTTTTGAGAAGAAAGTACCTGGTTTGTTTAAATGAAAAATTGCGTGTACCAGAGAATATCAATCTTGTTAAACGTTATCTACGGTATATGGAAAAAAAATTGTTTAAGTTTGCATGCTCTACAATGTAATTAAATCGACCATTTTTCACTTTTTTTCTAAACGTCTGCTTTGAATATTCCTTCGTATGTTAAGTGCACGTGAAACGAATGAAAGATCCTTTTCTGGAAGATTGAGGACGAAACTCATAAAATCTACTTCCGTGCATTCATTAATCTAATTTTAATTGACAAAAACTTTAATTAATCCATCCTTTTCAGTGATTCAATTGCGTTTGGATGTTTCATTGTAAAGGGCGAAGTGGAAATTAATCAAATTTTGACACACCTTTTATTTCTTGTGATAGAGGGAATGTAATGCCATTCTTTGACAACGTGACTTTTCCTTGCCAAATGAAAAGTTGGAAAAATAATTCATGTCAGAGATAGTTGAAATGGTTAAGAGATTGTTGCTCATTAGCAGACTGCGGATTTTTATGCATTTATGACAAATTAAATACGGCTAAAATATACAAAAAGAACATAATATAAAAATATATCTAAAATATCCAAAGTATGGTATTTATTATAATATTTATTGAGTGCAATAAATCCCTAGATAGGATTTCCTGTCTCACCTGCATTTGTGAAACTCGAAATTTGCATAAACATCCGCAGTCTACTCATTAGTAATAGGAAATCTTGATTGTCATTAGAAATGTAAATGTATGAATTGTAAAAAAGAGGTTACTACGTATCAAATTTTAAAATTGCTTTGAAATCTTTAGAATTAATATGAAGATTCTCCACAATTTGATAAATGAAGGCTTGTCATAAGAGATGTTAATCGCGTGCCAATGATTTATTATAGCTGATTATAGACAGTGAATCACGAAGGTATTTGTTACTTTATGGACAAACATACAGAAATAGAGGAGGAAGACTTTGTATCATCAATAACTATCATTCACGAAGATGTAATTCTGCGAAAATGTGCGAGTGGTCGTTAATGCGAAATTAAATATGTATTCACGACCTTCAATTCAATGGATCCTACAAATAAAAGAGCCAAAAGCAATGCGACACGAATTAATGATTTGAATGAAAACGAAATTTGATAGAAAATTTAATGAAGTTTATGAAAATACTTCTGAATTGTTTAAATCCAATAAATGCAAAGATCCCAGAAATTACTACTTTTTAAGAAGCAGTTTCTATTATTGCACTATAATATATATCAAAAACAATACTTAATGAACTTCAAACATTCTTAATCGACGTTCCAGTTTAAATAATTTTAATAACCAAATTCAAATTACGTAAAACACTGATTGAGTATTAGATCCATATACAAACAGACATATATTTCAATCCCTGAACTTGGAATAGAATTTTCACCGGCGCTAATGGATTCCACGTATCGTACAGCGAACTTTCACATTTCTCATCATTTTAGGAACAGTTGCAAAAATTTCTTGCACGATGCACAAAGAAATCGCGAAACTTTCGTGAACTTTATGCCGATGTATTATATTATATATTCGGATCAGCTGGAAACTTTCGTCCTTGATCGGCGAGTCGACACTTGGCGTGACTCGTTTCTTCAAGTTCCGTAACTTACGTGATTTCCCAAAAGACTCGCGATAATTTAATAAATACGTGAAAATCCAACGGTGCATTTCATTCGATCAGCCATCGGCAAGTATAACAATCTTTCTGCATACTTAAACATTCGAGTAATCACAATTCATTTCCATTACTAGAACAAATTGCAACAGTCTTAAAAATCGAATCCTGACGATAAGTAGATGAAAATAAAATTTGAAAACGTTAAAATAATTACTTTTCTACTTAAAATTCTCAGATATATTTTTAAGGGTACAAAAATGGATTAACTACTGAAAAGTTTGTAATTAGCTTACTGAAAATTCGTAGAAAAATTGAAATGATCAGTTAGAGTGACAAAGTTCTTATATTTTTGGCTAATACTCTCAAAATCGAATCCGAGATGCTCATCTACCTAACTCTATCTAATTAATAACAAAACTGGAAAAGATATGCAACTTACAAGAGAACTTCGGTAACTGATACACTCCTATTTTGATCGAACCTAATTTCTTACATATGTTTAATAAATATTTATGCAAAATTTCCCCAAAATTGTAACATAAATAAATTAGAAAAGAAAGATTTTATCGTATTATCTCGTTCGACTAAATATTTCACCCTTTATATTGGTAAAATATGTATCGAGGATTTTTCGATATCTTGGCAATGTCAATATTCTGTTCAATATTATACGTTAGCTTGTTAATATCAAAATTGGGAAAAATTCGCAAGACCAATCGTGAAAAATAAAAACAAACACGACTACAGGCCTTTCATTCTTTCGTGTTAAGGCTGAAAAGTGAAAGGTTTCCCTGAAAATCCGTGGACTCGCAAATGCACCTTGCGAATTTGGCTCTCACGCGATAGCAAGATATGCACCACTCTCGTTCAAATTTCGTGTTCCCGTTGCAAGTTGCGGCATACCAATTGCTATTGAGAAATAAAACGCAAATTCTAAAGGGCACAGAACGAGGAAAGTTGCTATTTTCTTGTTATAAAATGAAGAAATTGGTAGCAGCGGTTACGGAAAATTCTTAATCTCAAAAACAAGTGAGTCCTTGCCGTTCCGCTGTTTTAAAGTGCATTTTAGAAATGAAGATAATTTGATACTTCAAGAGGTTGCAATAGTAAAAGCACTCTGTTGGACTGGTTTTGATGGTTTCATAATAAAAAGAGAATATTATAAAAATAAAGAAAAATAATTTTATAGGGTTGCCAAAAGTTTGTACATGTTCGTATCTAATTTGTAAATGTGGAGTCGTTAGATTGTAATATTTGTAACTGTTAAATTAGCGTTGAATTCATTCTTTTGAAATGTCTCAAATATAGAGAGTCTCGTTATAAATTTTACATCAAAGAAAGTTTAAATGAAAATCTTGGCGACAGGGGAGAAATTGCAAAAGTTTTCTCCTTTTTGAAAGACTCAAAGTTACGTAACAAAATTTAATCATCGTAATATTTCCAGTACTTGTTATCGTCGCTAAAAAGGCCATATGTGCAGCCTTAATGGAAAATGTTGAAAAGAGTTATTAAAAAAAGGAGAAGAAAAACATGTGCCCTATGTAATCACCACTTTGTAAATATTATATTTCTTTATATCTTTAAAATTGCTTTCTAGTCGAAAATTTAACACTACAACTACTAATATTTGATGAAAAGTTTGATCAATTAAATAATTTAGGTTTTATAAGATAGAAATGGAATTTTTGCAGTTTCAAATTTTTCATAAATGCATAACCCACAGTCTAGTAACTGCATTATTAACGATGCCATAAAGTGACAGCGACAGGAGGAAGAATTTCTTATCACAAACATGAATTTCTAAGCGATAATAGATTATTAACATCATGTAACTGCGCTTAAAACTCTATCTGTAAAAGTGCTCAACATTTTTATAATAACTCACATTAATTTTACATAATTCCAAGATACCTACTGTACAGGAAACAACTATATTTGAAAACTCTTTCTGAAAATTTGTCATAGCAAATGTTTTCAACTATTTATTAAAGATGAACGTAACAAAAGAATTTTATATTAGTCTAATAAGTATTACTTATACAAATGATTCAAAGTTATGTTTAATTTAACGAGGCCAAATTTAAAAAACATTGAACTTTGAGCAGGTAATTTTTACTTTCCAAAGAATACTTTCAGCACGGACGAAATCTTTTTTTGGCGGGAAGTAGCGCTATAAATTCGAGCACAAAGCCGTCCCGATCTTCGGCGCAAAAGTTATTTTACTACTTCCACGGAAGGAAGTAAATCCGAAAAGGGTTGAGTTTCAAAGAGAATAGTTCGATCGTTTTCCAGGCGTTCGAATAGCCACTTTTAAAGGTTTAATGTCCGATGTTCCTCGAACACGCGAAATTCGCAGAAACTTTTCCTATCCGTGGTCGATCTTGATGAACTCGATCGATAATTACGAAGAAACTTTCAACTATGTCATCCGACATAGCGTATCGATGAGAATATACCAAGAATTCTGCGTTGCATTCGAGCTTCAGTCCCGATTTTTTTTTCCACATTTTTATCGATTGTCACTTTCCTTTTATTCTTCCTCGTAAAACTCGATGTAACTTTTCTTTCTTTCTTATTCTTTTTCGTTATCAATGAGACGAAACAGACGTAAGGAAATACGTTAGAGGTTTATGAGATCCTTTCGAGAATCCTTGCAGGACAGAGAACGGTAACTGCTGTGTATTCTTACATTTCCATAAATATACATCTTTCTATTGAATATAGAACATTTTTTACGAGCATAAATTAGGTTTTTCTCCTTCAAGGGTTGAAATTCAATTTCACCTTGGACGTTTTACGTTCAGCTTCTTATTCAATTTTGCCATTTAATGCGACCATTCTTAACTTGGAATTTTTAGAGTAATGTACAGACAGATTTTACAAGAAAATGTAAAGAAAAATATAAAATAACATTCATTCATCGAAGCAGATTTTTTTCAACATTAAATTATTCTTAAATCAATCACTTGTCAGTTGTAGTAAAGACACAGGATCATTGTGATAATTACAACAAATTATCTATTTCCATAAGAAATGTTTTATAAAGAGAATTTACTAAGAATAAATGTATTGCGCCATATAAAACATTCCGGAAACCTGCAGATTTCCCTGTCTCTTGCGAAAAATGTCTAGGAAACTTTTATGATAATAAGACCTCCCCTTTATGGGGTTGTAGAAGTTTTAAAAAATTCCATGCAGCTCACTCGCTAGAAACTCCTTCGCATTTTAAACCGTTAAAAGTACTATTATACTTTACATCACGACGAAACGTTCGAGTCATCGATAAACGTTGTTCATCTCCGATAAAAAAAAGGGTAGTAACTTTTCGTAATCAGCGATACACGACATATAAATAAAGACGTCTAAAAGTATTCACTTTTACGCTGCACTAAACGTCCAAGGAAAGTGTGGAGTGACGTATAATATTAACTTTAGAACGCCACAGTAAATATTTCCAGCTATAAAGAACGTAATCGGATAACGAACGAGCAATTTACGGTTTTTATTTCTTATTTATATTTAAGTCTCCAGCGATGAAAGAGGCTTAATACGTTCGCCATGGGGATGCAATTCGTATGTTTCTCCGTTGGGTACATCTTTTTCATGGGACAATGTTGATTGGATTTCGTTTGTATATTATACAGATAAATTATGCGTTTTTTTTATTAATGTAAATTTTTATTAATCTTTTATCTGTCTCTGGTGGTGAACGTGTCAAAAGCCAATTAGATTCATGGACGAAGGGGTTTTCTGGTAAAATTGTCGATTTTGTAATATGCCTCGGTACGTGAGATCCAGGAAAAGCAGAGAAAGGGGAAGGAAGACGCGCGTGAAATATAAACCGTGGATATAATAATATATTCTTGAAAAATACCGCCAAGACGAGACGTTTCCATGGTGCGAGTCGTCGTGACAGTACTCTCGTCGCGGAAGTGCCATGGGGTTTCGTCGTAATTTACGACGGGGGTGGGAAAACATGGGTTCAGCGATGGTCTATCAATCACTTTGAATCACTTCACATATGTGGGCGTATTTTTCGAATCACTTTGAATGTTATTTAAGTGGAGACATTTTTGAGAATATTCAAATATTTTAATTATATTTGTTTTACAAAAGAGCAATAAGTAATTATCGTAATTTCCTTATCATTTCTGATAAAAATGTAACTTCTGAATAGTACAATTTCTGAGGTAACAATAATTTAAATTTACTGAATTTATATGCTTAATTTCTGAGTTAATTATAATTTATATATATTGAACGATTTAAATATTCTGAACAAGTACTTTGGTAAATGGAGAATCAGAGGGTGAAAAAGATGATCAGATAAACGTGGAGTTTTATGGTTTTGGCACTCCTATTAATTTGGAAAATTTTTAAAAAATGGAACCCGTGTCATTTTGGATATCTTGGTAGTTTTAATGTTAATGATATAAAATTGCGCAGGGAATTTTTTCAACAATTGTGTTAAGCTTTCGTAATATCATTATGTGTTTTTAATATCTTGAAACCAAGAACGTTTGAAGGCTTTCGAAACTTTTTACTATTATCGAAACTATTATTAAGTCTTCCAGGTTTTTCAGGTCTTTCAAGAATTTCTGATTTCGAATAATTATTGAAGTGATTCGAAACTCTACGATAACTGAGCTGCTTGAAAACTTACGAGAGAGCAGACCGAACGACCTTCAATACCTGTGCCCGTACGAAGTCAACTCTTTTAACAACTTCCGGTTCCATTTCAGGGCTCGTTCTTGTAGATAACAATTTTTATCATTTCACAGATGTCGTCGTGCAATTTGCATGTCATTGTAATGGTAATAGAGTATAATAAATATATGTTTTTCCTTTTAATTAAAAAATTTCTTTTTTAATTGCAAAGTATCTTACTTTCGAATTGAATGATCCTTTTGCAATCCAGTATCGTTGAAAAATAGGAAATAAGGTGTACAATAAAAAAGGGAAAATATATAATTACCCCTTTGCCTTTTCGTAATTAGATTGCAAAGGAAGAGACAAGTTTACTTTTTTTTTCACTTTTCATAACGACCATAAAACGAACTTTCCTTAGGCAGAATGAAAAATTAATTGAGCATAATTTATCCACAGAAGTTCAAATGAACCAGACAAAATTTGATCTTAATCGGTGAAATCTCGATATTTACAAGCCACTCGTGGAACTTTCAACGGATTTTCTCTAAGGTTACCGCTTTTTCCTGCGATCCACGTTTCCTCGAGGGTCCCTTTTTCGAAAAGGCAGAATTCCATTCAAATTCGGTAGAGAAGAAAATAAATATAAATGCACTTCTGCCATAAAGAAAAATTTACCACTGATCAAATTACGAACTTTTTCAATTAAATTCAAATTACATCTAATTAGAATGTCGTCAGTCAGAGCCAAAATAATTTCCAATTTCTCTTGTAAATATATGAACAATTCCAATTAAACGTATTCATTTTAATATTCTATAACGTTTTCTATGCGGGTTTTGTAAATTGAATTGAAACGAACGAAAAATAACTAACTAATAATTTTAGAGAATAATTTAATATTTTGATATAAATGATATTGATCAACTTTCAATTCGACATACAAGTTAGACACTGTCTATCAATGTTGCAATTTATGGTTTAATTAAACTTAATCAAAGATGTAGAAAATTAAGGTGGTCGTAAAATTATCCAGATAATAATAATTTCACAAAGTTAAATGATATTTATGCCTCCTTTAGCTGGACTACATTAAAAAAATTGCACAGTATCTGCTTTGCATTTAAATCGCCAAACTGTTTGATTTGTTTATCTACAAATCGGCAATTAAAAGTGTTAATATTTAAAAGATAAAGGTGGTGAAATATACGTTACATTTATTTATAAAACATTCATGGCAATGGAGTCGAAAGCTTAGTACTTGATCGAAATTTATTTTCTCTTATCGAAAGGACCAGTTATTCAATGGACCAATGGAGAAACGGTATTGCTAAGATAAGCCACCATATGTCTGAAAAGTAATGTTTGTCCCTTTCATAGATAAACGTTATCGCAACGTGAGGAAACTAATATTTGGATTTCGCGATGAAATTTGCGATATACTAAACTGAAATTAGCGGTGCTATTATACAAAATTCGTTAATTCATTTCAGCAATCATTAACAAATTTACTTTCTATTCCTAATTGTATCTGATTGATATCACTACATTTCAGTGCATCTAAAATGAATTTATACACTTACAAAAATTATAAATATCAAAGAATAATCAAACCTTCTAATTTACTTACGAAATTCTTCACAATCGAGATCTGTATTTCTAACTTGATTGCATCCAAAGAAAAATTAACAGGACAGAGCAATTATGAAGAACCAGTAAATGGTTCAAGATGAAAGTAAAGAAAAACGAAAGACAAATGAACGTACATTTTTTTGAAACTGTTTCGTTTACAATTTTTAAGATTCCGAGCACCTTTGTTTCTTCAATGTCGTTAGCAAGTATACTTGACACAATTTTCGGGGTCACCATTGTCATTATCGAGTACACTTGATTCATCAGGTTTTTTCACAATACAAGAAGCATCGAGGCCACACGAAGTCTCATACAATAAAAAAAAAAAGACGGCAGCCGTGAAACAATACATCCTCGAGTACGACATTGAACTTACAAAACGTTTCTGCCCGATCGTTTATCGGTAGTCGATCCAAGTGTCTGTCAATGTCGTGTAACATATTTTATTCCGATCGATTTGCATTCGTAACTTCATCCTTTCAAACAGCTACGTGAATAACGTGGGAAGCTGTTTTTATTGTGAATATTTGATAACAATTGAACGAGCACGAAGGAGTGATGGAAAAAGATGAAAGATATCATAAGATTGACACCTAGAAATACCAATAAAATGTATAAGTAATGTGAAAAAATGTTGATGGCACTGTAAAGTATACTTTATGCTCTACTTCTTTATCAATTTGAGAAGAATTTTCAAAAAAGTTGACGGCTGTCGTACTTCTAGTGTTAATTTGCGACTTCCTATGGTTTCATGTATTAATTAATTTTATATATTGCCACAGTGTATTTAATACAATTATTCAATTTTAATTCTTTCATTTGTAGTGAATGATTTTTAACGAAGTTTATTGTTTTATACAGTAGTATATTATTAATTTATGTATCGTTTAAAAAATTTTTTATTGCAAAATATAAAGTAAATGTAATAGAATTATTCTGGTACCATAGCATATCAGTGTACGTAGGCTGATTAGAGAGAATGCGAAGATACTTCTCCACCCCCGTGTTTTCCTATGAATGTTTAACAAATTTTACAGAATCAGCAGGAACACTTTTCTCCTTTTTCTTTCATGTTTCTTGATTATATGTTGCCTGTATATGCGCTCGCCACTGCAAACGTTTCGAGTACTGTTTCTACATGAATTTTCTGAAAAATTGAAACTTAATGTGCGCCCTTTCTGCCTCCGGCAAAATGAAACCACCGAGGTAAACGTACTACAATGGTCGAAATTTTACGACAGAAAGATCTAACGTTACGTTTTGAAACTTTAATTATCATTCAGAGTTAAATTATGAAGAACGTTGAAGAACGAAAATACGAGGATTGTAAGATAGAAAAATACTTGGACAATTTATAAAAAGAACGAAGCAATTTTCGAACGAAATACACGGGTTACTTTCAAACGGCGGACATTCGTTCGATGCAATTTGAGTTTTGCAATTCTCTCGCAGGCAGACATGTCCACTAACGAACGTACCTAGTTCAACCTTTCCGTAAATTGCAAGTTCTCTAACAGACTAGATAACACTTTCAATTGTTTTTTTTTCCGGGCGATAACGGTCAACTGAAAATAAAAAATATTCCTTTTTTTTTAAACTGATTCTCTATTATCGGTTTGATGTATTATTTTCTATGTTATTATAATTCATCTATTGCTTATCAGTCAAAGTTACATGTAATAAATAAAAGTGATATTTTACCGTTACATGGAGAATTTTTCTAGACACTAATTAATTCGAGCTATAAACTGAGACACACCTCCTAAGCAGAAGGTCAGATTGATTAACTCCTTAATTGTATCAACCTTGCTACTCGCATGCATCAACAACCCCATTTTCACCTAACAATCAAGGTTCCCTATTAGTATTCCACCTTTAAAATATCCCTGCATCAGAAGAAAGAACAAAATATCTATCTTAAATTAAAAAAGAATAAACAAAGACACTAAACAGTGAAAATTTTCTTCTTTTATCCATAGAATTAGCAAAAGTTCTACTCTATTTGCAATCAAAGGGACCAAAGACACTAAAAATTTCAAATAGAATTAGCAAACACCCTCCTCTACTTCGCATACCTATCTACAATCAGGGCAAATGAAAAACAATGAAAGATAAAAATTTTCTCCCAACCTAATCCATTTGAATTAACAAAATCCCCATCCCTTTAACATACCTACAATTAGAAACAACCAGAAACATTAAAAATCCTAAATTTTCATCTATACCCCATTAAATTCTCAAAACATCTATCCTATTTACTTCATCTGTCTCCAATTAAGTACAATCAAAAATACCAAACAATTTAAATTTTCTCTCGTGTTAATCCACGTTACACCATCCAATCTCTTAAACCACCATTCCTCGTTGCTTCACGTAGGATCATCAAAGGAAGAATCGTTCGACGGATCTTATCCGAGAATAAAATCAGCAGGGCCAGGTCCCTCAAACTTAAATCCACTGGAGTTTGAGGTTCTTCGATTCTCTCAAGGACAGACACGTCCTTCGCTAACTCGATCCCCCTTCAGTATTTTTCACGAGCACTTTTCACGAAGAAGGAAGAAGGAGGAGTGCACCTACTTTCCTCCCGGGCCGCCATGGCTGCTTTGAGCATCGTCGAACGACGCAAAGGCCAAGTGTCGCGGCCACGGTTCTACCCTTGTGCATCGATTACATCATTCCTCACCTTCCAGTCCCCACCTTTGCTCTGCTTCGTCTACCTTCGTGCTTCTAAGAGGTCGAATGCAATCACGATGAAAGGTGGAGGCGCTTTCGACGGTTAGAAGAATCGACTGGCACGATTCCCTTGCTAATGGATGTGGATTCGTTAATGATGGCGAAGGACTCGTTGACCCTTTCTTTGGTATGGTTGATGGAGGTACTTTATAAATTATGAAGAACGTTTAATACGGACAAGTATACGGATGAGTGGAGAAGAGTGGAATGTGACTGTTTATTATTTTTTTTTAAATTTCTTCTGGCTTGAAGTACAGGAAGAGTTTCGACAGATGTGTTGTACTGCGACTGATAGGGTAGTTGTTGGATTCTTTTAATTTTGTGATTGCTGCACGATAACTGCCTAAGAGTTGTGGTGACTTTGTCTGGGATTAGTTATTTTAGGTAGCTTGGGTAGCAAGCGAAATTTCACAAAGTGAGAGGGGTCAATGTCTGACCCAATAATTAGGAGACTCGGCTTTTAAACCAGTATTCTTCACCACCCACCTTTTTCATATTTTTTTGGTTTAATTTGATCTTTGATGGTTTATCGATGATTTTATCTTCTTTGATACAATTCTCTAATATTTGTAATTTTGATTATTCTTTTTAAAAACCTGCAAATCTGTTTTAAGGAACAGTGAAATGTAATAAATTTTAGATGCTATGATTACTTTGTGTTTTGAATATTATTAATGTACTGATTGAACAAATAAGTTGCGTGAGAAGTTTTATTATCTTGTCAGGTTTTCAAGATTTAAGTAGAAAACGCTGTTCGACGAAGACTCGGGAGACTGACTTATCAATCGTGAATTCAAACTTCTTCATTTGCATGTTTAAATCGAACCCTCTCGAGGAATTGTAAGGACTCAATTGTGTAAAAATTTAATGGCAACGTAATAGAAGAAACATTTAATATCCTTCAAATAAATTGTTTCTCGCTTAACAAATAAATTTTCGTCCTACTGCAATAATGTTTCATTTCCTAAAGCTGCAAATATATTGAAACTAACTTTTTTTATAATTATCTAATTTCAGGGGGATAAGTGAATATTCAGAACGATCTTATAAACATTTCGTGATAATTAAAGGATACGAAAGATCCAAATTAATAATGAGTCACGACAGACTAAGTACCGAATACATTAAATATTCAAAATGTATACAACATCCCCAATACGACTACCGTACACGAAAACTGTAATATTTGACTTAAAGTTGACAAGCATGAATTATGTGGCTTGTAGGGGCTTTATCGTTTTTAACTATTTCACATAACTCACGAGGAAACATGAAAAAGTACTTTACACACTGACTTAGAGATTATTTATGATAGTATGCGGATTATTTCACGGCTGTAATAAAACTCAGGTTTTTCATTATTCCTATCTTTTATTTTTCATAATGCGGCGATTCTTCAAAGTAATTACATGAAAGACATTTGTTATAGTAACTTAACTCGTCACTCAAAAATGAACAAGTAACTTTTCAATATTCTGTAACTTTTTCAGTACCTGGGTGAAGTTAATTTCATAAAATTCCTCGCCATTAATGCATTATTATTTAATACGACCAATAAAAGAAGGGAGTAAGTCATATCAGTATGAAAATAAAGAATTATTAAGTTAAGTAGCGAAAAAATGCAATCCTTATCACCAAGCACAAAAGAACTCATAATCTCCCCCAAAATCACCAGTCTCCTTTGACGTTCACCTTCAGCATCTAATTCCTCCCCCTTCCACCCTCAAATTTCCACATCTCACAGTCAGCTTCCACTTCCAAATCAACCCTAAACGATCCAAAATCATCCAACGCTACATATCATGTCCTCAACTCTACCAATTCTCCACCAACATATCCCAGCAGGTGACTTCCACCTTCGACTTGTACGTTCAAAAAAGTTGCATCAATTAAAACTTCCCCTGACCCGAATATCAGAAAATAATACCACGACCTTCCAAAAAAAAAATCCCATTGCCACGTTTGTTCTGTATAATATCAAGAACACGAGAAAAAGTTGTACAAGCAGAGTAGCCCGTTAACTGTGGTGCTATTTGCCCGTTGCAATTTCACCGTCGAAGCAGCTGGACAAAGGTTAAATGTCGCGACTACCGGCTCTTCGGTATTGTAGAAGGGCATTACGTAATACATAAGAGAAATCGAAGCGCATCGCGTATGTGCACGGCAGATCGAACTATGTACGCCGGCTAAAAGATTCAGACCACTCTCCGGGCGATGGCTTTCGTTATTCGGTTCACGTGAGAGAGGAGAACGGGAGCACGGGAAAAAATAGGTTATGCATATTGACAGCCGTGTGGAAGTGCCTCTGAAAATACGAACATCGACGGTATCCTCGGGAAAAGCAACGCCGTTACCGATTTAGGTGCAGGGCATTCGTTTTTGTTAGCTCTGACTTCATCGTATAATGGGATAGACCACGAACGATGGCTCGGCAAAGCACGTTGGTGAATGGACAAAAGAATTGGAGAACGAAGAGACGGTGGTTGATGTAAGGTGTTTTAATTGATGGAGGGAACGTTTGATACGGGTTGCGGGTGACTGTGGTCGACATGATATTCTTTGTGAAGAGAAATGGAGACAGGAGATGAAGGTAGTATATAGTAAATTATTGGTGGTGCTGTAAAGTTACGATACTTTGTGTTTCAATTGATGAAGGTTTGATAGGGTTGCTGTGGTTGATGGTGTCTTCTCTGTGAAGAGAAATAGAAATGAAGATAGCATTTGACGAATTCTTAGTAGGGTTGCAAAATTGCAATTTTTTGGAATTTGTTTTCACATCGAAATGCTTTTGTAAAATGTTTTAATTGATGGAGAGAACGTTTGATGGGGGTTGCGGGCAATGGTGGTCGACAGAGTGTTTTTTTTTTTCTGAGGAGAAATGGAGGCGGGAGATGAAGGTAGTATATAGTAAATTATTGGTGGTGCTGTAAAGTTACAATATATTGTGTTTCAATTGATGAAGGTTTGATAGGGTTGCTGTGGTTGATTCTCTGTGAAGAGAAATAGAAATGAAGATAGCATTTGATGAATTCTTAGTAGGGTTGCAAAATAGCAACTTTTTGGAATCTGTTTTCACATCGAACAGCTTTTGTAAAATGTTTTAATTGATGGAGAGAACGTTTGATGGGGGTTGTGGACAATGGTGCTCGACAGAGTGTTTTTTCTGTCAGTAGAGCTGTAAAGTTACAATTTTTGGAATCTGCTTTCAAATTGAACAACTGATGCAAGCAGTTCAATTGATGGGGGCAACGATTGATAAAAGTTACGAGTCTATTTATTTTTTGATGAAAAAGCTTATCTTTTTGTGTTTGCATTGATATTTTAAGATAATTCTTTGTAAGTTTGAAAAAAGTGACAATACAGGCTCGAGTAAAAAGTGAAACTGCAGCACCTTCCAACAGTTTTTTTTTTCGTTTTTCCAAGACAAATCGCATAGCGACTCGTGCTCCATTTGAGTTCAATGATACGTCTCGTTTATACATATCCTGTCATGCAGCTGTATCAACATAGCATCGAGCTGGGTAAACGTAAATGGAAGGCTATATCCTTCGATAAAAGCACGCGGTTTTACGTGAGCTTCTGCGCGCCCGATCGTTCATGTCGAAATCTCTCCAAGGCTGAATAGGTGGAGGAAAGAAAAAGTCTCTATAAATAGGAAGGAAAAGAGCAGCATTATCCAAGGGAAGACAACGAATTTAGATATGGTCTGGAACGATCGAGTAAAAATCGAATTTTATTCCATAAATTATGCACCCAGAGTATTCAAAGGGATCCTTCTTGACCTTCAATTCATTGGACTCACAAAATTTTCATATTTGCTCCATTTACGCGGGAATTGAACATACATCGATTTTTGACACGATGATTTGACCAAAATTGAATTTTGTGTAATAAAAAACAATTTAAATCTTAAATTTGCAATTTTCCACATTATTGTGCGTAGAAATGTTAACTAATTTTCCTACGATTCTTTTTTAACTGTGAATGCCATCATAAAACATTAAATAACTTACTTGGAAATTAACTAGTAATTTGGGTTACATGGAAACTCTCATTTTTCTCATCAGACATTTTCCACAAGATGAAAATTTGGAAATATTACTGACGTTGCGATAAAGCACGCAATGGCAATTCCCTGAAGAAATTTCTATTGTCTTGCGAAGAGGAGAGGATAGCGAGAATTAAATTCATCGAAGAAGGGTAGCATCCATATTTCATTAATTCGTATACGTGATATTTGCCTTTCATGCAAATTCAATCCCTGGGGAAAAATATAGAATGTATTTCGAAATATCGTTGTCCGAGGGCATTATATTTCAAAAGTTTGTTCGTTTCATTAATTCATCTGCATGTCAGTACCTTGTTCGGTGAAATTCGCATCTAAAAGCAATCCGAAAATATGGAAACGATTAAAAGACACTCAGAAATCCATTACGGTGGCATTTCACGCAACTAAAACGTGATATATTTCTATTTCAGTCGATGGTAAAACAAATGGCGAAGGATAAAGTTCAATGGCTTAGTAATGTCCTGTTTCGTTGGCCCTTACTCTGGTGTACATCGTTCCGAAAAGTATAGCATGATTGTTTTTTAATGTACGTCAAACCTCTTCGACTTTCTTCCTCTTCAAGTATCAGATAAAATATTAATCCTTTTAAAAAGATATTAATTTTTCCTCAATTTAACTGAATCGCTTTCATTTCACTGATAGCACTCGAAATCGTATAGGAGGCATTTAAAAGTAGTTTTAATATTTGAAAAAGTAGAAGCTGCAATAAGAGGGGAAACGTGTTAACAAAAATTTATGTTGGCAAAACTCCAAAGCTTTTGTGGTACTATGAATTGAGAAAATAAGTTCTGCACAGTGTCAGACGCAAAATTATTTTTTCTCCATATTAAAATATATATTAGTAACGTGTAACATTTCCTACCTATACCTTCACTTTATAACTATGAAGTAAACTTATAAAAGTGAAATGTCTTCAGATACAATCGGTTCTGTCTTGAATTTGACGTTACTCTAACATGTTCTACTTAAAACTACTATATATAAACTGTAGGGCTATTTCTTTGTAATGTCTCCTTCCGTCAAAAAATAATGTATGCCTATTATCGTCGTAATATCTGCAAAGACATCAACGTTTTCTCTCATACGTTTCTGCCCTCCTTCACGTCAGGTCACACATTCTCATCTTCCAAAGCTTTAAAATACATCTTCATAAAACATTAACAAGTACATCTCTCCTCTTCTCATTCCTCTCAAGGAAACCCGTATTAATACGTTCCCCGGCATCCAACAACTCCAAACTTTGACGCGACGAAACCAACGAGACATCGATTACCGATACCTCCATGAATAATCCAGACATTCCTGGAACATAAAATTAAACCACTTAATTTTTTCCCATCACATCTTTCTCCCTAGACTCGCAAGAATCATCAGAATTCCCCTCAAACACGCGACTACCTCAGCAACTAAAATATACAAGAAATTACTTCGACTCCTAAATTATTAAATCCTCCTTATCACGAAATTCTCCGCCAACACCCCGCCATTTTTCCTCCACCTCGCAAACACCCTCAAACAATCCCTCTCCCATAAATCCATCCAAACCCCAAACGTATGAATAAGAAACCTCGCGGACGTTACTCTCGAAAGCGTTTCATCAATTCATAAATATAATATCCTGCTCGGGTATTCAACTCGAGAAATATTTCATCCAAGCTTTCAGTTTTTCTCTCGAACGCGTCACGTTGGTTCACCAGCCGTTCGTCCTTGCCGAAAGAAATGGCTTTTTTTTCAATGATTCTGCGCTGGCGCGGCTACGATCCGTGCTTTGCACCCTACCAGTGACGTGTTGGTTAATTGGTTGCGTGGGGGTGGTCCACGAATACACGTGGAAAGGGATGAAAAACGGGGTGATAGGGGTGGAAAGAGATGGTGGACCGAGTGGCCCGGATGAGAACTGAGTGGGTGGTGAGGCGTCGGAACGAAATAGAGGGGGTAAAACGTAGTAATAGTAACGACAGCAGCGTATACGCTGCTGGCTCGTCCTGGCTGACGCCACGACACGGTGGGAGCAATGAGAATAGGGGTAGGAATGAGCCAGGAAAGGGGAAACCCGGTCGTAGTACATGCAGCGCAAGCGTACTCAGAGCTTACGGCCACTGAGTCAAGGTCTCCGCTGACTGGCAATCGACCTGACCTCGCTTTCCTCCTTAAAACCGACGCAAACATCGACATATGCACGTGAGAACGGCCGACGACGGTGCATGTGCAGCGACCTGCACGCGCTAACCCTTGCAGACTGCGTGCCGTTGCTGTTTATGGCAGTGTTTGTCTCAGGTATTTTTCTAGGTACGAGGATGAATTGTTTGGAAAAACGACTCGCTCTGGAAAAGTGTAGGGATGAAGGTAATTTTTAAGAGGGGAGGTTTTTCTTTGATGTGATGGGTGTTGATTTGGGGTAGGTGCTTTTGCGAGGTTGGAAGGAGGATTTTGTCGAGATGGAAAGTATAATGTTATTTGTGTTTTGAGGATGATGGTATGGATTGGTCAATCGATGAGGGGGTGGTTTAAAGGGGAGAGATGTTTGAGCTTGAATTAATGTAGGACTTCTTTTCTTTGTTTAATGCTGGGTAGGGTGGATGGAAAATTGTTATGAATCTTGAATTTGTAGGAGAAAAAGGTTTAGATTAGGCCTCGGTTGAATCTTGGTGATGTCTGAGACAGGTATGGGATAGTATTTCGCTAGTTTCGTCATTTCTACTGAAGTGAAATTTTTGTATTAAAATCACAACTTTACAGAGCAGAAAGTTGAAAGACACCGGTAGACAAGTATTTAGTAGACCTTTATCTTCTTAACGTCAATATTTAAATATGCAATATGTTAGAAAATTCGTAATATGAAATTTCATTGTGTTCATTAGCGCCGGTCACCGGTGACCCTCATCGCAGTCAACGTGTTAACCAGACTCGCAGCCTTAATCTATTGAAATTACTAATTATTAAATAATTTTAAAAATATGAAGGGGAAAGAGCGTAAATATGTTGGTGATATGTACTTTTAGTTGTAGAAAGAATGTAGACATGATGTTCGCAAAGTTCAGTGACCTCGGAAGAGAGACCTTTAAGGGGAGCTGACGCTTGCTCTATATCCCCGGTTTCTCAATTGAAGTGTGTACACTTGTTGAGGGTTGTTCGACCAAAGTGTCATGAATGAAGTTTTAAATATTTCGAACTTGGTGCATTAACAGTCGAGAAATGATATGCAAGGGTTTCATTTACAGAAGCACCTTTTACCACCTTGAAGTCCTTGCAATGTCTGGGAAACGTCATTTGTTTCGTATTCCACAGTAGCTGTTGACATTTTCCAGATGTGGAGAACCGTCTTTGTCTCACGTTGTGTAAGACATTTAAATTGATAAACTGGAGACGTTTCATATCATTTAATACTAGATTTATGGAGCCAATTTGGCTCATTCAAAATTCGACTATTATATATATAATGTATTGGTTGGTTAATTTTTTAATGATAAATCCTACATTTAAATTGATTTGCAAACAACTTCAATTCTCTTGTATGGGTTAAAGTGCTTCACTTCAGAAAAATAGGTATATTAACATCCGTAAATCTAGTGTTAATAGTTTCTCTTTATCATTATCTTTCAATATAATATATCAACTACAATTTGGTTAAAATAACGATCCTATCACCCATAAAACAATAACTTTCCTGTATCACTGTAGCCACATATTGCTATCATCTGAATCATTGTGTCTTCAAACTTTAAATAAGTTTTCCTTCAAATCAATTTTATTATCAACTTGTCAATTTTACTCCGACCTTCCAAACCATACATCTATGTTATCGAATCTGTTATTTCATAAAATAACCAGATACTTATGGTCAGTCATTTCATGAAATACCTAATTGTTTTATGAAATAACTGAATTATGCGCTTTAACGGTGACACATACAGTAAATAACATTCTGAAACATATTTAATCAAACGTTCTTCAAGTTCACCATGAGTTCAATAAAATCTCAATACATACAATGACGTTGAAATAATTCGTTGCATTTGAGTGTTCAATTGTGCCTGACAGAACGGAATTATCCACAATTCATCGATACTCAACTGACAAACTAAAATTCTCAAACCGCTATAGACAGTGCATACTCGATGTTAACACGCGGAGAGTTTCCTTTACGCGTTGACGTACAAACTACCGCACTGCTATGCCAAAGTACTTTCTGATATACACAAGGTACATATTTGAATTTCACTTATAGACTGGTTAAACTTCCTCGCTTACTCCTGATGCACTGAATGGTTCTGCTTTTCTTTTTGTGTAAACGATATTGGACACCGGATAACAGAACTACTCTGTAAATGTTAGTCAGTTTACCGAACGATAAAATTGCGGTATTTCACATGATTATGGTCGCGTTAAAGTGTGCTCAAAGATATCGTTGATTAGCAAAGTTTATTTTACGGTCGATCATAGCTTCGACTACCTATCTGACATACGAAAACTGTGAAGTATATGGTAAAACTTTAGTTCGTCATTTTAAGTGTGAAGTTTATAAAATATTTTTACTTAACAATAAAATTAACGACGTGAAATGGATTATATTAAAATATATAAGTAAGTCGTTTAAAAAGAAGAGGAATCATATGGTGGAAATGATTAATAATTCAATAATTTTTCTTTTATAAGCTATGGCTCTGCTATAAACTTGGAGAATTTTTATAAGAAATGAAAAATCAGTTATTTTTACTAGCCGTGCTGGTTCTAGTGTTAATTCATTGAGTTTTAGATCTTGAAGAAAGTAGGTTTCTTCTTGCTAGTGTTTAATAGTTATTTTATTCTTAGAAAAGTAATTATTGTATGTATTTGCTCTTTTTATAATTTATTTAGCTGCTCAGTTACTGATTTTCACTTTAACGTGCCGATAGATTTTAATGCTGTGGAGACTTTTGTATTCATTTCTACTGATGAAAGTAGTAAGTCCCCTTCATAAGTCAGACGTATGTCGAATATGCCTAAAAACTGTGTATTTCAGTATAATAAATAAGGTTTTCTTTCGAAAATTACATAACGTGAATATACGACATCAATACTGTCTTAAACCATTAACTTTTTCTTATTTAATGTTAATAACAGATTTGTATAACCGAGAATCCTTTCAGTAGAGTAAATCAAAATTGCAGCGTACAGCATTTTTCCATTTTACTTTCTCATTTAAAGATTTCCATTTAACATAGCAAAAAAATATACAAAATTATTTTCATCCTCCCAATTGTCAATAAATTATACTTCTGTTATTTTTAAATGTTCCAGATAAGCTAAAAGTCAATACATCAATACTTAATCATTAAAAGTATCAGAGTTGAACAGTCAACAAATTCAAATTGTCCCAAAATCCACCGAACGATTTGTTTAAGACAAGAGATTGAGATAAAGCAGCAAGTAAAATGTAAAAAAGGAGTATTTCAAAGAAACGAAAGGCTGCTATCGAAGGAAACTGACCCGATAATCACCTGAGATTCCACTTGTTCGATGTAGTCGATATTCGATTAACTACTAACAGGCCCGGCTTGCCCATGGGAATTCCTGCATTATTCAGTTTCTGTGTCCGTTCGAATCGGTCCTGTATTGACCAGCAATCTCTGTAGTCAAGCCTATAGACATGTACTGCTAAAAACACCCGATTGTTTACGAATATATCGTCTTATTTCACTTGGATGACTTGCACTGCTGCAGTAGTCACTGATAACATGATAATACGTATAAATACCATTTTATTTTCACCGATGTTGACTACTAGAGAATTGGTTCTTTTCAATTTTATCTTAAGTTATGCTCAACATGTTTTTTCATTTTAGCCAATTGTTTACTAACTTGCAGTGGACTTTGAAAGTGAATTATAACTTTTTGTCTTCACGTAAATATCCCTCGATAATTATATTTTTTCGTATTATCAAACGTTGATTACTTCTACGAATGTAATCAAATATTATAAGGCGAAATGTTCAACACAATTCCTATTACACTTTTTATCTTTTTATCCACGAGGCTAGAATCGGTTCGAAGCAATAAATAAATGAAGAAAGAGTAGCAAAAACATCAGCTTAAGGTATTCGATGAATATTTAACTAAAACCGTACGTGTTACCTTTTCGCTCACAGGCATACACTTTGTTTATTTACATTTTTACTGCATTTTAATTACTCTCCGAGAGCAGCGAGAAGGAGGAAGGTAAAGCGTGAGAGGAAGATTGAAAGGAAGAAAAAGAAATTCAGAGATTCTGACGGAAGAGAGTAAATATTCATTGCTGGTAAAGAGAACAGAGTCCTGGACGCAGCTGAAGTCCGTTTCCGGTAAATTCATTGGACGGGTCAGTCCGAAAGGCCACATTTATGAATTTATGAATATTGTTAAAGCTCGTATCCAGCTAAACTATCCTTTATGGCAGGTCAGGTCAGAAGTTCACGCGTCTTTCTATATGCTGAGGCGACCATGTCCTTGCAATTACGACGAAATTATCTTACGAACCACAATGTCGTAACGTGCGTGATTATATAGTTTCATTAAGCTAGGATAATGTCGAGTTTCAATTTCTTGCAGAACGTGACAGTGCGATGACAGGTGAGAATGATTTCATTTTCTGCTGGAAACTTGCGTGGTTTCTTTGCTCCAGTGACTGTGAAAATGGTTTAAGTGAAAAATTCTTCGTGTGCATCCAAAGTAAGAAAGATTTTAGAAAGGGAAAACGAAGAGGAAGAGAATTCCTTGTCAGTTTAAGATGTTTCGCACTAGTGTAAGCTGAGTTTGAAGAAGCAGTAGTTAACATCGGGATATGTCAGCCAGATTGAGAATCATTGAAAGTCTGTTTATTCAATATGTTTCCAGGAGGACAGATATTTCTTGACACTCTTTCCTCTCGGTACCAAAAGTTTTGTAGATTAAACTGAATTTAAATTTAACAGTAGTTAACATCTGATTATGTCAGCCAGATGGAGAATTATTATTGCTATTTTGTTTATTCAGTATGTGGTTACGGGAAGAGATATTTATTGGTAATCTTTTTCCAGGCTACCAAATGAAACGCAGTAGTATAGGCCAATTTTGATTTGGCAGTAGTTGACAGCGAGTTGTGTCAGCCAGGTGGAGAATTATTATTTCAATTCTATTCATCTTATATATAATGACAAGCAGAGATATCCCCTGACATATTTCTCTCGCTGTACCAAATGTTTCAAAGTAGCTTAGATTAACTTTGACCAGACAGTAGTCAACATCTGATTATGTCAGCCAGATGAAGAATCATTAGTGCTATTTTATTTATTCTGTATGTGGTTACAGGAAGAAATATTTATTGGTAGTCTTTTTCCAGGCTACCGAATGAATCGTAGTAGTATAGGCCGATTTTGATTTGACAGTAGCTGACAGCGAGTTGTGTCAGCCAGGCGGAGAATTATTATTTCAATTCTATTCATCTAATATATAATGACAAGAAGAGATATCCCCTGACACATTTCTCTCGCTGTATCAAATGTTTCAAAGTAGCTTAGATTATCTTTGACCAGACAGTAGTCAACATCTGATTGTGTCAGCCAGACGGAGAATCAATATTGCATCTCTCTTCATCCAGTATGTAGTCACAAGGACAAATTTTCATTGCTAGTATTTTTTCAAAATACGAACTGCTTCTCAGTAGCTTAAGCTGCCCATGAGTAGACAGTAGTTAACATCGTATTATGTCAGACATATGAAGAAACCGTCGTTGCAGCTCTCACAAACACCAACGTGCAAACGTCTTTGAAAAATATCCAGAAACTTCCAATTAGCCAAATAGTAAATGTAGTAGTTGTTTGATTTTACACAAATATTCGAAAAATATAATAAATTGAAATTTAGTAGTCAGCGTATATTCATTGATATTCCAACTTACACAGTACTTAAAAAAAATCGTATCACTTTCCCGACTGATTTTCACCATTCAATCCAAAGATAAATCCTAATCCAAATCCTGATTTTCCAAGTCCTTTTCCCAGCTGCTTTTTCACGTTCTTAAGTAAACCAAAATATTATCCATCAGAAGAATTTATTCTCCGTGTAATTTTTACCACTCCACCCTGTATTTATCCTCGTCGCAAGGTGAAACACACGAAGGGAAGAAAATCAGGCATCGTCGAAAGTTCGAGGTAAGAAATGCTTCGAAATAATAAGCAAACTATCCAACGTTACGACTTCGGTGAACTCTATGTCATCCCACGACGAAACTTCCCATCTTCTCCTCGGTTTACCGCTTGTCGAACTTTACCGCGCTTTTACGAGCGTGTGAATAATAAAGCTAGTCGTACGATCGTATAAATACAGCGACACGATATTACAAGATATTGTACTTTAATACCTTCAATTACGTACTTAAATCAGGTACAAAGTGTTTCACACCGTGAAGAAGTTTTAATAAATAATCTCAACTATCACTCCGCTCTCCACGAACTTCTTGTACCAACGTTCTCCCATAAGTCACAGTTGTCCACTGTGTTTATGGTAGTTACAACTTCCACCAGCTTGTTTTTCCAACTTAACGCGATTAACGGTAGATAAATTAATACTGGGTAGTTTGAAAAGTGTTAAAAGTAATTTAATTGTTCGACTCTCCGCAGGGAGAAAGAACGTCATATTGGAAAGAATAAACCGTACCAAGTGGCTGAACGACTTGAAGTAATGAAAAATGACGTAAAAGAGAACACAGTTAAAGGATTACTAACTTTAGCAAAACGTTTGAAAATTGTTTATAAACTTGCGTGTTAATTGCTCGGTGAGGAATGGGTGGAAAGTTCCGGGTACAATTACGGGAAAGACGTTCTTTGCGATTCCGCGAGAGTCGGAAGGAAATTATGTTTCTAATTAAGCATTCAACGTGCAACAACGCAGTCATTTTACATTGCACCTCTTCCCATCGCCAATTGGAAATGGCCATTAAGAGAATTCCTTTGAATTTAAACAGAAATTATTTTCCCGCTCTTTTACCAGACGATAGTTTTTCCGTTTTAAATCCTATAATTGCTTCTGTCGTATTCTTTTCAAGGGATGCAAGTCAAACAAGAGTACTAATAGAAAGGTAAATCGGTGCAGCGGTTGAAAAGTATGCGAATGTTTTCGAAAATTCTCTGAAACAGACGGTTTCATCGGCTTGTCGGAGAGCTTTCGACCGAGTTTCGACTATCTTTGTCTTTCTCTTTCCACGATACACGCGCTTAACCACACGTCGAACTTTACAGGGCTTTTACATTCGCCTGAATAATAGAACGAGCAATTTGCACCGGGTGCAACGGTGCAACGGCTGTGTATGCGTATGCGGCATCAGCTGCAACCTAACGGGCGGTCCATACTTTTTCATCGTGTCGTCTGGAGATAATATCCGGGTCTATGAACTGCCGGCGTTGTATCGTATACAACGGTATAAAGTGGAAACTCTTTATATTTTGTTTCTGGAAATTTTTACAAAACGGCGAATACAATTTAGTTCTTCAGTCAAAGTAAAACTCCTTTCTTTTCATCGCGTTACGTTAACCCCTTCAGACCCGAATTTTTTTTCGTTTAAGAAAAAATTATTTTTATACTAAAATTAACTTAATTCATGTGAATGAAAGCAACAATATACTTTTTACAAAAATATTTATTTATTTTTTTATTTATAATTTGTAAATGTACATTTTAATGGACATGTGGTCCTTACGCAGAATTTGTAACATTGAGGAGATCCTGAGAAATATTTGTATAAAGAAATCAAATTCATTAAGTGTTGAAACTAAGTTTAAACCTATACGTAATAAAATACAGCACGAAAAGTATTGTGTACATTACAATGTGCACAGGGCCCGAAGGGGTTAAACACGTGGAGTCTTTTAATTAATTCGAGTATCTTTCGTTTGGACATTGTCATATGGAAAGTTTGAAGATTGTGGAAAGGGCTGTATTTTGAAAAGGTATGGGATTAGTGTAGATGTTGAGATTTGAGAGTCGATGGAGTTAAAGGGCTGTGTGGTATTTAATTATGAAATATTTATTGATACAGGTGTCATTATTGAATTATAATTTTATATCGTATGGTTAATATAATGTTTTATTTTGAAAAAATTTAGAAACCAATTTTTATTTCATTTGTAGCTTTTTAATTACCGCTCTCTGAGTAGGGATATCTCATTGTCAGAGGGATTCTAATGTCATAGTGAAATTGGAATTATTTAATCATAAGTTTTCTAACGTTTAGGCGATTTAAACTTTTCGAGGATTAAGAGTTTTGCTGATTCTCCCGCCTTACGATGGGTTTTATTAAATTCAATTAATTTGAACGGGTACAATGGCTTTTGTTTGTAAAACTGTCTAATTCGGGGAAAATTATGAGGAGATGTAATTACGTATTGTTAAATATTTGGTTGGAATGGATATCAGAAGAGCGGGAAACGTGTTAAGCCTGAAATTTGACGCTGCGATAAAACAATAATAATAGATTAATATCAAAATATATTGAACAAACGTAATGCATCATGAAAATTCTGAAATAATTCACAACTTAATATGCAATCGGCACAAAGACAACATCGATTATCTTGTTTGCTGTTGTACGTTTAATTCGATTCAACCTCTTTAAATGATGTATTTTCATCAGAATCTATTGCCAATGGATAATTACATGCATTTTTCAAATGCAAACCAAGATAGTAGCCAGAGAATTCGAAACTGCATACACTATTCCAATTTTAATTACGAAATGCTTTCTAAATATTATTCCTCGCATTGCTGCTCTATGAAATTCATTAATGAAACTTCTTAACCACAATTAAAACCAACCCCAAGTAACTACCCCAATCCCTAACTGAAAAATTCACATGGAATTACATTTTTTAATTTCCATGTTTCTAAGCCCACCAAAAACAATAGACAAAGATCCTAAACAGCTATACCACCCACAAAAAAATTCTATAAAAAATAATTTCACAAAAAATGATTAAAATAACTCTATAAACATGTTTTATAACGCGACCAGCTAATAACAGCAACACCAAAGCTATATTCTTTATCCACACCTGAAGCAATCTATCGCTAAAATCCGTTTACCCATCCTTAGATCCTAATAAATAGTCGTTTTCAGCATTTCCATCGTATCTTGGAGAAAATGCACAGCCTATACGCGTCGGTGCAGTTGCAGTGCATCAGCAGGTCGGCCTAAATGCAACGAAAGAAGCGTCCCAGGTGAGGGTATATATCGTGCAGAAGTCGCATGCATACAAATGTCGCCGTTTCCGAGGTTTGTTCTTGTTTCATCTCTCTCTCACCCCTTCGTTATCTTTATCTTTCTCTCTTTACCTCTGTCCTCCGCTATTCTTCACCCTTTAAAGCTCTTTCTTGGTTGTCCGCTCGAATCGTATCTTCATGAGCACACTGTACGTACATGTCGGTGGAAAGATTGTGTCTGTTCTATGGCGCATAGACCGGGTGAAAAGGCCGGAACAGACGACGAGAACGGAACAAAGCGGAATTGTCGGTAATTTTGAAATTCGGAATGTCGTCGTTCATAATTATTCCGGTGGCCAAAGTCTCCCTGTTGTATCGTCGCGTGTGTCTACGTGCTTGTATGTAGGACTCTCTTGAAATAAAGCTTGAGTGTAGATGCACAAAGACAGCTTAAATAAATGATGGTGAACGTAACGAAGGAGCTATTAAAAGTCATTTGAAAATTGAAACGTCTTTAAAGTGGGCTCGTGGGAGTTCTTAGGCGCTGACTGTAATTTGGAAATGGGATTGTGAGAAAGAGGTAGGGGGAATTATTATTCTTTTTAATTATTAGACTTAGATAGGATGATCGAAAGAGTACGGTATAGTCCTACAACTAAAAGGTGGCTGAAGAGCGATGGAGTCTCGTTTTTAACCAACTATTTCTGCCGTTTCATTTTTGGAATTTCCAAAACTAATTTCTTTGAAGTAATCACTTCATATGGTTGTTTGCTTTAGGAAGTTGGGAATTCCAAAAATGAAATGATGGAATTAGACGGTTGAAAACTAGATTTGGCGGTCCCTGGCCATCTTTCAGTTGTCAGACTATAGTTACAGGAATTATGGAAGTCATTGTGATAAGAAAACTAACTGATTAACACACTACAATCTGTTTGTCCCATAAAAAATACATCTTCTAGACAGTAATACTTATTGTTAAAGTGTTTCGTTATCAAAGTTACTAATATGATATTACTGGTAGTTCCATGAAGATTGCTCCCCAGTCGCAAGCCTATATTACTACTTCTAACTCAACTCCTGGAATCCAAGTGGCTCAATTTTCTTTCGAAAATTCAATTAAAACCACACCTATCATTTCCTCTCCTACTTGAAAAGAATAATTCCAAAAATACAATAATTCAAAATTAAAATCCACCTTGCCAACAAAGTTTGTCCCAAGCACAGTGACAATTCGAAAGTCGATACCACCAACGTGAAAATGCATCGTCGATCATCGACGATCAGTGTCAGAAAATGTGCCAAGTCCTTCCGATCTCTTTATTCGCACGGTCTTTGCAAAGCACGATCTCGTAAATCAAAGGTATTTCATTACCCTCACTTTAATATGCCAGAATGTATTCGGGAATTTGGGTATATGAATCACGCAGGTAGCGTGTGCACACACCACCCAACATTGGCTAAGATTTGTGCATTCTCTCTCACCTGTTCAACCGAATCGTATTTCTTTGGCCGAGTTATGGTTGCAGCTTTCGAGGAACAGATTACCAACGTTATGCGCCGAGTCGACCGAGTAAAAATATCGTCGCATGTCAAAAGACCATCATTTGTCAACGTGCTAGACCGTAGGGCTTTACCATTCTCCGATTCTCGTGCCTAGAATCTTTTAAGCCATTTCTCGTGCCTGCATACCGAACTGTCGAACTTTCTACTGTAAAGCTGAACACTGCGATTCACAGATGGGCGCGATAAGCGATACATTAACTACTTGTTGGGAATGATTATTCCCCTGATGGGAAATCTAATTAAAGGAAGGTTGGTTGAATTGAAAGATCCATGCATCATTTTGTAAGGTCGATTGAACGATTAACTGGTTGTTGTACGTGTGATTAAATGCTTTTGATTATTAGGAGAAATGCTGATGATTAATTTGATATATTTGAAGAAATTTTTAGAGGAAAGGAAGGAGAAGAGGAGAATTTTTAATTTTTTAGGGTAGTTTTGATGGGGTAAACGTAGAAGGTTAAATTACAGTGTCATGAGTTAGTGTAATTTTTGGAAAAAATATGGATCAGTCGTTTTGATTGGTGTGAAAGATTTAGTGTTAATTAGGCAATTATGTGTTTATGTTTTTCGAAATTGGAAGCTGGAGGTGTTGGGGTGAGTTCATTTTGTAGATTGGATCTTGTAATATGTTTTTCCTGTAGAAATCCTAATCGTTTCCAAGACTTAATTGACGAAGATTAGGTTTGATGTGAATTCATTTCATTTCCATAATTATTCCATATTTACTGCGCCAAGATTTAAGTGGATTTAAGTATTTAGCGATATACGCCACAGATGAAAGTGATTACGTTGGCCTGACATTTTGTTTTATGAGTAACAAAATTATTAGTAATAAAATTAGACCCGTATGCTAAGTAGTCTTAAACATTCGCGGTTTTACGTCGAGCTATTGTTGATATAATGAAAGATTTCCAGTACGTATAAGCCTATCTACATTTGTTGATCTCACATTCTTTTATCACTGGAATTAATGAATATTAACAAATTTATAAACTGATTTCGTAATTCATTTCAAATTATGAAATCATTCAAATTCATAAATTGTCATTCATCCTTACCAATTATACATTTTTCTCTTCTCACTCAGAAACCAAATTATCAACCAAGATTAAGAAACTCATTGAACTAAATAATACATGCAATTAAACGGAACTCAAGTTTAACTGTAAACGACTTATAAACAACGCTCTAATTTTTTAGTACAGCTAATCTTTTAAGATCCTGAAAAGTAATTTTCAAATGCCAAACTTTCATCATATCCGGTACCTTTGAGTGAGTAATTCGAGTAACACAAGACTACTTTAACCCCTTGCAGTGCCATTTCTTTTGTGATTAAATATGCTATAACTCTCAATTAATTACTAAAATAACAATCTATCCCCTAATTTCGGATATAGTAAATGACACAACGTAATATTGAATAGCGTAGAATTCATTTTATTTTATCACGACCCACTAAGATTTGTAATCAAATAAATTTTAGAGCACTTCAAAATTGACTATTCCATTTATCGCGTCACGAGTAGCACTGGTCATTGTACGGAAAGGGGTTAAAACATTTTATTTTCGCAGAAACGGAACCCTCAAAATTCTTCGTAAAGAGCAAATGACATTCCAAATTACAGAAGCACAAATAAACAAATATTCCGCGTATCGAAATACGGTTCGCAGAATAAAGAGCATTAATCGGAAGGGAAAGAACATGAACGCTTTTTTATTATAGATTTTCGGATCGTATGCAAGACACGCGCATACAAACGACGTCGTTTCCGAGGTTTGTGCTTTCCTCCAAGCCGTTCAACTGGATCATTTCTCTTCGACTGAATTACGTACATCCTTCAGTGTTCTCGGATGAAATTTGCCATTATCGAAAAAGCTTTTTTATTCTCACAGCATACTGCTGTTCGAACATTATATCTCTATTTTTGAATGATAATTTCCCAGAGAAACAAGACTGTTGGCTTAATATGAAAAAATTATTATCACTGACGAATTCAACGTAGGTATTTTAATTTCTATAAATTCATCTTCTGCGTTTTTTTTTAATGTTATGGAATATAGAATGTTTGGTAATTTGAACGTAATTTTGCACGGCGATTTCATGAAAATTGAGAGGAACATTTCGTTAAATTCTATTTCCTAACTATGAGCAAGTATTAGGCCAAATAAGGAAACTTTTCTGCACGTCTGTGATTGCAAAAGGAAAATGCCAAGGCGAAAATGAAAAGGTTGAAGGTCTCATTTCAGCCTCACTGAAGGAGAGGAATTTACTGCTTCTTTGAATGAGTCTAAAGCCGCCATTAATTTTATTGTAGGAGTTTATGGTGAACGGAAGGTGAGCTCGCGAGAATTCTCGTTCGTTGATGATTTACACGGTATCTTACGGCGAAATTTCGCCAACTGTAAAAACTTTATGGTACTACTTACTTGCACGTACTATAACGACTGCTCCCTGATGCTTTTCAACTTATCCAAATTGCAATTTAGACGGGACTCATAAAACGTACGATTACTCTGCTTAAGATTTTGTCTTAATAATTCCCGGGAACATTTTTGATTCAATGGTGCACAATTTATTACACGAGTAATTTGTTATACTTGACATTAGGAAGTTGTAATAGCACGTTGTGCTACTCTTTGCAGCTTTTTTTATCTTTTGGATTTAACTGTTTAAGTAATTTCGTTTAAACCTACTGTTTTAGGTGGATTCCGAACCACCGATTAATTAACACTAAAATTATCATCTTTAAATCTATCATATTTAACCCCTCGTTAAAAAAATTTTTAAGTTGTCCAAAAACTGTTAATTTGAAAATATCAGTATGTCAGGAAACTCGTAAATTAGTTCTATGCTATTAATATTGCGTTAAATTTACCGGTATATTATAAATCAGTGATAGATTATTATTTTAATAATTAATTTTGAATTATCATACGTTCTGTCACGAAAGAAATCGGAAGGCAAGGGGTTAAATATATTACATAAATTCTTTGGAAAAAGACGAATCAATTGAGTAAATAAGTAACTTAAGTTTTATAAGATAGAAGTAGAACATATACTTCATTGCTCCTCTCTCAAATTGTGAAATTAAAAAGAAATTGATACCAGTCATTTTGACCGCCTTGATAGGCGTAGTGATAATAATTTGGCAAAAATTTCCCGAGTGACAGAGAAGATTGAAATTTAGAATGATACATTAATTAGGAAAGCAAGAAAAATTTCCCAAAAGTGATGGAAAAAGATTTAAACTCGGCAGGACCGATTGCAAGTCTGCTTCTATATTTACTCAATCACCGTAGCCTCCTGTTTCACTATTTCACAGGGAGAGAGAGCAGATCTTCAATATTGTAATTTTTTATCAAATACTATTCTTAATGTGTAGTCATTTGTTAAAGAACATGCCCGTACTCGTGACTTTATATCGATGTCTCTTTCGAGGCTCGTCAATTTTTGATCGTGGGAAGAATTTACCATAAAATATTCAAATCTGCGCAGCATTTCACAAAAGATTCCTCGGATGCTGGAGAATTCAGGGTATCGTTCGATAAAACGGGTCGAAAATTTAACATACGACAGAAATAACGTTAAAGGCGTTAGAGGTATTTTCGCGATCTGATACCCGATCAAAGAGAACTATCGGTTTTTCCTTTGAAAACCAATATCTGGAATGTCGGCTTCAAACATGAATATCGATTGTCAAGGAATACAGTAAAACATTTGGGTTTTAAATGACTATTGCAGGATAAAAGTGCAATCTTCGACACGAACAATTTCGTAATAATAATTTCATCAAAAGTGTAGAAAGCTCCTCTTTAAAAATAATAAAACGAAACGCAAACTATTCGACGATAAATGAAACATTATTTTCCAATCGTCATACCATATTCTTCGTCTTACTTGAGGATATATTTCTTAAAATATTTCATATTTCATAAAAATACTTAGCCCAGGTACTCAAGATAGTTTCATTGAAGATTTCCAAGGGAGAATTCCCATCGTACGAGGTTTCAGGAAATTAATTAGCTGGCAAGAATTTTCCTTTGAGGTCGAAGCGTACGTAGAAGACTGGAAAGTAAGCGTAAAGCGGTCTCTCCTTTCGTCGGAAGTGAACATCTCACGACTCTGCCCTTTAATGGATATTAATTTATGGTGCGAAGGTAATTAAAATTTTACTGTTAATCGCGCGTAAATCCATCTGCCGTTTCCTTCCGTTTTCCTTCAACGTTCATTCACGAGGCTTTATCTTACTTATTGCCAGAGGAACAGGATTTAATTAATGTCCACTTTGCTTCCCTTTGATGGAACATTACCACTTTTACGTGAAAACAATCATTGCTCTCTTACATTTCTCTACATCCATTTTACTCGAAATAGGTCATTCTTCTTTTTTCTATATTTTTATTTAATATCATTAACGTTTTCGTATCTGGTTTCATACTTAGCTGAAGGGCTCGTATAATTATAAAAAATCTATAGCTGAACCTTGTGAAAAATAACTTTCTTTCGGTTATAAAAAAATAATTGTTGCATATGCACATAAAAAAGTAATAAAACACCAATTAATACTAGAACTACCGACTATTAATACAATATAATTAAAGACACTAGATGAATACTTCAGAAACTTCAAGAAACTAAATCGATTTAATCCCTCACGGTTTATAAGGTAAATATCGAAAATGAAACTGGACACAGCCCTTAAAACTTCTGCAACATTTTTCAAAAATTCAGTGCATGCCATTTCAACCCCCTTGGTAGATCCTAGTGTAAGAAAAATTGAAAAATCGCGTTCGTCAGATCAAATTTTATAACATTACCTTAATTTTCGTCATTCCATTTTATACATACGAAATAAAACGTTGAAATTTTCTCCGTGTTGAAAGCAATAAAGATCATTAAACATCCAATCGACTGTTCCTTTGTCCCGAATCGAATCACTTTTTAGAATCGGCATTTTATCAATGATTTTATTCTCCCGCAAATCAGCTCAAAATGCAAAGAGAAAAATGAAATTAGACATGGTTGCAGCCACTCGACAACTTTTCCCAAACGTTTTTATCGCGTCGGATTGTCATCACTGTCGTCTTTCTGTTATCACTTCGAAAGTGGAGCTGCAAATTCGATAAAAAGTCCGGTAGACTGAAAGGGACACTGGAATTATTATTCGTGATAGTCGACGCAATTCGTTCCCCTGAATGGCGCTTCCGCCGGCAAAGTGTACCGTCAAAGAAAAATTCTATGTACGTATATACTTTCCGTTTACACGAGAAAAAACGTTGATGGTTGCCGTTCCACGTTTTATTTCCATGCTTTTAATCTCTGCCAATGTTAAATCCCCGCGACGCGTGCTACTTTTCCTTTTCAAAGAAAATGGAAAATACTACGAGCTGCTGACGGTACAAACGAAGGAGAAAGGCGGCGGTTCTATAAATAAGAAAAATGAGCTTCGTCGTACAAAAAGGAAGCAATTATCATATCCCATAAAGGTACAATTGTTTCGTCGATAATACGGACATTTTTCTTTTGCTGAATAGAGCTTTTCTATCAAGAGGAAATAATAAGAGCGTGTGATTTAGTCGAATGTAGCACAGTGGTCGCAAATCGTCAAAATATGGTAGAAATGTTAAAATGTACTTCAATTTAGTTGAAAATCAACATTGCCAGAATAATTTAGGTCACTGATGACGACACTGAATTGACAATTTTCAAAAACAACACAGCGTACTCAATACGGACATGTACATCGAAAAATTGACGATTCTACGTAAAAGTTAGTACTCCAATATTTTTTCAACTTTCCATTTACAGCGTTCATTTTTGTTGCAAGTGCAGGTTATTTTGGATTTTACGTTTTAATTGTGAAATTATTTTCATACTATAAATATTACGTTAAATCACACGGTCTATGGGAAATCCGTGATCAATTTTTATTTCTGCAATTTAATTGAGAATTATCGTACACGCAGTGGAAAAAAAAGATGCGCAGGGGATGGGGTTAATCAGAAAAAATCCACAATAAAACAGCTCTTAGAGCGGAGATAAAGCGATATCACCTCTAATATTCTTCCTCCTTTGCTCTTTTAAGTGTTCTTCCTCGTCTGCTCCATTAAATGGAGCGGCATTCTAATCGCCACAATGCTCTAACAGTTTAATCGAAATTTTCCTCAAGTCTTCGAGTTAAGATGGTCTTCGCTATACGCTTCGAATTTTACCCGTAGAAATTATTTCTCCCTGGACAACGTGATACACGAAACCTATGAATTTCGATAAGATTAGAATTCCTCTAATCTCGAGAAGCACAGCGTACACGGAAATATCTCTCTAGGGGCTGGAAGGATATCGAAATTAACAAAGGCGATCGTTCCATTCGCAAGAAGATTCCTTCGCAAATGGCAGCAGAAGCATCTCTCTCTCTCTCCTCCCCTTTGTCTCTTTCTCTCGATGTCACCCCTTTATCTTTCCGCCTTTCTTGATCTCTGCCTTTTCTCTTTCTGTCTCTCTGCTCTCCCTTTGTTCCTTCTTCATGTTTCTGTCCTCTTGCGTCTTTCTTCTCTCTCGTTTTGTTTGCTCTGCTCCTTTCTCTGTTTCTCTCTCCTCATTTTGTCTCTCTCTCTGTCCACCTGTGAATCTCTCTTATTTTTACCTCTCTCTATTGTCTCTCCTTCTCTCCCTTTGTCTCTTTCTCTCGATCTCACCCCTTTATCTTCCTATCTTTCTCCATCTCTGCCTTCTATCTTTCTCTTGATCTCTCTTTGCATCTTTTCTAATAGAATTCTCTATAGAATAGAGATTTCCCTCTATTTCTTCTTTCTTCCTCTTTCTTTTTTCCTCTTGTGTCTTCCTTCTCTCTCGCTTTCTTTTTCCTCCTGCTCCTTTCTCTGTTTCTCTTTCCTCTTCTGTCTCTCTCTCCCTCTGTCCACCTGTGAATCTGTCTTATTCTTACCTCTCTCTATTGTCTTTCCTCTCTCTGTCTCTCTCCTCCCCCTTTCTTTCTCCTCCCCCATTCTCACGATCTCACCCCCTTATCTTCCTGTCTTTCTCCATCTCTGCCTTCTCTCTTTCTATCCTTCTCTTGACCTCTCTCTGCTTCTTTTCTAATAGAATTCTCCATAGAATAGAGATTTCCCTCTATTTCTTCTCTTTTTCCTTTTTCTTTCTGTCTTCTTGCGTCTTCTTTCGCTCTCGCTTTCTTTTTCCTCCTGCTCCTCTATCAGTTTCTCTCTGCCCTTCTGCCACTCTATTCTGATTTTATCTCTCTTTGTCCGTCTGTGAATCTCTCGTATTTCTGCCTCTCTCTACTGTCTCTCCTATCTCTGCCTCTCTATCTCTCTATCCTCCCACTTGCAAGGGAAAATTGCATCTCCTGTTTGCCCGAATGCAAATACAACAACGACACGTTCCCTCCTGAACTCGAAGCTTCTGACATAGCCGCATTGAAACCATTCTCGGATTAAACGTAAACGATACCGTGTCACGTTAATGCAATTATCAGACACAGATATAGCAATGAGTACACGAAACTACTTGCCACCCTGCCGGGAGGACATTTCAGGTTAATTCACTGCTGTTCGAAGTCATTTGCAAATGGAATAACGAGATGCATCGAGGAATGTACAAATTTCGTAAGATACTCTAGGAAAGAATGTTGAACATGAAAGACGAGGTGAAATGTCACCAACCTGACTTTCGTCGTAATGATAAAAAGAAACGTGTTTCATTCACTGTTCGTTCACCGAATTTAGAGAGATGGAATCAACGAAAAGTTTGCGTAATTGCTGCACACCGGACGCCCTGTACAAGGTAGATGTATTACTGCAGTTGTGAGTGAAATATACTGCAGGTATGTATGTAATAGTTTTTAGAATTTAGCCCTCTTTCAGCAATTGAAAAGGTGCAAGAAGATGCATATGAATGAGGATCGTCTTCGACCTGAATATCTTCACGAATTTCTTGCTCTTATACAGGGTGCTCCGTATAATTGTTTTAGAGTGCAACTGCGTTATTATTACAGTACAATTCGAGAATAATATTAAGGCAGTTAATGTCTAAAGTGGTTCCGAATTTTTTCGAAAAATTTTCCAAATTGATAGAAGAGCCATGCAATGATTATTCCACTTACATCTTATAAAATCTAAATTACTTAATTCGTCACATTTTGACATTTTCTTTCCTTCTTTTTCTAAAATACTTATTCAGAATATTTGAATAATGTGGATATAATATGGATATTATCAATTTAGAACAGAATTATATTGTAATTATACCAAAATTAAAACCTGCAAAAACAATTTATTTTTATCTTCTTTTTATAGTAATATTTTTCAACAATTTGTGAGTCCTTTTACATCGTACAATTCAGTCCACGGTTACAACATGGGAGTAGCAAGGAATTTATCAAGTGCAATCTGTTTGAGAGCTTTAATTTAAGCTGCTGAAGCTGAAATTGGTAAGGGCCCTTTAGTTCTACTATCAATATATGTTGTCGGTACTGTTTGCATTTCACCGGCAGCGAGCTTGTAGTAATTACTGTTATGGATGCTATCAATGAGAGTTTTCATCAGAATCCCAGTACTGACAAACCATGAAGTGTACACTATTGACAATAGGCAAAAGTGACTGTGTTAAACTTCGTAGAACTGATCATTTAATGGGGTCTTTATTGACTATGGGGGCTGTACAGCGTGACCTGGATTTATTCTGTCGAACTCGGTTCATGGGGAAAAAATAACATCAGTTTACACGGCTGTGTGACTATCACTATTCAAAATTTTGTTTATAGATATTAAATTTTTCTTTTATGATTGAATCGAACGATGCGGTGGTCACTGATCATTCGCCATTTTCAAACAGTAATATCAATAAATTTGTTACTATTCTTAATATGAAAATAGCAGTGTACAGTAAGAAAATAATTTCTCAATAAATTTCTGACTTTACTTTTTAATTAATGCTACCAATCTATAAAAATATAATTTACATAGAAACTGTTTCACTTCTATTTGAATGAAAGATTAATAGGTCACCGTTCAATTATTCAACAACGTGTTAACACTAAAACTACCGACGTTATATTTACTAAAATTTAGATACATTTATTAAATAGTGTAAAAGAAGAGAAATTAAGAGGTGAAAGAGGTGAGCAATTAAGTAATTTATGGTTTATAAGATAGAAGTGGAATATTTGCTTCATGACTTCCCTATCAATTTAGAGAGTTTTTAGAAAAAAGTAGTGTATCGGTCAGTTTGACCGGCTTGGTAGGTTTAGTGTTAAATGTTAGATAATTAAAAAGACACTGTAATTACTTTTAATCTAATATTCGTGTCGCAGTGATTTCAAATATGATAAAAAGAAATTGCAATTTCTTGTAGCTAAATATCTACACCTTCATGATTTCTCAGGTTATAAAATACTAGACTAAATCATCAGACATTATACCGATTGGTGGAAGAATATTGCAAACGTCCCGACGAAATCCGAAGCTACAGCAACGATATGCAAAGATCCTCGACATTTCTCGAATTCCACTGTACAACTACGAGTTAGCCTTGTTTAACGAATAATCTCAAAGCCGGAGGGCTGCTCCTGCGGCTCTCTCAAGATCAAAGATACTGCATGTTAATTCGAAATCGTCACGGCAATGTGTTCCCTCTAAAAACAGGTATAATTTGAAGGAAGCCAACGTGAAGCAGTAACTTCATCGTTGATCTTATTCATGATCTGTCAAAAATTGAAAAAAAAGAAAGATTAATAAGGTACTGAGCTAACTTTCTGCCCCAAGCATGACTCTACCCAAATTTAATATTAAAATTATATATTCTACGTATTCTGTATATATTTCATATATTCTGTTGCAACTCAATTTCGTATCTCTTTTTTAAAAGAATCTATCCATTTGCGCTACAGTAATATTATTTATTAGACGGCACAAATTTCCAGTCTAATTATATCTTCATTATTTTCAATATTACATTAAGTACTTTTGAAAATTCCATTTTCCCATTGTTGTGAGTATATTTCTAAATAAAATGTAAATGAATTGCTTATGGAATAATTTAAGAAATTTTCATGGTCTAATTTATGGTACCTGTGGTCCAAATTTGAAAATCGATTTCTTGAATTCGATAGTTGACAGAGAAAAATATTTTTTTAAGCATTGTCTTCATACATTCATCCTAACGCGATGAATTTAAGGGGAAAAAAACTAAAAAATACGAACAGTATAATTGAAAAAATATTCACAAGAGTTTCTTAATTGAGTTTATGTTCCTCTCTGTACAATTCAACCCCATAAAGTGTGTAACATAGAATCGATTCATTGCTACAATATTTTCAGTCCAAACAGTACCAACACAAATAACATCGAACAGAGGTCTGTGATAACGTATAGTTTCGCGATGTCGTCAAACTTTTTCATTCATTATTTGTTATCTTTCCTCAATATTTGAACGATATTTCTGTAATACTCTATTAATATTTATTTAATGGAAGTGATACTCTTCTTTCACCACAATAAAGAAATACACCGTTGGCTACTTTAGGACCATGATAAAAGTGAGTGAAACAAATGTTACGTATTTAACTTTAATGGGACATCCTCACGGACGGAAGACCTCATAAAAGAAGAATGAACAGTGAAATGTCAAAGGAATAAAAATAAAAATCGACACCTAGTCTCGAAAATTATCCCCTCATTTAAGTTCATTCTGAAGCAACAATTAACGCGATATCAACAAGATATAAAGAAGGGTTAAAAGAGTCAGTCTTTATAAGTGTCCTTTAAAATAACAGACGTTCACCCTCTATCGAACCCTTCCTCTCTGGCGCGAAAGAGTTTATAAATAAAAATAGAAACTGTAAAGGTTAACAACATCGTGGCGAGAATTATTTCTAAAAGGAGCAAAGTGTCTTACGTAAGCGTACAATTAACTGTTAACAATAATTTATGAGTAATAACTGTCAAGAGTATGTAGATAGAAAATAAACGAAATTACAGGAGGATTAGATCTATCTTTATAAAGTCAAAATTATTTTATCACAAATAAAACAATTTCTTTTAATTTTCATAGGGTCAATGACATTTACATTTAATAATTTAATAGCTACTTTCAATGCAACAGCTGGCATAACTTAAGAGAGATTAAGACAAATATTTTTAAAGTCTTTTTAAAGAAAAATGATGTTTGCCTCTATATCTTTAATTTAAGTGCAACATAAGTAATAAAAATACTAGGATAATAGTTTGAAATATCAAAATATAATGTTTAGAAATGTTACAGAACAGAAACCGAGATATGCAGTGTATTATTCGGTTTCAAGTCAAGTCACAGAGGATTAACATCGTCGAGAATTTCAGGTCATCGGATACCAATATCTTGTAAGTCCAGCTTACTCCACGAATACGTAAACTCAAAACAATTAGCAAGTTCTTCGGAGTGAAACTAAATGCACAATGTCACCATCTATTTAATATTTAGACCAAGTATAATCCCATGCCAATAAAAACTTCTACTCCATAGACCCATAAAACATTTAAAAATAATCTGTGGACGATCTTCTATTATCCCATTAATTTGCAATATCTCAGGAAAAGCAGACAGGCCAGACGCGTCGCAAAAAAGAAAGGAGATTCGGAAAAAAAAATCCAATTACTATCCGACATGACCTGAAGGCATGGGCTCTCTTTAATTGGACTGCCAACTGCATTTCTTCGATTTAGATGGCCTTTGTTCAATCAGGCTTACTCCAGCCGGTCCATTTTCCGCTAAGTTGCCAATTATGATCTCTTTCGTTAACATCGAATTTAACGAATGGAATTTCCATCCTATCGTCATTGGTATACGATGATGCGAATGAAGGATCATCGTGAATTTCAAACTCATAGATTTTTGTACGATATTACCTTTTTTTCTTGATACACCCTGCTAATAGATCGGTCGTAAAAGTTCACTTTTTCGTTTGGTTTAAAAAGCTGTAACTTTCGAACGATATTTCTACGGCAATGGAAAACTGCTGCTATGTATTTTTGTCCTTTCTTTTTGGTATCAAAAATTACATATGCAGCAAAAAATGTAACGGATGAGAATTTCACCATTTAAAACAGCGACACGTGACTGAAATTTATCAGAAACTTTTTGTTACAAAATAACTTCATATCATTTCGATGAAAAGAGAGAAGACAAAATTGATGGTATTGTAAATGTGGAGATTTCTGTATGATTTTACGTATATATGAACTAAATAGTTGTCTGGATACATAAATAAAAGGATTTTTGTGTAATGCAATAAGTGTTAGCTTTGTTAAATGGTTTAATTTTTGATTACTTCTATGAGGCAAATTTTTACATGTTAGACTATATTTATGAACGGAGAACATATTTATATTTACAAAAGACCTGTTTATATTTACTGAAAATACCTTTCTAAAACCACTTAAATGTTAAAATGTTTACTGGAAAGTATCGCTCTGAGAGAAGAGTGGGAGAATGAAATTTTAAATGTTCGTGTTCACATATGTCTAAAACAGTATAATTTAAATGAAAAAAGTATCAAACAATGTAATTAAACGTGGCTTTAAGAAAGATACGTAAATAATAACTTGAGATCACCGTAAATAAGAAGTTTTGACGAGGTGGCGAATTAAAACCAAAGTAATAATCCACGATTTACGAATTTCCTTAGAATTGTCCATCGAAATTTTCCATGTTCTCCTTCTTATTTAAACTTCCCCGCCGTTTTTCCGACCTGTTCTCGGTTTGGAACTTAATTTAAGAATTCCATTACAGCAATTGCATCGCGCGTTACCATGATCCAAATTCAATTTACGCGAAGGGTTGAAGCTGCGCAGCCATTCTAAGACAATTAAATAGATCTTACGGTCCAAGAGAACGTCAGGATATAAAACCGATGATTCTGGAAATGGTTTTCGTAACTTGTTACAAAATTAAGGGACACCGTAGAAAGCATTAAAAATTTCTACCCCCTATCTCCAGTTGAACGAGTAGAAAACTACGGGGATTTATTTCGCTTTCCTTTCTTCTCATTTTGCTGTTATCTGGGCTGATGTAATTAATAATTTAGAAAAAAAATTGTCAAAGATGACAAAGGATTTGAATTGGGTGCCACAGATTGCGAGTTTCAGCCACTTCATTGACCACCGCAACCCCATTAACTGTAATGGCAATTTTGCCTAGAAACCACTGTTCTAGGTGGATTTCAAACCGCGGAGACTATCATATACTAATTAATAATATGGCAAATATTTCAAGGATGTGACCGAAGAAGTTGAGAGCTGATCTACTGATGGTTAAAATAAGCATTTACATTCATAGTCACCTTAACCTTTTAATTGTAATGGCAATGTCGCCTGGGACCCATCATTTTAGGTGGATTCGAAACCGCCGAGGCTATCATACATTAATTAATAATTTTGCAAAAATTGCATAGGTGTGACCAAAATAGTTAAGGTCTCACTGATAGAAACCCGGAGCATTTACAATCATAGTCACCTTAACCTTTTAATTGTAATAGCAATGTCGCCTGAGACCTACTGTTTTAGGTGAGTTCTGAACCACCGAGGCTATTTCATATTAATTAATAACTTTGTAAAAATTTCACAGAGAAGACAGGGGACTTTAACAGAGGCCCACTGATGGCAAGCCTCAGTCATCTCATTGACCATCATAGCACCTCTAACTCTAATTACAACTTCATTTATGACCTACTCTATTAGTTGGACTCTGAATCACTGCTGCTATCATATATGTAAGAGGAATATTTTATTAGAAAAAGAAATTAAACGATTAAAACATTGAATGTAATACAAATTAGATCAAATCAGATATAAAAATCAACTTCTCCGTACAACTGCTAAATCACGACTCCCATTTACAATTATCTCCACCGCTTGTTACAATTGCCACGCAACGTCAAGGCACGGCTTACTGCGAATCGTTGCAATGCAAATATCGAATCGCAAATATCGCAAATATCCAATCCTACATATATTAATTAATAATTTACGAAAAATTACTTACAAATGATAGTATTATAGATTCGAACAGGGTCCTACTGATTGCGACACCGTAATCTTTATTTCCTCATCCACCATAGCCCCAACTTTTTCAACTCAGAATCCAAAATTTTAGATAGATTTCGAACCCTCGCATCTATCGCATCTTAAATAATAATTTAACAAAATTTCCCAACGGTGACGGTGAAAGATTTGAACCCAACCCTCTGATTGTAACTCCAAACCTTTGCCTCTATATTCACCATAGCCTCTGTACTTTCCTATTCCATTAGTTTTCCAACCTCCCATATCGGTAAAAGGCATCCCCTTTTCTGCATTCTCTTTGAGAACATTTCCACGGCATTGCGTGTAACGGTGGCATTAAAAATTTCAACAATATCATTGTTACGATACACGTACCACCTAACTCGAACTCCCTCTTACGTTGTTGGCACGGAGCGCGAATTTTTCTGTAGCCAAATAAAAGGAAAAGAACCACGGTACTCTCTGTTCCGCAGTTTAAACAAACCGTAGCTTTCGGAGCAATATTGTAATGGTGCAGCGTGCACGAAATACAACTCTCTGGTGGATAGAAAAAAAAAAATTTTTAATGATCCCCTGTTTTTCAATGGCTACATGGCTCCTCGACTTTCCTCCATTTACTTGGCTGCAGTTACGTGGATATCGATGAATACGGCAGTGAATTGTTTTTGGGTTACATTCGACGTACGTCGACACAGCACGGATGGAAACGGTGGCGTAGCTTTAATTAGACGTTGTTGGTTAACGGTAATTCGATACGAAGGGAAAATGTCTGGAAAAATATCTAATTTTCGAGAGAAAATACAGGATATTTTTTGCGGCATGAAGAGTAACTCAAAGTTTTTGCACGATGTATACAATCTTTTGTTTTGCAAACTTTGCATTTATTTTCATCCCTCTTATACGCATAAAATATCTAATTTCAGAGAGAAAATGGTAATTTCAATTGGTACGAATGTTTGTAATTTGGTTATGATTTTATTAGAACAAATATTATTATTGTATTATTAGATTAAATTGGAACTTGTGTATTAACACTTTACCGACCGCTATTTTTTTAACATCCTACCCACTTCTGATCGGTCACTTGCTCGCAAATATTTCCCTGATACTGATATCTCTTCGAAAATTGCAAAGTTTCTTCACTGAGTCCTTGGCACAGTTAACCGCAATGATAAATAATAATTTATTAATTGACGAATCAACCAATTAATAAGTTAAAAGTCCAAAAGTGTTGAGCCCGAAATGCCGATTAATCGGCTACCGGTCGGTAAAGTGTTAAGATGTTTCTATCACTTGGTAGAAATGATTACAATTTAATTAGGATTTTATTATAACTAATATTGTTGTTGTATCGTTAGATTAAATTGGAATTAGTGTATTAACTTGTTTCTATCACTTTGATGGAGCGCGTAACGTCTGACATGTTGAATGTCACGGAGGTTACTGATAATCGACGCTGGTGAGCTCGATGATATAACTCAAGATTAATTTGTTTTGGCGACACTTTTTCCATCGTCACCCGGCTACATCCTTTCTTATGACTTTCAAAATGTGACGTTCACGACTTTGTTGATAAAATCAGAATTTAACGATATCCTTACTGTATGTGATTCAATGACCGGTTCAACGGATTGAAAACTTGCACTTTTTTTGCATTATTAAGTAACGCCTGATTTCTGCCTTTTTCTAATATTAAATTGACAATCTTCTGCATAAAAATATTATCATTATTTTGTAACCAGACAAATCATCAACTCTGGCAAAAATAAATACACGTAAAGTACCGGCACGATTAATGTTAAATACTGTTATTAACACTAGAACTACGGGCGTTAAATCTATTATATTTCAATATATTAAATAAGTACTTTGGAAAAGAAGGAATCGAGTAGCAGAAAGGATGATCAATTCAGTGATTTATGTCTTCTGTGATGGACGCAGCATTTTTGTTCTATGGCTCTTCTATGAACTTGGAAAATTATAGGAAAAAATTGTGTACCAGTCATTTTGACTGGTTTGGTAGTTCTAGTGTTAAATAAGTAAAACACTATTAACTATATAACCATTTGTCCATTCAAAATTTCTGCACTGTAAAGATTTTTATAAAAAAAGCTTTACATCAGCAAAAATGGTGAAACCTATGAAATACTGATAGCATTCAACATGTTAATGTCAATATAATTCAAATGCCTCAAACTTGATTCTCCCTTTTCAAGGGAAAAATATGTCTCCATAATCGAAATACAAAAAGTAATATTTTATTTCTTTTCCGTTTCTACACATCTCCAACAAGTTAGACTAAAATGTGCATCAGGGTCGAACGAATTAGTAATTATTTAAAAGAAGTAGGAAAGGAAGTACCAGGACTGAGGAGAACTTTAAAAAAGGTGAAACAAATGAATCGACAGACTTCTACAACGAGACTCTCCTTACTCAACGTTGCTGAACGACGTGTCAGGTGCAGATCCGGATTTTTTACAAGCGCACTTGCACCATATAAAACTCGTTTGGCAATGTTCGCAGTCGTACAAACAGACTCGTCTAGTAAAAGCAACGAGATGCACGTCAACATGGAAAGATGTTACCGTCATTTAACTGACAATTTCAACCTCCGCGAAGCATACAGTGAACTGAAGGCAAAGCGAAGACAGACAACAAAGAGAGAGGACGGATCAATAGATAGTTTCCTTTGCGAAACCAAATTCTAGGAGTAGCGTGTATTCTCTACGAAAGAAAATCAAAGTCGTGCGTTGCAGCGAAGAGGAAAATTACCTTGTTTTTCGAAATGTATACCTGATATGTTAATTTTCATGAAAGCGTTCTTTCCATTGTTTTCTCTTACATGATGTCTACTATTTTTTTGTCATTACGTTATTCACATATGCAGAATATTGTCAAACATTTGAAATAAGAGAGTTTTGTTAATAATGCTTAGGTATTTGAAAGTAATTGATATATGAGATAAATAGATAATTAAATTTTTTGCGTTAAAGTTAATTATTTTCAATAATTTAGTAGTTGCGACATTTCTGGGACGAAGTTGCTGTAAGATGGTAGCGCTGTATACATAGAAAAGTATTTAATTAAGAATCTTTATAAAGATGAAAAAAGTATAGGCCATTTAATTTAAGAATGAGTTATAGCTATTAAAATATTACAGAATTTGAACGTGAAGTGACCTCTGCTCTCATAGCACAATTTTTCATCTCACAATCAGTCACGTTACTTTTCTCTCCGACTTCTATTTTTCATACTTCAATAAATAAAACAGTTTCTCAATAAATAAAACCGTTTCAAAAGAGTGATTAAAAAATATTAGTTACTTCTTTATAATGAAGAAATTAATGCACTTCAATATCTCAATATTCGCACTAATTGAAATGTGTTACGTAGGTTTCCGTAATGTTATCAAAGATACCAAGTAACTCGTGAAATATGCGAAACAACGAACAAAAGGGATTGATGGAAACAGTTGGCTCCCTCGGTTCTCAGTGGAAAATCCAAAACCCAAATGTATTATCTTCATAATTCTAATCCTTTGCCGGAGTGTACGACTATTCTTCCACTTTAATGAGTTATACGAATAAACAGAGCAACCAAGGAATAATAACAGACAAGAACACAGAAGTAAAGTAACGAAGCAACGGGAGGAAAAAAAGGAGGAGGAGTTAGTAAGGGGTAGAGATGCAAGAGAATGGGGTGAGAGGGTCGATTCCAAGGTTCCCATTCCCATTTATTCCACCCTCGCTCCACTTCCGGCGTGCAAACGTTCAACCACGAAACCGAAGTTTCGCGGCTTTATGCAATTTTGCGCGTAACTTTTAACATTTACCCTGGCTGCCTTTCTTGTCAGGTGTTTCGTGTTTCGGCGGAGCACCGAAAAGGATGTAAAGGTATAAAATAAACTCAGAACTCGTCGTATGCACGACCTTCCGGGCTCATCTCGTTTCTCTCGAGGTCGCGCCTCTTGCAACCTTGAACGGTTTGCTTTCCCAGCTGAATTTGCCGAACGTGGGAGCGTTAAATTGATGTAAGAGCTATTTGCGACAGTCGTAACGCCGCGGAGGATGTCTGCGACGATAATATTCGCGCGCAGATTGTTTTCGTTTTAATTCATATGGAATTTCGCGTTGGAGTTTTGGGTAGCCTCTGGACAACTTAGGTAATCACATACTTAGTAATTAATAATTTGGAAAAAATTTCTCAGAGGTGATGGAGGACTCGAACTCGGACCCAATGATTGAGAGTGTGAAGTTTTACGCTTTTAACCGTCGTAGATCTTTTAATTTCTATGGTCTTTTCGATCTGGAGATACTGTTTTAGGTGGGCTCCGGTCCATCGAGGTTATCTTGTATTAATTAGTAATTTGGAACAAATTTCTCAGAGGTGATGGAGGACTCGAACTCGGACCCAATGATTGAGAGTTTGAAGTTTTACGCTTTTAACCGTCGTAGATCTTTTAATTTCTATGGTCTTTTCGACTTGGACCTACTGTGTTAGTGGGCTCCGGACCACCGAGGTCATCTCGTATTAATTAGTAATTTGGAAAAAATTTCTCAGAGGTGATGAATATGAAATTAGACCCGCGGAGTGAGAATCCGAACTCTTACGTTTTTGGCCGCCATAGACTTTTAATTGCTATGGTCTTTTGGACTTGGAACTACTATTTTAGGTGGCCTCCGGAACACCGAGGTTATCACATATTAATTAGTAATTTGGAAAAAATTTATCAGAGGTACCTTTAGCTCCTTATCCACCATACTGTTTACTACTATTATTATTTCATTTGATACTAACTATTTTGCATGAGTTCCTGTTGTTTCAGGCAGCTTGTTTTTCCGCATTGTGCAAAACAGTGTAGCTGTTTTGTTTTTGAATTCTCTTTAACTCCATCGGCAGACATGTCATACGAATTGAAGTCTTTAATTAAATAATCCTTCAAATTTCCTTTGACATCAATATTTCTAAATTAGTGGAAGCATTTCATCAAAGGATCACAGATGTTCTGAGACTCAATAAACGAAAATCTCATTTCCCCTTGCACGACTGCCTACGTAAAGAATCCTCGAGATAACGAAGCACTTTAAAAGGAGTCTGCACGTGAATTTAGCAGAAGTAGCTAAATGTAGCCGGTATCGTAAATTTTTCAAAATTACATGACAATACACGTAAACGAGAATACTGAGGAACGGAAATGAGATCGCGAGGATACTTGCCCGTGAAATTTTTTCGCGTTAACGCATGGTTCCGTGGTGCTTTAGCTAGTAAAATACGTTTCCTATTACCTTTTGCAATTTCATGCATAACAATTGCATTACCTTTGGACGCGCGTATAGAAAGTGACTGAATAAAATAATGAAACTTCGCTGATCGTTGCTTTTCTTCCCATTTCTTTTCCATTAATTTCACGTATCGTTTATCTCGAGTCCTCTGAAGGAGCAGTCTTGATGGAAAAGCCGTCAAAAGAATTACCTATCGTTAAATTTAATTAAAACGTCCAAAAGTTTTGCGAATACTTTCAACCAAATTAGATATATATATTTTCTTTTTTCATTTTAACCTATGATTATTCGATTGGAAAGTAATGAATTTTTTCATCGTGTTCTCTTGCTTTCGATTTCGAACAGTAATTTCAGGAGCGAAAGTTATAGACGGTCCTTAAATTTCCAGGTCGCCTTCTGATAATTATACAAAGTGCCGAAAGGAATCCGCTTTCGAGGTGAATTAATGCCTTAATAATTGCAAGAAGTTTCATCGCGCAAGGATTTTCGGACTTAAATTCTCCTGGCAATTCTGCCACGGTATTTTAATCCACCGTCTGGACACTCGACGTCGCTACGTTAGAACTTTTTTATTAATATTTCTCCGCGGACAATCAAATTCCGGTGAGCGAAGAAAAGTAGAAGAACGTGAAACTTCCGAAATTCTAGGAGAACTTTCAACGAATTTATCTTTTTCTCGTTAAATTTTTAATGAAATATTCGCGATTGTCAAGCTGCTAAATATAAGGTTACTTACAATAGCTAAAAATAAGAGACTTTTGAAAAATATTATAAAAATATATGAGAATCAAAGGAACAAAAAATTTGACATTTCAGACCATCAAAATAGACCGTAGAAAAAGGAAAGAGAATATTACGACATTCGACTCAATTTTGTAATATACCAGTTTCGTAGCAACATTTAAAAGCAAACATTAATTAACCGTAAAAGGCAGACGCTTGATTACCCTTCTCACGGTATTTCAAACGAACCGTAATTCCGCGCTTCAGAGGAACATTGCTTCTGAAACATTTTGCTGAAATCGAAGAAACATTGAATGACGAAGAAGAGAACTGGGGCGCGTATACCGAGGCCTCCGATTGAATTAAAAGGTGAATTGCTAAAAAAAAAGTCACATTCGCCTGACAATCATTCAAGAACGTACAATTGTAGCCCACTCGTTCAAATGATCGCTTTGTTAGCGATGGAATTTTGCAAGGATATCAATACCTCTGCCTTTTTGAGAGCACGCGAGAGAATCTGCCAAACTGGAAATGATTATTTTTTATAAACTTTTGAGAAAGAATGTATAGTTGTTACGAAATTGAAAACTAGGACTTTTATATAAATGAATTTGTATCGCAACCGTCCTTGCGACACTCAACCTTCTATGTGACTTTGAGGTAACACAAGTCGCACCTAAATTTCTAGTATTCGAAGTAAATTTTTCAATTTTTCAAATAGTACAATGTTTTGTACTATTAAATTTAACTTTACAGAGGGTTAAATATTTTATGTGACAAGTATCCTAAACTTGCGCAGTTTTTTCGATTAATTCGATCACCTTCGTGGAAAAATAGTACTAGAAAGAAATATTTTATTAATTGCAATATATTCGTAATATTACCTGATAATTTTTCTCAACAAATACACAAAGAATTATCTACAAAACGATTTACCGCAGAAGTTAACTCGAAATCCGTGCAAATAATTAAAAAATTTACATTCCAAAATCTTAATTTCAAAAAGTTACTTTCTATTTGAATTAAAAACATTTTCATATACTTTACCTCATAATTAAACAATTGATGGAAGTAATTCGTTGAAACTTTAAGAGCTAGGTAGTTGAAAAAGAATATTATATATCATCTTAAGTACATTTTTACATATTTCTGGACACTGAACACCCTCCATACTATATTCTTGCATAATCGTCAACCCTACACGTCTTCGTTAACGAGCATCTACTTCTATTTTGCAACACCCTTTACAAACCCCAGTATTCTCTTTTAAATGCCCTTTCCTCAAAGTGCACCTTCTTATATTCCGCACCCTTTGAACGACAAAGACACCTCTTCCATCTTGGATGTTTATTTCCATCCCTGCTACTATTTCTTTCAACTTACACTTAAAGTTCACAGTATCGTGAATCACTGATTGCTGAAGTCAAATTCGCATTTATCCACCGTGAATTATCGAGCAATGGTGGTCGCATAAGGGTGCCGATGCTTCTAGAAAATTTTCATATGGGATTTACAGAATATGTTCTCATCGGCGTCAGTAATTTGAACTAATTGTTATTTTTCAAAATCGAAATTAATCTGATAGAAGGTAAGCTATGAAAAAAGACAGGTCTTGATAAAAGCCACAAAATAATTTAAATAAAAAAATAAATAGTCTTGATTTCTCACAGTTTTTTTCGACTTTTAGAAATGATTTTCTTTTAGTAATAACTTGAAGCAGTAATTTTTATTTATGACCGAGACTACACGACCGAAATATCAAACGATTGATACGACCTAGTCGCGATAGTGTCATGAAAACAGGTAGGATCATGATTCACGAATTTACTGTTTAAGTAAATTGATCGGAACACGTCATGTAACATGACACGAGAAAATATTCTTTAATGGCATTGATATGGCTTTGTCGCTACATATCGTGACGGGCTAATACGAATACGAGCATGTAAATATCATATAAAAATATTTTATCGACCTCTATCCTATCTTATAATGTGGATCACACTTCTACAAAAAACAACTTATGATTTCACGTACACCGTGGATCAAAAGTTGAATACAATTTCAATAAATATGATTTAATCTACATCTTTTGATTTTGCCAATTTTTACAAAGAATAAAAACCCAATCACGTCCCCATCTTTTTTCTAAAAATTCCCCAAATCACAAAGGAAGCCATACTGTAAATATTTCTCTGCCATCTTGCAAAACCTAAATTACTTAATCTTTTTCACATCATGATTTCACTTTTTCCAAAGTATTTATTCATTTTATTTAAATATAACAACTATTAGGTTGTTCGGAAAGTAATTTCGTTTTTTCCCGACGGAGGACATAATTATATTTTTTTCACAAGTAACTTCACACTTAATTCGCATTGCTATTATATATTTTGACAGTTGATATAGCAACGCTTGTTTGTGAAAAAATTTGTTTGATTCTACACAATAGTTTTCTTTGGTGCTCTATTAAAGATGGAAAGTCGAAAGCAGCATTTTCGCCATATTTGACTTTTTTACTATCGAAACGGTAAAAATGCTGTTCAAGCAAGAAAAAAATTATTCGATTTTTATGGGGAAGACGCATTAACATAACACCAGTGCCAAAACTGGATTGCAAAATTTTTTGAACGGCAAAACCTTTACTTCGAATGAGGACGTCAAAAAAGGCTTTGATCTTTTTGTCAGCAAAGATCAAAACTTTTATGAACGTCGAATCATACTACTGCCAGAAAGATGACAAAAGGTATTAGAACAAAATGGAGAATATATAATTCAGTGACATATTTATGGACTACAAGAAAATCGTCTTTCATTCTCACCGAAAAAAAACGAAATTACTTTCCGAACAACCCAATATAACGCCGATAGTTCTAGTGTTAAAGGAAAACATGTGACAAGAAGGAAAAAAGTAACGGTACATAAAAAAAATAGTTCAACATGGAGTTGTAAAGAGCTAACAGAATGTAAAAGAAAAAAGACTGACAGAAAAATATCGACGTGCAAAGTGCAACACCGTCAAGAAACGATCAGCGATGGCGTTCCTCGAGGGCGAGGAATTTCAAGCTTCGACATGCGGTTCGTTTCGTATCGGAACACACCAAGATGAAACGATCGATTCGAATTCCCCAGTGACGTAGCAATCTTCCTCGTAGTTCTTTCGTGGACCAGAAAGTCCGTCTCGACCGGTAATTGTATGAAATCGCGAGAGAAATTACAGGAATCGGTCGTACGCTCTGCTGAATGCGCTAGAAGCTGAGGATTTCAGTGATATTAGTAAACGATTTCTTCTCAGTCGTCTCTCCGGGTTCCTCCGATGCTTCTGAGCTAACTCAGAATTCCCCTTACATGTTCATTCTTTTATTTCTTGCCGTCGGAATTTCGATTTCCGAAGTCTACTTATTATTAGAGAACTTTCAGAATAGACGTTGTCTTTGGTTTTTGAATTTCTACGTAATTTTAAATAGCTGTTAAATTTCTTTTGCCATTTTATTTGTATTTCATTAATATGGTCCATTTGCCAAAGACCTATTGTTTTATGTGTGTGCTGTACCACAGAAACTGTGATATATCATATAATAGTTTAATAAAATATTCCAAAAGTGGCGTATTGTCTAATCTTCTTTTTTCTTGAATATTTTCGGATTTAATTTTCGGATCTGTTATATTTTAGGTGATTGCCGAACCACCAAGATTATTTAATATTAAATAATAATTTTGCAAAAGTGATAGGAATTTAAATTTGGGCCCACTGGTTATTACCTTATTCGCTGTAACCCCTCGATTATTAAAATTTAGTAATTTGTTATTGAAATTATTTAATACTTAATGATTATTTTATCGTGAAATCAAATTCGGCTTTGGAAACAACTCTAAAATGCTGTTATTTCGTTCCATTGTCGAAAGGCAGGACAGGTTTGCAAAAAATAAACCGACAATTTCCCCGTAGTTTCGCGATGATGGTTCGTTAATAGTAAATTATACTCTTAGGAGTAATTTACGTGAGTTAAAAGTGGAAGGAGCTTCCTCAGAGGGAAATAATCATTGCGACTAACAGAAACTTGGCGTTTGAAATCGGTTACCGTGATGCGATAATGAAGCCGTAATTGATAAACTCGAATGCATTTATCGAGCATCAATTAAGCCAATGTTTTCGCTGTTAGTCTGTCTGTTCCACGTACTTGGAAATTCATTAAAGATTATTATTACTAAGAGTTCATAAAGACATTGGTCAAACGTGTAATTCCACTAGATTCTTATTTTTTACTTTTAACATTATTAATGACATACTTTGTGGACTTTCTTCGAAATTTAATTAAGACTGTTCGATTGGTCTTACGCCTTCTTGCCGGACGAATTGCCTCATCATTTCTAAGGTAACGAGGTGGCCCGAAAGAACAGCAATGAGAGGAAAACGCTTAAAAACACTCCCTTTGCTCTTTATTGCTTTTGAACTTCTCTCTGCAGGGCGTTGAGCTAGTAAAATCGCAATTTCTTTAATAACCCGTGATCTATCTTCAACTTAATTGCCCATTACGACCGTCAATCATTAAACATTCAACGTTTAACAGTTACAAATTGAACTATGAAAAATTAAAGCCAAGGTATTATTGTAACATTGTGAAATAGAATAATAATGATAACTGATTGAACCTAAAAATTTAATAATATCTACTGCATTACTTTCTCATTACAGCATCCATAGGGTGTTTCTACTTTTTAATACAAAATTGAATAATTCTTAATTTTCTAATTTTTAATAAGTATTCTAACTCAAATACAAAATAGCATTAATTCACGGTCGAGATTTATCAATTAACACTAGATTTACGTAGCCAATTTGGCTCATTCAAAATTTGATTACTATATGTAATATATTGGTTGGTTAATTTTTTAATAATAAATCTTTCATTTTAATTGATTTAGAACTATTGTCTTTGCAAAAAGCTCCAGTTTTCTTGTATAAATCAAAGTGGCAAACTTTGGAAAAATAGGTGTATCTAAATAATAAATCTAAAATCTAGTGTTAATGGTCCATACATTTTATGGATATAATTTATTTGTTTAGGAGAGAAGATATTCATTCTGTTTGGTGAAAGAAATTTGAAGTACTCTCTGGAAAAAAGTTTATTGTTATTACCGTTCCGATATAAAGTTTCCTGGAATTCAGTAGTATCGGTCAACTGCGAGTCTCACAATATTCAACGTGTTATTCTTTCGACATAAATACCAGAAAAAAAAATAGAGAAACGATACAATGATTTTTATCTGTACCGATAACACAGACCTGTTTTCAGCGATTGTTTCTCGTTCTAAACATTGATTTTATAATGTTTTGCCTGTTATATCTACTCGTTTGATAGAACCAACAAATTATCAAAGTAAATCATCAATCTCTAGAAACCACCGTAGATGAGAAATTAATTTTTCTTTAAATCGTAGACAAGTTCATTTAACAAGATCTCTTTGCTTTTGGCGAAGATGGATGCGCTTTCTGAATTTCTCTGCAGACTCTTTGTTCATCAATTCTCTTTAGCTCAGTGTTGTGTTGCTCATTGTTTCCCAGGAGTTACCGCTTACTAATTATTCACGGGATGAATTTAATACACGATGTGATTTATCAAACGAATCTCTTGCGAAACCAAACACAAAACGGTCACAACATTAATCAAAGAAGAGATAAAACAATTGAAATCCTAAAATCCTGTGAATACGAAAATACAGTTACTATACGCTTAACACTAACCAATTTTCACACTTATGTTAATCTTCATTGCAACGGACATTTCCACGAACTACAAAATAACAAAAAAAAATACCTTTCCTAAAGAAATGCAAAAGATTGTGAACTTAATACAGGACACGACATAGAAAACAGGCCTTAATTAATAATAATAATAAAAAAACACACATTTTCATTCCTTGAACCCGTCATTTAACCACGCATGGTACGATTAGTGTTAAAACATCTTTAACACTAGAACCACAGATGTTAAACCTATTATATTTCAATATATTAAATAAGTACTTTAAAAAAAGAGGAATCAAAATGTGAAGAAGATGATCGATTCAGTAATCTCCGTTTTATAAAATCAACGTAGAATATCTGCACTATGACTCTTCCATAAACATGAAGAACTTTTGGGAAAAAATTGGGAACTAGTTATTTTAACACTAAATTTACCAAGCCAATCAAAATGACTGGTACTCATTTTTTTCCAAAAATTCTACGGGTTTATGAGAGAGCTATAGAATAAATATTCTTCGTCCATCGTATAAAACATAAATTACCGAATCTATAATCTTTTCCACGTCTTAATTTTCCTTGCTTTAAGGTGCATATTTAACGTATTTAAATACAATAGATTTCATGCTGGTAAATCTAGTGTTAACTTGCTTGGTAGTTCTAACATTAACACTAGATTTACGGAGTCAATTTGACTCATTCAAAATTTGATTACTACATATATATAATATATTGATTGTTTAATGTTTTAATAATAAATCTTTCATTTCAATTGATTTAGAACTATTTTCTTTGCAAAAAATTTCAATTTTCTTGTATCATTCAAATTGGCTCGCTTCAGAAAAATAAGTAAATCAATATCCGTAAATCTAGTGTTAAAGAATCCCTTTTCCGTTCACCAACCACGCAGAACCAAAACCGCATCTCTAAAATGGAGAACGGACCGATCAAGACTTAAGTTCACCTATTTGCAGAAAAGAAAAAAAACACGAAAATCGGGCAACTATTTCGGACTGTAGCCAGTCTCCGATGTTTGGCAATGCTCGTCGCGAAATTTTCGTCGATGAAAACGTGACGATTTAGATCGTGGCACGTGTCCAGGCTAATCAAGCCATCGGCAAGGAATTAGCCGCTTTGGAGAACGAGCACCGCGCTTCGCCGTGGATTCCCATAAGCGTTTCTCCTCTTTCTCCTCTTCGTTGTGGCTGAAGATGAATTCCCGAAAGGCAGCCGCGAGGCAGTGGCGTACTTTCGAGGAAATATTCGTTGCCAACGAGCTCTCACCGTAGAATTGGGGACGAGCCGAGTGGTGATAATGACACTCTCGCCAAGCTTTTTTTTCCCCTCTCCTTACTCTTTCTCTTCCTTCAACTTGTCGTTTCTTTTCTCCGTTCTTCCACCTTTGTATCCGAGACGTGCGTCTAATGGGATTAAAGAATTTCCAGGTGCCCATCGAAGATTAGCTCGGGTGTCTCTCGACGACGACACCTCTTTTCGAGATCGATGCGAAATGGCGCTATTGTAAATTGACACTTTTGACGCGGGAATGTGCTGCGATGGAAATGGAATTACATCGTGTGCCATGGGAAATTTAAATTTTGAAATTATTCTCGCCTATTCGGAGTGAGCAGGTGCGAAAAAACGATTTTTTTTGGACAATTTTTGTTAAGATTGTTGGAGGAATTTCAAATAGAAAATTGATAAAGAATGGCGTTTTTCAACGACTTATCAATGGCAGGAGAATATTAAAAAATTTTTGAGATTTTCCAAAAATGGAAAATGTTGATTCTATGAGAAGATGAGATAGTGTATCTTACGGAAAGAGTGCGTTAACACGTTAAGCACCGGTTCCTAGAGACAGCCACTACAATTTTAGGTTCTTTTTGGGGAAATTTCCTTTTACATTGATTTTTCATAAAATGTTCTATTTCTTACTTATTATTCTCGAGTCCTCGGAGTGAGCAGGTGCGAAAAAAACGATTTTTTTTTAGGACAATTTGGGTTAAAATTGTTGGAAGAATTTCAAATAGAAAATTGATAAAGAATGGCGTTTTTCAACGACTTATCAATGGCAGGAGAATATTAAGAAATTTTGAGATTTTCGAAAAATGGAAAATGTTGATTCTATGAGAAGATGAGATAGTGTACCTCACTAAAGGAGTGCGTTAACTCGTTAAGCACTGATTTTTACCACTACACTGTTAGCTTCTTTTTTAGGAAATTTCTTTTTACATTGATTCTTCATAAAATGTTCTGTTTCTTACTTAAAATCATTAATTATAGTTCCCTCAGGCGTCATTGAGTAGCCTAGGTAAAAAACTAATCGTTGATTTTCATTGATCAACATAAACATGAATGAAAAATCAATTACCGGTCTCTAGATACTGGTGTGACGCTTAACGCGTTAATAAAAGTGAAGATACGGACTCGTTATAATTAGAACTTTAAAATATATTTCTAGAAAGGTGCTAACGGCCTACCTTAATGAAAATTGAGTCATCTAAAAAGCCTAAGATAGAATTATATATTTTTTTCACATTAGTGCCGCGCTAAAATTGACGTTTGATACGTATTCCTGTAAAGAAAGAAAATAATTTTCATCCGTAATGCATTTAGAATCTCTCCACTACGATGTATTCCATTCAGAAAAAAATCCCATTCAGAACTCCATTTCCTAGCACTTCTCTTCTATTTCTATTATTTCTCCCTTTTTCATCAAATTAGTTTCCTGGGTAAATTGCAGTGAATTTTCGAGGTCTATCGACTCGTTGCGAATTCATATTCGTTCAGGGAATTATCAGAAAATTGTATTCCTCTAATATTCAAGTATCGCGAAACGAGAGACGGATTTAATTTCGAGAATGGATTACGGAGGTCATCGGAAATACGTCGTAAATCTGAAAGTATGGAAATGAAGACAAACATAGTATGTTCATCAGAATGCAATGACGATAACAAATGAGTTCGATGCATACGTAATGTATTGCATTCCAACGTTGCACCCTGGTTGACAGGTTGCATATTAAAAACGATGATGAAGTAATAATAAAAAGCAGTGAATATCACAGTGATAAAATACGGCATTCCATTTTTTTTTTGTTAAAACCCTTCATCCTATCGGTGAATCCATTTCCCTGTGATTTATAACACGTCGGACATCCTGTTTCCTTGTGGAGATCAATTTTCAAAATGTTTTCACATTCTTCGAAAAGGAAAACACCGAAAAATACTTTCCATTTTAATATGGAAATTGAAAATTTGAGAATAAAAACCAAATAAGAAACGTGTGTTTACGAATCGGTACTATGGTAAAGTGAAATTCGAGGATGCTAAGAATTGTCAAGTATTTATTCGAGTATACTAAATAAATAAATTATTTGTCAAAAGTGACTGTCTTCTAAATTTCTTTGTTTTACATTACATCGAATTCTACTGCAATAATCACTTCGACGTGGAATGGTTTTACGTGGATTGTTAATTATTAATTAATAATTTACGGAAAGTATCCCAATAGTTATTCACAAATTTGAACTTCTATTCTCATCAAAACCCTTCTTATCGCGTTCTTGTATTTTTTTTCAACTTCAACTGCTATAATTATTTGTCCTAGTGACCCCTGTTTCAGGAAGATTCTAAATAACTAATTTGTAAATGTAATTACTCAAGTTGGAGATGTTTTTTTTAAACTACTTTGCATAGTAATGTTTACAGTGATTTTTCCACGTATTTTTGAAAGAACAGATCTTTTGAATTTTCTAAGGTAGGTTTCTTCAAGGGATATAAACTTAAAGAACTATTACAATGGTAATTACTACGTGCAGTTACCAAGTTTTATAATCACAGCGTAGAGTCACGTCCCGAAAGAACTATTCTAGACGATGATTTTACGACTAGGGAGTGTTCTACGGATATGCTCTTATTCTATAGGGGTAATCTCAGACTTTCTCTGATAAATCCCTTCCCATTTGATAAGAAACGAATCTGATTTTGATTTCCCAATCTTTCCTTCATTTATCATCGGTATTTCTTTTTCTGTGGTTTTTAGATTTCACGGTAAAAAATAAACTTGATGTAAGTTTTAGACGATTCTACTTAACTGTTTGAATACGCGGAAGTAACAATTAATCAGTGAAATTGTTAAATAAACATTTTCAACTTTAAAAAGAAAGAGCACTAGACTATATCATCAATGAAATAACACAGCGGTATTGGTGCACGATTAGAGGAGACTGTAATGTACTTTCGTAATTAATTAGCTTTCAACAGAGAGTGATTAATAATCACTGGCTAATGATCCTAACTTGCATATAGATAGTTTACAGTAGCGACTATAATGATAATACGAGTACAGAAATTTTATTTTTAGTTGACGATTAAACTCATCCTTTGGTAACCTTGAAAAAGTATGCTTTGAGAATGGTAGGAAAAACTGAATAACGTCATTTCTGACATAAAGTTTACGTTTTTTTTCTTCCCTAGTTTCCGACATTAAATGCCAGGTTGATTCAATAGTAACGTTTACAATACAACGTTACAATTACGTAACCGTAATTTTTCATTTGAAGTATACCCTCAGAGCTTCAAAGGTCGTCGGTGTTTCATTAAAAATTTAACTAATTCTGCCATTCAGCTTGACCTATTAGCGGGAACTCGATCGTGGAAACTCCTTTCCATTCAACAAACCCGTAATTTCTCGCCCACGTTTCAGTTTTCCAACGCCCACGACTTTTCCCCCGCATCTTTTTCTTCTCGGTGAAAGTGCAAAGTTCTTCCGCGGCTCTTTAATCAATTGAGATCTAAGTAAATGAGTTTAGTCTTGTCTTAAATTCAGGCGAAACATTCACGACGTTTCGAATTAATGAAACAACTCCCGCGTCGCAAGATTTCCTGCGAAATCGAAAACGACAAATGTCACCGGAACTAAGAAAAAAAAAATTCATTTCAAACTGCCGACTCCAGGATCGCAATTTAAATTGACCGAACGAGTCTGTTGATAAATTAAAAAGTATTTTTTGCCTGAGAAATTTCCAAGTATATTTTTCATTCGCTTGACTAGGACATCTACGAGGCTCTCCCTAATTTTTTTCGACTTTTTTGTAATTCATTTCGACGTTGGAACTTTTTTCCTTCAGCCTGGAAAACACGAAACGTCTGCAAAGAAAATAAAGCTGACAAAACGACCAGATTATTCCGCAGGACATTTTCTGCGCTGGTACGCTGACCTATCGGTTTGACCCTGGATCCTACGGCTTTTATGCATCGTCGCTTCTTCTTTCTCGAACGTTTTTACTCCAAATGCGTGGGCATCCGCCTACGTTTCCTTCTTTGACTTTCACACGCATCCACATGTTCCGTTCGTATCTTTAACTATTCCTTTGTCTTTTTACCTCCTTTTCTTCCTTTTTCTTCCTAGTCTACCTCTACTTCTTAGCTATAAAATTATCGCGATTTTCAAAAATCACTGATAACACACGATATATGATAACGAGATATTTAATTTCGAAGTCACAGAAGTCTGATTTCCGGGAAGTCCTCGGCCAGAGGTCAGGGCGGCCGGAGAACCGCTATAGTCAAAGTTTGAAAATTCGTCATTTCGCTTCTAACGGTCGTAGAGGGACGATTTTTTTTTCGTTTTAATCGTGAAAGTGTCTACTTTGACGTGCGTCCACCTAAAAGCTCCGATCTTCATTCGTTTGTGTGTAAGGCTCATTTTTCCGTCTCGGGAGCCTGACGCAAAAACTCATCTTTGGAAAATGATTTTGTTGACGTCAATCGAAAACCAAGACTTCAGGGAAGACGTAGAAAAAAGTCTCGTCACGATCGGCCCAAAAATGGCCGAGATATTTAATCTCAAAGTCGGAGAAGTCCGGTTTCCGAGATGTCCAGGGCGAGAGGTCAGGGCGGTCATGGGAGGGAAGCAGGTTTTACTGTGAATTTTCGTTCCTCGACTTCTAAGGGTCATACAATGATAATTTTTTTAAATTTGAATCTTGAAAGTGTATATGTTAATATGCTCTCGAACAAAAGTTCCGATCTTCATTTGTTTAAACGCAGACCTCACTTCTCCGTCTGTGGAGGTTCCCGCAAATGCTGATTGTACTACAATGATTTTATTAACGTCGCGACGCGTTATGACGATGAAAGGGATGCTGATTGAGTTAGAAGGAAAACGAAGATAAAATTAAATTGAATCTTAGCATAGTGAGAGAAGTAAATAGAAATTAAATGAGTCTATTAATCATGCCACAGTAATTGCAAATAGGGTACACAATATTTATTGATGGCGGTCGTTTGATTTCTGCCATCGACATCAGTTTCTCCCGTATTGAATCAATATCTTACGCGTCAACAAGCGAAATTGTTTATACGTAATTAACACATTTACCTCAACGAGGGTCACCGGTAACCACCATCGAGCAATCCATTAACGCTTCGTCGGTTGTCGGTGACCATCGTGCGAGGAATCTGTCCGGGTAGCTCGAAAATGACTTACATCTGCGAAATTGCATATACGAAATATTCGGTAATAATATTCTAACAATAAATCATAGATGAATAAATTATTATTTTAGGGCCGATCGAGCATGTCAGGTTTACACAAAAGTAAAAAAATTTGAAAATTTTGGTTGTTCTTTGGATCCGGTTTTGATTCGATTTAATCGAATGTAAGAAAATTAAAAATTGTGTGTTTTCTTTCCATCCTGTTTATCTTATCGTTCGAGCATTTATTGTACTTCGTTTTGCTTTATGTGAGTATTATTTACGCTTGAAATACTTTTTTTTAAAGAATTTCACTAATATATTTTTCATACTATTACACACCATCATTTTCTCCCCGTGAGTTCAATTTCTGTGTAATATTCTATTTATGTTTAAAAAAAATTCACCGATCGATAGGTAATAGACTCACCCTCTTTTACCGTATTGGATGCCTCGAGTCTTGGCATTAAAACTGGATAATCAAGCTCCATGCAAGCTGATGTTTGCGCTCGGAAATCTGAAAATTGTAAAATGCATTTTCGATTAATTTCCTGTTTGACGGATTAATTTTATGATGGAAAAGCTTAAACAACCAAACAGTTACAAAAAACAAAGAATATTGTTGTTACTCTCCCGATTTTTTAAAATTCATTGCATACATTTCAATTCGATTGACCACTATGAAATTTTTTATATTTAAAGGGTGAAGATTTTTATAAAAAATAGAAATCGTCAAACACCATGAAACTAAGCCATTCATTGAAAGTCAACTATCAATGATATTTACATAAGAGAAAACAAATTCTCTTATTTTGCCTTGTCATCATCTATAGACAATCAGCAATCTGAGAAAACATAACTATAGCAATAAAAATAACGTTTAAAAAATCGTACTTTTCTAAGCGCCCATAAAATAACAGCCAAGGTGTTATTTATACATTATTAGGATAATCTATAACAATAATTAAATATTTCCAATTGGTTTCTTCTATTTTAGTTGATACGTGACTAAATGGAAACAGAGATCCTGGATAAATATCATAGGCTTTGTGCAATTTACTCGACAACACTTTGTATCTACGTCGCATGGACTTTTCGATTGGACCAGAATAAATTTACCATGGCGCATTTTTGCGGCGCGTTACGATGAAAAGGCCAAATTTCGCTGAGCGAAAGTTGGTAACTTTTAAAGGGAGGGGAAAAAAAAAGAGAGAAGAGCGGTGTGCGCGTTTGAAGGCTGCCTTCAGCGGGAAGTCCGTCGGTTTGATAAAAAATACCGTAAGCGGGGATTTAACGGGGCTGAAATCGAGGAAATGGCACACCGGCAGTCTTTCTTTCGTGATTAAAAATTTTTGGAGCACTATTAGTGGCACGATTTTCTTCGCATTCGTTTTTTCTTTTTTGGAATGTGTCAGGAATTCCGGTAATGATGACTCAGATGTGTGGCTCTCGTGATATTCTTCCTTTTTGCTCACATTTAAAATATACTTTTAGAGCTGATACTATATTCTATATAATCACAGTTGATAATTATTAAACTGTTATACTTGTTTATTATATTTTCGTCCAATTAATTTCGACTTTGTTTGTAATATTGATTTATTTACCATTAATATAATTAAATTCTTATCCCGAGAGGAACTATATTTGCAGCAATTATCAAATGAAAATGAACAAACACTGGAGAGAATTTTTCCAAATTAATTTGACCTAATTGATGAAAAATTGGAACAATAATTTGGAGCACGGTAAAACATCAGATAACTCGGACACTGTGTTAACGAACGTTTTGCTAATTCTATTAAATCTTCCTTCTCTTTCTAATTCAGTATTATTTTCCAACAAAATATCCACGATTTTTCGTCCATTTGATTATAATATCTATATTTAAAAGGAAAGCTTGTAAATGCTAAAAATGGAAAAGAACATTTTCCAACATGGTACTTTGAATTAAAAATCTATGTTAACCCTTTGCGGACGGAGGCATTTTTGAATATCGAGAAACAATCAATTATTTAGCGATGAAAAAACACTTTTTCATCGGAAAGACAGTTTGTTAATGTATACAAGTTGAAATTTACTCTTTGTAAAATAATATTTTAACGATTATACAGTAGAGTTCCGCTAAGAGCGCCGCCTAGGGGCTGTAGGGGAAATAATTCCGAGAAATCTCTGTCCCCACTACCGCACTAGCTCGAATTGTTACCCGAGTGTCTCTTAAGAGCACATAAGGTTTGTACTTTTAAATGGTTGAGAGTGGGGGACACTCTTCGTACGCATTGAGGGGAAGGCGCTCTTAGCGGATACGCTCTTAGCGGAACTCTACTGTATTTTAATTTTTCAACTCTAACCGTTTATATATGCACCGACAAACTGTAACCAATTTTTTTCTGAGGGCGCATATATGCGCCAGTCGTCCTCAAAGGGTTTATATTATTATTAGTTCAACTTTTAAGTAATCATCCCAGACAGACTGGAATATTGCAGCAATATTGCAGCAATATTGCGAATCTTGCACAATATTGGCAACATTGCAGCAATGTTGCTGCAACATTGCAGTGGCAATATTGCAGCGGAACATTGCCGCAACATTGCTGCAACATTGCAGTGGCAATATTGCAGCGCAACATTGCCGCAACATTGCCGCAACATTGCTGCAATATTGCCGCAACATTGCCGCAACATTGCCGCAATATTGCCGCAACATTGCTGCAACATTGCTGCAACATTGCCGCAATATTGCCGCAACATTGCCGCAATATTGCCGCGGGAACATTGCAATGGCAACATTGAAATGTATGCTCAACATTGATGAATATACCCCATTATAGGGGCAAACACTCAATGGTTTTTAAGATATTTGCAATTAAAGTTTCATTGCCATATTTAAGTGGAACTGTAGAACGTAACATCAAGAGCTGCCGTAGCGTAGCGGCAACGTTCTGGGTTCGCACGGAAAAGACTAGGGTTCGAATCCCATCGTGGGTAAAAAGGTATGAGTAAGGTAAGAAAAAAAAATCCCATTGCAAAGTGGCTTTCCCAGTCCAAAACTTTAGAATAAATCGTTCGAGAATTCAAGAACGTCCAGTTATCCGATGACACCGATGGCAATTCGGAACAAATAAACAAGATAATATAATTATTAACATCAAGCGTAAACTCCAGTAACAAATCAATATTACTTCGTTTTTTTTTAAATTCAAAATGTTTTTTTTTTCTATTGAATAAATGCAATTATCACAAATAAATGTTTGTTCATCCAACCAATATTCCAGCAATATTGCTACAACGTTCGCAATATTCCCGCAACGTTCGCAATATTCCTGCAATGTTCGCAATATTCCTGCAATATTCCCGCAACGTTCGCAATATTCCTGCAACGTTCGCAATATTCCTGCAATATTCCCGCAACGTTCGCAATATTCCTGCAACGTTCGCAATATTGCTGCAATATTGCTGCAACATTGGCAATCTTGCTGCAATGTTGCTGCAATATTCCCGGCAATATTGCTGCAATATTCCTGCAAGCTACAAAGAGGCGGACATAGGAATATTGCAGCAATGTTGCGGCAATGTTGCGGCAATATTCCCTGCAACGTTTAATGTTGCACGGCAATATTGCTGCAATATTGCTGCAATATTCCATTCTGTCTGGGATTTCTACTAGTACATCATTTTATTCCATACGAATTCTTCTTTCAAACTGCATATATACCTAAAAGTGTGATTCGGAAAGGAGAGGGGATGTAATCCACTGATAGCCGATCGACTTAAACTTCTCCCATAAGACGGGAGTAACAGAGGAACGAAGTAAATCGAGGGACATCTCCGGCTTCATTGGAAAATTTATCGTGTGAGATTTCCACGGTTTCAAGCCACGAACAAAACATCTCTCTCGTCCGTCCTTTCCACTTCGAACAATCTATCGCAAGAAACTATTCGTAATCCTAGGTATCCGTTGGTTTGAAAGTACGGTGTCTGTTTCGGCTTAAAAGTACCTTTGGTCTCTAAAAACAGTTTTTACAAAGTCATAACCTCTATTTTAATGTGCGAGTCGGGAGTCCATTTCGAAAATGTAAGTATTATAGTAATCAAGTATTCGAAGTGGGCTAACATTTTAATTAATTAATTTATTCTCTAATTTAATCTTCATTGCTAGAAACGTCAAGACTTCTTTAAGCCATTTTCTGACTTTCTACAACTGGACACATATAGCCACCCTCAAATAGTTACATTCCTTCTCAAATCTTCCACTCTACAAATTATAACTGTTTTTCCATATAATACTATATATCAGTTCACCAAAAAATAAGCCATAGCTAAAAAATTACAAATATAAACATATATCTACTTTAAAATAAATGTAACATATAATTTACATATATCAACTAATAAATATATCTACTTTGAGCCCACTTTAAACTCTCTGCAACAAAACATAAAAATATCCCCAAATAATTCAATTTCCTATCCAATCCTCTATCCTATAGATTATATAATAACAACCTCTCCAAATTGTAATACACATCATTTCACCACAAAATAAGTGATAACTCCAAAGTCGCAACTTATCAACATCAATATTTTCTCAATCAACGGCATAATTAAATTTAACAAAATTTCTTCGACTTCAAAAACCCGATTATCTTCTTCCAGTCATTTCGCAGAATACCAGACACGTACGGCTATAAAGAAACGCATATAACCGTCTGGCAAGACGATTGGATCGAAGTTTCGCTATGAAACCAATGTATCCACCACAAAGCAACCCTGAAGTAACACTCAGGGGAGCTTCTGTGGCTGGTCTAAAGAACCATTGTAGATGTAGATGCGGAAGATTGGAAAAGGTGGTATGCACAATTTCGTGGTGAAACGGGTCAAGGGTGATTAAGGTACCCTCGTGTGTGCTACGGAATAGAGGTCAATGGGATTCACCCCCTCGGGCAGCTCCGATGAGGAGTCTCGAAGACACCTTACTCTTTTAGCCTCTTACTCACTTCAGAGATACCTCATCTTCTTCCTTTATCTTCTATCTTTATTGCGAATTATTGCGGACATCATCGCTCTTAGAAAGAGACGTAGAGATAGAGGAGATGGTATGTTATTCTTTCGGGGTGAACGTGCGGAGCATCTTTCGGAAGTGGTGGAAACTGATTGGTGAAAAGTGTATCGTTTTGGGGGATGATGTTAGCGGGAAATGTGTTTTTGGTGGTTAAGGAAAGAGATATTTCATAGAAGAAAGTGCTCAGAATGAGAAGTAATGGTTTTTATACAAATTTCTGCTGCTTTGGAAAACGTAGTTATACTTATTTAACACTAAAACTATCGACGTTATATCTACTAAAATTTAGATTTATTGAACAAATACTTTGGAAAAAGATAAATCAAGAAGTGAAGGGATTAGTAAATTAATTAATTTAGGCTTTATATGGTAGAAGTAGAATTTTTACTTCACCGCTCGCCTAGCAATTTAGGTACTTTTTTGAAAGAATTGAGAACCGGTCATTTTGACCGGCTTGGTAGGTTTAGTGTTAATATATTAACCCCTTGTCGTAACAATAACGAGTGCTACTCGCGACGCGATAAATGGAATAGTCAATTTTGAAGTACTCTGAAAATTATTTGATTACAAATATCAGTGGGTCCTGATAAAATAAAATTAATTCTACGCTATTCAATATTACTATATCCGAAATTAGATTGTTATTTTAGTAATTAATTCAGAATCATTGCACATTTAATCACAAAAGAAATGGCACGGCAAGGGGTTAAATATAACAGAGTTGACAACGATAATTTTAGTGTTAATTGTAATTTTATCTTGAAAGGGTTAAAAAAGTAGACGTAGCTGTAGTTAGATTGGAATACAGTTTCAGTAAGAGATACTTTAAGTAGAATTATTATAAAAAGGAGGCCAAAGACTTTTTTATTCTCATATTAATATTAAAATCAGCTGAATCCATCGTCGATTTTAAAATTAAATTAAAAGTGATGTTATAATATTCGTTCGAGGTAATAGAATTTTAACGAATTTTAGTAATAGCATTAATAGTGTGTACTAAAAATATTCTATCACAAATACTTTAAAGTGGGGAAACATTTTTGGATAAAGAACTAACGTTATTAGTTTACGAATCGTTTCATCAAATTAAAGCTGAAAAATCTGATTACTCAAAAGTCTAATGGAGAAATGAAAAAATACTACGAAGTATTCCAGGACGTTTCTATCTTTACTTGAAACTCTCCCCAAAACTAAAATGCCCGAATCGCGTCGAAATTAGTACATCGTAAGAAGTAACCGAATTATTTATTTAAAGCTGTCAGTCTATAGACAGGCGAATATCCTGCCGTAATTGGATTAACGAATCAAGTTCAGCTTCGTATAAACTATGCATGAAACATTATTCAACGAGGGAATCGCTGTGAAATTTATTACAGTGACAACGTAAATATTCTAATACATTATTTACTTCATATTAAATGAATTCGGAGTATATTTAACATCTATCTATTTCTTGCCGCTTGAAATATATATGAAAACGAACTGTCAATGCCAATCGAGGCCATTTTAAGGACACTATAAAAATTAATTGCTCGTCTTTCGCCTATTTCTACAATTTAGTACAAAGTCTACCAAATCTTTAGTACTACAACATTAACCCTTTAGCCTACAACAATGTGTAACACTCGTGGCGCGGTAATTGGAATAGAAAATTTTGTAGTCTTTCAAAAACTATTAAGTAGAAAATATCAATCAGTTGAGAAACTGTCTCACTATTCCTCTATTATTAATATTACTTTCAACTATACCAAATATTAGAAATCAGTGTGAACTTTTGATTTTAGGAATTAATTTTGAATTATTGCACATCCAGTCGGGAAAGAAATCGTAGGCTAAAGGGTTAAACCAACCCCTTGCCTTACAATTTCTTTTGTGATTGAACGCACAATAATTCCGAATTAATTATTAGAATAATAATCTATCACTGATTTCCGATTTATCAGTATAAGTAAAAGCAATATTAATATTATAAAATTAATTTCAACGTCTCCCGACCTACTGATATTTTTAATTTAACAGTTTTTGGAAAACATAACAATTTTCTATTCCATCTACCGCGTCAAGTGTGCCACTGTAAGGCAAAGGGTTAATATTTAAACCAAATACATCAAATTGTATTTTCTATCCTGTCTTCTACAAAGAGAATGATACTACCAACAAACTTAAGTCACCGTAAGCAAAATAATCAGAGTCAAAAGACTACATAAATGCACTTTGAACGTTTCCAGGGAAAATAACATTAAAAATACAGCAACATCTTAATCCTCAGAATTTCATTACGTCAAACAATGCCTCTGTATTTTTATTCTGAAAATAATCATCGTATCAAGCCTCAACAAGCCATTATCGTTGCACGATCAAATCCGTTAATCAAGCCCGTTACGTAATGTTAAATTTTCATTTCGACGAGTATCCAGCGAGCTTTTAATTGTAACGACAAATCCTCATAAATATTCAAACCAAAGCAACGAGTATTAAAAGAGGGGCGAGTACACTTCGATGTCCATTCTTGTACTCTTGCTTATTCCGTGAAATAACATTATCAATGCTCTGGCTTTCCATAAAGGCTCTTTAGCAAGTCTCTGCAGCGGTTAATCGCTTATTATGTTGTGCACACCGTGAAAAGCGCCAACCGGAAATGCAACAATAATGGTGGTGCACAGTGGTCATCCGGCGAGTCAACCAACGCGTGGTTAATATTTAAAGAACATGGGTTATGCTATCAACTCGTAGCCACGTAACCTGATATAAATTGCCGGGTAAAATGTCCCTACGCCGATCTTCCCTTCTGCCACGATAAACAAGGCGGTTAGTTTCCGTAAACTGCATTAAGCAATATTAATATGAATTTTCAGGAGCATCTGCATCCTGGAATGATTCAAATAGCTTGAAGCAGGAAAGAGCTGTTTCACGGAAAGCCTTCATATTTGTTGATTCGGAAACATAAATTTGATTATACAAAAGGGGAGTTAATATAATTATGGAATAGAATTGTTTCGACGCAAGGAAATGAGGGGAATTAATAAATATGTAGAGGTTTCTTTTGGATTTTACTTTTTTCTGAGTTTTAATAGGAGTGCAAGTGGAGTGTTTTAAATCTGGTGATTTTGAAAATGATAGTGATGTGTTTAATCGAATTTTTATAAAATTTAGATTAGGCCATATTTAACCCTTTGCACTCCGATGTCCCTCCTAAGGGGACATCTTAAGTTTACCATATCACTATGTTGCACCCTTTAAAGGGACCTACGAATTTATTAGTAATTACAGAGGATGAACTTATTATATCGCAAGGTTTTAAGAAATATAGGTTTACCTGAATTTTTCTATTGAAATAGTACAAAACAACAAATAGTAAAGTGTCGACAAGTTGCTAATAGATAACGTCAGAGATGGCTCGGAGTTAATTTTACGTTTTCATGTAGAATTTGTAATAAAGTGACAAAGTAGTTTCCAAACAAAAGTGCAGTTTGCAAGAGGACGCGAATAATCACACTCACCCTCATCGTCGAAGATCTACGTTATCACGAAACAAGCCAAGTATTTTCTTCCCAAAAGAAACTCAAGTTTCGTTAAAGCACAAAGTCTCGAAGCGAACATCTAAGGCCTTAACCTCTCAGAAACCGATGAAAGTGAATCCAAAGAATCATCCCTATTCCCGAGTAAAATACTTTTCCCTCCAGTAGCAGTCGTGCAAACACTTGTTTCGAAATTTCATCCGGATCGTATGGCTGAAAACCTTCGAAATTTAATCTCAGTTCTACAATCGACCCCTCTTCAACCCCTAGGACCAAGAAAACACGTACGAATGGTGAGGTCTCGGGGACCAATCGCCTTTACCCTTGAGTCAGAACGTTGCGTTTATCCTCCGAGAAACATCCCCCTATTCTCCGTGCCTGTATCTCGCCCTGGGGACTTTCGCGAGAATCGACCCACCCCTCGTCATTTCCACGATGTTTCTCTCCTACGCCATGAGCGAGAAACGTATCGGCAGCCCCTTCGTCCAAATTTGCTTAAAGATTTATCATCCGACCCCTCTCGTCTTCTTTCCAACCCCTTTGATAAGGGCGGCTGTCGCGGTAATACCGTGCTCCCTTCAATTTCTACGAAACGTCCTGGAGGTTGCCACTGCTATCACGAATAATTCGCCGAAGGAGAAGAAATGCCAGACTCGTTTTACTCGGGTAATGAAAGTGTCTCGATGCTTCGCAGCAGACGAATATTCAGGTGAAATGGGTGTGCGATTATGTTCGTGAATGTACGGGATATCTTAAGGGTTCCTTTTTTTTGGGGGATATTTCAGGTGGATGAGATGATGATTCTTTGGGATTAGAATTTTTTGTTGGGTTTTGTGGGATGTGGGGGATTAATTTATCGGTTGTTACGTTTGGGTAGTGGTGATTAGGATGTCTGCCATTGATTAATTCGGTATACTTGAAAGTACTGAGTGTACTGGAATATTATACTAGAATTAATAAATATTAGAAATAAAATATTCGAAATAGTAAATCAATATATTAGAAAAAGTGAAGAAGGCTGGAGACTTGATTGATTTGTTTAAAATAAGTAATAATGACGTCCTTGGTAGTGTCAATGATATCTGATAGTGAATCACATATTGATATAAAAGATAGTACATTTATTTTTAATGTTAGAATTTTAATAAAAAGATTCCAACTCTTTAGGAACATCTTACTTTGAGAAATTTAATTTTATATTGTCAATTATAGACACGTATTTCTGACAAAAATATTCCACGGAATGCTTTCTTTCATTTTCATAAATTTATGATTTTTCTAGACGTTAAGAAATCTCTAGGAACACATCAGTCAAACCAGCGGACATAGAGGAGAGTAAAATGGTTGAAAAATAAGAATAAAAAATAATTCCGTCGTGTGTCCATTTTTCGCTCTGATTCTAACGATTCCCGTACGTCATATGCAATATTTCTTGCGTAAAATTGCAGTTTCATTGAGCACACGATTCATTTATTACCTTCAACCATCGCTCATTGCGATGTCCGTTATCTCCGTCATTTTTCCTCGTTTATCTTAGTACCGCGTAAAGTATTATTCAAAAATAATTCGTTCCAGAATCTTTCGAAATCAATCCCTCGGGTTATTCGTGTCTCCCATGGAAAGCAATCTGCCAATAAAAATATAAATGTCAAGAGGTCACGGTGAAGGTGCACTTTCCACGTTTAAATCAAGTTAAATCGATTCTTAAAGTTAATTTATTTTCTCTTTGTATTTAATTAAATTCCCCGCGTCGTAAAGTTAATTTACATGTTGATGGTACTAAACGGCGATACTTCAATTTTAACTTCACAGCCAATCCAAATAGTTAAAAGTTTCATGAATCTACATATATCTTCTGCATTAATTACTACAAGATCGATGTACATTTCATTGCAATAAAACGACACGTAAGAAAAATTTATTGGACGACTTTTTCATTGGACGTTTAATTGCAGGATGCAATTAAATAATAAGCAAGAAGATGGGGAAATTCAGAAAATATTGAGGAATAAAGACGATAGCTGACTCTGTCATTTTCCAATAATCGAAAATAAAATAGATAAAAGGATAATTCTGTAACGTGTCAAATGTTCCCGTCGATGGAAGCGCGAAATTTGACAAACGATAACGCGATAAGACGGAAGCAAATTTGTTCATATTACTGATGATCGATGGCCACGTTAAGTCTGATACTCTAGTTCGAATCTTTATGGCACTGGTAAATCGGATTTGCAAATTATAGCGATATCCCTGCAAAAAGACTTAGGTGGAAAACGAATAGAGTTGCTCTTCTGACATACGAGATGGACGACCAAAAAACTTCTCATGATGTGCCTTATTTTTCGAAATGGAAGGATTTTATTTCTCATTTTCTTGGCACCGATGAACATCTCAAAATTTCATGATTACATAGTATAAAAAGTTACTTAATCGTTCAGTCTGAGAGACATCATTTATTTCATGTGCCATTGTAGATTTGCACGACTCCAAGATGTCAAGAATTGTTTCTGATGGACGACGCACAGTCTATTTTTAAATTATTTAATTAGTTCACTCGAGCGTCAAGAGAACTACTAGTTTATTATTTTAAAATGATACCTAATTATTGTCCATTCAACCTGCTTACATATTATATAGCGATAAAACTATCATAACGAAATGTTATGTTTCTAAGCTTCCACATAGCTTAATTAATATTTTTTTTTATAATTATATAGTACAGTATTTTATAGTAATACTAAATAGTATTTTTCGACCTCGTCAAATTCCATCTTTTTTGTATCTCAAGAGGTTCATAAGAGAAATGACAATAGGCAATCAATAATATTTGCATAAAGGTATAAGATTATTGTTAAATTCTAAAGTCGGAATTTAATAATTAAAATATGAATTACACTCGATCCAATTTTTCTAACTGTTCATTAACAATGCGAAAATAATATGAAAGAATATTCTACTGCTGATCATTCATTTATATTTTAATAACAAGAATGATTACATGCAATGTGGAATAATTACGTGAAGGGACAAGATTACTGTTAAATTTCAATGTTGGAATTTAATATGTAAAATACTAATTACAGCAGAAAATTGTGTCCAGTGTAGCGAGATATAGGAGAGCAAACGCTTAAAAGGGAAGGAAATTTTCGAACGTCCCTTTGCATGTTCTCAAAGAGAAAGTCAGGGAGGAAAAGTTGCTCCGTCAAATACGATTTTCCATGTTCACCCAGTATTATGATTTCCAGGCGTGTCAAAGACGCCGTAGGTTTATCCCATGGGATGAAATATGAATATACCATTTGCGTCGCACATTTTCTGCCCTTTTGAGACATAATACATCAAGCTTTCTCATATTTAGTTACAGCGTGATACAATTTCTCTGGCTTTCCAGTAATTTATTACAAACGTACATAATAACCATCCCACTTCTTACGAGAATATAATGGTTATTGCGTTTGCATGATTACCTTGGAAATTTAACGTCATTTCGAACGTCACAGTTAAAGTACTCTGCGATAAATTAACAAAATAGTATATCTTACTAAATGCAATTTCAAATCTATTCAACTGACTATTAGTAATTGAAATAAGCGATTCTAACATATATCGATTCTTGTTTCTTTTAACTAATAAAGAAACGAAAAATAAAAAAATATTCATCATTTTGATCGTTCGTAGTTTACAAGATATAGGTAAAAAAAGAAATTTACGAAAAATTCAAAGCAAGTCATTTTGACAATCTTAAAAATTAAAGGGCCAGTTTCGAGTGACCAGCATTGATTTTGTAGGACTACATGTGTGACTGTTTTTCTTTCTCATTTTATTCATTGTTAACTATCATTTTGTTAAGTCATATTCCCACTTTAGCTAGAAGCTATGGTTTTATTAGAGTTTATTTTATGTGGAAAAAAATTCTTCGAGGATTTCAACACAACTACAAATTGAAAGTTTCAACTCCACTAATAGAGACTTTAATTCCATAGCCACCATAGCTCCTTTAAACTTCTCATCTCTGCACTGTCTACACAGTGACCATTTTCTCACCTTAACCATTTTAGATTTAGGTCCCGCATTCAAGGTTCGAATTATAGAGCACGAAGTTATGCTTTACGTCATGCCTGTCCAAGTTTAGACTCATGGGACTAAGGCTACTCCCTCTCCATCCTAGTGACAAAGTGAAACAGAGACGCTGGAGAACGGTCGTTGAAAATCTACCCACAGGTACTTCCAGCATTTTAAATCTGTTTGTCCTTCCCGCGGTTAATAATGTATCATTGGATGCAACGTAGAAATGCAATTTATGCATTATCATCGATCAATTCTAGTTTCAATGTCAGTTAGCTGACCTTCGATGTCTACGATTGCGAGAAGAATATTAGAATTGTTGTTGTCGATAGGGTAAGGTCATCTTCTTACTACGTAATCCTTTATTCAAATCTACAAATGATAACAAAATGACTAGTCCGCAATTTTACCTAATTTCTTAGAAAATGAAATTTTGGGAAACACGCAAAAAATGAGACTCTAAGAAGGAAAATTCCTCTGTCTCCCCAGCTACTTACAAGAAGAACGCAAGGCCTTCGGGTCACCGATTTTATTGAAATTTTATATACTTGTAGAGTAAGTCGTTCTGATTAAGAATATACCCTATTATAGGGGCAGACTGTCAATAGTTTTTAAGATATTTATAATTAAAGTTTCATTTTTAGTATAAAAATATAATAGTTAATTAAAATTTCAGATATAAACTAGATATTTCAAAAATGTAAAGTAAATATTCAGGAGATATAAAAGAGATATTTAAAAAATAATAAGAAAATATTCAGGAGATATAAGATAGATAATATGAAGTTTTAATTACAAATATCTTAAAAACTGATGATCGTCTGTCCCTATAATAGGGTATATTCTTAATCAGAACGACTTACACTACGAGTATGTAGAATTTCAATAAAATCTGTGACCCGAAGGCATTGCATTCTCCTTGTTAGACAAACGAGATAACCGATTCATCATTTTATAGAAAAAAAAAAAGTTTCTGCGTTTCGAAAAGTAAATTTGAGAATGCATTGAGAAGAAGTTTTGAGATATTAATGCTAAACCTACCAAGCCGGTCAAAATTATGGCACCCAATGTTTTCTAAAAATTCCCTAAGTTGTTAAGAGAGCCATGAAACAAATATTCCACTTCTGTCTTATAAAACATAAATTAATTAATTAATCATCACTTTCACCTCTTGATTCCTCTTTTCTCAAGGCACTTATTCGGTGTATCTAAATATGAGTAAATATAACGCCGGTAGTTTTAGTATTACATGTAACGAAACTTTGGAAAATAGCTAAAATGATTAAAACGTATCATAAAAAAGCTTATTGACAATTATAAGCATCAGTATCGTTAAAATTGTCCAAGATGCTTTTAAACATCATTAAATTGATAGAGGACATTCCTCTCAAAATCCGTAAACACCATTGCAGCCACGTGGAACCTCAAGATAGCGAATAACACGTTTAACGGTGCAACCTGTCGCATAAACAAGTCAACATCATACGCGCATATCACGTATCACGAATCGCAAGCGTGACTCTGAAAACGAGCCTAAAGGGAACGATGAAGCCGAAAGGAGACGTTTAATCACCGACCATGACCCTGAAAACCAGAGCGCCATGTGCGAGACTGAAAGTGCAGTTGCGCCAAGATCCAGAAGAGCGTGCATGCAATGTTAAGTTCTAGTTAGCTTCAACTACCTATATTTACTCATAATTTGAACTTTGAGTAAATCTAAATATTACTCAATACCTAAACTTGTTTCTATTATCTTTCAAAAGTGATTATCAAAAGTAGAACATTTACGAAATTAATCTTTTTCAGCTGATAAAAAATTGAAAAAGTTTGGCCTTCACGGTTAAGAGTGAAAATATTACTAAAATATCTAAATAATAATATACATATTTTTCACTGATTAAAGAGGTTTTCGTACCACCAGCGTGATAATATGCATGGAAAATATTTCCCAGAGATAGCAGAAAACGATTTGAACCCCATGGCGCACTGTGACACAAATTTACCGTTTGGCCACCACATCCCCATCAACCACTATGGCTATTTTGTCTAGAAACCACTGTCCTAGGGTTTCGACTCACTCTGTCCACTAAATGTTAGTAATAATTAGACTGCGGATTTTTATGCATTTATGACAAATTAGATACGGCTAAAATATACAAAAAGAACATAATATAAAAATAAATCTAAAATATCGAAAGTATGGGATTTGTTGTAATATAAATCGAGTGCAATTAATCCCTAGATAGGTTCTCGTGTCTCACCTGCATTTGTGAAATTCGAAATTTGCATAAACATCCGCAGTCTAGTAATAATTTCGAAAAAATTTCCCACAGATAACAGTGAATTTGAACTCGGTCCGACAGATTGAGAATTCGAGCCTTCACCTTCCTTCCCGTCATAATTCCATTATTCGCTCTATTTATTTGACCTAAGATCAATTGTTTTAGGTGAATCTCGACCCAGCAAAGCTATGATATACATATCATACAGAAAAAATGTACAATATGATTGAGAGTCTAAGCCTTTACCTGCTGACTCACATTTGGTATAAGTACAAAAGCATACTGAATGTTTTTGAAGTTTACAGTCCAAGATATCATGAAGATATACTTTTATACGTTGAAAACAAACAAAAACAGAGCCAGAACATTTTAATATCGCACTTATAATACGTCAGCCTATGAATATAAAACGTCTACGTTTCTGCAATACTCGAACGCGTAAGCCGCACGTTTATTTCGACCGGCACGCAACTAAATGCCCTTTATTTCTTCTCCAATTAACGCGCAAGCTCGTCGAATGTTTAGCAGTTGAAATTAATTACGGTGAAGCATGCTCAGAGTCAAAAGGGAGCTCCTTCTCGTAGGTACATATATATATACACGTTTCGACGGCAATGTGCATTGTCTTGACGAACGTACGAAAATAATTACGGATTTACTGACCCGAGAAACGAATTACATTGTAATGAGATTAATATGATTGATACGGAATGAAAACTCGGGTTTCGTGATTATTAAAGAGCGATGTGAAATTCATTTAACAAGGGAATCGATCCAAGAATGAAATAAATGAGGAAATATTTACTTGGAAAGAAGAATAAACGGAAAGAGACTGTATTTCTTTTAATTGCATAATTAAAGTGTTAATTAATCTAATGTTCTTGGAATTAATTTGTAAGTTTGTATTTAACAATTATCTTAAAATTATCAATTTCTTAAGTAGATTTTTAAACTTTTGTCTTAGGTTAGCAAAAATATTTATGTAGATTCTATTTTTCCTAAATATGAATTTCAATGAATCGTGCAATCTTGTTGCATAAGAATGTTAGTGTTTGAGAACAATTTATAGAGTTGCAATGTAATATTCAAAGTTTGTGTTATTACGCTGAACAATTAGTTGGTTAATATAGTGAGAACCGTAAATGATGGTGTAAAGTAGCTGGATAGTTAACGAAGATAGATTGAGCACGTGGTACAAGCTGTTGGTGTAATGCTTTAATGTCATATTTGCAACTTTGATAAGCTACCTTAGTTTAATAAATCTCTGACTCCTGAAAATATAGACACTGAACATGTTGAAGTCAAATTAGTTAAGGGTATAAACGATATTTAGAACTTACCGCATGGACTACTTTTAATAGATATTTCGAAAATTCAATAAACTCAATTTCCTAAATAAATTGTAATATTTCGAATTTTGTCACATGTTCTTCCTTATATTTTAATCATTTAAAATACCAAAAAGTCCAATGAATTAAAATATCGAAGATCTACGCAATTAAATTTCATAATTCCCATTTTTTTTTTGTAACAAGATATAATCCGACAATTGAAAGATGGCTCAGGAGCAGCGGAGCCTCTCGTTTTCAATCGCCTATCCCCCGTAATTTCATTTTTGGAATTCCCAAATCCATCCTACTAAAGTAATAGAATATGTAGTGTTTAACATTAAACCTACCAAGCCCGCCAAAATGACCGGTTCCCAATTTTTTCTAAAAATTCCCTAAATTTTTGAGAGAGCCATGAAACAAATATTCCACTTCCATTTTATAAAACGTTAATTCAGTGATTCCCAAAGTGTGCGCCGCGAAATATTCAATTAAACAATTCAGCAATTTTTTTGGAATTTCCAATTCTCGAATTTTTGCGCCAACAATCGTGTATTCCGATTTTTCAAAAAAGTCAAAAATTTAGAAAAAAATCTGATGTATTAAGGGCGCCGCGGAAAAAATCCGATTATTTAGGGTGCCGCAAACCGAAAAAGATTGAGAACCTCTGCGTTAATTAATTAATTAATCATTGCTTTCTCCCCTTGATTCCTCTTTTCCCAAATCACTTATTCGGTGTATCTAAATATGAGTAGATCTAACGTCGCTAGTTTTAGTGTTAATTTTGGAGATTTGGTTTGGGAATTCCAAAATTGAAATAGCAGTAATAGGCGGTCGAAAACGAGAGGCTCCAGTGCTCCCTAGCCATCTTTCAGTTATCGAACTGTACTTGCAGAGGTCTCGCAACGTTTCAATTCCTCAAGAGATGTAAATTCGTTCTATATAATTTCCTACGTAAATGCTACAGTACTGCAATAATCTTAATTGCTCAATTTCACTGTAACGAAATATTTATCGACCCGATGATAAAACTAATACACCGAATATCGAGTGGAATTAAATATAGTGTTAAATAATAATAGCCGGGAAAAGAGTAGAGCGCGAAACCAAAAGAATATTCACGGCTTAATGCAAACTAATTTTCCTCCGAAAGGAACCTTTAATTCCTGGACCTTGTACTTGAAATATAATAGCACTACGCTTCCATTCGTTGGATCATCGGAGAAAAATGCAAATGAAAGGAATCCAATACTAATCCAGCCGGCAAATACTTGGAAAAGAACGTGATTCCTTTTCAAAAAAGTCGAGACGAAATCAAGATAAATCGGGAGGAGCGAATTCAAGCAAATATCCGCTAGAGAGAATGTGAAATAGAGAAAAAGAAGAGAGCGAGAGAGAGGGAGAGAGAATTGGAACTTCTTATCGAAATTGAACTACTAAATTAACCTTCTTAGATCGTCTCGGAAACAAGCTTTCGGAAAAACCATTTGCAACTTGCATTCGCTCTAATTTGCGTTCAAAGACAAATAGCGGTGCAGCAAGTGAAACAAAATAATCTCCCAATTATTTTATCCTCCACGATATCTATTGTAGAGTCAAAAAAGATGTGTATTTGCTATTAATATTGCATCATTTAATACCAGATTTACGTCAAATTGACAGATTTCTACATTAAAAAAAAAATTCAAAGTTATAACATTTTTAAATTCATAGAGAAACAGTGCAGTCCATCTTCCAATACACAAATTACTCAACTGATAGTATTTTCTGCCACTTGATCCATCTTTCTTTGAAGTACTTATTTAGTATATTTATATATGCTAGATTTAGCAATCGTAAATCTAGTGTTAAATGAAAATAATGTTTGCGACTTTCCAGAATGTAATTTTCACAGCTTGAAAATTAAAAAAAAAAGAACTTGTTTGGAAAAACAGATGTATCATACGTTATCTCAAAGATGCAGGACCCCATAGAGGGTGAATTTAATTTGATTCTATAAGAGTGGTCATCGTTAACCACCGTGGAACTCAACGTGTTCAAATACTATTAAATTATTATACTTACAGTTATTTTAATCGAAACACTGATACTTTGTATCTTATTTTATGTGCCGCCCACTTATTAAAAGTACAAATAAAAAACATTTAAAGATAGCGTACAAATAAATGCAAGTGTCAACAAATTCCGATAAACGTATACCTCGCACAGCTGCAATCGCTGCCACTGTATGAAAGCCGTATTTATCAAAATAACGAAAACCACCGTACTCGAAAATATACGATGCAATTACAAAGTTGAAGCAAACGGGGGTTTTTGCGCGACGACAAAAGACTAAATTGAACAAACCGCCGTCGGATAATCCGGGAGAAAATGCAAGCGAGAGGAAAGCCGCACTATGGAAATTCTCATCGCAGACCCATGATTTCTCCCCAGAGAGGAGAACGGAAAATCGCGATAAATAGGAGAGAACGAATTCGCGGGGGTGTCCGAATACCTGAGAGAAAAAACTGGGAGGAAAAGAGAGCCCGAGAGAAAGAGAAAGAAAGAGGGAGCACAACAGAGAAAATAAATGGCAGAGGAAGAAACAGAGAGTGTCTAAGAGAGGAAGAGAGCCAAAGACTAAAAAATGCAGAGTAAAAGAGAGAGAAAGAAGATCTTAAACAAGGAGAGAACCAGAGAAATACTGACAACGAGATAGAAAAGAGAGAAACAACCACAGATGGGCACAGGGAGAAACAGAGATTCCCTAAAAGAGAATGAGACTCGAAGAGAACGAAGCACAGAGAAAGAAAGTGAGAAAAAGGGAAAGACAGAGAAAAAATCGTACAGAAGGAGAGAACCAAAGAAATAATGAGATAGAGAAGAGAAAAAGAACCGCAGATGGACATAGGAAGAAACAGAGATTCCCTAAAAGAGAATGAGACTCGAAGAGAATGAAGCACAGAGAAAGAAAGTGAGAAAAAGGGAAAGACAGAGAAAAAATCGTACAGAAGGAGAGAACCAAAGAAATAATGAGATAGAGAAGAGAAAACGAACGGCAAATGGACGGAGGAAGAAACAGAGATTCCCAAAAAGAGGAAGAGAGTCGAAGGGAAGGAAGCACAGAGAAAGAAAGTGAGAAAAAGGGAAAAAGAGAGAAAAAATCGTACAGAAAGAGAGAACCAAAGAAATAATGAGATAGAGAAGAGAAAAAGAACCGCAGATGGGCAGAGGAAGAAACAGAGATTTCCTAAAAGAGAATGAGACTCGAAGAGAACGGAGCACAGAGAAAGAAAGTGAGAAAAAGGGAAAGAGAGTGAAAAAATCGTACAGAAGGAGAGAACCAAAGAAATAATGAGATGGAGAAGAGAAAAACAGCCGCAGATGGACAGAGGAAGAAACAGAGATTCCCAAAAAGAGGAAGAGAGTCGAAAGGAAGGAAATACAGAAAAAGAAAATGGGAGAAGGGGGGAGAGAAAGACAAAAAATCATAGAGAAAGAGAGAGCCAAATAGAAAGACTGAGATAGAGAAGAAAGAAAGAGAGAGACTGTCGCAGATGGGACTGGGACTTCCGCGTTATCATGACGAGAGCTTCTTGAAGAGTGCCGCCTCCGGCAGTCCTTCGTACGACGAGAGATATCACGTCATATTTTACCCACAAATCCTACCGGTCCCTGATGTTTCACCGTCAGACGTTTTTCTTTTTACGGGGCAATGATTCTCTCCGTGGTGCACACACACGCAGCTACACATATCCTTCGCTCCAGGCAACACTTGAGCGCGGCGAACTTTCCGCGTTGCGGAACTCTGCCTCGAATCCTTACTCTGTACTCAGGGAAAGTCTGAAAGCCAGTTCTGTTGGACAATAAAAATCGAAGCGAGGAAAACTTACCATCGAATCTCCGCAGACGTTTGACGGTCAAAAAGTCATTACGGGGGAAATTATACGGAACGAAAGTCGCTTTACCAAAGATTGTTGCTGATTCGTCGATGATGTAGACAGTAAATAAGAAAATGTTACTAGAGGGATGAATTTTGTACTCTGCAACGTATTTTTTTTTCGTGTACTTATACTCTCAAGTGGATAGTTTTTTTTTCGGACTTCGACGTTTGGTTTCTATCGATTATAAGAGAATTAAGTGTCCGGGAATTATTTTTCCATCGTGATATAATTGCTGAGTTGATAAGGAATACGAGGATCTAACTTTTATCAAAAGCGACCTAGAACATTGGGAGATATTAGTGCAAATGACACCGCGAGTACCTTTCATCCCGTAACTGTTTACGTATAGCGCAATATGCACAAATATATTAATAAACATTTAGTAATCAATAATTGGCAAATATATTAATGCTGTATGCACCGAGATATTGCAGCAAATTCGTACTCCACGAGCGCTCGCATTGGAAACAATTAGTTTTCTAATTCTCCGTACATATTCATCAAAAAGAGATGACACCGGGGTCATTTGAATTTGACAAAATTTTTAAAAATAGTAATTTGAGTTACTGAGTTTCTAGATGTCGAGTGTACCTAGTAGCTTATGTTATGTTTCAATAAGATGATCAAAATACACGTGACTTGCGACATTAATAGAGGGTGTACAGTTTTCAACCCTTATCACTCTGACTGTTTGGAGCGACTATCGACCAACTCTAATTTATTCACGATACTTGCAAGAGAGTTTTTAAACATCTAAATGTGATGATAGTATATAATCAGTAATTTATTTTAGTTATTTAACACAATGTTTATTTATTTTGAAAGCAATATAATTCTGGTTATTGGAATATAACGATGGACATCTCTGAGGTCAGAGGGGCACAGCTACAGTGACAAAGGTTAATCCTTTTGTCATAATGGATTATAGTATCTCACTGTTAAACAATCCGACGTATAATTTATTTTGCCGTTCAATGTGATGACACAGTAATCTAAAGTTACATATAATATAATAATATACTCAACGAAATAATAATTATAGTAACCTTGAAGCTGCACCTGCGATTCTAAACACACAGGTAACTTTTCGAGAGACCTATCTGGTCTTAGCAATGTTAGAATCTTCTCCAAGTAAGAAGTTAACTCGGGGTAAATTTTGAAATCCCAGACGAACGCGGAGGAGTCAGTTTTTCACGCGAGAAATCGCGTACTTGGACGAAGCATACGTGCCACGAAATAAATTAGCAGGTCTTGCTCGGAACTTTGGAAGCAAAGTAAGTTCTCCGGTTAATTCAATCGACCCTCCATTCTGCTCGTGCAATATCATGTAATAGCATTTGCCAATGTGGTCGAAATAGGAAGATGACATCGAATCAAGGTCGAACCAGCTAGCCGAGAAACACGTCGACAAACTGAATTTCCACCTGGCCAATTGCATAAACGAAATTAGGCCGATCGTTTGCACGTGAAGAGAACACCTTGCGAAAAAGTTAACGATCTCATCTATTCAAGGTAAGGTCAAGGATGTCAGATTCGGCAATTGGGTTCTTTTGTTTTGCTTGAACTTACGTAAAGAACAATACAGTCCATCTGATAGAATCTATCAAATTTGAAAGTACTCTATCGTAACTGATAGACTCTACTATGTTTGAAAGTTAAAAATTTAATTTTTAAAATACGTGCGAAATAGCGAATTGGGCGAAAGTAGAATATGCGAAAGTCGGGGGCCACCTGTATTCTTGAATTTGTCATATGATGCAAATGGTTTAACCCTTATCACTCCAATCGGCAGTAATACTGCCAAACTTTAGCTAGCGTTCTACTCCAACCGGTAGTGTCACTGCCAAAATTGTGCAATGTTATGATTATCGCATTTAATTCACTGAAAGCCAGCGTATAGTACAAATCATACCTATGGAAATATCTGCCGTCATTTTCAAATAAAATATTTTCTTTATTTTTTTTTTTATATTTACTTTATTTCACTCTGGAAAATTCTTTAAGTGACAAGGCTTAATAGCGTCACCTCTCCCAAACCACTTACATCTCATTAATTCCAGAGCAACTCTTACAATACTTCCAGATACCTATGATTTTCACATCCCCATAAACCCAATACCCCGCGCATCGTATTACCGCATTCACCGTTCGAATCGAAAAGCAGAAGAAGTGCCGAACGAACAAGTCATGACGGACGTGGTGGAAATATTATTTCTGAAAATGCCACTCGTATTCCGGTATTACGTATCGAGGGGTTATGAGGAAAGCGCACACAAGGCTAGGATGAAAACGTCACTCGGCGGCGCGTTGCTTCGAGGCGAAACGAGAGAAGTGTCGATTCGAATCTCCGATATCCGGCTTTGGCACGTACGTATAACTACGTATGTACGTACATACATACATACGAGAATACAGACGTGCAGGTTCGTAACGATTACGCTACTCGGTGCTGGCTCGGACAGGTACGAGGGATTTCCTAGGGACCTGTTGGTACATGTACACCTAACTACAATAATACCGTCCCCTGACTGCATTTCTGATGTTCCACCGTGAAACCGGTTTAATGAATTTATCATTTAAATGTGGGATTTTCGGTGAGTATGATCACACTGGATTTAAATGATAAAAATCGTACGTTTGGTATTGTTTTCAGGTAAATCTTTAACATTAGAAGGGCCGACGTTAAATTTATAACATTTAAATATGTTAAGTAAGAACTTTGGAAGAGGAGGAATCAAGGGGTGGAAAATATGATCGGTTTGGTAATCTATGTTTTATAAGATCAACTTAGAATTTCTAGTCTAGGACTCTCCTGTAAATTTAGGGAATTTTTGTAAAAAAATGGGAAGTCATTTAGACTTGCTTAGTCGTTCTAGTGTTAAGCTGGGTTCGATATCGATATTTATGGTGAATAAAGAAACTTGATAGGGGTGTAATAGAGCTAGGATAACCATGGGGAAAATTGGTTTAACCCATTCACTGCCAACTACGAGTTATCTCGTGCGTGCGCTATAAGTTGGAATTAATAAGTTAGCAATAATCACCGAGTGTTAATAGTAATTTTGGAACAGAAACGCTCTTCGTATCTTTATAAATGTCGATATCATATTTTTGATTCATTATATTAATATTTCACAGCCTTTCTGCCGTTTTCTCAAATTTTAACACGCAACGTAATATTTGCTTAGTTTTTCCGGCAGTGAATGGGTTAAAGTAGTTAAAACAAACGGTCAAAAATGATAATTAAAGCTAAAGGTTCCTACGTTAAATCTATTGTATTGAAGTATATTAAATAAGTACTTTGAAAGACGAGAAATTCTGTAAAACAATCTATGGAAATTTAAATAGCTCGAGTGTTAGCACTAGAACTATCAATGTAAAATCTATTATGTTTCAATATATTAAATAAGTAGTTTGGCAAAATAGGAATCAAAATGCGGAATATATAATTGATTCGATGATTTATCCTCTTTAAGATGACCGTGCAATATTTATTCTACTAGTCTGCTATAAACTTGGAGAATTTTTGTAAAAATTATATACCAGTCATGTTGACTGGTTTGGTAGTTCTAGTGTTAATATCCGGCGAGTTCCAATTTTAAGTAATCCACTTTTGGTATATGTTTCTTGTAAATTGATTCCTAAGAATTATTCAAGTGAAACAAATATTGATTGACCCATTTAATAAAACCCATGAAAATCCACGTGCGAAATTTGCCTGTACGGTGCTGATTCAGCATATACAGTGATCTATATCAGTGTTTCTCAAATGCTTCTACTCGCTAGACACTTCTTATGTTCTAAAATGTTGAATAAACATATGATTTAATTTACTTTGATTTAAAATCAAAGTGAAGCCTTAATCAGATAAAAGCAAAGAGAATTTTTTTATTTTGTAGCCTCAGTTTCATCATTTTTCGTGAAACACTTATTGGTTGTTTACGGAATACAGTAGTGTTTCGTGAAACACAGTTTGGGAAACGCTGATCTGTAGGTTCCTCTGTAAAGCTTGATTTCAACCCTGCACTTTCCACCTGCAACGTGGATTGCCTGGCCACTTGGGCGCAGGTTTGCAATTATTGACAGGAAATTAAACCGTATTACACGATGTGCGTGATATACGCGAGAGCCCTTTGCACGTTGAGCCTAGGCAATTTCGTTTACCTATTCGACATGTTCCCGTACTTAACCCCATAGGTTTTAGCAGACTACGAAGATTCCAATAAGAATATAAAAATCTCAAGTCCATGGAAAAATACTTTCGCCATAACCAAATTCATATTTGCGAATAGAACCGTGATTTTGCAAAACTAAGGGATGAAAATAAATTCCTTTTTAGTTTACTTCACAAAGAATTTTTTTTCGATATATCAATTTCATAGTAATCTATCAATTATTAGGAATTGTTGATAGTACGAGAACTAATTTGGCCTCGTTCATTATTCATTTTCATTAGTGCGAAATTATCACGATTATGAATATGTTGAATAATTATTGAGAAAATTACACCAACAAATTAATTTAATGCTGTATGCATGTACTCGCAAAGTTCAGTATGTATTTAACATACTCTACTCACCGTACAGACAGGTACTCCGTACGTGGTTGCAGTATTTATTAATTTAACCCTTAAATTCGCGGAGTTGCATTTCTGCAACATAGTAATTCTATGAGAATAAAAAAAAATCTGAACGGATTACGATTTCTGAACGAACTTTGTCATAGACTATAGTGTAATTTGTAAATTTTTGACAGGTACAGTGGCACCAACTTTCAAATGTTTCGATTATTTGTCAGTTTTAGCGGGTTTTCATCGGCGCGGAAAAAAGTGATATTGGAATAACTTTCCTCGGTCTTTGTTATAATAGAAAAAATAACTGTTTTCATAACTATCATAATAAACAGAACTATAATTAAGTACTAAAATATTTTTTTATTCTATTTACATGAGTCAATAATTCCCCATACATCTGCTTACCTAGGAACGCGCAGTGTTGCATAAATGCAACAAAGGATTTTCAGGTAATTTAGAAGCTGAATTCTTTCAAAAGAATTTTTTAAATATTTTTCCTATAATCTAAACTATATATGGATATTAAAAACATTTTTTCTGATTAAAAAAATAAAATCGCGCATTTAAGAGTTAAGTCTTCACCAAAGTGATTATATTTTTTAAACAAACTTAGTAATTTCAAAATTAAATCAATTAGATCGCAACATTCGTCTAGAAATAAAATTCATATTGTTACAAAATATTACGTAATATCATAATAGATATAGTAGTCCAGTAAAAGTATATCTACTAGTTGGAAAACTCTTCATTATACATCGTTGAAACGCATAGAGGAGCTATGGTAAGATGGCTCGTCATTAAATTTCACTTACGTACATCCCCATACTCATTTACGACCGTGCATTCTCACCGCCTATCCCTGGGATCGCAGGAAATTGAAATTGCTGCCTATCGAGGCTGATCTCATTTCGAAAATTCAATGATCGACAAACTATACGTACACATAATTCTCTCTAATTAGATCCCATTGGCCGTTGATTGGTTATTCTAACTCGGCCAGAAACAGACGATACAACACCATAATACGGCAATTAATTACTAATTGAATTACTAACATTACCAAAACCTTTACCCTCGCTTCTTCGAAATAAACGTCCATTGTAAACCTATGCGAGACCTGGCATAATGCGTTTTGCGTATCTATTATTTATGATGCATTCGGTGGAAGCTGTAATGCAAACATGCGTTTCCACGGATAGAGTTGAATTATTGCGGGCTGATGTAGATCCTGAGATACAGACACTCGATTCTAAAATCAATACGGACGTTTACTATGTTACTCTACTGGAATCGAGTTCTTGTTTTGACTCTTAACCCGTTGCCTTACGATTTTTTTTGTGACCGAACTTGCAATAATTCGGAACTAATCGTTGGAATAATAATCGCTCATTGATTTCCAATATACCGGTGTAAGTTAACGTAATATTAATAGCATAGAACTAATTTGAACGTTTCCTGCTCTACTGATATTTTCAATTTAACAGTTTTTGGAAAAATTACAAACTTTCTATTATATTTACTGTGTCACGTGTGCCAGACGTCATTGTAAGGCAAAGGGTTAAATAGTACTGGTTGTCTGAGATATTGATAGTTTACATTTGTCCTTTGACAAGAGAATTTAGAGGATGACAGAATTTTTGATGTAATTAATGTGGTTCTATTAAACTGAGGGTGTGCTGTTATTAAGGTGCAAACGAAGAACTAAGAGATATTGAATTAGTGATAGTGTTACTTTTGATACCTCTGTTGATAACTGACATAGGAAAACAGTTTTTTTTGTATAATCGATATTATTCAATTGGTTTAGGACTTTGTTATTGCTATGGTAACTGAAGAAACTTAAGTGGAGAATGCACTGAATAAAATTTGATTTTTCGTCACTTATTATATTATCCTCTTGATTGGAGGAAATTATAGGAGAATGTCATTTTTTTTCAATTGATATTGTTTAATTGACCTAGGGGTTTATTATCTCTATGGTAAAGGAAGAAATTTAACTGGAGAGTTACCTTTGTAAATTTTGATTTTTAGGCACTCATTATATATCCTATTGATTAAAGAAAATTGTAGGAGGATATCATTTTTATTCAATTGATATTGTTTAATTGACCTAAGAGCTTATTATTTCTAAGGTCAAAGACAGATACTATGAAACTTTTGAATTATCGCTATTTTCAATTTACTTCTTGATAACGGATAATTATAGAAAAATAGATATTTTCATAGAATTGGTATTGCTCGATCGACCTCAGATCTCATTAATATAAACGTACGAAGAATCAACAGCGGAATTTCAGTATCTCACATCACTTGAACGCACGTAACAGCGCAATAAACATTAATAGTCTGCTAGATCTGTAGCAGTTCTGTAAGTTTCAAAGTCTATAGCAGTTAAGGGTTGAAAACGATTCAGACCAAATGAGATAACTTCAATGCATTATGGCTGATCTATATCGATGACCTCTTTAAAACTTTTCAATTTTATCTTTGATACATAGAATAACATTTCAACAAGTTATAAATTATCTTAATTCAACGCAAAATTATTTTCTAATAAGAGTATAGGACTAATACAAATAAAGGACAGTCTTTGAAGAAAAAGTTCTTTAACCTCTTCAGGAACGATTTATTACTTCACTTTTTTTTATGTCTCTAACTGTACATAAAAAATAGCATTATCAGTGCAGCCAAACCGTATAATTTTTACTTCACTTGCTGAAGGATTCTGTAGTGAATAAATTGTTATAAAATTTATTATGTCTTTATTGATAATGATTATAATTAGAAAAAACTAAACGTCCACATATGTGGCCAAGGGTGTGAAGAGGTTAAGTAAATCAACATCTTAAAATCGAACTATGTATATAACTTAATTAAAAAAAAGAATTGGCTATGATTATTATTAACATTGTTACCGAAAAAAAATTTCATAGGGTACAAGTATTAATAAAAGATTCTATTATTCTTGCCTTCAGCCACTCCGCAATCTGAGAAAGTTTCATTAAAATCAATGTGTTCTGGTTCGCGAGGTTACCCCAGTAAGAAAATGGATCCGTCGAGCCTATTCAACCCCGTTTAAGAGCCGTCTTAAAATAATCAAGATGTAATCAGCACACTTCGTCGGGTCTCCGTCGAAACGGGGGGAAAGTAAAATTTTGCGAAGTCGTGGAATTGCAATCGTAGACCTAATCAGGCAAAAGGTACGCCGCTTGCATGCATACACCGTGTACATAAATTGCAATGATCGAAAGATGTAGATCAAAAGACTGGGACTATAGAATTTGAGTAATATGAACAAAATTTCACAGAGGTGACAGGAAATTTGAACTTGGGGCTACTAATTGCAGGTCCCATCCTTTATCTTCTTATTCACCATAGTTCCATCGACTGCAGGTGGCCCACGACTTTTGCACATTCTACTTTCACAATTTGCTATTTTGCATAGTTTAAAAAATTCAATATTTTACCGGTTATGTGCGAAAGTCGAGGACTGCCTGTACCATCGTTAATTCACGTTGGAACAACCTTTTTAAGCGAATTTCGAACCACTGCGGTTATGGAATTTTAGTAACAATGTAAGAAAAACTTTCCAGAGACGATGGGCAATTCAATTTTCGTCTGACTAATTTTAAACACAAGCCCAATTCATCTTGGGCCAACTGTATCAAGCGAATTTCGAACCATTGCGGTTATGGAATTTTAATACAAATTTAAGAAAAATTTCCTAGCGGTGACGAGAATTCAATTTTGGGCTGATTAATTTTAAATACAAGCTGAATTCACATTGACCCAACTGTTTGAAGTGGATTTCGAACCACAGTGTTTCTGGAATTTTAATAAAAATTTAAGAAAAACGTCCTAGCGGTGACGAGAATTCAATTTTGGGCTGCTTAATTTTAAATACAAGCTGAATTCACATTGGACGAACTGTTTGAAGTGAATTTCGAACCACTGCGGTTATGGAATTTTAATAACAATTTAAGACAAATTTCCTAGCGGTGACGAAGAATTCAATTTTGGGCTGATTAATTTTAAATACAGGCCCTTATCTCTTTGTCTACCACAGCCTTCCATGATGATTCGTCGTGATTCGTTAGCGAGAAGTCTGACGAATGTTCCCGATTTCGTCACGATCGAATCGAGATACCAATGGTCGATACCACGAAATTGGCTTTTTCCGAGAGGGAAACTCGTCCGTCAGGCGAATTTTTATGGCGAAGCGAGCTCTTTTGAAAGTTAAATTTATACGCCTAGAGGTTCGTTAACGTACAAACGATCCCCGAACGATGTTTCGATGACCACTCCTTTGAAATTGTTTCAACTCTTTTTCAGCCTTAATCGATCGCGCTAATTGACCGACACTCGCGCGTTTCGTCAATTCGATTCTCTATCGACTTCGTAATCGCCGCTGTGAATTTTCCTTTTATTTGCCAATTATGAAACCTTCGTGCCGTTACCTTTTCGAGTTTCTTTGCACTCCGATGTGCTTTCCGCGTGCACTGAAATAATAGAATGTTGAAGAACTCGTATTTCAAACAATAAAAACTAACGGAATTCTTTTCTTTCTCTAACAAAAAGAAAAATACAAAAGTTGTAATATTTCTTGTATAAAAAGAAATATTCATGACAGAAAGAAAATAAAGTAAAATAAAAAGATAGCACAAAATGTAAAATGATAACAGGAAGGATTTGATGGACAAAATTGCAAATATTAATTATCAACAATATGCTACATCTTTAATATAACAACTGCAAAATTATGGATCTCTGTACGTGCTATTTTCATGAAAAATGTGTGCAAATTGTATTATATCAAACATTCCACATATTCTCGTTAATTAAACGTTAGCGAAGACCGAACATTTAAATGTATAAATTAACTGAACGTAAACATTCACCGATGTAAAGTAAATAATTATGATTGCGGGTGAATCGCTTGATCCTGAAACACGGTAACTTCAAACCTTTGCAATGTTCGACCGCGTGTTACGTAACAATTCGAAATTAATTCGTGTCCCTGACGTGGGTAACGTACTTTGAATTCTCAAACCGCTGAGTTTTAATAAAATACCTAATAAATATTCAATCGCATTTCTTGCCGTGCATGCACGAAAATTCGTGGGTATAATTCCCGAGATTTTGCACGGATAAACGAGTAATTCGACGTGCCTCAACACCGATTGGATTTTAAATATTTTAATAATCGCGCGGATTGCTTACGTCAATTGCTCTCAGCGTGTACTTTTATCCATAATTAAATGAATTGGAAGAGTATTAAACTAAAATTTCGTATCTTGAAATTTTTCAATACATTACTTGTGATATTCGATTAAAAATAACGATATTTTCTTCAGCATTTCAGACAAGTTTTTCAAAAAAACTTAACTCTTGTTATTTTCACCACCTTAATTGATCAAACACAATTAACACTGGAACTACCAAGCAAGTCTAAATGACTGATTCCCAATTTGTTCCAAAAGTTCTCCAAGTTTATAGGACAATCAGAGAGCAGATGTTCTACGTTGCTCTTATACAATACAAATTGCCTAATCATTACATATAAATATTTAATATATTGAAATATAATAGATTTAACTCCGGTAGTTCTAGTGTTAAAAATTACATGAGCAAAATAATAATCTACTTACTTCCATCTCTATATTATAAAATTTAATATAAAACTGATTACACACAAACGATTGCATCGTATTGAATCATTTAACTTGGCAATTTCCAGAGTTTAAAGTTCATTAGATCCATTTTCCACGATGTTACCATGACTCGTAAGAAAAATATTGAACGTTCCATTTCACGTAAAAGTGGATTTACGCGAAACCCAAAGCGTACTTTAGTATTATTCCTAGTTTTAGCAAAGTTTAGGAAAAGATCGAGGATTACAGTTACCAGATACAAGCTCTCTCGGTGCAAGAAAAAACTGATTACTTTTCGTGGAGGAGAATGCGGTACGTCGATGGATAACTATAAAATTGACTCCCACCACCGTGCAACCCTGACGCTGCATCGCAATTAATTTGCGTGACAACGTTTGGAGCCATTAATTTTCAATCGGTCGTCTGGCCCGTACAACCGATTACACATTAATTGAGGGTTTATTAATTGGTCAGAGGCTTCAAGGATAACGGCAGATCGAAGGATAAAGAGAGTTTCGTATCTGCCGATGAATTATGAGATCAATGCGCCAATCTGCATCATTTTCCAGATAATAACTTTTCATACGTTGGAGAAAATTTGAATGCAAGTCTATACATTTAGAATATTGGTACAAATAATGGCTGCGATGTGATAGTGAAATATATATTTTTGCTAAGAAAATTGTAACAATTTAAAACATACTGATAATATCGACACTGTCGACATTGTTAAAATCTCTTTCCTAGAACATTGGAAACTGCTACAAAAATTGTTGAAAAATTCGGTTTAACTCTAATATTGAATGTCAAATTTGTTTACCATAGTTACATATATTATTGCAAAGATGGCAAATGTTAATATATAATTTTCTTCCACTGCTATGAAATTGATTCTTCTTGCTACATTAATTAGATGTACAAAGGGTGTTTTTTTAAGAGATATAGAACTTTAAAATGAAATAAAACACATAAAAATCATGGTCATGTGGTCAAAAATTAGACTCGCACTTGACAAATGCCATAATATTATGTTTTGAATAAAAACAAAATCATGACAATGACTACGATTTTTATGTTTCATTTAATTTAAAAATTCTATACCTCTAAAAAAACACCCTTTATTACTAACATTGAAATTCATGCTATAATAATAAAATTTCACCAAATTCAATTAAAAAAGACTTACGTATCCATTTGTGAAAATGTGATAACGTGTGCATCAAAAAAATGCATGTTCTCCAGGCATCAAGAAAAAAACATTCATCCAGAGTCCTCATAACTTCCGGCAAATTACTTCACGGTATATACGTGAATGAATTAAAAAATCGATAAATTTACGCGCTTTGAAAATATAGCGCCAAAGAAAATTCTACTTTTTATCATTGTACCTAATTAACACGGTCGACATACGAAAGTTAACTCCTGCTTGATTTATTTCCCTCGCCAAGGGCGATTGCATTACAAAATGCGCTCAGAATCGCAAGCGTGAGGGTCGTGGTTAATTATGGAAATAAAAATAATTAACTACTACGAAATTCTCGTTACAATCAGAGTCCCTCGTACGAGCGTATCGTTTTCGTTTGTAATTGCAAAAAACAATCGCACGCTTTAATATCCGATAAAATATGAAATTACCGTGGCGCAGTAACCGAGTTATTTGTTAACGTGTGCCAATTTTTCGAGGGTTTTATCGGAAATCATTGGAAATTCTGGGACAACTGAAATGAAACGTGAAAAGCTAATTAGATCATTATTTCGCACGTGACGTTCTTCGCTACTTTTATACCTATTCACGAAGTTGCTGAAGCAGTAGATCTTATAATGCTGAGAAAATTTGCGGAGAAATAACTAAACATTGTCGACATCTTACTTCACCGAACTATTATTTAGACCACTTTATGGTGTTGCGCTATATTGTAGATTTAAAAGTACGAATGGACTTAAAACCACTTTCTTGCAGTTTCCTTTGCAACGAGCACCGGAGTTCTAGATAAACAAGATACTCATGAGAAGAAAGTGATAAGAAATCATTGATACTTCTTCATTAAATCCTACTTTTCGCAATATTTTTAGAATTAATTCTCGCTAATTTCCGTTAACCATTATCATCGTGTATTTTCAAAATCAAGAACAAAGAAATATAAGAAAATTAAGGAAATCTTCCTTGCAGGTCAACGTGTTATAAATAATTGAATTAATTCCATCGTCAACATGTAATTCCATCGATTCAAGGGAGTAGAACTGTACTCAACATAATAGCATTAATTAAAAAACTGTTCAGCGAGTTTCAATTCAAGTACAACTTTGTGAAACGTCAATCACACTGTGCATCTCAATTTTTCCTAACAAATCAATGTCCTCAAAAACTGGAAAAATATAGAGCAATGAAGAAGAATCGTCAGCGTAATTACACGGACAGCCGGTGCACGTTTTAATATCGAGAAACGAAATTAACGATACTCTTTCCACTCGTAGTGCAAGCTGTTCCCTCGTTCTCAGTATCTGCAAGCCTACAGGGAAAGCTTTTGATATCGAAATCAGTCACTTAAGAGTCTACGTGGAAGGTTGACGCGGTTCAAAGTCTTTCGGGCACTGAACCACCGTACTTATCGATGCAACGGGGTGTGCATTGTCTCTTGACTAACGAATGTTAGTTAAACACGCACATACATGCGTTAAAGGGTGCATCGCGGAGAGGAATGTGAAAGTTGCATACCTGCTTCGTGTCAAAGACAGGAAGAGAGAATGAGTCAGTATCTGAGAGAGTTAGTGAGTGAGCGAGTGAAATGGTGAGTAACTGAGTAATGAATCAAATGAATGAGTGAGTGAATGAGTGAGTTAAAAACTAACTTAGTTACAGATCGAGAGAGTCAGTGAACATAAAAGTGAATAACTGAGTGAGTGATTGACTGACTAGGTGAATAAATGAATGAGTGAGTGAGTTTATGAGAGAATAAATTAGAGAGTGAGTGACTGAGTCAACCAATTAGTGAGTGGAATAGTGAGATAGTGAGTGATTGAATGAGCAAGTGACTGAACAAATCTGAATATTACTGAGCGATTGACTGAGTCTCTCAGTGACGGACTGGTCGATTGAGTAGACAAATAAGTGCACAAGTCAATGAGTGAATAAATGAGAGAGTGAGTGATTGAGTCAATCAGCGAGGAATGGAATGAGCAAGTGACTGAACAAATGTGAGTATTACTGAGCGATTGACTGAGTGACTCAGTGACGGAGTGGTCGATTGAGTAAACGAATAAGTGCACAAGTCAATGAGCGAATAAATGAGAGAGTGAGTACTGAAACAACCAATGAGTGAGTAGAATAGTGAGAAAGTGAGTGATTGAATGAGCAAGTGACTGAACAAATGAGAATATTACCTAACGATTGATTGAGTGACTCATTGTCAGTGACGGAGTGGTCGATTGAGTAAACGAATGAGTGTGTAAGCCAATGGAATGAATAAATTAGAGAGTGAGTACTGAGTCAACCAATGAGTGAGTAGAATAGTGAGAAAGTGAGTGCTTGAATGAGCAAGTGACTGAACAAATGTGAGTATTACCTAACGATTGATTGAGTGACTCATTGTCAGTGACGGAGTGGTCGATTGAGTAAACGAATGAGTGTGTAAGCCAATGGAATGAATAAATTAGAGAGTGAGTACTGAGTCAACCAATGAGTGAGTAGAATAGTGAGAAAGTGAGTGCTTGAATGAGCAAGTGACTGAACAGATGAGAATATTACTGAGCGATTGACTGAGTGACTCAGTGACGGAGTGGTCGATTGAGTAAACAAATGAGTGAGTAGTGATTGAACAAGTGAAGGAATGTGTGTCTCAGTAAGTACGTAAATGAATAAGTAAAAAAATGAATGACCAAATGACCAAGTGAGTGAGTGAATGAGTCACTAAATGAGTGATTGAGTGAAACAAGCTGAGAGGAAGAAAAAGACAGAGTATGTAACTCGTGTAGCTACTCCAGCAAGGTAGCATGGATCTTTTCAACGAACTCCAGTCCCTCAACCCCTGCCAGTCCCAGACTATCTCCGTTCCAATTTCTCCGGGAAATGTTTTTCCTCGTGCCATGACTCGAAGCCACGAACGGGGGATGACATGAAAATTGCAAGAAAGTCTAGTATAGAAACACCGTGCAGAGGGTGGGGAAAATCGAGGAACTAGCTACTCTATCTTGCAGGGTTGGATTATGAATCGATGGCGCGCAAACTCCTTTTCGCATCATGCTTTTCGTTCATTGTGCATTGTGAGCGCAATGTAGCGAGATAACGCTGGTGGAAGATTAATGAAAAATTATAAAAGCTCGCAAATGGACCGTGTAACGGTGTATAGGAATAACAAGAAGAATATGGTAAGCAATAATGTACAAGGTACTAAGTGAGTATACCTGGTTGATCGAAAGTCGGAATATTTTAATATCGTGGTCTTCTAAATAATTTTATGCCAATTAGAATATTGAACAAATTTTTCTACGAAAATTATCCTATTATTTGGATTTTTGCATTGCGTTGTTCTCATTATTTTCCACTTTTTCAACTAAAACTGCTACGGTCATTTCAGTTAATCACCGATTTTGATGAAATTTTAGTATAATATAGTTTTCGTGAAAATATTTGACACTTATTTTTTTTCTCGACAATCGTCCACTTTAAAGGGGTGAAAATGGCCCCCAAACTTGGAGTATCGAAACTTATTTATCGAATATCTCGGAAACTGAGAGGTACACAAATTTTGGAGGGACTGAAAATTAACGCCTAAAAAATATCTTTGTTATTAACTTAAAAATGTTCCATAGACGACAGGGGGAAGATTCGAACACGCAACAACTCATAACGTATCTTCAATTTCTCACTCACCAAAAATTCTACGTGCTGTACTCTTGCAGTCTTATTATATTTTGTCACGTTGTTTAGTGCACTTTGAAAGATAAATCAGTCTCTATATTTACTTGTTTGTTTTACAAGAAAATTTAAATCGGTAGCTAATACTTCGTTATTTCAAGAAGAAAAAATGCAAGAGAAATTCTTACAAGAGTTACGCTACTCCGCGTATAATGTATACCAAGTGATTTTATTTTACGAAAGCGATTATACAGACCTTGCGCATTGTTCATTAATTACATCATAAAAATAGTAGTTAACAATGCGGTGAGCAAGTTATACGTGCTTCATCGAATGCGTCTTTTTATGCAAGCATCCTCCAAAGAAGTAAGATTATTTCCACGATGCAATTTGATAATGCATACTAATGCACCGCGTGAAATAATAAAGCATTGGAAGGAGCACCGACAGAAACCAAAGTAACAGAGTTTCCTTCTCCTCTTGTATTTATTAACTTTAATTTACTAGTTAAATTAAAATCAAATATCTAATTTACAAATTAAAATAAACCATACTCGATTATTTCTTCTAGAAACTGTAGCTGTACTTTTTAAAACGATTAGCAGGGTATAAAAAGAAGAAAAACTTCCAACTGTTTAATTTTATGTTAGAATTATTGTAAAATTTACAATTTTATTGCAAAATGAGAAGTAATGTAAAGAATATTTTCTTATGAGTCGTTACAAGATTACCAAGGATGCATGAGAGGACGGGGAACTTTTATTCCATGATTCTCAGCAATAATTGACATGCTACAAACTCTCGCCAACCGAAAACTCTAGCACATTTGAATTTCCAAACCTCACAACAGTGCATTTCGTCAACCCCATAGGGACGCAAAGTCACACGGCAGCCTGTAACTTGTATGAAAATCTAGTGGTTCGTTTGCAAAATTTTCGAGGAACACACAACTCTGGCAGCGGCTGATCCGCTAACTCTGACGAAGTTCACAGTTTTCCTGAACCAACTTACAATTGACGACAAAAGCAACTTGTCATGAAGCATCGAAAGTTTACCTACTCTGTTCCGGAGTACGAAACATCAGAAACATACAGTTTTAAATGGTTCGGTAAATGTTACTTGGTGAATTAAAGCACTTTCGAATATATGAGTCAGAATTAACCTTTTTGCAAATTATATAAATTTTCTACTTAATTGAAATTAATTTTGTAATATTTTCTATCGTTGAATTTTGTATATCTTGAACGGAAAATTCTCTACGTGCAATGATTGGCACTTGGTAAATTGGATCACTCTGAAGTACACCCGTCAGAAATTAACCTTTTTACAAACTATATAAATTTTCCACTTAATTGAAATTAATTTTGTAATATTTTCTATCGTTGAATTTTTATATCTTGACAGGAAAATTTTCTATGTGCAATGATTGGCACTTGGTAAATTGAATCACTCTGAAATGAACCCGTTAGTAATAAACCCTTTTAAAAACTATATGAATTCATCACTTAATTTAAATTAATTTTGTAATATTTTCTATCGTTGAATACCTATATCTTTTTAATGGTTGGAGATTTGTTAGCGAAGGAGACTTGTGTTAATTCAGGAAAGTAGTTAATAAATCCTGAAGTTGAAAATACTTGAACGGAGAATTTTCTGCATGCAATAATTGGTAAATTGGATCACTTTGAAATAAACCCGGCAGAAATTAACGGTTTGCGGGTCATGTGTATGTTCCAGTTGTCAGCAAAATTAAATTAATTTTGTAACACTCTCTATCTTTGGGTGTCTATCATTCTTTGATGATAATAATGATTACAGAGATTGAAGAAAACGTGCGCAATAGAATCTCTTATGAACTCAATCCTGTGTTTCAGATGTCACATAAGGAATGTTGTAATTAAGTTTGTCATTCAAAGAGGAACTTAATCTCCACAGTAAACGAGAATTTAGAACAGAGTTTGAAGGAAACGTACGCAATAGAATTTCTTATGAACTCAATCCTGTGTTTCAAATCCCACATAAGGAATGTTGTAATTAACTTTGTCATTCAAAAAGGAACCTAATCTTCACAGTAAACGAGAATCTAAATTAAAGCTATGAGTCAAATTCCAAATTATCTGAAAAATTGAAGAAAGAATGAAGAAAACTTAATAATTCATGAGCAACGAATGAAAAGATTTACGGTAATAGAAGAGATGCCATGAAACATATTTTCAATAAATCATGTAAAAGGAATACAAGTCAATGAGATCCGCGAAAGGATGTGTTAAAAAATGCAACGCCTTACAGGAAAACGATATCCCATCACCGACCGACAAGGAAATCGATTTTCCTTCTACTCGAGACACGCTTCAATCTGCCGCAGAAGAGGCAATTAAGGTTACAAACAAAACGAACTTACTCGCTGTTACGGAGAAGAAAGAAGATCGGCAGAGCCGAGGTATTGGCTCTTCGAAGAAATTACACGTCGATCAAACTATCCTGAATTCCTTTGACATCAACCACATCGCCGGAATTTCAGTCGAAAGGTATTAATAAAATCTAAAATTCTTTACAAAAGAATATATCTTTGGAATTTCAGTCGTCTGGAAGTACATTACAGCGCTCAATACCCTGAGATACTTATTCTTTCTTTCGCAATTTTCAGTTTTATCTGCTGTGCTCATATCGATCAGAACCTGCCTTAGATGGGTTTCAAACTACTGAGACAATCATGTATTAAATAATTATTTGAAACAAATTAGACGGTGATTAGGGATAATTTGAACTTGGGCCCACTGATTGGAAGTCCCTGTCTTTACCTTCTTGAACATTTAGCGTTACTAAAGTAATTTCTACTAAAACTTGGCTTAGATGGGTTTCAAACTACTGAGACTATCATGTATTAAATAATTATTCGAAAAAGATTAGACGGTGATTAGGGATAATTTGAACTTGGGCCCACTGATTGGAAGTCCCTGTCTTTACCTTCTTGAACATTTAGCGCTTCTAAAGTAATTTCTACTAAAATTTGACTTAGGTGGGTTTCAAACTACCGAGATTATTATGTATTAAATGATAGTTTGGAAAAAATTTCACAGTGGTGACAAATGATTTGAACTTGGGCCCCCGTTGATTGGAAGTCCCAGCCTTAATATTATTGTCTATCGTAGCTGTGTTAACGCAATGTCGACTGAGACTTGCCTTAGGTGGGCTTGAAACCACCCAAACTATGGTATATTAAATAATAATTTGGAAAAAAATTACACAGTGGTGACAGATGATTTAAACTTGGGCGCATTGATTAAGTGCAACTACGTCATCCACCACAGCCCCATTAACTGTGACGGTTACCTATGACCTATCGCTTCAAATGTGCACCGAACCAACGAAACTATCATATTTTTCACAATAATTCAAATAAAATTTACCAAATCAAATTTTAACCCAGACCTACTAATCGCGTGTCTACAAAGATTACTACCTAAACGAGAAACAAAGACCGCAAGAAAACAAATACAACCTTCCAATAACACCACCCAAATTCCATTCCATTTTTACCCAGCACGCAAATCCATTTGACACGAAATAGACGCGTGCAAAGTGGAGGAACTCGAAAAAAAGAGTAATCTCAGGAAATACGCTCGCGAAACGTCGCGCTTCAGCTGTCCAGGGGTAAAAATGTTGAAACGAAAGAACCTGTCTCGTCCAAGAACTCAAGGCATGGATTTACGCGCCGTTCAGAAGTATACTTTCTGTAACTCCGAGGAGGACATTTCAGCAAAATCGATTTAACACGGAAAGAGGTCCGTCTCCTGGTCGCTGCCGAGGCATTCGTCTTAGATTGCAATTCCACGACACATAGAAAGAGAGGAAGAGAGAGGAATAGAAGCTACCAGAAAGCAAGAAGTTTCTCGTGCTTCCATCCGATTCCAATTAAGACGCTTCGAAACGACGTCCCAACGTCTTGAAAACTCTACACGCTGCACTCTCCCTTTCTCTCTTAGTCTTCATTCCTTCCTCTTTCTCTCTCTCTCTCTCTATCTCACCCCATAGTACCCCCTTAGACGATCGGAGTCGAACGAGGGTGCAAAACTGTCCGTTGGCTGTGCATTACCGACAATTCGATTCCTTCCGACCGAAGGATTCGAGCTACTCTGCCGTGGTCAATTTATGTCGTAGACTCCAAGGAATCACTCCAAACGCGTCCCTCTATCCGTCTTTGTGTACTTGCGTGTTTTTCCTCTTAACTTCTGCCTTCTGCCGCTCTTTCCGCCCTTTTAATGCACCGTGTCTATAGCTCGTGTCGTGTACGTTCGTATGTAGGAAATTACTCGCACGAATCGGCCAGCAGAATTTTTTGCTCCGTCGTGTTCCCAATGATGGATTAATGTTCTTCCTGGAGTTCACGAACAACTACGGAAAATTGAGTTTCATCCTGGACAGGACTTAGTGTGGAAGTTTTGGACGTATTCGACCATCTTCTGGACATGGAAGTGCAATTATAAATGTCTTATTTCTACATTGAATTTGAGAGATGATAGATGTGGGTGGAAGTGATCGATTATTGATAATCTGGTTTGTTTTTGGCAGCTTAGGTTTTACTGTAATTCTCCTGATGTTTTCATATCAAATAATAGTATTTTTCTACGAATGTATCTATCCAATCTATGTTGGAAGAAAAGAAATGAAGGAAACTAAAAGCTTTTCTCAAAAATTGGAAAAATTCGCGAATAATTGTAAACAATTCAGAATCAGTTATTTTGATCACCTTGATCAGTCGAGGATGATAATAGAATCAGCACTGACTATGCTTAAACTTCTTTTGTTCCTTTTATTTCTAACTGGTGGTACTCGGTGACGCGTTACTGTGTCTCAGCTTGATTAAAGCTTGTTTTTACCTATCAAAAGTGTAACAGCTATTAAATAGGTATACAAAAACACGTGTGTATTCAATAGCAACACTAAGTCAAAATTTCAAAACAAGCTGAGAAGAACTTTCGGAGATGAAGATTTTGAATAAACAAACACTTACATTTTTATTTATATAGATGTTAAATTCAGTGCCATCCTAATCCTAATTTACACACTCAGTAAATGAAAAATTCTTGCTAGAAATTTAAATACATGACATAACACAAAACTATAGTCCGACAACTGAAAGATGGCCGCCAGCGAATCCTCTCGTTTTCAACAGCCTAATCCCATAATTTCGTTTTTGGAATTCCTAAACCCAACTTCCTCAAACAAAAAACTATCTTAACACTAGGACGAACCGACGTTAAATTCGTTATATTTAAATATATTAAATACGAACATCGGAAGAAGAGAAATCAAGGGATGGAAACTATGATCGATTTAGTAATCTATGTTTTATAAGATCAACTTAGAATTTCTAGTCTAAGACTCTTCTGTAAACTCAGGGAATTTTTGGAAAAAAATTTGACCAAGTCATTCTGACTTGCTTGGTCGTTCTAGTGTTAGGTATTTACTTTAGGAAAAATGGATTTGAGAATTTCAAAAACGCAATGCCAGAAATTTGTGGTTAAAAGCTAGAGATTCATTTAGCCATATTTCAGTTGTCGGACCATACCGTCCATCTTCTACTTACTTTTGTGGAAGTTTCACATTTTTTTTGTTTGACAGCGATATTATACGGTGTTTTATCATGAAAGATACGCTTAAACTGGCAGCACGTGAAAGAGCAAAATGTCCGTTATTTATGTACGATTTAATGAGTGAAAAGCACGAGCAATGTGATTTAACTTCGTTCTCATCGGTGAGCGGGATTTCATTACGTACGGCAAAACATCGAAAGTAATTAATTCCCTCGCATGTTATTGACAATTCAATTATTAGCGGAGAAGTTTTCCCATATTCAGGACTGTTCGGATTAACCGTGTTTATCATGGTCGAGAAACACAGCCGCAAACGTCGCATCAACAGGCCGCAGTTAATACAACCGTACACTTGTACCACTCAGTTGCAAATAATATAGCAAAGCGACGCTAAGTAATTAGCTCTATATGATAAAGTATGCTTAATTGATAGCCTTATCCCGTCTCCTGTTCAGTTTAATGAACTAAAACGACCGACAAGCTTTTGACACTGTGCCGTTGTAACGTTATTGTGACGAATGCCAAATAGTTTTGCTATTTCTACAAAATTTTACGATGTAAACAAACCACTTTTAAGCCCCACCACAACAGGATATTTTGATAATTTTAACATAAATAATAAAACGATAATGAAAGATAATAAAATTGTAATAGGAAAATTTAATAAACAATTTGTGTACTGTATATATAGAATTGCCGATATTCAGTTGCTATATTATATAGGACGATAAATGTCGTGTTGAATCAATCGGTGGAACAGTAATAAAGATATGTAGTAAACAAATAGAGAGGGAGTATATTTACGTATTTCGTATATATTGATGGACTTGTGAGGGCGTATACATACGCCTTTAGCAGTCAAAGGGTTAATGTAGATACTATTTATAATAGTTTTAACACCAGAACTACTTAACAGGTCAAAATGACTAGTTCTCAATTATTTAAAAAAATTCTCAAAGTTTATAGAAGAATCATGGAACAGATATTCTATGTTGATCTTATAAAACACAGATTATTTAATCCATTATATTTTGCATCACTTAATCTCACTTTTTTCAAAATACTTAGTTTATGTATTGAAATATAATAGGTTTAACGCCGTTAGTTCTTGTGTTAAGTTAGCAGCTGATCTTTTAATTGCAGCAGTTAGAAATAAAAAGATGTAGGTTCATTTTAAAATGGCACGTTAGTTATAATATTGAAATACACACTTGTGCTGTTGGATTGAAAATGATATGCCAGACAGAACCTATTTAATTAATCTTATGAGATAATGTTTAATTCCTTAAGCGTTTTATTCGATTTAACAGGATGTACCAGAATACTCAAGTATTTTTGGAGCCTGATTGTAATCATTATTTATAGCAGCCAGATATTATTTATAACTGGATGATATATTGAAGTAAATTGCGACACGTTCGGTAAGAAATATTTAAAGTAGCTTCTGACTGGTCATTTTAACCCCTTGCCGTACTATAACGAGTTACACTCGTGACGAGGTAAATTGAATAGAATGTTTTCAAATTCTGTGAAACCTATGAAATTGAAAATATGAGTGAGACGTGACACGATAAAATTATTTCCACAATATTATTATTACATTGAATTAGAGAATATATCAAGATTCACTGACCGATTTTTAGTTTACCAATTTAATTTTGAATTACTGCAGAGGCAATCAGAAAAGAAATAGCACGGCAAGGGGTTAATAGCGCAATCTTTGTAGGCTACGAGAAAGTGGAATTTTTAATTGATATATTTTATGCACACTGCTAAATTTATGTAGAAAATTCCAAAGTTTGCATTAATATTCTAATATTCAATTATTATAATTAACAGATCACCCTGAACTACTTCCAAAGAACGTAAAACAGTTTCACGTTGGAAAAGAAGGATGTTTTCAAATCTCTTTTACCATTTCTGAAAAATTACGAGCTGGAAAAATGGAATACATAAAAATTGAATAAACACGAAACCATTTTTAATGCACAACGAGTAATATCAGCTTCCATTTCTCTAATTGGATTCACACAAAAATTCAAATTTGCATAAAACACAGCGAGCAGCGGTATATGTTCTTTTGTAATCCGAGTAAACACGCGAAGATATTACCGTTAGTATGAAATCTTCAATCTCGGAAAATGAGAAAAAAAGCCTCCCTGTTTACCTTTAACCCCGACGATAACTATTAACTTCAGCATGGCAAGGAAAGACAGCCCCAAGATCGATCAGAGATACAGGACTCTGTAAACGAAATAGAAGCCGACCGTGGCCTTGAGCAACAAAGCAATGTAATTTTGACGGTAATTTGTCCGCTCGCGTGTCATTTTCGCATTAACCCTCCTCGTGGTCGCATGTGCACACATTATATATGTTTCTCTATACGTGCACACTTGGGATACCGTTGATGTTCCATCGAGTTGTTTGCTTCACGCGGCAATCCTTTCGTGGATATAAAAGGAAAGAATTGGATACTTTTTTCACCCAATATTACTCCCATTTTTCTTATTCACAGAGAATTTTTCAGTTTAATAAAGAATTTTATTGTAATAGTTGCCGATGAGGGGAGAAGTTTGAAAGAATTTTAAAATAATTGAGCTGTGGGGAGAAATAGAATTTTTGCGGGGCGAGACTTGAAATTAGTAGATGTTGAAATTGTTAACACTTAGTTGTTGTTTAACACTGGCGATTTAATACTTTTTCAACTATTAACACGTTGAACGCCACTGATATTTCACTCGTTTTATCATTCCTACTGAAGAGATACTTTTCCCATTAAAATCCCATCTTTGTGCAGCACAAACTTTAAAGATACAAGTAGATATATGTACAGCAGGATTTTATGTTTTGAACGCCAGTATTTAAATACTGAATGTGTTAGAACATTCGTAAGTATTACAATTGAAAAGTTATATGAAATTTGATTGAATTGAACAGCGTCTGTCACAAGTGACCCCCCATGGCAGTCAACGTGTTAAGACGGAAAACGACAGTTTCCTAATTTCTTTATAAAAATTCGTTAAGTACTGCACGTTTATCATATCAGTCTTAAATTACTCCATTGACCAACTATTTCACCTCTTGGTTCCACTTTTCGCAAAGTGTTTATTTGATATATTTAAATATAATAAATTTGACAGCGATAATTCTAATGTTAGAGTATCATAGCATATATATGATAGGAGCCATCTAAAACAATAGAACCTGAGGAAAATGATTGGTGCAATGAAACGTCAGAAATATGGAAAAAGAAATAAACTTTCCAATGGCACCATGTAGCATTGATTCATGACTATTGACGTGCTGGACAATTTGTAAGGTAGAAATGCGAACTTTCTAATGTGTATATCGACTTCGCCAGGTATCGAATGAATGTTCAGACACGCTTGAAACGAGCCAAAGGCTCAACGATTCTCGATGAGCTGAAAAGTCACGATACTCTGCAAATAATTTCATGAGCACTTTGCCTTCCCCGGTGCTGCGAACAAAGCTGAAGTCGCGGCTGAAGAGCGTCTTAACTTTCAAGAATGCATCAATGCAGACCTCTTCATAATGCTCAGAAATTCTACTACCGGATTGAACAATATCGTCGCGAATTAACGTCGTGACATCGCTTCAACGTAAAATATTAACGTTATTTCATCACCTACATCGAGTTACCAAAATTTCATTTTCTACTTGTTTCGTCAAACGCTTGAACTTTGAGAGGAAAAAAGAACTCATATAAAAACATGTGCCGTCTGTAAATAAAATGGAAGCTTGTACGGAAATTTTCATATATAAAAATGCTACAGTTGTAAAACGTCAAAGTATTAAATAAAATGGAATAAAATATACTCTTTGAACTATGAATAACGACCGAAGCATTTTCAACTACTTTTTCTCGTGTCGTTAAAATAAAGTTATTTACATATCTCAATATGCTGTGACTATTTTATATTTTCACACAGCACAGTTTTAAAAACAGCACAAAAAACACCTATATGTATCAAAATCCCCCCTCAATTTATCATAAACTGTAATAAAACTTCAAATTATAAAATTCAACATTCTCTCCATTTCTCTCAAATTGTAATTCAACAAAAAATCAATTGAAACCTCCCCCCCTTTCAAATCTCTCACTTCCACCCCCAAAAATCACCTTCACTATCCTTCCACCCACCAACTCCTCCTCACCGCCCCATAAAACTCTCAATTCCTCTCTCAAATCTTAATCCTCCCAAAATCATCCCTCACTAACATAAAAAACCCTACTGCCATCATCCTGTTAATAAAATGTAAGCTTATATAGACATTTCCATGGATAAAAATCCTACAGTTGAATGCCAAAATCCAACATTCTCTCCATCTCTCCCAAACTGTAACTCAACAATTCAAAAAACAATTACAACCTCCCACCCTCTTAAATCTCTCACCCCCAAAATCACCTTCACTATCCTTCCACCCACCAACTCCTCCTCACCACTCCATAAAACTCTCAACACCTCTCTCAAATCTCAATTCTCCCAAAATCATCCCTCACTAACATAAAAAACCCTACTGCCATCATCCTGTAAATCAACTGGAAACTTATATAGACATTTCCATAGATAAAAATCCTACAGTTGAATGCCAAAATCCAACATTCTCTCCATCTCTCCCAAATTGTAATTCACCAATTCAAAAATCAATTACAACCTCCCACCCTCTTAAATCGCTCACCCCGAAAATCACCTTCACCCTCCTTCCACCCACCAACTCCTCCTCACCGCCCCATAAAACTCTCAATTCCTCTCTCAAATCTCGATCCTCCCAAAATCATCATCCCTCACTGAGATAAAAACCCCTATCACCGTCGTCCTAAATAATTCAACCTTAATTGAGAAGACAAACGTCGCGTACGATGCGCAAGTGCTTAACGCGGTACGTTTAAGATATTATTAAACGTGAAGTCTCATGGAGACGATACAGCAAGAGAGCAAGCTGTACACAATGGAAGACAAATTGCACGGTAAGTCGTCCCTGAATTATTCGGTATACCGTGTTCAACTGTGATGCTCCCGGAAAACCCGTAGAAAATTATATGATGCTTCTGGCATTTTCAAGAACGTCGAAAGGGTTAAGGGTTAATAAGATGCTCGTTTGCACGACGAAATGGACGCACTCGAAGCACAGTCGACGATGTCATTGACGTGTGCCTGGAACTGTCTGGAATTTCAGTCTGTCGTTAGATTGCAACAATGTGCTAGCGTGCTTCGAAAGCTCAAAACGAGGGAAGAATATGGGTCGAACGTGACCCAGAACACGAGAATCGGCCACGTAACGCTCGGCAATCCAAACTACTCTTATTACGCGATATATGTAGATTTTAATTCGGCGGGCAACGATGCAGAAAACTTCTCTCGATTCCAACGTAAATACCGTCGCAATTTCCCTCGATAGGGATCACGTACATCGTGCTGGCGTGTTGTAAAAGAACATTTTCTCTCTTTCCGTTTAACACACTCCGCAAATAACTAAACCTTCGAATCACCGTGTAATTGAGGTATTAGAAACACGAGCAAACTGTCGGAGACAATTAACGAAAATGTAGTTAACAATTTTCAATTTTTACTGTGAGCGTTGAAATGAAGGTGGAATTAACTCGATTGCTGGAAGAGATCCGTCAATTTCAGGGTGAAAGGAAAATCCACTTTGGTCGGGGGAACTTGAAGAAAGGAGGTGGAAAATGAGAGAGGACTGTCTTCAAACCTTTTGTCTTTGAAGTTTGGAAAAAAAAGGATGAGGTTCTGCGGTGAATTAACTTTACTTTTAACTTGTATTTTTAAGGGATGAAAGAATTCTGTTGGAGATGTGAAATGTAGTCGAATTTGACTGTGGATTTTTGTGCAATTTGTTTGTAAATGGGGAAAAATTGTTTGAAAGTTGTTTCAGGATATGATATATTATAATTAATTTCATACAATTTAAGTCAAAATTTATATAAGGTAATTAATACTGAATGAAAGAATCTTACATCGTTCCTCCTAGTTTCTGTGAATTCCGAGCTGGAAAGTTTAAAGTCCCGAGTTTAAGCCTCAGTCATTCCTAAGAATTTTTTCTAAATTATTATTTAATACCCCATTTATTAAAATTAATTTCGTAGAATATAAATAAAAAGTTCGCACAAACTATCCAAAGTATTTTAGATTGTTCCTTCCATCTCCTATTAATCCTTTGACCAACGATTTCTTTTCTGGGCGTGCAATGATTCAAAATTAATTTCTAAAATCAAAAGTTCTCTTTGATTTATGATATTTCGATTAACTGAAAGTAATATAATTTCAATTGAAAGTATACAATTTAAATTTAATAATTTTTGAACGACTTCAAAATGTCCTATTCCATTTCCCGCGCCACGAGTCTCACACATAATTTCAATCTCGACAGAAATTAACATCTTTTATCTAAAATCTCTACAAACGTCCATCTCAAACAAAAGAACCGCCATTTACTCCTAATTTGTCAATCCTTATCAATATTTAGAGATTTTAACACTTAAAAATTACATTCATTATTAGAAAACATGTTCCCTTATCCGAAAATGACCCCGCGTCATTTTCATCGAAACTGTGTTAACACGACTGCACTATCGCATTTAACACGCAACAGTGCACTGAAATGTAAAGTCACGAGAACACATAAAACACCGTATATGAAATAACACGAAATACTTTTTCCACGAACCCTTGAAAAATCATCGAAACAACCTAACTGTCGTCAATGAGAAAAGTCATCGACAGAGACAATACCCCTCTTTTTTACCTGGCTATGTAAAATCGAATAAACGACGGATTACAGGCACTTGATGGCCGTGGAGGCCGATAACTGTGACAGAGGGTTGCTGTGCTTTTACAGGACGCAATCTGATCCGATTAAATCGCGTGCAAACGCAACCCGCGTAGCACAAGGCTAAATCTGATGGTTAATTACACATGACAACAAGCAGCGACTGGGCTGCCGATAAAATTACGATCTTCCACTCGAAATTCCTTATTAGGATCTCAAATACCTGCGGATTCCTATTGGTTAATTAATTTCTCAATTCATTCAGACTTGATTGTTGTTCATCGTATAAAGTCGAATCAATTATTTCATGGAAGGAGAGCAAAGGTTGTTGGTTTTAGGTCATTGGGTCATTCTTGGTATAAATATAAGATGTAATGTTTTATTTCTTGATTTTTCAATGTCGTTTGAAAAACAATTTTTTTTCAATGTATAATGCATTATAATGTAGAATATATTATCGGCAAAAGATACTTTTTTTACTGTAAATAACGAACGAGATATTTTTAGGCGGAGTACTTTGAAATATTTCATTTTATTGAAAATGGATTAATTGCGTGTTTGAATATGTTTTGTCTAATTTGTGGTATAAGAAACAGTGGTTATTGAATTATAATGTACATTTACTAAAAATATGCAAATAAAAAAGTACTATACTTTAACACTAGATTTACGACCGCTAAATCTGGTATATTTAAATATATTAAATAAGTACTTTAGTGAAGAAGTTAAAGTGCAATGCAATATTTTATTTCGCTGGTTTTTGCACTGAAGAAAGAAATCTTAAGAATTATATTTAAAATATGTACCATTTTATTTTCAAAAAAGCAATCGAACCGTGGAAAAAAAATAAGAAACAATGAATTAGTTTTAGCGAAACTATTTCCAGCCACGTTGTTAACCAAACAATTTCTCGTAATTTAGTAGAATGTATGGCTTTTTGATCATTGTATGCATTATGTACAAAATTAATACCTCTTTCAGTAATTTGTCTCCATTTTTTTTTCATGCATTACCACCTTCATCTATTAACGTTCCAAGAGTACTAATGGACCATAAAAATGTATAACACCGTAATGTACAGCTACATGAATTCTGCAAACGGTAATGAAACAATAGGATAACTAGAAGGATACATAATAATATTTAACGCAGCACGTTGAACCTTTCTGTAAATTTACAGTCACATTCACGTGCTTTTATATTTACGATTGCGAATATTTTGTCGTCGTAGAAACGAAGTAAGTTAAATTAACGAGGAAAACGTAAATAATACATGTAATAAAGATAGTTTACAATTTCCAAGTGCGTCAAGTACAACATTTGTCCAATTACAATGCAAATGAGAACTAATAATCAAACTAAATTGCAATGTACACACTTCAGACTTGTGATTTTTTCTTACAAAAATAAATCAAGAGAAATATAAGTAAATGAATAATTCAATTTGTGATCAAAACTCTTAAAGTCATAGTTGGACGTATATATACGGTTTAGTAAATATAACTAGAAAAATGAAGGACATATGTACGCTAACATTGAAGATGCTATAAGTTTTCAATACACCATTGCTCCATGGCTCGATGGCACTATTGTTCATCGAATATAAAATTGCTTCTAACTGCATCCTCTATTCGTAGGTTTTGTTGTTTTACATCGAAAAAATACCAAACTTTCAGTCAGGTTTTTTTTCGAATTTCCCTTTATTCGGTAGCAAATAACGCGTGATGAGATACAACGGAAGTTGGATTTGAAAGGTCCACGATTTATTGGCTTTTCCTTTCACACCGAGCTTTATTTCTGCATACAGCCCTTTGGTGTCGTTCAATTCCATTCAATGGAGTTCGACGAGCGTTTATTGTTTTTCTGCGAAGCTGCGGCCGGTATTATCTCTTCACTTTTGTCCTATCCACGTGGTATTCGATGGCACGTTTACCATGAAGCACGAGATTCATATGTGACAAAGTTTTAACACAGTGAAATTGAATTAACTTAATGATTTTGTATTATATCAGTATATGAAACAATAAAGAGTACGAGGAAGAATGTTCAATTGAAATATCATTGATAAGTAAAATAGATGAGAGTTATGACGAAGAAGTAGATATGGATTGAAAATCAGAGAAGCCAGCCATGTTCAGAAACTTCTCCATCAAGCCTGATAAATTTTAGTAAATTATTATGTAATATATCCTATCTCGATGGTACAACATCTAATTAAAACAGTATATTCTTGTTACAATGATCCTACTAGTTGAAGTCGAAAAATAAAATAAAGAAAAACGCGAGAAAGATGACAATGGTAAATTTGAAAGTTGAAAATCTAAGTTTAAGTCGTCATCAGTATTGATATATTTTTTCTATATTATTATTTTATATATTATAGTCTCGTGGACTCTATACGCAACTAAAAAATTGATTCCTAGTTGAAATAGTCCTAGTAACTAAAGTCGAAAAAGAAAATAAAAAAAAACGCGGGAAAAATGTATGAGGTAAGTCTGCAGTTTCAAAATCTAAGTTTAAGTCTCCATCAACACTGACAAATATTTTTCTAAATCATTATTTTGTATATTATATTAATATTTTATAAATTATCTTAAACTTCGTCGTTTCTATCCGCGCCTAAAACAATATATTCCAGCTAAAATGAACCTAGTAGCTAAATACGAAAAATAAAATAAAAAAACACGCGAGAAAGAGAGCTATGTTATTGTTTCTTCAAAGTTATTAATTAATATATTGGAGACTCAATTGTTGGAAAGCCACTTGGAACAGTAGAACTTAGACGAAATGACTAAAGTAGTTGAAGCCGAAAAATGCAAAAGAGAAGGAAAAGTAAGTAAAATAAACGAATGTGGGTCAAGATCCATATTGATATTAACTACTTCTAGCGTTCTCAAAATCAAGGTCGCAAAATGAGGATGAAACTTGGGGCATCTTGGACTAATCAAAGACCATCGCGCACGAAAACTTACAGATGTTTGAAACTTCTCTAACTGCACTTGTGTACTACGTATCCCAATCGCACTTTTACTCTTAGAAACTCAAACGAATCTTAAGATTTTAAACTTCGAATATGGGATTTGGAAGTTTTCGAATTTCTACCAATTTCGAACTTTCTAATTATATATTTGCCTTACAAGTGGGTAAATATATTTTCTGACAGAAGAAAAACACGTATTCTTCTATGAATACTGCACAAATTAACATGAAATGAGCACCGACTCAAACTACTTAAACTACCGTCTCTTTATGATTGACCCTTTCCACTTCCGTCACTCTTTTCTGCTTTGCTCCCTATTCCCTCAAATTATTACAATAACTTTCTCTAATATCTACTATTATATGTTCTATTTTTAATTGTAAATCATCAACACTAAAATCTTCAAATTCATTTCTCTTATTCATATTTTTTCTTACAATTTTCCTATAACATCCAACAATTTGTATTACTCATTTCTCCATTTATCCAGGCTGTAATACACAACACTAAAAAAAAATTATCACTTCGTATACTCTGAAAACTGCAAATGCTAAAAAATCCTCTATTCTATCATTCCGTAACTTCCATATTAAAAACCACCCTCCACAAATGCAAAATCCACTTAAACCATTCTAATCCACAATCTCTCAGCAGCGACACGTTAAATCACCAATCAGCGAAACTCCAATCCTCAGAAACCACACGTCATCCGAATCTCAATAGCGATTAACAAAAGAAGCTCGGCAGTTTGCACAAAATTATTTCGAAGGCACACAATTGCACTGGGTTTGCGTAAGGCGTTCATCAGGGAAAGATCGAGGGTGCCAGGGGGGAATGTCACCCTTGGGTCACGTTTCCAACGAGATAACGGTAGCGTATAAACGGTTACAAGTCAGCCCTGGCACACATTTTTCTCATTCTACTTTGTGAACGACGTACTTATCGCGCATACCGCTAGCGCGCACAAAGAAATTACAACGCGGAAGGCGCCGTTGACGATGCCGACTAAAGCTGCATAACCGGAGGGTACCTTCGTCGACGTCAGCTTAGCTCATCTTCCTTTGTACTTCGAAACGCATGATATACAAACAAGAGTAAAATAAGAAGGGGATTTAGTTGAAGGCTCGGTTTTTGATTAGTGGGTCCGAGAGTATTTTCTGAAGCCTATTTTCCTTAAGAAATAGTTAAGTAATTTGTGGGGCGTTGGAATTATATGAAAAGATAGAGGGTGGGACTCTCAATTCGTGGGGCCCAAAGTGTTTTCTGAAGCCCAGTTTCGCCGGAAATAGTTAAGTAATTTTTGAGGTAGTGGAATGAGTATGAAGTTAGATACTAGAACTCCTAATTAGTGGGTCCCAAAGTATTTTATGAAGTCCAGATTCCTTGGAAAATAGTTTAGTAATTTTTGAAGTGGTGGAATGAGCATGAAGGTAGAGACTAGAACTCCCAATTAGTGAGTCCCTAAATATCTACCGAAGTCCAGTTTCCTCGGAGAAGGATTGAGTAATTTTTAGGGCCTTAGATTGGGTACAAAGTTGGGGACTGCAACTACAAATAAGTGGGCCCCAAAGTATTTTCCGAAGTCCAGGTTCTTCGGAAAATAATTAAGTAATTTTTGAGACCTCAAAATGGCTACAAAGTTACAAATTGGATCTACCAATCAGTGGGTCCGAAAGTATTTTCTGATGCCCAGTTCTCCCGGAAAATAATTGAGTAATTTTTGAAGCCTTAGAGTGGGTACCAAGTTGGGGACTGGAACTACAAATTAGTGGGCCCCAAAGTATTTTCCGAAGTCCAGTTTCTTCGGAAAATAATTAAGTAATTTTTGAGACCTCAAAATGGCTAGAAAGTTACAAATTGGATCTACCAATCAGTGGGCTCGAAAGTATTTTCTGATGCCCAGTTTTCCCGGAAAATAATTGAGTAATTTTTGAAGCCTTAGATTGGGTACAAAGTTGGGGACTGCAACTACAAATTAGTGGGCCCCAAAGTATTTTCCGAAGTCCAGTTTCTTCGGAAAATAATTAAGTAATTTTTAAGCACTTAAAATTGCTACAAAGTTAGAGATTGGATCTATAAATCAGTGGGCCCGAAAATATTTTCTGATGCCCAGACTTCCCGTAAAAGTAATTGAGTAATTTTTGAGGCAGCGGAATGGACATAAAGTTAGAGACTAGGACTCCCAATTTTTGAGATAATTTGCTGATCAACGTAGACCATTAAAAATTCGCAAAACTCCAAGAGCGAAATATTCACGAGGTGAATATAGGAAAATGCTTATGCTAGATAGATAGAGCTATCGTGAAGTACTTCTACGTCGAGTTAAGCTCCGCAGAAGACACAGTACGGTAAAATATGATGTCGACTCCAGGTGAGCCTGTGTTCACAAAGGATTAAAATGTCGTCTCGTATTTTTGCACATAAGCAATATGGGCTCTCTGGTTGCATTTAAGATCTCGAAGGGATATTTCTCTTTCCTGTATTAACTAAATATTCCACTTTCGAGCCAGATCCTCACGAACGTCAAGTTTTAATGAAAAACTATCATGCAAACTCAAACATAAAATAACAATAAAAATAATTATTCTCAATTAATTTCTTAATTCCTAGTAATCATAATCATCCAACATCAGCAAATTTTAATACTCCGCCTAAACTTCTAAAATTCATTTCTCCTTCCTTTTAAAATACTTAACAATTTCTCCTTTCACTTATTAATCATTATTAACACTATATCTATTAATCTATTTTATCTATTAATATTCTATTAGATCTATTTTAGAAATGGTTTTCTAATTTATAGAGAAACGATGCAGTAGATATTTCATATGTATCTGATAAGATGCAAATTAATTAATTAGTCATTATTAACACTTTATCTATTAATCTATTAAATATTTTATATATTATTAATTCATTAGATCTATTTTAGAAGTGGTTTTCTAATTTATAGAGAAACGATGCAGTAGATATTTCATATGTATCTGATAATATGCAAATTAATTAACTAGTCATTACTAACACTGGATCTATTAATCTATTTTATCTATTAGATCTATTAAATATTTTATCTATTATTAATTCATTAGATCTATTTTAGAAATGGTTTCCTAATTTATAGAGAAACGATGAAGTAGATATTTCATATGTATCTGATAAAATGCAAATTGCTTAACTGGCCATCTTATTTCCCGATTGATCCCTTTTTACAAAGTACTTATTCAATATATTTAAATATAATAGATTTATCACCCGCAAATCTAGTGTTAACGACATTAATAGGTCGATTTGAAGTTTCCGAAAACGATAACTTCCAGCATGCGGTATCACATCGGTACGAAATATCAAATTGTAACGACAACTTTCCTCCAAGGAAAATCGATCTCTCTATTAAGTTTCCTACTCACGTAACGACAATCTCACCGAATCGGAATTCGAGATCAATTACCGTGGAAACTAGTAAGAAAGAAATTCGATGAGATGCTATGCGGCAAGAGTAAACGGGGGTAAACGACCCCGACGACCCCTCATATATTCTAGAAGGAAGCATGTTACTGGCAATGGAGATTGATGGGCGCAAACTACGTTAAAAAAGGGGCAAAAACAACGAGGAAAAAGGATCAAAAGATTCTTGCCCTTTCGAATGAAACAATGCCAGGGCGACATGTGGAAAATGCATGGCGCCATGGCGGTTTTCTTGTAAAGCAAGAAAACTAAGTGCAATAGAAAGGTCTTATGATTGTAAGAACGTCGACGGAATACTTGTGAGAGAAATTTAAAGTGGAATTTCAAGAATTCTAGAGGTGCAAATATCATGGAATTTAAAAAACATCTACATAATTGTAGTGATAATTGTGATCTGAAGTTATTCTTAAATCTGGGCGCGATAATTGTTATTCAATGTTATCAGGATCAACCCACTGTTATTACGTAATCAAGAATTTTAAATAACTAAGTGAAAGCAAAATTAATTGCACTTTTAATAATGAGTCAAAGTCAATGGAATCAATGATGTTAAAATCAATGAAGTCTATCGTAGAAAATTTGCAGTCATGGGATCTTTATTAATAATCACTAATAAATAGAGATTGCCAATATAAAATATAAAACAACGTCAAATTGTAAAAATAATGATAATAATGCTGCATTTCAGAAATGGGCATATTAGGATTAAATAATTTCGTTATTTTTTAGAAATATAAATAGATATTCTACATCCTTGCAGGAGATCATCATCGAACGGTTTTGATCACCATTTTTGCCAAACTAATTTGATGATTTACTGCATCATCGCTGTATGCATTGCAAACACCTGTCGCTGTACTCGATATATATTATGCACTCTTTGATATTAAAGCATCGCTTCCCAAAGTGTGTTTCATTGTCATATATTTCGTTAATTGGGCAAATGACTACAAGCATACTTTGTCAATGTAATAATACAATGACACTTTGACGCTTAAAATTATGTTTATTCTGTAGAAAATAACAGCTTCAAAGAGCGAAATAACAAATACAATAAAAAATTACAAAACAAAGTCAAAGTAAAAAATAATCAGGCCAAGCTTCATAATAATTTTGGCATCTAAATAGAAAAAGAAATATGAGTACGCAATAAACATATTTTCATGAATTATCGATTATCAAAAAAAGAATAATTTCACAGTCGTAAAATGAACAGGAATACAAGTACGTCTAAATTCAACAGGAAAAAAAAATTGCTATTTGAAATTCATCATTTTAACTCAACATGGCTTTCCAGAGGAGAACTTCGGGTTAAAAATGTATTTCATTGTTGAATCGTTGGCCCGAGTGTATAGAGAGATACGAGAAATCTGATAAACCGGACTCGTACTCGTATCACCGACGAAACAAATATTGAAAGCAAAAAGAGAAGTGAATTGTTACAACCGGCAAAAAATGTAACCACAATCGCACTCGGCTCGTTAGAATTTCGTGCGCTCTTCTGCATACTCTATCTACGTCTGCATCTAATTGCTCTCTTAACGAAGCGAAATCAAAGTACCAAAGTAGCTACTTCTACATTCTCCACAAACGAAAGATAAATTGGATAAGAAACTGAAAAAAAAACATAAGATACTTAAAATGTTCAAAGACTAAAGTTAAAAAAAATATATAAGAATTTAAATCGAAGGTAGTTGAACTTCTACTAATATTTATTAAAATTACTAAAGTACTAAAATAAAAAACTAAATCCTAAAATATAAACCTACTAAAATACTAATATTTTAATAGAAGGTAGCAGAAGAAATCTTCTACTCTTAACATTTAAATGAAAGAACCAATTTGATCCTATGTTCTATTAACACTAGAACTACCAAACCAGTCAAAATGACTGGTACACAATTTTTTCAGAAAATTCTCCAAGTTTACATAAGAGTCATAGAATAAATATTCTACGTCTATATCAATAAACATAAATCACCCAATCGATAAAATTTTCCGCCGCTTGATTCCCCCTTTTTCAAAGTACTTATTTCATTTATTAAAATATGATAGATTTGAGGCCGGTAGTTCTAGTGTTAAACTGGAAAAAAATAATTGCAATTTACTTTTAAACTTTGTAGCAAGTGTTAGTTTATTTTAAAGATTTTTCTTCGTGTTCGTTTGTACTCTTTACAATTCTACGTCAAGCCTACTTGTGATAAACGAGAAACGCTACTTTTCGATCACAAAGCCTCACCAATCGTGGACCCCCATAGTAAACGAGAGAGGTAAGCTTTAAAATGAAAGTCTTTTAAAGGAGAAGAAGAGGAGGTCGCGAAGTTTTTAAGCGCCGCAGGCTGGCCACGGTTTATCACCATCTTTAAATCGTCGCTTATCGCTTTTCATATCGAGCTGACTATAGCAGAATACCCATCAGAATCTGAAAAGACTCTTTCCGAGTTGCCGGACTTTCGAGCACGTAATACGAACAATCTAAACGCCTGGAAATAATGCACTCAGGCCATAAAAATGACGATGCATCTGACGATACCGAGATAAAACCTTGATCAATGTACGACCTAAGTAATAAACAAATTATTAATAGGGTTAATAACAATTATAACCTTCTTGAGAACCCTTTCTAATTTGTAGAAAAAAAGATCACTAAAGTTCCTAGATTCTGTTCTAATTTATACACTACTTTCTGAAAAAAATAACATTCTAATTTACTTTTTCTGTAAGATAACATTATGGAGAATAATATGTTTTATTGTGTACTATTTTTCTTGGTTTGAATCAGGTTAGAGTTCAATTTGTAAAAGAAAAAAACATGCACTAGTGAACGTTAAAAATATTAAATAATTAATTTGTAGAGGGAGGAATCAAGTGGCAAGGAGGACGATTAATTAAATAAATTATATATCATTAAATACAGGTAGAATAGCTACAGCATTGATTCTCTAAAAATTTTAAAAATGTTACAAAAAAGTATGAATCTTAAAAAAGCAAGAAAGTGATTGAGTTCAATTAATAACTTGAGAAAAGATATAGGAAAGTTTGAAAAAGTAAAATTAATTAAAAAGTATGAGTTGTTCAGTGGTTCGAAAAATTTAATTATCTAATTATCTTCAATGTAGTTACTTCGATTAATCGAAGTTCTGCGTTGCTTTTGTTTAAATTTTTGAAAAATAGACAATAGTCTTTGTAACATTCTACCTGTGTTACGTCCTAATGTGAATACAAGGGACAATAGAAAAAATATTCAGTCGAAATTTTCCACGAGGTTTGCGAGAAACGTGAAAGTTCTACAGGATTTGCATATCTGCCAATTTATCCTCGTGCCGTGTCAGAGCAAAAGACTTTTTCTGGGGTCGCTGCACTTTCTTGAAAGGTGCCATTTCTTTAGAGGCTACATTTTCAGAAGATCGTGTCCTTTGTAAAACTTAAATGGTCACAAAGCATAGACAAAAGGAGTCATTTTTTCTCAAGTCGATGTTTCTCCAGATATTATTTCCCTACTTATAAAATTTCTTTTTCACAGTTGAATAATCAAGGGATTTTGAATAAAAGATTTGACTTTCTATATTCATCTAATAAGACATTTGCATCGATTCTTTCTTTTGCATTTTTGATTTTAACTTCTATGGTAATTTCACTTAACCCACTATAGTCCGAATTTGTTGTGGTATCTGAAAATTAGTTTCATGATATCACAATTAGAAAATGATAAAATTACTATTTCAAATGATGGATTAAATCTACATATAAAATCTTGAATTGTCAAGAATTTCACGATTTTCACGAGCTAAATTAAACTATTTGGCAAATTTCAAAATTTGACTTTGCAGAAATGAAGATTAGACGTGTCTTGCGTTACCTCAAAGTCACAGAGGCCCATAGAGGGTTAAAACATACTGTCTTAGGTATTTTCTGAGCAGTAGAATTAATTTTTGTTTTATTTTTTATATCCAACATATTTATCTTTTACACTATCTCCCAAAATGCAAAGTCAACCCCTAACAATTCTGTCATTAAAACTAGAAGTACAAAGTCAAAATGACCTGCACTTAATTTCTTTAAAATACTCTGAAAGTTTCTATCTCCTCTACTCCTCCATTTTTCCATAACTATTTGACTAAATGTAAGAAATTGTGTCGTTCAATTAACTTTCATGTTAATTGCACTTCTTCCTTACACGACAGTATTTTTTATTTTCAAATGAAACGATTCAAATTTTTAATAATGCTAATAAAACTTGTTGAACAATTAATATTCAACTTTTAGACAATTATGAAATGAGGGAAGAATGTGCTGTTAATATCAATGGGTAAAAACTTTTTTATTTTGAAATCTAGGACGTAAGTCTCCAAGACGTGGCATCAAAATTTGCGGTTGGGAAGCGACTTCGCGAGAACCGTGGAAGGAGTACTTCTGCATAATCTTAATGTCCTTACGGAACTAGCTATCGCTTTAGAAGCAGTCAAAGTTTCAAAGAGGTATTACTTATCGCTGCACATTAAGTACCACTTAGTTTACATGTATGAAGCCATAGGTGTAACTTCAGCGAGTGACAATAGCAACTGGAAATTTTAAGTCTACATTTTAATAAGGATGCACTATTCCTTGAAACGAAGACGTTTAGAAGTAAATGACATTCAACTATAATCTTCGTTCTAAGCTACCAAATAAAAAAGTAAAATGGGTAAAAATGAAATTTCTTAACCCTTTCGCTCCACAACAACGCGTGAATCTGATAATGAGGTAAATGAAATAAGAAATTTTCAAGTTTTTGAAAATCTATTAAATTGAAAATATTAATGAAACGCGGCACAATAATATTACTTCTCTAACATTAATAGTAGAACGACCGACGATAAATTTATTACATTTAAATAGATTAAATAAGAACTGTGGAAGAAGAGGAATCAAGGGGTGGAAAATATGATCGGTTTGGTAATCTGTGTTTTATAAAATCAAATTAGAATTTCTAGTCTAGAACTGCAAACTTAGGGAATTTTTGGAAGAAAGTGTGAACAAGTCACTTTGACTTGCTTGGTCGTTCTAGTGTTAATATTATGTTAATTTATACGACATATCAAAAATCACTGATCGATTTTTATTTTATCAGTTAAATTCTGAATTATTGCGAATGCAGTCAAAATAGAAATCGTAGAACAAAGGATTAAAATGTCTAAATTCTCTCAATACATCAGAATTTCTTTGCTCTTACAAAGAGAGGACCCACAACTGTCCGACTTCGATTTTAACAAGGCTTTGCAAGACAATAGCATACAGGTCCCTAATTATATGTGTAAAATATTAGCCGTAGTTATGCAGTAGTTTTAAAGATATTAATGTTTAATGCACACGACCCGAACGTCTTACGTTCGAGTCTCAATGACAGGTAATTTTTTTTCGATTTTAATTTGATAAAATTACACACAATGCAGGATAACAATTATCGTACACTTGCAATATATACATTGCTTGCATATATACACCACAGCTGTTGTAACCAAATTCACATTTATACCATACAAACAGGTACGAACTTTAATCGCTTATATCTTTATAACTACGGCAAGTATTTTACACATATCATTAGGGACCTATATACTATCATCTTGCAAAGCCTCGTTAACACTAAAACTACCGACGTTATATCTACTAAAATTTAGATACATTTATTAAATAGTGTAAAAGAAGAGAAATTAAGAGGTGAGAGAAGTGAGCAATTAAGTAATTTTTTTTTGTAAGATAGAAGTGGAATATTTGCTTCATGACTTCCCTATCAGTTTAGAGAATTTTTAGAAAAAATAGTTTATCGGTCATTTTGACCGGCTTGGTAGGTTTAGTGTTAAAATCGTAGTCGGACAGTTGGGGTCCTCTCCTTGTTAGTGTTCTCAACGTGCATTAAATGCATCAATAGGGAATTTCTCGTAGGAAAAGACTTAAGTATATCTATGCAATTCAACGCTGCTGCTTCTTGGAGCTTGCATCAGACTGCACCTGCTCCTCTGCACATTTAGCACAGAGTCTGCGACTACTAGGAGCACGAACATGCGAACGATCGTGCATTGCACCATGACGGTAAATCGCATTCGGCTTGCCAAATACAACTGTCCGATCGATCTGAACCTCATGGAGAATACGTGTCACGGAACCCATTATTGGCTTGCCATTTTTTTTGTCTTTCGCGGGAAAACGATGGAAGGAGAAAATGAAGGAGAGCTGTTCAACTTCCACGAAATTTTGCTTATGGAAAAGGATATTTTCTTCAATTTTTTTAGTGGTAAAATTCTAATTGAGACTGTATTTAATATCTGTCCTAATATTATTAAAAATGTGAAAAGTTGCAGTTTATGGTTTACAGTTTTATCGCACTGAATAAAATTGAAAGTTGTATACAAATTTAGAAATTGTCTAAAATATATAGCATTTGAAAGCGAAAAGAAAATATAAAAAAACGCGGGAAAGTTTGCTGTGGTGGGCATAAAGTTTCAAGGCCCGATTAGTGGGTCTAATTTTGAATTTTCCACATTCTTATCGATTTTCTACATGTAAGCGATTGAATAGATTAAGTTTTCCGCCTCCTTCGGTTCTTTTAACCCCTTGGCTACTGTGGACGCCTATATGCGTTTAGAAATTCTGCGTTTGTGACACTGTGAGCGCCTATAGGCGCATCAACTCAGTTTAACTTTCTGACACGAAAAAATTTTTAAATTTGTTATATTTATGATAACTCGTTTTAATGTGTTTTAATGTAGTGAAATTCAGTTTTTTGATTATTGAAATATGTTTTGTGTCTCCAAGTTTAGCATAGTCAAGAAGTTAACGTACTTATGTATTATTTTTAAATATAATTTATTGAGCTGTACAAGCACTAGTAATTCCACAGTCGAACAAAACATATCACATAATAGCTATAATTTTCACTGTTAAATTCTAAATTGAGTACCTAAACAATTAACCCAAAATAGCAATATATTTCACGAAGGAGGGGAATAAGCTTTAAAATATCTAGAAACGAGGGAAAATCCGTGGAAATATTACGATAAAAGACTAATCTCCTTCAGAAATCTCACTGCTTCAGTTGGTAGTAGTCAATTCAATCGAGGAAAAGCTCTTGACAGACGAAGAAAATATAAAGAGAATGTTTTGCTTATGTTTTCTGCAATTTCTCAGATACGATGCTTCTACATGAAGTTGATGGCATACAGCTCGTAAAATACGCTTGTTAAAATTGAAGTAGAACGAAGAAAAATGGACAGACCGAAAATGTAACGTGATACGAATCCTTCCTTCCTTGCATAACGAAATTGGAAGAAAAATTTCCAGCACGCGTTGGAAGGATCGGCCTAGAAAAATTCTCTCCACCTTCCAAACTGCAGGAAACTGTGCCATACAGTCTTTCGAGGCTTTGGAAGAAAAATCAAAGGATTTAAGGTATATTCGATCGACCTGAATGCCATACGTACCGTCGAAAAATTTTTATTGCCAGTATCGTTTCAGCGATTTCTTATCAAGAGTCAATATCCACTCTGAATGTATAATTTCGACTTTTGATTTTGATTAATTCTATTTATATTCAAGTCTTGATTTTATTTGTTATAATTTCGAAATTCCTGTCGTTGTTTAACATGGAATAATATTTTTGTAGGATATGCACAATATCTGGTCTAAGATCGAACTTAAATTTCATTCAAGTTACTCAGATGAATTTATATATTCTCTATTAAATTACAATTCTAATTTAATCGCAAAACCATACTGTAACAATTGCAAAAATGTAATCTTTGAGATTATGTTAAAGAGAGGTAAAAGAAATTAGTTAATAAGCTTCACAAAATTAATCCTTTATAAGTATTTGAGAATTTTTATCCTTCAAAGTCAATTTTTCGAAATTCAATGTTTAAAAATCAAGTCAAAACCATTACTTAAAATTGTATTTTTCTAATTTTCTTATGCGCTATCGCGCAATTATTCTTCAATTGCTACAAAAAATTTTGTCTATACAGAATTAAAAGAAAGTATCATAGAAAAATAATTGCAAGGGTGTAACGAACTAAAAATCGACTTAATTTCAAAACTAGAACTGAAAGCATACAATTTTTTTTCACTTTGAAAAAAATGTTCAAGCGAAACGTAATTGGCGTTCACCAAATGTGAAATTATATTGCTACCGATATAATTAAAGATTCACTTTGAAAAATGGAATTACGTACTCCGACTAATCCACAGAATGAATTTTTAATTTGCAGAGACCACTGACAAAAGATTAATTCTCTTAATTAGAAATATTAATTGTGGATGAAAGTAATATTTAAAAAAATCCTCAAAAAAATAGTCTCTACGATGTATATATTGAAGAATACGTGTACTAACTTTTCATAAAGCTGCAAAATTATGAAGAAAAAGATTTTCCATTTATCGGGGCTAGGCTGCTTGCTAATGGGGGTCGTTTGATGGAAACGGAGAGAGGAGAAAATCGGAAACATTACTTTTAATGATCTATCCTTCATATATTGCAACCGGTTTCGATGTAAGTAAAGAAAGAAACTTCAATCATGTTGGACAAAGTACATAAAAAGTCTACGCGTAGCAATAGTTACGGAGCGAAGTGAAAGAAGCTCGTAACTGCCATGTTTCGACAAAGGAATGGAACCTCTCGTCTATGTTTAAAAAGGAAAAGTTTCAGCATACTCTCCGAACGGCTCTCGTTCTAATAATATCGAAGAATATGGAGATAAAAATGTAAGTTTTCGACAAGGAGAATTTCAACTTATAAAGCAGACGTTCGTTAATATCAAAACTAAACTTCCAAGGATTTTCAAACATTTGGATAAAAGTTGCAAATGCGAGAACACTGATCATCCGATACTTTTAGATCTTTTATTTATATTTTCCAATGGAATTTACTGAAGAAGTATAGCACCAGCTGAGATTTCCCTGTGTCACCTTGAACTCATTCCATGTAATTTGAAAAAAAATGAGGGACTGACTACTTCTATATTTTCAAATTATAGAAAATTTCAATAAATTATACATACAATATACTACTCTACGAAAAAGTACAAACTGTTGATGAATTAGCCAAGTGATAATTAAATTCTGTAACACTAGATTTACGGAAACGGTCAAATTGACCGATTCCTACCTTTTTAAAAACGCCTTCCAAACTTATCATCTTCTTTGCCGTTTGATCACTCTATTTCCAAAATCCTTATTTAATATATTGCGGTGTTAAATATTTCACGTTCGTAAGTCTAGCGTTAATTCCACAATCTTATATTTATTCTATACCAATTTTGAGAGTTATATCCTCTGCTATCACTATCATTTTTAATTAGTTTATAGCTCTTCATAATCGACTGTATAAGAAATAAATTTCAAATTAACTTTCAACAAAAGAATGATCCAAATCCAGTTGGAGTAACTCAAAACGCCGCTGCTTCAACGACTCCACCGGAAAGGTCATTGACCTGAAGCAACCAGCTCGACACACTGACCTATAATAACATCAATCGCCCCCAAAACCCTATCCTCGTGACGAAGTAAACTAATAATCCCCTTTCCAAGCATTCCTCAACGTGCAATCTTCCACGAGGCCACAAAACAGTCGCGATACAAAAGCTGAACAGCTCTCGACGGCAATTTCGCATAGAAGAACTATCTCGGAAAGATTAAGGGAGGCAAAAAGTAGAACCGTGAGTAGCAAACGGCCCCGTGCGGTGCGCGAAATAAATCGAAGGCTTTTCATCTCGCGAGAGGGCCACTTCTCCAGCGGACTTGTCCGAGCAGAGGATGAGAGAAAGAAAAAAGAGAAAAATATAGAGGAAAATAGAACGGCAGCGAGAGAAATTGAGCGAATGGATGGGCAAGTGAAAAATTGAGTCAATGAGTGCGTAAGGAAATGAGTGCGTGGGGAAAGAGAACGATAGAGAAGAGAAAAGAGAGTAAAGAGACGTCAGAGGGAAGAGAGACTTTTTAGAGAAAATGGAGAGAAGGAAGAGACATGAGAGGAAATGATAAGGTGAGTAAGAGGATGGACAAGTGACTGAGAGAGCAAGTGAGAAAGTGAAGAATTCAGTAAATGGGTGCATGAGAGTAAGAGAAAGATAGAGAAGAGAGAAAACAGAGGGAAAAGAGACTTTTCTCTTTTTAGAGAAAATGCAGAGAAGAGAGAGTGATGAGAGGAAATTATAGGGTGAGTAAGAGAATGTGTAAGTGACTGAGTGAGCAAGTGAGAAAGTGAAGAATTGAGTAAATAGGTGCATGAGAGAAAGAGAAAGATAGAGAACTGAAAAGAGGGTACAGAGAGGGAAAAAAGATTTTTCTCTCGTTAGAGAAAAGTCGAAGGAAAGAAAGAGAGTAGAAAGAATGATAGAGGGTGTAAGAGAATAAATAAAAGGGTGAGTGAACAAATGAGAAAGTGAGAAATTGAGTAAATGATTGCTTAAGGGAAAGAGAAAGATAGAGAAGAAAAAAGAGCGGAAAGAGGGAGAAGAAAGAAAACAGAGGGAAGAAAGATTTGTCTCCTCTTAGAGAAAAGTCAGAGGAAAGAAAAGAGAATGATAAAGGGAGTAAGAAAATCGATCAGTGAGTGAGCAAGTGAGGAACTGAGAAAGTAACTAAATGAGTGCGTGAGAGGAAGAAACTGATAAAGAAGAGATACAAGAGCGAAAACATAAGAAAGTCAGAATTTTCTCCTTTTAAAGAAAATGCAAAAGAGATAGAGAGGGGAGAAAATGATAGAATGAGTGAGTAAGTAAGTAAATGAGTGCGTGAAAGGAAGAAAGAGGCTGAGAGAGAAAACAGGCGTCCAAGAGACACTTTTAATGGCCCTTTCGGAGTACGGGAGGTCCGAGTTCGCTGTCTCCTAGACTATTTCGCTCTACCACCGTCCAAAGATACTACCTGCAACCAGTAACCGCAGGTATTCCCGGTGGCAACGTCAGCACACTTTGTCACCTTGTTAAGGGATCGTTTTTCTGCGCTGGCAACCTCGCTCCATGCCATCCACCGTGGCAGAGCTACGGAGAAATTCACGGAACGGCTTCGGCGCCGGGTTCTGCGGCTCCTCTACGTTCCTTTGCGAATGTGTGCGCATAGTATATGAACTTCGCAGTCGTCGACTTTTCATACATTTAATAAATGTCTGCTACATGGCCGGAACAAAGTTATTGCTAAGGTTACCGTACCTCGAGTGGAGGCAAATCAAGCCAAGTGTCCTTTTTTTGGCCGGGACTTTTCAGTTGGTCTTGCGGATATTGGGGATGCGATTTGAAAGAATCGAGAAGTTACTTTGAGATTTGTTCTTTCACTTTTGTTATTTCGAGTGGGAGCTACTTTTAGGTGGGTTTCGATTTTTTAGGTGGGTATGCTATATTAAACCCTTGCCTTTTTTTGTGACTTTCATCGCAATAATTCAGAATTAAATGGATAAAGTGAAAATTAATCACTGATTTCTGTTATATCGTACAGTTTAACGTATTACTAACATTATGGAAGTAAGTTTGTCGTGTCACGTATCAAAGGTTTGTTGTATTTAATAGGTTTTGTAAAAGTTGAAAATTTCCTGTTCAATTAATGGTATCGTGAGTGGCAGTCCTTAACCCATTTGCATCACACGACAAAATGAAAAATGTATTTTTACCATCAAATTCCTTTTTGTTAAGTCTAAGTAATAACAGAATTTCAAAACGTAATATTGCACTAATATTAGACTGTTCGTATATACCGCTATTGACTCACAGTGAGAATGGATAAATGCATTTTGATGATAGTCATCCGAAAAAGTACGCGCATATATGCGCTTATGATGCAAATGATTTAATGTACGTTTAGAAAATGTTTTTAAGAGGTGCTGGGAGGTTTGAACTTAGGCCTGCTAACTGAGAATCGAAAAATTTGTTTCCTGTCAATCCTAACAATTGATCTTTGAATTGTGCCGGGTAGAGTAACAGTTTTTGAGCTCAGTTGGTACGTTTTGATTTGAATTTTTGATTTTACGATGTAATTTGGATTGAATTGGTGAAACAGGGGAAGAAATTTCTAAAATGTTGCTTAAATTATTGTTAACCCTTTGCGGACTAGCGACGCATATATGCGGTCTGAGGAAAAATGGTATTATAATTTATCATCGTATGTATACACGCTTAAGATTGAAAAATTGAAATACAACCGGTGAGATATGATTACAAGTGGAGTAATTTACATTTTATACACACTAATAACCCAAATTTCTGATAAAAAGGTACTTTTGGACCACCGAATAAATGATTAACTGTCCCTATTCAAAAATGTCTCCGTCCGCAAAGGGTTAACATATTATAACATTGGTGATTCCAAGTACACCTAGGTTTTTCAAAGCAAAAAAAAATGGAAAATACGAACAATAAAAAATGAGAATAAAACGGTGTGGTAAAATCCTAACATTGTTCTCAAAAACGACGTAAAGGACGTTTAATATCGTGGAAAGACGCAGGCGGCAGTAAATGTGGATCATGAAGACGTTTTAGTAGTCGATCGGAACGAAGTTACCCCGAAAGTGTCACGATCGCGTGTCACGTAGCGGAAAACTTGGAGAACGACGCCTTCGAAAAAGCATCCTACAAAGTTTGAATATTCTCCGATATCGCCTTCGGGTTCGTTTTGGAAATGTTTCGTCTTATACATACATATGAATGTTGCCTATTCCATATATTGAGAGCAAAGTATTCCAGAACGCAAGAAAACTTCTTGTACCGGCTGCGATTAAATCTTGACCTCTTCGTTGGCTGCTTTATCTTTCAGTTTTTGGAAATTTCTAGATTCTTTAGATCTACTTTTATAACTAACTTTAGAAAGGTTCAGAAAATATCGTTACCTCGATGATTTTTCGATATTCTCGGTTATCAGAATTGATAAATTATTTATTTCAATAATATATGTCTCTCTTATCACGATCCTACAATAATTTAATCTGCAGCAGAATATTATAATAACAAAAAGAATTCTTGTTGACGTTCTCATTATGTAATATTATCTCCTAAATCATAACTTAAAATTAAAAAGTAAAGATATCAATAGTCTACCCTTTTTTATATCTTAGAATCTAGAACGACGAGAATTAAGACGATTTCCAAATTCTCCAGAAATTAATACGTTTACATAATTAAATTGTCCAACTTCTCATTTCGTCGAACAGATCTGCCAACAAATTTCACAAAATCCACTTGGACAATTCATCCACTAAAGGAATATTTAATTAAAATTACAGTATAACTATCAAATCTCAGCGTATAACTACCTATCAATTCGATCCAATTAAAAATATAAATACACAAACTTCAACATAGCAAAAATGACACTTGATCTCTTCAATCTTCTACATTCTCTCAAACAGAAAAAATAAACCCCAAGCACTTGTAAAAATCCCAGAAATATTTATAAAAAAATATATCAAAACAAGTCGTACAGAACATCTCAATAAATGTACCATTAATTAAAAATCAACCACGATGAAAATTCATATGAAGCATCCCTCGACAAAAGACCTAAAAGGGGTTAAAATATGGGCACTTTGAGATCGAAAACGCGCAGCTATGATACGTTGGAACCGATGGAAAGTTGCATCAAAGGGGTAAGACATAATATAGTACGATAGGCGACTCCGAGATCAGCTTAGTTCCACTGAAACCACGTGTTGAAGCTTGGCACGTTTACGTGAAAATCGACTGGCTACGAGACTTAACGGTACATAAGGCTCTGCCGGATATACCTCGGTTGTCAGACATGGAAATACCAACAACTACTTCAAACTTTTCAATGGAGGGTGAATTGAATGAAATTTTTGCCGACCTTAAAAGAAGCCTCTGACGATGAGGCTCGTTAAAGTGATTAAATTAATTTCTAGAGTTCATCAACCCTCTCCGTTGTAGAGTTTCATGCAAAACAAACATACATCTGTGTTTCTATTCGTTGAAATTAAATACTTAACTTTGCGACCTATTCTTGACAATGACTAATTATATTTGCAATTAAATACTTGCTAATTAAGTTAAATTTATTATTTAAAATACAGATTTTAACGCTAGATCTATGGCAACCGTCAGACGAGTTTCACCTTGTTTTAATTTTTCCTCAACTTGATAGAGAAACAGTGCGGCAAATATTTCACATGTGTATTATAATATACGAATTACTTATTTAACATACTACTTGTATAATATAATTACTTGTTTAATATATTATTACGAATTGTTACGAGTAACGAAATTATCTCCACGATATATGATATCGATTACTAGATCGATAGCAACGAGTTGTAAATGTTATTAATGATATGTCAAGAAAGTTGTCTGCCAGCTGCGAGATTGGACATTTGCAAATAGAATCATTATTTTTATAATCTTTAAGTTGCTTTATTACAAAGCGCCGGAACAATATTTAAATATGTCAAATTTAGCGGTCACAAATCTAGTGTTAAATATTATATTATAATTAAACTGTCGCTAATGAGCATTGTACTACTGGAAGTCTACTGCAATTCTTAATTTAATAAAATCAGAAAGTTATTTTTTATCAATAATTTAGGCTATATTTTTATTTCAAATAATAAAAGTGACTTGAATACCACGATGTATGGAGAAGAACAATTCTAATGGTAATTATTTAATATGAGACTACAGTTTGTACTGAAAGGATTAATTTGAGTTCTGTGCAATTGTTCTGGAATAATTGAAGTTCTTTCGTGCAATTAAACATGGTTACACAAATAACCTACATCGTTACGTTGGATTTTTCCTAACATAGGCGTTGGAAAAATAATCGGGTCGCGAGGAATCGTCCGTGGACCGGAAATCAAACCCGGATCGTTCATTTGCCGGACGATTGCAAGTACCAATTGAGCTATTCAAGGCCCTACGAAGCGAATAATTTTCTAGACCTTTTAATCTAAACTTTGACATGGAATTAAAGCCCTACACTATGTTTTTAAACCCTTATTATTCGTCTATCCTTTATTTAACATATTGCATACGACTTTTAATCTCTCCAGATAGTACTATTTATCAAATTAATAACACTAGATCTACCGACAATTATTTCAATATAATTAAAATTGTCAAATAAATATATTTTAAAGACATAAACGGAGAGAGTAAAAAAACTCGATCAATTTAATCGCTTACTTAATATACTGTCCGACAAGTGATTTACTTTAACCCCTTAACCTACGATTTCTTTTCTAATGGCAGGAGCAAAGATACAAAATTAATTCCTGAAATCAAAAGTTTTCACTGATTTCTGATATTTCGTGTAACTGAATGTAATATTCATGGTATAGAAATAATGAGACCGTTTCGTAACCGGCTGATATTGTCAATTTAACAGTTTTTGAAAGACTTCAAAATTTCCTGTTCCATTTACCACGCTACGAGTCCCACACGTAGTTGTAGGCTAAGGGGTTAATATATGTAAATATAGAATGTTGAAAAAGAAACAGTTTTCGAAATCTCAGGAACATTATTAAAAAATGCAGAGCAAGTCATTTTAACCGCCTTGGTATATCTAGTGTTAAGATATTTGTGCAATTTAGCAACAGAAAATGCATGTGATTAAGAAATAATTTTGTAAGGAATTGTCAATTTGCTTGGATTGAAAGAAACGAAATTTGGCAAGGGAAAAACAATCATTCTATAATCCGGAAATTCCCTAGTGCGAACACTTATGTCTACCGATTAGTTCGAATAACTAAAGTTCTACTGTACACCAAAACTTCGCGTAAAGTTTCACTACTGTGCTTCTCGTCCATTACGTTCAGTAAATGCGGAATTTTTTCGAAAATTCTTACACTCAATAACACATTAAACATACATAATAATTTATTTCGAATATTCTTTCAGAAAAATTTCAAATTATTCCCTGGTATAATTACAAAATAAATCCAAATTAATTGCGATGGAATTTGAAATAGTGTTAAAATGATTTTACAGTCGATTTAAGCAGTAAATCAAAGTTTTTCATTATTCTTTTATTTATCTGTATAATATTGTAGAAATATGATTGTAACTTTATTTAAACTGAATAACATTTAATGATGTTATGGTAATAATGTTTCGAGAAAGAAAAAGTTAATTGTTTCGTTAGGAAGTCTGTGTTTATGGTGGCTTTACAGAGTACAATGGAAATTATGTAACATTAACTTTTGGTTTGAGACCCAACGGCTGAACTTACTAGATTATTACCACCATTATTGTCGTTAATTACTGCGGTTTATATATACACCACGATTTAGAGGGTAGAGCAGTCGACCAGAGAGCTTCTCGAATTACTTGTCATAAAGCTTATTGTTCACATAATATCACAATATTTAATTCTATCTATAATAACTCGCTTAAAACTGGATATTCTAACTAACAATATCGTGGGAAATTAATCTAATGAACGTTGAACTCTAAAAATTGCTGAGTTAAATGATTCGATACGACGCAACATTAAACCATTTGTGTATTATCAGTTTTATATGAAAATTCATAATATAGAGCTGGAAATAAGTATATTATTATTTTATTCGTGAAATTTTTAATAATAGGAACTATTGGCATTTGAAATATTAAATTCGTATTTTAGGAAAAGAGGAATTCAGAGGTGAAAAAGAAGATGGATTTAGAAATCTATATTTTATACGATCAACGTAGAATATCTGCTCTATGGCTGTCCTATAAAATTGGAGAACTTTTGTCAAAAATAGGGAAAGAGTAATTTTGACTTCCTTGGTAGTTTCAGTGTTAAAATATGCCTCTTCCAAAAATATTTGAATTCCAATTACAATAATGCTCTTAAGATGAACTCTACCAATGTAAAAATATTTAAAAAAAAACGATATTTCGAAAATATTTTACTATTGTCTACAGTAACACACTTAAAGTTAATTATACCAGATATGAAGGCTCAAATATCCGTTTTGCAATGACATTTTAAATCTATTTTCCATGCTCTTAAAAAATATTTACTTCTGTTATTTCAAATTGTCAATCTGTCCATCTCTGTTTATATCTTAAATTTCTATAATTAAAAAAATGCATTCTCTTTACAGTAGAAATATGAACGTGTAATTAAAAATAATTGTACTTTTATGTTATTACGAGTATTTAACACGATTGATGTAAAGAGCACGAGAAAGAAGATACGGCTAATTTGGTTGGAAGTAAAAATGGGAAGACAATCAGTGGATAATTGAAAAGAAACCATTTTAACTCTCATATTATTCGAAACTACTCACAAAACTCTTCCGCTAAAATCCAATCTCAGCTCTGCAGGGTATCAGGTTAAACTAAACTTCGGCTTAACAAATTTCCGCAACTTTCTACATTAATGTATTAACGTGAGAAGTTAGTTCTTGGAACGAAATTTGAGACACGTTATAAAATATACCACAATGAGAAGAAACGCGCGGGGTTTCACGGTGAAGTTGCAATTAATTCCAACAGATTCTGTATCAAGGAGTTGCGTTACTTCGATGTCTTTCGTCCACCATAAGCTGCTTTGATAATCTCTTCAAGCAGAAATTGAATCATGGCGGTAGTATGTTAACATGTAATTTAAAACTTCAACGGTGACACACATTGATTAATATCGTTGGATAAACTTCGTCTAATTGTATTCAAACTTCTTAATGAAACCCGGCACACGATTTAAACAATTTAGAAATTATTATTAATAGATCTATTTAGATTTTTAACAAACGTCGTAATTTTTTAATATATTAACCATCATTTTTATTGTTCACAGATATAATAAGATATTGAATAGTTAACAAACTTCATTTCTACTTTGTATAATATATTGAATAACAGGACATTTTAAATTTCTCCTCTGCAATAATTACTTCAATCTTTTCATTTTCACTTATGATGAATAGCATGGAGAATATATGTGGAATTTTATTAAAATTATAATATTTTTTAGACGTCGGAAATGTGCAAGATTTTTTTACGACGACGATTAATAATTAAGAGTCCGATAAAATTGTTTCTTTGAATAACTACATGGTACATTAATAGCCTGGCGTGTTTTTCTTTCATTGAATTTTCATTCACTGGTATTACAATATGCCACTACCTTTCTGATTCTTAGAAATCTATTTTAATTCTGAATTAGCTACGGAATAACACTTTTTCCAAAGTACTTATTCTGTGTATTTAAATATTGATATAACGTCGTATGTTTTAATGTTAAAATAGTTGAAAAATAGTTAAAAACTAGTACGGTTAAACTAATCCACTCCAAAATGTAGAAGCAATTCTATTTACTTAGAAATCGTATTCGATTCTGACTTAAAACAGAAAAAACTAATAATTTTAATAGAATATTTTTCAATATAGCTTCCGTAAGTTTATTTCTGAAATATAAATACAAAGGAAATGATTTGTCTTCAATTTAATTATAATGCAGAACGATACCGGCGCTTAACAACGATTTATTCATGGCCTTTTAATATAACCTGTTCTACAATGGCCCCCGGTGAAATTCTGCTTTTTCTTATCACTTCACAGCTTTATTTATATTCTAAAGTACATGGGAAATATTCATTCTCTCGATGGAATTCACATAACTAAAGTATTATTCAGTTTCACCCCTAACGCAAGTACTTTGCATTTCTGATAAAACTACGGTCGAAATTATGAAACACGATATCAACGAGAAAAACGTTTCGTCATAATCGCTTTAACCTTCACTCACTCCTTAAAAAAATATAAAATTAAGGACCCTAGGATGAAGTACAATTTACTACTAACGTTTAATTAACGATTAATTTATAGAACAGAATTATTTACACTTTACGGTATCCAAACTATTTCAACAATTTTTCGTCAGCTAAGAAAAATTAATGTCGAATTTTCTACTCTTGGTGAATCAATGAAATCAATTCAGATACTGAGGTATATTTAGTTGAAATTGCAGAATTATTACAAATTTAAAGCCTATGTGAAAATGATTGATTTTCATTAATATGAATGAATGTAGAAGCGGAATGTAAAAACTGAATGTGTATTGTATTAGAAACGTTAAGGAGTTGTTGATTAGATGTGACACGAGAAAAGTAATGAATTTTGTAAAATATATAATTTATTAAATAAAACATCCACAGTCGAAATTAAACATATCAAAAATTAAGAGCGATGGAAAGCTGTATCGAATTTAGCTCGACATAGAACTTTCAATTTTTGAAGCTAATAATAGTTTTATATTTAATAATAGTGCACTTATTCTATCCCAATGTCTAATTTAAATTCGATCAAAAAGTAGGAACCATACAAAGGTGTATCGTGTCGAGCGCAACGTAAGACTATAAAATGTTAAAGTTGGAAATAGTTATATATTTAATAATAGCGCTATTAATCTATCCTAGTGTCTAATTTAAATTCGATCGAAAAATAAGTACTACAGGAAACCGCTCCCAGTTTAATTCTACGTAGGATTGCAATTTATTCAAGTTTAAAATAGCTATATATTTAATAATACTTCAATTATTATTCAATTCAATTCAATTATTAACCTAGTGTCCATTATAAAGTCAATCCAACAATAAAAGCTATAGAAAACCGTGTCCAATTGAGTTCGACGTAGGACTACACATTGTTAAAATTGAAAATAGCTATATATTTAATAACACTTCAATTATTATTAAATTCAATTCAATTAATTTCCTAGCGTCTATTTTAAAGTCAATCCAACAATAAAAACTATAGAAAACCGTGGCCACTTCAATTCCACATAGATTGCAAATTGTTAAAGTTAAAAATAGCTATATATTTAATAACACTTCAATTATTATTAAATTCAATTCAATTAATATCCTAGTGTCCATTATAAAGTCAATCCAACAATAAAAACTATAGAAAACCGTGTCCACTTCAATTCCACATAAGATTGCAAATTGTTAAAGTTTAAAATAGCTATATATTTAATAACACTTCAATTATTATTAAATTCAATTCAATTAATTTCCTAGTGTCTATTTTAAAGTCAATCCAACAATAAAAACTATAGAAAACCCTATCCAATTGAGTTCGACGTAGGGCTACAACTTGTTAAAGTTAAAAATACTCATATACTTAATAATAGCATAATTATTTTACCCTGCTATGTAATATGCAATATCTCAGCTAATTCATGAATATTATCGTTCACTTTTACACGTACCAGTCGACGTCATTCAAAGAGTTAAAAAAAAAAACTTGTATCTCTTCAACGAATACCTCACTATAATGAACAGCTACAATGAACCAGTAAACGTACCGAAACAGATTCTATCGCAGCGTTCATCGATCGAAAGTTGAAAACTCGAATTGGAAAAAGAAATTCATAGAAACCAGTCGCAAATTAATTACGCAGAACGATTCAGTACTATCAATGCTATCGTGCCATAATTATAGTGGCCGCGGTGCATGGAGTTTATACGAAACACGGAGTAACATCGCGATAAGTAAAATTTACCGTACAGTGTACGAACATGTATGTAAAATTCGTACGTAATGCTAATTACCGTTCTCGGACTGGTAATCGGATCGATAATCCGATTATATACAATCGTAACACGAAAGAGCCGTGAAACTAATTGATGCGAAAATGTGCAATAATTTGCGGTTGAAATCACATTTCTTATCAACGCTGCGTGTGACGTTTCACTATTAATTTAGGCGACAATGAAATTCAAGTCTATCGACTTCCCGTCGATCGTACGATCGTTAATATTGTTTTAACTGTGAGGAAATATTTTTCATTATTTCTGCACTTTGATATGCATATCGTTCTGCGTTAATAAGTCATTATTAGACTGCGGATGTTTATGCAAATTTCGAGTTTCAAAAATGCAGGTGAGACAGGAAAACCTATCTAGGGATTTATTGCACTTAATAAATATTACAACAAATACCATACTTTGGATATTTTAGATATATTTTTATATTATGTTCTTTTTGTATATTTTAGTCGTATTTAATTTGTCATAAATGCATAAAAATCCGCAGTCTAGTCATTATACTTGTTACTATAATAATATTAACTTATAAGTCTACTATTCTTTCTATACTAGAAATACGACTGGTGAATCTCTTATAATTAAACATATTAAATAAGTACGTTGAAAAAAGAGGAATTAAGAGGTGACCAGTAAAGTAATTTACATCTGATAAGATAGGCGTGGAATATCTACTATGTAATTTTAATGTAAATTTAGAAAATCCAGTCAATTTGAATGACTGAATAATTCTAACGTTAAACTGCAAAAGTTTTAGCTGTAAAAAAATCCTATTATGAAATAAAACCCAGGGCAAAAGCAGTGGAATTTATTTTCAGTGAAATGAGTCAGTGACTTTCCGTACAATTGGTTTAATATTTAAAAAAGAAGGGATAGGAAAGGACTCAATTATTGTGAAATTATAAGGTTTTTTTATAAACTTTGAAGATTTCGCTTAAAATTAGGTACTTTAGATAAATTAAAAGGCGTTTCGAAGAGGAGGAATGTCAAGGGGTAACAAAAGCTGCTCAATGTTAGACAGCTGACAAACCAAAACATTTGGTCGATGTAAACATACTGTCGACGTAATATTTTGCTTTCTGGGTATCTCATGACCTTCACAACGCATGAATGGAGACTGACACCGAAGAAAATAATAAAAATTTAACGCTAGAACTACAGGATTCGTATCTGTTATATTTAAATTTACTAAATAGGTCCTCTGGAAAAAGGGAAGTCAAGAAGTGAAAAAGATGATTATTTAACACTAAATCTACCGACGATTAGTTTAACATATTTAAAAATGACAAATGAATACATTAGAATAAGAGAAATGGAGCAGGCAATCAAACTTGATCGCTTTCAGTCTACAAAATTCAAAATTCAGTAGATAATTGGAAAAGAAACAGCGTTAGAAATTTCAGAAATATTCTCAAAAAATTCAGCACAAGTCGTTTTGATTACATTGGTAGATATAGTGTTAAATAATTTTTGTTCTCTATGATAAACGTAGAATAATTACTGTACGGCTGCAACATAAATGTAGAAAATTAACAAATTTACAACCGATCATTTGGATCGCTTTAATAATTTTAATGTTAATATTACAGCCCTTTAACACTAGATTGACGGATGTTGATACACCTACTTTTCTACAGTGTGCCAATTTGACTTATATAAGAAAACTGAAGTATTTTGCAAAGAAAACAATTCCAAATCAAATTAAATGAAAGATTTATTATTAAAAAATTGACCAACCAATATATTATATATATAGTAATCAAATTTTTAATGAGCCAAATTGGCTCCGTAAATCTAGTGTTAAAAAGCTATGTTGCAACACTACAATTGATTTTTCCCGTCTAACTTAAAATATAAAAAAGTAAATTACTAACGACTTTTCCTTCCTATATATTTTTCTAATACATCTAAATATACCAAATAAATCATTGCTCCAAATATTAAGATACTTAATAAACTAAAAAACTAATCAAGAAATTTCCACATCCAACGCAAAATAATTGACCATGGTACACGAAAGAGAATGAAGACATTAAACTCGCTGTATTTTTTTGTCGCTCATATTTCTGTTGACTTTTAAAAAATTACGTTATTCCGTTCATTCTTGATTACGGTATCGAACAATAGAGCGCTTGAATTCTCACGGCATAGGAGATTTCCGTAGATTTTCCTACGTTTCCTCGTTCTTCTACATTTAAACCCTTCAATACCGTTCGCTTTTCTTACGTATGAAAACAAAACAAGCCGAAAGAAAAAGTCCGACAGGTTGAGTTCTAATTACGAGTGGCCCCGGTAACAAAGTGAATTTCAACGTTTGTTTCGCTGCCAACCGTTTGGCCATTGACCTAACAATCCTGAATCGAATAATGCTGACTTGCGAGTAAAAGAAGTTGTTTGTGGTGTTTCCTCGTTAATACATCCTTTACCCATTTAAAATCCTTCGATGGAAAACAGCTAGCTCAATTTTCTATTGATGGCATTTATAAAACGATATAATAACGCAAAGAACTAGATTTTTATGGGAAGTTTGTTGCATTAGGAGAAACATTAAATAGTTGAAACAAGTCGCCATATATTAATTAGTTAATTAATAATTTTTGTGCTTGATTTATCTTCTTGCAAGATAGTCATTTTTTGTTGCACTCCAATGTCTCACCTGGGGACCATCGTAAGCCACCATCAATCGGTTGTCGCTTCTATGGGGATTTTCGAATTTATTAGTTATAATTAGACTTCGGATTTTTATGTATTTAGGAGAAAATGAATACGGCTAAAATATACAAAAAGGACGTAATATAAAAATATATCTAAAATATCCCAAGTATGGTATTCGTTGTAATATTTATCGAGTGCAACAAATCCCTAGATGGGTTCTCGTGTCATAGGTGTATTTTTTAAACTTGAAATTTGCATAAACATTCGGAGTCTAATTATAATGTATTAGTAATGTATTAGTAATGCATGTATTGTATCGCAACATTTTAAGAAATGTACGTTTATCTGAGCTTTTCTATTGAAATGGCACAAAATAGGAAATAGTAAAGTGGCGCCAAGTTGTTAATAGACAACGTCAGACGTCAGATAGTTAATATATTTAAATATAACAATTTCATGCCAGCAATTCCAGTGTTAAATCGTAATCAGGTGTAAATGAAGGAAACTGCAATATGGAATTACAGATTTCATTTACTCTGTAAATAATATTTTTTCCAAGTTTCAAAACTAATATAAAAAGCTATTTAGGCTCACTTAATTTTGCAAGATATATACATAGCTATTTTCGCAAAATTACCTCGACATTTGAAGTTCCAAATATGCAATAAACAACAGAATTCTCTCGTTTAATAATCACAGAAACTTTAAAGCAAAATAATCTTAAAATTATTCTGAAATTTATAATTACACATATTTCACTTTGATATTACTAAATTTTTACAACTATACCTAACGCAAGAATGTCTAGCAACACTGGACACAGTTTTCTAGTATAATTAATATTGTACTCATTAATAATTCAGTAGTCCCTACTATAAAATAAAAATGAAGAAGTTACTTTTCCTTAGCTGACGTAAAATAAACAAATAATTTCCCTCGCAAGAGGTTAAAATACAAATTCCACAACACAACAAAATATTTCTAAAAAATAATAGAAAAGAAATTTCTATTATTCACTGCACCACCCTCGCTATTTGCTTCCCGTTAAATGACAAACAAATGCAAACGCTTGTCCTTGACTTCCGCCAAGATAAATTCGCCGCGTCAACAGTCCACGTACGAGATCGAAATCTTAAAAGCGTCTAGCCTCTCTTACACACAACCAGAACAACTCAAATTTCGAAAAAATAACTTCTACAAAACGTATTCCTCGCTAGTTCCTTTCTGGAGCAGCGAATGTTTCGAAGTAGTTAACGCTGCGTTTGATCAAACAGTAGTTAACGTCGCGACATGTCAGCCGCAAGGAGAAACCGTCGTAACTCTAACCATCGATAACATTCGCAAAGAGTCAAATACTTCGACATTATTCAATACATAGTTTAATACTGATAAAATATATCGCTCCAAGTTAAACGTTCTTACAATTAGAAATACGCGGCATTTAAACGACGTAACGGTACGGTCATCCGAATGAAAATAAACAAGAGTCGACGCCGTCCATTGACTACGTATAACGAACGGAGATTACTACACGCTGAAGGTCACCACGGATGTTTACGATTTCGTTGATCTACGATATTTCACGAGAAACAAATCGTAGCAAGCTGCTTACACTCCAAAATATATACCAATCTGGTAAAACCATGGCGGTCATATCGAAGTCCGACGTTATACTCCACAACGAATCGTGTACACAGAGGAGACATCGGGGATACAAAACCGACAAACACTCAACCCAGAATCCTCTTATCCAAACAAAGCTACCAGAGGTGCACCGAGCACATACACGTTAAACGTCCTTCCGTAGTCGGTGTTGCGACAATAGTGCGAACTCTATTCAAGTTTCTATCCTAGTCTTACTACGTCTCGAGATGTGTTACACGCGTTTCCAAGAAAACCGTTCCTACGTTTTACGATTCTACCCTGGAAGACGCGTTAGAAACGGCACCTACGTGCACAAGTCAGTAATACACACCTGGTCTGGCCGACCCAAGGTCAGGTCAGTAGGCCGTGGACGCACACGATGCTTCGTTGAGTTGAATTTCCTCGTTGTCCTAGCTGGTGACAGTGCCGGTCGATGACAGTAGGTTTTCCGTGTTACTTGGAATTTTGACACCTTCGCACACTAGCCCGGATCGCCCAGGCACAATAACACGAGCACGAGAGTACGTCTCGCCCCTTAGAGTTGCGCGATTGGTTTTCTCGCTTATATGGACACGGAGTAACGTTAATACGTGATTGAGGTGTTACACGAAGTGTCAAAAAACACGAAGGAACTGTGGCACCAGCTTAACGAAGGAAAATAAGTGATTCTACGTGCGACTGTGTCTTTGACTTTGAGACGACCACGATTCAACGAGGGCCGGCCTTCTCTCCACGAGCTTCGCCGAAGAACTGGCGGGCTCGTGCGCTCGCACGCACTCGCCTTCCCCCACTCCTCCTACTCCGGCTCCTCACCGATACGCGACACCTACCTGCTTCACCGTAAACCCTCGCTGCTTCTTCCCCTACTTCGTCACCCCTCCGACGCTCTTCTGACCAACCACCCACACCTACCCCCAACCTTACCTGGCTGCTGTATACAATCGTGAGAGCGCGGAAAATTCAAAGACGAGAGTTAATTATAACGACTCGGACGAGAGGCTGCTGAAACGAGATGGTTACTCGCCACTCTACGTCCATTGGCTCTTCCCTTGCAACTGCTACGCGTTCTGGTGAAATGGAAAGATCGTGGAAGGTCGAAGAGATGTGGATTAGATTGGAGGATTGAACAATTTTTGAGTTATGATTCGAAGATGGTGGAATTTTGAGAGATGGAAATACCGTATTTAGGTAGGTATATAAATGGAAATACTTTGAGTTAGGTTTTTGTTTTGATGGTGTCTTTTGGATTTTGTTTGATATTAAAATAGAGAGGTGAGACGACTTTGTATTTTCATTAAAATTTGACTGATTGGTTTTCTAGGCATTTGTATGGGGATGTAGAATTAAATTTGACTAGAATTCAATCCAAGTGAGCTTTTTAGTTTGAGCAACGACATCTGAGCTTGCAAGCTTGCACCTAGTAGCTCAAACTAAAAAGCTCAACAAAAATTTCAGATTTCCTCCAAAAATATGAGCTTTTGAGCAATTTTCCGAGTTTTTCGCGAAATGTCGACAAATGCAAGTGAGCTTTTTAGTTTGAGCGTCGACATCTGAGCTTGCAAGCTCACACCTAGTGGCTCAAACTAAAAAGCTCAACAAAAATTTCATGTTTCCTCCAAAAATATGAGCTTTTGAGCTATGAGCACGTGAGTATAGAGCTTTTGAGCAATTTTTCCGAGTTTTTCGCGAATTTTCGACAAATCCAAGTGAGCTTTTTAGTTTGAGCGTCGACATCTGAGCTTGCAAGCTCACAGCTAGTGGCTCAAACTAAAAAGCTCAACAAAAATTTCCGTTTTCCTCCAAAAATATGAGCTTTTGAGCTATGAGCACGTGAGTATAGAGCTTTTGAGCAATTTTTCCGAGTTTTTCGCAAATTTTCGACAAATCCCAGTGAGCTTTTTAGTTTGAGCAACGACATCTGAGCTTGCAAGCTCGGCCCTGATGGCTCAAACTAAAAAGCTCAACAAAAATTTCAGATTTTCTCCAAAAATATGAGCTTTTGAGCAATTTTCCGAGTTTTTTGCGAAATGTCGATAAATGCAAGTGAGCTTTTTAGTTTGAGCGTCGACATCTGAGCTTGCAAGCTCACACCTAGTGGCTCAAACTAAAAAGCTCAACAAAAATTTCAGTTTTCCTCCAAAAATATGAGCTTTTGAGCTATGAGCACGTGAGTATAGAGCTTTTGAGCAATTTTTCCGAGTTTTTCGCAAATTTTCGACAAATCCCAGTGAGCTTTTTAGTTTGAGCGTCGACATTTGAGCTTGCAAGCTCACACCTACTGGCTCAAACTAAAAAGCTCAACAAAAATTTCAGATTTCCTCCAAAAATATGAGCTTTTGAGCTATGAGCGCGCAAGTATAGAGCTTTTGAGCAATTTTTCCGAGTTTTTCGCGAAATTTCGACAAATCCAAGTGAGCTTTTTAGTTTGAGCGTCGACATCTAAGCTTGCAAGCTCACAGCTAGTGGCTCAAACTAAAAAGATCACCCAAAATTTCAAATTCGCTCCAAAAATATGAGCTTTTGAATTATGTACCAGAAAAATGGAGACATAAAGGACAAACAGAACAGGCAGGACTGAAAGGGACGTGCAGGACTGGAAAAGACACTAACAGCTTTATCCCTATTTAAGATTAAGTATAAGAAGGAAAGTTTGAGAACCGATACACTCCGATTTTGATATAAACAGTCTATGAAAACACTGTGTTGTCTAGAATCCTACTGTGGTGTGGAATTTTGTTATGGAATTGACGTTGTTATTGGTATTAGAGTGGCACTTGATCATACTTGCTTTTACAGCTTACAAGTTGAAGCTTGATGAAAAGTTACGTATTTGAGATTTTTTGATGAGATTCCTTGGTGATTCTGATTACAATTGTGTAAAAGAACCATTCTCATGAATGGATGAATTAATGAGAAAAGACTTAAAGTAGAATTATTCATTAACCACTTTCGTGATATCACGGCGTATATTGAATTAAAGAGAGGCATGTTTTTCTACGTGTTCATTCGTGTATACAGCTACAGAGGCGTGAAAAATTCAAAGATGAAGAGACTTAATTATAACGAGTCAGACGAGGGAAAGACTACTCGAGATGTTTGCCACGAGACGCTGATTTATTCACCGCAATTCGTCACTTTTACTATTTGTCCTTCCTCATATTTTAAAAGAAACATTCTTCTTTTCACAGAAATAAAATAGATGTAGTCCATAGACATACACTTGCAGCATAAAACGCCAGCAATTTCTTTGTTCAATTTCAAATTTCAACTGCTGTAACAAACTTAATCAATCAATAGAAAAAAGTTCCCTAATATACTACGTAACGTTGAACTAATCAAAATTTTGAGGCGATGATCTCATGATACCTATTATACATAGTCTACTGTATCATTAACGAAATCGTAATTACTAGATTTATCTACAACCATCGATCGTCCCTTTTTCCAGACTATATTATGCAATTATGTATTTCCGCATTTATTATGCAGTTGCAGTCGTATTGGTTCGAACAGAGACAAGTGCATACACGTTCTTGGGATGGAAGTGTATGCACGCAGAACCGGGTTCGCCGCAGCATACGTGATTATTATCAAATAGAACGTGAAATGCATGTAGCTTGGAGGGAGAAGGCAATTGGAAATCTATAGATTTACCCGATAATTAATGCATCCTAGTAGAACGATTAATTCGAGTAGATCCCGAGCGCCATTGAAAAAGCTGAGGCAGAGTTATTAGCGATGAGGAGCAACTTTCGTTTATAATGATCATGTCTGGAAAGCGCAATATTCATAGGGTGATACCACGTTCTAGTTATTATCTTTTTTAATTATTTTAGCTCAAGATTGTATGGATAATTCGAGCATTTCATGACTTTCTCATAATAGCTTCTTATTTTAGTGGTTTTCTAAATCCGATTGTGTTATGGAGAAATGTTGCAGATTCACAAGATGACAGAAAATTAGGATGATAAATTTGTTGCAATGTTGATTTTGTTTTGCAAGAAATTATGAAATAGGAGAACAATTTTGCCGTTGTAGAATTATTTAACAGTAGATTTACGGATGTTGATTGTATACTTATTTTTACTGAAGTGAACCAGTTTGACTCATACAAGAAAATTGAAGTTTTTTTGCACAGAAGGTAGTTTCGAATCAATTTAAATGAAAGATTTATTATTAAATATTTCATTGAAAAATTTACTAGATGACTTATTTTTTTAACATGACAAGTTTCATTAAGAAACAGCCATTTGGAGATTTCCTTTTTGCTAGAACCACCAAAAATACATTCCACCTTTGTAGGAAATAGTTGTACAAGTATATTAGACACATGTATACAACATTTATACTTTACGCGACAGAAGTTTAAACTTCCTTCGTACTTGATATTCGAGCAGTCAAATTCAAACAGTAGGATAAACTAATTTTACTTTAAACGAACTTTCTACACCGAGCGTAATCTCATTTCCTCACGTGTGCATACAACTGCATCCTTCGAGAGGTTTTCATGGGCCAAATATAAATTTCTTGCATTTTAGAAAACAAAAAAACATACTGAATGCTATCAACATCAATAAAGTCACAAGGATCGATCCAAGAAATTGTTTTAATTACTACACTCAAAATTATCATCACTTTTGCAGTCCTACGTCAAACTACATCGAATTTGCTTTTTATTTTAATTGATGTTTAACTATGAAATTTCACCTTTGGAATTTGACTTAAATCAAAAAAACTAATTTAATTTAATTATAATACGTATTATGAAATTAATTTCTGAAGTGTTAAAGTACCAAATTAAATGAATTAGCATTAAATATAAACAGATGACAAAACTATGACGTTTCATTCTCTTTTCCAACAAATATTCATCAACTGTTTTTGTCAAACAAAGGAATTCTCCAGGTTTTGTCCACCAAATGACGACAGTATATTCGACGAATAAAAATAATTTAAAAAAGAAAACGTTATATAAATGTACGATTGTAAATACTTTATTGCAAAATTGCTAAAAAAATATGAACTTATAAATGATTGGTTTTTCATTCCATCGGCTTAGCGTGAAGATAGATTGCTCATGTTTTCTTTAATTCTATTTCAAAGTAATGTCCGTTCTTACCAATACAGGATTGCAATCCATGAAAAATGGAATCTCTTGATTTACATATTTAACAAGGAAAATATACTTGAAAAAAATGGCAATATAGGTGAAATGAAATGAAAATTCAATCGTTTCGGTGCACGTATAAGAAAAGTTTTAATATAGGTCGTAAGTAAACTTGCTGGTGGTTCTGCCATGCAAGGCTTAATCCAAGTTTAGTCACGAGATGTACTTGGATTAAGATGGGGTAATACACAACAGTTGTAATTAACGCTTTAAAAAATAGCAAGAAGAAAAAAAAAATTTTCTTAGCGAAAAATTCTTTTACAGTCAAATGATCCTTTATAGTTTTTAACGAAAGTTCTACTATAAAATCTAATTAAAAGTATAGATTATCGGTATCTACCTCTTTAATCGATGGAAAATAGAAACTAAGATAATATGCCCTGAGAACAAATAATTTTGATTCCACGATAAAAAAAATCTTTGCGTTTGCACGTTATTCATTCTTCTCTCTAATTAAATCCACACTATGAACATAGAATTACAGAAATTCTATTGAATTTGAAAGAACGAAAATTTTACATTCAGCATAGAACCACAGCAGGAAAATCAAGCCATCTACATTGCACGTAGCTGTAGTACCTGAATAATCTACTACAAGCACTCTAAAAACAGTAAGCTATTCTTGCGCCATGTTTCTTTTGATGTTCACCAATTTCTATAGATCCTAACCCAGTACAACAGCAGGACAAGTAGTACAAAAGTATTGCACAAGTATATTACAATACATAAACGTATGTGATACAATATTCGTGAAATACAATTGTGTGTTCCTAAGACTACAAATTATTTATTTAATAAATACTGTCCCTCTCCTGCCTGTCCTGTCTGTCTCCTACCAGTCCAGCTTCTCTCCTGCCTGTCCCATCTCCTACCAGTCTTGCTTCCCTATTGTCTGTCTTGAAAGTCCTCTACCACTCTCCTATATGTCCTCTGCCTGTCCTGTCTCTCCTGCTTTACAAAAACGTTTTTTCTAAGAGACCTATCGAACCGTATGCCTCAAGATTAATTTGCTTTGAGAGCACTTTTTCCATCCCTATCCGGCTAGACTCTTTGCTGAAGTAATGCAAAGACGAAAATCATACAAATATTCTATGATTCTAATATACTAGCTGAAAATTGAAAATTACCATGGAATTACATAAATACTCAGCGTAGTTTGAACATATATAGAATTCCTGGAAATACTTTAACAATCTGGAAGCAGTTAGAGTTGGTGAATTAAGAGTAAATAACCACCAAAATATTTCCCCCCTTATCCCGGCCAATTGGCGTACACGCGTTTACGTAAAATACGCAGTTTCACGAGGGTGCGAGGGTACGGCATGGCATAGAGCAGCTAGCCGCGACTTCATTCCTCACGGCGGCGCGAATCGATAAACGGCGACCACCACGCAACACACAAACTCATCCTCCTCAACCACCCCGACCTCGACGCCCGGCGCACCATTCCCCGGATCATACCTTCCCCGTACGCTACACATCGTGTGTCATTAAAGTACACGGACGTTTTTCTACTCACGATTACGATAAGACCGTGGAACGTGAATGAGAAACAATCAGGGCCATTTGGTCGAGTGATGCATATAGTAGTCACTTAAAGGGGTAGATTCTAGGTAAAGTCACTGTGATGGATATTTTTGAAAAGTGGGCGCAATGATGGCTGAGGTGGCAAAGACTGGGACTTGATATCGGTGGATGTTTTCTTTGGGAAGGTTCTAAATTATTGGAAGGTTGTAAATTATTATTAGGATAGCTTTGGTAATTGGAAATCTAGCTGAGGCGGTAGATTCGGGGTGAATTAAATATTGCAGTTGATGGGAATTGCGGTGGGGAAGAGATGAAGGTTTGGGACTTGCTATTAATGGGACTGAATTAGCATAGAGAATTATGAGAAGACCGTGGAACGTGAATGAGAAACGATCGGGGGCACTTGGTCGAGTGATGCGTACAGTAGTAATTTAAAGGGGTAGATTCTAGGGAAATAAAGTCATTGTGGTTGATATTTTTGAAAGCTGGGTGTAAAGATGGCTGAGGTGGCAAATAGCGAGACTTGGTATCGGTGGATATTTTCTTTTGGGAAGTTTTTTGTAAATTATTATTAAGATAGCTTTGGTAATTGGAAATGTAGCTGAGGCGGTAGATTATGTGTGAATTGAATATTGTAGTTGATGAAGATTAATGTGTGTGAGGAGCTGAAGGTCTGGGACTTGCTGTCAGTGGGACTGAATTAGCATATACAATTATGAGAAGACCGTGGAACGTGAATGAGATACGATCGGGGGCACTTGGTCGAGTGATGCGTATAGTAGTAATTTAAAGGGGTAGATTCTAGGGAAATAAAGTCATTGTGGTTGATATTTTTGAAAGGTGGGCGCAAAGATGGCTGAGGTGACAAAGACTGGGACTTGGTATCGATGAATTTTTTCTTTGGGAAGTTTTTTGTAAATTATTATTAGGATAGATTTGGTAATTGGAAATCTAGCTGAGGCGGTAAATTAGGGGTGAATTGAATATTGTAGTGGTTGAAGATTACCGTGTGTGAGGAGATGAAGGCCTGGGACTTGCTGTCAATGGGACTGAATTAGCATATACAATTACGAGAAGATGGTAAATCAAGGAGTCAAAATAGAAAGTTATAATTGCTTTTGAGCCACTGATTCTTTTGTTGTAAATTATTATGGATTGGATTATTTATAATTTATTTCGGGTGTTACAGTCCACTCTTTAGTCACTTTGTTGCCATATAAAATAAACAAAATTCTATTGTCAGTATAGCAGCAAAATAGGCGAAAATTGTGCGTTATGTAATCGTGTATTCAGTGGAACAAGTTAAAATTGATCTGGCAGAATTTGAATGAAAGGGAAAATGGATGATTTGAATAGAATAGATCAGCGTTCACGGCAACTTCTTCGTGTGAAATAGATATGATAGTAATTTAATATTAATATTTGAAATAGGCGTCATTAATTTTCCTATTAAATTCGTAATTAATTAATCTGCTCTTTCATTATTGCAATAATTAATTCAAGTTCGCTGACATACAATAAACGAATGGCACAAGATTTCCATTCGGTTCATCAAGCTTAACTGTATTTATCAAAAAATAATCAAAGAAAGGCGTGAAACTTCATGCACTTCCGAGGCACGAGAAACTTTAATTACACTTATCATTTCATCATAATAATTCAGAATAAATCCAAGCTTCTATTTCCATTATTAAATTAATAGAATTTTAATGGGATTTTAATTACGCTTACAAATGTTCTCAATGTCACTTGAAAAATTACATTAATTAGTTTATGAAGTAAAAAAGTTGAAGGCAAAAAATAAATCGATATATCTCCTATCACCTCAACATTACAAAAACACCTGTCGATCATGACATGACGCAATCAACTACAATTCGCAGCAAACTGTTGAAATTCTCCCAATTCCTAATATCTATCATTTGCAAAATAAATTATTCCAAGAATCACCTGAATTCAACCCATAATATCAAGCCCTACAAAAAGAAGTACAAAAAGAATATTCCCTAATAAAAATCTATAACAAGTTAGACCTCTCTAAATTCCCTGAATAATTCTTCTTCGTTACTTCGCACACCGGCGATTGCTGTACCGTTTTCGATATTCACAGAATTATTTGATCGAGCGAAATTCGCGTACGGTTCCCCTGATTGGCATCCCGGTACAAAGTCTGTCCTTCGATACTCCAACGGTTATCTAGGCTACGTATAATTCACATTCGATATTATCTATTCCCATTCAGATCGCGAAGCAAGCTTTCGATATTCAAACAATCATTCGAGCAGCGAACGATGTCGTTAATTCGCATCACGGTCACGACGGCAGCTTTTGCTATTTGCAGAATAATTCGTACGGCATGTAATTCGCATTGGATGTCGTCGCTTCTTATACCGGTAATGACAAACGCTTTCGATATTCATGAAATTATATGAACTAGGCAGGTTCCGCATTCCGTGTTGTTCGCTGACATTCCAATGATCTAGTGTTGGATGTTCGAGAGATTTTGGATAGTATAACTGAACTGGTAATTGTCGAGGTGAGTGTTGTAATCGTGAAATCAGTTTATGATGCAACGGTGCAGAGATTACGGCAATGAGGATTGTACTCAGGTTGTGATGTACTGAATAGTAAGTTAGGAAAAAATTTTTAGAAATGGCTAAGACTTAAGTAACTTAGGCTATTCGGGAAAAGGGATGAATAAGGGACTTAAACTTGGGCACTCGTTGGGTCCGCAAATTGTGTACTAACTACAGCCTCGTCTATTACATTTTTTTTAATATTTTCATTTCAGTTTTAACTATTTCGGACCCTTTTCTAGAACCTACTAACTTAGCTGAATCCTAAATTACTCAGATTGTGATATATTTGAGTACTAAAGTAGGAAAAATTGTTTAAAGATGACTGAGACTTAATATAGGTTATTCGAAATAAGGGATGAAGAAGGGACTTAAACTTGGAAACTTGTTGGGTCTGTAAATTCTGTATTAACTTCAACCTCCTTTATTACGTGTTTTTTATTTCTATTTTAACTATTACGGTAATTTTACCTAGAATTTACTGATTTAGGTGATTCCTACATCTCCCGGGTTGTGATGTATTAAATAATAACTTAGAAAAAATTTTCCACCGTAATCTCCCATTAAGAATTGTATTTTTAACTAATTAAAATCAATGTTTTTGACCGATCGTTCGAATTATGCGGATAATATAGATTACAGAACAGCACGTACGATTCATTTTCTGTGTATTATTCTGTTTTTAATAATTATTTCAACAATCTAAAGGCTATAGTAACAATGTAAAGGCAGATTGGAATTTTATATTAACAATAGTTATTAATGATAATGTAAAATGATGGGAAACTTGCACACTCTAATTTATAGGAATAGTTAACCAACCATAAGAAGTACATTGCTTTAACAGTCTGATCTTTTTATTTCGTCACAATACTTATATTTCTCCGGTGTTACGTTTCCCAGAAGCATTATTCAATAAGATACCCATTTGTATCGTATTTCTTATTGTTAGAACATCTTTTCATTTTTTTTTTTTTCCGTAACATAAGACAACCTTTCACCAATAATCAACAATACGGAGTTGTTATATTTCACGATAAAGAACGGTTTAAAATATGTCTTTATATACAATATATATTATTTGCGTAAAAAATTTGAATTATCATAGAAAAAATGAAACGATGTTGAAATTATAAAACGTCATTGTGTAAGAACAATTTACGTACCATAAATGATGCAGTTTTGAGTTGTACTGGATCCTTTGCAGTTTTTTCTCGATATCTTGAACAGTGGCCGACATCTTGAACAGTAACAGGTTATAAAAATTATCACTTTTGTATCATGGCTACTTTCGCTTAAAGTACTCCTTTATATTTTTATTTCGTTGAATAATTTAAAAAAAAGAACAATTATTTATCGTAATTTAATTTAGGTATCGATTTTTCTATTAATCGTTCGCGAAACAAGCAGTTTTAACCATACTAAACTATAAAGTATCTTTCAACTCTGTTAATTTTACAACGTGAGCATTATAAAAATCCTGATCATTGAAGATCAATCACAAGCTGACTACTACGAAGTTCAATATCAAGTACTCTTCTCAACCAAAGTACATAAAATCTTCATTAACAAAAAGAAGAACAACCATGATTAAATTACAAATAGAAAATCACCGTTTACGTTGACATCGTCGACTAATAACCTCACATTCCACTTGAAATTCATGATACAGTAAAACGCACCTTCAATGCCGAAAGACGCCAACGCCATTTCGCAAAGAGTCGTCAAAAGATTGGCGCGAAAATATACCGCGCATGTGAGAAAACTGGCGGCCTAGATAGCGCCAGCGGCGCGGTGAAAACAGAAACCCAAACCGGTCATGGGGGCTAGTTAACGACTGTGCGCCGCGCTTGCGAATCTTATTTTCACCGAGATATTGTGGTATTTCGCGGACGCCAGAAGTTTAGGGAAAGAGCCGTCGATCTGAAGGAAAAATGGGTGCATATCTGTCGGAACCGGTTACGGAAAAAGTGTCGAGCGATGAGGTGGGCGAGAATGTCGCGTTCGGCGCGAGTTCCATGCAAGGCTGGCGAAGTAGTCAAGAGGTAAGCTAAAACCCTCGAGCGGGCAGTGCACCGTTACCCAGTTTCGTCTCGGTCAAAGAACGGTCTGCCGGTTCCCGTTTCGCTAAGTTAATACGACATTTATCATATTCCATTGCAAAACATAATACGTTTGTATCACGAAGCGCGAAATTCAGTCTATCGGACTAGCCGTTGATGAAAATACAACGACTTTGTTGGATGTGCAAAATTTTGCACATAAATGAATCTACGAATGATGCTGTTACGAAATAAATAACATTAGATGTCGTCGTTCGTTCGATTTTCATTGAAACTATTGTTCTTGGACTTCGAGAACGTTTCTGCTTCTTGTACGATACTTTTAATTCATTTCGTAATTTAATATGCATATTTTTCATGTTATAATGTTATTATAATTTATACGTATTATCTGTAGAGAAATTCACGTTGGTATTGTTGAATGCTAGAATTATTATTGTTAGTTGTTATTTATTATATTACTAGTTTAACATAGTAGATTGTAAAGCTACGATTAAATTAATATATTAGTTTATGTAAACTGTAGTTATATAGTTTTCAAAGTTTTACGAAAGCGATATTAGAGATAAATAAAATTATCGTCCTTGTTACGATGTAATGTTGCCTTTTGCGTATATATTTTGCAAAATTATAAGAAATTTATAAATATTGTATAAAAAGTAAAATATAACCTTAACGAAACATATGAAAATACATCTTCCTGTATCAGATATTTCTGAGAGGCTTACATAATTCCAATGTTACTTTTAATTCTATAAAGCTGTAAAGCGTTCTTTTGTGAATAAAATGAATTATAATAATATATTCCTGTAATGTTACCATGTTGTAGGATGCACACAACTGTTGTATAGATTTCGATGAAAACGTCTCTTTATTTGCTGTTTACGATGGCCATGGAGGACACGAAGTAGCAACATATTGTGCACGCAATTTACCAGACTTTATTAAAGAAACAGAGGCATATAAAAAAGGCGACATTAGGCAGGCTTTAATCGATGGGTTTTTGGGCTTTGATGCAACACTAGCAAAACCAAAAGTGGTCACTATCCTGAGAAAGCTTGCACGGACATCTACATCTGACGAAAAAGAAGATGACTTAAATGAATCCGGTGCGTTCCTTTTTGTATTAGAAATATGTATTATAATGGGGTATACTCTCTTGGAAATCATCCTGTTGATTGTATGGTTTACAATTAGTAATTTGTTCTGCTTAATTGTATCTACAAAAATGTATTTAATAAAGCTGTATTCATGCATTGTATTACACGTAGATGAAGAAGAAAATGTTAAAATTCTATGTAAGGAGGCAACTATGTCATTGGAAGAAGTAATGGCTAAATATCAGTCTGAGGTATTCAATCCTGCATTAAAAGATCTGAGAGCAGAAAAGTATAATAAGCGAGCATGTTCTGCAAGTCCGTACCTGCATGGACGAAAGGGCAGAGAGAAAGCAAGTTCGTCGTCTAGTGCAGGATGTTCAGCATCGTCATCGTCATCATCGTCAACATGGAATACAAATGAAACTGATGTGAGTAGTTCCAGCCAACCATGCGGATCAACTTTATCTAGTACAATGGAAAGAAAAGAGCCTGAATGTATTGGAAACAACGAAGCTGAACAAGTTCTCGATTCAACAACGAGCAATCGAAATATACGCGCATCTCCGCCAGTAGAATCAACGGCGGATGTAGAGCCTGCAAAATCTGTCGATATGCCAGATAGCTCGGAAGATATAACTGAAAAGGTCTCAAGTCCTGGTAAAGTTGTGTCTGCAGAATCTAATGTAAATGAAATAGAAATAAATGGTGCTGACTTAAAACGAATTGGAGATGCGGATAGTAGTAAGGGCGGAGGCGACAATGTATCGAGCAGTTCTTGTATACCTGTGCAAAATGGGGATGCAGGACAGCAAGAACGAATAAGTAGCACTGGTAGAAGAAGAATTCAACCTGTTACATTATATCATACTCTTCTGAAGAAGGACACTGAGGATTCTGAAGACGATGATGACGACGATGAAGATGACAAAACATTTGATGGTGCTTTGGGAAGGTATAAATAAATGATGATGGACATTTCATTTGCAGAAAAAAACTATAAAACATAATTTTGAAATTATATCTTTACTGTATAGTTTTAGCGACGATGATACGGAAGAAGTTGATGAGGATGAAAGTGATGAAGATGAAGATGATGACGACGATGAAGACGAAGAGGACGATGATGATGATGAGGCTGATGTTGATATCGATGATGAGGATGGTGTAGATCTCATGATGAACATAGAAAAGGTACATTGATCCTCCTGTAAAATAAACGTAAAAAACTATGACGAAAAATAGACATAAATGATTAGATAATTCGAATTGTTCTGTATAAATGTCATACCAATAATCGAAAGCTAACAATGCCGTTTTTTAATAGCGATATTTTAGTACAAAAAAAATGTTAGAAAATACTATTTTTTCGGGGCAAAAAAAATGAATAATATTGACTATTAGCATATGCAGCCAGGTTCTGACAGTGGATGCACAGCGGTTGTAGCGATATTGAAGAAAAACGAATTGTACGTAGCTAATGCTGGAGACTCTCGCTGCGTTCTCTGCAGAGACGGTCAGGCAGTTGAGCTCAGCTTAGATCACAAACCTGAAGATGAACCAGAAATGGAACGTATAGTGAAAGCTGGTGGAAAAGTCACAGCTGATGGTAGAGTGAATGGGGGCCTTAATTTGTCAAGAGCACTTGGAGATCATGCCTACAAGCAAAACATGGTTTTACCACCCCAAGAACAAATGATTTCTGCATTACCAGACATAAGGCATATTACCATTGAACCAGATAAGGATGAATTTGTAGTACTTGCTTGCGATGGTATATGGAATTCCATGACCAGCCAAGATGTCATACAATTCATTCGTGCTCGTTTATCACAGAATTATGAAAATCTGTCAAAAATATGCGAAGAGGTATGAATTGATTGATTTTCTTTGTATATATAGGCGGCCCTCGACTTTCTCACATTCTACTGTCGCACAATTTTCTATTTTGCACGTTTGTAAAAATTCAATTTTTGAGAGATTTTTGTCGCTTAAAGAAACCACATTAGCATACAGTTTTTAATATTTTTCCTGTATCGCTCTACTTTCGAACATTCAACATTTGCACCAATTCTAAGAGACCAATTATTTGCGAAAGTCGAGCGGCTACTGTATCTATTACGCAATTTCTTGTACATGTAAATTTTTAATCGAAATGTTTGATTAATTACAGCTGTTTGATCATTGTCTCGCGCGTGATACATACGGAGATGGTACGGGATGCGATAATATGACCACCGTTATAGTTCGGTTTCGATCTCCGTTTAATGCCGTAACAAACAGTGCTATTCCTGCAGTATGCGCTGATAAGAGGTCGTTGTCACCGTCTATACCCGCTGAAGACAGTAATGACTGTATAACACAGGAAAATACAATGAATTCTTGTAAACGTCCTAAATCCGAAGCGTCAATGTGAAATGCAAGTTAGAAAATTTTACAAACTGATCTCTGGAAACAGACGAGTAAATGTGAATTTATGTAAAATTATGTAATTCTGTAAAACTGTGAATTTCAAACAGATACTCGATGGCGGTCATAAAATAACTTCAAGTAATATGTAAAGTATGTTAGTGCTGGCTATTGGTGACAGACTGATCAACTGGAGCATATACGGATGATATCTCGTTGCTTACGTTTTCATAATAATAAGTCTTTACTTCGGTAGAGATGAATTAAGAATTTTTGACTGTTCTTTATCATCAAAGGTGACTGACTTTTCAAGACATTTTTTCGGATATGCATCATCAAAGTATAATATATCGTACGGTCTAACATTTTTTATAGTTTCATGTAAATAATGCATAGATAAGTTATATAGATGCAATTCTATGTGACCGAGAAAAAAAATACTAAAACGTTTGATTAATTCTTTATCGCAAGTACTTTCTACGGTTATAACACAATAGGTGATAAGTACGTGTAAGAATCAATCTAAAAGAATTCATTTCATAAGTCAAAGCCTTATAAGATGACACAATCTGTATGAGATACGGTAGCATTTTTCGTAGCAATTAGATGAAAAATACATCTTTTTTTTTTATTTTTCAGATTCACCGATCTGCTTATCATAATCTAGTTAAATGTTAAGAGTTTTTTTTCTTTAACTTTTCGTTTCTTTTTCTTCTCATAACTCTTATTACATATCATCCTACTTGCTCCATCGACATTTTTCGAAGTATACTCCTTGAGTTTTCTAGATTACATCCATAGTGGGTATGTAATTGTACATATTTATAAATTTAGACTATAGGATTTATATTTGTAATTCAACACGACACCATTTCTTATTTTTACGAAATAAAGCTTATTTTTGAATCCCTGGGTATAGTGGTTGAATGGATGGGTGTGCGAGTAGTCTCAAAATGTGTAAACTGTATTATGTAATTAAGACAATTGCGTATTACGCGTTACCAATTTGTGATCTTGTATTAACAATAATGTTAAAAGGGTAAGCACTGCATACAACGTGCTGACTGTTTTAGAACGATCTGAATCTGTTCTGAAAGTTTGCACGCAGCATTGAAAATGTTTTGTAAATTTATAAATCCATGTAAGAACATCATTTCTTTAAACAGAAATAAGTTCAAAAGAAAAACTAAATTACAAGTTATGTAACAGTGATAAAAAAGAAGTTGCTAAAAATCGATCATTGTCGAAATATGTATCGGGAAAAAAAAATAAGTTATAGTGAAAAGATGTAGAAAGAAGGTAGACTATCTAAATCTCTAATTTTTGTTTCATTAAATATACTTTACAAAGTCGTTACATTCAAGTTACACGCTTTCACGAGCTGTTATACGTCTACATTGCTAACTAAATTTCTCACATGATTAGTCATAACTAAGGAATAATTTCAATGAGTGAAGTAGATAAATATCACTTCATTGATTTGTTTTCTTTTTGTTTTTGTTTTTTTTACACAAACATACCATTGTACCACTCACCATTTCACTCAACACGACATGCGATGTTATGACGCATGTATGTTTATTATATAAACTTCATTCTCAATAACTTAGTACATAGTTATTAGATGAATTATTAATGCGAATCGATTACTTGCGGTATCATTAAGGTATTTGAAATTTTTTATTGTTATCTATCTTCTATTAATGCTCACATGTAATTGCGGCTGTTACTAGGCAGTAATTATATGAACGAAATATTTATAATTAAACATGAAAACAATCACGATTTTTCTAAAGAAAAAACACCGTTAATGAGGTGGATCAGTAGCTATGGATACTAGAAGCAGTACCTAGTGTCATACCAGAATTAACTGATGTGCCTTTCTGATTCAGGGGTTGACAACCTTCACAATATGTATGTATATTCGACGCCGTCTCATTAAGAAGGGTTCGAACCCCAAGCACTGTCTTAGCTGCAAATTTCGTCGTAAACTTATGTATAAATATCTTGTTTCTTAATACACGTCATCCGAATCATATTGGTAGTTCGCACTCGTGTTATTCATCTCATTTTTTCTTTTAAATTTGACAATAGAGATTCTGTTCTATGAATGCTAAAACTACGACCCAAGTGGTCAAGATAAACGGTTCTCAATTTTTTGATAAATCTCCTGAACTGATAGGAGAGCTGTGGAATAAATATTCCACTTCTACCTTATAAAACTTAAATTACTTAAGTGATCATCTGCTTCATCTCTTGTTTCCTATTTTTCGTACGTACTTATTCGGTGACTTTAAATATAGTAGATATAACGCCGGTAGTTTTAGCGTTAAGGCATTAGATAGTTCAAGTTATATACAGAGTTGTACAGATAGTGAGGTTTTAAAATTGATAAAATCTTTCACGAAATATATCTTAATTAACTGTTAATTGCTCAATGGTCTCTAATTGCTCCATTTCAATTTTTTTCAAAGAGTCATACTGTACACGAAGTCTTTCAAGTTCCATGGATTTTTCAATTATTAATGCCTGCAATGAAGAAGAAACTTTTTTTGTTAGAAATTCCGAATTCTTTTAGATCACAGATTTGGGCGTATGTTTAAAATTATTATTTTTATAATAATATTATCATATTATGTTAATTAATTTTTCTGATTTAAAGCTACCTGCATCTGTTGCTTTTGAGCGTCTCTTTCTTTCGCGACAGAACGTAGTAAATTTCGTGTCCCAATGGTCTTCATCTTTTCATTCTCCACATCGCTTGCCAGGCGATCTATTATTGTTATAAATTCATCCGAATTTTTTTTAAATTCGGTAATTTCTGAAAAAAGCGCTAATTTAAGTACTTCGTCCAGAAGATGCATTTAATTAAACTCCTAACTATGGTAGCTGCTGCAGTCAAATAAAAACTACGGAAAAACCACAAATATAAACGAAATGCAACAGAATCAATAGTTGAAGATATTTTTAAAAATTTCAATGAGATAATTGAATTTAAAAAATTATAACAGATATCGCTGTTAATACAAAATTTCGGTACACATAAAGCTAGACCCTGGCATATAATTCATTATTACATAACAATTAGAGATAATACATAGTATATTAACTAACAAATTAAAAATCGTGTATGTTTTATCATTCGTATGATTACTACGAAAGCATAGCAATAAATAAATGAAGAATTCATGCTGCGTTGAATCGAGTTTCATTTTGAAACTGATACCAAACCCACAAGGAAGTAGATACAAACGTAGATGGCACTAATTACTACAGTGAGCACGTAGTAATTCGTGCACTTGTTTAACATTGATCCGCATTGAACGGTTATTGAATAAGCGAAGAATGAGATAACACGGTAAGCGTAATGATGAGCCTCGTAAAAAGAACTCAATAACCGTGTGACTCCAAAAGCTAACGATCAGAATTACATAAAAACTGTAAACACTCCTATTGGACTTACTGGAAACAAAATTTTGACACTCTTCCTTCAGCTTGTTTGTTTGATTCGCTATCTCTGGCTCTAAGACACGTATTTTACTTAAATCATCAATGTAAACGCCAAACTTTGCTAAGGAGTCGGCCATTTTCTTAAATAAACAAACAATTGTCTCCTATATAGATATATGCGCCTGCGCATCTGGTCAACTGATCTTCGTTTTTTCGTGCTGATCACTCATCAAAATGGGGGTACGATAGGGTGTATCTTTTTTTTTTTATCCGTAGAATCGCAAGACATGAGAGATCAGTAAATCGTGTCGTTTAGAATCATTCGAACGTTTAAAATGATACAACCAAATAGAACGTAGAACGACTTTGATTTAGTTATCGTTAATTAGTATTCATATTGTAGCTACAGCGTCGTAAACGCCTACTTTTTTCGCCGTTGAATTTTCGATTTGACAATACGTAAGATCAATACAGTTTCGTCATTTCTGAACGTTTGTTACTGTTTTGTTGATCCGTCGGTTGTTGTTCGTTATGTCTGGAAATCATAAAGCGGAAATTAAGTATCCTTCAGAGTATGTCAAGCTTAATATCGGCGGTTCGTTGCACTATACGACCTTAGGTACACTGCAAAAACATGACACTATGTTACGTGCTATGTTTAGTGGCCGCATGGAGATTTTGACAGACTCCGAAGGTGAGGTGTTTTACAATCGCTAATCATTAAGATGTTATTACTCCTTGGCAATTAACTTATAATACCTAAATGGTCGAGTATTTTCTATATCCTACAAATGACAGTGTGAATGAATATAAATTACTTGAAATGATGAATTCTGCTTTTCAGGATGGATATTAATAGATAGATGTGGGAAACATTTTGGAACTATATTGAATTTTTTAAGAGACGGCTCGGTACCATTGCCTGAAAGTGCAAAAGAGATGGCGGAACTACTTGCTGAAGCAAAATATTATTGTATCAAGGAGTTGGCTGAATCTTGTCAGCAGGCTATACTTCGGAAGGAACGAGAAGCAGAGCCTATTTGCAAGGTTCCGCTTATTACTTCTGAAAGGGAAGAGCAGTTGCTGATTAGCAGCACTACTAAGCCAGTAGTGAAATTGCTCATTAATAGGCACAATAATAAATTTTCATATACAAGGTGAAGAAACATTTTATGGATATATTCAAATGAAAGTAGATTAAAGAAGAAATAAGAATAAAATAAATTTGTCTTTGCAGTACTTCAGACGACAATCTATTAAAAAACATAGAGTTGTTTGACAAAATGTCCCTTAGATTCAATGGCAGAATACTATTTATCAAAGATGTAATTAGGTCAAGTGAGATCTGCTGTTGGGCATTTTATGGTCATGGTCGTAAAATCACAGAAGTCTGCTGTCATTCTATCGTATATGCCACTGACAAAAAACATACTAAGGTGAGAATTAATAATATAAACTTAATTTACACATCAAGATATATGATTAAATGCTACGTGAAATATGGAGTCATTGCAGCAAACAAAACATAATTCTCAATTTACAAATAGGTTGAGTTCCCAGAAGCTAGAATTTATGAAGAGATGCTGAACATTCTGTTATACGAACATCGAAATGGCCCTGACCAAGAATTAATGCAAGCAACATCCTGGCGTGGTGCAGTTGGAGCTGCACCACCTTGTACATCAGACGAAGAAGAGGGTGAGCGTTCAGGCTTGGCTCGCCTTCGCTCCAACAAACAAAACACCAACTGACACACTCTTGCCCTCCTTAACTCTTCTCATCCAGCAATCCTTAATGTCGTTCGAGCTTTCACTCTTAAGACACTAGCCAATATAAAATAAGATGACATGTAAAACAGAAAACACAAACAACGTTTTTGTGTGTTTCTTTGTCTTTGTCGTGCAAAATTGGGTGAATAGTAGTATTACAATTCATCATACGATGGACAACTATAGAATTTTACATCACAACCTTATACTTTTTTCGATATCTATCCGTATATCCCGATTAATTCACATATCTGAAATCACGTACAAATTATTTCGGTTTGTAACGGAATGACAAATTCGTCTTGAATTTATTCTTCTTTGTACTCTCAGATGTTTAATAATGCACCGACATAAGTGTGCTTTCTGATTTCTACATTTTACTTAAGAAAGACGCAGGAAGAAGTATCTATGCGAGAGCAAAGATGTAATTTATGTGCCAAATATTTGTATCGAAAGTTAACTCGAAATAAGTCGAAGTTGCCATTCTGTGAGTGATGAAATTATTTACTATTTTATACTCTATAACAACTTTTAAGCAGTCATTTAGAATAATAAATCTTACGAAACGTTTACACGATATAGGACTGCATCGTTACCTATTATAAGTATTATTATTCTTATTATTGTCATGAACATTATCGTCACCATCGTCATTTTCATCAACAGCATCATTGTTGTTAATACTGTGGTATCATCTTCTCTATCGACGGACTTATTATTCTTAATATTATTACGATCATTATTAAAAATTCGTCGCCGTTGTATTATCCATTTTTTTTACAAAACTGGATTCGATACATCAATAAATTTATCAAATGAAAACTGTGTTACTTGTTTACGTTATTCGATTCGCGAAATTCTATAGAACTGCTTAAAGGATGATGTGGAGTAAACACTGCCAAACAAAAGATAATCAGGAAAAGCTGCAAAGTGATATCAGCTAGAAGCAATTTTATAATTAGTTTAAAACGTATTGGTTTGATTAGTATGTAACGTTTGTATTCGAAACTAAAGAATGTCGTCGTAGAATCTGTTACGATTAACATTATTCTTATTACGAATAAATATCCTAATAATTTTTGTACATCATTCCAAAATACATTTTCTCTTAATAATAATAATACTTCTCACCCTACGTTGACCAATTCATGAGAATTTTAATCCCGTGATCATTAATTAATATACCATATTTATCGTGTAATTTTGAATTTTATAAATAAGGGGACCATGTGTATTCCTATTGTATGTTCACAATTCATTTCTATAGAATAACTTTCTTGATATTTATGTGGTTACATTTGCAAAAATAAGACTTATATATCTTATTCTACCGAATACAAGAGGATGTTGTTGATTATCCATCGTATAATATAAATAAATGTGATCTATCGATATCGGGAAAACATTTAATTACCTGTAACTTTACAACCCAGAAAAACTGACACTATAGATATGAAGACGTTTATATTTCGTATTTATTATAAACTGTTGTAAGACAATATAATTATATACTATGTAAGTTACACAAAATGCAATATATTCGATGTTAACAAAATTTTTTACTTTTTAATCTATTTCTGCTTAAATCTTTCAGCCGTTTGTTAGAGCACGAAATAAAACGTATTATAGAAATCAGGTAAAACCAGGAAAAATTAGTTATTACTTAAAATATATTATTATGTACATAAAGTAATAATTACTACTTTGTTTAACAGTTGTTGGAAGAAATTTAAATAAAAGTTTTCTTATGATTGATATTTGCTTTCAGGAATCTAGCACATCCCATCAAAATACATACGGTATCCATGGTTTTGTTAATAAAAGGAACACATGTTTAGTTTAGTCATGTTAAAATTAGTAACTTTCATTTAAACAAATTAAAAATTTGAAATTTAAGCTTGTGCCAGGGTACATTCGGAAGTACAAGATGTAGTAATATTTTTAACGTCTTCGAATTTCCAGTTTTCCGAGATCTGCCGTTTATTTATATGTTTCAGAATATTGTATTTATATGTAATTAGAAATTTACGTGAGCATACAAATGTAAAATTGCACATTTAGGAAATTTATCAAAAGTAAATTATCCAATTTGGAATTTTATACACAATTTACATAAACTTTGAATTTTTGTGTAGTTAAAACAATCCAACCAAATCCCACAGTGTAATTTGTCGAATTTCAAATGCATATTAATTAAAATATAATAAACTTTGACCTTAAATGTAAAATTTTATGTATGAAATATAATTCGCAAACTCTCAGTTTAATAATATATTTCCAATTTTACGATTAAAAATATTACCTGTATAATACATTTTTCTTTAATCTTTCACGGAGCTCAAAATGATCGAATACATGGTTTACTGTATTTTAATCTTCGAATAACATTAAAATCATTCTAATTTGAATTTGTACTTCATGTTTGCCAACATGTAAATCGAGGTACCAAAATAACAAATATATTATAACCCAGTTTTACACCAAGCTACTGTTTGCATCTTTTCTTTGACAGCACATCAGTTTCGTTGTAGGTTGTTGTAGGTGCATTCTCTTCTGAATAAAATGGGTAAAACGAAAGATGTAAGCACGGATGAGGAATTAAGTGTAGGTATGCCTCAATTTCAGAATTTTAATGTTTATTTTAAGATGTATGACAACGATTAAATGTACTTTATCTGTGTCAATTACCGGGGTTAGTAAAAAGCGGAGAAAATTAGTTAGCAGTTTGTGATGGCGCTTCTGCGCGCGGGAAATACAATTCAACAGAAATATCTGTTGTCGGTTAATTCCTAAACATTTCTTAATGCATGTTTCGCACTTTCTTGTAGAAACTAATGAAGTATCTTCGCAAAAGAGGCATAAAAAACACAAGCACAAGAAGCATAAGAAAAAGAAAGTAGTTCATGATGACAGTGATGTCTTCATTGAAGTCAATCCTGAGACTGAGCGGAAAAAGACATTTAGAGTTAAAATGAAAAAGGATGAAGAGAAAAGGTATATACGATAAAACAAACATTATCAAGAAAAGACGATATAATAGTTTTAACTGTATTAAGAACACCTATGATTGCAATATTATTTTATAGCTCTGAGAAAGTACGTGAGAAAGTATCAAAGGTGTCCAACCTTAGTGCTACAGGAACCAGTATAGCACCATCCCCAAAGGCAACAACGAAAAAAAAGATACCTAAGAGTAACAAAGGTAAAGACAGTGGTACAAGTAGCGAGGAAGAAAGATGGCTCGATGCAATAGAATCTGGGAAACTTGAAGAGGTACCTTATTACATGTACACTGTATTCTCTTATATATTTACCTCATACATTTTTTAAAGAATAAATTTGATCGAATTATTGCAGGTTGATGATGAATTGAAAAAAATTAAGCCAAAAGATCCAAAGCTAATGACAGCACGTCAGAGAGCTATGTTTGAGAGAAAGACTGACACAGAACCAAATCCAGGTGTAGAACAGCTTATGTCTTTGCCGACCGGATATAAAGAGAAAGTTATGACCGCTGAAGCTATTCAAAAGGCTGCACTTAAATCTTTAAAAAGAAAGCAACTCGCGGATGAAAAGAGAGAAAAGGATAAGGTAAATATGTCCGCGGTAGAAGAGTCTTTGGGACGTGACGAAGTTATCATTATCAATACTTTTCGACAATTTCTGAAGACTAAGATTATAATACAAATTACTTTTCTATTTGCAGAAAAAGACAATGGAAAGACTACTTAAAAAACAAGAGTCTAAAGCATCTAAAGGTATTAGTAAAGGAAAACCGTCTAGACGGCAGGTGCCTTTAGTATCTTATCGTTTAACAATTGAGGGAAGTTCGATATCATTGCCGCCTGGGGAAGATTTTCCCCTTAGGCCCACGAAAATGTAAACAAAAATAATTTCGAAATTTTATTATGTTATATTATTTTATACAAGGAGAAAATATTTATTAATTGATGTGATAACTTTTGTGTTTTAGCAAAGACTCGCCTTCGCCAGTTCTTTGTGCTGTAAATCAGTGTAAAAATCCAAAGAAATATTCGTGCTCAAAAACTGGGACACCGTTATGCAGTTTAGAGTGCTATAAAGCTAATTTGTTACTATCAGCATAAAGATATATAGGCACAATCAATTGTATTATAACATTATTTTATTAATAAACATAGAAAATTTAATTTTATTTATAATCTATAGTGATTAAACGAATTTATTTAAATGTTACTGCATTTATTAAATTTGTATTAATTATTATACAGAAACGTATAAATTTATTTCATACTTAACCTATCTAAACGTTTAGATTATTTGCATATATGTGACTACCGAATTGGCAATATATTAAACGTTAATTAATATAATTTTGCAATACAAAAATATTAATAAATTTACCTGCACACCCAAAAAGAAAAACTTTCCCGGAATGTTTTGTTCTCATTTACGTTTAATTCAGTGTCGACTTCCGGTATCGGATAAAACCAAAAACTATCGATACTCCCAAAGACAAAATAGTTTGAAATGGGAACCAGAAAGTGCAATATAAAATGATTAGGAATTATAATAAGTGATAATGCACTATCATTTAATAAGATTTCTATTATAATAAATTAGTAATGATTACACCAAATTACTTTGCGAAAAAAACCATAAGCATCCTTCGCGAATGAAACAAAGATTCAATCAGCCTCAACTTCCGGTATCGGATAAAACCGGAAACCATCGATACACTCAAGTATAAAGTGTAGTTTAAAATGTAACTCATAAAATGCACCAGAGACATAAAAGTAATATAAAATAATAAGAATTTATTATAATATTGTTAAAAATACATTCACTAGATTCAATTAGATTTCCAATGTAATGAAGGAGCATCAATTGCACCAAATTATTTTATAAAATAATCGATGAACTTGTTACGCGATCAGTGCGTATTTTATGGAACAAAGTTTGAATCAGCGTCAAGTGCAATATCTTGCGTAACTAGAAGTAGCCTAGGCCTTGCTTTCACCAACACGAGACAACTTCTTCCGAGTCGGTGTTCGGTCGCGAAACCCGTAGCTTCAGTGCATTTACTTCCTGATTCGGTCGACCACACGGTGATTCGCGATGGCAACATTTTAGCGGCAAAGAATAGTAAACTTTAACAAAATCTACATCTCTTCAGTCATTATGCTGAGTTTTGCTAATTCTGTGATTTTTATCTTCATAATTTTAATAGTACTGTCAAGTTCTCACGAAGCGCAGGGTAAGAATTTGCACATTTATCTTCTGTGAATGAGAAATTAAGAAGCTTTTGTATTTCCGCGTTCATCTTATTCAAATAAATGTTATAATAATTGGTATAATTAATGGAAAGTGTTTTTTGTTTTAAATATATTAAGATAACTGTTGTTAACAATTGTGTGCAATGTTTTCAGTAATATTATCTATGAAACTTAGTATTATTTGTATTTTTTCCTTAACTATTTCGCAGATAGTGCAAATAATTATTGCAACATTGAAAAATTGATTTAATTGTGGTGGAATTTTTGATAAAAATTACTTTTTAAAGTTTTCTCAAAGCACGTGTTTCTTCGCGTTACAATCTGAGGGAAAAAACAATTAATTGATAAATTATAGATATTAAATTATTAATGTAAGAGATTATTTATGGTGTATCTTTAAGATATCAAATTATTTAATTTTTGTTAAAAAATTAGATGATAATCACGAATGTCTGCGGGCGTGCAGCAACGAACAATCTTCGAAGAAGATATGCCGCTATGAATTCATCGTTAGCGAATTGCTTCTCGTGAACTGGTGAGGCAAATGTTGATGTAGTATTTTGTATATCATTAATTATTTAATTTCCAATTCATTTTTATAAAATGAAAGAAATATATTAGAAACGTCCAAAGTTAAAGTTGTGTTTTATAAAAGTAAAATTGCATTCAGCTAATTTCCAACTTAAATCTAATTGGAATTTTGTATTTCTAAGTAACTCGCACCACTTATCCTTACTCCGTGGAAATGCACAAAATACTTACAATATAAAAGTATTAAACGAAATAGCCACAGTATGGCACTTGTTGCAATGTGTAACAAACAAACAAAAAATCTACTTAACTTCTACTTCCACAAAAGTGACCACAAACATAAGAAAAAATCGCTCAAACATCCGCCATTCATTTTCTGCCACTTTCCCTTCATTCGCCTCCGGTTATCAACTTTCAAATAATAAAAGAAACAAGACACTAAGTACTTCAATCAAATCAATTCTAATTAACCAACTGTAGCTCGTTAAAGTATATTGAACCTCGAACTTACATGGAACTTTTCGCGAAAGAAAGGCCGATATTGCAATTACTTGAAAAAATGCCTTTACTTATTCGACATACCTCTAACGTCGAATATTCATCTGTAACAAGAAATGCTCCTACTGTCAGCTAATCACGATGATATTCGAAGAAATATACATATTTCCATAGCAAGCAAACGGCTAACGGTCGACACGCATGGTCACAGAGTGCATCCTGTATTTTTACAATCCCCAACAGGTTCTCACACCACCACTGGTACACTTTCATGGCGTCTATACTTGCACTATAGCTTTACTTACCAGTAAAGCTTGATAATGGCGTCTTTTACTTTGTGTAAAACCTGTAGCATAAGAGTAACTACCAGCGTGGCTTTCTTCACGGCCAAGTTCAAGACGCCTTCCTTCACCACTCACATCGATCGACGCTTTGTTTGAACGATTTCGCGCGCAAAACAATTATAACTTTGGCGTTGATTAGTCGCGGGATTATTTATATAAATTTATAATTTAACGGGATGGAAAGATTCGAAGGAATAATCTTTATATATGGGTCGTACGTTTGGTTGGACTATTTATCGTTAATTGCAGTGCTCGGAACAAGTCAAGAGTCAAGGACGAAGTGGCGACGTGCGAAGGGAACGTTCAGAGTTTCTTGGGAATTAATGGAAAGAGTCCGGGACCGTCCATCGAGGTAATTGATTACAGTTTTGTTTAATAATTACATCTGGTTCCATAATTAATACGGATATATTTTGTAATACTTAATAACACTGAAATTATCAAGACAGTGAAAGGTACTGATACCACATTGTTTAGAAAAATTCTTCTAATTTATAGAAGGGTTGACAAACAGATATTTCAAATTTATCTTGTAAAATATATATATTACCTAGTATATAGATAGACCTAGAATATATATTAATTAGTAGGTAGTTCTAGTGGTAAGAGAATTTATAAATTGTCTAAATTTGTTGTAAGGAATTTCTTCGTAAGAAACAATTAATTATATTAATATTTTTGTATGCAATGCTGTTTAGATTTGCAATGGAGACACGATAGAAGTCGTCGTGTACAACAAATTAGGAACAGAAGAATTATCATTGCATTGGCATGGCCTTCGACAAAAGGGATCAGTTCATATGGACGGTGTGGCTATGGTCACGCAATGTTCGATTCTACCGTACGGCGGTTTCCGGTATAAGATAAAACCGGAAACCATTGGAACATATTTCTATCATGCGCATTCAGGTACGTAGATTTTCTTAAGTATAAAATATCAAGTAGAAAATACAGCACACAATGGCAAGAATTTATAATAATATCGACAAAAGTATACTCACTATTTTCGAAAGGACTTGTATCGTAGTTAAAGAAATTACAAAATGGGGTGCAATTGGCGCGAAATACCTACGCAATTCAAAAAGAACTTAATACTTTGCGGACGAAAGTTCTTTTACGGATTGTATTAATGTTTGAGCAAATCGCTCCTGTTCTTGTTAATTATTAACCAATACATTGAAATATTACAATGTTTCCCTTGTTAATTTTGTAGGTTGAAATTGTATTTAGTAAAATAACACTTGAAAGAGTTACAACATATAGATTTCGGCATTAATGGGAAACATTTGAGTACCGTAGTACCGCTGAAAATGTCATTGGAATAACAGAAACTAAAAACATTCAGTAATACAACCAAAAATCATTATTAAGTAGGATTAATGATATACCCAACGAGAGAATTTTCCCTCAAACAATTTCTACAAGTAAATGCTTTGAAAATTGCATAATTTTGAGAAAAATATTCACACGCTTCGAAGCTATCTCGTTTTGCCCGCGCTGTAGAAGTATCTACTTCCGGTTTCCGCAAGAAACACAAGGTTGCGGTAGATCAATAATCTCGAAACAGGGTAGAAGATAGGTTACCAGTGAGATACTTGCCCTTGTTGTTTAAGAGGTGAAGTCTTTGTGAAACAACGAACTTTTTACGTATAAAAATTATTTGAAATTCGCTTTTTTCCAATTGTGATACATTTCTTAACTTAACTTGATGTGCTTCTAAAGTGTTGGAAACATATTAAGAAGAATAAAATGAAATGAGAATTCGCGGAAGGGGACAAAACTGCAGGTACTGTTACAAAATACATTTGCATATAAAATTATTTAAAGGGATGATTTTATTTTATCATCAACTTTTATGTCTGTAAGTTTCTATACCTTTCATGGAATTTATAATTGTTCTCCGATTAATTTCGACGCACAATTTGCAACATAAAAAATTATTGCAACAAAATTAGTGTTACCCATTCATAACAAAGAGATTTGTTGCATTTACTTATTTTTAATATAGCGGCGTTGCAAATTTGTATCTACTATTGCAAAAAAAAGAAACAAAAAGTGCAGTTATTGAGCCTTCACTGACGAAAGGTAGTGTAATTATAATCAAGATATTTAACATCAACTAAAAAGGCATAATTTTGCAATGAAAGTGATTTTTAATAAAATCTAGGCCCTGCAGAAATTTCTTTTCATGCGCAAAGTAGAATGGCGCCCTATTCGCTGTTGCAGTTAAAAGAAGTAAAACGAGAGATAATCAATAATTTCACGACACAAAATTTACATTATCATCTTTTTTCCAAACGTCTCAACGGGTTGCAAAAATGGCATATTAAATAAAAAAAGAAAAAGTAAAATACAACCTTATTCTTAATAAAAGATTATAATTAATCAAAATTTCTTGATATAAAGTTAATAAATTCTACGTTCTCGTTTTGTCACTTTTTACACCTCCTGAAAAGAAATTATAATACCAAAACAAATATAGATAAATAGTATAAAAGCGTTTGCATTCGATCTGCACTCATAGAGTTGCTAAATCGAGAAAAGTAAAAAATCGGCTTTCTACATCGATCTGTGCGAAATCGAACTTGCCGTTTCTCGTGAAAGGAAGATGAGTTTAATTAAGGGGAATCATTAGTTTCGCAGCAGGCTGATGGTGTGTACGGGTCGTTGACAGTTCGAGGTCCACAAGATGAGTCTAACCTGGAAAGGATACTTCTCCTGTCATCAAGGCCACCAACTCCTCTGATACGGCATTCGCTGCTATATCCACCTACGCCGAAGGAACTTCTTATAAATGGCCAGGTACCAGATTAATTAATTGATTAATATGAATTTACAAAATGCATAAAATCGTAGATTAGTTTCTCAAATAAAAGTATTTTTATTGAGCACGGGAAAATGTTAAATATTACGGAAACAAATTCGTGGGAATGAATTGGAGAACCGGTTGCTGGTGCTATTAATTAATTAATTAATTAATTAATACGAACTTAGAAACTGTATATTATCTTAGATTACGTTCTTAAATGGAAGTTTTTTTTTAATGAGCATGAGAGAATAGTTAAACGTTATGGAAACAAATTGGTGGGAATGAATTGGAGAACCGGCTTCTGGTTCTATTAATTAATATGTATTTAGAAACTGTAACTAATCGTAGATTAGATTCTTAAACGAAAGATTATTTATAATGTACAAAGAGAAAAATTAAATTTTCCTTCATGAATTAAGATATCATGAAACTTAATACCTATGGATATTTTAAGTTGTTTTGAAGATTGTTGAAGTTTTTAGTTTTACTGAGACTTTGTAGAAAAAAATATTTTTTATTCTAGAACGAAGGAACTGTCCTAAAGGTCAATCATGGATCGCAGTATCTTTTGCGGCTCATTAACGCGAATTCATATAACTGTCCCATTTTGTTATCCACTTCTGGACATGCCTTTCGAGTACTGGCTACTGATGGCAACCTGGTACAATCAATGACGGCCACCCACGCCGTTTTATTTCCAGGTAAATTCGTACTCTCGTTATTTTACACCGCGAAGAATTTTTTACAATTACGCGCAATAGAAACATTTAAATCTATCATTTCCGTTGATAGTGGTACACTTCTCTTTTTGAAATGAACAACTTGAATTAACAAATCGCTGTAGAAAGTCTTTGGTACTATGAATTTTTGGAATAAGTATGCTTGGATGTTAAAAAGATTAATATACTTTAACAAGAAAATTCACCACAGCACGTATTATATTAACTAACATTGTACGTGCAATAGAAACTTTTGCGGCAAATTTTACCTAAAACGCAACCATCTAAGATCTCAAAGAGATTGGCAGGATATCGCTTTCATTCAAGAGATTATGTTCGGTTAACATAAAAGGCAAAGGGAAAGGGAAAATTGTCGGGCAGAAAGGCGAAAGTAATTTGAGATATATCGAGCAGAAATTATCCGAGAAAAATGGTCTTTCTGTGAAACTCCTGTTGTATTCGATTGTCATCTTAAGTTATTTTTTTCACCTCTCAATTCCTCTTTTTCCAAAGTATTTATTTAATAATACATTGAAAGCCGCTATCTCTCGTTTAATATATTAAGCAAGTACTTTGGGAAATGGGAAGTAAAGAGATCAATCAAGATTTTTCTAAGATCAAAGTGGAACATTTACTTCATAGCTCCCCCACAAAATTGGTGATTTTTTTTCCAAAAAAATTATGAACCGGTCATTTTGACCGTCTTGGTACTTTTAGTGTTAAATCGTGTCCCACGAGTATTCCACGCGTCTCAGTGGAGAACGTAAGAGTTCCGTTTTATGAATTCGTTTCTGAAGAAGTCGCACGACTACGACGCGGTCTGCAGGACAAAGGAAGGACGAAAGAAAGGGATACCGGTGAGCAAGAAGAATAAGAAATCGAGCAACGCAAGAAAAAGGAAGGCAGGCATGTAAAGAGAGTAAGAGAGCTCCGTTGGAGCGTAAAAGCGAGGGAAGGAAACGAACGAAGAACGCTAAAACGAGCGTCAGAAAAGGAACGTCATCGACGTCGAAACGCAGAAAGAACATCCGCAACAATTAAGAAGAACCCAAAGACTTACACTAGATATCAACAAAAGTATAAACCTTCAACTGCAAAAAGAACCATAAAAAAATAATAAGTAAGTCAAAACCAAAGAAGACACATCAAAAAATTCCATTTTACTGAAATTCAAAAAGAAAAATAACTACGATAAAATAGAGAAACGAACGAAACTAGCTGAAGTGAGTAAAGTGACTTAAGTGAACTGAAAAAGGATCGAAACAACGAAAGAAGGCAAAGAGGCGGCAAAGGACGGACAAAGAAGATACGATACGATAAAGGTGGAGGTCCGGTAGTGAAAGAGGGGAAGGAAAAAGAGAGATAGGTAGAAAAGAGAGTCTCGAAAGGACGAAACCACTTGGCGGTCGTACGTTCAACGATGCAGCGTGCAACGATGGCCGGCACGTTCGCGCAGACTCGGCCGTCTTCGTGCTCTCGCCGGGTTTCCGCAAAGGGAAATAAAGAAAGGAAGGCGACCAAGCGCGCGCGGGTCTCGCGCAAAAATCATTAAAACGCGTGCTCGATTCGCAGCTGCGGCGTCGTTGTCGGCTCGTACTCGACGATTTATTAGCGGGTAGACGATCGTACCCGCCCGCCTATCCGGTTGTACAATCACACCGGTTACTTTACATCTCTTCTACTTTGTTTTCATTTCTATCGGTGTAAACCAGAATCCGTGAGAAATCCGGCCGCGTGTTTGCCGCGTCTCGGACTCTGCTTTTGAGAGCGGCTTGCCCGGCTTCTTTTCCATGTACAGCACGGAAAGTTGGAACGATTTAGAAACGAACGATACGCGTATTGCCATGGAATGGACCCGTGACAAAACCCTCGAGTTATTGCGCGAGTATCAACAGAGGCGGGTCTTATGGGATTGGAACGCCCGTGGCTATCGAGACAGAGCGAAACGTAAACGCGCCATTCAGGAGCTAGCTGAAATACTTTCTTGCAATACTTTGGAAGTGGAGAAGAAAATAACGAATTTGAAGTGTCAGTATTCGAGGGAGGTGCATAAAATACAAAATAGCCGTGACGCTGCAACGGGACCGGATGATGTATACGTGTCGAAGTGGTTCGCCTTTAAGGCAATGCAGTTTCTGCAATTTGGCACTCGTAGATATAGTAAGAGGAAGAAGGTAAGTGTCCTATGTGTAATTCATGTATCGATGTAGGTGTATTAATGTACAACGAAACTCGGTTGTAACAGGTTCCGTGTTCGCACGTTTCGACGTATGAGAAAGGTGGCACGATGTAATTTCTAACGAGTTGCTTGGTTGCGTTACTTACAATCGGCTGTATCGTTTTAAATGTGGATTTTAATGTTATTCAATTTCTAATTTCATCACATTGTTTTAAATTAACGATACATCCTGCTGCGTAATTGTGAGAATTCGAAGGGTAGGATCATTAGTTTCGGTATGCGTTTCGGGGTAGGTTTTTTCAATGATGCGTTGCTACTCGGGATATATGATTTTGTTGTCTCGTGGTGACGTATCATACTCGCCCCTGATTTTTATTTCTCATTGTTCTCTGATTTTTTGCCGTTTCTGGGTAGTTTATCGAATCGATCTTTGAATATGTCCGATTCGTGCGACCCACGTTAATGCAATTCATTCCACTCTCTTCGCGGGCACCTTTCTCTTTGTTTCTTTTTATTGGACCATTTCCTCTTACCTTCATCTTCGTACGTCCTCTCGATTAATCGTTGAATTATCGGAATAAACTGCTTAATGGCAAAGAAAATTGCATCGTTCTTTATGAAGCTTTACTATCACTGCACTCGAAATGGAGTCCTGCTGGCGTGAGAAACTCGTGCTTCGACGCGCGCAGACGACACAACGAAGGGTCGTTGATAATGCTATCTGGCTTTAAATACATTTGAACCTTTCAGCTTTACTTTGATACATTTCGATGTAGGCTGTTCATTGAATCCCATTGTTTAAAGGGCGTAACGTCAAAATTGCGTCGAATATCAATTTCCACGTTTGTGTCAGCTGCATTGAATATTGACATTCCAAGGTGTTTCATTCCGTGGATTGGAATAATTTCTTTGTCACGGCAGGATGTATCATATACAATGACGATAATAATTTCGTTTAACTAGATGTTATTTTACTCTTATAGTTGATCGTTTAAAACTTAAAATATAGAACAGCGCGTAGAACAAGACAAAGAGAAACGAAATACATTTTATCATTTAATCAATAACAATTTTCATTCCTATTATCTTCAAGTATTATCACCGGTAATTACACAAGTAAGAGTAGAAAAATATATGTATATTGATAATTTCTTAAGAAAATTTCTTTCAACGAGTCAGCCATTAAATAAAACTAATAACTTCTTTCCTGGTAGAAAACGTTGAAATTGTAAATGAAATCCAAGCTACTTTTATTTATTTAACGGTCATGTAAGTACGTAGTAACAGCACTCGCACATTTTTCTCGGAGTAATTAAGCGCGTATGATGAATTTACCCGTCGTTACGAAGCAACGAATATATTCACGTGAAAGTTTTAACGCGCTTCTTCCTTCCAGATCGACGAGATTAGTCGCGAATCGTGCGAACGATGCATAATAGAACTGAATTGTAATTCTGCTCGACTATGCTCGCAAACGATGTAGTCGTAACGACGAAGAAAATAAGCTTCCTTTCTATTCCAATGGGATTCCACGGGCAAATTCAATTTAACGTCGGCCCCGGTGAAACCAGTTTACCGAATAGTCCCATCGAAGGATCCTATGGTCAATTCACCGGAACTGACGGTGACATTGATCCGATTATCAAATTTGTAGCCTCGAAACTCGGTGATACTTTTGCGAAAAAGAAGATTAGTGTTCCGTAATAGGGTACAAATATTCATGAACGAATTCTTTCCCACGGAGTATTAAGATGTTGGATTATTTTCTTCCTTCTGTTGCGTTCTGTTCTCTTTTGTTCGATATTTTTTTAAATATTTGTATATTACGTTTGAATATACTGAATTAATCTTTGGTGGCTGTAGTGTCAATAGTTTGGCATTCATTGTTTTTAACATTTGTTAATTGGATGAAATTAATTTTGTCAAATTCTCTTCCGTCTCTTGTCAATTTGATGTCGACGATGACAGGAAATGTAGATTAAGTCCATGGGAAATTAATTAGGATAAAGTTGTCGAGTTTGGTTCAATCGAGAATTGCGAAGGGGTAACAGGTAGATTACTCGAGCGTAAGCAGTATTTGTAGCATTTATAATTAAATTGAAAGTAGCAATTAATTAGTGACAAAAAGCAGCTAGATTTCGTGAGATTTTGTTGTCATTTTGGTAGTGCAAATGTGTATTCTTCTTTTTAAATTTTTTATCGCAGTTTTCTGTAGACGTTGCTTCTGGGTGAAAGGTTACAAGTGTGGCTCGTACTTGATGGCTCTCCACCTCATTTTACACTAGTTGGATACTTATGTCACACAACTAACTCCTCTTGTGATTTAAATTTTCTAGATTTTCTCCTCTTACAAACTTGCTTCGAGAATTTTCCACGTTCATTCTTTATTGACAATACGAATTTTTTATAAAAATCACAAACAGCAATGAAAGCAAAAAGTCACTTCTACTGTCAAGTATGAGGAATATTTTCATTTCGATAAGCTCGATTGACTTTTTATATCGATGAAACATTCCTTTTTGATCTATTTGCAACTTAAGAACAGTTAAACGTCCTGCAAATCTGCTTAATTGAAGCAAAGTCATGTTTCTCACTTCTCATTCGATGCAGCAGTACATTTACTTTCTCCCCGAACCTCCGGCAATCCGAATCCCAATAAATTAATGAATCCTCTCGTCGCAACATTCCGTAATGTCTCTTCATCCACACCCACCTCTCGTCTTCGTGGAACGTCGAAAACAGCTGGGTTTCGTTGTACTTATTAACCGTTTGAGTTTCGGCGCACAGTGGCAAAATGTCTTAAGAAAGTGCCAAGCAGCGCGACGGCGCTTCTTCGTCCATAGCGATGAAATGTAGCAGGTCGTTTGTGCTTTTTGTTTATATTTTTCTACTTCAACTTCTATGGTCATTTTGCTTAAAACTTAGTGCTTCAAGTGAGTGTTGTTCAACTGAACAGCAGGTCTATTGCGTTTCTTTTTTTTAATACTTATCTTGAACTATTTCTTTAACCCCTTGAAAATGGAAAAAGAAATTTTGAAGGCTTCCAAAAACTATTAAATCGACGATATCAGCCGGTCATGAAACGGTCTCATTATTTCTATACTATTAAATATTACATTCAGTTATACAAAATATCAGAAATCAGTGCGAACTTTTCATTTCAAGAATTAACTTTGAGTCTTTGCACGTCTCATCAGAAAAGAAATCATAGGTCAAGGGGTTAACTAGTTCTAGAACTTTAGAACAGCGAGTCCATTTTGTTTCTTTTTCAAACACTATTCGGCTTTAACACGTTAAACGCCACCGGTATTTCGCTAACTTCGTCGCTTCTACTGAAGTGAAATTTTTTCTATCAAAATCACATTTTTATAAAGCAGAAACTACAAAAATTCTGATAAATAGATACTCAACAGACCTTTATTTTTCTAATGCCACTATTTAAATATTAAATATATTAGAAAATTCATAAATATCGCAGTTTAAACGTTACATGGAATTTCATTGAATTTAATAGCGCCGGTCACCGGCGATCCCCATGGCAGTCAACGTGTTAACTGCTACAGTCATTCCGCCTAAAAGCCATTTTCCATGGTTCCAAAACTCAAATCCACGTTGCGTAGTGCTCAAACGGTTGAAATAAGTCTTCTCTAAGCAACTATTAATAATTTCGTTAACAAAAAACAACCCTCTTCTCCGCAGAAGGTCGAAGAGGACTCGTCGAAGCTTCAGGAAGAATATATAGTCAGTGACATTGATCCTGAGAGTATAACATTCATAGACTGCAACGAAGAAACGAACGGCTCCGGAACGGGCTCTTTCAACGCCTCATTAAGCGAAGATGCCGAAGAATCATCGTCGTCAAGTCTTAAGGCTATGGAGCTTTATAGTGGGACGTTGCCGAACCATAACAGTCCCATCGGTGACCTCGAGGAATCCGGCCAGACGAAACTCGAAACCACGACGCCGCACGATCGGAAAAAAACGAAAGAGGAATTTGCGAAATTCGGGGAGAGCATCGCCGTTCAATTAGCGGAAATACCTGATTCGTACTCGAGGTCCGTTGCTAAACTGAGGATCAATCAAATCCTGTTCGAAGCTGAGATCGGTGTTTATGCGCAAACACGACGCTAATGAGAGTAATCAAGGGGGAGTCGTTTGATTCCGTTTGGAATTAACGTGGTTGGATGGTCTCGATAAAAAAAAAAAAGAATAGCTGTGTTGTTTGCTCAGCTCGTGTTTTTGAATGCTCAGAAAATTATTGACGTTTTCAAATTTAATGCTGAAGTATGAGTGAAACTTGTCGCGATTTGGGTACGATGAGATTTTGTAGGGGTGATCGTGACGTAAGTTTTTGAATGGATCAAGTCTTGAGGAGTTTGAAAGACTTTTTGATCAATGTCGTCTTTAGGGTAATGTTACTTTCGATAATGATTGAGAGTGGAGAACGCAGAGAGTGCGAGAGGGTGGTTTGATGGGGTTTTGAGTAATTGATTAGTACGTTATGTGCAACAGTAGGCACAGAGATGCGTTATAATATGAGTATTATCACCGTTAGTGTAGTTTATGTTATGATGTGCAGAATGACAGCTTCCTCGTGATAATTTGGCGGAATTACAAATTTCATCGATAGGAATTCTTTTTCCTTTGTGTGTTGAATACGTCGACGATAAAGCAAAGTTAAGAATCGTGGAAGAAATACTGATTAATTTATGGTGTTGGTGATGAGGAGATTTTAATTATTACGAATCAAGATGCAAAGCATGTTAGATGGTTTTTTAAAATTTTTATTTATTAAAATACTGGATTTTTGTAATGGATACCAATTATTGTATCTGATGTTTGAACTTAAAGATTAAACATCGAAGGTTGAAATTGTGTTTGATTTTGTGATTTTCGTAAGATGGTCTTCCAATAGAAAAATTACGATGATGTTTTCTTACCTTTTGGATTTATCTTGAGAGGAATACTCGTTTATTTTATTATTATCGATTTAAAATAAGAGCTTGGAAAAATGTGTAAGATGAACTTACGAAGATGTTTATATACAGTATTATATTTTTTTAAATAAAATTATACACAATTGGATCTTTTCCTGGGAGATAATCTTGCAAGGTCCCAGGGAGCAAAATTAAGTCTGAATTTTAAAAGAAAAAGTGAAAACGTGTCGACGTGCTTTTAAGATTACTGTCTGCTGAAAGCAACAAAAATCGTGTCAAGTTAATATAATCGATAGAATCAAACGAAAAAAAAGAAGTTATATTTCATAGTCATAAAATCTCGCAAGCAAAAGTGCACCAGACGAAGTTTCAGCTTTTGCAAAAGACGAAGAGAGTATCAAAATTCGTTTCATTCAACGATTAGGAAAAAAAAATTGAAAGAATTACGAAATATCTATTGTAATGAAAGTCTCGTGTACTTTTGACCTTGCCAGATGAAAAGTATATTCTGTTATAAACGTTACAAGTGGTTATTGCATGTAAGCTATCGATAAGTGTATGGAACATTTCGAAAAAGAAGAGTGAACAGGAAGAAAAGATTGGAAAAAGTTAGTGAAGTAAAAAAAAATTAAAAAAGCTGATTATCTTCCGTGCAATAAACGAAATGGTCTTAAGAATCGGTCAACGAGGAAGACTGTATTGTAATGAAACAGCTTTTCATGATTTTAATCTGACTACCACGTCTACCAGGACATCCATCAGGATAGCATCGGTCGGATATTTTTTAAGTAATGTTGTTGTCGATCGACGGCTATCGAATGATATGTTAATTGGATTCGATAAGGGTACAGTGGATATATATGTTATTATAGACGTTAAACGAATAAAAAATCGAACTTCACGTCATTTGCAAAGATGTTGAAAGAAAAAATTGTCCATGCGAGCCGTTGAAGGAGAAAACTTTGAATATTATCGACAAAAAGTTTGGATAGAATTACAATGTAATTAATTAGGGAGAAAAATTTTAAACTTCATGGTATTTTACGATAGAATCTCATTAGACAGGATGGAACTTCATTTATTGTTAAACCTGTTCCGTGAAGTCTTCCTGCTATTAATACTGACTTTTAATAATAGAACCTGATTGTTAAATTTCAATTAGTTTGTCTTCCTTTCGTATATTAATTCTACTTCAGTATTATTTCATTTGCCAATAGAAATTTAATTTACTTCGACAAACTACTTCGTAAACAAATATCTCGTAGATAATCATTTTAATTATTCCTTTATATAAGTTACATGCTGATTTGCTGTAATTTATGTAATAAGAACTCAGTACAAATCCGTACAATCCGGTATTTAATACTAATTTGTTCATGTATCTCATAGAATTACAAATAAATGAGGTTCTACAGGACAACGTAACTCCGACGCAATATTAAATTCTTCTGGGCAAGATATTAACGATATTAAATAATTAACTGATATCGCAATAAAATACTTGTGATAGTATTGTTTTCAATCGTACAACACCACCGTCAAAACGTAATATATAATTCCGGAAAATTAACATGTTTTGTTCGAAAAAAAGAAGAGAAAGGTAGAATGATGTTAAGGGATGTAGCACCGTTAATTAGCTCCCTATCAATGACATTGTTTTCCAGTGTCTCTCGTGCAATCTGTCCAACGGCGACTTAGATAATAAGTATTTCACTGATATTGTTTCAGGGCTTTAAATTCTAGGTGTAGTGGACGATCCAATTGTATAGATAGTGAAACTATTTTTTATCAGAAAGGAATCCCTCCATCAGCGTGAGGATGAGTTCTATTAAATTACTTAATGATTTCATTTTTTAAGGAATGTTTATCGTTCTTCCTACATTAGAGTTATTCCTTCCTTATTAGCGTTTAAGTTTACAATTGTTTCTTTTTTAATAAGATTCATAATACGGATGTTTCTTTTTGTAATGAATATTTAAGTATACAGTGGACTTTAAGAAGACGCACCAATCTCCGCGTGTTTTTCCTCATTAAATATGTAATATTTAAGTCTATGATAATTTCTAAGAAGATTCACCAATCTCCGGTGTTTGCCTTTATTATAGTGTATTCATTGTTGTTCCTGATTTTTTTTTTAATTAATAGATACTCTTACGTTGGTATTATCCTCGTTAGAAATCTTAATTTACGATCCATCGAATATATTTTTTAGAAGGTAATGTTTATAACTTAGTCCTTTACAACCCGACTATTTTTTCGTTTGAAAATTAATTACAAGATAGCATTTTGACAAATGTTAAAATTAAATTTTTATATATCGAGTTTAACTTGATTTGCGAGTATTTAATTGCGTAGAAGTTTTTTAAATTGTACGGTCTACGGAGGATTAAGTAAAATGTACTTTTTTTTTTAATTAATTAAAATATGATATATTTTCACGATAAAAAAGTAAGAGCAATTTTAAGTTCATTTGTATTTATGTTTCGTAAGCATACTATTACACTTGTATTAAGTTTGACTGAACTTTCGTCGTAAGACACGACAGTTTTGTATTTAAAGATACCTAATGTGTTTATTCACGTAATGATAAATACCGTTTACGTATATATACGTCAGAAAGTACTGACATTATTTATAATTTAAGAGATTCATTGCGTATCGATCGAAATCATTGATTCCACGCGTAATTTCATATTCGCCTTCTTGTTCCTAGCAGTATCTTTAAACGAGTGTCCTAAAAGGTAATTTAAATAATTATATAGATAATAAAGGCAAATGTTGAAAACGATAAAATCGCAGTATTAATATAAATTGACAATGAACAAATATAAGGATAACGAAAGCAGGCATTTCAAGGTTCATCAAAATTACTTTCCTTTAATCCTTTTTGTTATGAAACCATCATTGAAATTAACAACAAAAAAGTCTGTACGATACAGAAATGTGTTGTTTCAGAACTGGTAATATCGTTTTCTCATAAAATCCCATGTTTAATCAGTTACTGCGATTATCTTTCAACATTCGCAAAACATATTACTTTGTATCCCAAGTCTTCGACCCTTTCGCTATTAAATCTCTATGCACGAAATACAATTGCAAGTTATACATAAAATTAAGCAATTTTCTTTCAAAAATTATTTCATTGTTTGATGTACGAAATTTTATTATATAGATATATGTTTAATTTACTAAAAAATTCTTTAATATTACAATTCGAAAGTAAACAAATTTCGAATTCAATAGCACCAGTTATCCTTGGCATGACCTTCAATGTCTTAATTCAAAACGTATGACAGCGAAAGGGTTGAAGTTTTGACCATAACACTAGATCTACCGAAGATGAAACCAATAAACTAATTGCAAGAGAACGTTATAAATTTAATAAATTATAACAACGTTATAAATTTCAGGGACGTTTACAAAAAAATGCAGAACAAGTAATTGTAACAAATTTGGTGGATTTAGCGTTAAAAAAGCATACTTATCCGATTTGTATATCCAACTGTGATGCCTGATTAAAAGAGGACGTATCTCTGTGTGAAATACCGTAACGATACGATACTTGTAGAAGCGTCGAGTCAAAGGGAAAATTAAAATAATTAAAATACGGGTCAAATTATGGAAATTAAGCTGCGATCACTGCCTTGATCTCCCTAGTATTAATACTTCCTCGTGCAGAGATTAAATGTTCCATTAGAACGAATACAGTTAGTTTCGCTAGAATTAATGACTTCCTTGTAAAAAGAACGAAAAAAAAAAGAAAATGCAGAGAAGGAGAAGAAAACACATTAGTTGTAAGATAAGTAAGATACTTCACTAGGGATATCAAGGTGGTAATTTAAAATGTACTTGCAAGTAAATGCGATTACAATTAACGACATTTCGGATTTATTCAGCATAATTGTATTCACTTGTGCGGCGATCGAGTTTATTAGGGATAAATGATTTTTGCATTAATTATGTTGTACGTTCGAGTTTACATTATAAACGGCGCAAAGGATATTTTTAATTAATTGTAAGATTATACCATGTATTTCTTATTTTCACCGGCTGCGAAGTTTATAAGGTATTGTGAGAAATTGTGTAGAGGAAAAATCAAGAAGAAATGAAAAAAAAACACACTTATCGTGATTTGAGCGTGTTTTAAGAAAAATATATTATTTGTTCTTTTGCCAAGAATGGTGTTGCGTTTTTCGTTTGTAAAGCTTCTGTAATGTTATACAGTAACATGCGTTTAACTTTGTATACTTTTGTTCAATAAACGTTCTCGATAGTATCGTTATTTTTACGATTTCTGTAATATTTTATTAGAAAGATTTGCAAGAATTGTGAGAATATTAAACGATCATTAATCATTTATAACCCGAATTATTTAATTTGTATGAATTTTCTGTTCAAACCTTGCAACTAATTTTCAAGTATCTATGGTCTTCACCTAACTTAGAAAATATTTCATTATCATCATGGTGAATTTTTCTAATTTCCTATTAAAAAAGTTATATCGATCGTAACAGAGTCAAAATTGGAACATTCGAAAATAGCTTATAATTTCATGCAATTTGCAACCAAATGAAGCACACGTAGAAAGAAGATCTCAACTTAATTAAAAAATTTCTATGAAAAGCAAGTTTTACCAATTTACTAATTATTTTTATACATTCAATTTCAGGTGAAAGACTCGATATCATTCTCAAAGCGAATCAGCTTCCTGGAAAATATCTCATCGATATAAATGGTCTTCAGGATTGTCAAGATCTTCGCCAGAAGGCATTTATTCTCTACGACGATGAAAATTTTAATTCTGCGTTGATAAAAGACCGAGAATTATTAGAAATTGACGATTACGATATTATAAATAAGGGGTACAACTGCCACGAGATATCAAAGAACGTCGCTTGTGCCTTAGATTTCAAATCATTGGAAGAAACACCGGATAGAATTAACGCTGAGGAAGTCATTTATATTCCATTCGATATAAATGTTTTTCCTTCGTTCACGGATGAAATGACTGATAATAGATATCATTTTTATGAGAACACATTCTACCCATCATATCTGAGTAAGAAAATAAATATCTTTGGTACTTCACCAAAGAGATAATTGGAATCTCAAATTTTAAATCAATTTCACAATTTTTTTTCTAAAATTAAAATAAGACTTATATGAAAAATTTTAATGTTATTAAAGACATATTAATCAACAATTATACATGCATTAATTGCAGGTTTAAACAATGAGGACATCAAAGTAGTACAAATCAATGGCGTAACGTTTAAGTATCCGTCTTCTCCTATATTATCACAACCAGAAAGCACACCCGAGGCTTCAATTTGTTCGTTTGAAAAACGTGCGAGCCATTGTATTCACGATACGCCATTGTTTTGCGAGTGTATTCAAATTATTGACGTCCCAGTGAGGAAAATTGTTGAGATTGTTCTGATAGATGAAGGTAATTTTCGAATTTTTTCCTATACGTTTATAAATAATTACATAATTTAATTCTCTGTCGGTCCCTTGGAGTTTTAGATAGTAGAAAATATATCTATATTCTTATAATTACCACTACTTTGTTTTTTATAAAACCATTATAAACTATAGAGAACTTCGAGATATTTCAAATTATTTTTTAATCAGGCTTCGGTGGAAATTCCTCCCACACGTTTCACGTCCATGGCTACAACGTGAGTATCATGGGGCGAGGAAGTTTTCAGCAGCCAGTTACCAAAGAAGAAGTTTTATTGTTAGACCGTGCTGGAAAATTATTTCGTAACTTTGCAAATCCACCCCAGAAGGACAGTTTCGTTGTACCAAATAAGGGCTACGTAATACTACGCTTTTATACCGACAACTTAGGTAAGACATTTTTAATTTCATTATATCATTTGTAAAAATTGTTAACTACTACTTCATTTGCAGAAATATTTAACACTAGATCTGCTAAAGATTAAATAAATTCGTTTAAGAATATGAAATATAGAAATGAAAAGAAAAGAAACGAAGAAGTCGAAAAACTTGATTGATTTAATAGCCTGCTGTCTACAAGTTGTATGCAAAGATTTGAAAAAGTTAGAGCGTTAAAAATTTCAAAAATATTTATATAAAGTTCAGAACAAGTTACTTTGACCGCTTTGGTAGATCTGGTGTTAAATTCTTAGATGAAAATGTTTAAAATAATTCAAGTGTCGTTTTTCAGGATACTGGCTCTGGGAAGCTAGAGGAACAGCAATTTCCCCTGGAACTTTTGGACCTGGAATGCAATTTTTAATGAGAGTAGGAAGTCAAGAAACTTTTCACCCTGTTCCTCTTAACTTTCCTGCCTGTGGGAACAACAAAGGCCCAGATATGATATTTCATACAATCTGATTCACCGTACAGGATATAATTTATTTGTTAATTATGTGTTATATATGTATGTAATATATTTTTTTTTTAATATAAAAAATAATTATACTCAAAATGACTTTTATTCTATTACTTTTTACCCGATAGACCCTTTTTTGTATCCAAATTCTGCAAGATCTCTCCCGAATTGCAGTAATTATAATTCCTGGTTATTAACTGAGCATCCGATTTTACAAATACAGTGCATAATTAAATGCTTATTTAACAATTGACGGAAAAAGACTGGCAGAAATTGAAAAATTATTTCACGATAAAATACTCCACAAACGTTATGTCGATGTGATGAATGGAATCGAAAAAAATACAGTTTTTTATATTTCATTACGTTATAAACAGATCTTAATCCAAGAACACTTTATTATAACTTATATAATATACATTTAAATACTATGACTTATAATCATCAATCAAGTCCTTGTGAGAGAGCTTTTTAAAGATTACCTTGAATACAAAATTGTATAACAGTTTCGTTGAATGCAATTTGTAACTGTGTTATTGTCGAAGAAGCTTGCATAATGTTATTAAATATCCAAGAAGATAGATATTATTACAAATTACATTGTTTCATTGTTACAACAACTCAAGGTATATTAAAAATAGCAAAACCATTAATTATAAATAGACTTCAGATATTTTCATGAATTCGAATATAAATTAAAATCTTTTTCGAATACACTTAAATTTAAATTTTTATGAATTTAATAATAATAATATAAAGATATGGAACGTCGATTGAAATTTGTTTCGTTCACTAAATATTAGAAAGAGGAGCATACGTTGTATATTTCTCATAACCGTCTCTTCCTCCGTTACATGTAATTCGTACAATTTCAATTTTAAATTCCCAATAAATTACTGAATATCTGCAGCCTAATTATAACAATCGAATTAAAAATCGGGAGTCCAATTGTAACACTGTGGGAAATCGGAGGGCACAGGTGGAAGATCGTTGTCTGTTCCCACGTGAAACACTACATTCATACCGGTAGCTGTGTGCCAGGAAAAGTGACAATGGAAAAGCCACCAGCCTAAAGACATTAAAAACACGGAAAACAATGTATGTAAAACAATTGTCATAAAGGATTCTGTTCATTTTATCAATAATAACTGGAGAACAGAAAAGAGAGGAAGAGCTGTAACAACTGGGGGACATATCCATTCCTGCGTCTGAGCCATTATTTTTGAAAGTGGTACAAGTCTATATTTGAAATGTCAGTTAATAATAAATGTCTTCTTTTCGCGTTTCAAATGACAAACTAAATATAATGAAATATCTCGAAATATAATCATTTTATATAATAAAATAATACTTTCAAATATAACTCCTCGTTTAATGACAAGACAATTATCTAGATTCTTAGAAACTTAAAACGTATTAAACGAAATTAAAAATACTAATCCACTAATTTGAATGGGTTAAATAATTACCTGGATTATTAGCACGAAACCGGAAAATAGCGTATCCACCTTGCGGAATTGTGATAGTGTCTTTCAAAGGTGGACGATCGTATTGCTGATTGTATACACGTTGCCTATGATCCGCAATAATTCTTTGTTTGTCTGCGTTTGAAATGTTTCTATTCAATTGACCCATTGTCATTAAATAGAACGCATAACCGTGCAGATGAAACGGGTGACTGAGGTCTTGAACCGGATCTGAAACATCAAATATTCCAATGTAATATCTGTACTGTAAATTAATTTTAATAAGTATCATACTTGAAATAAGCACTGTACTACAAATAACGCAAAGACCGAAATTTTGTAAAATCTTCATTGTATTGATGTGAAAAAAGAAAAACAAACCCATCAAGTAGATGATTAATGCAGAATATATATCGATTAAACTTAGAAAATTTAATCGAATCGCTTAGAAAAAATATTCTACACGTTCAATGAAAAATAGAAATTACAGAAAATACCACTAAATCATCGTAATTTACCACCAGATCACATATAGATCAGTTAATGCATGTGGTTCCGTAGAAATGACTTGCTAAATTATCTATTAAATTATACTTCCCATAATTCTAACCGAAAATGTGTTCATCTCAAATACGTCATAGCATAATGATTAATACAATTACTTGTATCAAATAGAGCCACTTCTACTAGAGCTCCCAATGGTATGTTGTAAACCTGAGTGCAGATGCAAGGTGCAGTGCAGGTGCTCAATTGCGTGGGCTTGCATATAGTTTCATATGCTTCCGGCTGAGAAGTCAATGATCCCGGTGGATTCTCATACGAAATCATGTTTACCTCGGCCAACAAATGACTTCTACCCAATGCGACTGAAATTACAAAGTTTTTCGTGTAATTCCTGTGCAACTGCTATTTTGAAAATTTAATACACGCATTTTCAAATGTGCTACTTAAAATTATGGTAAAATAATACCGAAATATTTTGGATACGTTCCTGGAACAAAAGGTTTTCGCCCTCCAGTACCATCATTATAATCGTAAAATTGAAAATCCATAACAATCCGATAATCCGGATCTACTCTGTATATTACATCATTGGGCACTGCTTGCGCTGCTTTCAGTTGATTTATACACACCGTATCGCTCAATCTTGGACCAGGACATTGAGCTGCAACCAGTGGATTGTACAGCTGAAATAATATAGCATTAAAATTGTTGTTTCTTGTCTCGAGAAAAAATTTAAATGACAATTAAATTGCAATTACCACTCCGAGTGACTGTTGAAAATTGTATGGGGGTGGGGTTGTCGTTGGATTCTGAGGAGCACCTCTGTATTTTAACACAGCATGCTGTTGCACGTTATTTTTCTGACATTCTCCAAGAGCTCGTACTTGTATCCAATAATTATCAACTGCTTGATTTGCATTTACCACAATATCAAATCTTTCGCCTGTATTAATATTAACTTAAATTTAGAATCTTTGTTTCGTAAATCAATTTATTTGAGATTTATCAAGAATTTTTCGGAGTTAATTGATTCTTTTGAGTTCATGTTTTGCCTATGAATAGCACTAATCCACGTGAAAATCCTCGTCTTCGAGTTCCATTTTAATTTTGTTTACTAATTAACTCTGAATAGCAATTGTCGAATCGACCTAAGTTTATAGTAACAGTACTAATTAATTTTAATATATAGATCTAATCAAATAGTACAACCCTTATTGTAAGATTCGGACAACCCAAGGACGCGATTGAATGTGCGGAGATTGTGTGAACATTTTTTTTTTAATTAATAAAAAATAATAAATGTGACCTGAGGCTGTGATTACGGAGCCTACTTCTGTGGGCTCTATATTTTCACCATCTTGAGCTATCAGTAGCATCGAATGAGATTGAATCGTGAATAGTGCTAAGCAAACTGTGCTAAATGCATTAATGACACGGAATCTGTATCTTTTGCCGGGATTAACCGTAAACTGTTCCCATGGTGTTTCGAACGTCTCGTTATTGATAGGACGCTGAAATTAAAATAAAGGATGAGTCAGAAAAGTAATTAATCTGGGATAACATTTCCAGTTTTTGGCTCTCCCTCTGATAGATATCTTCTCAAATTGTGACTATTACCTACGATTTTTTTGTTAAAAATGTATGGATTTAAGGGATATATATATATATATATATTGAAAACGTTGAAGAATATTGAAAAACATTAAAGATATTGGAAATATCTAAAATATCCGAAATGTTTAAGATGCTGAAAATATCGAAACTTTCTAAGATATTGAAAATTTCTAAAATATTCAAAGATATCGAGAACAAGAAAAAATTTCTTTACCATTTGATGTCCTCTACCATTTATGAGAACGTATTGTGCAAGTTGTCCTACATTGTGTAAACGTAAGCCAGGATAACGAGAGAGTGATAGCTCCGTAAAATAGTCGCTCATCACAATCACATGTTCGATTAAATCATAATCGTATAATATCCTATGAGGATTTAACCTTGGTGGATCTCTCACAATAAGGGATCCATATTGGCCGTCGATCATAAATACAGATTGGTGAGAATGATAGAAATGTGTTCCAGAATTTTCAACTACGAAGTTATACCTAAAAAATTAACAATATCAACGGTTTCATACGATGTTACAATAAATTCGCTAAATCCCGGCGACCCTTTCGGACTCAAAGGATCTACTGTAGATTCTATTTATTCAAATTTTATCGATCAGATAGGATTTATATCTGTGCTTCCATTCTTCGGTATCGTCATTCTAATTTTGAAAGCTGTTGCAACATAATTCTTGAAAATCACAAACTTTTTTGGAATTTGATGCTTGCGAGTTAACTGAAATCCATTAACTGAAATTGTATTTTTAACGTTTATCAATGTTATTGATAAATATATGATAAATATATGATAAATATATGTTAAATAAATATATGTTGTGTTATCGCACTTTAAACCCGACAAAAAGTTTATTTCGACATCGAAATCTTTTCATGACGTCGACGGACATTATTATGGATTTTATATATTTCTATGTATACCATTTTCAAATTTATTAACGCTACATCTATCAAAATAGTCAAAATCACTGTCTCTTAATGATTTAAACTGTAACAAGGAGTGACCTCCATGACACGGCAAGTGGAATAGGAAATTCCGAAGTTTTTGTAAACATATACAAATGTTTAAATACCATTTTTCACATCACCGGTCCAATTCTGAATTATTACTAGTCGAGATAAAAATTCTATAGTAAGGATTTAATTTGTTATGATTCTAAAATTTCTGAAACTCTTTCCATTGTATTTTACATTTCTTAATTTAAGTTCGGTTCTTTTTCCTGTAGTAAAACAGTTTTAAATATTGCAAATACAATTTACATTTATAAGAATCTCATTTGCACATTTCTTATATCTACTATGAACAACAATAATAGAGAATAATCTATCTCTTCTTATACAATATTTAAAATTATTCACTTAATCCACAATTCTTTACACCCGAATTTTCATCAAGAGGAAGTCTAATAAAATAATAGCAGTTGCAACAAATTGCGAATAATTATCTTATCACCGTAATTTCAGACAAAGAGAATATCGATTATAGCATTAGCAAAGATATTCGACGAAGTACGTAGAAGTATGAATATTTATCGCTAATGACATAAACTGTTACCTGAAAGTTGTTTCAGACGTAATAGGGCACTGGGTGAGATAAGGTACCCCATCGTAATATTGATATCCATTCTGAAAGATCCCGTGCCAATGTAGTGAGACTTCTGTGCCTTCAGCAGCATTTATAACATCGACGACAATTCGGTCGCCTCGACAAACCTACGAACAAATTAGGTTTAGCTTTTATAATGCCTAAACATTTTCCTTACGTGAGATATAAAAAAATCAAAGATTATCGTCCCCTGCGAGAGAGGGTAACGGATTGTGGAGGATTGTAGCATTCAAATCTAACCCAGACCATTGGATATTTCTTCGGCTTCAAGTGAAATGATCATTTCACCTAGGATCTACCGTTTCAGGTGGATTCTAATACACGCTATCATATATTAATTAATAGTTTGGAAAAAAATTCGTAAAGGTGACCGATGGAGTTAAAAACCATCGCAATGCACCGCAAGAACCTATTGGCTTAGATGCTTGTAGAACCACCAAACAACTGATCTAATTTGTTTGATTAAATAGTTTCCGGCTTTAACTACTATACTTATTTTGCTTGAAACCTATCGTTTTAGGTGTCTGAAGAACCATTATTAAATGATAGTAATAAAAATGATAATTTAAATGATAATTCAAGAAGAATTTTGAAACGGTGATAGATTTGAACTCAGTCCCATTGATTGTGAGTCAAAGCTTTCTCAACTTTGAATCTTGGTCATAGCCTCGAACCTAATCAAGATCTAACAAGTTACCTATCATTTTTAGTGAAAAATAAAACATGTACTATATTGAAATTATTTTTTCCAACAAATCCTCAGAAATAAAATTCTACATTCGATATGTATCAATGTGCTACTACGTAACTGGTTTTCAAACGTAACAAAGGGAACCCTGATTACACGGCGTTAAAGTCTTCCGCGATACTTGAAAATTATATATTTTTTAATAACAATTTTAGCACAATACACACCTGAATAGATGGCGCCGGTATTCTTCGGTTGATAGGGATCACAGTTTTCTCTATTCCACTTATCCCCATTACACATTCGCTTCTATTGGTGGTCACCGAATTTTTATTATCTCCCTTCCCAAAATTGCATGCACTAAAAAGAAAAGATATAAAAATTATATTCTACGTCGCAAATTGTTAATTACCATTAGCATCTTACAAAACAACGTGCCATCACCAAACAATAAAAAATAAAAATTAATTAAAAATTAGGAAATAAGAAATATCATAATATAATCAAATATATAATAAAGACTGTCTTAGACGTTAAAAGTTTCATCCGAGGTATTCAATAAATAAGCACATTATAAAGTCTAATTGAACGAACTTGTGAATGCCACATGCAAATGGAAATGTGAAGAACAGTAAATCATTAACATTATTCATTCAACACACTTTACCATCGAAATACACAATAGAATAAATAGTCAACGTATACTTTTTACTTTTACTCTTGATTTTTATCAGTTTTAACAATCACGCAAAAAGTATAAAGAAGGAGGTGTGTTAATCAACATTAAATGCGTAATATCAGTACTAGGTCTACGAAGGTAATTAAAATAACATATCCTGCATTTTTTGTAAATGTTCTTCAAATTTCAAAGATTGTTTCTTTTTAATTCTCTACCTCAATCATTTAGAATCTAGATTACAAGCCAATAAGTCGATCAAGTACATTGTCCCCTTCATTTCTATCCTCTAACGTATTTCATTGACATTTTGAAATATATTACATTAATCATCGGTACATCTAGTATTAAAAATATAACACTAATAGGATACTTACGATCCCCATGTTGTATACAATTCAACGTGGAACTTATAATAACAAGTCAGTGACTGTCCACCATCTACACACTCCCGAGCACATTCTTCAGGAGTTGATACCGTTTCTTGCGTTGCTGCACATTAGTTAATTATTGTCAGAATAAAATACGTGATAATCAAAAACATAGAAACACGTAGAAATGAATTACGTATATTTAACTGTTCCGTTAAATTGCGTCTATTAAAACGTGTATTATGTACTAAAACGACCGACGTTAAATTTCCCGGGTAAAAAAATTATATATAATTAGATATAATTATATATGGAAAATGGCCTTATATAAATATAACCATAACTACAGCTCTATTGTTCAATAAATGTACATGAAGGAACCGTCGTGGCGATATTATATATAAGTAATTATATCTAATATTATTTATATTTTTTTTTTGCCCGGGTATATGGAACGGTTGAGTTAGTCATATATAGTTATATATAATTTTATATAATTATATATGGTGATATATATTATTTTTTTTACTACATTTTTTTTTTACATTTAAATATATCGAATAAGTACTTTGGAAGAAAAGGGATCAAGGGGTGGAAAATATGATCGATTTAGTAATCTGTATTTTATAAGATCAACTTAGAATTTCTAGTTTAGAACTCTCCTGTAAACTGAGGGAATTTTTGCAAAAAAAATATGAACAAATCATTTTGATTTGCTTGAACGTTCTAGTGCTAATCATATCGCTAAAAGATAAAAATTATTAACATAATTTTCATTGTTTAAACCGTGGTTATTATTTTCCATTTAGAGCCATGTTCATTATTAAAATTTGAAAGGAAAGATATGTGCTAGCATAATTGTGACAGTGATCGAAATTATTTATTCTGGAATTCGAGATAATTAAAATCATAATTGAGTTAAAGATTAAAAATAATAAAATTATACTATTAGTACAATTTCAACTGCATTTTACGATAGAATGAAATAATTTGAAGGATAACTGTAAAGGTGCAGTATAACACATAATATATCTCCCGCTTTGCATGGTGTCCTGCTGTGCAAGAAAAGAAATGCAGTACTATGAATCAATTTAGTGTTTATTGCATTTGTTCCTTTTGTAATTGAATTTCTGTTCTACATCTACTTTGGAAATGGCAATTTCAAATTTGTCGATTTTTGTGTCGATCACTCTCACATTTACCAGCACATAAACAAACATATCAAACGCCAAGTAGTGCACCGGTTACCGGCGCTATGGGATGAAAATTTCGTATGACTTTTGAATTGTGATATTTATAAATTTATTGATACATTCAATATCTAAATATTGACGTTAAAAAGGTAAAATCTTGCTGAATACATTTGTTTGCTTGAACTTGTTGTAAGGATGTAAGGATTGTAAGGATGTCACTTTAATAAAACGAATTTTCATTTTCGTGGAAAATGGTGAAACCAAAGAAATATCAGTCGCGTTCAAATATGTTAATTAGAGATCACCCTCGTTTACAAGGAGCGAATAAAAATATAATTTTCATAATAACAATGCTAATGATAGAATCATTTCCTTAAATTTGAAGTTGTCAGTTGAGAAGTACACTCAGAATTTTAATCCCTGTCAAGATAGTCTTTACTTACAGGCATGACATTGCTTCAACCAGGAGAGAAGAATTACACTTAGAACATAAAATATGTTCATTATGGAACGAGTATAATCACGCAGACACAAAAGCTCTTCGATTTATTAGCTGCGTTTAAAATCGTTCGGCCGGGTTCCTTATATTTACGCTACTCTTAAATTTATGGAAAAGTGTGAATAATTGTTATTTAGTCGAAGACTTATCAGTTTCTTTTGTTTTTTTTTCCTATTTCCGGGTAACGATTTTGTTTTTTCCGATGCGTTGACACTTGAAAAACGTATTATCAATCCTAGATAATTATCAAAAAACTACACATTGTTGATACCCAGAAAAACAGGCATTCGGAAACGACAGCTTATATACTGTACACGGAAGAACGAAATGCCACAAAAATGGTGACGAAAAAGAAATAAGAAATGGGCAGTAGGAAACTAATATTTACTGGTAACTACTGTGCTAATTATCAAACTTATCATAAACTTAGCCCCTGACAATATCTGGTACTACTTTACATTCGTCAAGGTCAATGTTAAGTTTCCTTACCTAAGGTTCTTTCCTTGGGAGTCTTTGATGTTTCAAGATCCAAAAGAATTAAAATTAGCTATCACGATTACGAAAGATATTTAAGAATTTATTTTAGTAAATGTAGTAATATAATTTCACTTGGTCTTCAATTACTTCAATATAATGCAACACTGCTGTTTAATTATCTTAATATCGGAGAAATATTAACAAATACTTGTTACGTATTTTCTATACTTGAAAAGAAATGCCACAATCGTAATGGGTATTAAAATATTTTGATTAATGTTAATCATGCTACCGTGAGAATAATATTGAGTAAATTGCATTGAAAAAAAATGTCGGTACTTTACGCTTCTATTTTCATAAAATTCGCATTCTTCAATGCTTCGGATATATCTACTTGTAACTGTAATTGTGTTAAGTGTACCTCTTACCGTTTTTCTTTCGTCTTTAACGACGATTCTTATCATGCAATGCAAAAAAAAACTATAGTACATATATCCATATTGATCGCCTTTTTACCCCAACTTATCTTTTATAATGACAATTGTAATTCAATGATTTCATACATTCCATGGTTATCTACCTCAAAAAAGGCATTTCGCAAGGTCAGACTTACGTTTTTGCGACCATCGCGATGGTTCCTATGATGCATCGTAGGAAATTACTGTGGTGTGAACTTAACATTTACATAATTACAATTCCTATGCAGCTACTCCAGTAGCGATAAAGAAAGTACAATGTGGAAAAAGCACAAGTATATAGACACACTACTGTATTACAAAAGAAAAACAATAGTTTTCCTTGTAAGGTTTATTCAAACCGTGCGGATAAAAAATAGGACATAGTTGATTGGCATTAACCCCTTGCACTATTTCCACGAGTCTGACTCGTGATGAAAATTTTAAGCCAAACTTGAATATCACGAGTCTGACTCGTGGTATTAATCTCGGGCAAAGTATTCATATCTCGAATAAGATTGTATGTCCCCGTGCAGGATTATTAAATTTAGACTTTGATTCAAATTCATTTGAGTTTCACAGAAGTTCCATTGCGTGAAGTAAATATTAGCGCGGTAATCTTTGTCAGTCGCAAGATATCGTATATCGGGCGTTCGGTTTAGGCATGGATTCTTGCGAGTTTACCGATAGTGCAAGGGGTTAATCGAAAATGAAGAAGGATCTTTTCAATGTAAAAGCAAATATTTCCAATCATTTTCTTATAAAACCAATAAGTAATAGTTAAGGGTATTGACAGATTGATTAAAAAAACAATTGAAAGATGTCGTTATCCAAATTTTTTATAACGCTTATTATTATAAAATTATTTACTCTATATGCATACCTTTCGTCATTGATTTAATTAGTTCCATTTAGTTTTTCATTGATTTCATTCAGTTATGTAAAAATGCGATTTTTAATTTTCCTATAAAAGAAAATCTTATTCGTATCGTACAATAGTACCGTTACCGTAAAAAATGAGTAATATTATAAAATTAGCAGACCTTCGAGGTATATTAAATAATTCTAATATTTATTTGTATTTCGATTGTATTATAATTCACATTGCATAGCAGACGTACATGTAAAATATATTCGAGTTATTTCGTTTCATATGATTTGTCATAAACAAATCAAATAGAATGTATTTTGTACAAAATTTGTACAAAAAACAAATGCGGTATTATAAGAGTCGTCAAAATGAAAATGCGATTCGTAAGATATAAAGTAATACATCAATCCATGGCAACAGTATTTCTTAAAGAATTACACGGCAAACCATATTGCCCCATAAACCGAATGTTCTTAAAAATGTCTCAAATTTCGTATGATTCATTCCCTAAAATAAATATCCCACAAGTAGAAGCACCTCGAATACTTCCTAGTAGCTAGTTTCACATTCCAACAGAAAATACGAGTGAGAAGTTTATAAAATATACTGTACGAAATCCTGTCCCAACTTTAATGGTATAAACATTTACAAAAAATTCTTAATATTATTTAGTATGAGCTGCTATCCAATTGTGCCATTACGTTTCACTCCTCAAGGAAGAAATATTGTCCAGCTCTCTTTTGTTCCAAGTCCTGTTCAAATGATAAATAACGTATCATAAATAATCCTTATCTCTAATATCATGTAGTCTCATTACTAGACTGCGTATTTTTATGCATGGCAAATTTGCCGCTGCTAAAACACGCACAAAGCATGTAATATAAGGAAAATATCTGAATTATTCAAAATATAGCATTCGATGCAACATTTAGCGAATGAAAGTGTCCTTTACTTAAATTCTTCATTAGCAGCATTTATCGAACTTGAAATTTGCATAAACATCCGCAGTGTACTCATAACGAAATAAAATATCTTCGTGGAATCACATACTTTGACAGATTGGCTCTTATTGATCCTCGGTCTGAAATTATTCGGATCTCTTCTGAAAGTAATGCCCAACAATTCCAAGAATCTGTTCATACCATTCAACAATGATTGCGGACTATGGGCAGTAGTCGCTAATGATGGTGTGCCAGAGAATACTATCACACGATCAGCCAAATACGTGGCCATTATAAAATCGTGCTCTACTACGAAACCTGTTTTCTTCGCGTGCAATATAAACCTGAAGGAGTAAGATAAATTTTTACATGAAAATACTACTTTCACTGATCTACATTCGAACGAAACAGAATTCAGTTATGTTTAGGATATATAGAAATATTAAAATACCGTTTGATCACTTTAGCAGCAACTAAACGTTGCTCGGAATCTAAATACGCGGATGGTTCATCGATCAGATAAACATCAGCAGGCTTTCCGAGACACAAAGCCAATGCTACTCGTTGTAATTCACCGCCAGAAAGATTCTGTACTTCCTGATCCATAATATCATCTATCTTCAAGGGCTTCATAACATCCGTTACGAATTGTGGATGAACATACGCATCCCGAATTTTTTCATGCAACAATTGTCGAACGATACCTTGTGATTTAGGACTTATCTTTTGAGGCTTATAACTAATGTGCAACTGAGGAATACTTCCTGTAACAATGGTTAATATTGCATAAACATATTATTCTCTCTTTTCTGCTTCATATTATATTATGTTTGATAGACAATCACTCACCAGATCCATCATCAGGTGCTAAATTGCCAGCCAACATTCTAATGAATGTTGTCTTCCCTGTTCCATTTTCACCGAGTAGTACGAGAATTTCTGAATCAGTGAATTGACCTTTCTCGACGTTCAATTTAAAAGAACCCATTGTCTTTGTCATTGAAGGATATTCGTAATGATTCATACGTTTTACTTCTTCCTCGGTCGCACTTTCTGCCACTTTGAAAACGAGAGATTCTTCGCGGAATCTTAAGTTCTCTGTCGGCACGAAACCATCGAGGAAAATGTTTATGCCTTCCCTTACGGAGAAAGGCATCGTAACGACACCATAAGCACCGGGAACACCATAGAGGCAACATATAAAATCAGATAAATAGTCTAAAACTGATAAATCGTGTTCCACTACTATAATGAATCTGAAAGGTTTTAGTAACATTGTGAGCATAATAAATAAATTATAAAATTCGTTAAAAATATTAGTTGCTTACTTATCTGGATGGATGAGAGATCGAATAGTCACAGCCGCGTTAAGGCGCTGTTTCACATCTAAATATGAAGAAGGCTCGTCGAACATAAAAATATCTCCATTTTGAATGCATACCATAGCACAAGCAAAACGTTGCAATTCTCCACCAGATAATGCGTCAATTCCTCTGTCACGTATGTGAAGCAAGTCTAAAAAATATTTCGAAATAATTATTACGACCTAAAGAGCTTAAAAAGTGATCCTTCATCTTTGTTGTTAACTGATGATCTTACCGAGCATTTTACAAATGTCTAGTTGATTTTTACACTCGTCCTTCTTATCCAAAAGCTGTTGCACAGTGCCTTTAACTGCTTTCGGAATTTGATCGACATACTGGGGTTTAATAAGAGCTTTTAAATCATCTTCAAGTATTTTAGTAAAATAATTCTGTAATTCGCTACCCCTGAAGTGACTCAAAATTTCTGTCCAGTCTGGAGGATCCTGTTGAATTTAAGTAATTGCTTAATATAAATGGGAAGTTATATAATGCACATGATACAAAGAGATACATACAGTAAAACGACCTAGGTTTGGCTTTTGTTTGCCTGCTAAAATTTTAAGAGCGGTTGATTTACCAATTCCATTAGTCCCAACCAGACCCAGAACTTCTCCAGGTCGTGGAATGGGCAATCTATGTAACTTAAATGAATTTTTGGAATACCGATGAGTAGTTTCTTTTTCTAAATTACTAGGAAGATTAATGATGGATATTGCCTCAAATGGGCATTTCTGAAAATAAAATTATTTATGTAAATAAAATTTCTTAATATAATACTTCGATATGTAAGTATTTTGTTATATACCTTAACACAAATACCACATCCGATACATAATTCCTCAGAAATCGATGCTATTTTACTATTTGGTGTAACTTCTATGCAAAGTTTTCCCATACGCACTACCGGACAAGACCTCTTACACTCCTGTCTGCACCGCTTTGGTTTGCACTTGTCGGAATTGACAATTGCAATACGGGTCAGACGATCCGTTTCTTCCATTGATTTCTTCGGCGGCATGATGTAAATCTTTATCCGCCTAAAAGTATAAGGAAAATAAGATTAGAAAATAACATACAAAAATATTTCTCATAGAATCAGCCCTAAATAATAAACTCTCTTTTTTTAGAATACACGTAATTAACAGCATTTTAAATTCAGAAGTATTTGCGAAGAACATTCGTAATTTTTCTAAACATTAAAAAAATAAGTAGAACTTACAGCTTTCTCCTGACTGTAAGCTCTACTCAAAATCATGGAATTAATTATCTGTAACAACAATATTTTTAAATACCTACGCACAAATTACATCAAATCTTATTTACCTATTTAATTCTACAAAATCTAAATATCGAAATGTTTAAAACATCCAAGTCTGGGCATATTTGTAAAATAAAATTTACAACTTTTTCAATAGTAACATAACACGAACAATCATACCGTAAACGTGAATGTATAAACTGATGAATTCTTTTATCATTGTATTTAATTAAGATACATAAGAATTTAAAAAGCTGTTACTTCCTTCACCATGAGTTCTAACCTCATGTGATTGCAGGTAAAATATGCTAGATGAAAACTGTTACAAAAAAACATCCATATTAGATTTGCATTAGATTTTCTTTTTAATTCTGGTAAATCAAGTCTTTATCGAATTCAAGAGGAATATACTAAAATATATACCTGTCAAAATGAAAAACGTGGAGGAAACTCCTCTACGAACTCTTGAAGTGAGTTTCCGCATTCACGCTCCACCACCATATGCATTTGGTATAATCAGAGAACACGAAATGATAGACGAAGAACTCAAGGGTAGATATTAAAACAGAAACTTCTTTTCGAGTCTTTTGATAATGGAACAAAATTTGCAGAAATACAAAAGCTATTATTATTGTCTTTCAATGCTTTGTCAAATGTTGTTTGAAATAAAGTATAATCTCACTTGTGTAGCGATCGCTCATTAATTCACAAAATATAGTTACAAAACTATTTAATTTGTGTTGTGAGTAAGGGTGTGCAAATACCCGGCTCGTCGGGCTCGGGTCGGGCCGAAGAAAGTCGGTCGGGCTCGGGCGGGTACCCGACACACTCGGGCCTAGGGGAACCCGACTGATTTCGGGCGGCCCGACTGGTCTCGGGCCGCCCGACTAGTCTCGGGCCGCCCGACTGATCTCGGGTATTTCGTCTGCTTCGGGCCAACATGACAGACTAGAGGCTGTTCGGTGTAACTCTCACGCTCATGATACCGACGATTCAGTGCGAGACACGCTCATGGAGCGTAAGAGTTACACCGAACAGCCTCTAGTCCGCCATGTTGGCCCGAAGCAGACGAAATACCCGACATCAGTCGGGCGGCCCGAGTCTAGTCGGGCGGCCCGAGACCAGTCGGGCCGCCCGAAATCAGTCGGGTTCCCCTAGGCCCGAGTGTGTCGGGTACCCGCCCGAGCCCGACCGACTTTCGTCGGCCCGACCCGAGGCGTCGGGTACCCGGCACTCGGCACAGCTTGCACACCCTTAGTTGTGAGATATTAATTGCAATTATCATCTAATCTTAATATCTTATAATATCTAATCTTTTTTATTCCTAATAATAAGAGAAATATATAAAGAACTAATATGTCTTTGCCAAAGTATAATCCCCATTCTACCAAAGATTAAGTATTCTACATTATTCTACATTCAAAGAAAACCTATTAAATCTAAAGTAATTCGGAGAATATACTTTGAGTAATTTTATATAAATTATATCACACGAATCGTAAATATAAAGAGTATAAAGCAAATTCTTAGACCAGTGATTCTCAAACTTTTTTACAATTTCTTGTGTGACGGTCACAGTACAATTATTTAGATTACTCGCAGACTATTTAAAATAAACTACAATTAATATATACGCAACTGTTATGAAAACATTTTTTAAAAAAATAATTGTTTCAGCAAATTCAATGAAACAATTGCAACTACTTTGCCTGAATCAACCCAAAATTTTAACAAAGTAACCAGCTAATTTGAGAACTACCGGCTTAGATCCTTAAATCTATATAGATGTAACACGTTTTAGCTACACGTGGCATGAAAACTAAATTACCGGCATGGGAAGAACAAAGTTATTACATCTTATTCACAGGATAAGACAAGAAAATTTAAAAGATTTCACCATAACCGACTGCAAATGTACGTTATCGATATCGCCGGAAGGTGGCTGGAAAATTTCAAGGTAAACTGCTCAGTTAATATACGTCATCAGGTGTTAATACTTATACTTGGAAGGTGTTGTATACATATTTTTCCGAACCGGTTTCATATAGTTCTTTTTGTGCTGCATTTTTACGTATATCGATTGTCTAAAAAGTCCTGAGGAATATTTAAATCACAGGACAGATGAATAGAAAGTGGAAGTAGAAGTGGGAGGTTAAGTAATACATCGGAGATCGGAATAAAATATTCCGCATAACCGGCTTCTTAATTTATTCCGATTTAACAGTTCCGTGTCATAGTTCCTTCACAGATGCAGCATCCTTTCGGCACGTAGGCAGTTGAATTGTCAGTAAGACTTAGAACGAGGAAGCGTACAGGTACTTTCAAACGCTCGAGAAACTCAAGCGACTCAACCATGGCGTTATCACGAATTGCTAGTAATTCTGACTTACTGACATCTCTATCACGGATCACACATTCAGGTATGAAATCTATAACACATATCTGCGGAACTGTGTGTATTCTATCCAGAAATTGCAATAAACGTGAAATTGATTAGTTTAAATTATCAAACATTAAAACCGGTCAATTTCGATATCTTTTTTGTCTTATAATTCTGCTATAGTGTCAATTAAATTTCATCTCAAATAAACCTTTATATATCAATAACAAAGAAGTTATGAAGTTTCCGTAAAACTACTGATCTATGTTTTTCTCGAAAATTCTTCGTATAACGATGATGAAGCATGACATAACGGAATGATAATTCGAATTCGGAACTATCATCATGTATTATAGTCCATGATTACTTTCGAATATTAGAAATCACGAAATTCTATTTTATGACGTTCTACGAATATACAAATATTACATTTAATTGCAGTGAATGCTTTGCAAGCCGAAATACAATGCACGCGATATACAGCGGTGCATAATAATCGCATGAAAGGTCTTCATGTGACGAGCATACGACGTTATCCCGATCCCCCAACCCTGCCGCTTCCTACGAACGTCTCTGAGATATTTGCCAACGAGACTGGTCGTTTCACGCCCGAAAGAACGCGTGACATAGCTGCACCGGTGCTGCTCTATGGAAAAAACAATGTTAACGACTTCTTCTCCGATCAAAGAAACTGCGCCGTCGATCGTTCGGTGATACCGCCGATTCGTGAGGACACGCATGTCGATTCTTACGATTGCTTCGGTGCGGTCAGTTTAAATGGATCGATGCAGAGTAACGTACCGAAACCATTCTGTTCAAGCGGTAAATCTACCCATTTGAATATGCCTGGTGGACAATGGGCTAGAGATGGAAAATATATTGCCGAAGATATGCAGAAATCGCACTATCGAAGTATCCGTTTCCCACAATTCAAATTGAATAAAAATGGTTAGTAGGTCTGCTTGATAACGGAATGCAATGGAGTATGTATAGAGAACGATATCATTGCTGATTCTACTGAAGTCTGTTAATTCATTATAACTATTAGATATAGTTTATATATATATATATATTTTTTTTTTGTTTTCAATATAATGTTATTCCGCTTTACGCGGACTGCGTTAAATTCTTAAAATTGTAATCAGTTAAGTGGTTCTGACGTGTATACACGTGCAATCGACGCAACACTGCGGATATGATTTGCTTATTTCGAATTTAAAATTAATCCTAATATTTCAAGATCTATTTCAAGTAACAGGTATAACTAATGATGGTTTAGTGTAGAAATTATGTTAGTTTTTAAATATTATATGCCTTGGGACATTTAAATGTCCCAATGTGGAAGGACCTGCGCACGATAAATGCACCACTTAACTGGTTAATGAATTTTGATAATCAATTACTAACAACGGGATACATAGTGTGGAAATCATAATTTTTCACGTAGATTCGACGAGTAAGAGTATAATAACGAGCTCTCTCTTTGAAACAATGTATCAAGCACGATATACTTTATATATGGATTATTCTACGCAATCTTCTAATACGTCAAATGGTACCGAGAACAAACCGACTCAAGATGATCTGCCTCGAAGCAAGAAAGAACAAATAAACCGTCTTATAAAGGAGTACGGACTGACCGCTATAATTTTTCATATAAGCATTTCACTGATGTCTCTTGGTGGTTTTTACTTAGCTGTGATTAGGTCAGTCTTACAATACAGTTACATAGAATTTTACATTTTATAAGACTTCTTTTATTTCATTATGTTCGGAACTTGAATTCTTTCGATGAGATCCACAAGCATCGATGCTAATATCATATTTAAATTTGATCGATATTTCTGAAAGATTTCATATTTAGAAAACATAAATAGTAATCAATTATAGTTGAATGTTATTATCAAGCATGCTTACGAAACGTATCCGATGAAACGTTAAAATTAATCGTAAAAATTCTTATTGATTTCAGAGGCATAGATCTAGAACCTATTGTTAAAAGTGTAATAGGTAATGAAAATGAAAGACTGGAAAAAATAATGAACCATTCGACGAATTTTCTTGTGGCGTATACTATTCATAAGCTCTTTGCACCTGTTCGTATTTCGCTTAGTTTAACCGCAACACCAATCCTTGTTCGATATCTACGAAGAATTGGTGTTATAGGCCGGTCAAAAGGAAAGCTCAAAAGATTATAAACATAAATTACATTCACGGAATTAATGTAGAAAATGTAATTTCTTTTGTCAGGTTGCAAAATGCAATCCACAAAGTGTTATCTACCAATTACTTTCACCAACTGAACTTATATTACAGCTTATATAATATATATTATATACAATTTATTTTGTCTTTTGCAATATCACAAACATATATATATATATACATAAATGTGTATATATATGTTTGTAATTTGTTGAAACAAAAACGAATTTTTGGATATGCACGAATAACGTACGTGTACCCTGCACAGTGATATGCGGGATTTCCAACGTTTGTATATTTGTATCCTCGTTTATTATAAAAAGAATATAATGGTTATAATTACTTTACACAACGTCACGTATATTTTATGTACGATAATCCTGCATGTTTATTAATATCGATACGGCATAATTTTCTTCATAAATTTTTTTTTGCGGCTCGCCGTAAAGATTTATATGACATACAAAAGCTCGACAGTTTCAATGGACGAATTGATCAGTAATATTGGAACAATTATACTCGGCACGTGATTCTTTACCGAGCGATATCGAGAACATAGTTTCAATATAATTGACTTTACTATGAAGCAATAGCAAGTCACTCATTACTTTGATTACACATAGGAAACATACGAAAATGCCAACGATTTCGCGGACACATATGTACACAGTCTTTAAAAATATATATTATAGTACATAGTAAAATTAATGTATATAATTATATACAACTTCGTTAATCTAGAGTAACACACGCCTTACGAGTTAGTTTTACATTATGCAGAGAGACTGTTGTTTTTTGTTCTTAGAGACAAGGTTTCGTAAGTTCGTTAGAAAAAAATAAAGAAACGTCGAAAATTTCTTAATAATTAGGTACAAAAGATTCTGAGTATTCTTAAAGTCTTAATTGAGTATTATAAAGTATCTCTAACGCCATTTTGTAAAAAATATAAAAATTATTTGCGAGTTTAGTAAGCGTAACAGGTTTATCCGTTAATCAAACCGAAATGTCCAAAAATACGATGTGCTATCTCATTACTTGCTGCTTTGTGCACTTGCGAAAGTTTATGTATATTTATATATATATATCAACTTTGAACACTTTATCTGCCTGTAAACGATTTGAGCATCCTAACTTAACCATAAAATATTAATGCAATTCCGTTAATGTGTGTATAAGAAAAGTGAATACTATATAAAACATAACATGCCTAATAATACTTGTAAACTAATCGCCGATTAGTTTCAACATTTTATACAATCCTTATACAACTTTCAAAGGCAGTGAAACAACGTAAGAAACAGATACTTTAAGCAAACGTACATTCGTTAAAATAGAAAAAAAAGAAGATATTTTGGCACCGTACATTTGTAAAATTCAAGTTGGCTGTTACTCCTAATGCACTGACAAGCTGGGACAGATATAAAGTAACGCATTCTACTAAGAAAAGGTGATCCGAGAAGTAATTTTATACCGACCGCTGATGATATCTTATTTTGCGCGATAAAATTACGAAAATCTTGTTTCATTCCGTTCGGCTGCTTACATTAGTTTGTAATTCAAACATGTTTTTCCGTAAACAAGTGTAGCTATTAAGATATATAATATTTCTTCATACCTATGTATTTCTGGTGTAATTCAAGATTTAAACATATGCCTCTGCACGACGTCCTTGTATATGATTGAAAAACTGCCGCCAACTTGTCAGGGTTTTGCTTGACCATACCCAGAAGCTACTCGTTATACCCACGATCATAGCCATTAAATATTTTATCATAAAAACTTCGAATTCCGGCCGTCTTCCGACATCGCGCGTACGCTCGCCAACGGGACACGGCATCGAATACAATGATTGTGGGCCTGGACGCGAGCACATTTCCATGTTCCAAGTTAGCATCCACTGATCGAAATACGTTTGCTCGTAAAATAAGCAGGCAATGACAATCAGAGCAGGAACTATATATAGCACAGAGAAGATGCCAATACGAATCATTAATTTCTCTAATTTGTCAGTCTTTGTACCGTCGTGTTTCATAACTGTGCGTATACGGAAAAGAGATACAAATCCGGCTAAGAGAAAGGCAGTTCCGAGAATAAGATAAACGCACAAAGGTGCTAAAACAAACCCACGTAAGGCTTCTACATTCCAAAGCCCCACATAGCAAACCCCGGATAATATATCACCTGTAAAATAAATATGTATTGTAATAAATTTAATAATATAAATGATAGTATTTTAACTTGTAACAAATAACATTTCATTAGCTGACCTTCTACTTTCCCCATTGCAAGAATAGTAACTGTTTTTATCGCTGGAGCAGCCCAAGCTGCTAGATGAAAATACTGAGAGTTAGCCTCTATTGCTTCGTGGCCCCACTTTAATCCAGCGGCTAGGAACCATGTCAGTGTCAAAATGACCCACCATATACTAGATGCCATTCCAAAAAAATAAAGTATCATAAAGAGTACCGTGCATAGTTCATGCTTGGTACCCTGTGTTATTGTCGATGCCATTTGAATCCTCATATCTACAGGAGGAGGGAATGGTTCTCTACATGAGATTGAGTTACCAGCTGCCCAACCGATCACGTATGCCAGTGCCACCATGAGATAACAGACCGATAAAAATATAATTGGTCTCTCTGGATACCTGTATTAAAAAGCAATTAATAATACTAACAAATTTCCATGTAATCTATTTCCAATAAATAGTGTTTAAACAACTTTATGAAGTGCAAAAATTCTACTTTTGCAGAAATGAGTTACGTATAACGCTGACAAGAGAACCTTGCAAATCTATCATTCTTAATCTTAATGTAATTCAAGGAAATGACTGTAATCATAGAATCAATCATTCTCTCCTTAAGTCCCACTAAAACTGCGCAAGCTTCCGAGAAGCCTACATCTTTCGAATCCGAAGGTTCTCTTACCCCCGCAAAGTTGCAAATATAAAGCTCATTAATAAAACATAGTCATAGATATTGCTACATTATGCTAATCAACCATTTGCAAATACAATGTGACTACAATAATGTCATGTTCCTTTTTTTACCTGAATCTATCAGTGTCAATGAGAAACGTCAGGAAAGTGAAGAAACACGAAGCTGCGCAAATAGACGCCCATGTTCCGACCCAAATTCTCGAGAATCGTCGTTCCCTCTCGGTAAAAAACATACCGTCGCAGGGTGCACCGCAATTTGGTTCGATTTTGTCGCCGACTTTAAGCGAATAGCCAAGTTCATCCGGGACTTTAAACTGCATTGGACATACAAAGCCAAAATCTCTCGCCCCTAGCATGAAACCGCTGCCGAAAGGTTTCGGTCCACCGGTCCAGGATGGTTGAAATTCGGCGACAGGCATACGCGGGGGTGGATATACCGGGGCTGATGGTTCCGACGGTGTTGTCTCGTTATTACCAACGCATAATTCAGTGCCACCGTTTTCAGGCAATTTCGCACAGTCAAGACTATCTGGCCACTCGTAACCGAAAGTATTCATGAGGCTTTCACACCCTGCACGGGCACTTTCGCACAATGATCTGCACGGGGGTATGGCTTTCTCGATTATCGTGCATACAGGAGCGTATACCGTGCAGAGAAAGAAACGAAGATCGGGACTACATTTCAATTTGACGAGGGGCGCGAATTGATGGACCTCTTGTCCTGCGTCTTCCTGTTTCTGATGATTCATTAGATTCGGCATGATCGTCTCGTTATATGGTATATTCATGCACAGATTTATCGTGATCGGTTCGCATCGTCCGTGATGAGCAAGTGGATCTTTCGCGTGAAGAGCATTGACACCGACCACGGCCAGTAAAAGACCGTAGACCGTCGTGCGCCACGAGATCATCGCTGTATTCTGTTTAGGAAACGTTACTGCCGAGATCAATTGTCACGCGAAACAACCCCCGATAACGCGTGAACACACCACGCCTTCGTTCATCACCAAGGAATCGTGCGGAACACAGTAATCTCAATTGAGAAGGCGCGAGCAAACAAGCGTTCGTACCAGTGGTGATGGACGCGACCACAGCAGCACTGTAAACAGAATATAGCGAATGCTTCGAAGACGATGGCTAACTCTTGGGTAACTGGTAGAAGTATCGCGACGCCATCTCTACTGATGGATGAAAAAGTATTCGTTGGCGGTATATTTAAGATGCGGATGTTGAAAAATCATTTTATAGTTTTTTAGTCTTTAATTGTTTCGATCAATTTAGCTAGGTTTCGAATCACCGAGTCTGTGATGTATAAAATCATAATTTTGGAACAGTCTTTGCATCGTCTTAGACGTGAAGAGAAAGTTTAATTCGGTCCCAGTAATTGTAGGTATCATGACTTCTTTAGCTACTATAGCTCAATTAACTACTATGATTATTTCACCATGGATCTCCTGTTTTAGGCGGGTTCCGAACCACAGAGGCTATGATATTTAATATATTAATAATTTGGAAATCATTTCCCAGAGGTGACGGGAGAAGTTTTGAATTTAGACTCATAATTAGTAGTTTCAGTCTATAGCTCCATACCCACCATAATTGCCGAGAAAGTCTTCATATTTCTTTCGATAAAAAATCGCCAATAAATAATTTCTCTTGAGACTTTCAACGTTTCTTCGGGACAAATGATTTAGGCATTAGGTCGATCGGTTCATTTTGATTTTATTTTTTCCCGACATATAATGCACAATATGTTCGATTTTGTTAGTTGTAATATTGAATCATCGCTGTTGATGAGCATGATCGTCAGTACTATGATTTCTTTTTTTTTCGTAATTTTCTCTTTCTTGCAGTATCTTTATTTTAATCGTATAGTGCATACGTGCTCGCGGAATTCGTGCACTTTTAGACGGGGTCGCACCTTCGGGCGATCGCTGTCACTGTATGTACAATGATAGTCTTCGAGTTTTGCGATCACCTCGAAATACGATTCACACACGGCCTCGTTATCGTAAACAAATAAATAATTTATTTCCTCGGAATAATCTCAACTTGAACGGTCACATTCTTCGACGTAGGAGGTCAGCCTTACGTTCTTACGATTAGTAACACTTAAAATTCAATACGGAAGATTGAAGTATATCGAGTGAACCACTATTTTGTTTTCCTGACCCTCTCTGTAATTTCTGTTACGATAATATTATCTATAATTGAATCGGAGTAACCTGTTAATTAAAGAAAAGAAAAGGGTAGTTTCACCACTTTCATCGATTCTTTCGTTCGAAATTAATTACTGGCATTCCCCCAACAAGAGAAAGGTCACTTCAGTTATCACTTACGCTTCTTTACATGGAATGATCTACTAATTATATTTGTCTAACAATGGAACCTCGCAAATTAGGAATCATCGACTTTTATGAAACCGCACACTTTGTCTCAATCCGCGGTATAATTATATAATTTAATGGTGGACTTATTATAATTTGCAAGTTAAAAAAGATGTTTCGAAGAATAGAAACACAGATTACGTAAAAGTTGTAAGTACTCACAAAGGATTAAAAACAGTTCTCTCAAAAATGGACTTGTACAACTTACAAAAATAAAGGCTCAAATAACTCCTTGATTCCTTAATGTTCTATGAAAATTGATTTTCACGTTTTTACGAGGTTTCCTTGCAAGTACATATGTATATGAATATCAAACTACATTGTGTATAAAGTAACATACTAACGAGGAAGACGATCGACGATGGATGTTCCGTTAATTGTTACAGTGAAGACAGACGAAGTACAATTAAAATCGCATGTTACACGAAAGAGAATTTACAAATGAATCATCGTGTATCTATCAATAATACGATCATTTTTACACAACATTATCAGACATCAAATTTCATTAATCAAGATCGTATACATTCTTTGGGCTTATTAATTTTATGGAAGCACTGCTTTATCAACGGTCCAACCGTATTAGCGGAAGAATTAGACGGCCTCGTATTTGGGCGGCTTAATCGAATACAATTACAATTGGCACAAACCATGGAGGAACATCGCAAAACATATCGCGAAACAAAGTTTCGAAGACGGTAAATTGAAACCGTACGTTGTACGCGTCATGGGACGCCTTAAGTTTCCAAGAAAAATCTCTTCGCTTGCACGACCTGCGTGCAAATTGTTATTTTCCTTAAAACGTCCCATAAACGTCATAATATTGAGTATTAATTAATATATTTCTTTCAAATCTCGTGTTTTCAGTGTTACACGAGAAATACTATTATGTTTTTTTATTTACCAGTTCCGAAGAAATGATTATCGGAAAAGAAGTATGAAAGTAATCATTGCGATAAGTTTCAAGTCTTTTTCAGTTCGAAATTCGTTATGATGCAATTCAGAATACATTTGAATAGAAATTTTAATGTTATTTGTTAGGAAGAAGAGGGAGGAAGACGAATAGTGGCTCGTGATTTTAACTCGAAAAGAGTGAATTACTGCTCCTCTGCTCGTATACGTACGCGTTAAAGCGTGCATTTAAGTTTCATTTGCACATTTAGGATTATTATGCGGTATACGTGCAGAGGATCACCTTTATGTACGCGTCTGTACATAATTACGTGCAAAATTACACGCAATGTCAGAAGAGACTTGCCTCTTTCTGATTATCTCAGTGGGAAATATGAGTTCCACTCACATTGTAACCACGAAACGTAAAGTTATATAACGTGGCTTAATTCCCTTTCCTAAAATGCGTCTTGAAAACAAGGTGAGTTATCAGTCATGGATTGATAATTCAACGAAAATTTCTCATTCGATATGTGAACCGTTTACTTTGAAAGTGGCAGAAGTCAGATCTTTTTAAATTGAGATATTTGAGTCTTTGCTATTTAACATGTTTAACAGTAAACTACCAATATCATAAAAATGACTGGTTCCAATTATTTTTTTAAATTACTTACTCTAAATTCCTCATTTTTCGAAGTACTTCTTCAGTATATTTAAATATATCCAAAGAGATATAAATCCGATAACTTTAGTGTTAGAAATATTGATGTCATTGTTATTTTCAATATTTATATTTTTTTCAATATGAATAATTTCGTATACTCAGTAAAAATCACGATTTTTCATTAGGGTAAAGTGACTTAAGCCACGTTGAAAATAAACGGCTCACGTTTTAAGTCTCGGATTCGAAAAGAAACGAATATTTGAACATAATCTCTCGTTACGAACAGAAACGATACAATCATATACGTAATAAAAACGCATGCAGAAGTTATACTTCTGTCGATTAGCACCAAATTTAACGACTAGTCAGTTTACATGCGCATACGTGCCTTAATTACGGACGTGCGCGCGTCTACGCTAATTACAATCGTAAGTTAAAAACCGAGGGTAAACGCAATTCGTTCTTCTGCCGTTGCGTTGTATGACGCGCAACAATTAAATAGAGATTAAAATACTTTCGAAACATTCGAAAAAATGGACAGACTTTCTTGGAATATTCAGCAAGATTAATTACATATAATGCAAACGCCTGAATTATCATCAGCGTGCATTATATTTATCCGTACATCACGTACGTGTAGATATATTTATCTATTTATCATTCTATCTACCGTCCCTCTAGTGACACTAATTAGTGTCCGACTAATCGTTCGAGTGTCACAGCGTGCGTGTATGGCGTTTCACGTGTTTCATTGAAGAAAAAAAAAGGAAAATATCAATATTGATTTATCGTTACTCGATAGAAGTTTCATTGAGAGTACAAATTTCCCGTGATTTTGATTAAATTTGAAAACATCGCTTTGACAGTAGTATATTCTCGTTTATAATTCCTTATTATAATTCCTTAAGGTTAACCGATTAATAGTTAATAGATGAGAATTATTCAATAAGTATCTCTAAACTCTCGATTACTGTCAATTATTATGTCAATTCGACGTTATGATTTTGATAATAGTACCTTTTCCCATATGGTACATAGAATAGACGATTTAAATTTTCAAACTTACCCGGACTCGCCACTACGCATGCGCGAACATCACCCACGTGACGTAAACGTATCATTACCCGTATACCGATATAATTTTTAATTAATTTCACGTATCACGTGACATTCGCGCTCAACAGTGTCGTGTAGGAATTCCATCGATGTGTTAATCCTCCGTAACGCAAATAACGGCCAACACGCCACGCTCGTACACGTCGAAATGAACGGAAAAAGAAAGAAGGAAATTAATAATATAGTACGGTTGCATTTTTGAGCAAACGATCGCTCTCATCGCGTATCATTAGTGAACGTTCCGTGTTTATTTTTTTTCTCTTTTTTACGCAACGAGATATATCGTACGCCTCGGAAGATATCTATTTGGCACTGGATTTTCTTTTATTTTTCTTCTCTCTCAGAAGAGAGCCTCCTTTAGGCTTCATACGCGATCTCTCTTCGCGAAATCGATCACGAATTCGTCAACCCTCGATCAAGTAATTTCGATCTTTTTTTTCATCCACCTGTAATTCATGTATTTCCACGAGGCGATACGACGTGAAACATAGATATGGCCTTTTTCCATTTTCTCTCGTGCGTCATTTGTTATATCTTTCTCCTTTACAATATGTACATACGAAATTAAATAATGGAGATGGTTTATACTCGTAGGCGTACTGTGTATCTGTTTGGATAATACGTTAAGTAGTAGATGAATTAAAAAATAGTTTTTAATCGAAATCACTCGATTAGGGTTCAACGAACGGACGATCAAATTGGGCGCAATAATAGGCGACGGAGATGCCAGAGTACTGACGCTTTTCTTTTGCGCGTTGTACTTTTCATTCGCGCTTTCCTTTGCACTTGCTTTTTCTCCTTTACCGCTGAAGAATATATAAAGATTTAAGGAACGACACTGATTAACGGCTGGAATATCGACGAGAAGAGCGTGCTTTTTTTTTCTTCTTTACAGACGCGAAACCTCCAGATCCATAATCCGAGTCGTGTGCCACAATCCGGGCTGAATATTTACCATCGCGTATCATCTAGCGGCTAATTAGGATACGAAAAAATATACGTTGCCGCGTGTGTATATTACGACTATAAATAGTTTGAATCCTCGTTCGATCATCAAAGATCAACCTGTCGACTTCGTTACTCCGCGTTCAACCGAAGTATCGGTTAAATATATCGTTTTATACATTTAGATAATTACGTAAAATGTAACTCCACAAGTTTTCAGGGGTTGATGTAATAGCTGAACGTCCATTTCTTTTTCTTTCTTTCACGAATCAAATCTAACGTCTACGTACGTTCAGTAATTACGATAAATTCTCACCCCTAAGTGGAGTTACCGTTAAAGAATGATTGAGCATACACATCGATCATAAGATGAGTCAAAGTTAATCCTAATTTGATCTTAAGATTTTGTAAGTTCGAGAAATGTTTTCGAATACTTCATCGTAGACTTCTCTCTCTCCCGTTAAAATACGCAGAGGAAACAAAGACGATAGGATCGGTCAATATAATTATACTTGACCTGTGGCCTCTTTGAACCGAATTACGAGGAAGTTATCGTACGACGATGATATGGCATCGGAGGTTCCTTCGAGCTTTCAACCAAGGGCTCGACCTTAGCTGTTCATTACGGTGGACCGTCTTGAGTATCCTCGCCTCGTGACCGTTTCACCCTGCGCCTCGCATTCCCTTTTCACTCGATCGATTATGTCCGCCACCAGCTTCTCCTCTTTTTCTCTTTGCTGCTCCCAGTCCGGCCCCCTACCAACCTGTCGGGGCATGTTTTGTAGTTTTGCCCTTGCTAATTTCAGCAAAATAAAATCGATGAAACGGATCGAAACTGGCTACGTGAGATGGGAGGGGAACAACGGTGGAGCCTTTCTTTCGACATCTTCATTCGCGATCGTTTCATTGATTGTAGGAAAAGATGAATGTATACTGGCAAAATTGGCAAATAAAATATTCTGTAACATGATTTTAACAAGCTTATTAACACCTTGTCCTATGATCTATATTTTAAACATCGAAAATATTGTTTCGAGAAAAACGCGGTTAAACCTGACGGTGCTGTTATAGGGAGGGCCGTATTGTTGATTCTTAAATATTTATATCTTTGTTATTTTTACAAATTCTGGGGTATTCATTGACAAAGATATTTACTTTGAGAGAATAGAGAAAGAGAAAGTGGGAATGTCCCCTTAAACGAAGAAGAACCGTACTTTCGGACTTACAGGAGGAAGGAATCTCTGTGAGAGTAATCTTGTGTGAATTTTGCTAACAATAAGTAAACTGTTTTTGCTGGATACCTTGCACATGCTTTTAGAACTTAAAAAAAGTGTGGAGGGAGGTACGGATGAGTTTGCATTTGTGACTAAGGTTCCAAAGGGCAGATGCTTTTCCTGTGACCTTCGTAGGGTCTGAAGGTCTCTGAAGACAGTGAAGAAAAATGGGCAATATTTCTTATTTGGAATCTGAGTCACTTTTGGTACATTGACAAAATTCTATTTGAGATGAGTTGGTATTTATCAACAGTGTGGACTTATTGTGTTGTTATGGGTTGAATGTATGCCTGTCAAATAAAACTATGTATGGTGATTATAATAAAAAGAGTTTCTACGTAACAGTTTGAGTTTTATGATTCATCAGGACTGGTTTATTAATTACGTCGCGTTAGATTATGTGAGAGATATTAAAGTGGTTCCAAGTAATTTTAGTGATGAAACAAAATTGCTAAATTGCTACGGTATTAAAAAGGTGCTAATGAGGTTCTGTCGGTGCCGTCATAATCATAGGGGTAATTAAGATAGTTAATTAAGTTAATGGTTGCGTGGTTTACGGACTTTTTAACTTGCAACACGTAATTTCAATGAAGATGTAGCCTTTTTAAAGTTGGAGCTAGCGCTATTAAAAGTGGACGTCATGAAATTTAATTTAATTAACGTGCGACACATCTAACGAAAGCAAGGCTCCCAGGAAAAGGGATCAAGAGACATCAACGACTTTGATAAAACTTTGTGGGCTTGCTCGTGCCCAAAGTAACCCTGAACTCCTAAACTTCGTAAGGATATGATTGAAATCATCGAACATCACAAACTCTGATACAAAATCGCTTCAGAAATTTCAAAGAACTTTTAGCGACAAAGTAGTAGGAATTTAACGATACCCTCGCTCCGCTAATTTTTTAGTTTCTCAATTTTAAAACGTGGAGATCCCCCATTATCACATACGATACCTTTGCTTCGACATTGTACTTCAAAGAACTAAAAAATATCCTGATCATCACAAATGCAGTAAAATCAACCCCCTATAACATGATTAACAAGTTCAATGTCATGGAGGTCACCGGTAGCCAGCGCTATCCAATACCACGAAATTTTCATTTAAACTCTAACATTAACAAATTTTCTAATACATTTACTATTTAAATATTCTCATCAAAAACATAAAATCCTACTGACTACCTATCTATCTGCGTTTTTAAGATTTCTACTTTGTAACGCTACGATTTTAATTAAACAAAGTTTCACTACAGTAAAAATGATCAAACTAACAAACCACCAGTGGCATTCACCATGTTAATTCGTACAGTGTTATGTAGAAATCGCATTATAAGAGTACCACGTTAAAGAAGGGTTGAAAAGTACACCCCAGTTACTATTCTATATGCCAATCCCACAAAGTTACATCAAACCCCATGTCATTCAAGTGGAGATCAAAGGGTACACGATGAAATGAAACGATCTCAGGGAAGAATGGAACTTACATCGGAGGTTTTCCGAGCCTTCTTGTTGGCCGGCTCCTCTCTATTTTCATCGTTCTCGTTGTCGGAATGTCGCGAACTTAGATGACCGATGTAACCCTTACGGGACTTGAAGTAAGCATTACAGCTGTGGCACTTGAAGAGCGGCGCCGGCTGAGTCACCTGGGTAGACACGTGGAGTTTGTACTTGTGCCTGTACCAACGGGTCCGAGACGGTAGGACCTCGCCGCACCACTTGCAGACTACGGAACCGTCGTTTTGAATGAGGTATTCCAGCAGCTTGTAAAATAACGTTTATTTGGTTTTTTCTCTCCCTCACTTTTTCCTCGTTGTTTTAATCGATTTCCATACCCATCTTGTGTCTTTCGCGTTCGCGTTACATATATTACGATAAATGTGATGAATCCAGTGATTAGGTATAATTCTCGGTTATTATATATATTGACCACTAAAACTGGGGCCTTTTATTTTCTCAGAAGGGTAAATGCGTTTATGCACCCCTCTTAGGGTAGTGTGGAAGTCGCCGGGAGTTAAGCTCCTGAACTTAAATGAGATTTAATCCAGACGTAACCCAGAAAAAGGCCCAAGACGCAGTCCAGCAAGCTGAACAGGCCCACTGAGAAAATCTCTTCTGCAGCCCTTACGAGCTTTTTATCTGTGAGGCTCGGGTAACCCCGGGTTCGCCAAACCCATACCTGACCATCGAGCTGGTCAGGCCCCTGAGATAACTTCTTTCCTGTGGAACCACTATGGGTTCGCCATTCCTTGGCTCAGATAACCCCCCCATGTCCGTCAAGGTCATACCTGGACACCGTGCTGGATTGGTCCCTCAAGAGAACAAGTCAGATCTACCCCAGATTTGTCGATTAAGTTGATAAACATTTAAGAATTGATCACATTTACAAAATTTAGTAGTGATTATACATAATCATCGGGTTAATTACATTTATCGTAACATATAACATTCATTTTACTAGTCTTTCTTTTATCCTTTTTGTATTCAATTCGACAGCTAGTTATTCGAATGAAATTTTCTTTCTTGAGATGACAAAGAATGTGAATCGTCTTTTATAGATGCCAATTAAGATATTTTTCTATTTTCGTCGTACGACGTAGAAAGTCGACATGCCCTATTCGTTCGTTGATGCATCAGTTTCATAACTGTTCGAAACTCTGTTTTTCTTCCGTTACGACAATCCCCTCTCATAGGACGGCACGGAAGATGAAGATCGGAGGATGCACCGACAGAAAAGGTGCTACCCAAGTTTTAATGACGTGAAACCAGTTTGGCATCCTCGCGCTTACTTACGTGGAGAATCATCGGACTACCATGTACGAAGATGACAGAATAAAATGCGACGACAACGGGGCACAGGCAGGATTAAAAAATTGCATGCAAGGATCCAAGGATTATTTTCCCACCTTGAACGTTCCTGGGTGCTTTCCATTCGATTAGCACACAGTCCTGTAATGAACTATGGTACGACAGTGTTGTATATCGAGAAACTCAGAATTTATTGTGAATAAAGAGTCTTGTATTTATCCTCGGAGAAGTCAACCGAGACTTGGACTTAACAGGAGCTTACACGAGACATCAATGGAAGAAGTGCGCGGTACAGAAACAAGGAAGAAATCTCTCTCCATCTGGTATTACATCGAATACGCCAATCCATTTACTCACGCTCATTCGGTTAAAACCAATTATCTTACGCTATCACGACATAATACAATTTATTCGAATACATCAAACACACATCACGCGATTTCAATGAATTTTGTTTAAATTATCTAACAAACTTCTCGGGTGATCCCCGAAACGAAGAAAAATGGACGAACGCAAACATCGTACAACATTCCAACGAGTTGCCACGGTCCGTCGATTTAAAGAAATGATAATAATCAGAGCTGAAATTGTTCGCCCGAGTGAACAACGAAGTCAGAATAATCCCGTTAATTGTGACTTCCAGGACTCTCCTATTTACCGATGCATCTTCAATGCATTCCGTGCATGCAACGTCTACGTTAATATTACGGAATATCTATATATATATACGTATATATAAATATGCATGTAACATCCTTCGAAATTTTTTTTCTTTTTCAATTCCCCCAAAACGACGATCCCGTTTCACGAATGGAAAGCACCCTATCAAATCCGCGGCTGCACCAGCCTCCGTAGCGCCTTCCTCGTGGTCTCGCCGTTTCTGTTGGTGCAGTTTCTAGAAGGGCGCGGCCGTATGCGCTTCTTCCTCGTCATCGTCCTTCGAAAGGATTCAGGCAGAGGTGGTGCACTGCCTGCCGTAGCGGTATCAAGAGCAGCGGACCAACCAACCTGTTTCCTGACCTCTGGCTCGCCTTCACCAGATTCCGACTTAGGCAGCAATAAGTCTCCCCGTTCCTCCTCCCGATCGGTCAGAAAGTGCATCCCGCTGACGACCCTCTCCGACTTTATATACGCGCTCCCATTCCCTTCGTTGAAGGTGTCCTCGTCGTTTCTCGCAGTCATCGTCGTCGTGGTTGTCGTCGTCGTCGTACTCGTCATTGTCGTCGTCGAGGTCAGGGTAGTTGTAGTCGTAGTAGACGTCGACGACGGGGGTGGCGGAGTCGACGACGAGGACGACGACGTGCAGATCTCGAAGGTGATGTCACTGGGTAGACTCGGCAATTGGTCTGGTTAGACATGGAAAGAAAAGAGGTAGAGGTTTGTTAATTGGAGTTTAGAGATATTAGCAGAAGCGTTGATTGATAGTGAGGTATGAGAATGAATAATGAATTAGATAAGATGATAAACGATAGTTTATGATGATATTTTCTCTTTGTTTTTTGTGGCGTGATGTTCTTGGATCTTTTAGGGATTGGAATTGAGCGTGATTGAGGTAGGGTGGAAAGGATTTTAATGATGTGATGATTGGAGGGATGTTTTGTTTTGCAACGCGTCGAAAGTACTTCAGGGTTGCAGTGATAATCGAATTTGATTTAGATGTTAGTATTAATAACCGTGTGATTCGTTTAATGAAATTCCATCGAATCGATCGATCCTTGATCGATGGAGGATCGTTGTTCCGCGGTGATGATGGCTTCACAGAAAAGGCCTGTGCTTCTTTGCGTTGCTTTAATGAATAATGCGCTAGTCGATACAAGAAATAAACCGTCGGATAGACTATTGCAATGTATATCACAAAGAGTTACAAAGAAACTACAAATAGATAAAAACAAATAAAAATAATAGTTATTAAATTGTTATCGTTCTTATTGCCACCAGGCACCAAGGTATAGGTACATACATACGTACATACATTAGAACAAACGCTCGGCCGACGATAGTGTGCGAACGTGCAGCTTGTTTTCTTTATTGTTACTGTTATATATATGTATATATTATATATAACGTTTTTTAAAGGTGCTTCCTCCCCCGATAGGGTGGACGTACAATATAATATAACATAATATAATATACTTTTTTTTATATATAGAATATATAATAAATTTTCTGCATTTTGCAACGTGTAGGTATACTTTCGCGTAAATTGTATCGTTTTTTTTGTCTTCCTATTGCAAGAAATATATAAGATTACTCGTCGAAAGAAAAATTCGCGTGTTGTGCGTGCAGATTATCCATCTTGCTAACGTGTTTGACAATATTATGTACCGCTGTGTTAAACCGAAACAGAGTGCTACATGACATTCTCGTGACGATTTAGTGCAAATAATAATAATAATAATAATATAAGTGTCGGTAATTATAGCGCTATTATTATAATAATGATCGCAAATTTGCTAAAATTCACATGCATTATTGTCGCTTAGATCGTTACAATTATAAGTAAGAATAATGCAGGTGGACGTAAACTTTCATTAATTAAGACGTGCTTCCTCGTTATCGCCTTTCACAGAGTAATACGTCCGCATTTAAACGACACGTATTTTTCAACGTGTCCCGCGCGCAAAAGAGTAACGACCTTACTGTGAATTTCATTCACAGAGCATATATTATTCAGTGTATTTAAAACTTTCTGGCAGAGAACATGGAAGAAGATAGGTCATCCAGGACGAAATAGCATGGAATTTCCATATGGTTGGAAGGTCAAAGTTCATCTGCCAGAACGAGGGGACATTTAATCGCGCTCTTCGACGAATGAAAGTGGAAGAAACAAGAAGGCGACTAACTATATACCATAAGCTACAGCATGTAACGCTCAAATAAAATATCTGCATTGTGAATATAATTATATCGCATGTACCTCGCCTATCATCGCGTTTCATTGCTAACTTAATTAACTGTGGTTCCTTTAAAGCCTAACGCACCTTACCGCACTAACTAACTAGTACCCGATGTTACAATTTAAAATTAAAAATAAAATAATAATAATAATAATAATAATAAACATTACTCGAAAAGTAATAATAGTAATAGTACACGATAAAGTAATAATAGAGCTACTAATGATAGTGCTGTAAAACTAAAACGTAAGAAGTAAGGTAGTCACAATGCATGGAAAGTGAAGAAGAAACAAATCATCACGACCGCTCTTTTTTTTTCAAATTGCTTTTGCACACGTCACAGAAATTAGGAAGCTTTCATTTTCTCGCACAAGGTATTTTAAGTGTGGCAAAGTCCAAATCCGCAGGATAATACATCGTCTCAATCCTTGTAACGTAACTCCGTCCCATCGAAATATATCTTATCCTTTCTTTTTCTTTTTTTTTTTCTCAACGAAATCTCCACGAAATTGCATATAACGCCCATCGTATCTACATCAATCACACGTATAACATCATCGGTGAATCATCGAGTCGCCGTAATTAAATTTTTATACCAAAAATTCATTATAACCATAAGATTTCCACGATGAAGTAACAGCTACGAGACTGTTTTCTTTTTCATCGACCATTTTTTCCTTTCCTTCAATAGACAATTTCTAATAATCACAGGAATGACCGAAAACTCTTACATCCGTCGACGGTATTTCTGCTGAGACGATATCAGAGTATAAAAATTTAGTATTTTCTCCATTCTTCTATCTCCGCATCTAACGCGAAATCACTTTCGGCTAATTAAGGACGCTTCTTCGTGTGAATTACTAATACAATTAATATTCCAAACGTACGAGTACGAGGCTATGTTTTGGAAGAAGTTTCATTCACAGCGACGATAATCGCACGCACGTGTACATTCCCTCTCGCGTAATATATCTCTTTGTATATGTATATATCTATATTTATTTATATATATATATGTGTGTTTATGTATCTATATATATATAGATTTTTTATCTGCATATATTTATATATATATATTCTTTTTTTTTAAATAACTCTGAAAAAAACGTTCAAAGACGTATCACACACATGTGTCGCCACAATACCATGCACACTACGCTCGCATTATTCACACACGATGCACTCGAGTGCATAAAACACCGATGCGGAAGACCGAAATACTGCTCTCCGTTCGGTAATTCGTTCGAAAGCTCTCGCAAAACGGACAGGGAAAGAAATGAGAAATGGGCCTGTAATAGTTACTTCCTGTTTTGTTCTCTAATTTCCGTTTTCTATCGTCTATTTTTCTATTTCTGATTCCTTTATGAACTTGTTTTTATTACGACGGATACTCGAGATGCAGGTAGGATTTTATATTTCTAGTAAATTCGTATAAACGAGTCGATGAATGGATGATGCGATTGAACCGTGTAATATCGAAGTATGAAAAAAGAAACCGCTTTGAAAAATCTTATCGATACCGATACACCACCTTTGTGCAAGTACTTGATGTGTCTCGCGTTTTATTGCTTAATTACATGTAACACCGTAACGTTGTAAGAGGAATAGGAGACGAGAAACGAATAATGTTCGAGGATAATTATGTGCTATAATAATTACTTATCAGATCATTCGTCGACCGATGTTTATCAACGATTTTTCCATTCTTTTCTGTGCTTTCTTTCATAGAGATATATATGTATATATATGTATGTATGTGTTTTTTTTGTTGTTTATTGTAACGTAGATAATCCAGAAGTATAATACGATTATAATAATAAACCATCTATTTAACAATCTCTGTGTTAACGTTTATCCAACTGCATGAAGAGTGTTTCCTTGTATGCTCACTATAAAATATCGTTATCAACTTAGATAAATTTCGTTTACCAGGGTTAACCATTGAAAGTACATAACGTTTATTTAACTTTGCTAAACCAACATCGCGGTGTCCCAACACCGAAGAAAAGAAAACGTGCCAACGATGCGTCAAATAATAGATTTCTTTCTTCTTTTTTTATCTTTTTAAACGAACGAATGAACGAAAAAAAATTATTATAATAATATAATATAATATAATATAATAATAATAATAATAATAAATCAAAGAGAAAAAACAAACGGTCAAGACCCGAGCTTACGTCGAGCCATTATATATACTATGTTTGTATACATATATAACTTTCTCTCTAACGTGTGCGTGCTTTTGTGCATTATTAAACTTATATACCTAGCAATAATAACCAATTTTTATCGTTGCTTGTCCATAGCTAAAAGTTAATAAAGATAAATTCTTATCAAACAAGTAATAATATTAATAGCAATAATAGTAACGGTGATAATAAAAATAATATTGTTGCTGGTTGCTGTATTAATAGTAGTGCGAGAGTAATGGTAAATTGATAATGATAATAGCAATAATAATTAAACGATAGAACTATAATACACTTCCCCAGAAAACTTATACACGTACCGAGGCTACTATGCAGTATAATTCGCACTCTTTCCGTTTCCTTCTTACTTCCTCTTTCTCCCTCACCCTTTCTTTCTCTCTTTCCTAGGCACTATCTAACGAACTCTACGAGTCTGTTGCACTCGCAGTGAACCGCTATAAACTCTGTGATAAATATACATTTTCATCTTCTTTTTTTTTCTAACATTTTACTAATACGCTCTGCTACGCACCATTGGAATCAAATCTATTGGAAGGTTAAAGAACAAAAAAAAGGTTGAAAGAAGGTGTGACATACGAAAACTCTGCACGTTTTTTTTTTGTTTTCAAGACTTTTCCTATCTTTCTCTGTCTTTTCATTACGTTGGCAGATCTTACGAATCCGTTCCTAAGAAATCTCCTTTCTTTCCTGTTGCTTCTTCTTGACTTCTGAAGGCCATGGTTTACCTAAGTCTCGCTTACTTTCAATGACAAGAAAGATCATTTGCGTTTGCAGAGTTTTACGTGAACGTCGAATTTCTGAAGGTGCAAAAAAACTGAAAGGGCATCTGAGAAGAAGAGGGAACCGTGATTTGTAATCCACGTTTCACATTTAACACGCCGAAACTTTAACATCATACGCCGATGTTTCTTCATTGTTGAAACGCACAGTGCGAATCGTGATAAAGAGAATACTAATTAAAGAAAATATTGGTCTTTTAGAAATCTTCAGGTCAGTCCAAATACTCGTATTGCTTTCGTTAATGAGAATATCCTTTGTAAGTGCAACGACTATAACAAGGATTATCGATCGAGCTTCTTGAATTTCCTCCTTTTTACCGATAATTTTAAAACGATGATACATATAATGTATTTAATTGCCGGACAACCGTCGATATGATTATATGATTTTTTTCGACTGATATTTTCAAAATATACAGAAGGCCGGTCAATAAAGGCACACGAGAAAGCTCGTTAATTGTATAATTCTCGTCGATGTTTGTTCAAACTGCGTCGACTTTTGATTCTCAATCTTCAAGAAATGTGAAATTAGCGCAGTATACGCCCGCGTAAAATGCTGCGAAGATTTTGAAAAGTACTCTCTCAACATGCGGTCCCCGAGCGACAAATTTTTTTTTTCAGCTCCATGAAACAATAGTTTCCAAGGATACGATCGTACATGTTCAAAGAAAAGGGTCATTTGACCAAATCAAACTAGTATTCTAGCTTCCCTCGGTTCAAAAAAAGTCCAATGAAAGTTAATACGGCCACTGAAATCCTTTCGTCTGTGAAACGTATCCTACGTGTTCACTTCAAGAAACGAAACGGTACACCATCGGCACGAGGAGGAGGTTTCCCCGGATTTAGATGCACGATAAACACGTAATTCTGTCGCGCGGAATAGAAAGCAACACCGTTAACTCTGACTTATCAAAATAAATCCGTACGAAACCAATTAGATCCACCAGTGAAGAAGACCTGCGAACGTCGATCGATCGCAAGCATTGCACGCTATTGCACAAATTCAAAGATCATATAATACTAATGTACACAGGACAACCGCTCGAGAAGTCATATCATCCGAGCCCCCATAGATTTATTCAAAATCCTCGACCACTCGACAACGTCCCGCTGAGCATTGTTTGCACCCGATCCGTTTCACGATGGAGTCTTCTCCACTGGCTAACGTGTTAAGTCCTCGCTCTTCTTCCCGGTATGTATAAAAGCACTTCGCCTGACTCATTCGAAACGACTAAACCAAAACGCTCGTACAATCGTAAACGCGCGCGATACAGGTAGTCGAGAATCGCGGGGGTGAGATGGGCTACGCGATTGATCCGCGACACGATTGTCCATTTCACGAAGAGAACGCACTTAGCATACGTCTCTCGACGACCATTAATATAACTGTGATTAAAGCAAACACAGAGAAATCAACTCGAACAAAGAATTTGACCTCGTAATAAGGTCGAATCTAATCGATGATCTCTCCAAGGAAACATGAAGGTCACTCTGTGTCGCAGCTAGTCACAGTCGTTTCGGTTAGTCCTGCACGGTCGTCTGATGATCGTAGAGATTGTTTTTCGTGCTGGACCAATCACCACCCCATCCCGCCCTCGCACTACCCGCTAAGGCGGGAGAAAAAAGCCGAAAGGGACGACACAGTCCTTCGGCATGAAGCAGTCGTGCACAGTTTTCATGTGGTTCTTCATCTTATCCGGCCTGGAGAACTCTTTATTGCAAACGGGACACGGGAAGACCTTTCTCTGGTGACCCTCGTGATATAGGAAGGCATGTCGTTGGAAGCTGTACTTATTCTTGAACGTCTTTTGAACATCGACCTTCGCGCACTCCGTGCACTGATAAACCCCCTCGGATATCGAGGCGTAACGAAAGAGATTCAACCCGCGGACCGACATTTCGGTTAGTTGTTCCGCGGGATCCTGGGAATGGGATGTCGCACGACGTCTCATACGTCTTTTTGGAACTTGACGTCCGGTAGGAGCGGACATGGTACCAACGGCATATCCGCTCGCCGACGAGTTCATCGTGGGTGCAGGGCTGCTACTGCTGCTGCTACCTCCGCTGTTCTGAGCGTTGTTCCTTCCGGTTGCTGGGGATGACGATGAACCTCTCGTCGAGGCTGTGGTGGTGGTCATACCTCCGCTGGATGTTGTGGATGTTGAACTTATCGTCGTGGTCAAGGATGCTGTTGTTGTTGCCTTCCCGCTGGACGACTCCATCGCTGATTGATTTGAGGAGGAAGTTGTACTGCCCGATCCAACATTTCGGCTCTTCTCTTTCCATGTTTCTCCGCTACCGTCCGCCTTGGCGTTGCCCGACGAAAATTCTGTGAAAAGAGTTTTATTAGTGATCATGATTCTTTTTGAATGATATTCTTTTATGGGTTTCTACGACGATTAATAAATGTACAACTTTGCTCGTGAACGTTGCTAGTTTACTACGAATTGGAATGCTAATTGCATGCAACTCGAAGCTGATTTTTGGATAGTGTTCAATTTGAGCAATTTGGAGGGATGTTTTTTTTTTTTTAATACATGCAAACGAAATGGGAACCGATGGAAGCGTGATTTATAATCAATTTGTTCCTAGATTAAGATACATGCAAATAAATATATGACGATAAATCTGTGAAGAAAATATAAACTTAAAATTAACAAATAGTTATTATGAGGTTTATGGTAAAAAGTATAGATGGGATGTTTTTGGTGGGATTTGGAGAATTTAATGAAAATAAAATGTCTCACGACAGTTGGAACAAATAAGACAAAGTAAAATCGTACCAATCTTTAATAAGTTGCGCGACAAAGTGTGCCTCTTTAGGTCTCGTGTTAAGTGTACTCGATAATAGGATCATAGCACAATATACCTATCTACAAAAAGAAAACGACATACAACATAGATCGATGGATAAATTCCAAGGACTCCGTCGATTCCACGCTGAAAAAAATCCTTGGCGTTTTCCAGCCGGACTTATAAACTTAAAAGGAAATAATTACAGGGATCAGCGGCTAAGAATCAATTTTTGCTCGGATGCTACGAGCTGTTTCGTAACAATCTCAATTCGATGTAATAGAAATTTCCCAAAATCTAGAAAAATTATTAATTATTTTAGAATTAATCATATATCAAATTTCCCTCGTGAGAAATATTCGCTCGTAGCATCTTGCACTTTACGTGAGCAAATGTCAATCGATGCGAGAAACGATATTCTTTTAAGGACAGTGATTTTCCAGAAAGATGTAATCTTTGCAATTTCTTACTTTCAATTTTGTTAACAGTAAAAGAAATATCGTGGGTGGCGTCAGAGCCTTTGTACTATGCTTCACCTTGTTATCAGAAGCCGATATCTCTTTTACATGTGAAATGACCATAAACAATCGACAATACATGACAACAAAATTAGATAACGAGATAATATATAACATACTGTGCAAATATGATATAACATATCAATTACAACGAGCATATTATAACATTGCACTGAAGCACATTGCGATAATGAGAAGATAATAAAAACAAGAGTATCTCCTGAAATCCTTCAAAATCGTTTCTCCCAACGACCGAAGCCGTAAAACGTGCAACATATCCGAATAAAACGTAAGAAGAAAGAACAAAAAGGAATTGAAAATGAATAATTTCCATCGTCAGCCCGCGAGAGCTGATAGAATCGGAGTTAAATGCAACGAACAAACCGTATACATATATATATATTTTTATCTTTTTTGTTATTCTCCAGATTTTTCACTCTCCATCATTGCCTCGACAGTAAAAATAATAAATCAACAATGCGCTTACGCAACATGCAAAACAAAAGTCAATAAAAAATAATAATCGCTGATTTCCAATCGTGACGTGCTTCTCGAACGTTCCCCATACAAATCTTTCTCTCTCTCTCTTTCTCTCTTGTAACTAGAAATATCATAGTGTACATTGAAAAAAAAACAAAACGAATTCCGCAGGAGTCTCTCACATTCGTAAGTGTAACAGTTCGAGTAAGCAAACGACGAAGGAATCTTAATGTCTAAGGATCGTCTCGTTGGCACCTGCAATTGCTTTCAATCCGCCACGACGATGCTCCCAACGAACGACACAGTGATATACCATAATGAGAGTCATTTAAATAATCGCTCGCACTGTGCTCGCCTTTGCAAAACACCCGGGAGCATCGTCGATGACGGTCCATGGCCACTGTAGCAACCAAAGAGACGTATCCAGAATTGCTAAAACGAAACTAAATAAAAGTAATTTTTGGCTAAGAGTAACGGTGTCTCGTGGTGAGTGCGGGAATATCCTCATAGTTGGTATCGAGTGTACGTGTTCTTGTTTCTATGCGTACGTGTACATGTTGTGTCTGTGTGTTCATGGTGTTTAGGCGGTGGACACATCAAGATAAACAGGCCGGTGATTTTGTTCAAGTGACTAATGGAAAAAAAAATCTCTACGTGGGACACGTTTGTGGAACGTAATCCGATTAATGTGACTTTGTACGAGGGATGATTTCCTTCTCCTCTTTTTTTTCTCTCTTTTTGTTTTTCTTAAATTGGCTACGCGAACTCGTGGCAGTTCATCGTGATTGATTTCTCAACGGAACAGTTTATGGCACTTTGACAATGATACGTTACTGTTAACAGTATCCCAGAGAGAGAATGAGAGAGATCCGCGAATGATCTCACTGATGAAGTGTCGAACGAAGAGTCACGAGTTTTGTATCCGCCAAAAACGCACTCACGTTCCACATACGTGCAACTATTTATATTATAAACGCATATTAAACGTAAACGGCGTGAAACGCAACGTAAAACAAAGTTCTACTATACGTGTTTATCTACTGCGCTTTTGCTTATGGTGGTCGTGGGTAATTACCTTTCGTTTCAACGTCATTAGACTGCCACCTCTTCTCGATAAGTATCGACATAAAGCGATTGGTCCAGAGCGATCTTGAACCAACGACAATCGCTTAGCACGGCCACTAAATTTAATACAATTTGTTCTGATAACGCACGAGGTGTCTCGACATCTTCCTCACGATCTCATTGCGTATTTTCTCTCTTTTTTTCTCAATTGTATATGGTCGATTCTTGTACGCTTATTCTCGTCACTCCTTCGCGCACTCTCGTGTTTATCATTCCGTCGGTTTTTCCATGATGCACGTAGGATCGTAACGAGTAACAGAAAGTAAATCGATTGATGCAACGAAAATAAAGAACCATCGTGGCCGTAAAGACGATAAATGAAACTTTCTAAGAAAAAAAGAAATCGAAAACATAATTCGATCGGATACGAGAGAAGAATTATTGTGACGGAAGAAATGGAATTTCGTGGTCATTCTTAACGCAATTGCCCGACAAAATTCCTCTCCGTAAATCGAGAGACACGTGTTTATGTACAATGAATGGAATATTCGTTTTCTCGTATACAATCGTAGCCGTGATGAAAGCAGAAAGTAACGTGAACTTGCTGAGAAATACAATCAAGAGAGAGACTGGATTTCCAGCAATTGTTTCAGCTCCTTTTTGCTTTGATCTTGTATATCCTTTTTCTTTTAGATCAAGGATCTACGTCCGATGGGGTGTCTTATACGTTGAACAGGTGATACGAAACTCTTCGAAATTCGCTTGGACATTGATTATTTCATGATGAAAATAATCATCGTTATTGGCTCGTCAAATAATATGACACCTTGTACAGGCGAATTTCGTAAAGTTCTATGAGGTTTGACGCGTAACGGATGGTGTTTCGTATAAAAAAAAACGTGAGTGCGCCCGATGCGCTCGCATTCGGAAACAACGAGTGTGACAAAACGGTTACGGCGAGACTTAAAAATCCTTTAGTTGTTGTTTTTTTTTTTATAATCTATTGAACACCGTTCTTTTTATTATCGATAGTCATAATCAAACAATCAGTGCATATAAAATATACTAAGTCTACCCAGCGTCAGAAAAGACTCGTCTCCTCTAAAAAGTTTCCCTATAAAATTTCTCCACGTGTTCTTATTTGTTTTTTTTTTCTTCATTTAATTATTATTATTATTCCTCCTTTTACGCTCTCTCGTTTTTAACGTCAAGGTCTCACTTATTTGGCACTAGATTTCGCGATCGTCGGGCGTGCCGTTTTCATTATTATTTTTTTTTGTTTCTTCTTTTTAAAAAAAGGGGATATACACACACACACGCGCGCGCACGCACGCACGCCTGCGATCGCTGTATTTTGCATAACAATTTATTCCGCGTCCTTCTTGTTTTCATTCGTCATTTTTATTTCTCTTTTTTTTTATCCTTTTAACGTTTTTACCCTTGTTTCATCGTCATTATTTTTACGTCGCTTAAAAAGGCACCAAACCGGGGATTTACTCCGCTACGTATTATTGGATCCCACTGAAGTACGTTAATTCAACGTATGTATATAAAATTAAAAGTTAACCGCATAATCTTCCTCTCGCTTTCTCTCTCTCTCTCTCACTTTCTTACTCTTTCTCTCACTCTCTCTCTCGCTCTTTTTTTAACTCTCGTTTTCTGACGCATCATTTCAAAAACTGCAACGACGTTAATAGGTATTATCAACTAGCGCTAAAATATATCCGATATAACTTCTGTTCATATATATAATATATAATAATAATAATAATAATAATGATAATAATCCATAATCATAATGATGATGACAATAATACAATAATAATAATAATTAATAATAATTAATAATAATAATCGCAATAATATAATATGTGTATATATATATATATATATGTACCATCTTCACGCGGAACTCGCGTATTTTGTATATGTGTCTCTCTCTCTGTATATGTGTCTGTGTACATATGCGTGTAATTTATTTGCGATAATAAACTATGATTCTTTTCTTTTTTTATATATATATATATATTGTTTATGTATATATATATTCTTTAATATATATATTAAAATCTATCCGATAGTACAGTCTGCTTTTTAAGCCTCGTAATTTACCTCTCTCTGTCCCTCACTTGCAATGGTTTCTTGCAAAGGTCGCCGTTCGCCCACTAACGCGTGAAAAAGAAAACTTAGAGTAATCGTTATTGACTGGTGGCCCCTTTCATAAAGGGGACGAATAATAAAAGACGAAGAATATCCGTATCGGCGCGGCGCAATTGCAAGAGCCATGCATAAATATAATTAATATATATTCTATTAAAATTTTTTCTTGCATTTTAATTCTTCTTATTCTCTCCCCGTACCCACCCACAGTGTCCGTAGACGTATAAATAATTAAAATATGTTCAACACGAAAACTCATCATCAACGAGACCCATTTCTTTGCTTACTCATTTGTTTTTATTTTCCTTTTTCTTTCTTTCTTTCTTCTTTTTTGCTTTCTTCCTCTTTTTGTTCTTTGTCGCATGCGATTTTAACCCGCGATCAGCGTGAGAAAGTCGCCTTAATTCGGAGAAAAGTACAACGTCAGTCGATATCTCGTATCTCCATTGACGATACAATTTGTACAAAGACAGGTGCAGATATCCGGTGAGAGATTGCATCGATACGGCGGTATCATTTTCGCGATTGCAAATTTTGGAAAATTCATACCCCGTCGAGAGATCTGGATATAATTCTATATACATATATATAGCACGTAACGCAAGTACAACAAGCCATTATCTCTCTTACGCGTTTAAGCCTCCTTTAACCTCAACCCCCCCAAAAAAGCTTCCCACCCCCTCCCGAACTTTATAGCGCTTAACAGCGTCTTTTTTTTTTTTACTATGAACACTTTTTACAATTTGAACACTAATTTTGTACGAACACGAAGGATTTCACGTCGTTACATCCTTACACCATAAAACCCTTCTACCGCCGCTATTAAATTTTATCGATTGGCAACATGAATTTTTTTTTTTTTCTTCATCATCATCATCTCCCTTTTCTATAACCTTAACTCTAAAAAAGTCTCAACAACGTTTAAAAGGCAACAAACATGAGCGAATGTCGTACGATAGATTTTTTTTTCTCTTTTTTTTTGTTTCCTCCTTTCGTAACAAGCTTCAAGATCAGTTGCTAAATTTCAACAATTTAATTAGGTATCAATTTACCCTGATCACGAGCCTTGAGATACCGGTAAGAAATTCGTGGCAATTGCTTGTATAACCGACTACTTGCATACGTGCCGTTTATAATTACAACTCATTTGATGCGCAGTGTTCTGCAACTGTCTCCGATTTGTTTGTACAAAGGCCCAAAATTGACAGTAAATAATTGAAGGGAAAAAGAAAGAAGAGAAAAGAAGGAACAAAGAAAAATGAGTATACAATGGTATATACGTGAAACAAAGAAGAAAAAAACGAAGAGAAAAGGAAGGAAAAGAATGAGGAGACAACGTAAATGCCGAAGAAACGTAAGCAAGATCGGAGATAAAGACTTCTTCTCATATTTCAGCGATTTCTCACGCAAGAAGTCGACTAGGGTGAACTCTCTTTTTCTCTCTCTTTCTTTCTTTCTTTGACACTCTCATTTCCTAAGGACGAATGAAAATTATGTTCTGATATCCCATTTTCCGCTTCGATAAAGCCGCTACCGAGGAAAGTCTGAACGATTTTAAAAAAAAAGAAAAAGAAAAGAAAAGAAAAAAGAAGAAGAGATCGAAGGCGATTTGTTCAATCTTCTTGGCTTTGAATTAATTCGTGAACGAAGTACACGACGAACAACCTAATCGAATCGTTCTTTCAATTTTGGCAATCATGATTTTTCTTAGGCGACCCAAGAGCTCTACTTCGCTGTACTTTCCACACGGTACTGACAACACCCTTTGCCTTCGTTATATACATCATTCTTCATTTTCTGACATCTAAAATTGAGTTAGTCTTAGCCTCTCAGTGATTATCAAATGTGAGTGTTATTACTTTAATTATTATTTTGTTTCCTCTTTACTTTAAAATCGATATAAGCTGTCTAGCCGCTGCCTCTTTGCACTTTTTTAATATAATTTATATCAACTATAAATCAGTTTACATCTCCCACCCCCTAATCATGCCATCATTTTTATTTAACGTCATCTTTTATTTTTGTTTTTTTTTTGGACGGGCCTTCCGTCGAAACCCATCGCGAACACAACGATTTCGTCAAGACTAAAAATCCGTAACCGCTTCCCCCGTTGTATTTTCAAGGAAAGAGACAAGAGAAAAAAAAAACGTAAAGAAAGCGAGAAGAAAAAATAATAAAGGAAGAACGTCCTTTCGTCTGCCGAAAATAATCCACCGCTTAAAGGGGCGGATACTCTTTGGTCCATGAAATTTTACAATTTTGACGATAATTGACCTGAGAGCATACTGATTTCCGAGTCAGCGGCACGGTCCGTCGTAATCGGAAACGATTAAAGAAAAAAAAAAATTAAAAAAAAACAACATAAACCTTCATGCCATTAATAATTCCACCGTCTTTCTCTATTTCGATTTTTCCTACTTCTCTATTCTTTGCTGCCTGCCTAACTAATAATATATCCCTCTATCGTTCTAAAAGTACGCGTAATTGCGCCAGGAGGTACGCCAGTTACGTACGTACCTCCTGTATGTGTCCTTACAGCTAGAATTCTTTTATCTTTGCAACGCTAGATACCTCTTGATAATAACGAACGAACAACACTGGTCAATCGTGGGTAATTTCGGATACAACCGTTCGAATACGGCGGGGGTATCCCGTATTTCCTCTCGTGTATCTCCCACGTATTTTTCATTTATAAAATAACAACGAAGGTCTCCGTTACGATAATAATTAATTAATAGTAGCAGTAATAATAATAGTTATTATTATATAGCCTCTAGTCGTCTAACGTCTATGCCCAACTAGTGAAAAAATTTGTATATAAATCGTCTCGTCTCCCCTCTGGTTCATGCGAATCGTTCATAACATTAACAGCGATCTATGAACGTACCATTCGACTAGAGAGGATTCGACAAAGTGTAAGGTGCAAAATATAGTAAGCTACAATCGTATTTTAGTGCTGTCTCTCGCGACTAAGCCTATATGCCATCGTTATACTCGTAAATCCGTTGAACAGTAACTGATTTTATTGGAGCTCGCTTTTAAGCGTTCTGTCGTCAACTTCACCGATCTTATTGCATTCGACATACCTCGTGAAAACTGTGTTTCTGATATGTAGGTACCGACCGTGAGATACGATTGCTTTTTATTAACTTTCTAGAAACGAAAACGTTCATGGTAAAACAACTAGAAGAAACAACCGATAGAAACCGTTATGAAGTAATATTAAAGAAAAAGAGCTTGTAACAATAAAAATGGTATCGGTTCTTAAAGATCCGTACAATATACTCTGTATATGTGTGTGTATATATATATATATCTATATATGTCTCTCTTTCTCTCTCTAAGATTATCTATAACGCTACAATCTTTAACGCATACGACTGTTATCGCATATATAAATTTTAAATAGAATCGAGGAATAAAATGAAACGAATGGTATCGGCAATGAAGTCTAGATACGTGTATAATATGAAAAGCAAGTATCACTGGCTCGGCATAAAATGTTCTGTTCAATCGGATACGATGCATAGGATGGCACGGCGTTAAGTTACTACTAAAGTGCCTTCAGTCTATCCAATGTCAGTACTATCTTGTATTTGGTGTCGTTAAAACCGTCCCTCTGCAGTCTTTCAAGAATTGCATGTCCCGTTTCGTTTAATATATATCCATTATCATTCTCTCTTTTTTTTTCATATTACTTCCTTTATCTGCGGACTTCTTTCTATCTTGGCTCCTTTACTACCTTACTATGTAACCTCGAATCATGGCTCGACACAGCTCGACGCATCTTCAACGGCTCAACAACATGACGAACAGTCATCGTACATATATATTGCATTTACTCAGTCTACGCGGTTCCCTTATTTTTCTATCGTGTAATGCATGTACTGCTTTTATTTTTTTCATTTGAACTCGTTTTAACGTATCGGCTCTCGAATGTATTCTACATGCAACATCGTTTGATTCTCTCCGTTAATTATTATTAGTCTTGCGATAGTAAATATATTTTGCGTTGATTTGGATTCACGATTCCTCTGTGTGTAATTCTTTGTGTTTTACAACCGACTCCCGTTTGTCGTAGAACTACGTTGACACGACCGAACGAGTGCACCGGTTGAATCATATATAAATTCTTTGTATGCATATATTTCTTTCTTTTTTCATTTCATTTTGTAAACGTTCGCGAGACTCCCGTTTAAAAGGGAGAAACGCGATAAAGCTCGTTTCGTTTGTAACTTAATGCCCGTTGTGTGTTACGCGCGTAAATCGTTCCTCGAGGAAGGAAACTTCCGGTACCGTGGGACTGGCCAAGGAGGAGCGTCACACCCTCGGTGTCAGTCTCGTCCGAAAGGGCAGACCTCCGAACGAATCAAGAGAAAACAAATAGCTGATTCGACGCTTCGTATAACCTTTACCACGTTAAACGATTCAATTCTCATGGTAGGTTTGTGTTGATCCTTCTCAATGTAGATTACCATTGCTTTTAGCCAGTTGCACTTGGATATTTGTAATATCCAGTTTTCCTCTCGTCATTCGCAACTCTCTGTTTCAATGATCCATAACGTAGCGTCGATTCAGCGGAATGGAGAAACTATAATTTGAGCTTGTGTAACGGATATGAAAGCCGCTCTATCAAGATCCTCCCATGTTTTCCGAAATAACGTGCATACGATGTAACATCTTCAACCGTCTCCATCACTTTCTTTCTCTCGATACGTGAAATAGCAAACGTGTAACATCATTCACGTAACGTGCGACGATCATGTATCTAAAAACTTGAGCATTTGCTCATTCGACTATTTATTTTTTATACCTATCTCCAACCCGATGATCCCTATTAATTGATCTTGGTATCCATTTCATGAAACCATTCTCCTTACTCTTACTCCTGACGTCTCTCTACTTGACAAAACCAATCTACTTGTTTTCCCTCCTTCCGTTCGTAACATTTCTCAAACGGTTGTTCTCGTACAACCGTACAATTATTCCAAAGTTCATCGTTCAACGCTCGCGTCCTCGTTTGAGCTCTTGTTCCTCTTAAAATCAATTACTTCTGCCTCTTCCTCGCACGCCGTTCGTTTGCCCTTGCCGAATATGAGGAAATACGAAACGTATAATTAATCTTTTTTTTTCCCCCCTTCTTTCCGTTAGTATGAAATGCACCAAAAAAAAAAGTTACGCAGGATCGTTCGTGACTGTTTGCCTTGATTACAACGAAACAAACGAGGAAGAACGAAGGAACGTTGTCTGAGAAAGTAGGCAGAACTAGAAAAAAAAAACTTTCCTAACAGCGATCTACCGCTGTTGGCCCATGCTACTGCTGCCACTGCTGCTAAGATTCATGTGCGGCTTAAGGCTATGTATGATTTTAACGTGGGCGACCATGTTATCCTTCCGCGTGAACTCCTTGAAGCAAACCGGACAAGGATAGTACTTGACATTAGGCTTGTGCGAGGTGACGTAGTGCCGGCAGAAGTTACTGATGTGTGTGTAGGTACGATGGCATACGGTACACCGGTATACGTCGCCCTCTTTCACGCAGAAGTCCCGCACTGAACCCTCTGTTCTCTCGTTCTCAACCTTAAACGATCCCTCGAAGTCACTTTGGCTGATCTCCGACTCACCGGCAACCAGATTGAATATGGCACTGCTCAAGTTGTCTTTCGACACCTTCTGCTCCGACTCTGAGTCGGAGTGTTGCTGCTGATCGTCCGCGGACGCTGATGCGGCCGATGTTTTTCCCTGAAGAGACGAAGCGCTGTACTCCTTGCGAAAGCAACGCTCGAAGTTGATACGAATGTGAGTCGGTGACTGGGAGCCACCGCCACTCGATGTCTCCTCCGAGTCTGAAACGAAGAGAACTCTCTCCTTTAAGCAGTTTTCAATTCCCGCGCTTTATTACTTTTAACTTTAACGTATTGTGTATATCTATAATTCTATGTATGTATGTATCTATGTATTTATGTATGTATTTATGTATGTATATACGTAAACACATATATATATACATAATGTATTAAAAAAAAAAATGATAAAATCTAAATAAGGTATATGTATAGCAAAGAATATAATATGTGTAAAAATATTGTATTGGCATAACCTATTACTATATTTGTGGGGGGAAGCAAGAGGAAGGGTAGAGCCAGCAAAAAAGAGTCACCGTATTTCGAATCCGCCGTCCGTCAACTCTGTCTCACGTAAGATGTTTTATACACCGTGCCCGCCTTTTTTTTTTCTCGTGTCCCCACCCCTGTTCATAGTCATTCCCTCTTTCGGATTCTTTCGTTCTCATGCATCCTTTCGCTAGTTGCTCGCTACTGATCGTGGCTTTGCCTCGATCCTGTACGGCTGCGAAGAGGACCGTTATAGTCCTGTTGCCATACCTCGAAGAGAGCATTTTTCAGCGACCCAACGAAGCCTTTCTTTCTTTCGTTCTTTCTTTCCTCCCGATATGTGTGTCCCTCTCATGCATTCTTTCATACAGTCTCCTCTTTTCCCTCTATTTCGCTCCCTCTCACTCACTCCCTCTCACTCGTACATACAGCCATACTTTCTTCACCCTTGCTCGCGTGTGGACCACGTCCTCTCTTCTTTCCCGTTCACCTCGGACTCGCTCGTATCTATCACCATCATGGAAACGCCAACGGATGCCACATCCACGCACGCATTCACACACCGAAGATCCATACGTACATACATGTGCAGGCAAGACGAACGCACACATATATATATACGCGTACAAGAATGTACGAGAATATTAATAATGCATATATACACACAGTCGACAACCCCCTTTTTTTCCGTCCGTGCGTCCCGTCAAGTCTAAATCGTATCCATTTCCTACGGGAAGACGATCCATCGAGATCGAGGACGCTCGAGAAAAGATACGAAGTATTTCTCTTCTTCGACATGTATATGTATGTATGTATTTATTATATATATATTTTTTTCGGTTTATATATATGTATATATATATATATTTTATTTATATATAATATGTATATTTGATATATATAATTCGCTTTTGCTTCTGTATTATCAGATTCTTTTATTTCGGCTTTTCTCTTATGGTACTTGATTATATATATATATATTTCGAGACGGTTTTCATTTTGAGCGGCTGGCCTCCCCTAGTTCCCTCGCTTCCCCCGCGCAAAGGTAATCTCTCAGAGATCAAATGGTGACTCAGATAATCTCAACTCACCTGCGCAAAGAGAATATAAAGCAACACGTTTCACGATCACTACCGAACGATCATCTTCGACGTCTTCGAAGCACTCTGTCTCGCGCGCGCGCGTCTGCGTGCGTGCGTCTGCGTGCGTACGTCTGGGTACGGCTTTTTCTTTCTTACGTTTTCTTTTAACGTGTACATAATTTATAAAACTTACGTCACACTCGAATTCTTTTGTGATCTCTTTCTCTCTCTCTCTCTCTCTCTCTTTCTCTCATTTCATTACTCTTTCTCTCTCTCTTTCGCTCTTTCTCTCTCTCTCTAGCTCTCTCTCTCTTTCGCTCTCGTTCACTTCAGTTTTGTTTGTCTGTCCGTGTCTATAACTCTCTCTCCCTCGCTCTCTTTCTTTCTCTCTCTATGATATCTGTCCTGTGTCCTTTCTTGTTTTGGTTCGTTCTGTACTTTCTTTTTTTATTGTCTTTTTTGTTTTTACTTTAATCCTGTTTCTCCGTTCTCTTTCCTGTGCGTCGTCGTTTTTAAACTAGGCAAACGAGAAGAACGCAAGAGAAGGCGGAAGCGACAACCTGCCGACGTTCGTCGTCCGTTTTAACTTTGATCTTTTCTTCTCTCAACTAAAACGCACACTTATTATCAGCTTCCTATCTCTCTCACCGCGGTCTGTCACTCAAAAAAAAAAAAAATATATATATGTGTGTATAGATATAAGATATCTATCATCTTCCTTGCAACGAACGTACGTAAAAGAGTTAACCAGCGTTTAAATAAAAATCAGAAAAAAAAATTAAAGCACCGCTAAAAGCTGGCTCCACCCCCTCCTTTTACCAAATGGCCAATGGCAGCGAAGCGTTTCTCATTCGTGCGGGGATGATTGTTTTATGTAGAACAGGGATCGAATAAATAAGTGAAAAGTGATAGTAAACAGACGTATGCATGTGTGTCTATATATATACATGTATACGTAGAATATTATATATAATATATCATCTATATATATATATTACATATAACATGTACGTATGAAAAGAAATGTTAAACATATATACACACACATATATACATCCAGAAAGAGAGAGAGACGATAGTGGAAAATGAACGGTAAGAAGAAGGAACGAGGCGCTGCACATTGGCCGAGCGTATAATTACATATGGGTATGTATATATATGTCTATATATAAATACATATGTCCTCAATGACAACCGGTGGGTGGTGGGTTAGATTTTTGGAGGCTACAGCATTCAAAGGGAGTCTTGTGTGTCTGGTGGCACGTTTGGTTCCGCTCGAACGTCTCGTCGTTTCGGAGGAACACATGCCTACATGGGCTCAACGAGACGACGGCTTCCTTTCTCTCTCACACACTCTCTTTCTCTCGTATATATATATATAGATATATGTCAATACGTATATGCATATATATAAATGTGTGTATATATATGTATACATCTTTTCTGTACTTTGTATTTTTTTTTTGGTTTAGTATTATTATTATTATTATTTCCGAGCTGTCACAGATCAACACGCGTGGCTCAAGTAGGTCTCGTTTTCTAAAACCCGTGAAACACAAGTGCGCATATATATATGTATGTATGTATATCGTGTTTCAATATTTCGCTACGGCTTGACTGTGCCGAAAGGTCGTTTCGGGTTGCACAAAAAAGGGGAAACGGTCTTTTACGGCCCGACTTTAGAAACCCGTGACACGTACAAACTCCTGGGAGCCTATTCACCTGCTCCAGACACAAATCACATACGTTTTTTTTTACTGTTTTTTTTTTTGGTTTGGTTTTGGTACATTCTGTGACTTGTCGATGTTATAAATTGCTCTATGTGAAAATACACGCTAGAACGGACCATCGGTCCTCGAGGTGGCGTCTTAAAATCGGAAATCGCCCGCGCATCAACAAATCTATCGACTCGAGAGAAGTTGAAATTTGAAATGTTTAAACTGGAGTCTATCCGATTGCAAAAAAAAAATAGCCTCCCCGGAAGTGATTTGCTGCGATACTGCGTACGTAGGTTTTACAGTTGCAGTCGCGCAATAAGTGGGCAAGGTGAAGTTAACGGATGAGAATTCTGAAAAGTCAAACTCATTAGCACATCGTAAAGCAGTAGCTTTAGTAGTCCGCTTGCTCGAGTTAAAATCCGATTGCAATTTCATGGAAAATCTCGTCAATTGTATCTTAATATATTAATCACTACTTTGGTTATTTGTGAATTCAGAGAAAGGCATGATCTTTTGAGAAAAAGAAAAGACACTCATGAATCTCGTTGTTCGAGCTCACCATATTCGACGATCGTAAATAATCGCCGTCGAATAATTTCGTGTAATCGTTAAAACTACTTAATGTAGATTCATTCGATCGATATTTTTCATTCTGCCATTTTTAAATCGATTCTGTAAGTGTATGCGAAGAGGAATGTCGTATCAACGGTCTCTCTTCTACATAGATGAAAAAGGGTATCAGAATCATGCGAGGATATGTCTTTAAACTATTTACTCAAGTACAAACATAAATATATTACTCTATTATTTCAATCCGACATATGACTTTTTCAACGTAACTGCAATATATCATATTTCCAAGCTAAAAGTAATTTAATCTCTGAAACTTTTACTCAAATACCTCAAGTATTCAAATACAATTACAATTTCGGTTGAAACTTCTAAATATAGAAAGACATATTTAAAGTACCTTTTTGAAAGATCCGCAAAAGTTGCTACCATTCAATTGTAAATCAGTTTGAAAACGGAGTTTCAAGAAATACGAATAATAATATCACTACCGACATACAACAATGTAATCTTTAACGCCTCTCTCAGTTCTCTGCGTAAGATTTATTAAAGTAACCGAAAGAATCCACAAGACATATTAAAATTGCAGCAAGTTGTTAAATTCGCTCAATTAAAACAAACGGTTACAGATGCAACGACGTCTGTGTTACTATGGTTATAAAATACAAAAAAAAAAAGTTCAATCATCTAATAAACGCGTATATGTTAATCGTACAAGCTGTCTATAGTATCTCTTACCTTGCTTGAAACCCTCGCTCCCTTGTCTACTGTGCGGCCGCGCGAATGTCTCATCCGAGGCTAAATGCAAACAAACGAAAATGAAATTAGATATTCTGCCTTCTACACGCACCTGAACACGTATAATTGTATCGTTCAACTATCCACGATATGCTCACCTTGCGCAGAGGTGCTAGGCGTTGGTTCGGGTTCCCGTTTCACCCGAGGCGTTAGCGACTCGGGCGTATCAGTACCATTTTCCGTTGGTTCGTCCTTTCTCGATGACGACAAAGAGGATGCGGCCAGATTGCTCGTTGCCGATGTTGAATTACCGACGTTATTGCTGCTTACGTTGTTACTACCCGCGGAAGCGTTACCGCTTCTTCCCCCATTACCGGTACTTTCGCTCTGAAAGTCAATACTCATCTTCATCTCCATCATCTCGGGTGAGCCCTGCACGAGATCCGCTCCAGAGCATGATTGAAGATCCTGGCCCGTGATCTCGCCAATTGGCGTGTCTGAGGAGCCACTGAGCTTCCTCGGTCTACCCCTTTTCCTCTTTGGCGCAGTTAAGGCCGAACCAAGAAGAGGATGGCTCGACATATGATGGAACCTCTTCTGGGAGACGTGGTGGTGAGGCCCGATTTGGTTTATTCTATGTAGATTCGGTGGTGGTGGAGGTACTGTGTTTTGATTGCCAAGCAGGGAGGAGGTAATACTGGGCAAATCGCATTTGTCCTCGTTTACCTCCGTCAGGCCCTTTATCCTGAGAGACTCGGCGACTCTCAGGAAGGCTGTTAGCCTATCCTGGTCGACGCTGACCTCCCCGCGGTACATGAAGTCTAAAAGGCTCCGCATGTCCACGTAAGGAACGTCTTTAAGAATGACTATCGGGTGCTTATCGGGGTGGCCGACGAAAAGGGCCTGAAACATAATAAGGATAGGATACTCGTTAGTTTGTACGCTCGAGGGGTAAAGTATTAATAGACTTTATGAATTATTAATAGCTGTTATAAATTCATTCTAAACGGTATATGAATTATTAATACATTCTGTAATATGACTTATCGGGGGATATTTTCACATATTATCATCTACTCATTGATGGTTATTTCTGGGATGATATTCTCACCTGAAAGTAAGGGCTACACGCCGACAGCACCATTTTATGTGCCCTGAGTAATTGACCCTCGACGGCCAGCGTAACATCGACGAACGACTCGTCATGGAGTAGTTGGTCGAAAACGGAGAGTAGATTGCTTTGATGGTTGTTCCAGCGCAGACAGAACCTCTGCGACGCCATCGCTTCGCTTCTCAGATCCGCCAGGTTACCGTTAATGTCCGCTAACATCAGATCTAGTGTTGATCTTTTTATCGATACCGCTGCTGCCGCCGCCTCGTCGTCGCTTCTTCTCGCCTTCCTCGACGAAGCTGCTTGCTCTTGCTCGTGCTCCTACTCGTACTCTTGCTCGTGGTGCTCGTGCTCTCTTCTTCATCGGCCACACTTTATCATGTCCTTCTTTCTCGTGATCTGCGAATACAAAGGAATCGTGTGCTATCGTTAAAAATGAATTAACGAATCCATCCAATAATACAAGCCTTTTAAGCGCTCATCGTGGACACGTGTTAGAGATAATAATTAACACATTTCATTTCAAGGAATAATATATACGGTAGGTAATAGAATTCGAACTATCACCGGATGACGATGCAAACTTCACATAATCTAGAATCCTAAGAGAGACATCATGGATATTGTATTTCTCGCATTTCATCCATATCGTCTCTACTTCATTCCTCCATGGAATCAGAGAAGAGAGGTAGTTTCATGTATCTAACCCCGGCAGGAAGATCGTATAAAATTATATTTCGTCCCGACCGAGTCCTCCAAACGTTCTCTACGTGCACACGATAGCAGCTGCATGCATAATCGTCCGTGTAAGCTCACGGGACGATACGCACGAAGTATGAACGTGGGTGTACGACCCTGGAGGACGTAGGTTGAGCGAATAGGCGACTCGCTTGGTTCGTGCCTTTTATGTAATTCTCTCCTTACCCCTTCACCGACCCAATCACGGTCACGTACGTAACGTTTGTTTCTCCGGGACGGCGATGTGGCAGAAACGACTTTCCTCGGTCGAACGAGAAGGGCGGAATTCGTGATGCGCGATAAAGGAAAAAAGGATAGAAGCAGCTAAACAGGTACACCTAATATCGTCTCGTGTCTCGAACAAATAAATCCCTCTCAACCGGTACAACATCTATGGTCAAACGACGGAGGGAAACACGTAGAAAGATCTTTAAAAAAAAAGAAAAAATGAAAAGAAAGAAAGCAAAGAAATAAAAAGAGAAAAGATAAAAACGATGTCTGTCCGTTCCATTCGCGTGAAATTTACAGCCGCTTAAGGATCGAACGGATAACTGGCGTAAAAGTGGAAAGATACGAAAATCACGGAGAAACCGCTGATTCAGACATTACGATAAAGTATAGGATGGAAAGAATTATCGGGATTACTGTTTCATGCTTTTTGGGCTGCATAATTGCTGCAATCGTGGAAATACAGTTAAAGCGGTGTCCGTTTTGCTACCACAAATACGAGCGTGACGTTTTGAGAGTGTAAGAGGAAAGAATCGTGAAGAACACTTTTTACACTGATAACGGAAGGGAAGAGGGGAGACGAAGAGGAAGAGAGATGCAGAGGGAGAGAGAGAGAGAAAGAGGTCCTGCCTCCGCGACTCTATAACGTGGCGAAGAGGTCGTCGGGTCGGCCGAGAGAATCAATAGTATTTTCTACGCATTCGGATCGATACCAGGTTCCGTTGGTTTCGCGCGCAAATCCTGATGTACATGTATGCACACGTACTTCCGTAAACCTATATCGTCGTATACGGCCAATATAAATACAGGATGGCAGTATACGACCTTGCACGACCTTGTTGGTACCCGGAGTGAACGGTTTTCACGGTGAATGGCAAGACACCATGGCACGACACCGCGTTTATAATACTGCACCGTTCACGTTAACGATCGTGATCGAGAAATTCGTAAAAGATCTGAGTAAATGTCCCGTGTATTCGATAATTCTTTCCTCTTTTTGGCATTGCTTATTCAGCGCCAAGACACGTTCTTGATAAGTGGATTACGTAATAATATCGTGCGGATTCTCGTTACTTTATTAAATCATCCGCAGAAAAGTGTAAGCGTGTAAAAGTGGGATTACAAAACGAACGATATCGATTATACGTCTCGTGACGACAAGCTATTTTGTAATCGACGCTCGACATTGTTTCTTAACGATTCTACAAACAATAATATGTGATATACCAAGAAATCCAACGAAAACGGAAGTTTTGGGTTCAATTTGACGGTGAGAAAATCAATTTTACATGAAATCTTATCATTCCATATTTCTTCATTGATCCGTGCAAATTTTACGGATTTATTTGTATAGATGTTAATCGATCGCGCAGGTACCTGTTAGTTGTACCACTCAAAAGTTTGAACCAAGTATTTGTTGAAATGGATACCGGTACTCGAGGTATAAATCGAACGAGCAGACGTAAATGAAAACCATGACAGTGTACACAATTGTGTTCTGCGAAAGGTGAGCACTCACATAAAGCAGGTCCTCTGCCATCTTTCGGTTATATTTGTTTAGTCGTATAGACACTCGTGTAAGTCGCCCCGACGAGTTTCCAAACCGACTCGCGCAGCCGCGAGTTTCAAATAAAAATCATTTCTATCAGCAATCAACGTGTCTCGTAATAATATTCACCCAACAGCAGCCGCAAGATGAATAACTACTTCAACGTATGTTAAGATTAATCCATCTTCATCCACCGATCGATCACAGTGTTTAATGACTTCCTACAATCTCATATGTTTCGTTACACGCATCCCGGTATTCGAATACCATTCAATCTGTACGGTAGCCGCATTAACGTCTCATTCCTACATCAAGGAATCATAGAAATACGTCAAGTATGAAACACGAAAGTAACGAGCATCCAACAGCTACCTGTTCGCGCCATACGGAAGCTAAACTCGTGTTAAAAGCATAATGCAATTTGAACAACGTTTCAGAAACTGTAAGAAGATCGCATTTATTCGTTGAAGTCTGCCACAGACGGTACGTGGTAGTTGTATACAGGGAAATCCAAGTTGCAAGGAGTTCAGTTACTAATGTACCGCTCGAGCACCGTACGAACTTCGTCCCGTTACATTCCCTTAACCACCACAGCCACCATCGTCACCGTCACCACCGAGTTTTTCTTCGTCGAGCAAAGTCGTCGCTACCGGCACCCATTATTCCTAGGTAATACGCCTATGTCTATCCATCGTGCGGGTAAAACCATGCGAGATCCTCACACAAACCCACCACTATCGCTCTCGTGTGCTCATATGTACGCACACATTGAACGTGTGTCGTACGACTCGCGTCTCCCGAGTGACCCCGAAAACAACGGGGTTTTTGCGGCGAATAGAACATCTCTCGGCAAAGATCGTGCGCGAGCCAGCGAAACACAACTGCGAAGAGGACGCCTCCGATCCTATCGTGTTCACGTTATACTTGAGCGCGCGTGCTCGATCGCAATTTGTGTTGTAAACATAACGAGATACCGAGTCCGAGTGTTGGACCTCTGTCGATATGACACACAGAGAATGGTGTGTGCACACTGGCCGATTCTTACTCACACAAATGATACCAAGTGAGAATCTGTACGTAGAAATGTGCCTGTGCTTGTACATGCACGTGCGCAGACGTGTCTGTATATGAATCACCGACGGGTACGTTCTACATTCTCGTCATGACCCACACCTCTTTGCATCGAAGCTGTGTACGCGTATGTGCGTGTGTACGCGACTCGTTCCTCTCATGGCCACGCATTGCGTAATCAGCACCAGCGGCAGAGTCACGCCGAGGTACAAAACGAACGACAAAGCGCGGCAAATACCGCTGCGTTTCGAGAGCCTGAAATCCTCGCTCGTCCTCCCTCTGTCTCACCGTCTCTCCGAGTTTACCAGAGCCACTATCTTTCTCTTTCTCTCTTTTTCCATCTCTTTCTCTCACTCTCTCGCTTACTTTGCCGTTCTGCGTTCTTCTTTCTCTTTTTGTCCTCCCTCCTTCTCCCTCCCGCTTACCCCTGACTTATACCTTTTACCGCTTCGACGCTTCCGCGTACAGAGGATACGGGTACGTACACCGCATACGTGTCTACATGAGAAACGTCTGGATACAGTGGGTTCCATTAATAGCATTAAAGGAGTCGGGTTTTTATCTTAGAATTATTCTTAACGCGGTCGCGCAAGGAAATACGTATCGATAGAGAAACATACCGCTGAGTCATCGCTCAAGGATGTACGTGTCGGTCGACAAAATCGTTTGCGCAGGAATTCTGCAGGCCGTCACGGTGCACCACTGTGCGGACGATGATATTTTTCCCCATTTTGCTCGTTTGCTCACGACGCTCGCGATAATGACGGAACGAATAATCTGTAAATATTGTCACGATTGCAACATTCGTACCGAGGTTTACCCTCTTCACGGTTCTACGGTTTTTTTCTACATGGTTTTGCTACCAGATGAAACGACGTGTAGGAATATCGGAGAAGCAGGAAAACGAAGATCACAGAGAGAGAGAGAAAACGGTAGCAGACAGGCTAACACATCCAGAGGCATTAATCGTTCTAGAATAGGGGGTTGCTCCATCGATCGACCGAATTTCAACGGTACGATCGAGGTTGAAGCCAACGGAGTGTACGATGAACGAGCGAAATGGACAGATAAACGGATAAAAGATACGTCGTCCGAGTATAGGAGTTAAAACTCGATACAGGAAAATAATCCGATACGACGTACATTCACGTAATATTTCATACCCTGTACGCTATTATTACGTTGGAATTATTCAATATTCCTTTCACCCTGTACACTAATTTTATAGAAAATCTACAAAGAATTATGAATAAATTGAAAATAATAATATAGACACTTTTATACAAAAAATACCCTCACGTAAATCTGAACCATATTGATCCAATGGTTCAATATCTTTTGAAAAATTGGTAAACCTTCGAATCACGATGTTCTCATGCTCCCCCTGAATTGAAATCATACCTGACACAGAGATACCTGAGCACAGGATACGGTTGGCGATAAAAGTGGTGGAATCTGGATTTTTTGAATCAGTATTTGGATAAATCTATTCGATAGCTAGATTTTCACCCGTATGCCGATGATATAATTCGGGAGTGTTTGAAATCGAGTGGGGCAAATGTGTACTCGGATATCTGTCCCTTGACGCACCTCCTCCCACTGGGGGAGTGCCAGGATGTGCTTGGAACGATGAACGCGCTCACAGTTCACACATTCCCGGGTCTACGTATGTGTGAGTACGTGCGTGAGGAGCGGCCAGACATGTGTGAGTTTGTCGGTATCGAGCACAGGTACGGCTCATTCCGTTACCTGTAGTGGAAGCACCAGGTACGGAGTTAACGGAGAATTTTGCGGCAAAGGGGAAGAGGGATTGGCTACTGAGGAGCGTGTCCCACATTTTAGAACCTTTGTGGAGAAATACTTGCAGCATTCCTGATACGTTCGTTTGTCGAAAGGATGACATGCTCTGATACATTTAAAACATTTTCGTTTTTAATCCTACTAAAAAATCCTCTCCAATTCACCCTTAATCTTCTCTTTAATTCTCAAAATACAATAACTCTAGCACGACGACAATTAAAATTGAAGAATCTCCAAAAATGTTAAATATTTCAACAAATTCTTACATACAGTGTCTACCATTTTGTATAGAATTTAATCGATAATATAATGCCTAGATATTAATGGGAAAAAAAGAAAAAATACTGCTTACTGACAGCTTTAACGAGTTGAAGAGCATACCGACAACCCTAAAAAGAATATCATCGTGTTCAGTCGCAGGATTCCGAGAGACGTTGCATCTCAGTTCTGAAGAACACACTCTTGCCCCTCTCAGACATGTGACCACAGATACGTTTTGACATACACATAGAGACCCAGGCACTCTCACGCACTCACGCGTGCACTCACCGACGGGTCAGCCATCTTTCTTTCTGTTAGCCTGCACCCTACTCCTCCTACCCACCACCGCGCCCTCCTACACCTCCTCAACCTCGTACCTACCCCTCTCTCTAGCGCTCCTCGCCCTCACGGCCACCACCCTTCCGCCAACGACGACGGTCGGCCTCGCTGCGCGCATTGGCGCCCACCCTACATTTTTTCCCCGTCGAACGTTCTCGAGTCTCTTCAATTTTTCTAACCCGCATCACCTATATGCCTCGAAGGCTACGAGATCGAGCGTAAACCAAGTAAAATATCTAACGGGAAAAGTTAATGTTTGATAGAAACAAAATCATGAAGATAGTTTCTCTCCCCAATTTATAGAGATTCTATCTAACTTATAGAGATTCTCTCTAACTTATAGATAATTTCTAGAAATTCTCTCTCATTTATAGATAATTTATAGAGATTCTATCTAACTTATAGAGATTCTCCCTAATTTATAGATAATTTCTAGAGATTCTCTCTAATTTATAGAAATTCTCTCTCATTTATAGATAATTTCTAGAGATTCTCTCTAATTTATAGATAATTTATAGAGAGTCTCTCTAATTTATAGATAATTTATAGAGATTTTCTTTAATTTATAGAGATTCTCTCTAATTATAGAGATTCTATAAATTAGGGACAGAGACTATAGAGATTTCGATGTTTATTCGTTCTGTACGATGTGATTCATCAATTTTGTCAATCTAGCTGGGTGATTAAAGTGTTGTTACATGAAATGGAATATTGCTTTGTTTTCTTGATTAGAACTGTTGTCAGAGTTAGTTGATTGATATAGAAATAGATTTATTGTAGAGAGAAACGTGTATGTCAGAGAACTAAGGGTGTAGAGAAAGTGGAGAATGCGTTTTGGTGAAATGGCACTGCTCAAACTTTGCTACGTGTGGTATGGTATGGTAGATTGTGGTACAATGTATCAGAAAGTGTTTGTTGTGATTTGGTGTACATTGTAAGGAGAACTGTGATGATAAATGTCTTGTTTGAGTAAAGTTTAAGTCGCACGAGTATGAAATAGTGGTTTTTTGTTTATAAGAGTAGTCGGCCATGCTTCGTGGTGCGTGGTGTTTCAGCGATTTCCTACGCAACGTTCCGTTCCCATAGAGCGATTAAATCTATGCACCGTTGCCGACCCTCTGCTCAAAGTGATCGCCCCTCGATGCGCATTGCCGTAGTGATCACCCCCATGTTTTCACTGAATCATCCTCTCCCGTTTTCATACAAAATTAAACTCAAGCCGAAAAAATATCTGCTATCAAAACCGATAAAATCATTTTCCTATTGGAATTGTTAACAGAGACAATATAATTATTTCAGTGGCAACTTGTTATCTAACTTGCAAATTTTTATACAAATTATACTCTTCCGAACGTATATCCACGTTTTTGGCATTGTTGTTGCTTTCTTTTCTAAAAAAAAGTATACTTTTACATTTCTCCAAAGAATAACTTAATCAGCAAGATGTGCAATGATAAATACATCATTCTGATAGAAATTTACTGCCATACAGTGAGGTTGTACTCTCTATTTTCTATTATCACTTTATTAAATGCATTTAGAAGAGTGCAAGAAAATTCTAACTTTGCAAATTATGAAATACAACGTGGTTTATACCACGGAAGATTTAAAAGTTGCATAATTTATGTAACTCATAAACAACAACAATACTTTAACACTGGATTTACGGGTATTGACTATACCTATTTTTTCTAAAGTGAGCCAATTTGAATTATACAAGAAAATTGAAGTTTCTTGTAAAGAAAATAACTCCAAAACAAAATTAACACTAGATTTACGGAGCCAATTTGGCTCGTTCAAAATTTCATTACTACATATATAATATTTTGACTAGTTAATTTTTTAATAATAAATCTTTCATTTCAATTGATTTGGAACTATTTTCTTTGCAAAAAATTTCAATTTTGTTGTACGTTTTAAATTGGCTCACTTCAGAAAAATAGATATATTAACATCCGCAAATCTAGTGTTAAATGAACGATTTATTATTAAAAAATTCATCAACCAATGTACTATATATATATAGCAGTCAAATTTTGAATGAGGTAATTTGGCTCCGTAAATCTTCTGTTAATTATCAAAGCCATGTGCATTCACAGCATCGCCAACAACATTCTATTTCCTTGAAAAACATAAGAATCGCGAAACATGAAGCTCTCAACTTCGAAACCCTACGTCACAGCGCAGCCAAACACCAGAAACAGCACGAAATCCAATGGATTATGAATGACTTTATAAAGCTGATCGATATTCTGAATTTTTGAAACAACATTCACAAGAAACGTGGCAACCTTGGTTGACGTATTGTATCGTGCACAAACATATTACGTGCCACCACGATACTAAACGCAGGTGTAACTAGGGCGCGAAGCTGGACATCTATTTCACGATATATACAGTCATGTACGGTGTTATGAAAACATAGGAACATACACGTTATTCCTATTGTACCGTATTGTACATATGACTGCCAATTTTCTTTTTCCGCCGTGGTAAATATGATGCTCGTTGAGAACGGTTTCAAGGATAAAAGTGATTTGGTCGTAAGAATGGTAAACTGCCAGCATAAATGCATCCTTCGAAAAGGTCCCCTTTAATGGCCCACTACTGATGAAGTATTATCAAGTAATCGAAACCCTTCTGATTATCGCTAGCAGGATTATACGAGAAACTTAAGGACAACTGGCCTTCGTTGTTAATGAGAAAATTTTGTAACTGATTTCTCAAGCATTACAGAAGGTATGTTATTAGAAATTTCCACGAGCCACTTCATTAAATGGTAGCAATTATACGAAGAGTACATTATAAATCTATTACCGAAAGCATTTGAATCTTTATCTTTACCCCTGATCGATTCTCCGCGCATTAATGAACTCTACTCATAAACTTAAGTGAAAACAGCTCGTTTAAACGGTATTTACCGTCGCGTCGTTAAAAGAATACTTCGCGTTACTATCTATCGAAGAATTCACAGAGATTTTCTCGAGCGAATAACTGGTTAACCGTGCGTCACGGCGTATCTGAAAATCAAAACTGCAACGAGTTGGCAAAAGTGCAAACTGCTGTCGGAGTCCGACATTCTTGTAATGGATATATCCTGACGACGACCACGCAGTCGTAATCCACACACGTAATAAAAGGAACAACGGCTGGGGAGGACAAGGAGAGGCAGCACGTTGCACAGTCATCACCGTTACACGAATGCGCAGGCGCATGGACATCGGCTACGAACTTTTTTTCTTTCTTCGTGAAATAAAAGTCTGCTTTAATTTTTCAACGTATCCTGTGATATTCAACCCCTCGAGATATAAAGAGAAGATACGAATACCCAGCGATAATTATTTTTCTTACGAATATCAATATTTGTAGAGTATAAAACGTAATCTAACGGCGGCAGTTTAAAAATTCAGGTTTTTAAGTGAGGAAGAGAGTTGGAGAGTTAAGGATTGAAACTTTAGATATAAATGAGAATATATAGATATTCTTTTATGATGGAAGAAAAACCAGCAAGTCACTTTCACTTTATATATAAGATTCGAATCCCTTTTTCGCTTCAGAGAACACCCCATATTTTAATTATTTTTCTTCACGCTGGAAATCCTGCCACGATTCTCCCCCAATGGAATCTCTGGTGTATAGATAGACGTGTAAATTGGATTCAAGGAAATCTATCTTACCGACGAAAACTACCAGCAAAGCCCGGGAAATTTGAATGTGAACAATGTACTTTCACGAATAGTAGTACCTAAAGGCGGAAGTTGTTTTGTTGAACTCTCCCCTTGATATGACTGCCATCATAGCCACCATAATCGACACTTCAACCCCTCGAGGGTACCATGATAAAATCGTCACGCTTCTTTAATCGGGAGCCCGCAGGAAGTTTCATGTAAATTCTCATCGAAACACACGTGGGTACGGATATATACGTCGACGGTTCAGTGCGCAAGAGAACACTTGTCGCCTACACGCAAGTCATATCATTCTTTTTTTTTTAAACGCATCTGTGATTCACATTGCTAGTCCTTAGCGTGATATTATAATAGTAATGGTGGCATGAAAAGCAGTTTCCTGATGCTTATGCGTGTACTGTCATTTCCGGAATGTGTATATATATTATAATCGACTTGACTTCTTTTGGACCGTGTACGAATTTTAATTAGAACTTACTGTTTAGCATCCGACTCTGAGAGAGACAAAGAAGGACGAAGATACTTTGAGAAAATTATGATCGTCGAAATTTTACGATGTTTACGGTATAACAAGAGAAATGGGGCATATAGAAATTCTTTAAAAGTGATAAAAAATATATTGATAATTGTTATGGAACAGGAACACATTCCGAAATGGTGTTACGTAGAATAGCTACAACGCCACGTGTTTGAACCACGTGCTAGTGAGGTTATTTCACTTGGCGGGAGTCCGACGAATGAACAGATTCTTACACCGAAATATTAATATTTTTCCGTATCAATAGTTTATCAGTTGTTTAAGAAGTCAGCGTTTACGATCGGACGTAGAAAAGAAGAAACAGCTGAAACATGGAATCATTCGACTTTGGCCCTAACGCCAGAGAAGAAACGAGTTTCCCTTGTGAATAATGTTTTCCTGATCACGAAGAAAAATGTCTCACGATTCTACGACGTACAATGCTGCGAACCAAGTCCAATCTCCGTTCGAGTATGCCTATATCTCAAAGATAACAACGAATCCCTGTTTGAGATAACTAGTCACCGAATAACAGTAAAATCTACACTTAGTCACCGTACAATTTGTGTTTCCAAACAGAATTCCGAACACAATGCCCGAAAATTTGAGAATTTCCACGACAATCAACAATATTCGACAAACACCGTGAACGATAAATTCGAAGAAATTCTTTAAATAATTCCTAACACACCACACAAAAAAAATATAACTAAATTAATTCAAAAGAAAAACCAACACTTAAATCGATTCTACTTCGTTAGAAAGGAAAATCTCCAGAATGATTTTCACAGTTTGAAATAGAATACATTGGATTTCTACACAACGCACCTGCGACACAGCAATCCATACGTATACGTCACTGCCTGGTCTATTCTCTAACACACTTGCTCGTTCACTTTCTTCCCTACGATTGGAAATACTTGAACACAAACGCGCACCATTTTCTCCCCCAATGTGGTCACCCTGGTTTTACAACACATATTACATAATTTTCCATGATAATGTAACAAAGCAAGGGATTAATTGAAACGCGCGTAGCGACACTACCGAACGAAATCACGTTTTGACACGTGCTCGAGCCCGAGGCTGTGGCACTGATCCGATCTCGCGCGTTCGCAAAGAGCACGGGCAAGGTGTGTGCACACGACTCACCTGTTATTGTGAATGTAGAGGTGTCAGTGTGAGTCGAAGGTTGTATTCGCAGAAATCGAGAATACAGGACAGAGACGGGGGAAAATGACGAGAAGGAAGTGAGCACGACCGCCAGCAACAATGACGCTCCCTCACGAGGGAAGGAACTGCAGAGGCACACTGGGGAACAAGCGGCTCAATGAACACAACAAGGGGGAGGATGGACGGCGGATGGACGGACGCACGACTCAACTCGAGTCGAGTCGAGTCGAGTCAGCCTCGACACCCCGGGGCGTATCGGCGCCTATGGGCAGCGCCATACCCGACCGCGACACACGTTTGAGAGAGACAGGAAGAGATAGAGAAAGAGAGAGAGAGAGAGAGATTGAGGGAGAGAGAAAGATAGAGACAGAGAGGACTAAAAAGAGATAGAGAATATATAGAGGGAGAACGAGAGAGAGATAGAAGGGATTCTAAGAGACGAGGAAAAGAGGAGAGAGGGAAAGATTTACGCAACCCTCTCTCGCTCGAGCGAAAATCCACGTCGAGAGGCACGCTGCCGTCGATGCGCCGATAAGCCACGTAGTGTCCTCCTCTCTCGCGTCTTATTCTTTCTCAATATTTTTCCAAGAAACTGCGAAACTAACCTCTTTCCTTTCGTTTTGTGGCCACTCGCATACAAACTCTCTCTCTCTCACTCTCTCGATGTTAACCCTTCCGACATGCCCACACACAATACTGCACCGTGGCGCGCGCACACACACACGCAATCGCGGATGTATAAACACACGAGCACCAAGGGGAACACTCACGATCCGAATGTGCACCACACAGCAACAGTAACGACGGGCGAAGACGACGATGACGAATATGACGATGACGATGGCACGGACACAAATCACGAAGGAAGAATAGTCAAATTAACGGAGCATGGAACGAACTCGACGAACGGTCGGGGTAGAAGAAAACAGGTATAGAATAAAAGGGGGAGAAAGCGACGAGAAAGTGTGTGAGAAAGAGCAAAGTATCGTCTCCCCCGCACAGGTAATATCGATTCGTAGGGTAGGCACGATGGCAACGACCCTGCCGCCTGTCTCGACGAAGCGAGTCCGAGAGGCACATGATATATTTTTCAGCTTATCGACACCGCCCGGTTTTTCCCGATGACACCCGAGAGCCGTAACAACCCGATCATTTTTCGAACACTGTACGTATGAAAATTTACGCGTACACTATGCACCACGTCGACTTACCTTGGCATCCTTGGGATGCGCCTGATTCGACGACGGGGTGAGAGCCTCTCCACCGAGGACGTGCGACTTGGCCCGTGCAGCGCTAGGACGCCATGTCAGCAAGTCGAGGCGCGGACTCGGGGCAGATACGCGCATATACACATCGATAGAGAGAGAGGTGCACGCACACTACGTAGCCGACCAACCCGGTGCTCGCCGTGCTGGGAATTCCTGCTGCGCCACCGAACGGCCGTCACGGAACCTCGCCTACGCCCGCCTAGCGCCACAGCCGTGTCTTCCGTTCGTGGTACCCTTCACCGCTTCGCAACGCTCGCGACACCCGCCCGTTTGCGCGCCCTCGTTCAACCGAACCACCGAAGCCGAGCCGCGCACAACCTCCCGCGATCCTACCACCGCCACCTACCCACCGGTCCCCACTACACCCCCTCCACCCTCTACCTACATCCCCCACCCCTCGCACCCTCCTTGTCGTGTATTCCTCCCTCCCTTCGTTGCTCCGCGCTGCACCCCCGTTTCCCTCGCACCATCCTGTGCGCGCTTCGTCCTTCTCGTTTCCCCTCCCTTGCACGCGCGCACTCGTGAACTCTCCTTCTCTCTCTTTTTCCCTCTCACGTTTTCTCTCTCTCTTGCACCGATTCTCCCACTCTTTTCTTAGCCCCCGCAAGGAATGAATCGTTCGTCCTCTTTCTCTATCTTTCTGACTAAACTATTTTCATCTCTTTTTATCTCCCCTCAACCTATACACTCTTGCTCTTTCATTTCGTTTTCCTCTTTCTCGCTCCTCACCCTCGATCACCCTCAAAAAGGGCACTTATTTTCGCCCCTTTGTTCTCACGCTCGTAACCAAGCTCCCTCTCTCTCCTCTCTTTTTCTCTTTCTTCCCTATTCCCGTCGCGCCTCCCTCTACCAACACGCCCTCGTTCAACGGGCTTCTTTCTCGAACACACCCTCTCCCTCTCCCTCTCTACCTCCTCGCTACCTCTTATGCCGTGTTGCTGCGCACTCGTTCTGGCAAAGTCGCCACAAGTTTGTGCAACTACTAGAGCTATTACTTCGTCGACGGCGTTACGTACCATTCCAGTAGTCGTAAACGGCAATCGCTTATCGCTTCTGGTATTATTTTGATAAAGGAAAATGCGGGTTAAAAGGCCACCGAATCTTTATGAAAACTTTTATCACCGACTTCAACGGATTACATTCATCGAATCGGATCAGAGCGTATCGTTCGTCCTTTGGTTTACGGTTCACGCTGCAACGATTTCAAAATCCCCCTTCTCCTCCACCCCCTTCGCCTTTGCGACCCTCGCCAGTCGCGCGATTGTCGCGGGTGAAAACGAGAGGGAACGGTGGCGACGGTCAACGACGAAGGCAAACCCCTTTCGAAAGGGATGGAGAAGGGAAATCGTAGCAGCCATTCCGCTGGTGGGGGGTTGGGGGGATGACGAAAAAAAACGAAACAAGAAGGGTTGAGTGGAAGAAAGTCGGAAGAAAATTCATGAGCATGCTGAGACGCCTGTGGAGGAGGTGCGTCGCGGGTGCACGGGTAACCGCGATTCGCGTCTGCGCACTTTTTTCCTTGCGCACTCGCCAGGCAGCGACGCAAGATAGAGCGAGACGGCCACTCTCCGCCACGAGGCCGTTTCTCAACTCCTGAGTCGCAAATGTACAAGTACCAACCACATTTGCGTATCCTGGTAGTAGTTGCCGTCGTTGTCGCCGCTTCAGCTTCCGCTTCGTTCCTCGAGTTTCCTCGCGTGTATTTGTACCAATGAAATCCGCGCGTTGTCACGTTGTGTCGTACAAATAAACACGCCTTCGTTTGACTTCCTCGTTGAATCGATGTGTGCCGAACGCGTGTCGTCACCAGAATCGGCTGTGCTACGCCGACGATACCTTGACACGTTTACCCCAACACGCGTAATCTACACCGTTGTAACAACGTTCGAGCATCGTCATGTCGTGCTCCTATTACACGATCTCGACCTCCTCTCGAAATGGGATCGTTCGTTCAAAGAGAGAAACATTCACCCGACAATTTTTCCCGCGCTCCCTTCCCTCCCCCTATTTCATCAATTCGAAGCAACCGTCAATATAAACAAATGAGAAACAGTAACGAAAAATATTCCCGCTGGGTTGCTCGATCAACGAATGTACACACGAGGCAATGCGTTAGCCAACACGAGGGTTGGTTCGAAGCGATGCGCGGGGCGCTGCCGTGGAAGGATCCCCACGGATCTTTTCGGTCGACTGATAAAAAGGCTTGGAGGCTGCCTTGTCGCGATGGACGAGGCGTATACGGACAAAAAAAAGTCGCTGGAAGGGGAAGCTCCGGAGAGTCTCTGAGTCGGGCAGGGGAGGACGGGGTCGCGGGAACGGAGGGACCGTCGGTCGGTGGCGTAGCTGGGGTGGGGGCGGCGGCGGACTCGGCGGGGACGGCATCGGCGACGGGGTAGAGAGGTACAGACATGCACGTAGACGACGTGGGTCGGGGTGAAGGGGAGTGATCGCCGCCGTCACCGTTACCGCCACCGTCACCGTCACTGCCACCGCCGTCGTCGTCGTCGTCGTTAACGCCGCCGCGACGGTTTGATTTCTCCGTTCGCCGCTGCCGCCACCACCATCGTCATCGTCACCACCGCTGGGCTGCCGTTGACGCCACCGTTTCTGCTGCCGCTTGTTCTTCTAGTGTCCTTCGCTTCGCTCTAGCAAGACTAGCGCGCTAGTTCTACCTTGGCATGCACGCTCGGAGAAACTTGGTTGGCTCTTCTACTGCCGTGCGCGCCCACGGCCAGGGCTGTACCGCTTGGGGCTGCGCCGCTCCTTCTTCCGTCGCGGCCTCCCCCTACTCTATCTATACTCTCGTCTTCCTTCGTATTTCAGGAACGTGCTGAGATCTACGATCGATTCTACTTATCTCTATGACTAGACTATTATCTATTTGCGCGATCTTTAATTAATGAACACCATACGACCGATGCCTGATATACCTTCGAGGAAGAAGAATGCGTTAAATAATATCCACCTCCTATGCTTCTCTTCGTTTCATCTTCCAACCCTTCCTACATTAAATTCCATCTGTTAATCTATCCGACTGGATTATTATCATAATTCTCATCTTTCGTGCGCAAATCATGCGAGGAATTGAAAAAAACAGAGACATTTAATGATAGATGCTTCACGTTATTCCATCGTGTCGAAATACTCCATCGACCTCACGAATACAAAGGGTGCCATCAATGATATCTTGATCTTCGGCAGCCTTGAACCGTCGGTCCATTGATGATCGCGACATTTGGTCCTAGAAACATCGTTCCACTGTCCGCGGCTAGAACAGGGTCCGAGAACTATCTAGGGAACTTAGAAATCCAGTGGAAACTGAGTCGAGTAGAAGGGATACTAGAAGAGGAGGTGGCAGCAATGGCGTTCCAAGTCGCGAGGAGCAGGCAGAGGAGGAGAGGGCTGCCTTGATATACCAGGGAAAAGAGAACGGCGGAGAGGGTCGAGGGAGGACGGAGAGACCGAGTCGAAGAGTACTACACGTGTCGCTGCAGCGGGGTGTTGACCCCAAATAGCTTTTTTAACGTGACGTAACCACGAAAGGGTTGAGAAACGGCCAACAACGTCGTTCGACGGCCAAGCGACTTCTTAGTTAAAGCCAAGCCCTTACCTTACCTTGCTTTGCCTTTAAGCCTCGTGGCTCCCCGTTATGTGCGTGCCACAACGATCCTTTCATATTCGAAAACTCGCTTGTGCAACTTCGAAATCCCCGCTCCTAGGATCACAATGCTATTTCACTCGAAGAATGGATTACACTTTTCTACGTCCTATCGCACAACTTTCCCCTACTCTTTCGGTCCTTTGTAATTAAAGATTGCGACGAAGTTAATCTCAACAGTTCGCGGAGCTCGTCTGAATTTAAAGACGGACTTAAGATGACATTGTATAGGGATATACATGTGAAAATACGAATAGTGGTCGTATGAAGTATTGGTACCGATTGTTCAAACTTGAATTCATCCTGAGTGCAAGGATTACGATTAAGAACCGAAAAGTAATTCATTTCAAGTATTAATGACTCTGTCTTCTTAAAGGCAGATATATGCACGGGATGTACGATAGACACGCATACATAGAAACTAACTCGCCACTCGTAACAGCCGTATGCGGGTCGTTCGATGCATAACCACGACAATTTGACGACTCGTTCGGTGGTTCGTGCTAGGATGTAAGACTACGATGCGTGAATTTACATTACAATTTAAATTACATTCTGCCTCTTTGTCATCACAAAGCTGGAGTATTGGTAGTAGCATGGTCAAGGATGACAAGTTACGGTATAATTATATAGACATTGCAACACTTTCAAATAGAGTTCTGGGAAAAATAGTAATTCGCGGACGCGTACGTATCGCAAGTTTTCACGATGAATTCATAAATCATACGTACCAAGATAAAATGCCTACCACCTAACTTTGAATCTTTAATACTCCATTCAAGTATATATTATTTGTAATTCAACGTAGAAGAGGCAAAGTGATAAAGTGAAACACGAGAAGGTCTGATACGGAGTTTCATGAATTCCAATTTGAACTTGTATTATTAACTCTCATACAATTGGAATCCCTGGTGCGTTAACTTATCGATTCTTTTACATCGATAATAAACGAGTCGATGAATGCAATAAAGAAAAGTACCAAAAATTTTTAAATAGCTATCAACCAGAGTCGATTGGAGAATCCAAACACTGAAAGGAGGTTAAGACGATACTTAACCCCCCATCGCATATGGTTCCCAGTTGGAACAGCATTCGTGTGTCGTAACATAAGCCTTATGTGTACACTGTATGTACCTAATTAGGACCATTGAAGAGAAGGAAAGAAAGACGAAGACGTTGAATATGGGGCGGCCCTCGTTCCTTTCTATTTCAACGTCCGATAGTGACGTGCAGTCTGGGACGACACTTCTTCTCCTTTTTTTTTTCGTCTCCTTTCGGGTGGAGTTGGTATAATCCATACGGCAAGTACGAGCCGTTAAAAAACTACACGATAGGTGCGTGTAGTAGTGTAGTCAACGAAACCATGCCTTTCTCTGTCTCCTTCCTTAATACTACGTATACATGCGCACAGCGCGACAGCAGTGACTATCTTATCACACCAGCTACACCCTGAGAGGCGTAAACGATAGTTTTCCTATTTACTCCGGAAGGTACAGTGGTTCCCCATCCCGATCGACCAACGACCCTTCTAAGGTCAACGTAAGATTTCCAAGCCGATGCAAATAAGAAAGGGTGAGACAGAGATAGGCCGGTCTTAAGCCGATGAGATTTCACCGAGTTCCTTCAGACAGCTCTAAGACTCGACTCGATGGCTGTTCGGAGTTCAAAGCAGATATCCTTATCCATCGTCAACCGCAAAGGATATTCCGAGAAACCACCGAGTAGAAGGAAACAGCATGCTGCTACTCCTTCCAATCCATTTTAGTAGATACTTTCTTTCGTCTTACTTGGATTCCCGCAAGAACTGTCCGATTAGTACGCAGAGTACATCAACTGTAACTTATGAACAACGGTACTGCTATCGTGCCATGGATCCCCGTAGGCGCGCTGGCTCGTTATATTTTGCCCTTTGATATCCCGTGCATGCACGGTGGAAATCTTCGGTGTTAGCCCTTTTTCAAAGTCATTTTAACCACGGCCCGACAGAGGGTTAAAATTCCAACGGGAGGGAAGTTGAAAAAGAATCGTGGAAGATTCCGTCGTTCGATAAAAAGAGTCAGTAACCGTGGAGGCGAGTAACGGCATGCATACCTTACATATACGTTAGGAAGGGGATGACTCGAAGGGACATTGCTCCCTGGCCTCGCCTGCCCTGCTCTGCTCCGCCGTGTCCAGAAAGGATCCACCTATCGTCCTGCACTCTCACGGCCCTTACGGACCGTGACACCTCAAGTTCGAATCCTTCCGGCGACAGGTACCATAGGCAAGAAAGACTTCCTGTGCAGTTGCGCGAGAAAAAAGCGTAGAGACGAGAGGAAAAAAAAGAGGAAAGAAACGGGTATTAGGAAGCAAGCCGAGCATCCGTGGATACCGTGATTT